>CM077018.1:88757363-90007363 GCA_039090855.1 Macrothele yani
GGAAGCCGGTGGAATACCAGAGGCAGCCGCAGAATACGTGCGTGCAGAAGCGCCTCCTTTGGAAGGCATTGACGCAGTATGAGACAATGTATTGGAAGCAGATGCAGTAGAAACTATAGAGAGCAGATTAGCAACGCCATCACAGACGTCCATAGATTCATCATCGTCAGCAGAGGCCAGGGACGTCACATCCACGTTCTCAATGACAGAATCGGAGACCTGAGCAGAAGACGTGCAAATGACAGGAGGAAAATTAAGAGGCTCTCCACTAGCAAGCAAAGATGATTGATCGGCTGCATCTGTCGTTGAAGAGGCGACGCGAAGAGCTGCATCGATGCGGGCGGGAATAGCGCCCTCATCGGTAGATGCCATAATCAATGACAATGGTTAACGAAGAAAACGACCAGCTCGGTGTGGAAATTAAAACACTAATAATGAAACAAAATAAGCACTCACCAACTCGGGAGGGATCTTAAACGAAAGCACAGACCTTTAACTTCGGCATACACACAGAAGAACAATGATGGGACACACAAAGCACGTACGTGAAGCACTCAAACACGGAGCTCGTGAAGACACGTGTAGGCCAAAGGTGGACCGACACCGTACTAATGTATGTCAACAAATGCTATGTTGTGTTTCTCTTCTAGGTGTCCGGTGACTTTTGTCAATACAGTGTATGTTGACTGTAAAACAATATAATGCCGAATCCAATTTTCATCTGCTGTTGTAAACTGAAACTCTCCTGAAACTACAACAAATATATTCAGCTCTAGTTGAATCCCGCAGGCACTTATCAGTTATCCTGCGAATGGGGAAGCATTTACTTCTGCTTTATAGAATAGCAGCTGGATTGACAGCTTTCTTCTTATTTTTTCATTCCTACCTTGCCTACGTAAAACAACTGCGTGGGGGCACGACAGCAATAGGCACCAACGTTTGGCTCGAGCGGGGGGGGAGGTAAAAAGGCTGTTTCAAACAGTACAAACCGAAAAACTAGGTATAAATATAGGTTTAATACAGACATTTAACGTGGACCAGGAACATCAAGCAAAGATCTTCGCTCTTTCCACGTTTATAAGTGAGTCACGGAAAAATTCTCATTGGCCGCCACCGGGAGTCGAACCCAGGGTCTTCCAGTTACGCACCGGATATGCTTCCGCTACACCACAGCAGACTCGAATTTCTCCGTAACTGGAAGACCCTGGGTTCGACTCCCGGTGGCGGCCAATGAGAATTTTTCCGTGACTCCCTTATAAACGTGGAAAGAGCGAAGATCTTTGCTTGATGTCCCTGGTCCACGTTAAATGTCTGTATTAATTATTCATTCGCCTTCTAATTATTTGTTCAGTTGCTGCTTGCCATCTTTGGTGAATCCCCAGCATTGTGCGGGGCTCCAAGAAGCAACCTGCCAAATTGGCTTGGCAGTTAGTGTATGTGAGTCTGGAGGAATTCGAGGCCGCTGTGGTGTAGCGGAAGCATATCCGGTGTAACTGGAAGACCCTGGGTTCGATTCCCGGTGGCGGCCAATGAGAATTTTTCCGTGACTCACTTATAAACGTGGAAAGAGCGAAGATCTTTGCTTGATAAATATATGCTGATCACTTTTTAAAATATACATTTGGATAAATTTTCGATTGCTCCACTCGGCAAAAGTTTGATCAGTTTCATGAACGAAGAGGGGCGCAAAGTAGTGCTCCTGGAGGGAACCTAAGCCCTGTAAGCACCCCCCCTCCTTCGTGGCTGCGGCCCTGATAACCACCGTAATTGGTTAAAGTCAAAAGTTTTAAAAGTAAAAAGTGTTGCCCATTTTGTTTCAAATCACGGGAGGCATCAAATTACGGTGGCTAAGCACGAAGTCATACAACGAAATGAGTAACTCTCCCTCACGCCGGTAGCGGACATTTCGGGAGATCTCAATGTTGCATCTTTGCGTAATTATTTAATCTCTGGTGTTTAGAAGCAGGGCCCGATTTCGACCGGTAGTTAGTAGCAAATTGCTAGCAAGCAAAAGCATTTTTCTAGTGATGAAAAGTGGTTCTAGCAAAAGTTGCTAGTGGAAAATTTTTGAATGTTTTAGTGTGAATTGTAAAGCGCCACTGCATTGCGCGTGTGGAATATTTTAGGCACATACAAAAAGGAACAACTACTTTCTGAAAACGAATGTTTCTTGTAAAGTACAAACATTATAAAAACATTTCGGCACTAGTAGAAATATCCAGTATATTTCCCTTATCTACTTCTGCATGTAAGGTTGGGTTCAGTTTCATGAAGAGAATCCAGTGTGATTGGAGGAGCAGTTTAAAACTTACAAACATTGACTGCTCTCGTGAGTATTGAGGTTGAAGGTCGATCCGAAGACAAGTCTGACCCCAGGCCTTTAAAGTGGTATGGTGAAAAAACCAAAAACCCAGATCGTAAACCATACGGAAAATAACTTAAGATTTTGAATAGTGTTCTTGAATTTTGTGAATAAAGTAAAATAAAAATTTGTTTTTTAAATATTTGCATTCGAATTAAATTGAACAGAATTAATCTGTCAGGTCATAAAAAGGTGAGTTATATCTAAATATTTGTAATCTTTTCAGCATTACAATGTGACAGTTACAGGGATGAAATCAAAATTTGTCATGATTTACTAATGGAGGGGGACATGTTAAAGTTCCTTTTGGCCACCCCGGTGGCGCAGTTGTCTAAGTGATGGCTTCTTATCATTCGTTCGAAAGTGGTCTGGGTTCGAATCCTGGTGAGGCATGGATGTTGTGTTTGTCTTACGGCACTGGCTCTCTCCCTTCCCTGGAACCAGTGGCCCTAAATTAGGGACGGGCGACTGCTTATAGTCCATTTGAGTTGCTCACGATGGTCGTTAAACCTCAAATGTTACCCTGTGCTGGTGCGTGTTCTTTTGTAGTGGGCCGCAAGACAAAAATTTCCGGCTTGGTTTGGTCGTCCCGATCCGCCCCTGAAATAAATGTTGTAGTGGTTAGGTTTCAGCCAAATGCACCCTTTCGAATTCGAAAATTCGGAAAATAGTATTAGAGGAAACTTCTTGTGTGTGTGTGTGAGAGAGAGAGAGAGAGATAGAATGTTCGACTTCTTTCTCTTCATTATTTTGTGGTTATTAGGAGTAGTTTTGCAATGTTTTGTGCGGGACAGGGGTTTCTTGGCTGGGGTCTGAGAACTATTGGGTTTTTGAGCGGGAAGGAGAGTTGGTTGTTAACCACTAAAAGAAGAGGCTAAACAAGCTCCGAGTAACAGCAAAGGAGAATAGTCGATTACATCGGGAACAAAAAGCTGAACGGAAGAAGAATGGTAAAATGAGTGGAAATGCGCTACGAGCAGCTATTGGATAACACTGAGTGAATCCATGGAAAAGAACCGGAATAGTAAATTAGAAGAATAACGAATTTCTCCATACCATTTGCGAATTATTTTGCCTTTGGTGATAAGAAACCTATAGGTCAACCACCACCATGCAAATTAGATTCATTTTTAATATTTAAATATTTTTCTCGCCCCCCCCTTCTTCCCTTGTATACTTAATTTTTTTGCTTGTACCTGCTGGTTTGGGGGATTGAACGACCGCCGCGAGCAACTCAATGGGGAGCTATAAGCTGTAGCCCATTTCCAATCTGGGGCTAATGGCTCCAGGGAGGGGAGAGAGTCAGTGCCGTAAGACAGACCCGCCATCTATCCCTCATTCGGGATTCGAACCCGTGCCCATCTCGGACGCAGGCGGGACGCTACGGGTGGGCTTCAACCTACCCAACTTTTATTTGAGCCATTACTTTAGCCCCCTCCCCCATAAGAAAATTATTTAAGCGGTTGGAACATATGGCGGGTGCAACCATCTAAGATTCTAGGGAACTTGGATAAATGTACGTGAATTTCTCGAATTCACTGAAATTTTGTTATGTAAAATGAAGTCTTTGTTAAATTTAGTGCTTGTACTTATGAGAAAGGAGGGAGTCCTCTGAACCAGTTTCTAAGAGAGTAGTAGAAACACAAAAGAGATCGAAAAACATTCGTGCTGAGCAAGACAAGGGATTGAAGTTCTAGAAACTGTTTTTGCACGATTAAAAATGTAGTTAAAAGCTGATGATAAATTAAAAGACTTTACTAAGTACAATTAAAACATCACAGTTAAAAAACATAAGACCTTTCGGAACCGCATCGGTCCCATCCTCAGATGTAACACAATCACACAATACATGAAGGAACAATGATAAAATACATCAAGAAATTAGTCACGTGATTAGGTGGCGTAGTTTATAAGCGCAGATGAACCGAGGAAAAAAAGGGGGAGGGGCTTAATTGATGTTATTTACAAATGTTCAAGTTCAGAATGGAGTTGTTCCTGGCTGTCAATGCGAGTTTCCATGCATTAGGAATAATACACTGCTGGACAATTGCTAAGGACGGATCATAAACGGCTATATAGCGCATAAAAAAAGTAAGTGTGGTTGGATGCCAAGTGAAATAAAATAATGTCAGAATGCCAGGACATTACAAGAAAGACAATTTATTGTGCTCTGAAATCCAGAAGGCTTTGAAACGTATTCAAGGGACAAACAGGCCATTTTGTGCAGAATACGTAAACGTGAAAAAAATGCAATTACCGTCCGCAGGCGTTCTGGCGTAAGATGTCAATACGGGATATGGTTACCATGGAGGGCGATGCAAGATTCCACACGTCGCGTCATGCTTTGCACAACATTATCAAGCAGCTGTTGGGGTAATTTATCCCATTCCTCTGTCAGTGCACGAATGAGGGTGTCCTTGTTTATTGGAGGGCATTGGCGACCAGCAAGACTCCTCCCCAAAGCACCCCACACATTTTCAATGGGATTCAAATCTGGATAATGTGCTGGCCATACGAGGCGTTGAATATCCTCGCTCTCAAGACACTCCTGGACAGCGACTGTTCGATGACATGTTGCGTTGTCGTCCATGAAAATGAATCTATCACCGACAGCACCACGGAACATGCGAACATGAGGTAGCAGAACATCATTAATGTATCATTGGCCAGTCATAGTCCCAGTTGGAAGCACATAGAGGGACGTACGGCCATTGATCATGATACCAGCCCATACCATGACACTACATGTCGGATATCGGTCCCTTTCCTGTATGTTTGCTGGACAATATGCAGTACCACTATCACGCCTGATCAGTTGTCGTCGACAATCAGACGATAGACTGTATCTACTCTCATCTGAGAAGAGGACAGCAGACCAGTCGTTATCAGTCCAACTGCAATGTTGATGGCACCATTGCAAACGGGCGGTACGGTGACGTCTGGACAATGGGATGCACACAACAGGACGGCGGGCGTAAAGTCCTCCTTCATGCAAACGTCTGGCGACAGTTTTTCGGAAGATCCGCTTGCCAGTAGCAGCCATAAACTGATTTGCTACCTCACAAGCTGTGCTGCGCCGGTGACTTTTTGTTGATAGCACTATGTACCGATCTTCTGCAGGTGTCGTACTGCGAACACGACCTCCCCCGTGGCATTTGCTCCATTTGTTTGAAATTATTTCCAAAGCCTTGAAACAACACTGTGGCTGACGTCGAACTCCCTGGCAACATCTGTTATTTTTCGCCCTTCTTCAATCTTGCCAATAATACGGCCACGCGTAAAATCATCAAGGTGATGTCGGGAAGACATACTGAAAATTGCAAGTTCGTCAATTGATTCTTTACCTTTCAACTTTGCGTTTGAACAACAACGGTCAATACGCGTCAAATCCTTTATATCTCTTATCAGCGCTATGACGTCACGAACAAGTTCGGCAATCCAAAATTTGCATACGCACAACACGTTTTACTGTATCCCGCACTTATGCTAATTTCCACATTTTCCTGCCTTCCATTTTATGGTTGCTATCGTTGCTGTTGTCATCCGTCCTTAGCAATTGTCCGGCAGTGTAGTAGGGTAATCATCATTACAGCACGCAGACCCAAATTCGTAAACAGGGCCTGATTTACGCCTAGGCACGCAAGGCACATGCCTAAGGCCCTCAAATTGAAAGGGCCCCAAAATCTTGGTTAAAAAAAAAAAAAAACTTTCCCTTTTTCAAAATATTTATACGTGGGTAGATGTGATGTGGAGTAACTATATATAAATCGCTGGCAAAACACAAGCAAGTACTGGCAATATAATATGTGATACTTCTAGTTAATATCAGTAACATTTTCCAGATAATTTGGGGAGGGTTTTTGTGTGAGATTAAACAAAAAATTTCGTGTTGTGTAATAAAAACTAGCAGTATGTGTATGTTTGTAATTACGGCTTACTAAGATCAACTATATACTTCAATTTCAAATACTGCATTGTTCTGAAGCAATTTTTAAACATTTTGACATTTTAGCTCCCAAAAGTTATATTTGAAAAATCTTTGGACTTAATTCGGGCAGGGTTTGAATCCCCCAAACCTCTCTCTTAAATACACCATTGGTTAATATGGTAATAGTATAGTTTAGACACACCTGGCAAAAAATCCAATGTCCAATTGAATTTTACCCGTCATATGGCTTTGTCACACACAACTGTTTCATCGATGAAGGTTCAAGTCTTTTCAGATGCAAATCAGTAGTACAGCATAAAAATTTAGGAGAAAACAATATTTTTACCAGGTACTACCGTAATTTAATGTCAGTCTTATAAATGTACTGTGTTTATTAAATTATTACGCTGGATTGTAATACAGTCGCCCAAAATGGTCACACTACCTACTCGACTCCGTAAAGTAAATGTCGAGTGGAGGGGGCCTCGTTTTGGGTTTGTGCCTAGGGCCCAATTCTGTGTAAGTCGGGTCCTGTTCGTAAATAATTAAGCTTTCAGCAAACATAGTATTAGGCTTCGAAGTTAGGGTGGTTAGAATGCGTGTTTCGTCCCAGTAAGGCTGGTGAGACCCTTTCGAAGAAAGTCGAGATAGTGCAGTATTTTGGGAACCCATTTTGACTGTGTATTTGTGTTCTTTCAATCTGGTCTGTAATGAGCGCATGGTAGATCCCACATAGACAGTGTTAGCAGGGGGTGAGCTCGTTGAAATTAGTGGAACACAGTAAACACCGTACTTTTGGTCGTTATCTTTGGGTGGTCTTTCGCTCCTGACCAATGAAAAAATGTTTCTAGTCCGACTGCCGAAGTCGATATTAAGAGGTCGGCAACAGTTTTTCAAAACATTAACCAAATCAGGTACATAATACAAGGCTCCAACATATCTGGTATTATTATGTTCCCTCCTAAGAGAGGACATAAATTGTCTCTTAACTTTGTTTAAAACACTGGTAATAATGGTACCGGGGAATCCGTGGGCTGAGGCAATATCAAGAATCCTAGAAATTTCAAGGTTTCTGAATTTTAATGTAGAAGAGTGCGTAAATACTCGTCGAAAAAGGAAATAAAACGCTGCAAGCTTGTAGTTGAGGGGGTGGGTGGATTCCATAGGGATAATAGTGGAAGTTGAAGTAGGTTTACAATAAACTGAAAAAGAGATGGACTGTGAGAGTGGGTTACGAACTAATAAGAAATCCAAAAATGGGAGACTGAAACTAGATTCTAGATCTATAGTGAATTTGATAGTAGTGACTTCTTACTAATTCTCTTTAAAGACTCTTTAAAGAGAATTAGTAAGAAGTACAATATTAGGCTAGCTCCAAGTTTAGAGAACAAAGTTAAAAAAAAATTCCCTAAAATAGTTCAAAAAGAAGAAGATATTTTAAAAATGCAAGGAGTAGTTTATGAAGTAAATTGTAGTTGTGGACTATCTTACATAGGTGAAACAGGTAGCAGACTAGAAACTCGTATAGCTGAGCATAAAGCAGCTATAAAAAATTGCTTCAACAAGACTGGATTAGATAGGCATGTTAGAGAAACTGGGCACAGCATGGATTGGAATTCCCTTAAAGTCATCAGTTTCCAAAGCAATTTCCAAAAAAGAAAGCTGAAAGAAGGAATAGAGATTGAGAAAAATCAAAATTCCATCATCAATGACTGCAAAGGATTTTCCCTGCCTAACATCTGGCAGGATTTGCTGAAAAATAACCTAAACTGTCAAGGTTAACCGTAACCGTCAAGGTAAACCGTAACCGTGATAGTGACAAGAAAAAAGTGACAACAACAAGACAGCCTGAAGAAGAAGAGTTTTCTCCGAAAATTTGCTATTAATGAAAAAATTTCCTAGTAAAATTCCCATAATAGTTGCTTTAGATTAGTAATTCAATTAAGAAACTAGGAAGCCATTTCTCAGCATGAGCATTATTCAAAAAATAAATATCTAAGTTTCTTAATATGGGTTGACTGTAAGTGTTCAGAAGTTGAGTAAGAGGTAGCTGATATAGAAATAAGAAGTCTGTCCAAAATAAGATAAGGTACACATGCAGCCAGGTGTGAGTAAGCAAGGTACGACTTACTTTGTAGAAAATCAATGAGGCCTCTTTTTGTCCGGATTCCATTGGCAAGTCTTTTTCGTTCCGCTGTATGCAGAATGTTGGAATCCCGAAAAGAGGTGGGGGTGCACTTGATTCTAAGGAACTTAGGGATGACTTGTAAACCTCTACAGTTCAACAAAAACGATAGATGAGTTTCCTCACGTACCAGTTTAAGGCGCCAGCGTAGAAACACACCATTTTTGTAATTATACACTGCCTGACAGAGAAAATACCACACCACGAAGACGTGAACGCAGCGCCATGCAAATTGCATGGTGGGTGCACACGTACAAGTTATGCAAATGATTGTATTTGCAGGCCAATCGCACGAACGGGGCGCGTCATACAAGCGGACAACCAGACCGTGAGGCCGTCAGTCGAGACGTCGTCATGGCCGCGAGAAGTGAGTGGTTCTGCTGTAACCGTGTCTGGAGAACGAACAAGGGGTGCCAATGGCGTTAAGACGCCGTCGTACGCGATTTCGTCAAATGGATGCTTTCACGAGAGGTGTCATCGTAGGCCTTCGTACCGCCGGATGGTCCTTGCGTCGTATTGCGGAAGAAACGCGACGTGATGCCACAACTGTCGGTCGCATTTTTTTTATTGGAGGTTTAACGACCACCGTGAGCAACTCAATGGGCTATAAGCAGTCACCCGTCCCTAATTTAGGGCCATTGTTTCCAGGGAAGGGAGAGAGCCAGTACCGTACGACAAACACAACATCCATGCCTCACCGGGATTCGAACCCGGGCCTCTTACGGACGAATGATCAGAGGCCATCGCTTAGACCACTGCGCCAACGGGGCGGCCGGTCGCATTTGGAGACAGTGGCCCCAGGAAGGATCTGTGCAACGTCGTAGGGGGACCGGAGCACGTAGACGGACGGCCGAGCGCACCGAGCGTCGCATCCGACGTCATGTCGTAGCGGATCCACAGGCCACAACGGGCGACATTTTGCGGAGTGTACGGGGAGGCTTGGATGCTCCGATATCGACGCAGACAGTGTTGCGCCATTGGCTGCTTCTGGTTTGCTGTCCAGCCGTCCGTTGCGAAGGCTACCCTTAACAACAAGCCATCGTCGTCACTGCTTGACGTGATGTCGCTCCAGAGCTAAGTGGGGTGCCGAATGGAACAGTGTGGTGTTCAGCGACGAATCGCGGTTGTCTCACCACGGATGATAGCCGTATGAGAGTCTGGAAGCGACGTGGCCAATTGGTGGATTCCTCCGCCATTATGGAGCGCCACACGTCCCGGCAACGTGGAATCATGGTGTGGGGTGCTATCAGCGACAACAGCCGCTCACCGCTGGTACGCATTACGGGCACATTGACGGCACGCCGCTGTGTTGACGAGGTGCTGCGGCCCGTGGCACTACCATATCTGCAGGGCATCCCTAACGCCGTTTTTCAACAGGATAACGCCCGGCCGCATACCGCTCGGATCAGCCTGAATGTTTTAAACGATGTGCGGATGCTTCTGTGGCCAGCGCGATCCCTCTATCTCTCGCCCATCGAGCACCTCTGGGACACGATTGGACGTCGGTTAAGTACCTTCCCACCTCCGCAAAATGAAAATGAACTGTGGACTCGGATCAACATCACATGGTCCACGATACCCCAGGACTGTGTTCGGACTCTCATTGCCTCGATGCCACGTCGGATTCAACGCTGTATCGCCCAAAATGGGGGATACACTCCTTATTGACCATCCTGAATATTCGGCCACTGGAGCCTAGTCTGTATGTGACAATTAAATCATTTGTTCAACACCTACTTGGTTACATCTGTGTGCGCAGTTTGGTCTGTTTTCGAGCATTCCTTCATGGTGTGGCATTTTCTCTGTCAGGCAGTGTATATTAAGAAGATGAGAGAGAGAATCCTTGTCAGCTTACAAACTAAGATTCATAAACAGCCTTTTGAAAACAAAAACGCCGCCCCGGTGGCGCAGTGGTCTAAGCGATGGCCTCTGATCATTCGTCCGTAAGGGGTCCGGGTTCGAATCCCGGTGAGGCATGGATGTTGTGTTTGTCTTACGGCACTGGCTCTCCCCCTTCCCTGGAACCAGTGACCCTAAATTAAGGACGGGCGACTGCTTATAGCCCATTGAGTTGCTCACAGTGGTCGTTAAACCTCCAATCAAAAAAAAAAAAAAAAACAAGAACAAATAAAAAAAAAAGGCCTAAGTAAGCTACATTGCGGAGAAATAGTAACTTGCCACAGAGATTCGTATATCCTGGTTCCCATCCTACATACATTGAATAAATACTACGTACAATATTAACTTGAAAACTTTTTTTTTTTTTTTGCAAGCGATAACATTATCAGCGTCGGGTAAAATGCGCATGAGCGGATTTGTTTTACATAAAATTCTGCTAAACACTTCAAAATTTGTGCCCCCTCCCCCTCCCATCATGCTTAGCACCCATAATTGCCCACCCAAAGTTTTGAGTGGCTTGCGTCGTCATTGCTCGGACAAAAGGTGCAAAGAAAAAAAAAAAGTTGCCATCTGTATTTGTAGGAAAATATAGTTTGCAGTAGATTTTTTTTTTATTGAAGGTTTAACGACCACCGTGAGCAACTCAATGGGCTATAAGCAGTCGCCCGTCCCGAATTTAGGGCCACTGGTTCCAGGGAAGGGAGAGAACCAGTTCCGTAAGACAAACACAACATCTAATCCATGCCTCACCGGAATTCGAACCCGGACCCCTTTCGGACGAATGATCAGTAGCCATCGCTTTTGTAGTAGATCACAGAGCCACCTTTTTCCATGGTTCTGGTGGATCCTGGCTACGGCCCTATGAGCAGGGGATAACTTTTGCTCACAGCTTTCTGCAGCGTCGCCCCATTTGCACGGCTTGCTGTGAGCGTGTTTTTGAAGCTTCAATCATTTCAAGTGAAAAATAATTTTGTACATAGTTGCAACATAATTTTAAAATACCTTTTCCAAAATTTTAGTAACTTATTTTTATGACTGCTTTTTATCCTCGTCCCGAGAACAGAATTTTAAAATATTCTAATTAATTCAAAAAAAAAATATTTTTTAGTGAATTCTTTTGTGCAGCAACAAGTTAGAGATTTTCAAACACAGGCACTATGTTTTAAACCCAGATTTATACTCTGCTAATAACCAGAGACGTCGCTAGACTTCGAAATTAGTGTGGACGAGTATTATTTTTAGTGGGGCAAGTTTGATAGCAATTTTATTTATGAAACACTGAAAGAATTTTTAAAGCTTTTCACTACACCGGCTACAATGCAGTTCGTGTGATCCCCACCCCCTCTCCCTGGACACACACACACACACATATACACACACATCTCACAAGTTACACAACTGGTGTAAGATACAAGTGTTGGTAAAATGTCGCCTTCAACTTTTTTCCGGCTGTGAACGAATTGTTTTAATTGCTTCTCAAAATTTTGCATTTTTGTTTACGAGAATAACTTGAGCAATTTCTCTAAAGGAAAATGTCCTTTTTTGTTTTTCTAAATCAAATTATAACGCCGTGACACGTAGACACAACACCTAATCCCTCATTAACTCCTTTCCTTCAAGCCAGCGACCTTACTTTGCACTCCTCTCCTACCAAGCAGACGTCATGCACGTCCTGCTGCCTCACTGCCCCGAAAAAGGTTTTTTTTTTTTTTTTTTTTTGATTGGAGGTTTAACGACCACCGTGAGCAACTCAATGGGCTATAAGCAGTCGCCCGTCCCTAATTTAGGGTCACTGGTTCCAGGGAAGGGAGAGAGCCAGTGCCGTAAGACAAAACACAACATCCATGCCTCACCGGGATTCGAACCCGGACCCCTTACGGACGAATAATCACAGGCCAGCGCCTTAAACCACTGCGCCACCGGGGCGGCGAAAAAGGTTTAAGAGAGCTCGTCTAGTTTTTTTCTTTGGGGGTTTAACGACCACCGTGAGTAACACCTGGATGGACTATAAGCAGTCTTCCGTCACTAATTTAGGGCCACTGGTTCCAGGGAAAGGAGAGAGACTGTTCCTTATGCGAAACACAACATTCATACCACACAGGGATTCGAACCCAGACCCTTCTCCGACGAATAGTCAAAATCCAGTGCTTAGACCATTGCGCCATCGGGGCGGCACGGTATAGTTGACCCACATTTTCGTGTTGGGATATACACTATATTGACAAAAGCCACCGGTCACCAAGAAGAGAAACACAACAGAGCATTTATTGGCATACATTACTACGGTGTCGGTCCACCTTTGGCCTTAATGCATGCACTGACCCTTCGAGACATGCTTTCGACAAGGTTTTGGAACGCAGCGATAGGCATGCACTTCCATTTAGTACATAATGCCTGCCGCTAACTGTTGCTTAGTAGTAGGCCTTGGTTCCAAACTTCTTATGCGGCGCTCTAATTCATCCCATAGGTGCTCCATGGGATTAAGATCGGGGCTCTGTGCTGGCCAGTCCACACACGATACGGAATTATCGTCAAACCACGCCGTAACAGTCCTTGCTTTATGGCTCGGTGCATTATCCTGCTGGTACCAACAAGGCTCGGTTCCATAGTATTGCCACAGAGTTGGTAGGGCATAATTGTCCAGTATATCGAGGTAGAAGTGTTGGTTAACAGGTTTGTCCACGATAACCAATGGGCCGGGACCATACCACGAAAAACACCCCTGAACGAGTACATTGCCAGCTCCAAACTTCACCGCAGGAACAGTACACAGTGGTAAATAGCGTTCCCCCGGCTGCTGCCATATCCACATATGGCCATCAGACTGATGGATCGTGTATCTGGATTCATCAGTTCATAGGATCCGTTTCCATTGATCTACAGTCCACGATAAATGTTTTTTACACCATGCTAAACGACGAGTAGCATTCCGAGTGGAGATGAAAGGCTTATGAGCAGCCGCACGACCACGGTAACCCATGGAATGAAGTTCTCTGCGAATGGAACGTGTGCATACCAAGGTTCCAGAATTTTTACTTACCTGTACACTGAGATCTTGTGCAGTACTCCGTCGATTAGCTGTAACAACTTTCCTGAGGCTTCGACGTCCTCTATCACTGATTTTCTTTGGTCTGCCGGTACGTTTCGCTGCTTCAGGCACGCCATGTGTCTTCCACTTATTCAGTATATTTAAACGCCTCTCGGTTTCTCTTATGGACAACCCACTAATATAACACCCAACAATCTTTCCTTTCTCAAAGTCAGTTCTCTCCCGCCGCGACATTTTCACTCAACCTCACAGTGCGATATGATCGCGGTCAGCTGCAGGCTTGTTTTTATACCATTTGCAGCTGTACCGCGCATCTTTACAACGCAGCGGATCCGTTCATTTGCTTCTGAAGGGGTGTCCGGTGACTCTTGTCGATATAGTGTATATATATACAGGGTGTTCCGCTTAGATGTATAATAAAAGAAAAAAATCGTTACATACAAAGTACTTGTTCAAATAATAGAACGTGAGCGCATTGTAAAGAGCAGCTGTGAAATTTATAAACCATGCGAATTTGGGCGCTCAACGCATGCGCAGAAGCTATCTACTTCTGCGTCAGTCACCATGTGACCTCCACAGCAGAAGGTGTTCTGTGTTTTATCGCTTGTGGAATTGAAGTCCGTGACGGTTGTACAGCGCCGTTTTCTCCGCGCGTACAACCTTGGAGCGACGGCAGACGTCCCGACTTACATATCCATTATGAAATGGGACAAGTAACTCAGAGGGATGGGAAGCTTGTTGCAGATGAGTGGTGAACATGCTAAGCGTACGGTGTCTGAGTAAAACGTTGAACGGATTCGAAAATCATTTCAGAGAAGCCAGAGGAAATCCATCCGAGAGGCTATTCAGTAGCTGGACATCCCACCAACAATAGTGCATTGGGTATTCCATAAAAGGTTGTGTTTACAAGATTCAACTGTATCAACAAGTTAAGCGCATGCCAGGGCAGCCAGGAAAAATTTGCGGAGACAATGTTGGCCAAAATTGATGCCGAAAATGCATTCCTACACCGGGTATGCTTTTCAGATGAGTCAACATTCCACGTGTCTGGAAAAATACACGTAACTTCCGCATCTTGGGGTACAAAAATTCGTACGTTATTCATGAACACGAACGGAATTCTCCAAAATGCAATGTTTGTGTGGGATCGTGAAAGACAAAATCACGATTCCCTTATTTTTGCGGAGGTCACGGTATCTGGACTATCATACCTGGACATGTTACAGGAATACGCTGTGCCTTAGCTCCGTGAAGGAACAATTTTCCAACAAGACGGGGCTTCCCCGCACTTTGCCAATGATGTCCGCACATTCTTGGATGACCAGTTCACTACAGGGTGGATTGGGAGAAGATCAGCGGACCTAACTCCACCTGACTTTTTTCTGTGGGGGTTTGTTAAGGAACAAGCGTTACGCCACAGTGGTGCGTCATCTGAAAGACTTACGCGACAGAATTTGTTCTGCATTCAACAACGCGACACCACAAATGCTTCTCAAAACGTTGGTTGAGGGAGAATACTGGTTAGAAGTTTGCTACGCCACCAGCAGTAGAACTCATGTTGAAGTTTATTAGACATGTAAACAAAATTCTCAGTTTGTATATCCGGAACAATACGTGTCGCTAATATATTGTGGTAAGTTCGAAATTTACGATACTTCCTTTTATTATACGTCTAAGCGGAACACCCTACATACAGTATATTCGATTTCACAGGATTGTTGGCGCACCCCCAACCCCACCTGCTTGAGTTGATAACACCTGCGCCGGTCTTCAGAGCGCCAGGCCACTTCAGGACTGCACTACTGAAACACAACTCCCATCCTCATCGGTACTCGAAACCCAGACCCCCCTCAGACAAACGATCAGAAACCAGCGCTTAGACCACTACGCCACCGGGACGGTGTCTACAGACGATAAATTGTTACAATCTGGCCGTCATTCGCGTTGTAACGATTGCAGATGAGAACTAAAAGGGCTTTGGCCAGTCAGGGCCAAATTGACCAAACACACCAAAAAAATTAAAATGGTAGCCGATAATTTGAACACAAGCAGAGATATTTAATTTACCTACTTTGACTGGAAAAACAAAGAAATGTGGGCTGGATTTTGTGCTATTTACATTACATATGAGCTCCCACACCAGCCAAAAACACTACACACAACTTCAGTCCTATTCCTTACTCGAAAAGTAATGAGGAATAGGCCTAAATTATTCGGCCTTCGAAAAATCTTCTTTCATCCAACATTTCTCCACTTTTTGCAGCACACCCAAACTTTTTCAGCACACTTCCCTCGCACACCCCCCCCCGACTATACCTCCAATTTGAAATTCCTGGATAAACCCCTGAGTACGTCCTATTGTTTAAAACTATATAAATAAATAAAAAGCAGATTAAGATAAAATATAACGGCGATGACTTAACTGAATCGGGATTAGACTGCATCTAAAACGCATATAACAATGACGCATGCATGCATTAAAAAACAAGAAAGATGACACAGAATTTTCGGTTGTAATGAACACGGCTTCTAAATCCTTTATGAAGCGAATTAAATTTATCAAAGCTATTCAAATTCAATGGAGCCGGTTAGAAAAAAATTAACTGGATTTATGCAATCGATGAAACATCCAAAAACAGAAACAGTTACTTACTTCAATGAACGGCTATAAAGCATGTTAAGAAAGTTAACAAATGGTGCACAAAATTTGTATCATAGCAGAAGGAAGGTATCAGGTACAACAAGATTTTCAAATTGAACACTTAAAAGACGAAATATGGAAGGAAACATGATATAACTAACTCTACGCCTTCTAGCGGAAGAATTTTGCATAATGGAAAGGAGGCGAAAAATATTCCACACGGAAAAAGCTATAAGGAAACAGAAATTATCAAATACGTGTCCCGGGAGCAGAGATAGCGAGAAAAAGGTTTTGACCTTTGCGCCCCCAAGCGGGAAATCTGTGCATTATTTAAAGAGGATACTGCTCCACATCTCTACTGAGCGAGTGGCATACAGTAAAAATGAAATTTCTCAATAGGCTTTTTAGAAGCGGAGATATAGCTGCAAACAGAAGAACACAAACACCACCTACCTACAGAACTGTGAACTATAAAACTCTTCAAATACTAACCTAAAGTGTTCCACAAGGTAAATGGCATCCGGTGTTGAAATTTTTAAATCGCACATTCAGAAGCAGAGATATTGATAATTTTTTATATCAGGGTTTTAGCACCGCAGATATTGCTGTAAATGGCAACGTAAACTTACGCGCGCTAGTGGCAGACTTGTGCGCTAAGAAAAACGTGAAATTATATAAGAAAAATTTCGCAGCGGAAACGCTCTGCAATAAAGAAAGGAATTTTCAAATCGGACTCTCAGAAGCAGAGATATCGGCAAAAATAAGATATACATCCACGCCCACTGGCGGAAAACCTTTACACTATTTTAAGAAAGTATTCTGAAAAGATTTTCGGAGGTGAGCGGTATCGGTCCAAGAAAGGATTTTTTCCATCGAGTTTTCAGAAGCTTAAATTTTGCTGCAAATACATCAGAAATACACACTTCTGCCCCCTGGTGGCCAAACTTACCAAAAAATAGAAATTATATGCAAAACATTTACCATCAGGAACTGTATCAGATTCAGCAAGAATTTTTCTGATCGGAGTTCTGGATGCAAAGATATCGGGGAATGCGCAATTTACCTTTACGACCCCTAGCGAAAAATCTATGCGTTACTTCAAAATTTTGAAACTGTATGAGAAACATTTCGCTCACCAACAAAGAAATAATTTTTCAAATCGGACTCTTAGAAACAGAGATATCGACGCCCCCTGGCGGGAAAACTATGCACTTATTTTAAGCAGGAGGTATTCTGAAAAGGTTTTCCGAGGTGAGCGGTATCTGTCCACGATATAATTTTTTCAATGGAGTTTTCTGATGCTCAGATTTTTCTGCAAATAAATCAGAAGCAGAAATAAACACTTACGCTCCCTGGTGGCCAAATCATTCCTTACCAAAAATTAGAAACTACATGCAAAACATTTCCCACGAGGAGCTGTTTCCGATGCAGGAAAAATGTTTAAAATCGGAGTTTTAAAAGCATTGATAGCGGGGAAAACGCTATTTAACTTTACGTCTCTTAGCGGAAAATCTATGCATTAATTGAAAGAGAAACGTTTTTTGTTTTTTTTTAATTGAAGGTTTAACGACCACCGTGAGCAACTCAAAGTGCTATAAGCAGTCTTCCATTACTAATTCAGGGCCACTGGTTCCAGGGAAGGGAGAGAGGGCCAATGTCGTAAGACAAACACAACATTCATGCCTCTCCAGGATTCAAACCCGGACCCTTTTTTGGACGAATGGTCATAAGCCAGCGCTTAAACCACTGCGCAACCGGGGCGGCGAAAACGAAACTGTGCCTAAGATAGTCTTCGTTATAAATGGCATCGAAAGGAGGAAAGAAGTTTTTCAATCGAATAAGCACGATCTCTTTTTACAAAAGACGTGCTAAAAAAAGGTTTAAAAATATCAACAGGGCTCGGGCGGTTCTGCCGCTTATGTATTGGAAGATAATGTATACGTCAAGTAAGGGGCAACACCCATCTGCCAACAACGATGATTAGAACAATGTATGTGGGGCCAAAATACAAGAATATGAAGTACATGGCTTTCTCCACTGAACTATCTCGAGTTGTTCGCACAGCTATCAATAAACGCTTAGTATCTGAAGGTTTTATCATTTCGTGTGTGTGCATTATCTGTTCCACAGTAGTAGAATAATATAACACCTGTGAAGGTTATGATGCCAAAGTCTACCCAGCTGACATCTGCGTGGGTTACAACTAGACTGCTGAACCGAAATGGGTGTTCGGTATTGTTCAAACACATTAATATGTTGTCTGTGGAAAAGGATAATTTCGATTTTTTTTTCTTTATGTTATTGATTTCTCCGTCCGTCCGCCTGTGAAAATCACTCGGGAAACATGTTAATTACACTGAACAAAAATTGCTGATGTTGAAACCTACCAAAATATAACACCGTCTGTTGAACAAATGACGTGCATATGCTTATGTTTTGTTTGTTTGCTTGTTTCTTTTCAGAATTTCACAATCACCATCAGCAACTTTGGAGGCTGTAAGCAGTCCTCCGTTCTTAATTTGGAGCCCCTGGTGCCTGTGCAGGGAGAGAGCTACGCTAAGACGAGCATACCACGCATGCCTCATACAGAACTTTGACGACACGTCAGAAACCTACGCCACCGTGCACCGGTGCAGCCCGGTATACGATACTTAAGTATGAATGCGGTACCAAATGTAAGATGCACATTTTTGTTACACAGGAAAATTTTTAAAGGTGCATTTACAAAACTAAATAATGTCAGATCTTTTTAGCACGTCTTTTATAAGAAATCATTGCCCGTCAGCGAACACTATCATTGCCCGTCAGCGAACACATCTCTGCAACTATTAAACCGACCTGAATTTTTTTTTTTTTTTTTCATTACGAAGCTTGAAATGTGAGAATGATGATACTTGCATCCCGGTTTTTTGCTGATGCACAGCTTCGCCGCTAAAGGGTGTAAGTGCAGATGATATCGAATTCGAATTACTACACATACACGGTCGAGGCACATTGTTGTTTTTTTTTTGATTGGAGGTTTGACGACCACCGTGAGCAACTCAATGGGCTATAAGCAGTCGCCCGTCCCTAATTTAGGGTCACTGGTTCCAGAGAAGGGAGAGAGCCAGTGCCGTAAGACAAACACAACATCCATGCCTCACCGGGATTCGAACCCGGACCCCGTTCGGACGAATGATCAGAGGCCATCGCTTAGACCACTGCGCCACCGGGGCGGCGCACATTGTTGTGACCACCAGCTAATATGCTGGACGGTGCGTGGTGGAGAATCCATAGAGGAAACCACATGATCGAGGTGGTCCCACAGATGCTCAATTGGGTTAAAGTCAGGGGAATTGGGGGGGCTAAGGAAGTACTTTGAAGTATTTATCGTACTCTTCCAACCACTCTCGGGCATTTCTAGCTGTGTGACACGTCGCATTGTCGAGCTGGAAGATCCCATCCGCCCCAGGGAAGCCATCAGCATGTATGTTTTTTTATTGGAGGTTTTATGACAACCCTGAACAACTCAGTGGGCTATAAGCAGTCGCCCATCCCTAATTTAGGGCCAATGGTTCCAGGGAAGGGAGAGAACCAGCGCCGTAAAACAAACACAACATCCATGCCTCATAGGGATTCGAACCCGGACCCTTTTCGGGCGAATGAACAGAAGCCATCGCTTAGACCACTGCGCCACCGGGGTGGCATGTATGGGGGTACGTAGTCTGCAAGGATGGATTCATAACGAATTCGGTCCATAGCGCTTTCCCCAGGTATGAGTGGACCCAGGGAATGCCACGAAAACATTCCCCAAGCCATAACGCTGCCCCCAACAGCTTGTGTTCTTCCATCAATGGTTGAAGATTGTTTGTTCTCCGGTGTTTCTCGTTTTATACGCCAACGTCCATCCGTTCGATGAAGCAGAAAACATGCCTCATCGGAGAAGGCAATCCTTTGCCAATCAGCGGAGGTCCAATTCCGATACTGCCGTGCAATGTCAGCATAGGTGCAGTGACCATCCGTCTGCATCGGAGCCCCATACGTAGCAGGGTTTGCTGAACTGTCGTTTTAGACACACTTCCGGTAGCGTCTGGTTCATTATGCCAGTGAGTTGCTCCACTGTAGCGTGTCGATCGGCCCGCACGCACCTTCGCAGCCGACGTTCACCTGTCACATCAATGGTACGTGGTGCTTCGCAGTTCTCACGTTGCTTATTCGCAATGTTGCCATTTCTCCAATCACGGTGCATTTTAACAACAGCAGATGCGAACATTTCACAAACTGTGCTGTTTCAGATATACCTGCGCTCTTGGCCCGAAAGCCGATAATCATCCCTTTCCAGTGGCGCCCATATGAGTACTTTTAGTTTTAGGAAGGGGGGGGCTAAGAAAAATCCTTACCTCCTTCAAGGCTGTCAAACATTTTAGAAAATGTATACGATACTAAAATACAACAAAATTGATGCAATCAATCATTAATATCTTATTATTTTTAAAAAATGCTTTGAAAAAAGGTTTCGTCTATTTTAGTGTTTTAAATTTATCAAAAATTTGGCTATACCAACGGCTGGGGTGGGGCTGCGCCCCCACCCTTCCCCCTTTCTGCAAATCTGATAAATCGCATCGCGATTTCCTTGGTACCGCTGCTTCTAAAACTAAACTCAGATTTCAAAAATTCGTTCTGCACCGGATACAGCTACTGACGTGTGTGTAGGAGGTGTTTTAAATATATTTTCTAATTTTTTTTGTTAGAGAACGGTTTGGCCACCAGGGGCCGTAAAAGTGTATTTCTGTTTCTGATGTATTTGCACAAAATCTAAGTTTCTGAAAACTACACCAAGAAGGAATTGGCGGACGATCATGAAATTTACATATGTTAATGGGGTCGAGTTTACGTAGGTGTGATGTTAATTTCGGGACCAACCGGTGAGCGCTTACGCCACAGTACGGCATAATATGCAAATTATGGTCGGTGGTATTTCAGCAGTACAGCGAAGTGAATGTAATCAGTCGTCGGCGTACGGACACGTACGAAGACCCTGAAGAAGCTGCAATGCCTGGCCATGGAAGACGTGTACGATTTCAGCAGTATCGGACTTTGAGCGAGGTCTAGTCGGATTCCGCGAGGCCGGGTGGTCGTATCGTCGTATTGCGGAGCAAATTGGACGGGAAGTATCGGTGGTGGTACGATGGTGGCGTAGATGGTCCGAGGAACATTTCCACACGAGAAGACGTGGAACCGGGAGTCACAGACGGACTGATGAGCGGACCGATTGACGCATAAGAAGAGCGGCGGTGTCAAGCAGAACATCCACTGCGACGCATAAGAGCGGCGGTGTCAAGCAGAACATCCACTGCGACGCAAATCCGAGCTGCCGTTGCACCTGAGGTGACTGTGCGAACAATCCGCAACCGTCTACTGGATGCAGGACTACGTGCACGTGTGCCTCTGGCATGTGTACCTCTGACTCCAGCCCACCGTCAGGAACGGCTGCAGTGGTGTCGCCAACGTCTGCACTGGAGAACGCAATGGCGATCTGTCGTGTTCAGCGATGAAAGCAGATTCTGCTTGGGAGCCTCCGATGGCCGTATGCGTGTTCGCAGACGCACAGGGGAGCGTCTCCACCGTTCTTGCATCCGCCATCGACACACAGGGCCTACACCTGATCTCCTGGTGTGGGGAGCGATCAGTTATCACCCCCGCACACAACTAGTGTTTGTACCGGGTACGTTAAACAGCACCTCCTACATCAAGAACATCATTCATCCCGTTGTTGTGTCATTTGTAAGGTCGGTCCATCGTGGTGTTTTCCAGCAAGATAACGCACGCCCACACACGGCACGTGCAACGCAACATGCACTTCAGGGTGTGCGACAACTTCCATGGCCTGCACGTTCACCGGATTTGTCCCCCATTGAGCACGTGTGGGATTTTATGGGACAACGACTTATCCGGTCTCCACGGCCAGCCATGACCATCCCCGATTTACGCGTCCAGGTTGAGGATGCTTGGAACTCAATACCCCAAACTTACATCCAGCACCTGTACGACAGACTCCATGCCAGAATTGCACAGTGTGACGCAGTTCAACCTCGTACAAACCATGTTACATGGAAATGTTATTTTTCAGTTTACCAGCAAATACAGCTGTATTTTGCCATAATGTTTTGATCACGTTATCCTCTGTATTCCGTTATTATGCTGTATAAATTTCGTTGGTATCAGACGTCTCCTTCTTGGTGTTCTTTTTTTACTTTCCTCCAATGTATATGTATATACATGGGTTGGATAAAATAATGTGAACACTTAGGAAAAGAAAGTTTTACATACCTAATAGGGTGTGGGACCACCTTTGGCATTCAAAAACACCTAAATTCTAAATGGAATAGATGCATACAAATCCTGGATGGTGGCTAGTGGGATGTTACACCACTGTTCATGCAGAAACTGCTCAAAGTTCTTGAAAGATGCAGGAGGAGGATAACAAGACCTTACTCTGTTTTCCAACACAGACTACAGTGGCTTGATGATGTTTAAGTTGAGTGATTGGGGAGTCCAAGGAAGGCGTGAAAGTTTGTCCCCATGTTCCTCAAACCACGATTGGACATTTCGATCTCTGTGAATTGGGAAGTTATCTTCATAGATGACACCCCCTGCAGAAAACAATGCCCAGGCCATTGGATGGACTTGGTCGGCCAAAATAGTTTCATACGCTCTGCCAGTCATCTGTCCTTTCAAGGTGATTAGAGTGCCTGCTGAAAACCACGATATGACCACCCAGAGCATGACAGAACTACCACCATGCTGCACTGTTGGGAGCAGAGAGTCTGGGTTGTACGCTTCTGTGTTCTTCACACGTCCTGCGGTGGGGAATAGTGTGAATGTGGATCCATCCGACCACATTACACGCTTCCACACATCGGCAGTCCACGTTGTATGTTTCTGGCACCACTGCCGTCGCCGTTGTGCATTCACCCGGGTCACCAGAGGTTTTGCAATAGCAGCTCTGCCATGAATATCTTGTTTATGCAGTTCCCTGCGCATTGTTTCCGTTGATACTGAAGTCTGGAGATGCAGATTGAGCTCCGCACTAATTTTCAGCACCATGGTCTTCTTATTATGTGTAATAATCCTCTTTAATGCTCTTCTGCCTCTATCATTCAGGGTCATTTTCCGACCGCTCGTTTTTTGCAGACGAGGTTTTGCCACGAACAGGGTATGCTGTCATGACGCTAGACACAGTAGCTCTTGATACCCCTGCTACCCTGGTGACTGTCATGGAAGCATCAGCTAGCTAGCCAGCCAGCCACCAACAATTAGCCCTCTTTCGAAGTCCACCAGGTAGCTCATTTTGCCATCACCCTTAAAGAAATTTTGCAACAAGACACTTTAAATGCACTCAAACAGGACCTTGAGGTTCTAAACAAAGCTATTACAACCAAAAAGTGGTGGATACCTTTGCGTATTGCGACATACGCAGTTGCATTGAAAGTTCTACGTGCGTGTTCACATATTCTGTCCAACCCCTGTATATATATTTATGTGTCAGACATATTGATTAGTAGATTTCTTAAGCAGATGTCAATTTTATTGATTTCTTATGCTATAGTGAAGATATTTGGCCTATTAATAGCGATTAATATGCAATTGATACATAATTATCTCATATGATGCTCTATCATTAGGCTACAAAAATTTAATTTGTAACTGCAAAATCTCAGTGTTATTGAAATAATAATTTACTTAAATGAGCTTTTGACCTTAAACAAATACAATTTAAGGTCTTGTGCAAGACTAATATTTTTCTTTCTTTCTCTCTCTCTCTCTCTCTCTCTTTTTTTCTTTTTAAGCAGTTATCCTAATCCTACTGCATTTTTACTACATATTTTCCACTAGGCTACAAACAGAGAGGGTTGGGATGCAGGAGCAAGTGAAATTGAGATCAGGTACACCAGAACATGTACAAGTGCTCTGGTCTCCCTTCAAAATAATACTTCAGGTGATAAAGGGGGAGGGGGTGTAAAACATGTTCTGTAAAATAAGCATTAAATACAAGTACACTTTTTGTAAATTTCATGGGTAAACCACAAATCTTAGCAAGGATGTATATGGTGAATGCATTGTGCACAGGTTTTGGTCAAAGTGGACCACGGAGACAGGCTAGCTGCACATAATTTTTTCTGTACGAGTTCAAACTCTGACATTCTGCGGGTATGGTGACTGTAAACATCAATGCAGCGCTTGGGCATGGTACTTAAAAATTAACACATCATATACCGATAATTCACAAAATTGCAAGCAGGCGACGCATTCCTAGGAAATGTGCCTTGTGGTCGTCCACCATCGTGAAAGCTGACTGGCAGCAAGGGTCTGTGTGCTTCATTCGATGGCTGTCTGGCACCCCAGGGAAGGTGAAAAAGCTGGATGTCACGGTGCCATATGAATTGACAGCAGCGAATAAGACAAGTTATCTGAAGATGTACTTTAACCTTGCCAGGTACATGCATATGGTAGGGATACCTGCCTCAGATTGTAACCTGCAATGAAAAGTGGGTCCTTTACAATCATAAGCACATTGGTTGGATTACACAGAGGCACCTAAATGCTGCCCAAAGCCATCCCTATTCCCATGGAAAGTGTTGGTTCTTGTATAGCTGTCGGTGTGATCTATCATTCATTTCTTTGATAAGGTCAGACCACTGTTGTCCTGCAACGCATAAAAGTTTCTGTACCAAGCTGCTAGTCTTGGTCAACAGGCCCCATGCCTGTGATGGGGTCCTCTTGTTGCACAACAATGCACACCATATCTCCCAAAGGATCGTCCAAATAATCCACCACTTTGACAATGAATCTCTGCTGCACCCTGCATAGTACCCAGACCATTGTCCAACAGATTAACCTTTTATGGCATCTGGATTGTTTCCTGGTGGAAAAGACCCTCTCAAACAACTAGACTTTGTATCAGGGCATTGCCATCTTCTTTGCCTCACAGACTTTTAGTTTTATTACCATGGGATCCATAACCTTGTAACCCACCATTGTGTGTCAATGCAGAGGGGAACTATTTTGACTAGGCAGGTAAGTGCTTCCTATTTTTATGAGGGTTTGTAGGTGACACTCTCATTTTAGACATTCAATCTGCACCAACCCAATAGAATTAAAACTGAGGCTCTTTATTCCAGTGGACACAATAATGCTTGGTTGTTGTGTATTTCATGCTCAATTCATTTTTTAATTACCTTTGATTTAAGCACCAATTTCTCTACAAACTCATAATTATGTTGGACACAGAATATTTATCTTAATGAGAATTTCAGAATGTTCACATCATTATTTAACGTCACCTTCACATAACCTGACTTTTAAAAATTTTATTACTTTGGCTGAAAATATGCTTTTATGTATTCTTGTTGGATGTGGTTGGGCACATGACTCATCCTACTTCATTTCTAATACAGCTTATTGTGAATTCCTGAATTCTGGCTGTCAGTTCCAATGTGCAAAATCAGGCATTTCCTGGCCTTATTAGGGTACATAGATTCTTCACGAGTTAACATTGAAGTTTCTTTATACTTTGCCTCAAAGATTGGACCATTTAAATCTAAATCCACATCATGTTTTAGGTTTATATTAATTTCTCCTTCCACATTGTTAATCTGCGGTTAATTGATATTAAGTGGAAATAGAAATGTATTTTATGGATTGTCATCTTCAAAAATTTGTATTGTTTGGTGTAATCCCGTATTCCATTCACCATTTATCTGCTCCTCCGGGCAATCATGGGATAGGATTCTCATACCTGCCAACTACTACAGAATGTCCGTAGTTTCTACGGATTTAGTTGTCTGACTACGGACATTGCTGTCTAAATTACGGATTCTATGAATTTTCATTTGGTTTAGATTTTCAATTTTTCTAGTATTTCATGATATACATGTGATTCTTAAGCGGATTCACTTAAGAATCACATGTATATCCTGAAATTTTTTTTTTTAGTTCCTATAGATCGTTTTCAAAAGCGGTATTTAGTGTTTCAAAATTTTCTGAAACTAGTAAAACGGAGTGAAATTTTTTTGTCGTAATCACTCCCCCCCTTCCACGTTGCCTTTGTGTCCAGTATTCTTGTTAAACATCATTCAACTGCATAAATGTTTGTATTCCAGCTTGAAACTGCAGGCAACAATTTGTGAAAACGGAACTTAGAACACTGCGAAAATTTTCCCGTAAACTTCAGGCACGAGATTCTTCCGCGAATTCGAGGAATTCCGCCTTTTTCGCTCTTATTTTTGGTCATTTACGAGATCGATATACAAGTGAGGAGAAGGGGGGGGGGGGTGTTCCCGTCGGAGGACAGAATTCGATCTTTACGAAAGGTCGACGGAGTTTAGATTTTTTCTGTATTCGTAATTTCTTTTTTCTCTGTCCAGTATTATTGCTAAATATTTTTACTGCATAAATACTTGTATTTCAGCTTGAAAATATGGGAAAATTTCCAAAACCGGATGTCGTACAGAGCAAAGAATTTCGCCGTAATCGCTACCCCCCCCGATCGCGACGTTTCCACTCTTCTGTATTGTTGTTAAATATCCCCCATGCCGGAAGTTTTTGCTTTTGCTGCTGCATTAAAGCTTGATTAGGGAGGGGTAAATTCCTGAAAACTGAAGTGACAAAGTTGGAAAATTTGTAAAAATTGATGCATAGTGTTCAAAAGTGTTATTCTCAAAGTTACAGCATTTATTTAAAATAGTTGAAGCTTTGGTATCATGCACTCATGGTCCTCAGGCTGAAATTTTTTTCAGCATGCTAGAAGAAATTGTTATCAGAAGGAATAAAGAAAAGAAAGAAAATCAACAATAAAGAAATACGGAGAGAAAGATATCAGCAGAAAAAAAAAATATATTAAGCAATGGATGCTGTGAAAAACTAACTGGTCTGCAGTCTTGCTGTGTGTTTTGATTTTTCTCCCAGTTAAAGCATCCAGCTTTACCCCCCCCCTCTTCTTTGATTTATTTTTTCATAAACTGCGATTTTAAAGGCAGTATGATCGTGTGGTAAGTGAAGGTTCGCACGCCACACGTTCATTTGCTTGGATTTCCTGTCTGTCAAGTGTTGTGGAATTCTTAACGCATCGGACTGATTTTCATTGGTGGAAGTTTCGAACTTAAATCTCGCAATGTTACCTATCATGCCCTTGCCAACAGAGAAATCAACTTTGCGTTTCACGTGCGTTAAGTTTGTTTCATTAGTCCTTGTTTGTTGTGGTGCGTATTTCTTTTCACGAAGAGATGGATCGTTTCATAAAAAAGTCTTATGTATGCCGCACAATAATACTAATTACTACTGACAAGGCTCTTGCCAATGTTGGCAGGTATGGATTCTTAATCTCCAGATTTGCTAAACATGAATGCTGGTTGCTTCGATTAGCGAATCTTGTGATGGTTATATTCAAATTAATTGGAAACTTGAGACTTGGTCATTCTGGGTGGTGTGGTGGTTAGCATACCCGGGGGCTATCTGGGAGACGCAGGTTTAATTCCCGCTCCACGACGACGAAATTTTCAAGTTTTCATATATTATCTGACTTGCCATCCTTGTCATGTTTACACCAAAATACGGATTGTCATCTTCAAAAATTTGTAGTTTGGTGTAATCCCGTATTCCATTCAAAATATTTATTGTTGACCTGCAAGAAACTCATCTACTCTATTTTACTCCAAAATTTATGAGAATTTGAGTTTTAGTGGTTTTTAAAATATCAGGTAACTGAAAAAGTTCTGTCACCTTTCCGTAAGTGTGGACTCTAGGGTGGCGGCCCATCTTTGCATAGGATTTTTTTGTTTATTAATTATCATTTGTCTCACCCTCTAAAATTGTTCCATTGCATGAAAAAGTAATTCCTGTAAAATTTCGTTGCATTCGAAAAATAAAAACACGTGCCTCCAGAGGGCCTATTAAAGCGCAAGCTTCCGTTCCCATCCACCGAGTCTCCTGCGTGCATTAGCTTCCTGCGAAGGCCAAATGGAACTTTCTCGGCAAGATGCCAAAAAACAAGCTGTAAGCGTTATACTACGCATTGTTATTTCAGTTGTGTTTTGGAAATTCCAGTTGATTAAAGCTTCAATGTAACTGGTTTATCATAGACTACGTCTTCAACGCCATATGGTCATTGCAATGCGAAAAAAGTTTCACGGTTTGAGATACATCGTTATATTTTGCATTTACTGAGGAAAGTAAAAATTTTGATTCTTTTTTGAGACATATTGTCACTGTGCTACTTGCTAAGTTTTCTCTGCTACATAATGTTTTCAAAGCACTCCCTAAGGAAAGAAACTTTGGTTTATTTGATTGGACATTACATGCCCCAGATTGTTGGAAGCAAGCTCCCATCCAACAGACAAGTGCTGTGAGTAATGTTTTTTAACCTGCGTGAGGTACAATTAACTCTTCGAGAAAGTGCAACGCTGACAATCCAAGAGGTGTTAATTTTCTGGAATAAAGCACGTATTCCAACATGACAACAATATCATTGCATTCAAAAACTAGAAACTGTTTACGAGAATTGGAGATCATTGCAGAAAAATGCAAAGAGATCTAGTATTTAAAAAAAAGGGAAGAGTTATTTGTGTCAAAGTTGGACGATCTGTTCGATATTGCCCATGAAAATGCCTTAGAAATGATAACTATTGAAGAAGATAAGATGTTTTTAATAAATCAAAGGAAAAAAGGGCGGCCCGGTTTTCTGTGTGGTATTGATGTAAAATTGGCTGAACGGGGAAAAAAAGAGCAGGAGAAAGACGATCCAAAGAAATTCAAAGGTTACAGCAAAGCATAGGAGAGGCTGAAACAGCAAGAGAAGTTAAAGAACTGCAATGTTCAAGTAGTAGCGATGAAGAATCAATCCCAGACGAAGAGCCAATTCAATCGGGATGTCACAGCAAAAGAAAAGAAAGATGTATGGAACTTGTAATGTTATAACTTCAAAAATTGTAGCCACTTTTGACAAATGCAAAGTTAGTGATAGGAATGCAGTTCACATTTTAATGGCCACAGCTGAAGCATTAGGTAATGATGTCCATGAACTATCAATAAGTAGATCTTCCATTCAACGATGCAGGCAACGTTTACGCCAAGCGAGAGCAGAAAAATTAAAGGAACGATTCAAAGAAGCTGATCTGCAAGTAGCTGTCATTCATTGGGATGGAAAATTACTGCCAGCTGTTACCGGTTCTCAGATGGTTGAGCGCCTTCCGGTCATAATTACAAGTGGAAATATAGAACAAATACTGCAGATACCACAGTTGCAAGGCTCCACTGGAAAAGAACAAGCCTTAGCAGTATATGAAGCACTTACTGATTGGGAGCTTACAAACAAGGTAAAAGCGTTGTGCTGTGACACTACTGCATCCAACCTCGGCTACTTAAAGGGAGCGGCAATTATTTTAGAGCAGATGTTGGAAAGAGATCTTTTATATCTTCCCTGCAGAAATCCTATATTTGAAATCATACTTAAAAGTGTTTTTCAGCTGAAAATGCCCTCTTCATCAGGTCCAGATGTGCAAATTTTCAAACGCTTTTAACAGGCATGGCCGAAAATTAATTAACAAAATTTCTAGTCTGGTGTAGAAGATGAAAATGTTCAAAAACTTTTATGTTCAAACATAACAGAAATCTGATCTGTTATAATGCAGCACCTACAAATGCGACAGCCTCGATTTCCATTGGAAACAACACACAAGAAATATCTTTTCAAGCTCCAGGAGCATACCATCACGCGCGATGGATTGCAAAAACCACTTTATTGCTTAAAAATTTGTTTCGTGATAAATTTAAACTGAGAGAGAGCATTTCTGACATATGCATATTTCTTGTAGTAATATATACACTATCTACCAACAAGTAATTGGACACCCCTGCGGTCCTGATACACGTCACGGCCGCTGCCGTTATATATCGTGTGGGAAACAACGCAACCAGTCGCATGCAAGATGCCACGCAGTTCTGAGCTCTTTAATTTCACGAAAGGTGTAATCGTCGGGTATCGCAGAAATGGCCGATTAATACGTGACATATCCAGCGAGTTGAAGTACCCAAAATCAACAGTGGCTTACGTGATTGGCAAGTGGGAGATGAGAAGTGACTGTCGGAAAGTGCCCCGACCCGGCCGACCCACAAAACTGGGAGTTACAGACAGACAGGTGCTGGCCAGAGAAATTTGGAAGAACCGCGCCAAATCGATGGGCCACATCCGCGAGGAGTTTCAACAGGCATCCGGGAGTGTTCTTTCGATGAATACCATCCGTAAGGAAGCCCATCTGCTCGGTTATCATGGACGTGCTGCCGCCCACAAGCCTTTGATCACCAAGTCCAATAGCGCTGCTCGGCTAACGTGGTGCAAAGAACGTCGACAGTGGAAACAGGTTCTCTGGAGCGACACATCAAGGTTCACCCTCTACCGTTCGGATGGCAGGGTCTGGGTTTGGCGTCTGCCTGGAGAAAGCCTCCTGCCGGAATGTATTGTGCCAACTGTGAAGTTCGGCGGCGGTGGAATTATGCTATGGGGGTGTTTCTCCTGGTATGGCACGGGACCCTTGGTCGCAATTCCTGGTAGGCTCAACGCAGAGACCTACTGCACAATTTTGGATGACCAAGCGCTTCCTACGTTGTGGCAGTTTTATGGGGTGGACCCATGTTACTTTCAGGATGACAATGCCACCTGTCATGTTGCGAGGTCCACCATGGCTTGGTATGGTGACAATGGGGTTAATCGAATGGACTGGCATGCGCAGAGCCCGGAGCTTAACCCTATCGAGCACCTCTGGGACGAGTTGGAGCGTCAACTTAAGGAGTGCCCCTACTGTCCGAAATCGGTGAAGGACCTGACCTGTCTTCTCCAAGCCGAGTGGAAGAAAATATCGCTAGCCGTCGTACAACGTCTGGTTGAGAGTATGCCCCGGAGGGTCGCAGCTGTAATCGCCGCTCGTGGAGGCTCCACCAACTATTTAAGGCGAATAAACTTCATTTTCCTTTGCTATCACAGGTGTCCAATTACTTGTTGGTAGATAGTGCACACCTGGCAACTACTACGGAATGTCCGTAGTTTCTACGGATTTTGTTGTCTGACTACGGATTCTACGAATTTTAATTTTTTTTTATTCATTTTGATATTATTTTGTGATATGCATGAGATTCGTAAGCGGATTCGTGTTATTCCGCTTTTTTGCCATCATTTAGATTATTGTCAAGATCGATGCAAAACTGAGATAATTTCTTGGGGAGGGGGTTGTTTTCCATCTGGGGGAAGATATTTCGTGTTTCAAAACTTTTGAAAACTGTAGTTAAACGGATTAAAAAAATTTGCCGTAATCATAATTTTGTTCTCCCGATGTTATCTTTGTGTCCAGTATTCTTGTTAAATATCATTTTATTGCATAAATGTTTGTATTTCAGCTTGGAACTGTAGGCAACAATTTGCAAAAACGGAACTTAGACGCCGCAAAAATTTCTTCGTAATGTTCAGGCATAAGATTATTCCGCGAATTCGAGAAATTCCGCTATTTTCGTTATTTTGGTCATTTAAGAGATAAATGTTTTACAATTGAACAGAAATTGGGAGGGGGGGGGTGTTCGTTGGAGGACGGAATTCAGTCTTCACGAAAAGTCGACGGAGTTCATTTTTCCGTAATCGTCATTTCTTTTTTCGCCTCGCGATGTTGCCTCTGTCCAGTATTATTGTTGAATAGTAACATTGTGCTGTAAACATTTTTATTTCAGCTTGAAAGTAGGGGGAAATTTTCCAAAACTCGAAGTCCGACGGAGCAAAGATTTCTTCCGTAACCCCGCGAGATGTTCGGGCTTACTTGCGTTGTTAAATATCCCCGGTCACATATTTGCTTTTAAGCTTGATAAGGGAGGGGGGGGGGATTCCGAAAACTGGAGTACTGAAGTTGGAAAATTTGTAAAAGTTGATGCATTCTTTCCAAATTTGGATTTCCGGTTTATCAAGTGTTGTGGAATTCTGAGTGCATCGGAATGATTTTTATTGGTGGAAGTTTCGAAATTAAATCTCGCAATGTTACCTATTGTGCCCTTGCCAGGGGAATCAGCTTTGTGTTTTGCACGTGTTAAGTTGTTTTCATTAGTGCCTTTGTTTGTTCTAACGTTTTGTTTAAGGTGCGTATTTCTTTTTCACAAAGACATGGATCATTTTGTAAGCAAGTGTCTCTGTGCCGCGCAATAATACTAGTTACTACTGATAAGGTTCTTGCCAATGTTGGCAGGTATGGATAGTGTATTAAGGCTTGGTTCAGAGCACCTTTGGCCCAAGAGGCACCCAGCCATGACATACAATTTATGAAAAAGCTCGTTGAGTATGAATCTGTGGATCTAAAGGTATCTCGTATCACAGTTCACAAATTCAAAAATCATTTATGGTACTTATCCCCAGAAGCTTGTGCATTAGCTTTTTTTTCCATGAAGGGTTATCTGTTGAAACTAAAATGAAAATGGTACGGAATCTAGAGAAAGACGGTACTCAAGAAAAGGCTGTCAAGCGAATCATGCTAAAAAATGATGATATTCAAGGACTAATATATAAGTCTATTGAGAACTTCATTTCAGAAGACAGCAAACAGTTTTTTGAAAGATTTAATATTCACACAGATTTCCTCAATACAAATCCAGCTTCCTGGCCTGAAAGTGAAGTGTTTAAGAAAGCCTCAATTGTTGTGCATCAATTAAAGGTGGTCAATGACACAGCTGAAAGAGGGGTTAAGTTGATATAGGACTATAACAAAATACTAACAAAAAATGAAGACCAGAAACAATTTTTATTGCAAGTTGTCACTGACTCTACAGACGTCAATATCCTGATGCAAAGGAGACTGTAGCCAAAAAAAAATGGAGTGAGATTGATATTTGTTTCCCATTTGTTGATATTTCTGCCATTATCTGTACAAAATCTGTATTTTATTTCGGATTGTAATGAACAAACATTCCACAAATAACGCACAGTATCATCTTTTGGAATGTTTAATTATTCATTAAAAGCACAGAGGTTTTTCTTGCAGTAATGAATAGTACAAGTTATCAAGTATTTTATTGTACCCTTGCATTGGTATTATGAAATTTTAACTGCTATTGCCACAAGTTAAAGTGCAGTTGTTGCAATCAAAGCTTCACAACTTTTTTTTTTTTTTTTTTTGGCATCTTGCATTACACTAACAGTGAGATAGTTTAAGAAGGGAAAAAAGCCTAAGTGGCAGGAAAACAAAAGTTGTCCCTATAAAAGCATGGCTGGAGGCACGTGTTATTATCGTTCAATTGCAATAAAATTTTACAGATATTATTTTTTCCTGAATTGGAACAATTTTGAGGTGCGAGACAACATTTCAGAAGTTGAATAATTTGGGCCACCATAGTGGACCCACTTACTGAGATTCCACGCCTTCCTAAGTTGATGCAGATGCAAGTGCATGGTTTCATTAATTACGTGGTACATTTTTTAAAGTTCTTGACACGCTAAGGTGGAATCATTTTCTATCTCTGCCATTAATAACAGAAGGTCTTCCACAGCATGGTGCATCTTCAAGCAATTATTGACCTGAGCAGTTGGGCCATTTATTCAGATAAAACAGCTACACAAGTGGAACAAGTCAGTACATTACAGCGCCACCTCAGGCTCGGATACAAGCAGTTACCCAAGCATGGCATACACACGTAGAGTTCACAGATATTGTCCTGAGGTATAGCATGCCAGATGGTGTCCAAATTGCAGGCCAGTTTGCCGACATTCCGGGATGGGCATAGGTGGCATCTCATCATGTTCGATCAGTGAGAGGTTAGACGATTGGGCTGGCCAGGTAAGGGTGTCGACATTATGGAGGCAGGCTTGGGAGGGTTGTGCCACGTGTGGCTGGGCATTATCCTGTTGAAAAATTTATCAGTGATCCTGCGACAAGAATGGCAACACAACAAGTCATAGAATGTAGTTGATGTACCATTGAGCCATCAGAGTAGTACAGAGGACTACCAAGGGTGTACAGTTATCGAAAGAAATGGATCTCTAGACAGTCACACCTGGTGTGCAAGCTACTTGCCATTCCATGGTAAAGGCAGGATCCATATGTTGGTCAGATCATCTCCAGACATGTATGCACTGGTCATCAGCGCCAAGTGCAAATATCACTGAAGACAACACGACACCACTGGACACTATCCCACGTTGATTGGGACTGACACCACTGCTGGCAATGCTTGCTGGACAGTGGCAGGTGGTGAGGTGGCCGCTTCGAATGCAGTCCCCCATGCCGCAAGTCTGGATGGTTACTTCTGTACTTGTAGACGATGCAACATGGCCACAGATGGCTGAGAGCGACGAATTCGGTTATGTTCATGTGGCGCTTACAATCCCTCGATCTTCACAGTCTGTCGTTGCCCTCTGCCATCCACTGCCCGCGCGTCGCCGGGTTGTGCCCTCCTTGACCCACTGGCACCAACACTGTGTGATTGCAGAGTCGCTCTGACTCAAATGCCTGCACATGCAGCAACTTGTGTGACCAACAGGCTACTCTCAGCCCAATTATACATCCTCTCTCAACAGCTCGTATTGTGCACAGATCCAACGCCGATGCATCCTCACAGTCCGTGAAGGTTAACACAACCACAGTCACAACTGTTTCTGCATGCGAGCTTTATTCTTGATATACCCTCCTCGATGCACAGTTCCCATGGGATGTGGTGGGCCACTATTTCATCATTGGTCATTACTTTCTAATCATTTACATATTTGGTCTTCAGGTACTTGCCTGCTTTTCATCAGGATTGAACGACTTTTCAGGGTGCTTCATTTTCCTTCTTTCTTTTGGCAAAGAGTGTATACAAGGCCTATTGTAGAGTGTATTTTGTAATCAGACTAAGATATTTCCATAGTAAGTTATCTTTAATTCCATTTCAAAGAATTAAATAACTTACTTTGCTTTATTACTCAGAAACTATAATTGGAGAGCATGAACAACAAAACTGAAGTAATCACATGTATCTGACAATATGATTCTAAGTAGATTTTTGCTTACACTCATATCAGAATGCTTTCCCCACCCTTCCCTTTCATATGTAGTTAATTAACAGGATTGTCACTATATTTTACCATAGATAGTCAACTCCTCAGGAGGATGTCTGACATTTTTCATACACAAAGTGCAAAGTAGTTTTATGAGAGTTAATCATATAATTGAGGTAAGTTGAACTGTGAGAGAGATAATTACAAATTGTGTCAAACAACTCCATTTATTATGAATTCAAACATAAAAAACACTTGATTTATTGACATGTGACAATTAATCCTTTATTCTTCTGCCAGTATGAAACATACAGATGAGAAATAATTTTGGACTGAACACATGGCTGCTGTGAAAATATATTCTTTGACAGCTTTAAATATAACTGAAAACCTGTACATGTGTTACTTAATATATAACTGTACATGTGTTATCTAAAAATTTAAACTTTAAGTTCATTTACACTTGAATGTTTGGTGTTTTTTAATCATGTACTGGACAAACACATCACCCTCACATTTGGTCAAATGGGAACATCATCTAGAGACAAGTGTGTGCACTGCCATTTCTTTATGTGAAAGTTGATTTTGGTCTTAAACTGTGGGTCTGTGTCAATACTTCCAATAAAACACTACCCCCACTCACTTTTCTTTGACAGTTCTGCCAAGTTCAGCTTTGTTCACCTTCCTACTTTTTACATACTGCCACAACGCTCTATCACCTCAGAGTCTCAATGGCTGAGGTTTTGATTATGAGACAATCTGCCTTACCGGAGGAAAAGTTGTTCACGTAGTATAATCAACTTTGTATTCATGTTTAAAATTTTCAATGTGGATTACATACAAAGAATTAAGACTACGGCAGATTTCTAAATGATACATCAATATTTTGGAGCTGAGAAATGTTTTACATTGCACCAAGTCCAAGAAGCCAGTAACTCCATTTAAAGATGTCTTCCCCTTTTTTTAAATCTCATGTATGGTTCTATTAGATAAGAATTAATGGAACATGTTATGATGCCAATATAGCAGATGTCCAAGACAAGACTAAGAAAATATTAAACACCAGTGGGTTAACATTATTTCTACCTTGAGTTAACAATCATACAGGAGCAGGTCTGCATATACATATATGTATTACCTTATACACACAACTTTTTTTTTTTTTTTTTTTTTGTGCTTGCTAGCAATAGCTGGGTAGAAGTGAACATATAAAATGAAAGGAGAGGTTATATACCACTTTTAGATTCATTTTTCCAGATGAGTCTTTCAACAACTTCCAAGGCACTGTAATAGTGATTAGAAGAAGAAAGGACTAAATTTAAGATACAGTCAATAAAGGCTTTTAAAGCAAAAAATTGCTTGCACTGAAATAATGTTTATAATCTGAAGGCTTTCTGCAGAGGGATCTATGAAGATTGTTGTTTTCCCCTGGACACCTAATAAATAAGTAAATGGAGTTCTATGGTAATTAAGGTGGTAAGGGCAGGATGTCATGTGAGGCTTAATAAGAAAGATATGGCGAACAACCTATAGCTTCAGTTCTGGTTGAAGACAAGTGCATTACTGAATTTTTCAATGTGTTGCAACTCAATTGAGAGAAGAAAAAGTGATATTCTTGTAATTTGGCTGCATGTAGTGCCAACTATATGTTGTATATAAAGGTTCACATCTAACCCCCCCCTCCAAATTGTAACTTTGCAACATAACATAGTAAATCCATATCTTCAACCAAAACTCTGGCAATGGAATGCATGTCAATACACATCTTATTTGTACTCCGGAGGTATGAACACATGATTTTCTAGTCCTTGAAATCTACAGTTTCCTTCCAATACATTTCTTATTCACCAAGAACCAAACAACTCCACTTATTTCTTGGATATTTAAAGAATCCATGAATAGAAAACCCACAGCATCTGCAAACCTCTACCCTTTATGCCTACAAACTTGCTTACTTTATTCACAATGTAAATTCTAACTACAGAGATTTCTTTTTCTGATGAATAAGTCATAAAAGAAACAACTGCTAATCAACATTATCATTTGGACCTTGTTCAGTAGTTCATAAAAAAAAAAAACTTAATCCAAAAGAGGCATGAAGTATCTTCCTCCACAGGATCCCTTAACATTAATTTCATTTCCTTCACCCACACAAACATCTTCAACATCTATGGGGTTTAAAACAGAGCATTCAAACTTCTTTAAACTATTCTAAATATAGATTATGTTAACCTTCAGGACACTTTCACAATTTCCTCTGTTCACATCTTGATAGTAGCAGGGAACAGAACCCTTTCCATTAATTCTCATATAGCAAAGGTGTTTTTTTTTTGTTTTTTTTTCTCCTTATATTCTTACTTTGAAGGACATCTACTTTTTAAGATGGCAGCAACATTGAATGTGTTCTTCCTTTTTGAGAAAAAAAAAGTTCACCACAAAAGTAAAGAAACACATCTTACAACAACAGCCCTACTATATTTGCACAACTCATGCTGCATTAAGTAAATACCTAACACAACAGCCAATAAATAAAATTTCACACAACAGAAAAAGTATGAATTTGTATTAATTGCCAGTTCAGAACATTTTTGCAAGTCAAATTAAAAATTCCATTCAGTTGCCACAAATCTCTTAACTACACCGTTTGAAAAAGCTTAGCAAATCACATTATTTTACAAAATCTTTGAGCAGACAATACAACAGATAATTAGTATTTACAACAGTTTTAACAAGGGCAAAAACTACACGGAAATAATGTGCACTGAAAGAATGTGAAAACTGAGACTTTTTTTTTTTTTTTTTTTTTTTTTTTGATTGGAGTTTTAACGACCACCGTGAGCAACTCAATCGGCTATAAGCAGTCGCCCGTCCCTAATTTAGGGTCACTGGTTCCAGGGAAGGGAGAGAGCCAGTGCCGTAAGACAAACACAGTATCCATGCCTTACCGGGATTCGAACCCGGACCCCTTACGGACGAATGATCAGAGGCCATCGCTTAGACCACTGCGCCACCGGGGCGGCAAACTGAGACTTGACCACAGAATAACCAAATTTGAAACTCAGATAATTTTCAAGCCAATTCTGTATCTTACAATCAGTGAACTGCATTTGTTACTAGTTAGTTGCATTTGTTACTACAGTTAGTATAAGACAGTGTATATATCAAAATCTAGAAACATACTGCAAGTTTTCCTTTGCTGCATAAATATTTAAAACAACAAAAAACTGGACATTTAGAAAGAAAAAATATTTTCACACCTAGATCTTTGAACCCAAACTTGTTCTTTCACTCAGAAGAATTACTTCTGAAGGAACTGGTTGAATGTTGGTTATCAATGACACTGGCAGCACTAGCCATTTACATTTTTAATATTTTTTTAAAATTCGATTTTCAGAAAGTTTCACTTCATGACCTTTGTAATCTCACATCTGGAGACATGGGCCTTTAAAATTCCTCTGGACACTCATACGTCATAAGGAAAACTACAAGAGTAATAATTCACACTATAAATAACTAATTCAAACACCACACATACACACAGATGCCTTTGCAAGGACTTTTTTTCAAGGAATTCTAGGACAATCTATAATTTTTCGTGCAGATTTGCATCTCACATATTGCAGCTGTGAGGTGCAAAACAATTCTAAATTTTATGAATAAAACAAACAAACGGTTTTTTAAAGGGCATCTCAAAGGACAAAAAATGCAAGATACAGTGAAACCCCCAAACAATGGCAAGTTTTGGTTGGTAACAGAACACCTGTGGTAGTTAACATTAGCCCTCGAACAACGGAACCTTTTGACAGTGATCAACGGACATCCCTTCAACAAGTGAATAAGATGAGGGCAAAAATGTTGCTAAAGCAACTACAATGTATGCCTCAGGCAGGATAGGCTGTAGTGCAATGGAGTGAAAAGAAAAGTCATAATTTAGAATGTAATGGTAATTAGCTTCATTATTGACCATTTAAAGGTGGTGTCTCTTGGTTTGGTCCCTGTGGGTTTTGTCCTTGCTTTCCTGAGTGTTGCTGCTTAGCTGTGCAGATACACTTCACTGTCCCTAAAATTGTTGTTTTAGTTTCCTGTATGGCAACCAAAACCTGATCTCCTAGCTTGCAATTCTTAAGATATCTTTAAGACAAGGAGTCAGACATTGCATTCCTAAAATCCTCTACACCATGATTAATTGGTAAAGTTTAGCTATAAGGTCATCCAATTCTAGTAAGCAATAGGTGGAGAGAATGACACACCTGTTGAAGCTGACATTCACTTGAACTAAAAAACTCTTGCAGGAAAATGCTACAACAGAAAAGCCGTGATAATGGTTGCAGTAACCAGATGCAAAATTATTTTAAATGGGATCTACAGAAACAGTGCCAAAAGCAAATGTACTCTTATGCCACCAGTAGGACAACTGTACATTGGGGTAATTGGAAAGTATGTAAATAATTATGAGTTTGAGTGGCTTCATATTAAAAGGATTTTTCTAATCCAACCTGCAAAATCTGGAAATATCTAAACTAAAAATCAAAATGTATTCTGGCAGGAAACTTCCACAAGGGGGAAGGTTTATGACAAATATTGGTTGTCATTACTACTATCATATGCAAAGATAATTTTTCAAGCTGAATGTTTTTTTTTTTTAGGAGCACAAATATTATGATGTAAAAATGCAAATATACATTTATTTATACCACCCTGCAGTGTAGAGCAAGAAATACACAGAAAATTTCTGCTCATAGTTTCAGCTATCCAATAGAAAAAACAAAAACAGAAATTGGGCCAGACATAAAAATGTTTATGCCACCTAGTGGAGAAACTACAAATAAATTAACACACACACACACACACTTTTTGTTCCAAGATCTAATTGCTCCTACTAGCATCTAAAGGTATATATATAAGGAGTGAACAGCACTGCAGACTATACATATTAAGCATGATCATCTTGGGTAAATAGCCAGAAACTGGGCCAGAGTGTTTTTTCTGTGAAGCAGAAATAGGTCAATACACAAGAGGCTAATCATCCACCCACCCAAAAAGATGGATGGTGTGAGGTTCCCAGTGTAATTGGTACTCAAGTAGGTATTTAAATGCTACTTGCAAATGCATTTAATTAGATATGTAAACTCAAGGTTGGTTAATGTTAAATATGTGTTTCTTTGATATGCTTCTATTTGTTTATGTTACAGTTGTACACTGTATGTCAGTGGATAGGACTTCATTTTGGGCTCCTGGTTTCTGAGAAAGTTGTCTTTAAGTTCTTAAAGGTAAATTCTAGCCCTGCAGTGGGAGATAGAAAAGCAGGGGTAAAGAAACAACAGCTGTGCATACAAGTCTGGTCACCCAAGCATAGGGGTGATAACCTGTAAATGAGCAACTATGTAAATATTAATCAGCTGTCTTAAGAGTTATCTGAAAGTTGCAGTGGCTTTTTTTTTTTTTAAATATAGTACCTTTGTATGAGCATCTCATGAATGAACCACAAACCGTAAGACATGCCAGGCGCATGATACTAGCCTGTATTAACCGTCAGATGGCACATATTTTACAAAAGACATACTAAAAGAAAATTGCTTTATGAAGACTACTCTTCTTATATGAAATCTAATTTGGCCATGCAATATATACAAAATAAATAACAAAAGCAACTTTATCCTAAAGAAACAACAGCTGTGCATACAAGTCTGGTCACCCAAGCATAGGGGTGATAACCTGTAAATGAGCAACTATGTAAATATTAATCAGCTGTCTTAAGAGTTATCTGAAAGTTGCAGTGGCTTTTTTTTTTTTGTTAAAATATAGTACCTTTGTACGAGCATCTCATGAATGAACCACAAACCGTAAGACATGCCAGGCGCATGATAATAGCCTGTATTAACCGTCAGACGGCACATATTTTACAAAAGACATACTAAAAGAAAATTGCTTTATGAAGACTACTCTTCTTATATGAAATCTAATTTAGCCATGCAATATATACAAAATAAATAACAAAAGCAACTTTATCCTAAAGAAACAACAGCTGTGCATACAAGTCTGGTCACCCAAGCATAGGGGTGATAACCTGTAAATGAGCAACTATGTAAATATTAATCAGCTGTCTTAAGAGTTATCTGAAAGTTGCAGTGGCTTTTTTTTTTTGTTAAAATATAGTACCTTTGTACGAGCATCTCATGAATGAACCACAAACCGTAAGACATGCCAGGCGCATGATACTAGCCTGTATTAACCGTCAGATGGCACATATTTTACAAAAGACATACTAAAAGAAAATTGCTTTATGAAGACTACTCTTCTTATATGAAATCTAATTTGGCCATGCAATATATACAAAATAAATAACAAAAGCAACTTTATCATAGAAAAAAAGTCTGCAAAAGAATTTTAGGAAAATTTACCAGCAAATGCTTTCTGAAGTTATCCAGTTATTAAATGAAAAAGGCTAAGAAAAAATTCTACCAAAGACAAGTTTAAGAAGCTTAAGAAAATCGGTAAGGACCATATGAAATGGCCAAGACAAGAAAATAAACAAGTTAGTAAAAGCATGCAATGCACCGATTTTGATATGCTTTCCAATATACCAGAAATTGCGCACAGACAAACCCTCCTCCCTACCCTAATTATCGATTTGTTCAGTAACAACATACTAAAGTTTTGTCGAAATAGAAGCATTTTTACTCAAGTTATGGGGATAATGGTTGTAAAATTAATCTCATTTCGACGGTACTTAACAGAACCATTTTTACATAAGTTATGACACATAAGGGCGATGGAATAGATCTCGCTCCTATGTCCTGACCTTTGACTCCATTTCGCCTATTTTCAATAGGGTTTGTCCCCTACCACATACTAAAATGTCATCGAAATCGAACCATATGCGAGTTATCATGCAGACAGACAGACAAAGCTGGAGCATATACACTTATTCAGCCTATGGTTGGAAAGTGTAAACAAGAACATATACTTTGAAATATAGTTTATTTATAGTACGTAGGTCATTCAAAAAGTAACAAGACTGACATCATAGTGCCAAATAAACCCATGCAGAAAAATGCAGCTGCCTATGTCAGAACACCTGCGGGGTCAGTCACGTGACAATGCGCCATTACAGCGCTATGCTAATTCCCTACTGTAGTAGACAGCGTAGAGTTCAGACATGTTTCTGTAACCATGTATGGATTTAAAATTGGAGCAAAGAGCAGCCATAAAATTTTGCATGCGTTTGAATAAAACTGCCACAGAAATGCGTGGAATGATTAAAACAGCCAATAAAGAAAATGCTTTATCCCGTGCACATTTTTGAGTGGCATAAGAAATTTGTAAATGGTGAAGAATGTCTGGAAGGTGCACCACACTCTGGCAGGCCTTCGACATCTACTATGGAGGTTAATGTCAATACTATCAAAACACTCCTGTGCAAAGACCACCAAATGACTGTTGAGGAGATTGCTAAGGTGATGCAGATGTCTATTGTTTATGTTGATGACACTGAAAGAAACCGGTTGGAGTACCGAAGTCACCGCAAAGTGAATTCCCCACTTGCACATGGATGAAAAACAAGGCAAATCATGTTATCACTTGTCACCAATGGAAGTGCCGCCTAGCACGTGAGCCACACTTTTTGGACTGAGTCGTCACATGTGATGATTTTTTTTTTCACCATTTCGATCCAGAAACAAAACAATGGAGCATAACAATGGAGACACCCACAGAGTCCTCGATGCAAGAAAGCAAAGGTTCAAGCAAGTGCAGGGAAGGGCATGCATCTAGTTCTCTTCAATAAAAAGGAATTCTGTATGACCATATTGTTCCGCAAGGGAAAACTGTTGCCAGTGCCTATTATTCTGAAGTTCTCAGAGGTCCTCTAAAGAAAAAAAAAATCCCAAAATGCCCAGAATATGCACAAACTGGTTGGATTTTGCATCAAGATAATGACCCTGCACATCATGCTTTGCTTACCCAGCAGGTTATTCAACATCTAGGCATCGAAATGATAGCGCACCTTCAATACTCACTGGATCTGGTGCTGTGTGACTTCCATCTATTCCCTAAAGTAAAAAAAAACACTACTGAACAATGTTGTGATGGGTATCCTGAACCACGTGGTGAGGAAGGGCTTCGAACACACCTTCTGGAAGTGGATATAAGGGTGGGACTGATGCATTCAGGTAGAGGGAGAATACTATGAAAGTATGTTTACTGCATAACATTTCTGCCCCATTTAAAATCAGTCTCATTACTTTTTGAACTATCCTCATATAAATACTGGAAATATTTTAAGGGTCCTCATATTTCTGAGACAAATTAACAATCAAATATGACCAACACAGCATTTCTGCCACCTTCAAACACTAAACATGTTTGCCAAAATACATATGAAACGAAACAAGTAGGATCAGCATAAGTGAACCAAAGGCATGGTTCTGAATTTGCTGGAGACATGTTTTTCCAATAAGAAAATAAGTTTTGGCTTGAAGTTCTGTGGGTGCAAAAACTTTTTCTGAGTAAGTTCTTTTTTTATTTAGTGTTTGGTTCAGTTATCCATTACTTGATGAAACACCGACCAAATGCTTCAAAAATATTTACACAGTCTCAAGAGCGTTTTTGCAATTCAGTCTTCAGCACATTGGCAACTTCAACAACATCCTTATGAAGGTCTTCTTCACAAGGATCATCATACTCATAGAAAAATGACTGCAAAATCTGCAACATCTTTTTACAGTCCGCTCGGTATTCAATTAGAAACATGAAATAGCTTGCCAAGAAACATTCAACAGCAATAGTTAGCTCTGTTGTCTCAGCAAGAAGAATGGATTCTGCATACACTTGAAAAAACCATTTCCCTTTGCAACTTCAGACAGTGTGGCATTACATTTTATGTATGGCTCCATCTGGTCATCGTCAAACCTCTAGAAAAGAACAAAGAATTCAAAATTAGAGAGGGGAAAACAACACATCTCGCATTATTTATTGCAACAATTTATGCCTGCTATATCCACCCTGCTGCTTTTGAACAAATTATTTAGCCTTTAGACAACTGAGACTTCAGAAATAAGCATCTTGCTAACCCGAGCATGCAAAGAAATCTAGCTCCTTACAAGATAATAATTTTTTTTAAAAAGTAATGTGTTTTTTTTTTTCCAGTCACTTTTACTACTCAGAGGCTCCCTTTCTCTGCTTTAAGAAAGTTAATCATGTGTGTTTTGAGAAATAAAAGGTCAAAATGGATGATCTTGAAAACTAAATTGCCCATAACATGATTGTGTGAATCTCAAAGGAAAGCTCATGTAATAAGCTTTCAAATGGACTCAATATAAGCTCTGTTGACCAATTAGGTCATCAGTTGTCATTTATGATAGGCATGGTAGACACAAAAATGCCTTTTTCATAAATTTCTAAGCCCTAATACCTACAGAAGTATTGTATGCAGAGAGCCGAAATTTTGCCTGATTAATTTCTGTATAAAGCCTGCAAGTTCAAGTTTCGTGAAAATCAAACGGGCTAAGGTCAAAAATGTCACTTTTTTGTGCTGATATGGCATGGATTGACCCAACAAGTTCATATTTCTCTGCTGGATGTAATTTATAAAATGCAGTGAAAGTACTTGGCTTCTGAAACGCTTAGAAGAAATAGTACTAGTATGTGCATGATGTGCGTGTATTGAAGGCATATAAAATTTTGGTTTCAGCATGCATATATATATTTTTTAACAACATACTCGACTGGACATGTTGCAATTTTGAAATTTTTCTGGCCTTTGTCTCATTGCATGATAGGGGTACTCTGCAACTGTGAATCAGTTTTGGTGATTTGAAGTTGGAACAGCTGAACATATTTTGAATATTCACAGCAAACTCAATCATGTTATGTACAGACAACTATAAATGAATACATCAGGCATACATTTCAGATATTTTGCCCACAACCTGTCAGTAAGATGTCCAATGTCAGGGGCAGACCCAGGTTTCTAAAGATGATACCCATTTTTGTGAAATTCTGGCTATTTTTGAGTTTAGAGCAATTTTAATCCTCAATAATTATTATTGATAGTAGTTATTGTTTTTATTTATTATTTTAATTTATCCTTATATTGCTAATCGTGGTTCATGCTTTCTTTTGTGGTTTCCAACAAGTTTTCTGTTCTGTTGACTGCGTGCGCAGATAGTTTTTCCCTCTCTTCATAATTGTAAATATATTTCCTGGAATCCTGGCCGGTACGACACAGATTAATCTGAGCAGGGGTGGGCAAAAAAACATCAATGTTTTGAACATCGTAATTTTGCAAATGAATTTATTTTTGTTGCATTCTTTTAAAGACAAAGGTAATATAATATTCCAAAGTCACAAATTTTTCGCTGTTTTGTTCGATGTTTCATCAACAAAAATAGAGTTCTTATACTTGATGTTGCATGAGCTCATACATCAAAGGAACATCAAGATTTCCACTGATACATCAATCATTTTAACAAATATTATTGGTTACTCGATGTTGAATAGGTGAGTAATGACTGATATATTGAGCAGCGATTTTACCCATTGATGTGCCCATTATTGCTGCAGATGGAAAATATGTCAGCTCTTTGGCTTTTTAGCAAAACATCGAAATTTTCAATGATACACTGAACATTTCCACTGATACTGCTGATGCATGGATATATTTGCCAATGTCTAACATCAATGTTTCTCACTGATGTGCCCATCCCTGCTTCTGAATTAGCCCTGGAAAATGCATGGCGAAGTGAGGCTGCCAGAGGGAGGATGCTCCCACAATGCTTTTGGGTTCCTTTCAGCGAGCATCTTCGCAGTTGCCAGTAGTGATTGATAGGCACCCACCAGAGAATGTTTTACTAAAAATAGTTCATAACCACACACAAAAAAAGTAAGTTAAACACAACAATATTCCAGATGCCTCTAGCACCAAAATATTTTTGTTACGATAAATTTTTACTGAAAGAGCCAATACCATCACAGTTCAAAATATTTTTCTGAAGATACTGCCCAACAGTATCAAATGCCACCTGCATTGACCCCTGTATGTAAATATAGCTCTTTAGTACTATTTCAGTGTTTAAACATTCAATATTAAAGAAATATTATATATAGTCAACAAAATAATTCTAAGTTCATAATAATGCCATGGATCTTGATTTAAAATAATAGTCTTGAAAGCTGCAAGTTTTTTTTTTTTTGATTGAAGGTTTAACAACCACCATGAGCAACTCAATGGGCTATAATAAGCAGTCGCCCGTCCCTAATTTAGGGTCACTGGTTCCAGGGAAGGGAGAGAGCCAGTGCCATAAGACAAACACAACATCCATGCCTCACTGGGATTCGAACCCGGACCCTTCACGGACGAATGATCAGAAGCCAGTGCTTAGACCACTGCGCCACCAGGGCGACACAGCTGCAAGTTCACCAGTTGCAAAATGAACTTTACAGACGTGCGTGGCCAAGTCAGACAGCTTTATTTGTATGTACACCTATCAAAGATTTTGAAAAGAATGAGAGGTAAGTTATACTTATGATATCTGCTAAAAGATTGTCAAGAAAAAAACCCATTTGCACTTCAAGTTTTTTTTCCGAGAAACGTAAAATGCCTATGAAATAATTAGTTTCAAGTGGGCACAGGTGAAGAGTTAACTTGTAATCTAGTGGTTTGAGGTGCAGCATTTTGATCCTTTGAACTATTCAGCCTGTGTTTAAATCCCAGGCAAGATATGATTGATATGTGTGGCCTCCCCCCCCCAGCACTGTAGTAATTGGTCACTGTAACTACGCTTATTCTAGATTTGTAATTCCCTGAGTTTCCCCTAGTCACCTGGGTATGTTAGGCTTAGGGTGAAACTTTATGGATCTATATATCTACAACATGCACAAAACTGGTAATGGGCAAAAGGAGAAGAAATCAGGAAAGGAGTTGTGTGAATTCACCTGTGGCACATCACAGTTAACACAATGAAATTATGTTAAATAAAATGAAAACCAGACATTTGAAAAGTGGTCTAATCCTGAAGAAATACTTGATATAGAGATAGATAATAAGAATAAACAATTGTTTTCTGCAAATTTGATTCAGTATTGAAAAAGACCTAACACTGCTTGTGAACATAATTTGGTAATGAGAGCAGTTTTTGTGCCCCATTGTGTGTGATGAAACAATGAGGGGTCATAAGATGCTCTAGAGAGATGGAAAGAGCAGACACAGGAGTGCCACATTACACAGGTATGGGTAACCGACCATCAGATATGACAAGCTGACTTTTGTTCTGCAGAGAGGAGATTGACAGATTATTATTATTATTATTATTATTATTATACTGAATTCTTACACAGCTTGCAAGTAGCAGTACATCAGGTGTTTTGGGAAAGGTGCTAATTGGCAGATGCCATGGATGTGCTAGTATATCAAGGGATGTTTTATGTAGAACACATCTGTTCAGGCCCAAGGGTTGTTGACTGCAGGAGAGAGAGAGAGAGGAGGGGTGGAGTTACAATGAGGATTCACTGTGGTCATTAATGGTATCACCAACTGTTCTTTATGGTGAGAAATTCTGACAGGTAATAAAGCAGAAAATGTTGATAAATTCCACATCAGACTTCACACTGAAGGCAATTATGATTTACCATCTGGGCTGAAATGTGTGAATGCAGTTTTCACTCAGTTTCATAATTGTGATGGCAAAGTAGAAAGCCAAATAATATTGTTTCTCCCATTATGATGTGTGTAGAAGGTTAAGACCAATTACTTTATCACAGTCAACTGTATGCTACATTTTCAATATATAATTTTGTTAGTTCTCCAGCATAACAGCCAATGAGGAATTATTTACTGATGACACCTTCAATCTGGAACATCATATGTGTAGAGTTCATGACTGTGTGTCATTAAAACTAATTTGCAATTAGAGAACATTATTGCTTTCACAAAATTTCCATTGCTCATTCACAAACAAAATTTCACCAACCTTTCATGAATCTTTTTTCCGCCTCTCGTGACTTTGTCATTATGTTTATTATACGACATATATAATTTTAGGCAGGCATTGGAAGCCATGAAACAAATGGAATATGAAATCAGGGATTTAAAAATACCATGTCTGAGGCATATAAAAAAACACTCGGCCTGTTGAACGAATAGATTGGGCGGGGGAGAGAATGTAGAAACTGCCACCACTAAGAAAAAAGACTAATCTCTCTCATTGTTTATTTCATAACAAATAATGAAATTTATATTATTGTTGTGGAGAATATAACTTTTTAATTATATTATGCTGTAAGTCCAGACATAGGGGCAATACACTGTTTTACTCATATGTTGTTTACAGTTTGTAAAAGCAGTATTGATCAGAACCAGTCTCCAGTGTTTATTTAATGACAAAAGGTATTAATTTCAATGAAACATGACCATGCTGCCCAAGTGGTGCAATGGTCTAAAGCACTGGCTTCTGACCATTTGTCTGAGATGGGTCCAGGTTCAAATTCTGGTGAGTCATCGATGTTGTGTTTAACGAGCGATTGCTCATAGCCTATTGAGTTGCTCACAGTGGTCGTTAATGCCTCCATCCCCCTAAAAAACAAAAACACACGAGAATGTTGAATGGTGGAAAAAAAAGACATGCTAGGGTTGGGTTCTTCTGGAATAACTTGAGGAAGGGAGAGACCTGTAAAGCAAACAAACTGCAGTATTGAAACAAAGGCAAAGTTTCATTTAATAATCAAGCTAATCAACATGCCGCAGTTAAATAGGAAACAAGTTCAAAGGTGCTTTGTTTAATCTCAGAGAAGAACAGTAGCAAATATTTTTTGTTGTTGTTGTTGTTTTGGAAAAACAGCCAGCATTAAGAGTTCAGCTCCTAATCAAGAAGTATGCAAAATTCCCTATCTGTTTGTGAGAGTTAAAAACTCAGCTACCACATATATCTGAGCAATGTAAGTACACAATCAGAATTCATGTCTTTGGCAAAACAAAACTCATGCAGGTGGACTACGATAAAGTGTATGAAGCTGCTGTATATTTAATCACAATTACTTTCATTTCCTGGGAAAACATAGGATCTATCTAAAAAAATTATAAACATAGGAGCATCAATACATACCTCAGATACTATTCATTTTCAGTATCACTGTATTACTTAAAACTTCAACGGTAAGCTTCGCAGATTGAACACTTGGAACCTAAAACGGTGGTTCATCATACTGTCAATCGTTGCAAACTTACTATATCAACATCTGAGGCACTGATATTAATCTCAGGGCTGCTAACTTATCAATACCTAGATGCAAATCCATTTTCACACAATACTACACATCCTCTTGATTACATCTCACCACAATTTTCTTTGCAAAGAAACTGTGCATGTATTTACATACCCTGCCAACACAGCCTTGTCAGTAGTAATTAGTATTATTGTGCAGCATACATACACTTTTTTATGAAACAATCCATCTTTGCGAAAAAAAAATGCACATCACAACAAAACATAACAACAAACAAGGACACTAATGAAACAAACTTAACACGTGCAAAACACAAAGTTGATTCCCCTGGCAAGGGCAAGATAGGTAAGATTTAAGTTCAAAACTTCCACCAGTAAAAATTAGTCAGAGGCGTTCAGAATTCCCCAACGTTTGACAGGTGGAAAATCCAAGTTAGTGAATGTGCAGTGTGCGAACCTCTTAGTATCATATTGCCTCTAAAATTGCAGTTCATGACACGATGAGACCAAAGAAAAAAAAAAAGCTGAACGTTTTAACTAGGTAAAAAATCAAAATACACAGCAAGAATGCAGATTACTGTCAGTTGTCCTTTGTAGCTGCACAGCATCCATTGCTTAATTTTTCTTTCTGCTAATATATTTCTTTCCCTATTTCTTCATTGCAGCTTCTTTTTTGTATGCCCTCTTGATAACAATAATCCCATCCATCATGCTGAAAGAACTTGCAGCCTGAGGACCATGAGCACATGATATCAAAGCTTTCAGATAAATAGTGTAACTTTGAGAATATTTATACCTTTTAACACCATGCAGCAATTTAAAAAAAATTTCCAACTTCGTCACTTCTATTTTCAGAGAGTTCCCCCTCCTTTATGAAGCTTAAATGCAAAAACTAATGGGACAGGGGATATTTAACAATGCAGGAGAGTGGGAACATCGCATGGGGAGTTTTGGAAATTTCCCACTATTTTCAAGCTGAAATACAAATATTTCTGAAGTACAATGTTATTTAACAATAATACTGGACAGAGGTACCATCGCGAGAAAAACGAAATTACAATCACAGAAACAAATCTGAACTCTGTTGACCTTCCATTTTTGAAAGTTTTGTAAAGATGGAATTCTGTCCTGCGACCCCCCCCACCCCGATTTCTGTTCACTTGTGCACCGATCTTGTAACTGACCAAAATAATAACAAAAAAAGAGTAATCCCTCGAATTCGTGGAAGAATCTGATGCCTGAAGATTACGGGAAAAATTTCACAGCGTCTAACTTCCGTTTTCGCAAATTATTGCTCATAGTTTCAAGCTGAAACACAAACATTTATGCAGTAAAATGATATTTAACAAGAATACTGGACACAAAAGCAACATTGAGAAAGAAAAATTACAAATACAGCAAATTTTTTTTACTCCCTTCAACTACCATTTTAGAAAGTTTGAAAACATGAAATACCGTCCACAGACAAAAAACAACCACACCCCACATTCTCTTCAGTTTTGCATCAATCTTGAAAATGATCTAAATGACAAGGGAGTGGAATTTCGCAAATCGACTTGGGAATCTGATGTATACCATAAAATAATAGCAAAATTAAAAAACAAAATGAGAATTCGTAGGACCTGTAAGTTTAGACAATGACTTCCATAGTCAGACACTAAATCTGTAGAAACTGTGGACATTGCATAGTAGTTGGCAGGTATGTATTTATAAGTCCTGATTATTGATTTGGAGAGTGAGAACACTGCTCCATTGATTTAATGTGGCCCAAAATCTGTAAACCTGATGACACCAAATTCATATGTTATCTTTATCATTTTCCTAATGATTCTAATTACACTTCTAAATCATGAAAATCATTAAAAAAAAACAAAAAACATCACTGCACGGATCAACCCATAGCTGATGGCCCAGTAAGACATTTCACCTATGGATTTTGGAACACAAACAAGAACTAAATACTCAAATAAACTGTAAAACTTCTTGATATTGCACAAAGAAGAGCAACTGATCCAATCAGGGGCAGGTTCATGAATAAATGAGGTCCTTTAAGCTTTGTCCCTTTTATTTTTCTTGCGCCAGTAAAGTGCTAATTGTATTTAAACTACAGACATAAATGTAACCATGATAAAAATAAAAAAAAATGAAATGGGGAGCAATGCTAAACAAGATAAAATAATAAAAAAAATCACAGACAGCAGCTTTTTAAAGATAACTTACCCTCATTCAGCCTGTTGATGAATAAAGAGAAAAGGGCAATTGTTTTCTTAATTGAAAATTTGGAGCTGTGACATAAGGTGGTGACAGAGATTGCTTGACATGTCCAGTGGGATGATTAGTACATGGCAGTAGAATGGGATAAAGCTGAGGAAATCTACTCAACTTCATGTACAGTAACAATAAGTACTAAAAAATTACATTTTATAATAATACTATTAACTAATGGGGGTGTTATGACAAGAGGGGGGGGTCATATTGGCAGTTTTTTTTTCTGTTTTTTTACCACTGCAAAAATTTCAATTAGGTTGAAGACAGGTGATAACAGGGAATCCTCTTCTCTAAATGGATCATAATAACTAACACTTGGGAAGGGGCAAGAAAAGCTCTCCGAGATATTTCATAATTTTTTTCATGCAGCATTTGAGAATGCTGACACACTTTATAAGTTTTTGTGTGTTCAAACACCTTGCCTACTCTAAATAATGTAGAAAATTATCCATGCATCCTTTTATTGCCAAATATAAGAAGTATTACAGCACAGCTGGTTTGAATAGTTTTCAGCTTCACTGGCAGTCCTTTATCATGTGATACATACAATGTTCTCTAGTAATTCTGACTTGTCTGCATTCTATTACTTACTTCCCTGTTCATTAATCCATTTTCTCCCACCATGATCCCAATATTTAAATATTTTAATCCTTTTGTTATTAACACCATCATTTTAATTCTTCACTTCATTGCAGCAGTTGTATATTCTGTTTTGATTCTAAAATCAACCCATCTTTTTTCAATATTCTCCTGTTTCTATTATTACTTGTGGCAGAACACTCCATCATCTGCAAATAACATGTCCATGGTGCGGCTGCTTTTCTCACTCCCATTATCACATCCATAAACAGCATCAAATAAGACTAAGTTTAATGCTGATCCTTGGTACCCCAACTCAGATTTTTCTGTTTGACTTATGTATGCAACTCTATGCACTTCCTTTATTAACTGCACATATTTTCCGGGTACCATTTTCTATCTCTGGCAATTCCACGTTTCCTGTATAGACACTCTACAATACACCTTTCTCTAGATCAATACCATAATCCCTTTTTTGTTTCTACATTTATTTACAAGGTAGTAAACAAGCACTTGATGTATTGTACAACTGCATCTACTGGAATTATTTTATAGTTTTTGACTTCTTTGCTTTCAAAGCTTCTGTATTCAATGAAATCCCTGTGTATTCTTCATTACTTCTCAACTTTTCCACTGTACACTTTCTGAACAGAAGACTTCACAAGAAGCCCTAATCTCAATGCAATACTGTCACAAAAAGATAACTTTTATAAAGACAAAACCCCACAGTACTAAAAAAAATATGTTACAATCTCCTAATGCAATAAGTATGTTGAAGTGTGTGGTATGACAAAGCTGGTCAAGTAATGCCACATAGTGAACATAAACAATTGAAAGTGGCACCACAAATCTAAATTTTAAGTTTTTACCACTAAAGAAGATGTGGCTCCAGGTATGCTGCACATGAATAATGAAGCCACTAGAGTAAATATTCTATGATTCTTGGAAAATTGCATCTTTCCTTTGAATCTATGAAACTGCCAGCTTCATTTTCTTATGCAAGCCTTTTGATTTTCACATTTTAACATTTTTATTCTCCATTTGTGAAGTGCACATCACTTTTAGACATCACATATGTTTCTTACTTGCTTTCACCAACTGTGTGTTCTCTAAAATTCACATAGCCTATTTATGATTTACATCATGTCTAGTGTCTTAATATTGTTGTACCAGATTAACTTTAATCAATTGTAAACTGAATGTCAGCCTTTAGACATGCTGTTCTTGTAAACTATGAACAAACAGATAGACATGGTCTACACTGTATATCTACAAACAAAGGTCAATAACACAACTACATTCACCTGTACTCATTGCAGCAACATAGATACACAAATATTATCCAAGAAAGAACATTCACACACAAGGATGAAATTATAGCTGACTAACCTTATTGTTAAACCAGCAAAATGAGAGATCTTCATTGAACAAATATGGTAACAGAAGGAGGCCAGCATTCTTCCAGTTATCTATAAACACACATTTAAATGCCATTTAGATATACAAAAAATTAAAGCAAACTGGGGCTTTAATTTCATTTTTACATAGAGATAAAACAATACAATATATACTGCATTTAAATCTTATGACAGCCAGTTCTGGTCCATTGTCACAGATTGGGTATAAGACATCCTTAACTGCTGCATGCCTAAATTTGTTTCAATGAAGAGGAGTGGGAACCATTACACCCAGACTGTCTTGAGGGAGGTTTGTTTCAAATTTATGCAGGTGTTCATGGAAATCTACTGACATAACCAACCTTAAAAAACACCATAATACCTTCAAGTTGGAACTCAAGAACAGATTCTCTGCTTTTTTTTTTTTTTTTTTTTTTTTTGATTGGAGGTTTAACGACCACCGTGAGCAACTCAATGGGCTATAAGCAGTCGCCCGTCCCTAATTTAGGGTCACTGGTTCCAGGGAAGGGAGAGAACCAGTGCCGTAAGACAAACACAACATCCATGCCTCACCGGGATTCGAACCCGGACCCCGTTCGGACGAATGATCAGAGGCCAGCGCCTTAGACCACTGCGCCACCGGGGCGGCATTCTCTGCTTTAGAAGGCCTAACATCGGAAGAAGTGGATATTTCTGAAGTTAACAGAAAAGTAACCAAAGCTCTTATGAAAACAGCAACAAAATTAGCTGGGTCTAAGAACAAGTTGCATGTGAACAAATTATCAGGAAAAACCAAAATGTTGATGCAAAAAAGAAGAGAGATGAGGACAACTAAAGAAGATGTGACTTCCAAAGTGGAATATATAGAGCTATGCAAGACAGCACGAAAAAGTATCACTGAAGACGTAAGGAAATTCAACTGTGAGCTAGTGAGGAAAGCAATTGAAAACAACCAAAGCCTAAAGATAGCAAAGGGACATCTCAGTAAGGGAAGAAAACAGATTATGGCACTGAGAAAAGAAGATGGTTCTGTAACAAGAAATAGAGGCGAAATTTTGACAAGAGTGAAAGATTTCTACTCCAAATTATATGAAAGGGATGATACATGCACTCCAGACATCATGAAAGATACCAGTACCAGAGTTCCTCCAGTCCTTCCAGCAGAAGTTGCACATGCAATCAAGAACATGAAGCGGGGAAAAGCTCCAGGAGAAGATGGAATTACTGTAGACATCATACAAGAAGCAAGTGGAGAAATTGAAACAGTACTCGCCCAAATTTTCACTCGATGCCTTAATGAAGGAAAGATTCCTGAGGATTGGAACACCGCTACAATGATCCTGCTACATAAGAAAGGTGACATTGAGGATCTCGGAAACTACCGACCTATCAGCCTCCTATCAGTAGTTTATAAAATCTTCACTAAAGTTCTTTCACACCGCTTGAAGGTAACACTGGACTTGGCTCAACCGAGAGAACAAGCTGGATTCAGGAGTGGCTACAGCACAATAGATCATATCCATGTGCTGAGAGAACTAATTGAAAGAGCGAGGGAATATGAACTTCCATTGTGCATGGCTTTTATCGGTTATGAAAAAGCCTTTGATTTGGTGAAACCATCAGCAGTTACAATGGCTCTGAAATCCTGCGGTATTGAAGATGCATACATTAATATTATTAATAACATCTATGAAAATGCAAAGATTCGGCTGTTCGAAAATACAACACACATAAAAATTGGAAAGGGAGTGAGACAAGGTGACACCATATCTCCGAAGCTCTTTAATGCCACATTGGAAAATGTCTTTCGATCACTGAACTGGGAAAACAAAGGGATAAAAGGTTAATGGAGATTATCTAACCCACCTTCGTTTTGCTGATGACGTAGTCATTTTTGCAACTACCCCATCAGAGCTGCAGAGTATGATCCAGGAACTTGCTGACAAGAGTAAAGAAGTGGGATTAAAAATGAACTTTCAGAAGACAAAAGTGATATTCAATGCTTTTACAAGAAATGAAGATTTATCGATTGATGGAGAAAAGATGGAGATAACAGGCACATACATTTATCTTGGACAGCAGATATCAAGTGAGGATCACATTGATGAAGAAATAATCGGCATACAAAACTTGCCTGGAGAGCTTTTGGAAGAAACAGCATAATTTTCAAGAGCAATATGCCATTATGTCTTAAAAGAAAAGTGTTTGATCAATGCATCCTTCCAGTGCTTACGTATGGTGCAGAGACGTGGACCTTAACTAAAAGAGACATACAAAGGCTGCAGACAACTCAAAGCAGCATGGAGAGGTGCATACTTGGTGTAACCAGGAGAGATAAGAAGAGGAACTCGTGGATCCGAAAAATGACCACAGTGGAAGACATCATGATCAGAGTTAAATCCCTGAAATGGCAATGGGCTGGACATACTGCCAGAAGGACAGATCACTGATGGACAGCCTAAATTTTAGATTGGATTCCATCCAAGGGACAGGAAAAGACCCAGAAGAAGACCACATGGGAGATGGGTGGATGAAATTCGAAAGTATGCAGGGGTGACATGGAGGAGACTGGCACAAGACAGACCGTTGTGGAGGAAACTTGGGGAGACCTTCGTCCAGCAGTGGATTGATAATGGTTGACAATGATGATGATGATATATATATAATTGATTCATCATTCATTTTTCACACATATTTCTTATGATAAATTTTTTGACTGAATTAAGCTTAGATCCAGAAATGATACGGATATGCCACATCGGTCGTCTCGTGGTGATACAAGGACTGCATACTGCCCTGAGGGTCGGGGGACAGTTACGATAAATGAATTACCGCCTCCTGCTCCGGGACTTGAGACAGAGGGGTCTTCGGAGCTGAATGATTTACGGGCTCCATTGCCTTTATGCAATTTGTCAAGTTTAATGGTTTCTGAAAATATTGAAAAATCCCAAAAAAGTTTTTAAAATCTTAAAATTTTTTTTTGAAGATTCCTTTTATACTATTCCGTTGTTAAAATTTAGTTGCTGTCAAGATTCACGATGCATGACCTGCAAACACATTCATAGTCTAAATGTTGGCGCCCAGATGAATCCTGTTTTTTGTAAAACGTAAAATGTAGTTTATTCTACTATTTGCCGTGTCAGTAGACTTTGTTACATTGGAAAAACAGGTAATCCTTTACACATACGATTAAACGGACACCGCTCTGACATAAAAAAATTTAAGCATGAGAATGACACTGAACTGCTTCACTTTCAGCGTTATAGCTTTGAGGAAATAGAAATTCGTATTTTGTTTATTGAGTCAGATTTGGAAAAGAGATTATTATTATTATTAGAAAATCTGTGTATTTTCCAATTCAAGACATTATTCCCATATGGACTCAATGATTTGTTTAATGGCATTAAGACTACATCTAAGGATTTCTCTGGCTTGGTCTATAGATATTTCAAGCATAAACCTTTTACTACTTCAGAAAGTAATGCCACTCGACACAATAAAGGTAACAGATCTTGTGGTAGTACTTTCGTGAATTTTCGGAATTTGTTGCTGGAACTGGATGGCCTTACTAACAATATTCTAAGGATTTGTAAATCAAGAATTTTTTCGCTTAAATTGGCTAAAATTCGTTACCTGAAAAAAATATATGACAATTTCCATTTCAATAATTTACATATTAAAACATTACTCAATGATTTGCTTGATTTTAGATTATCTTCAAAGCTTAATAATTCTGGTTCTGATCATAGGGAAAAGCATTAATGTGTACTTCAATTTCCAAATCAAATTTTTGATAAAATTGGTGTTAAAAGGATTTTTACTGACAATAATATACACTTTCCATTACAGGACACGGTTAACACGGTCCCGTGTTATTGTTATGCTACAACTGTTGGTTGTTTAATTTATAACTATCGCCATGTTGCTGAGAATTTGCAGGACTTATATGAAAATCGATCCACATTTTGTTGTGCAGTAATCCAGAATATGCTTGTTTTATTGATCCTTTTCATAAGCATATTCTCACAGGCAATACTAATCTTATTTCCTCTCCTGTTCTTAGGTCTGTTTTAAATAACGGTACAGGATTTCGTATTTTTACTAGATTAAATGTTAGTAAAGTCCTTAGGGATCTAAAAACTGATCTGATTAAATATATTCTTAAATTATCGCATAAGTTTGGAATTTCTTATGAAGAATTTATCATTTGGTTAGATTACGTTTTGAGTGATTTTAAAAGGGCTTTGAATTTGTTCTCCATAGTCTCAAGTCATAAAGATTATTTTAACATTCCACTTATCAAGAAGCATATTAGAGAATTACAAAAATATTTCATCTTCACTCCTGTGGATAAAGTAAAAAACAATTTGGCTATTTTTTGCAAATGTCTTTATGTTGAGATATTATTTTCTGAATTACGTCATGGTTCAACTTATAAACCTATTACAGTTGACATAAATATTATAAAGCAAAAAAATTATTGCTTTGCGTAAACGCTTAAGTCTCAATAACATTAACATACAGTTACCTTTTTTTGTATGCCATTCCGAAATTTCATATCTTTTAGATTCATTCAGAGTAACCGTCACTGTTACACTGGTCCTTCAGAGAAGATTTTTGAAAAATATCTTAACATTATTTATAAGGAAATACAGGATTATTGGATAATTAATAACAATAAACCAGTATTGAATTATATTAGGTCTGTCTCTTCTATTCAACATATCGATAAATTTGATTTTAAGAATCTTTTTGCCTCAATACCGCTTTGTGGCCTGGTGGAGGTTTGTAGTGCGATGTACTTGAAATATGAAACAGTCTTGGGATTACTCGGACATATTGGAATGCACTGGTTGTGCCTCAAAAATAATTATGTTTTGATGGGTAACAGATTATTTTTGCAAACCACAGGAATTGCCATGGGTAGTAAATTTTCTAGTATCCTGGCTAATCTTTATTTACACCCACTTGAAGCTGTATTTGTCGAAAATAATAAGTTTTCTGGTAGAATTTTTAGATATATATTGATGATTTAATTGCAATAGGTTTTCCTAATTTTGATTATTCCACTCATTTTATATATCCACAGGATTTTATCTTGGAAAAGACTAACCACCAACAAAATTTTATAGTTTACTTGGATTTGGAAATTACACTTTCTCAAACTGGGTCACTTGGGGTCAACCTGTATGATAACAGACATTCTTTTAATTTTCAGACACACTTCTTTGCTAACTGGTTTTCAAATATCTCCATTTTAGTTCACAGATACCTCATTTTTTCTGGTTTTTATACATTTGTAGTACTTCTGATAATTCGATTTATAACTGTAAATTGTGTTTTGAACAATTAATTTCTAATCAATTTCCTTTACCTTTTATAAAAAAAATTTTTTACAATTACTGAAAAATCACAAACTTCATTCTGCTGACATTTAATTACAGTACTCTTATTAACAATTGGTCTGACAATATTAAATAGTTAGAAACTCTAAGTACCACTCGGTAGATTACTTGTGGCCACATTACACCCTTTGCTTTCTTCACACTAGCTTACACCTAGCCTATAAAAAAGCAAACTACATTCCTCCATTTGGCAAACAGGTTTTGTTTAAACCATATACCATTACTTCCTTATCAGCTTAACCTTTGCCCTTGGGCATTCTCAATTCTTTATCAGTGGTTCTTGGTGTTGGGTGTTGTAGCGATCTTTGTGGTTTCGCGTTACTTTTTGTGTTCGTTCTTGCTTTCTTCGGTTATTTTTGTTTCCGGCCTTCTTTGTCCAGGTAGGACTAATCATTATTGAACTTATTCTTTTTGGTTTGTTGTCTTTATTTCTGTTCTTTTGGTCTTGTGGCTTTGGGAGCACGACCAAGGGGACATTCGGATTTTGTGCGTCCCTTTCTTGGTTTCAGAAAAGCCACTTACAAAAAACGGGTGCTTCCCTGATGACGACCGTTTTAATTTTAGTGTCACTCGGTTCTTTGTTTGTTTTGTGTTTCACCTTTTAAAGTGAGGCGGCAGTGTGCTGTTCTGCATTTGTTTCTTGTTTATATTTTGAGCTCCATTTGGTACATTGGCCATGTAAGGGGTTCGAGTACTTTTGTGTAAGAAAATTCAACTGTGAACTAGTGAAGAAAGCAATTGAAAACAACCAAAGCCTAAAGATAGCAAAGGGACATCTCAGTAAGGGAAGAAAACAGATTATGGCACTGAGAAAAGAAGATGGTTCTGTAACAAGAAATAGAGGCGAAATTTTGACAAGAGTGAAAGATTTCTACTCCAAATTATATGAAAGGGATGATACATGCACTCCAGACATCATGAAAGATACCAGTACCAGAGTTCCTCCAGTCCTTCCAGCAGAAGTTGCACATGCAATCAAGAACATGAAGCGGGGAAAAGCTCCAGGAGAAGATGGAATTACTGTAGACATCATACAAGAAGCAAGTGGAGAAATTGAAACAGTACTCGCCCAAATTTTCACTCGATGCCTTAATGAAGGAAAGATTCCTGAGGATTGGAACACCGCTACAATGATCCTGCTACATAAGAAAGGTGACATTGAGGATCTCGGAAACTACAGACCTATCAGCCTCCTATCAGTAGTTTATAAAATCTTCACTAAAGTTCTTTCACACCGCTTGAAGGTAACACTGGACTTGGCTCAACCGAGAGAACAAGCTGGATTCAGGAGTGGCTACAGCACAATAGATCATATCCATGTGCTGAGAGAACTAATTGAAAGAGTGAGGGAATATGAACTTCCATTGTGCATGGCTTTTATCGATTATGAAAAAGCCTTTGATTCGGTGAAACCATCAGCAGTTACAATGGCTCTGAAAACCTGCGGTATTGAAGATGCATACATTAATATTATTAATAACATCTATGAAAATGCAAGTGCAAAGATTAGGCTGTTTGAAAATACAACACACATAAAAATTGGAAAGGGAGTGAGACAAGGTGACACCATATCAACGAAGCCCTTTAATGCCACATTGGAGGGTGTTTTTCAGTCACTGAGCTGGGAAAACAAGGGGATAAAGATTAATGGAGATTATCTAACCCACCTTCGTTTTGCTGATGACGTAGTCATTTTTGCAACTAGCCCATCAGAGCTGCAGAGTATGATCCAGGAACTTGCTGACAAGAGTAAAGAAGTGGGATTAAAAATGAACTTTCAGAAGACAAAAGTGATGTTCAATGCTTTTACAAGAAATGAAGATTTATCGATTGATGGAGAAAAGCTGGAGATAACAGATACGTACGTTTATCTTGGACAGCAGATATCAAGTGAGGGTCACATTGATGAAGAAATTAATCGGCGTACAAAACTTGCCTGGAGAGCTTTTGGAAGAAACAGCATAATTTTCAAGAGCAATATGCCATTATGTCTTAAAAGAAAAGTGTTTGATCAATGCATCCTTCCAGTGCTTACGTATGGTGCAGAGACGTGGACCTTAACTAAAAGAGACATACAAAGGCTGCAGACAACTCAAAGCAGCATGGAGAGGTGCATGCTTGGTGTAACCAGGAGAGATAAGAAGAGGAACTCGTGGATCCGAAAAATGACAAGAGTGGAAGACATCATGATCAGAGTTAAATCCCTGAAATGGCAATGGGCTGGACATACTGCCAGAAGGACAGATCATCGATGGACAGCCGAAATTTTAGATTGGATTCCAAGGGACAGGAAAAGACCCAGAAGAAGACCACATGGGAGATGGGTGGATGAAATTCGAAAGTATGCAGGGGTGACATGGAGGAGACTGGCACAAGACAGAGCGTTGTGGAGGAAACTTGGGGAGACCTTCGTCCAGCAGTGGATTGATAATGGATGATGATGATGATGATGATATAGTCCAGCAGTGGATTGATAATGGTTGACAATGATGATGATGATGATGATATATATATATATATCGTCATCAACATTGTCAACCATTATCAATCCACTGCTGGACGAAGGTCTCACCAACTTTCCTCCACAACGGTCTGTCTTGTGCCAGTCTCCTCCATGTCACTCCCGCATACTTTCGAATTTCATCCACCCATCTCCCATGTGGTCTTCTTCTGGGTCTTTTCCTGTCCCTTGGAATCCAATCTAAAATTTCGGCTGTCCATTGATGGTCTGTCCTTCTGGCAGTATGTCCAGCCCATTGCCATTTCAGGGATTTAACTCTGATCATGATGTCTTCCACTCTTGTCATTTTTCAGATCCACGAGTTCCTCTTCTTACCTCTCCTGGTTACACCAAGCATGCACCTCTCCATGCTGCTTTGAGTTGTCTGCAGCCTTTGTATGTCTCTTTTAGTTAAGGTCCACATCTCTGCACCATACCTAAGCACTGGAAGGATGCACTGATCAAACACTTTTCTTTTAAGACATAATGGCATATCGTTCTTGAAAATTACGCTGTTTCTTCCAAAAGCTCTCCAGGCAAGTTTTGTACGCCGATTAATTTCTTCATCAATGTGATCCTCACTTGATATCTGCTGTCCAAGATAAACGTACGTGTCTGTTATCTACAGCTTTTCTCCATCAATCGATAAATCTTCATTTCTTGTAAAAGCATTGAACATCACTTTTGTCTTCTGAAAGTTCATTTTTAATCCCACTTCTTTACTCTTGTCAGCAAGTTCTTGGATCATACTCTGCAGCTCTGAAGGTATGTTGCAAAGATGACTACGTCATCAGCAAAACGAAGGTGAGTTAAGTAATCTCCATTAATCTTTATCCCTTTGTTTTCCCAGTTCAATAATTGAAAGACATTTTGCAATGTGGCATTAAAGGTGGACGTCAAGTAATTTTGCTTCCTATACTTTCAATGGAAAAACTTTTGTACACATTTCCTTCGCAATTATTGTGCTCCCAAGGATAAAAATTTGAACATCGATTAAAATAACTTCATATTGTAACTTGGAATGCTTAATATTTCCTAAAACATAACCATAATTATAAAAAAAATCAATAACTTTTCTTTTGGTGGTATTAGAACCAGAAAAAAGATGGCGCGACCTGTACTTTGATGAAGTCAGTAGACAAACAAATGTTGGATTTCATAATTATGGTTATGTTTTAGAAAATATTAAGTATACCAAATTATAAAATGAAGCTATTTTAATCAATGTTCAAATTTTCGTCCTTGGGAATGCATTAATTGTGAAGAAAACATGTACAGACATTTTTCCATTGGAAGTATAGGAAGCAAAATTACTTGACGTCCACCTTAAAGAGCTTGGGAGATATGGTGTTACCTTGTCTCACTCCCTTTCCAATTCTTATTTGTGCTGTATCCCCAAATATCCGAACCTTTGCACTTGCATTTTTATTAATAACATCTATGAAAATGCAAGTGCAAAGGTTTGGATATTTAAGGATACAGCACAAATAAGAATTGGAAAGGGAGTGAGACAAGGTGACACCATATCTCCCAAGCTCTTTAACGCCACATTGCAAAATGTCTTTCAATCATTGAACTGAGAAAACAAAGGGATAAAGATTAATGAAGATTACTTAACTCACCTTCGTTTTGCTGATGACGTAGTCATCTTTGCAACTACCCTTTCAGAGCTGCAGAGTATGATCCAAGAACTTGCTGACAAGAGTAAAGAAGTGAGATTAAAAATGAACTTTCAGAAGACAAAAGTGATGTACAATGCTTTTACAAGAAACGAAGATTTGGCGATAGACGGAGAAAAGCTTGAGCAACCGATTCCTACATTTATCTTGGGCAGCAGATATTGAGTGAGGGTCACATTGATGAAGAAATTAATCTGTGTATAAAACTTGGATGGAGAGCTTTTGGAAGAAACAGTACAATTTTTAAGAGCAGTATATGCCAGTATGTCTCAAAAGAAAAAGTGTTTAATCAATGCATCCTTCCAGTGCTTAACGTATGGAGCCGAGACATGGACCTTAACTAAAAACGACACACAAAGACTGCAGACTACCCAAAAAAGCACTGAGAGATGCATGCTTGGCGTAACCAGGAACGATAAGAGGAACTTGTGGATAAGGAAAATGACAGGAGTGGACGACATCATGACCAGAGTGAAATCACTGAAATGGCAACGGGCTGGACATGTTGCCAGAAGAACGGACCACCGAATGACAACCGAAATTTTAGACTGGATTCCGAGGGACAGGAAAAGATCCAGAAGAAGACCCCATGGGAGATGGAAGGATGAAATTCGAAAGTATGCTGGAGTGACATGGAGGAGACAAGCCCAAGACAGACAATTGTGGAAGAAATTTGGGGAGACCTTCATCCAGCAGTGGACTGATCGAAAATTTTCCTGTAATCTTTAGGCACGAGTTTCTCCCGCCGATTCGGGAAATTTTGCCTTTGATGTCATCATTTGCGCCATTCTCGAGAGTGAAGATAATTGCAAGGTGGGGGTGTGGGATGATGTTTTCTGGCTGTAAACGGAATTCCGTCTTTCAAAACATTCGAAAACGGAAGCTAGACGGAGTGACGATTTCTCCCGTAATCGTAATTTTTTCTCTCGCGATTCTCTGAGCAGTATTAATGCAAAATATGATTTTGTTCAATAAATGATTGTTTCAGCTTTAAAGTGGAGGAAAAATTTCCGAAAATGGAAATCGGATTCAGTAAAGAGTTGGAAAAAACTGCGCTTCTCTCAGAATAACTCTGACATAGCTCCCTTATGTTGTGATATTCAAAAGATAACAGGCTACATAGCTGATCTATTAGAATAATACAGTATATATTTTGAAAATGAGGAAATTGTTGACATAATTATAAGAAGAGCAGGTATTTTATTGAATTTTGAATAATTAATACAAATTGTATTTGAATATTTCCAAGAACTCGTGTCAGTTCTAAGCAGAAGAAAGAATTGGAAGATCTTTCCAATTTTATTGAATTTTTGAAGGTTTTTCCATGTGTTCCACACTGAAGTAATAAAGGAGAAAAAAAAAAAAGATTTATTCTTTGAGTATACTGTTTTTGTCACTTGGACCTATAGAAATATGTAAGTAGGACAAGTGGAACAATTTTTCCAGATTAAAGCTCTCTTTAAACAAGCTCTAAATGAAATGACAGCAGAGATTCCAAAATGTATTAAGTTTGCTGTTTTTATTCTTTCTCTGCCTGTCTCAGAGGCAATTTGTGAATCCTGGGGTTCAACAATTGACATGTTGTATAAGTAAAAGACCCAATACTAATTTAATGACAGAGATGATGTTATAGTTGGAACAAATGATAAATGAATGTTCATAATGTCAAACAGAGCAAAATTTGGACATAAATCAGTCCAAAAAATACTGAAAGCTGCCTTAATTTCAATATATGGACTAAATTACCACAGACATTTTGTAAATAATTCATCTGCATCAGTGGCACACTATTTAACTTTAAAAGTTATTGACAAAATATCAAATTCTAAAAACTCTGGTTCCAAATAAATTTATTTGATTTAAATAACATGTTTTTATGTATTGTTATATTTAACAAGGGATTTCAACTGATGGTAAGTAATTTTTTAATGTTTGTTTTACTGTGATTTATTCACTTAATTTTTTTTTTTCTTTATGAAATTTTGTCAGTGTTTTGTGCTTTGCCCGAAGAACATTTACAATTTTTGGAAGTCATGTTGCAGAACACTGAACATAATTCTGTTCCTGGGCTACTAATCCCCATAAATATTTTCAAAAAATTATACATTTAATACTTTTCAACAGGTTACATTAATTAATTTTCAGGAACTTGGTTTTTATTTCATTGATATAAGGGTATCATTTTTGGGTGGTATTTTTTCAGAACCTTGGTTTGTACAATGTACTAACACTTCATTCGAGCAGCTGCACAGGTTGTGCTGCTACGTCCATGTCCACCAGATTCCAAAATTCAGATTTTCAAAGAAAAATAATCTTTATATACACTAATATTTACATACACTTTAGTACAGCATTAAAGTTTACTCTAGAACAAATAGTACACTATAGTTAAACGTTTTTGTAATACAGATCAATTTAGTTTAACAAATAATACTACAACTGGAAAACAAAGAGAGCATACAAAATAAAGGGTATACCTGAATTTGTACTCTTCAAATATCATTTTAGTAATTTACTTTGAAAATACAATGTGCAAATTACTTTTATGCTTTTTTAAAGAAAAAATTATGCACCCTAGTTACTGCAGAGTACACTACACCTTTTTTTGCTTAGAATAAAAAAATTAAAAAAATCAACTTCATTCCATGCTTTTCTCAAACCACTTTGATAATTGACTTCAATTTGTTCTTATTATTGAAGTTAGAAGGTTAGCATTTCAGTGAAATACAGAGGTTGAAACAACAGTGTGCAGTTTATTTTATGGACAAAGCGCTAACTCTTTTGTGGAGGCATTTGAAAAATTGATGTGATGGTGGAACAAATTCCTAAGTATTTGAAGGTCCTTATGTTGAGAAATAGAGGAAGGATGAAGATATCTTTTACTGTAATGTTAATCTCTGTAAATAAATTATAGTCTCTTTACCAGACCCAAGGAACTTATTTATTGAACACCTGGTATCAATTGAAGGCATAAATGTTTGTCTCACTTGAACTCAATATAAAAACACTGGGATATGACAAACTTTTTTGACTTGCTACAGTAAAAAGAAAAAAAGTCCACACAAAATGAAAACAAAATTCATATAAACATAGAAATTGAGTGAAAACACACAGAGTCACATATGGTAACCATACTTGACCTGTGTATGTCACGTGAAGCCTCACTTAATTTCTATGTTTATGTGTTATTGTCACATAAAAACTCAGGCTTCAGCCTGAGTTTTAAACCACAAAATTCATGTGTGACTACTCTCCTGACAGGGAGAAATGCAAAAAGAAAAGTGAATTTCCCAACTGTTAGGCCAGCAAGAAGTGTAATGACTGAAGTTCGGGACCTATCCAAACATAATAATAGCAGGAAGAGGAGGTACATCACTCAAATGACAAGATGAAGTTGCTGAGGATGATGTGCAGAAAGTTTGGAAAGTGAAACAGGAAATGAGAGGTGGGATGCTTCCATCTTCCAACTCTTCTGATGTTGGCTGTGCAAAAGTAACCACTGATTGAGAGCTAACACCCCCCCCCAACCCTTTCCCCCTCAGAAACTCTCACTAAACAGTAAATGTACTAAAGCTCCCACACCTATAATATAGCCTCTTGTTTTGGTTTTGGATCTCCACTGCTAACAGCCACAATCATTTTAAGCTGGATTATCTACTTCACTGTCAACTTCATATTTCCCCAGCAGTGCACCCACAAAATTGTGGGTGCTTTCTCTCATATTGGCTACCCTCTTTACAAAGGAAATTCTGAAGTTTATAGTAGTGAGAGTTTATTATGATGTGTGGCAATCTAATAGACTGGTATTGAATGACATCCACATCATGTGGTAGAAGTTCAAATTGCACTGCTGGAAACACACGAGCAGAAGTAGATTATAAATGTTTACTGCCCCGCTAAATAAAATGACTCCCCCTGATCTTTCATGTTCACAAATGAACAATGTTACAAGAGCAATATTTTATTCCACAATAAAGCCAAAAAGTTCTTACTAATGGAGAACTAAGGTGATGTTATTTTAATAACAAGACAATTCTTAAAACTCAACAAAAAATTGTTATCTGAATTCATCAAAATATGCAAGAAAATGAAAGCATCTATGAAATTGTAAGATAATGCAGATTTCCATAAAAATTACAAGAAAAATAAGACTTAGCGGGTATTACATCCATGGTAAAATTGTACGTCATTCAGTTTTGCGCCCAGGCCTTCTCAACAATCATTCACTCTGCTATGTTGCCTAAGATTTTCTAATGTGGTTCTGTATTTAAGGCTCTCATCTGGGAAAATATGCTACTCCCACAATTACATGTCCCAGTACAACATAGTACATTTTAGCAAGGTGAATGCAGAAAACTTTAATACCCTCTAATACTGGTAGAAGGATGACAACTCTTATATTTATAATGTTTTGTGTGAGAGAAAAAAATCGAAGTTAACTTTAAACTTCCTGTTCATTCTTCATTCCTTTAACTCTTATGCATTGAACAAATCATTGCCTTGAAATCTAGCAAAATTCCCTTCAAAGTCAACAGACACCATACTTTAAGACCCTCATTTCATAAGATCTTTCTAAGCACAAACATGTTAGCTTGACAACTGCATCACCCAGTACATTCCTAAGTGACTTGTTCACTGTGCTTGTGTAAATTTTGCAGGGAACATGAATTAAAGAAACACCATCATAGTTTTGTTTTCTAAGTGACATGAAGTCTTTCTTATATAGAAACGCACACTACTCAAACTGGAACAATGGTTTCCCCCAGTCAAGAGAACACAAACCAATTTCAAATGCCAGTTGTTTTATGATAAGCCAATTCTGGGATGATTCTAACACCTGCAACTCTAATACATTTCTAACATGAAATAATAGTTACTTCAAGAACACTTGAGGTTACTCAGCTACTGAACTTCCACTGGATTTTCATTAATGATGGCATCAAGTGTTTATTCTACCTAAATATTTTGTCTTCTTTTAGTGACAGGAGCTGGCCATATTTGCTAAGTAATTCCTGAGCTACAGAATTTTTGCACTAGTACATGTTTAACAAGATATCAAAATGTTTCTCAGCCATCATGAAAGTTTGGTTCTGCATAATAACCCAAAATGCACCACAGTTTTATTTCACTATCCTCAATTTGCCTTAGAAAAGTATTTTACGATTCCAGACTGGATTGCAACATGTAGCCTCAGAACTTCTACAATATGCTTTTTCACTTCCTTCAACAGTTTTACCCCATTTCCAGTGTCCACCTAAAGAGATCCAACTTTCTCATCTTTACACATTGATAAATTGCATGCCTACTTCAAATCCTGAACTATACACTTTCTATATCTTTTCTACTTAATCTCAAGGTGAGATCTCAACTTTAAAACAAGCTTCACTGACTGTTCAGTGATTTTAATGGAAATGCAACACAGGGGTGGAACAGCATCACATTTGAACACATAACTGAATACACAATAACTAATATTTCCTGAAAAAACAGCACATGATGCTGCAATAATTTTATCCAATATGCATATAGGCAAACATGAAAAGAAATCCCTGTTGAAGAACAGCAATCAAATGTCCATATCTAATTCAGGTATCTAAAGAATGTATCCTTTTGAAAGAGATGTAAAAGTTCACTGAACATGACATGCATGAAATATCTTAAGCTCATCAGTATGTAATAAGAGTGGATTAGAGACATTCCATCTATACAGTAGAACTGGTATGAATGCCCATATATTAACAATTTATACAGAACAGGAACTGCTAACTCTTTGCCAAAAAAAAAAAAATTTGCAAAAAGATACTAAATATCCATCAAGATGTAAATAGTAACACTCATGAAAAATAAACTCAGGTAGGAGAGGAAAGTCAATTTTATCAGCAAAACTGTCTTTCCTAAAATGATACATAAACAATGAAATCACACAGAGAATCAGTGAGTACATAAAGTCAAACATATCTATAGTTCCCACTATTTTTCCACCAAAAAAATCAAGGACTCATAAAAAAATTTCAAGACTATATTCGTACCTTATAAGAACTCTCATGAAACACTAAAATAAGTTGTAACAAACAATCAAAAAGTTTTAAAATTATAGTTATAACTAAACAAAGGGTTATAACTATAATTTTATAACAAACAACCTTGGTGAGGTATTATTGTTCCATAAGATTTCAGGTTTCCTTATCACTGACACAATGAGTTACACATTTGACAAAACAGTTAAAAGCAAAATATTTTTCATTAAAGTCAAACTAAGTAAAAAATAAAATATAAGAAATTGAAAGCAACATCCCATTGGGCACATTGGAATATGGTCATCAGTTGCAGAAAAACACAAGGAAAACACTACAAAAAAAGTAATGCTTGACTGCAGAAATTTAATTTTCACTAGTATTACTTAAAGCCAAAAGCATTGTCAAGTTGCAAATACAGTTTCTAAGCCAAAATTTCATCTTTTATCCATTTTGACTTATAAAATGCATATTTGGCTTTACTTACATTTGGAATTCTTCTGGCTCTTGCACAGAGCTACACAGATGTATAAAGTATATATTTATACATGTATATATACTGTATATATGGAAAATATCATGATCAGAGTAAAATCCCTGAAATGGCAATGGGCGGGACATATTGCCAGAAGGACAGACCACCGAAGGACAACCGAAATTTTAGACTGGATTCCTGGGCTTCAGCAAATTGCAAACCCGGTTTGAGATGCCAGTACCTTACACTTACACTCCCTCTCATTCACTTATCCTAGTTCAGAATCATAACTGCATGAAAACTGGAAATGTGACAGCTATGTTTGTGCTCCTGATTCCAAGCGAGCGTTCCACAAGACAGCGCTACCACCTGTGACATTTTGGTGATAGCTTCTCTTCAATAAACTGCAGCTATTCTAAAATTTGGTGGACGAAAAAAAAAAAAAAAAAAAAAATCAAGTACTTTTCAAGGACTGTTACAAAATTCAAGGACTTTCAAGGGCCCTTGAAAAGGAAAATTCAATTAAAGGAGTTTTCAAGGACTTTCCAAGGACCATGGGGAACCCTGATATCATGAAAAGGAATCACATATCAGCACATAATAATCAAACCAGGTTTGAAAATCAGGAAACAACAATGTCAACAGTAAAAGCATTTTAAACTACTGAAATGTTTTTTTTTTTTTTTAAATTAATGCCACTTGCAGAAGCAGCTATTCTCCAAGTCAATTTAAGAGTGTCACTACTGAAGGTACGGAACAGCTATTTCTGCTTCAAAAGATAGTCCCCAGTGTTTAGAGCAAAAAAACAGGAGAATTATTGTTTAGCATCCATGTTTGCTTTCTCAGCTGGTTCATCAGACAAAATTACTACTTAAAACCAATTTCCCAAAAAGTCAGAGCTTTTTAGAAATAAGTTTGATATGAAAAGTTACTTGATTAAAAGCCTTGCACTTTTGGCTGGTGCTGTCCAGCTGGGAACAACTTAGAGAGGGGGATGAAGGCGTAGAAGACCTCTCTCAACATTCATAACACGGAAACAATAAATTGACAATTGGGGAAACTCGATGGAAAGGTTACTTAAAACAGGCAGTAGGGCAAGAAGTTTGAACCACATCCCTATTCACAATCCCCACTGCTTGTGTGATGAGTGGGTCGTGGAGTCAGTGTGAGAGTAATTGCTTGACAGAAAAGAAACAGCAGGAATGCACTGTAACATGGATTAATACTGTTCTTGTTTTCCATAGATAGGTTGTGATAAGGCTCTTTGCCTTTAGCAACAGTATGCTCTTAGGGTGACTTGGAGTATAGTGAATATGCATTAAGACAGGGTGTGCTGTCTATTGCAGAATAATTTACTACAATTCAAACAGCTATCCTATAAATCATCTATAACTATTGTAGGGGCGAGAATTTATGCACATCAGTGAATTATGTGATAGACATTTGTCGGCATAATATATTTTGATCGAAACTCTTTAGATTCATGTGATGGACATTAAATTACATTAATCTTATAAGAATGAACTGTTTTTTCATCAAGACATGAACATTTGATGTCAACTATTTTCAAGTGTATTAAAATCTTCCTTAGGATGGATGTGAAAAAGCAATGGAAACCTGAAATAATGGATGTTAAACCTTGTAAATGTACTAGTAAGGCGACATTCCAACGTGCCTATTATAATGACGATGTACTCGCGGAGGCAACACTATTGTTCCTGGCCGGGGGGAATGGAAGTTATGGGGTACATGGAAGGCGCAAGGTCGACGTGAGGCGAGGAAGGTCAGCGCCGGAATTCACAGGTCAGGAAGAAAGGGGGAGGGGTGCAGAGAGGCAGGCGGGTCGCCTGCTCGGCGCATGCTCTCACTCGGAAAAAGGGTTAGCTCCTCTGGCGGAGAATGCAGGAGCCAATCAGGAGAGGTTACTAGGGAAAAAACTTTGAGTTAGGATGGGACTGTTAGTGGTTGGAGTGGAACGTGAAAGGTGCTGGGGGCAACACGGAAAGAAAGTTGGTCGTAGGACACATGCCAGATAGAGCACGGGAAAAAGTTCGATGTTGGAAGAGCTGAAGGGAGACACCGGTTGTCTGTAACGAAGTACAGAGAAAACTATCCACAGGGACACGTGCTTCGGGGAACAGAACATGAGGCTTAGCTTTCCAAACAAAAGTGTGAGGTGAACGAAAGATTCCGGCCATTAAAGACTTTCACGTTCACGGTAGGGAAAGAACTTGCAAAGGTTTATTTGCGGAAAAGAATATTCCGTTAACGAATAGGGACTCTGGCATTTTTCGCAGAACTGCAACTTGCAAGAGCTCGTGTTACGGAACACAATAGCTGCCGGGATTGATTATCTTTGATTAAACATTTTGTTAAGTTTCAAACAAGCCTAATGTCGAATTCATGTCTTGCCATTAATTTTACTTCCCCTCTCGCGAATAGCAGATCATTTTTAGTAATGCTGGGAGAGTAAGAACGCCGGGCTGTCTTTAGCTTTTCGTTGATAGATAGTTTCCATAAAAAAAAAAACCTTATAAATTTTTACTTCCTGCTGTGGGGAATTTTCAACAGCACGGGAAGCCAGGACAGTTCAGCTGATAAGTAATAATTAGCATAATGAGCTTCCACCCCTACAACTATAATGGAAAACTAAATTCACAAAGAAAAAATCTAATGGTAAGTTTGTAGCTTGATGCACTTTAAAGATCATCATTTAATTTTTTATCCCAGTGTTTTTAACCATAAAATCATTCTGAAGGTAATCAACTGACAATCTTCTACTACCCACATGTACACCTCGCTTCATAAGCATCTTGAAATAAAATTCAATGGGTTCATTACAACTTAGCTCATTGTCTTTAAATGTTTCCAGCTAAAAGCTGTACGACACAGGTGAAATCAACCATTCAAACACATCAGAGCAACAATATTCCAAGTGAATTCCCACCCTGAGAGAAAACAAAACAAAATACTAGAAATACACGTTTTGAGAGAGAGAGAAAGATATAGTTTAACAAGATAACTGTTTATCTATATAAAGTGCAAAATTAGTTAATTAGGCCATTCAAACAGGAATTACAGCTTTTGCTGATGTTACTCAAAAGCAAACCAGACTTCTTTTCCCTTAAATTCTGATAATTGGAGGGTCTTGAGGTTTGCATTATTTTGTGTATTATTATTTCTTTTCAATGTAAATTGATAAAATATTTAGGTACATCAATAAAATCTTCTATTTACAGTTATTAAAAATTGTTTTACATAGTAATTAATGTGTTCTCACATGATTTTTTAGAAGTTTAAAAGTTCATAAAAAAACTAAAAATACACATTTAGCTGTCTGAAATTGATGTCTTAGTATTCCTTGATACATATGTTGATTTTCACATAGTCCAATAATAGTTCAACTTACATTAAAAAGAAATAATAAATACACAAAATGATATCAGCCTTTTTTCTCATGTTCAAGAGAGTTGAAATGTGAAGAATGTTTTAAAAGGAACATACTTTATTAAGACTTATGGGTCGTCCAAAAAGTCTTGCATGATTCTGTATGAAAGTGAAATGGTTCCTACTCAGGTGTACAGTAGTGAAACCTGGCTAATGAGAAGAGACATGCAAGAGTTATTTGTGTGCTGAAGAGAAGCATTATGCAAGGGAAATTTGAGGTAAGACTTGTTCTGATCATCTGCATTACAAAGAAGTGTTGCAATTGTGCACTGTGAAGCAAAATGTTGTTAGTACGGTAGAGAAATATTTTTAGGTGGTTTAGTCATGTTAAAAGAATGAGTGATGATGTATCAACTAAGAGAATTTACTCAGCCCTAGTGGCAGAAAAAAAAAAATGGTAGAGGAAGGCTTAGGAAATTGCAACAGGGCCAGATTGAGGAATGCCTGACAATGAAGGAGATAAAGAATGTGGAACACCAAGGAATATGTGGCATTCCAAAATGCATAAATAACCTAAGCAACGTGCTAATGACCCTTATAAACAATTCAAGTTAGATTAAAGTGACAATTTCAAAAAGATGTTACAACACACAAATTATTTGCACTTTATAAAGGTCCTCCAGGCCACATAGGATTCCTAATTTTCTTTTAACATATAACTAACAGCCTGCTCTTAACTTTAGCAGTAAAAGCAATACAGCCCTTCAGTCACCATTGGTGACAGGGTTAAATGATTCCATGCTGTATTGCTCTTAACTTTTGCATTATTTTAATTACCTGATGTTTTTAATAATTTGTATATATATTTGGGCTACATGGTTATGTAAGTACAGGGGTTCAATTCAGTAAATGAGGATTTTAAAAGCTAACACTCATTAAATGCTTCAAGTTTTTTTGCTTCATTTGGGGGTTTAATGGCCACTGTGAGCAACTAGATGGGCTACATATAAGCAGTTGCCCATCGATAATTTAGGGCCACTGATTCCAGAAATTCTGAAGTAAAATATATTCAACTACTGTTAAAATTCACTTGTATTTAATGTTTCCTGCTTTAATGTTCACTAACAGTGCCCTCAGGTATTGTTACCACATGAATTTGTTCTTGAACTTTAAAAACTTTGCTTTAAGACTTGGAAGTAGAGTTACCACAGAAACTAGAAACTCCAAAGATTCATAGGCTAAAGAAGGATACTGAAAGTTGTTTGGGCCATCTTAAGCTTTTGGACCTAGCAGTTATGTATTCTTTCGGCTCCTTCAAACCCTGTTCAAAAAAGGTCATTCAAGCAACAGAATAACAAATTCCCTATCCAAACACATTTGTACTTCAATATGAACTCATCACAATGTCATTGAAACCTGTTACTAAAAATACTATGGCCAACTGCCTTAAGAACAAAAAAATTCGATTCCTTCCTACAAATATTGAAATAGCAAAAAAGAGAAGAAAATTCTGCACCTTTGAACAGGTACGCTACATGTGTGATGAAAATCTTGTATTACCTATCATGTTTTCTATGTTTAAATGAATTCAACAAAATCTGGCTGTTGGCAAAGCTGTAAGTTAATCCAAAATAAAGGTTAATGAGGTAACATTCCCATAAGAAATAACTTGATTTCAAAATATATTTGCCATTTCTTCTAGACTACAGATGCTCTTCATTATGTAGTACACATTTTCTTGACATTGAAAGAAAAAAATTTTGAAGTGATATTGCAACAAGAAGCAATCTGGTCCTATGGGTTTTTTAAAAAATACATATAAACACAGATAAGGTGATACCTGTTACACATAGTGCTATAGCACTAAAATACAAATAAAATCCACAAATGCTATTAACCAATGTATTCAAGAACATGTACTTACTATTTTTCCAGGCAAATATAAAACATTCATAAGCACAACTTATTTAAAAACAGAAAAAAGTGGGCACTATATTTATGATCTTGAAGTAAACTAACAGGTTGATTCATAATGTTCCTTTAATTTTAACACACTGCTCTTGATACTGATTTTTACTTGCTCTTATAAAATAAGTAATGTTTGAGCTGAGAATAATGAAAAAAATTGAAAAGTATATCAAACTTACACACTAGATTTTCCTTCTTGGCAGCTTTTGCCGAATTTGCTATTGTTTCTTTGAGAGAACAGGGTCTGACTAACTTGAAAATGATTCGTGAGTAGCTTTCTATATTCCTAAAGAACATTTCATCCTTCTCTTTCCCTGTGATGCGGCGAAATTCTTTCCTGACCTTTAAAAAAAAAAAAAAAAACGAGGAAAGAAAAAAATTACACACATATATTAAACAAAAAATTTATATAAATGCACATACACATTAAATTCATGTTGGGCACTTCAGAATTCTTGCAAACATTTGTGAACTGCCTCATCAGCTCACTTGAAAATTCTCAACGAAGAAACTGGAACAGCATCAGTTTCCTGTTAAATGAACCGTAAGCCCTATATCACAGGCCAACAAATTTGAACATTCACATATGTGTTCAGAGAAAACTATCAATAAGAAAAAATGTTGCTGACAAGTACTTAACTAAACTAAATATTTACTACAGAATTTTATCTTTGAAAAATCTAGGAAAACTCTGCCGTTATCAGCCTTTCATCCATTTGGGAGAAGAATGGACAGCGACATTTCAATATCTCCACACACTCACCCCAATCATACATATACACAGAGTGATCACTGAACCATGACCACCCTTATCAAAAGAGGATGCAGCCCACTGACCACGTGATTTCCAAAAGAGCAAGATTAGTTGACCAACGTAGCAAGTTAAGGTGTGACGTAGCAGTAGGTAGTAAAATTCAGAGCACGATGGGTAAACAAAAGGATTTATCGGACTTTGAGAAAGGAGATCGTGGGAGCTCAGAGAGCAGGTGCTTCGATTTCCTAAATGGCTGAACTGGTAGGTTGTTTGTGAGCTGCTGCTGTTGTCAAAATGTATCAGGGCTGGCATAAAAATGGCCAAACAATGACTCGGAAGCAAAACTGCACAAGCCAGCAAAAGACTGATGTGAGCGCTAGGTCCAACAACTCATACAAGGCAACAGACACAGCAATGTTCAACAGTTGACTACCCAATACAACAAAGGTCAACCCGGAACAGTATCTGTCATGACCATGCGTCACACGCTCACACATATGGGCTATATAACAGCAAATGATTCCAATGATTCTCTCTTTTTTTTTTTTTTTTTTGATTGGAGGTTTAATGACCACTGTGAGCAACTCAATGGGCTATAAGCAGTCGCCCATCACTAATTCAGGGTTACTGGTTCCAGGGAAGGGAGAGAGCCAGTGCAGTAAGACAAATACAACATCCATGCCTCACCAGGATTCGAACCCGGACCCATGATCAGAAGCCATCGCTTAGACCACTGTGCCACTGGGGCGTCGTCGATGACTTCCTCTCCTAACCACAGTTCATCGGTGCAAATGATTTGCTTGGTGCAAAAATAATGCAAGTTGGGCGTCGGATGACTGGAAAAAAGTGTGCCGGTCTGACATGTCGAGTTTTATACTCCATTCCGTGGAGGGTCATGTACATATTTGGTGCACACAACATGATGCACTCAATCCATCCTGCATGGTTTCCACAGAGCAAACCAGTGGAGGTTGTATTGTGTTGGGTATGTTTACCTGGCAGGAACTTGGACCCCTGGTGCATGTGAAACAGCACATGATTGGTGCCCACTATCATGAATTGCTTGCCAACTCTGTACACCCAGTAATGTTGCAATTTTTCCCGAATCGCGATGGTGTCTCCCACAATGCCAATGTGCCAAGCCATAGGTCCAATGTTGTGTAGAAATGGTTTGAGGAACACAGTTCAGACTTCCAGCATGTCGACTAGCCTCCGAACTCCCATGGAACGGCATATCATGCTTCTGGATACACCAATCATCTCCATACCTGTATCGAAGGTTGCATTACACAATGCTTAGTTGGCCATACCTCCCAACTGCTTCCAGCATCTTATTGAATCAATGCCATGTCAAATAGCTGCTGTACTGAGGGCAAAAGAAGGACCTACGAAGTATTTGGTAGGTGGTCACAATTCAGTGATCACTCAGTGTATTTAAAAAAACGAATTCATTTAGAGGAAAAGCCATAAAATTACTGAGTAAATAAAGGCGTAGGTACATAAATGTACAGGCAAAGATGTAGAATTATAGCAAGGAATCACAAAAATTCAACCTACACATAACAGATGCCATAGTGGGACAAGACATTATATGTTAGAGAAACATCTCCTCAGTTGCAAGTTTGGTAAAATTTATTATGGTGAGGAACAGTCATGCAAATAACAGTGAAAACTTGACTACCCCACTAAATTGAAAACATACCAAAAAAATCCCCCTTCCTGCATTTTTTTCTCATTTTAATATACCTTCAAAATTTGAATACTGCCTGTAATGAATTCAAAATTTAGTTTGTTCAATGTATAATGCTTCTAATTTGAAAGCGGGCCACATGTCCAGTTACCAGTTTTGAGTTTGGATCATGCAATACGGGAAATATTTTGCAAACCGAACAAGACAAAATGGAATTTCTTTCATCTGATTCAAGTCAAGTAAACTGTTTGAACCCCTCCTTCTGAATTAACCTGGGCCTAAATTTCTTACCCTTTAGAAGACAAGCCTATGATGATAGTGGCACAGGAGGATAAATAATATCAATGCTGTAGTCTTCTAAACCAGTTATTACTGGAATGCAATATCAAAACATTTGCATGTGTACTTCAACTGACATCCTGTTTCTATTAGAATTTAGGTTAGAAGGTAAAACTTTAGCTTGCAGTCTCCTCATTAGCATCCAATTTCCACTTCTTATTAAAGAGAGATAATAGATTAGATTGTCCAAACATTTTTAAGCCTTAAATAAAAATACTCAACAGTGTTTAACACTCAAACCAAATTAAAGTACAAAACAGTTCCAGGCAAGGCATTTACCATATATCACACACTACAAAAGCTAGGTACAATGAATGTACTACTGCATCAAACTACTTTGTTGATCCCTCTTAAGGAACACTATTCACAGACATCCCTTGAGGGTGTGAAACAGACCACCAATCACGTAATACCAAGGTGAGAGACACTGCTCCAATAACTGAATCAAGCTTTGTACACAATCCATCTTCTTTGAGTGGAATTTCACCCTTCATCTTGGGGATTTCATCCACAAAGGGTTGGCCAAGGCTTTAGGTTCGTTAAGTCTTTTGTATCAGAATTCCATAGAATTGTCCTGCTTTCTTTCATGAAAGCACTTGTAAAGCTCCAGCTTTGTTTACCTGACAGACCCCAGTCTATCAGTGAGCTGCCTAATAGCACTATCAGTCATTTCTCGAACTTCAATGCTCCAAATATCTAGGAGAGGAAAATTCTAAAAAAAAATTTAAGAGTTTGCATTTTTAATTTTTCTCTTCTGGAAAAACTTATGAAGTAAAGGGAAAAATCAAAAATTTCAGTCACCCTAGACAACTAGATATTTGCAAGCCTGTTGCAAGGTTTGTACTCTTCCAAGCAAAATAAATTCAAGCACTTTTTAAAACCAAATTATCATATCTGTGTGTGCTGTCAGTCAGTCAGCAGGTAGGTTCAAACCATTAAACTTAGGTTCAAACCATCAACCCAACTAAGTTTAATGGTTTGAAGTAAGTTCAAACCATTAACCTTAGTTGGGACAGGCACACACACCTCCAATGACCTCCCTGTTACCTCCTATCCCACTGTTGGTTTATTTTATTAACTTTGAATTGCCCCACTGTTTTGGTGTTTTTCAAAATCATTTTAATTTGCGGAATATTTTGAAAGGGCATGTTATTTTTGTATTCATCTTCTGGCAAGACAACGACCCTACCCCACTCAACAGACGCCAACCATAATTCGTGAATACATAATTTCACTTATTTTACTCCTATGACTCATGTTTTACTCCGCAGTGATGTCGTAGACAAAGTACCAGCTGTCCAAATGCTCTCCTGATTTGAAAGCAACTTCTGCGCTATCTGATCAGCTAGGTGTTTTTCATCAAAACTGCACAGAAATCTCCTACACAACTTTTTAGCACATATAATTATTTTATACATGCTTTTATATCATTACTCAAAAAACAAAACATTTTTTTTTCAAGTACTATTTACAGAGCATTACACTTTTTCAAGTACTTTCAAGGACTTCAAAACGAACTTTATTTTTTCAAGGAGTGTACAAACCATGTGTTATAAAGTACGACAAGAAGCATTTAGCGTGGCATTAGTCTTTGAGAATAATATGGTATCTGTGTTAGTTATATGGAAGCATGTACATAAGCACATTGTGTGTAGCAATGTGCTCATGTACATACTTCATATAAGAGAGAGGTTTATTTTTCATTTTTTATTTTGTGTTTATTATTGATTTCAAAATAGCCGGTCACCAGAACAAATTGCTCAGTGTGTTAAAATGTTATGGTGTGAATGGCAAGTTACTGAATTCTGTCAGAAGACAGCATGCCAAATCTCTAGAAAGTACTGTTAAGTGCTTTGAAATTACTTCTCTAAAAAGATAGGATTATAGCCTGTCTTCAATTTAATTTGTAATCTACATGGATAGGCTGTTTAAAGATGGTAAAACTTAGTAACAGAAGTGGAGGATGACCAGGTCGTCAGCAGTTTGCTGTATGTTAATGGCTCAGAGCTAATTTTTAAAAGGATTAACAAGTTACAGCATTAACCTTGTTCAGCTAAGAAGAATGTGAAGATACATTTGGGGAAGTATGAATCAATGGTACTAAGTATCAGATCCAAAATAAAAATTATTAACTGTGTGTGGTACAGTGGAAGAGGCTAGGGCATGTAAAACATTTAAATTATTTGGTTGTGGCTTTTGAAAAAACAGGAAAGCTTGATAAGGAATTAGCAAACAAAATTTGCAAAACACAGAATATTTATTCCATGAAATTACAAATGGTTAGTCACAGAAATCAACTGGCTATACAGAATACACTAACCAAACCCACTTTTTCCTGGCAGTGTGAGTTGGGTATCAGTAAAAATGGCTCTGTTTTTTTAGGTAGTATGGAGCTGTGGAGATTACTGATAAGTGGAATATTGGGGCTAAAGAGGCATCTAGTGGCAAAACAGAACTGATAATGCATATCTTAGAAATCAGCTGGGGTACTTCTTTGGAGAAAAAAAAGAGAACTCGGGTGATTTGAACATGTGGCATCATGTAAGATGAAATATTACACAATCAAACTGAAGACCAAAAGATAGACCCCAAACAAAGTGGACTGAAGTTGTAAGACTAATGATTTCCATGTCACTTACTCACTCAATTAGAACCTCACAACTGATCAAATAGATATGCTGTTCAGGATTCCTAAAACAGGCACAAAACTGTCTGCTCCAAAGAGAAGTACAGCTCTAAGAGCAGCATCAGTAAGATAGAAATAAAAATATTTATGGCAACCAAAAAATGTATACCCACAAGTTTTTAATTATTTTTGCAAATGAGATAGTTGGCTGAAGTTACAAGAATTCTGAGATGCCTATTACATCAGACAAAAACTTTACAGCAGCATATAGTGAGACACTTTCCTTGATAATAGGATTTAAACACAAATATGAAACAACACTGCATGGCACATTTTACTTTCTGCTCAACTGTGAGTTGATGGGGTACCCAAACTTCCATCTTGTTCACCTTCCCAAGTTGATTCGGGTGCGTAATAATGCCCATGTGGGCAGTCCCCAGCTGTTTGGCCAATTCCTGTGTGGGTCGGTTTCTACTAAGGTTTTCAAGCATGTCCATATCCACTGTTGCTGGTCTTCCAGCTTTGGGACGATATGACAGGCAAAAATTTCCCACTTGAAACCGTTTGAACCAATGACAGCACTAATACACTTATACTCTTCGCCTCCTGATGGCTAACTGCCACTGACTTAAACAACCTACCTGCTGATGTTATGCCGGTGTGCTGTGCAATCTCAGTGGCCGATGCACTCCATGGCTAGTGCTTCACCTTCGGGTACCTCGTCATCAGACATCACTTTCTTTCCAACCCAATATGTTTGGCTTTTTCTCAGAACATTATCAAATTACCTCTTTTCAGGTGTAACAACAGGGATGTCGCTAGACTTTGAAATCAGGATGGGCAATGAGTGGGCGAGCATTATTTTTGGTGGGGCAAGCTTGATAGCAACTTTTTTTTTTTTTTTAACGAAACAATGAAAGAATGAATTTTTAATGCTTTTTTTTATTTTATTTAATTAATGATTTAACGACCACCATGAGTAACTCAATGGGGGGGGGCTGTAGGCTGTAAGCATTCATCCGTCCCTTATTTAAGGTCACTAGTTCCAGGAAAAGGAGAGAGCTCGTGCGTAAGACAAACACAACATCCATGCCTCACCGGGATTTGAACCCGGGCCCTTCTCGGACGAATGGCCAAAGCCAGCACTTAGAGCACTGCGCCACTGAGGCTTCTTTAATGTTTTTCACTACCGGCTAGAAAGGAATTTGCGCAACCCCTACCCCCTTCACCTTGATAGACATACAGACACTGATCTGACTAATTACGCCACTGGTGTAAGATACAAGTGTTAGTAGAAATGTTGCTTTCAACTATTTTACTTGCTCTGAATGCATTGTCTTAAATTGCTTTTCAAAATTTTGCATTTTTGCTTACAGAAATAGTACTGTACTTCAACAATTTATTTAAAAGATATCATTTTTCTTTATTTAAATCAAATTTTAATGTCATGCTACACCAGGGTTCCCACTGAAAAGTAATAAAAAAATTCCCTGACTTTTCCAGGTTCTCCAGATGATTTTTTAAGTTTTCCAGAGTGGCATGTTGCAAAGAATTGTTACATTTCATTCCATTCCATTCATTTTTCTCACCAAAGCACACACTTGTAAATTCTTTAAGTAATTTGTCTTTATAAAATTACCTGCTTTTTATTAATAACAACTAACTGTGCACATTATTTTCTGTACCAAAGTTTCGTGAACTTTTGTGAATACTACCCACACGGAATTTGTAAATACATTCCCATAGAAACAGGTCATATGTAAGAAAAAAATCTGTCAGTTGAATAGTTTCAGTTTTTCTGTAACACAATGCAGCTAATTAGCTTAATGATGGAATGGCTCAGTTCAAAGAAACATGTTTCAAGAGAACCAACAGACAAAGGACTTTGATCCATCATTTGGTTGGTTCTCCTGTGAAGTGTTTCTTCAAGCAGGAGCCATTGTGCCTAATTGTTCCATGTTATAACAACTGCCTGCAGAAATTGAACAAAAGCTTAATAACTGGCAATTTTAAGAATTCAATTTTGCATCTTTTTTTAGAGAATAAAGGAAATACTTAATATAACTGAAAGTAAGATCTACCAAATTCTAGGCAGGCAGTAATTGCAAGCCAAAGTTTAAAATCTTGGAAAAATAAGTTTTTTTTGGTAAAATAAAGTATCCACTGATTTTTACAAAAAAAAAAAGGGGGTAATTTCCCACAAAGTTTTCCCTGATTTTCACAAAAAAGGGTAATTTTTCCCTGAGTTTTCCTTGATTTTTGGAACCATTTTCGAATTCCTTGAGAATTCCAGGTTTTCCAGGTTGAGTGGGAACCCTGTACACTGACACAATACCTCCCTTCCTCCTTAACTTCCTTCCTCTAAGCTAGCGACTTCGTCTTGCACTCCTTTCCTGCAAGCAGTCGTCAGCCACTTTCTGCACTTTCACTATCACGGAGCAGTGTTATGAACACTAGTGCAGCTTTAGACTCCACTTTCCGTGTTGGAATCTCCTATTTTGTAAAGAAAACAAACAGAGCAATTAGTAGTGACCCCTCAGTGAATTCCTATCCACCCTGGCCATACAAACATGAACAAGAAGTTTAAACTATGGAATTGGAAGCGTGGAGAACAATTGAATTTTCATGGCCCTCCTGATGCTATTTTGATAACCTTTTTTGGTGATGTAAACAATGCACATCCTTGGAGATAATACGTAGAGCTACATGAAATAAAACATATTGCTTCGCAAAGTGCAGATTATATTTTAAATTTATATATACTGAAAAATGGCACATTTTGAACTCAAGCCCACCCTCGCTCCCCCTAGGCGACGTCCCTATGTAACAAGAATGCAAATAGTTCTCAGCACAGAGGCTTCCTCTTTCTGTGTTAGGCATGGTCAACTTCATTACTGTGCAAGGCAAGAAGCATGTCATCAGACCTTTGTGCTGCCATCTAGCGGTAATGTAGAAGTTCACATTTGTTTATATGCCATGCTAAAAAATCTTATTTTTATCCTTATAGCTCTTGTGTATTAAACTAGCACATAGCAACACACTTCTTGGCAGAAGACATTAACAGTGGATACATATTGCTGAAAAAGAACTGATATGGTATTTTGCTTATTTAAAAGTACACATTGGGTGTTTATCACAAATGGTTTTGATGACACTAAGCTGGAAATAATGCATCTTTCAATGTATATCAGATACTTTCAGCAGGTAAATCCTTCTGTGTACAGCATCAGTTTTTTTTGGAAGAAATTGTTCCATTTTGTAGTGTTAACAGAAGCACATTTGTCAACTGTCAGACAAAGGTGCAATACATAGTACATGTTTGGCTTACTTTTTGTTGGTGGTTTCATTCATGTTTACAGCAAATGACTTCTTACAGCTGCATTAACTTCAGTGGTAGAAAATCCACATTGTCCAAAGGAATACATAAGCTTCATGCTAAAGAGCCACAGGGCCTTTGCTTACTGCGTCTCTTTGCAAGAAAGAGCAGAGAGAAGCGTTTTGCCAGAAACTTTGGTAATGCAAAAATGGCCCTGCCAAACAAAGTTGCAGGTTAGTGAGATCCTCAAGGAAGAAAATCACGTCAGTGAAGACAAGTGAACAAAATATTCACTGTTACATGTCTCAGAGAAAAGAGATGTGAGTAGCCTGGAATTTGAGCAGTTCATATGACCATTTTTGCAATGAATGGGGAAAACATGGCAACCAGAAGCTTAGCATAATCTGCTAGAGAATTAACAGAAGCCGAAGTCTTTACATCATGTTACATGACAGAACTCTTGCACAAGTAGATTCAAATAAATAGCTAAGTTCTTATTTGCTGCTACAAAATTGTCTTCATAAGCAGATAATTTAATCAATAAAAAAGGTAAGGCAGAAAAGTTCTAAAAATTACCATGAACAAGGAAATACAAGGAAAAGAATCCCCCCACCCCCAACTACCTACCATGCAAAATTTATTACACCAATACACAAAGTTCCATGCCCGAGATCTTAATTCTTATTTCTTCATGAAATACAGAAGTAAACTGACATACCTCTTCACAGTTGAACAAAGACGGATATAGTTCTTGTATAGCCACGACTTTGGGTACGGAATTAATAATAAAACTTCTTCTGTACTGAAACGTTAAAAGCATAAGTTGCGAGATCTTGTTTTGGTCAGGATTTTTCTTCATGTATTCTTGCTTTAAGGTTTCTACAATCGGACTCAGATCCTGAAACGTATGTCGATTTTCTGAAGAAAAAATCAAAATGAATGAAAACAATACCAGACACCACATAACTTAAATGATTTTAGAAGGAAGTTACAATGACACTCAGGGATGCATTATTCACTGGGCAAATGAGGTCTATGAAGCAGTTTTAAGTTAAAACACACACAAAAGATCAAATTTAACTTTTTTTTTTAATATACAATTACTTTTCAAAAACTTTTCATTATAACAATTCATTTATTAATGTTCAAGTACCTATGCATGTTTATCTGATTAAACTTTGAGTTATCAAACAATATACTGGCATGACTTGAGAGATGAACGCTGAATATCTTTAACATCCAAATTACAAGGATGTCAGCTGTGGATTCTTTTTTTTTTTTTTTGATTGGAGGTTTAACGACCACCGTGAGCAACTCAATGGGCTATAAGCAGTCGCCCATCCCTAATTTAGGGTCACTGGCTCCAGGGAAGGGAGAGAGCCAGTGCTGTAAGACAAACACAACATCCATGCCTCACCGGGATTTGAACCCGGACCCCTTTCGGACGAATGATCAGAGACCATCGCTTAAACCACTGCGCCACCGGGGCGGCACTGTGGATTCTGGAAGACTCAGATGGGCCTCCATTTACCATGCATATTATACTCAGCCAAATCTTTCAGAATACAAATGTTTAACTTATGCCTTTTCACTCTTATTCAGTTCATCAGCTAGGAAATTGGTTAATGTTTACTACTAATTCTGGACAAATGCCATTACAATGAAAAAAAAAAAAAACATATTTGTGAAAATGATATCAAGTAGTATTTAATAAAATTAAGATATTACAGAAAGTTGAGTAAGACAACAATGAATAAGGAAGACATGGTTCATATAGCTTAAGCCAAAAACTAAGCACTTTTCTAAGATTCCACCTAAATTTCATTTTTGGTTTTCAAGGTATAACTAATTGTATACAGGACTCATATTTTATGAATGTTTAAAAGTGACTGATATATTCATATTTCTTGAAATGTTTTTGTGCATTACAGATTGATCATGATCACTGTTGGTAGATATCACTTTAATGTTTTAAACACTAGTATATAAAAAGGGATGTAAGGTCAGGTGATGCGTAACATCACAGCCTCTCCTTGACAAATGTCAACCCCGCCTTCTCGTGGTGCATCCTGTTCCTACTAAAGGGGCTCTGACGACCGCCAATAGCGGTATAACTATACCATCGGGATTAGAGGAAATTCTATCCCACACTCACCAACCCGCTTGGCCAGCGTGGTGAGTTATGGCCAAACCCCTCCAAAATGACTCCACAACTTAAATCTTGGCCCTCAGTCTCCGGCAGCTGGAATGTACCTGGCCAAGGCAGCGGCCAGTGCGACATGAAGGCAGAGGGTGCTAAGAATCCCCGGAGGACCGGACTAGGCTGCCATCTGATGCTGACCTTGGCAACGTACAATGGACGCTCCCTATCTTCTGATTCAAGGCTTCTTGAATTGGAAGAGGAACTACAAAGGATCAAGTGGGACATCGTGGGGCTAAGTGAGGTAAGGAGAAAAGGAGAAGATCTCATCGAACTGAAAAGTGGACATCTCTTCTACTATCGTGGGACAGATACTGGCAGAACTAGTGGTGTTGGATTTATAATAAACAAGAAACTGAAGGATAAAGTTGTAGAAGTTGAAAGTTCCTCTGACAGAGCAGCACGGCTTGTTATCCAACTCTCGAAAAGATACCAGGCTCAGATTATTCAAACTTATGCACCCACCACAAGTCATCCTGAAGAAGAAATTGAAGAATTTTATGAGGAAATTTGTCATCTAAATAATAAAGGTAAGCAGCACTTGAAAATAATTATGGGAGATTTCAATGCAAAAATAGGGCAACGGCAACAGAATGAAACTTCAGTAGGTAAATTCGGTCACGGCAACAGAAACCAGCGTGGAAATACTCTCATTGAGTTTGCAGAGGCAGAAGGGTTTTACATCTTGAACTCCTTCTTCAAGAAAAAGCCACACAGGAAATGGACATGGAGACATCCAAATGGGACGACAAGTGAAATTGATTTTATTATGTGTAACAAAAAATTCGTCATAGAAGACTGCAGTGTGCTAAACAAGTTCAACACAGGTAGTGACCATAGATTGGTGAGATGTAAGATGCACCTCAACACTAAACTTAAACGTAGCAAGCTCATAAGACAAACAAAATCTATTGACATAACCAACCTTAAAAAACACCATAATACCTTCAAGTTGGAACTGAAGAACAGGTTCTCTGCTTTAGAAGGCCTAACATCGGAAGAAGTGGACATCTCTGAAGTTAACAGAAAAGTAACCAAAGCTCTTATGGAAACAGCAACAAAATTAGCTGGGTCTAAGAACAAGTTGCATGTAAATAAATTATCAGGAAAAACGAAAATGTTGATGCAAAAAAGAAGAGAGATGAGGACAACTAAAGAAGATGTGACTTCCAAAGTGGAATATATAGAGCTATGCAAGACAGTACGAAAAAGTATCACTGAAGATGTAAGAAAATTCAACTGTGAACTAGTGAGGAAAGCAATTGAAAACAACCAAAGCCTAAAAATAGCAAAGGGACATCTCAGTAAGGGAAGAAAACAGATTATGGCACTGAGAAAAGAAGATGGTTCTGTAACAAGAAATAGAGGCGAAATTTTGACAAGAGTGAAAGATTTCTACTCCAAATTATATGAAAGGGATGATACATGCACTCCAGACATCATGAAAGATACCAGTACCAGAGTTCCTCCAGTCCTTCCAGCAGAAGTTGCACATGCCATCAAGAACATGAAGCGGGGAAAAGCTCCAGGAGAAGATGGAATTACTGTAGACATCATACAAGAAGCAAGTGGAGAAATCGAAACAGTACTCGCCCAAATTTTCACTCGATGCCTTAATGAAGGAAAGATTCCTGAGGATTGGAACACCGCTACAATGATCCTGCTACATAAGAAAGGTGACATTGAGGATCTCGGAAACTACAGACCTATCAGCCTCCTATCAGTAGTTTATAAAATCTTCACTAAAGTTCTTTCACACCGCTTGAAGGTAACACTGGACATGGCTCAACCGAGAGAACAAGCTGGATTCAGGAGTGGCTACAGCACAATAGATCATATCCATGTGCTGAGAGAACTAATTGAAAGAGCGAGGGAATATGAACTTCCATTGTGCATGGCTTTTATCGATTATGAAAAAGCCTTTGACTCGGTGAAACCATCAGCAGTTACAATGGCTCTGAAAACCTGCGGTATTGAAGATGCATACATTAATATTATTAATAACATCTATGAAAATGCAAGTGCAAAGATTAGGCTGTTTGAAAATACAACACACATAAAAATTGGAAAGGGAGTGAGACAAGGTGACACCATATCTCCGAAGCTCTTTAATGCCACATTGGAGGGTGTTTTTCAGTCACTGAGCTGGGAAAACAAGGGGATAAAGATTAATGGAGATTATCTAACCCACCTTCGTTTTGCTGATGACTTAGTCATTTTTGCAACTAGCCCATCAGAGCTGCAGAGTATGATCCAGGAACTTGCTGACAAGAGTAAAGAAGTGGGATTAAAAATGAACTTTCAGAAGACAAAAGTGATGTTCAATGCTTTTACAAGAAATGAAGATTTATCGATTGATGGAGAAAAGCTGGAGATAACAGACACGTACGTTTATCTTGGACAGCAGATATCAAGTGAGGGTCACATTGATGAAGAAATTAATCGGCGTACAAAACTTTCCTGGAGAGCTTTTGGAAGAAACAGCATAATTTTCAAGAGCAATATGCCATTATGTCTTAAAAGAAAAGTGTTTGATCAATGCATCCTTCCAGTGCTTACGTATGGTGCAGAGACGTGGACCTTAACTAAAAGAGACATACAAAGGCTGCTGACAACTCACAAAAAGCATGGAGAGGTGCATGCTTGGTGTAACCAGGAGAGATAAGAAGAGGAACTCGTGGATCCGAAAAATGACAAGAGTGGAAGACATCATGATCAGAGTTAAATCCCTGAAATGGCAATGGGCTGGACATACTGCCAGAAGGACAGATCATCGATGGACAGCCGAAATTTTAGATTGGATTCGAAGGGACAGGAAAAGACCCAGAAGAAGACCACATGGGAGATGGGTGGATGAAATTCGAAAGTATGCAGGGGTGACATGGAGGAGACTGGCACAAGACAGAGCGTTGTGGAGGAAACTTGGGGAGACCTTCGTCCAGCAGTGGATTGATAATGGTTGACAATGATGATGATGATATAAAAAGAAAAAGGGCATCAGAAATTAAATGAACAATTGGCAATCTGTTAATATAAAATTCTGAGTAACCTAATATTTTGAAATCAACAGTTACAAATTATGAATCTTTAGTATTTAATGAAAAGAAAATGTCAAAATGAAGCAAAATGCATACAATCAAAATATAAGAATTAAGGGGACTAGGGAAGTTTGAAATATCTAAAAAATTGATTTTGGGTTTTTTGCATATTTCGATAGTGCTATCATTTAAGAATATCTTCCCGTTTCAATTTTCCAAAAATTCACAAAATTGTGGTTAGGAGATCATAAAACGTGACGTGACGTGGCGCGCGGCTGGCCGAACGCAGGTAGTTGCGCCGCCAGTGCTACCACCCTTACTCGAATAGAATAGAATGGTCTTGTAGGCTTTTAACCAAAGTGCTGGAATTCTGTAGAGCAGGAAACTGCATTCTATAGTGCAGGAAATTTTTAATGCATAAGTACGACTGTTCTAACAAATATTTTACCGAATATTTGAACGCGATTTTCTCAAAACTACATGTTTTTATGATTTTACCACGATATCTCGAAAGCTGCTGGAGATTTCAACTTGAAATTTATACCGGAGTTGTAAAACACGATGACGCCTTAATTATAACTTGCACTTCTCCACATTTTTTCGTTATCAGGATGCAATTTTTTGCATTTTGTTTTCATTTTTTCAGGTGTAATCAATAGAGGGAAGCCGAAGAAGAAATATCCCTGGGCTTTTTCCAAAATCTCCATCCATTTGACTGTAATCGTGGTTAAATCGGATTTTGCATAGTTTGCCTCATTACGTTGGAGCGCCGATATTATTCACCTAGGAATAAAGAGACATTTTCTTATTTTATCATTTTATACTAAATACCCCCTACACAGACAAATGTCATATTTATTCGCGGCCTTGTTATAAACAATTAAATGCAAGCCACTTTTTGAAATGTCAAACCTTTTCATGCACGACTTTGATGCTACCAGGAGACGAAGGGTCCGTGCAGAAAGCTCCAACAATTCCTAGAAGTTCCCCCTCTGGCAAGAACGCGTCCTTAATCCCAGTCAATAGAAGCCCATCGCAATTCGTGAATATGTCGTTCCACTTATTTTACTCTAATGGCCGATGTTTTACTCCGCAGTGATGTCATAGCCAAGGTACCAGCTGTCCATGCACTCTTCTGAGTTGAACGTAAGTTCTGCATTATTTGATCAGTTCGGTGTTTTATCAGAACTACACAGAAATCTATACAAGCTTTTAGCACAAACAATTATTTTACATACTCTTTCATATACTAACTTGAAAAAATAAATAAATTCAAGTACTATTTACGGAGTTTTAACTTTTCAAGTACTTTCAAGCACTTGAAAACAAACTTTTATTTTTTCAAGGATTTTTCAAGGTTTTTAAGGAGTGTACAAACCATGAAACTCTTAATCTGAAAAGGTGATTATTTGCTGATGAACAGAACAAGTTCTTACACAATTAATATACAATTTCTACATTTCAGATAGCAGGAATGGCTCAGTTTTGTAGTTTTACCACACTCTGGGATAATTTAATGCTGTAGAAATAAGTTGTACCAACTTACATTTTTTTTTTTTTTTTTGGTGTAGAATAGAAATTAAAATTACCGAGCTTTGGCACGTCAACCAGATAGCTTTTCTTGAAAAAGCCATCTGGTTGATGTGCGAAAGCTTGGAAATTTTTATTTCTATTCTACGCCAAAAAAATTTGGATATCTAGTATAGTTATACTATTTAAGTACAGTTGGTGTATAGTTTCTTGTTATTTAATTACAAAATTTTACTGATTTTCATTTGCCATATAATGGCTTTAAGACATAGGTAATGATGCAAACAAACAAAGGTAATTCTTTCATTAACATTGCTGCTCAATCACACGCAGTATGCTACTGCCTTGACAAATACCAAACTATATTATTTATTAAAGCACTTTTCATAAGGACTGGTCTGAATACATCATGTGACAACTTATCTGCCACACAAGCTTATTATTAAGGCTATTTAATTCGATTAAAATAATGGAAAGCTTCTATAATCCATACATACACAGGCAAAAACTTCCATAAAATTTTATCAGATAATGACTTGAATGCATCTCACTCAATGATTTCAGTATCACAGTTAGCAACATGTCACGGTCTATTACTACAGCACATCAATGCTATTAGAACAGCATAAAATGGGGTATCACAATGGTTCATGATGGCCCAATTCATTGTATTTCCAGCTCTTAGCTACATGCAAATCAGAGGTATCAAAGGTTGGTTGTCTGTCTTTCCTGTGGGGTAAAAAAAAATCTCTACTGCAGAATACTGGACCGGAAATATTCTGTGTCAGATAGAAGAAAACATACGCCAAACTTCATGCATGCCCGTCCTTTAACATACACCAAACTTCATGCATGCCCGTCCTTTAACATACACCAAACTTCATGCATGCCCGTCCTTTAACATACACCAAACTTCATGCATGCCCGTCCTTTATCTGTTAGCAGGCCTGACCACTTTTCAGCATTTCATAAGGAGAGGTTTTTTAGATTGTGTTCATGTTTTATTTATCCAATTTGGAATTTTTGCAGTTCAATATTTTAAAATGGAGATATTAAGTTGCAGACAGATAGTAACACACAAACAACCAAAACCATGCACTTTCTTTAATCCATTTTGTACTTAAGAACTGAAAATGTAAATAATTTGTCCATGATGAACTGACGTAGGTGATAAATTTGTTTGTAACAAATTCATGCACATAAGCGACACATAGCCTATAAAATGCTGCTGTACTGCAAATAACATTTCTTACTTGAAAAGACTTGACCACCAAACAGTAATGGAGGAGATGGCACATAAGACACACGTAATAAGAAAGAACGGGTGCAGTCAAATTAGTAAATTACTTTCATAAAAACCTAAGAAAGTGTTCCAGTGTGACTTCTGCCTTTCAGGAAGTAATCAACCTACCCTCCTAAAGATTAGCTAATTCCAAATGAACTGCATCAAATAATGCTGTAACATGGTGGCGGCAGGCCCAGGAGCAGAATTATGTTCAGTGTTCTGCAACATGACTTCCAAAAATTGTAAATGTTCTTCGGGCAAAGCACGAAACACTTTGACCAAATTTCATAAAGAAAAAAAAATAAGTGAATAAACCACAGTAAAACAAACATTAAAAAATTACTTACCATCAGTTGAAACCCCTTGTTAAATATAATAATACATAAAAACACGTTATTTAAATGAAATAAATTTATTTAGAACCAGGGTATTTAGAATTTGATATTTTGTCAATAACTTCTAAAGTTAAATAGTGTGCCACTGGTGCAGATGAATTAATTTACGTGTCTTGTAATTTGGTCCATACATTGAAACTAGAGCAGCTTTCAGTATTTTTTGGACTGATTTATGTCCAAATTGTGATCTGTTTGACATTATAAACATTCATTTATCATTTGTTCTAACTATAACATCATCTCTGTCATTAAATTAGTATTGGGTCTTTTACTTATACAATATGTCAATTGTTGAACCCGGGATTCACAAATTGCCTCTCAGACAGGCAGAGAAAGAATAAAAACAGCAAACTTAATACATTTTGGAATCTCTGCTGTCATTTCATTTAGAGCTTGTTTAAAGACAGCTTTAATCTGGAAAAAATGTTCCACTTGTCCCACTTTCTTACATATTTCTATAGGTCCAAGTGACAAAAACAGTATACTCAAAGAATAAATCTTTTTTTTTTTATTACTTCAGAGTGTGGAACACATGGAAAAACCTTCAAAAATTCAATGAAATTGGAAAGATCTTCAATTCTTTCTTCTGCTTAGAACTGACACGAGTTCTTGGAAATATTCAAATACAATTTGCATTAATTATTCAAAATTCAATAAAATACCTGCTCTTCTTATAATTATGTCAACAATTTCCTCATTTTCAAAATATATACTGTATTATTCTAATAGATCAGCTATGTAGCCTGTTATCTTTTGAATATCACAACATAAGGGAGCTATGTCAGAGTTATTCTGAGAGGAGCGCAGTTTTTTCCAACTCTTTACTCAATCCGATTTCAATTTTCGGAATTTTTTCCTCCACTTTAAAGCTGAAACAGAATCATTTATTGAACAAAATCATATTTTACACTAATACTGAACAGAGAGAATCGCGAAAAAAAAATTACGATTATGGGAGAAATCGTCACTCCGTCTAGCTTCCGTTTTCGAATGTTTTGAAAGACGGAATTCCGTTTACAGCCAGAAAACATCATCCCTCACCCCAAGTTGCAATTTATCTTCACTCTCGAGAATGGCGCAAATGATGACATCAAAGGCAAAATTTCCCGAATCTGCGGGAGAAACTCATGCCTAAAGATTACAGGGAAATTTTCGCTTCGTCGAATTTACGTTTTCGGAAAATTGTTGCCTACAGTTTCAAGCTGAATTACAAACATTTATGCAATAGACTGATATTTAGCAACAATACTTGGCAGAGGCAACTTTGCAAGAAGAAGAAATAACGATTACGGGAATTTTTTTAAGTTTTGAAGAACTGAATACTGTTCAACGACGAGGAAATGACCCCCAAATTCTCTTCAGTTTTGTATCAATCCCAAATAATGAAAAACGCGGAATTCTGTGAAAGAATCTTGTTCCTGATTTGTAACAGTTAGCGACATGCAAAATGAATTGTCCAGGCCGCTACGTATGGAAGCCGATTAACTTGTCCATAAAATTATTAATTATTCCGGATGTATCCGACCGGAATACAAATTATTCAAATTAAATATATATATATATATATATATACAATCCCCCCCCCTCAAAATTTTCTAAGGAAGAAGACTTCTTCCTAGCAATTTTACTTCGGCGGGAGTTTAAAACTTTGGGCAGGAATCCTGCAATCCCGCTGTTGTTGACTTGAGGTGATTTTTTTCAAGATGGACACCTAACACTACCAGGAAGAGGGAAAAGGGTCCTTCAAAAAGCGCAGGGAGAAACAATCAGCTACCACCCCAAATGGTAGGGGTGGATAGGTAGATGGATGTGTGGGGGAGGGCGAGGGATTGTTTGGTGCTCCGGGGAGAATGGTGGGGAGTGTAGACAAGAGTAGTTACCGGCAGATCGGACACGCGAGCGAGCGCTGCGCTCACAAATTTAAGATAAAAAAAATTCTGCACGGAATTGAAATATGTTCTACAAATAAAAACATCCTACAAGAAAACTGAAATCTAAGATAAAAAAATATATATTCCGCAAGACATTGAAATCTGCAGGGGGGAGGGGGGCTTTGTTCTGCAAAGTACGTTGCAGTTTTAAGTACTTTCTGCTCCTGGGGTGTCAGGAATTGCACTGGGGGTACAAAATGAATTATCATGAGCAGTTCACATGCAGATGTCCTAATCTTTTCATTACTAAAGAACACAGTTCCATTGACTCAAAGATTAAATAGATCTACACAGTCCACTCCAAAATAAACAAAACGCTTGTTTTTCAGTCTCCGAAATGAACTGGTTTCAATAGTTCTCGTGGGGACAGGGAGAGAAAAAGAGAAAAGAATACAGTCATAAAATAAAATGCATTAATATTACAGCTGCAATCATGCCATTTTCGTTTGGGACGAAATTGATTAAAAGCAATCCACAGGAGGGGTGGGGGTTAATTTCATACATGGTATCTCAATACAGTGGCGTCGTTACACCAATATTTTGGGGCTGAAGAAGTGCAAAGCCATTGATCAATCAAAATAAACCTTTTCTTGCATTAGCTTATCTTTACCTATGTAATATTTTTTGGCCTCCCAAAACAGTGCAAAGCTCTCCAAAGTTTTATGTGATTTACAACTGCTGAAGAAATGAGTCCATATCCAGTCTTGGTATGGACTCATTTCTTCAGCAGTTGTAAATCAAATTTGTTTCTACAATAGCATTGTTCCTACATTTAGGGTTTAAACATTAAATGTTAAGATCCAAATCAACCCTAAAATTTTTTTATCCTGTATGGAAAACAACAGTTCACTAAGGAATAGAAGCCTGCAGGTTTGTCTCACTGCCACTGAACACCTGTCACAGTTCAGAAGTAACATTATGCCCATGGTTTGGGGTAGACTTGCTGTTATACACAAATTCATGCTTACTTCCACTAAACAGCAAGACTGACTGGTCTGGGAAATCTTAAGCCCCAGAAAATCACAATGGTAACATGACAAATGAGTTGTGCCTCACCAACCAGAAGACTTTTTGGTATGCAGGTGTGATATCATAGCAAACAATGAATGGAAACAAAGAAGCAATTTTGTGATGCATGTGCCAAGAGAAGATTGAGGTTTTCCAAAAATACACTGTTGAAAGATATTTTTAAACAACACTGGCAAACAAATTTGGCATTCTTTTTGAACAGATCAAGAAATTTTGTAAATCATCACCATTTTGCTGCACTAAAATTTTTCACACTGCTTATGAACAGATACTGGATATGAAAATAATGGATTTTAAATGCAATTACAAAAACCACCTTATTCAGGCTGCTTTCTAGCAGACACTCTTTTGCATAAGTTAGTTATGGTCCTTAACAGTTTGGATTCACCAGGTTTTGTAAAGTGATGAATTTATTAAGTTATTTCTTGATAAGGTTTTCATCTGAATTCCCTTGGCTTCAGTGCAAATCTAGCTAGCTTGGAATACCACTGAATGTATTAAAATGTGTTACATATGATGATCAAAGCTGCAGTAAATATTGGGTTGATGCATAAGTTCATGCCGTTTTTCCCAGCACACCACAGGAATGTATTACATCAGAAGGGAAAACGGAATCAATCGGCTATTACCCCCCGCCCCCAATTGTTTACGATGGTGTCCCAATGTCTGGATAGGTCGTAAATGACATTCTTGAAAAAATGTGCAGGTTCTGCTGCAAAGAAATCATCCAGGAAATTCTGGAGATCAACATCATTGTTGAACATTCTGCCACGGAGTGCATTCGACAGAGATCGAACAGGTGATAGTCTGAATGGGCAACATCTGAGGAGCAGGCCGGATGTGGAAGGATCTCCCATTTCATGTCCTGAATGGCCATTTTGCTCATGTTTACATGTGAAGGCGTGCATTATGTTGGAGAAAGACACCATGGCATCCATGTGGCCATTTCTGATGAATTGCTCCCTCTACACAGCAGAGTTGCTCACAATAGAGTGCAGCTTTGATGGTCCGATTCTTTGGCAGCATTTCCTAGTGAATAATGCCTCCCATGTCCTACCAGACACTCAACATTATCTTAGCAGGATGAAGGTCATGTTTTGGACGTGGTGTGGGCATTTTGTTTGGGCTTAACCATTCCCTCCGATGACTGAAATTCATGTACAGGCACCACTTTTTATCTCCAGTAACAATATGTGACAGAAAGGGCTTGTGTTGCTGAGAACATTCGCAATAACGGGAGAGTCCATCTCAGTGGCCAATTCGCGGGTGGTTTGACGCAGATCCAAGTGGATGAAATGGTTCAAACAATCCTCATCAAAGTGAGATGGGATGACCTGAGCATGGAGAGTAATTGAGGCCAAAATTGCCAACTCGGAAACACTCAAACCATTTGTGGGCTGTCCTCAGAGAAATAGCATGCTCCCCATATACATCACAAATTTGTCAAGTAGCCTCAGCAGCTGTTGGAAATGTTCATTCCTCTCTACTTGACACTCCATACTTCAGGAACTAAAAACCAAAAAACCGTTAGCCACAAGCACACAACGCAATATGATTTAGATACACGATACTACTGGCTACATTTTGATATACAACTAGCCATCTGCCCCATCACCATTGACCTGGGAAACACTTGTGAAATAAAACGGCATGAACTTATGCATCAACCCAATTGACAAAAATAAAAAAAATTATGCAGTTTGACTTAAAATTTAGCTCCCAATGCCATGTGTAAGAATGTACATGCAAAATCCATCCTCAGAATTTGCACTTTCAACTTAAACTTTAATATAAAAAAAGTAGCTACTTTTCAGAAAAAGTAGCTGTAGCAAGCTGCTTTTAAAAAGCAGTTTACCAATCACTGGTTATGATAGATATCTTTTCCACTTTCTGATATTCATTTCTGTACCAAAATATTTTTGTTAAGAGCTTGACAGGAAAACTAAGCTTCCCACCTGCATTGCTGTACTTAGACCTACCTTCTTTTATGGCAATGAAACAAAGGTGCAAAGCAGCAGCTGCAAGTGTGACAAAAGAAATATATTGGAGAAAAAAAGGAGGGGGGGGGGTATTTTGTTTCAGATTTGAATTGGTTGGTTGGGTACATTTTCAGCTGAAGAAACAGTTAATAAGAACAATTCAGATGGTTTGGACATGCATTAACACTTTCACTGTCGCGCGGTGCCGAACGGCGTCATACAATACTTAGCCCATGTGCCGACGACGTTGAACGGTGTCGTAACCATGGCTTCATATTTCGCTTCCTAAAACCTTTGGCACTTGAAGAGTTATCTATTTTGTTACTGGCAATGAAAATGAGTCTCCAACTGTCTAAAAGTGACTGCGGTTTTGGGATAGCAAATTTTTCCCACACGGTTTAGGGAAGGGAAAGTAAGTTGACTTCCCATAGACTTAACACAGCGCGCGCTTTTCAATGCAATGTTTATTTTCCTTTAAACGTCACTGGTTTTGCGGTGAAGGGAACTATCAATAAATAAATAAATGCTTGAGTGGCAATAAAAAGTATTTGCTACTTAGAGTTTATACGTCACAGGGAGGCTTATTCAGGAGGCTAAAGGGATTTCAAAGAAACCCATATTCACTTCAATACTTAGTTTTGCGGAAACAATGGATATATTCGGACGCGCTATCGCCGGTCCCTCTCAACCAAAAGTTCCTCGGCGGGCACACTTTTCCGTGAAAATATGGGAGATGATGCCGATAATCTGTCATCAAGTACAGAAACGTATTCTTTTACTAGCTGTAGTACAACCAGCAGTGAAAGGGAGAATGAAAAATGCAGCGTTCTTTCTCATACTCCGCTTCAACAGATTTTGGCTACACATTGGTGTGATGGTCCCGACATCATGAGAAGAATTTCGTTCACTGGTGTACCAGGGCTGAAAATTAATATCATAGGTACTGAGCCAATCGATTTTTTTTTAATCTTTTTGCAAATGAGGAATTTTATGATCTATTAGTTAGGGAAAGTAATGCATATGCTATAGAAGTGTTTATCTCGGGAGTTACTGAAGGTTCACGAACATATGAATGAAAGAATGTGTCGGTAGATGAGATGAAAGTTTTTCTGGGCCTTCTGTTTCATATGGGCATTATACAAATGCCCCATCTCCAAGATTACTGGAAAACAGATCCATTATTCAAAATGGACTGCTTTTCTTCAAATATGAGCAGGAATCGTTTCCTTCTGATAATGCAGTCAGTGCCTTCATTTTCCAAGAAATCCTCAACCTGACGAAGCGATTGCAACCAACCACTTTGCAAAAATAATGCCTTTACTGGATTCATTTAATGATCCCATAGAGAGCATATACTACCCTGGAAAAGAACTTACGATTGATGAATCAATGGTTTTATGGAGAGGTCGTTTGATATTCAAACAGTACATGAAAGGAAAACATCATAAATATGGGGTGAAACTTTATATGCTAACGGAACCGAATGGTATGATTCTAAAAGCTTTGGTTTACACATGGCAACTGGACACCCTGAGGGGGGGGAGTGTCATGCTGCTAATGTAGTTTTAAAATTGATGGAAGGGAAGCTAAATTAAATATGGATAATTTTTATAATAGTTACAATCTTGCATTGCAGTTGTTGAACAATGACACTTATTTGCACTGGAACTCTCAGCGCAGACCGACGAGATCTTCCTAAGGATGTCACAAAAGCTAAACTTTTGAAGGGGGAACGGAAATGCCAATATTCTAATGCTGTTGCAGTGTGCAAATGGAAAGATAAAAGGGATGTTCTCTTCAGTACCATGGAGTTTGAGGATGATTTAGTTCAAACTGTAAATAAAAGAGGACAGATAAAAGAAAAACCAAAGGCTGTTATCAACTATAATAAATTTATGTCAGGGGTAGATCGTCAAGATCAAATGCTAGCGTACTATCCTTGTGAAAGGAAAACCATAAGATGGTACAAGAAGCTATGAATACATATATTTCATATGATGATAATCATTTCCTACAGCTTGTATAATAAATTCTCAGGGAAGAAGATAAGCCTCTACGATTTTATGCTACCCATTGTACGTCAACTTTTGAATCAAGAGCCATCAACTTCCCGAGCGAAGATATCTAAATCATTAAAAGTATAAGGCCATCTTCCAGTAAAAAAAAAAAAAAAAAGGGACTTTTTTGAGGAGACTATGCAAAATGTGCTCTGCCAAAGGGATTCGCGGGGACACTCTCTATTACTGCGCCCAGAAAATCCTGCACTGTGCTTTCAGCCATGCTTCGAATTATATCATCGTAGATAAGGGATAAATATTTTGTCTTCCTATTTTGCTAAAGAAAAGTATGTTCCAAGTCGAACTGCACGTTTGTTTGTGTGCGTGGGATTTTTATCCTACCCAAATCAAAATGTATGGATTTTGTATTTATCCAGTTCTGCATCTCATGGCACTATTTATGGAATTCTTTGGCGTTTGAAAGTTATTTCTCTTGTTTTATATGCAACAATGTTCGACAATTTTACCTCAAATGACAATTTTATCCATCATATGCTTAAAGAATTTTCAGCCTGAGAACCATGAATTCTGATATCAGAGCTTTAACTGTTTTAGATAAATGATGTAATTTTCAGAGAATTAATACTTTTTTTTTTTTTTTTTTTTTTTTTTTAACACCATGCATCAATTCTTACAAATTTCCAAACTTCGTCACTTCTGTTTTTGGAAATTTCCCCCCACCCTTATCAAGCTAAAATGCACACACATTTATGAGGGTGATGACATTTAACAACTACATAGGAGTGGAAACATCGCGGGGGAAGGGGAGGCGATACAATTACGGAAGAAATCTTCGCTCCGTCTGACTTCAGTTTTCGGAAATTTATCCTACATTTTCAAGCTGAAATACAAATATTTATGGAATAAAATGATATCTAACAATACTGGGTAGGGGAAACATCGCGGGGGAAAAAAAAATTTACGATTACCAGAGAAATCTTACCTCTGTCTACTTTCCGTTTTTGAAGGATGAAATTCCGTCCTCTGACAGAGAAAACGACCCGCCCCCACCACCACCAATCCTCCCAAAATTTCAGTTCAGTTATGCATCGATTTCGTAGATGGTCCAAATGATAACATAAAAAGACGGAATTCCTCGAATTAGCGTGAGAATCTCGCCGCCAAAGATTATTCGGGCGGCCTAACTTCCATTTTCGGAAATCGTAGCCTACAATTTCAAGCTGAAATTAGGCAATAAAATTATATTTAACAATACTGAACAGAAGCAACATCGAGAGAGAAAAATATATGATTACGGGAAAAATCTGCACTTTGTTTAACTTCCGTTTCTGAACGTTTAAAAAGACAAAACAACGTCCCCAGATGGAATACGACCCCCCCCAACTAATATCCTGAAAATTTCTTCACTTTTGCATCAATCTTGAAAATGGCAAAAAAAAAAAAAAAAAAAAAAAAAAACCAGAGGGGAATCCGCGGAAGAATCTCACGTACGAATTAACCGCTGAATCGATTTCGAATGTTGTAAGATAACGCTAAAATATCGGTGACCAGTAAATTTTAACTTTTGGCGCAAAATTGGCGCAGATTTCGTCGAAATGGCGATTTTTTTGCAGAATGGCGCAAGAACAACGTTTTGGCGCGGGCTGGCACAATTGGCGCAGGTCTGGCAGCCTTGCAATAGTGCATAGGTGTAAAAGCTAAAACAAACTGCAGTAACACAGTAACAACAAGACACCTATGAAATTTCCTTCAGAATTTTTACTTCTATTAATACATCTTTTTTTGCTCTTAAACTTAAAAAACAGTAATGCAATTTAACAATGACTGCAAGGAAATTATATTATGTACATATTCACTTTTTTGAGGTCAAACAAAGGACGTAGGCCTACAATGAAATCAAATTTTCAGCTCCTTTTTGCAACTACTGACATGGTAATTTCTGCCAATCTTCATTTTTTTCCTTTATTAATTTTCGAAAACTATTTGATTGAAGGAAGCAGTTCATATCTCTCATCAATTCCCCTTGGGCGGCAAGGTCATCTGCACGTTTCTCTAATTCGGCAATATTTTTTTCTACTTTCAGTTTTTTCATACTAAGCATTTGGAATTCCTACTCAATCAATTCAAGTTTCCTCCCAGATGTTGCTTGGCACATTTTTTTTTTTATTTTTTTTTTCGGCATCTAAATATTGAACATATTTCTGTCTAGCTGAAAAGACAGAAGCTCTAAGCTCTTTACTTAGTACCACGTTCTCTAATAAATAACAGAAGATAACGATCTGAACTGCACAGACACCGCGCAAAGAAAACAAGAAGCCAGCAATAAACCTAATCTAAACCAAAGGGATTTGAAGGTAGCTGGTTGGCAAACTGCCAAAAGCAATACAGAACATGGGTAAACTTTTGCGACATGCGATCTAGTGGATCTAGTGACGTAAAACCATCATCAGTACGCTAATGAAACCAGCTGGCCTGAGTAATGCACGCATTTCTTTGGTTAAAAAAAAAATTACGACCTTTTTAACGACCGAATATAATATAATTACATTGTTTTCAAGGACTTTTTAAGAGCCCTTAAAAACAGAACAGAAATTAAGTTCTTAAGGGCCCTTAAAAAAGGTAAATGGAAATTAAGGACTTTTAAGGACCGTACGAACCCTGATACAGCTGTATTTTGCCATAATGTTTTGATCACGTTATCCTCTGTATTCCGTTATTATGCTGTATAAATTTCATTAGTATCAGACGTCTCCTTCTTGGCGTTCTTTTTTCCCTTTCCGCCAATGTAGTATGGCGGCAGCGAATGTGTTAAACAGGAAGGGGAAGAATTACTTACCCAAATGCAGAGTTCCCACTCTCTTCTGCAAAAAATAAGCACTTTTTAAGGACTTTTAACCACCCTCTCAATTTTTTTAAGGGCCTTACCAATTGCATATGCAACTATGGCATGTGCACTAATACACTTTTACATGCTACTTAACTATGCAAATTAAAGTATGCTTATGAAATTTGCAGTATTTCTCCATGTAATTTAAGTCTGTGAATGTAATAAACTAGAATTTATGCAATTTAAAAGACAGTTTTCCTGTCTGAGAGAATAATCATATCCACAATAACGAAGATGTAAATTGTAAAACGGTAGATAAAGCTATGCGTTAAACATTTTAATTTTGCAAATAATCATCTCATACAAAACCAAAGTCAAACTGTAGGTTCAAGATTTCAATTTTTGCCCTTTATCTTCTCATGGTATAACTGAATAATTTTTGTTTGCATATGCAAAAAGGGTAAATACAAGTGTAAAATATCAGTACCAAGAGATAGTGGTGGGGCTCATTGGGTGGAATCTGCTGGATATGTTTAATTTCACCCATGGTTCTTTACTTTTTTCAGCAAATTACTTATCTCACACTGTCCCTTACTTTCACCTGATGTAACATGATGTCCTCAACATAGTCAACCAGCAGTTCTACGCACTACATCGTAACTTCTGGATTTTGTGCAGCCAGCTAGGAAAAATAAGTACTCTTTTTACTTTTTGCCAAAAGTGGGGAAAAGTCCTTAGACTTCTAAGCACCCTAATAAAAAAATAAGCACTTTTTAAGGATTTATAAGGACCATGGAAACTCTGAGATGTTAAAAGGCACCAGGTTGTAGCTTAACTTGAACAAGATGAATTGAAGACATGAAATCAGCCATTAGTGAGTACAAATGAAACCAGTTAGAGGCAGAAAATCTTGCAACAAGCAAAACTCGATGGATAGTGGGAGGCTCATTTATAGAAATGTCACTGTTAGAAGTCTGTCAGACTCAACACACTAGATGTTGCCACATGTGCTTGCTCATCATGAGACAGCATAGCATGAGACGCATGGTTATTTCAGTTTTCTTTTTTGAAAGGGCTGTTTACAATGATGTTTTGCATGTTGGAGGGGCAAAAAAGTATTCTAAGACCAACAACAACAACAAAAAAAAAAAACCCTCAAGCATTTCGGTTTCTATGGACACAACGTAACTTCTCTGTGGGTGATGAAGGAAATCATTACCTCCCAGGTAAGGAGTGATGAATATCATGGTCTCGTTGAATTCGGTGCTTCTGGATTGTGGGCACATATGAAAGAGGTGCAAACAACTTTCATGCGGAGGTGTTCCCAGGAAGCTCAATGTTTTCCCTCATTCAGAAGCTTGTATCCTCTTAGTCTGTGTTAATAAAGGGTCAGTAGGCTACATATGAAACAGAAGGGATACGTGCATCTCACATTCAGTCACTCCACCAATTTCATTGATCTATAAACTGAGCCTCACACTTAAAAATCATTGAGGGCTTGTGGTGTCCCTTAAACACTGCTTCCTTACCAAAGGTGCAAAGGATTTGGCCCAACAAGGAAATACTGGCAAGCTCAATAGTAGTATTGGAAAGTTCACGAGTAGTCACAGATATCAACGAAGCCATTACATTCATCAGCCCATGCCTCAGAAGTAACTTATTCCGTTCATTACCAACCACAGTGTCATGCTGTATTTGTACAATAAAAATTGTAGGGTTTTTTTCTTCACACGAAAAGCCTTTTGGCTCTGCCAACACACAAAATGTCCTTTTAACATGCATTTCAAAACAGAAAGCTAAAAGTAAAACCCCCGTTAATCTCAGGCTATGCTATGCAAGCAGATGTGGCAACATCTACCGCCATTATCTGACAGAGTCAACCAATACAGTTATCATCATCATCATTATTGTCAACCATTATCAATCCACTGCTAGACGAAGGTCTCCCCAAGTTTCCTCCACAACTGTCTGTCTTGTGCCAGTCTCCTCCATGTCACTCCCGCATACTTTCGAATTTCATCCACCCATCTCCCATGTGGTATTCTTCTGGGTCTTTTCCTGTCCCTTGGAATCCAATCTAAAATTTCGGCTGTCCTTCTGGCAGTATGCCCAGCCCATTGCCATTTCAGGGATTTAACTCTGATCATGATGTCTTCCACTCTTGTCATTCTTCGGATCCACGAGTTCCTCTTCTTATCTCTCCTGGTTACACCAAGCATGCACCTCTCCATGCTGCTTTGAGTTGTCTGCAGCCTTTGTATGTCTCTTTTAGTTAAGGTCCACGTCTCTGCACCATACGCAAGCACTGGAAGGATGCATTGATCAAACACTTTTCTTTTAAGACATAATGGCATATTGCTCTTGAAAATTATGCTGTTTCTTCCAAAAGCTCTCCAGGAAAGTTTTGTACGCCGATTAATTTCTTCATCAATGTGACCCTCACTTGATATCTGCTGTCCAAGATAAACGTACGTGTCTGTTATCTCCAGCTTTTCTCCATCAATCGATAAATCTTCATTTCCGGTAAAAGAATTGAACATCACTTTTGTCTTCTGAAAGTTCATTTTTAATCCCACTTCTTTACTCTTGTCAGCAAGTTCTTGGATCGTACTCTGCAGCTCTGATTATTGTACACTGATTATTGCAAACCAGAATCAGATTTTTTTTATCTTTCCACTTCAGTTTTCTGGGCTGAAAGCACCTTAACACCACACTGATGTAGAAACACCAAACAGTAATGATGCTATAACTATGCATTGAAACGAGGAGTTTTCAACTCAAGAAATCTAAATAATTTACAATTTTCACACATGAAAAAAAAGCACGTTTCCAAAATTAAGTATAAATGAGGAAACCAAGGTACATGTATGCATACACATGCTAAGATTTTTACTTGCGATTTATTTGCATTTTTAATCGCATAAAATAGAAATCAGAATGTTCAATGTTACACTAAATAAAAACACTTTTATTAGTTACCTGGAACTTTCTGATATCTCGGATGCCAAAGTTGCCAAGGTTTGTTTCCCAGTCCTTATAACACAAAGAAATTCAAAGGGAGAAAAGCTTGACATACACATACCACACAGTTAAGAGAAAGTAAAACCAAAACTAAATGTATAGAATGAAAAAAAATTGTCAGTTACAACTAACAAATTATTTACAATATCAGATTGATTACACTGAACAAATTCCAAGCAGTGTTTGTATCAATACAGTATTTTTCATATTCAGTTTGTAAATAAATTCTAAAGGAATCTGAAAGTGCCCAGGCAGTGAAGAATATGGTAAAATTTTTAAAAAGGCACAATAAAGCACATGACATGAGTATCAACAATAAAGAGAGGCATTGCTGAGATAGCATCTAGAAAATTAAGAAGACTAACGAAAATCCAGTTATTGCAGTTACACTTAAAAGATATGGCTCAGAACTTTAACTAAGCTAAAACTTCACTAGCTGCCCAGAATTTCAGTGTCATGCACTTTTTCTCCAAAATTTCAGTACCTTTATTACTTTCTCCTCAACTGTCTAATGACACAAAAATGTCCGTATCAAATAATTTCTTGGTCACTCTACAGGAGTGCTACATGCAAAGCTTTAACCCCATCACTTTTACTAAGTAAATATGTAGTGTTAGAATTAGAAATAAATCTTCTACTGGCCCAGCAGACCACTAGAATTTGCAAGCCGCTGGTCCACCAAAATGCCCACTGGTCCGTAAAAAAGTAATAAAGATAAAATTAAAAATATTTACAATATACAGTATGTAGAAAATAATGTATAATTTCAATGAAATTATTATCTCCAATATTTGTTTTTAAACCCATCATTAGTTTGCAGCCTATAAAGAAAACCATACAGCAAGGTAAAAGAAACAGAAATTCATTTTTGAACTTGTGACAAATTAGAAAAAAAAAAAAAAAAAACCTTGCTGGCCATCCGGGCCAGTAAAATCAATAGTTCAGTGGTCCGACAGAAGTTTTACTGGGCAATGGCACCGCTGGGTAATTCAAACACTGATATGCATACGTAAAAAACAATAGAACATGATTTGAGAAACACTCAACTTACTACCCTTTCCCTACAATTTATCAAAAATTCATGTATACAAATACAACTGGTTTTAAGTAATTTAAAATGATAAAAAGATAATTTTTCAGAATTTACACACACCTGTAATATGTGTTTAATGTTGCAAATTAGATGTGAGGTCAAGTGTGGGAAAGCAACACAAAAGGATCTATGACAAAGGAATCCTGCTCACTCAGTCTGGGCAGCAATAGCACCAAGCAATATCAGAATGATGCCATGAGGTGGGATAACAAAGTCCCACCATGGAGGTTGTCACTTGAATTAGTAAAGGAAGTGTGGATGAACTAATTATCTGCAGTTTTTCAATGGCATGCTTACAGCTGTTACAAGGAACAAAGTTTGAGGTCAGAAGCAAACGTCACTACCTTGAACATATTTCTAAGCAATCTGTGGGCAGAAGGAGACATGTACAATGTTCTTTCTCTCCATGAAAACATTAAGATCATATGACAGCAAGAAATACACAAAGCATAATAAACTTGCTATGGACTGTGCTATCCCACACATCTTATGGCAACAGTTGTATTTATTTGAACTTAACCTGGTCTGGTTCAATGAAAGATACCAATGTTTGAAACAGATTACATGTGATGGTATGGTTGCTGTTGCAAGACAAAATGCCAAACTGGAACTTCAACCAACAAGAAAAACTAGCCCTCATGTTCCATTTTACATGAAACAATTAAAGGAAGCAGATAGTATGCAGTGCAGCATAAAGTAAATAAAATGTTTACAAAACTACTCTGAACTAATTGTCAGTAGACTACTACTGAACTATGCAAGGCAAAACATACTCAATGGTCTATATTAAAATACCACCCACCCCAAACACACATAAAAAGCAATTTTTTTTTTGAAAAATAAAAGTCACGTGACAAATAAAATAATCACACATTTCTGTTCTTGTATGATTTCAGCAGCACTTCACAAGAAATGCATCAGAAGCTCTGATCTTATTTTTATTTTTTTGAGATATAATGACTGATACAGAAAGAATCTCAGCAGTTAAAGATTATTCCAGATTACTTCACTGAAGCAATATGAAATATCTTGTTTCTTTCATCTTTACATCTGAAACAGATTCTACATTTTTGCTCTTTACTCCTCTCCTGACATCTGATGATCAACAGACTTTCATTTGGAAATCTGAGAAGCAGCTGTATCTGAATTCACAATCACCATGACTGAGGTGCATGGGAAAATGTGCTTCTGAAAAAGCACAGTACAGCACGATTAAAAAGGTTTACAACAAACTCCACTTTCATGGTCAAATAAACCACAATTAACACACATTTGAGCAACACAATTTTCAGTTTATGGCCACTTTGCAAACATTTTCTACAGATGTCATTATTGACACAAAAGTACCATATTTCACTGTTTTCCTTGTTGCCACCTCTTCAGAAAAATTGAAAATTACATCACCCTGGAGCAGGAATAGAACCCACATCTTCTGATTTCCATTTCAGCATGCTACCATTATACTACACAGGACAGAAATTGAATGGAAATTGGGAGACCCTGGATCGATTTCTGCTCCAGGGCAATGTGATTTTTAAGTCTTCAAAAGAGGTGGCTACATTGGAAATAGTGAAGAAAAGGCACCTTTGTGCACATAAAAAAACACACCTTCCATGTATTTGGGAAGCATTTTTTCTTACGGACATTCATTTCCCATTGATATACAAGATTGTTTACAGAGCTTTGGAACTAAAAAGATGTTCCCAAGCTTGATATTTGCAAAGAAAAATTAGATCAGGTTCAGGTTCCACTATTGAAACATGAGGCACATGAATACCTCATGACAAACATCCAAATCAGAAAGATGCAGCTTTTCAGGAACAAGTAGTCCTATAATTTCATCATACTGAGACAATGCATATACACTTTCTTTGTCAGGTACTTCAGTCAGCAGCAATTTCATGTAAAGTTGTACATTCTTGTTCAGTTGAGTTAACACTTCCAAGACAGCAATATTCACACCAGGAAAAACTAAAACATTTAACTGTTCAAAATAGATACTTCACTTCAAAAACAAATATCCGAAATACTTAGATTTAATTCAGTATTTGACATGACATATTGGTGCCCATCTAGGACAGGCACAACCAATCTCTTCAATTCTTTGTTATCTCTAAAATGCAGTCCTCTCACAGTAGCCTTAATAACACATTTGCTCAAAGGTACACACCAAGATCATTTAAATGTCAGATAACTCTGAAGAAAGACCTGTTTCCTTGCCATAGCTTGATAAGGGAGAGGGAGATATTTGTTGGAAACAGTTCACCTGTTGTTTTTGTTTTTTTCTTACATGATCGCAAGTACAAAACCATATTTTTATATTATATATAGTAAAAGAAGAGTTCAGAATTCTTTTGCTGCCAAAAATCATTTAAAGCCTTAACTATGTTTCCAAAAATTGCAAACTGGCTGAAGAAGCTCTCTAGTAAACTGTTCTTCATGATTTAAGAATAACGAGTTATCAACTTTCATTTCCAGCAAAAAAAAAAAAAAATGATCATTAGGAGAGGAAAAAAAAAAGTTGAGAAAACTAACACATGAAAATACAACCTCTCACTGAATGCTGTTCTTGAGACTTTACATGTTACATTAAGCAGAATAAAAGTTATGAGTTAATTCTACAATTTTTCAATGGTGCTGTTATCAAAGAAATATTAATGTGCAAAATTAAAGAATACCTTATACTGAAGTGCCAAAAAAAAAAACAACAACTGGGATACCACTATAATACCACATTGGTCCTCCTCGCGATTGGATAACAGCAGCAGCAACATGATGGAGCATAGATTCCATGAGCTCTCTGTAGTACTGTGGAGACAGTGCACACTATACTTTCCAAAGAGAATCCCACAATTCCGCAATATTAGCTGGCAAAGAATTTCTGGCATTGACAGCATGTTGAACAGAATTCAAAATGTGTTCAATGAAGTTTAAATCTGGTGAACAAAGGGGCCAAGTCAGGATGCCAAACTCTCCGGAATGTTCCTCCAGCCATAATCAGGTGACTGTGAAGGTGTGTGGTGGCACATTGTTGTGTTGAAGGAGATCACACCCGTCAGAGTGGTTGCATGTCAAGAACAGGTGCAAATGATCCCCAAGGATGGTTACATAGCCTCCATTGGTCTGCAGACATATCAGGGGTCTTAATGCATTTCAGCTGAAAACACCCCACACCATAATAGAGCCATCACCAGCCTGCACTGTCCCTTGTACGCATGTGGAATCAACTGCATTGTGGGGTTGTTGCCAAACCTGGAATCAGCCATCTGCCCAAAACAGTTGGTACCACGATTGGTCAGACCAGGCTACATGTTTCTAGTCATCTTGCATCTAATGGTGGTGTTCCCAAGCCCAGGCGAGGCACACAGCCTTGTGTGGTTGGGGCAGCAATGGCAAACAGGTAGGCCATCGGCTCTAGAACCCAATAGAACAGAGAACGTTGCACATTCCGAACACTGATACTGCTACTGGCCCCAGCATTGAATTGAGCAGAGATTTGCGGTAATGTTGCACGCTGGGCAGATGTTACAATGTGTGTCAGATGCCACTGTCCACGATCATGTAAATCAAAATTTTGTGGTAATTTCTGAGATCAAGTGACCCATCTCCCGGGTACTGACTATCATACCACATTCGAAATTGCTTAAATCCTGATAAGCTGCCATCTGAAATGTTAATGCTACTACCTGAGCTTCAGGAGATATCTGCCTCTATATATATGTCGTTTGTGGATGATACCATTTACCACATAGGTGTGGTGGCATGTAATGAAAATGGTAGTGCCCTTCCCAGTTTTTATTTTATTTTTTTATTTTTTGGCACCTCAGTGGCACCTCAACCCCAAAATAGTTTACAGTTAAGTGCTACTTACTTTTAACTATTTTAAGATAAACATTTACTATTTAAAATGCCTATTGCTTACTTTTAAGCATTTACTAAACTTTATCATAAAAATATTTTTCACATCATCTTCCAACTGAATATAACGGTCTGTTATGTTACCAGCAAGCAGACTACTTATAAAAATCAGTACTGGTCTGCAGCAGTCTCCATCTTTTTTGGTTCATTTCAAGATATTCTGCCTTTAATATAATGTTCCTGTAATCACTAATAACTGATTTTGTGCCTTCAACTCACCTTATTCAATGACAGTACCTTGGTGAATGGTACAGTATAAAAAAATGGGACATTTGCTCTGAAAATCTTTACCACCCATGTGACACACAAGATTAAATATGCATCTAAGTGAATATGATATTCTAATGATCACATGCATTTAAGTTGGGAAAAAAAATTCATGTCTGAAGAACTATAAGAACAAGTTTCGATGTTTATTATTGAATTATATGTTTCATAGTGAAACAGCAAGGTACTGCCATAGAATGTCATATGCAAGACAGGCAAGAAAAAAAATCTTAAAACAAGCAAGTTAGCAGCTACCTGTGCTAAGATGCAACTGCTTAACAAAAAATTATGTAAAACTAATTATTATGAACTACAAAAGAACAGATGTTATTTTATTATATCAATTCATTCAGTAGTAATGGGAAAAGTGATTGATTCCTAGTAACTGGCAAGTGCCAGTTATTCTGCCAATTTACAAGAAAGGGAGATAAAATAATAATAATTACATTACTTTAATCAATGTTTTTTTCAAAATTACAAGGATACTTAGTTCAACTTTCATAAGTGGAGAACAATTAGATGAATGAAACATTGCTTTATATTAAATAATTAAAAACAAATTGCTTTTCAAATTCCATGGACAGTTTTGAGTTACAAGGATGTACTTTACACAAGTTCTGTTCTGTAGATGAACCAGTGATAAGGCCAGATTTCAACACACTGTCAACATTCTTCTCTTTGAAGTGTACAGCTTCACAAAGGCATGGTTTCCCAACCTTAACTGGGCAGTTATGCAGCCTATCATTGTTATTCCAGTTTCTTTCATTCTTAGTTATTTCTTTACTATTTCTTCTGAAGTGATTTTCTTTAATTTTTCTTCATGGTAATTACGCATGAATTTTTTCTGTTTCTAGTGATAATTATACAGTTGCATTCTGGAGGCTTTGACTTCAATTTGTTCATCACATGCATGAGTAATCTTGTGACAGTAAAAGATCCCAAACTGAAATTAATTTTAACAGATGCCACCACAATAGGAACAAACTGAGCCAAGATACACAACTAACAAATTTCATGGGAAGGAGAGAGAGAGAGCCCTAACGATGATAACTTTCTTACTTAGTTAATCAACCAAGGATACCATGACACCTGAATAAGCCAGGCTATTAGTAATGAAGAAATTGACATAGCCATTTGCAGATGAAGTGCTGTTAGTGTGGACTAAGTGATCCCTAGTGGGCACTAATAAATTAAAATGTTTTTAGCTCAATGAATTTTAATATTTTTAATCTGTGAACCAACAACAATATGCACAAATGAAACAAAACACACCCTGATTTATAAAGAAGTATACAGTTTCCAGATGCTGTAAAACAGTAACAGTTGAAGACACGGACCACAACTGCGAACCGTTAGGTAGATGTACTCATAAAGTTTGTGTCCCACTACTGAGGCAGTGAGCATACTGAGGCATGCGAACTGTTAGGTTGATGTACTCATAAAGTTTGTGTCCCACTACGTGCAGTGAGCATGGGGACCCGGCTGGGTCCCCATGCTCACTGCACGTCATTGCCAACAACGTATGAAATGGGACCACGATCATCAAGATTGGAAGAAAGTGGCCTGGTCTGAGACGAATCAAGATTCCTGGTGCATCACGTAGACAGCCAAGTGCGGTGGATAAACCAATTACCAATGGAGGCTATGGCACCTGGATGCACTGTCGAGCGGAAACAAGTCAGCGGCGGCGTCATGCTGTCTTGGGACACTTTAGGCCCCATTATCCCAATAGCACAATCCCTGGCGGCTCTCAGTTATCTGAACATCGCCGTGGACCAAGTTCACCCGTTCATGGCAACTGTGTTCCCTGCTGGTGATGGCCATTACCAACAGGATAATGTGCCATGCCACACTGCCAGAATCATCAAGGAGTGGTTCGAGGAACACACCTGTGACTTTCTGTTAATGCTCTAGCCCCCAAATTCACCTGACGTGAACCCAATCGAACATTTATACCTAAAATAAAAAACAAAGTATTTCTGGTTGTAAATGCTGAAAATCTCCTGATCGGACGAGAAATTCTTTATATTCTACACTTTCGTGGGTAGGCACATGCCTTCAGATAATTTGTTGAGTTGTAGCTTGTAAACGCTGAAAATTGAAAATATCCCGATCGGACCAGAAATTCTTTATATTTCATATTTTAGGTTTTAAGCCCCCCCCTCCCATAAGTTCCCTGGGTTTGCACATACCTGCAGAGAATTTGTTTAGCTGTAGTCTATAAACCTTGAAAAATATTGTAAATATGAAAATTTAATGTGTGCCAGATAACCAATCTCGGGAGACGTAGTCACAGAGCAATCTAGAACGCGATATTTATATGGCCCCTTAACATTTTTGTGGGCAGTTCTCTTGTGGTCAGTTCTCCACTTTGTCTTTGGCCCGAAAATCATGGAAATGTCTAAATTTCTTACTGAAAATGAAATATTAAAAAAAAAAAATTATGAACAATAGTTGCTCAAGTAGCAGGGAAGATAGCCACACAAAATGTGTTTATGCAGAACAATTTAATGGCACTGAAATTTCAATGTGTCCAGTTCTACAGAAAAATTAAATGACCTATGGAAAAAATAATGCATATCTATTAAACAACATATTCGCAAAGCACTGGCCTTCTCGTTAGTTCCTACAGGACGCTGTAATCGCGAGGCGTCTCATGGTCGAGTGGGATAATGCATCTGCCTAGAAACCCGCTGGACAGGGGTTCGAACCTGGCGTGACTTCGAGGATTTGCATTTCCTTGGAAAGAAAATTTCCCTAGCGATGTGAAGTCACACTGTAAAATTTCCTGATGGGGGAAAAACAAAAAGGCGTACAAAAGATATCGGTGAGACCATGTGGGGAGGTAAAAAAAAAAAAATTGGCGAGCAAAACATGTTCGGTAGGACCACATGGCACACAAAATGTTATGGTTGAACACAAAGAGAAAATGGTGGACAAAAAAAAGATAGTTGGGAAGATCACGTGGAAAAACAATGGCTGCGATTGACGTCATGATTGACCAGGAATCGACCACATGCGTCCTTGAGGCAGCACGCGGACGGATTCCTTTTTACAGAAACCCCTATTATCACGTAACAGTAATGTAAAAGTTACAAATATCTTTCAAGCACGTAACAGTAACATGAAGTTGGTATCTTGAAGTTACCGAGACCTTTCACTGTAACGTATGTTATGTTTCAAAGTTATGTAACGTTTGCGGACATTTTGACGTAACCGTAAGGTTTCTGAAACATTACTGTTACATTGTGCAACGTATCTGAAAAGTCAATGTTTCAGTGTTATGTTCCTGTAACATATACGAAATATTCTGTGCTGTGTGGGCAGATACTCATCACCACCTTATCGAAACGATGCCTCGCCGAGTGGCCGCTGTTTTGCGGGCATAAGGGGAATCCTACAGCTTATTAGGTAGGTGGTCATAATGTAATTGGCTCATTGGTGTCTGTTATGGTTGAATGTGCAGCAAAGAAATGATTAGATTCAGTATTTTGCCTTCTACCACAAATAAAGCAATGCTTACATGAAATTTGTTCAAAAGATGCGTGACTTATGGGATTTATAAGCAAGACTCACTCTGATCATGGGAGGAATGAAGATGTATTCCAATTGTGTAATGTGAGGCACAATGCTGTCAGTAAGATGGAGACTAATTATTCTTAGGTGGTTTGGCCATGTTGAAGGAATGAGTGATGAAATTCTTCTTGAGAAAAAAATTCAGCCCAAGTGGCAGGAAAGAAAGGTACAAGAAGGCCAAGGAAATCATGGAAGGACCAGATTCAGGAGTGTCTGCATGAGAAAAAGATTACGAGTATGAAGTATAAAAGGCCTTGTGTGTGTTGTGTGATGGATGCCAGTGCAGCTTGAGCTGTGTGCCAAGATTGCTGTAAATGGAGACATTTGATGTACCAACAGTAAGTAAATTCTAGTTCCATCAATCAAACAGTTATCTGGTGGGGTTTGTCTTTCTTTCAGAAGCTGACCTCTGAATCTCAGAGAACAGCTTAGTGGTACGTAAGTTAGATAAAATTTAATTGAAATAAAAATGCATGTTTTTCCATTAGTCAATCACTTCTTGCTGTTTGAAGCAACATACAGAACAAGCACTTTTCCTTTTGCTTGAAAAGAAGTTCAAAATCTGAACTCTTTGGCAACAGTTTTTGTTACTTGTAAAGTTGTTTTCTCCACATATTACAACAGGCAGTAGTTTTTTTTTTAACTTTAATTTCACTTGAAAAAACAAATTGCTTGCTCTATTCCTTAACATAGCAAGAAGAGACTAAGAAATGGGAAGACATGTATTTATGTGAGATTAAACTATAAAAATTGGTACTGTCGTTGCTCACTCTGCTGTGAATACATTTTTACCTGTCACAGAATTGTGCCGATTCAATCATGGACAGACCACACATCGATTTTGAAATTTAATATCACTTTAAAAAGGGTTAAGGGCAAAATGCTTGAGGGTTAAGGGTTAAGGGCAAAATTTTGAAGAGACTTAGTAAACAAGAAAAAATGCATTTCATTAGAATTTTTTTTTACAAAATATTAAGTAACTTTTTTTGCACTATTACTAAAAAAATAAAAAATAAGGAACATGATCTGAAAAATATTACAAATTAGGAATGATAATCAGGAAACAAAAGTGTAATTTTGTCAGAAAAATTCAAAATGCAGAAAACCACCGAATTAGAGCCATGTGACCTACAACTGTAACTCAGTGACCTTTCCCTCATTTCATAACCTTTTTGTGACCAATAGACAGCTTGAAAATTTAAAGTAAAAAGAAAATGTTGACTAACAAAAAAAAAAAAAAAACCCAGTTATCTACAAATAAAAAGAAATATCTGCAAAATCCGCTAATTTAAAAACTATGAAATAATAATGCTGTCAATGGGATTTGCCAAAACTAATAGTATCAAGTGTTCATATGAACACTGGCTGCAGGTTATTTCCTGCAATAAAACTGAACTGCTGACACAAGTGATGCACAAGTACCTTACTGAATTTAACAGAGAGACTAGCACTGTCTGTTCCTATACACAATGGCTGTGGTGAGGTCAGATATCGATCTCCTTCAGTAAGCAAAATGCATGCTAGAAGGAACAGCCATCTTAGACTTACAGAAAGGTTTTCACATGCTGTTGTGACTCAAACTGCAATACCACAAACCAAGGTCGCTGGAAATACAATTTCACACTCCATGGAAGGAAGTGATGTCATCATGAGCACATGCTGCACTGATCTAGAACAAAGTGGCACAATCAATCCAAACATTTCGACCAATTTTTTTTTTTTTTTTCATTGGAAGAAAAATTTCCAGAATTATTCCAGGACCTTACACAAAAAATATGAAAACCCAAGGACTTTCCACACCTCAATAAAAAAGGAAATCAAATTTCAGGATTTTTCCGATGTTTCAGGTGTCGTGTGAAAGATGTGTATTCATTATCACTGTGAATATCACATCACTACACTGGAGTAAAGGCAATTTGATTTTGATCCACATTAAACAGTAACTGACAGCAGTGTGACTCACTTCTTTCTGTTGATTATAGCTCATGGAATCAATTGTCTGCATCCAGAACACTATTCCTTTAAACTGCTGAAGAAAAGTTCTTTTAGCAGGCAGTTCTCTCTGATCCTCTTCCTTCCTGAGAAAGCAAGCTGCAAATATGAAAAAACAGCACCACTGACATTCAAACACACCATGAGACCTTAGACTACGACAAAAGAAAGGTTTTTGAAAGGGTTTTGCTACGGCAATAGCACAAAACTACTTTGGATAAACTATATCATGGAGACATATTTGTCCTTCTAAGGACTGATACAACACCAGATGATGTCCATTTGCACAGATGCCAACCTCTGGAAGTTGTTTTCAGAACTAAACGTGTTTTTTCAGAATTTCAGTACACAGCAGCAAATTAAGGTATCTGCTATGGCAACAAATTCCAGTCATCACAACAATTACAGGGAAAAAATTAAAAAATAAATAAATATGTTAAACAGCTATTTGTTTTTTTTAATGATTTTTTAGTGATAGAATTAAAAAGTGCTGTCTATGGAAAAAATCTAAAAGATCACCTTCAATAATTTTTTTTTCTACCCTTCTTTTCATGCCTTCAGATTTTGGCACAGCTGGAAGCAATTGCTCCTACATAACCCATTTTACTGAAGAACTGAACTGTATACTTACCCTGTGTTTTAAGTTCATTGTTTGTATAGCCAAATAGGTTTTGAAGTTTATCGTTGCTGACTTTATGACTATAATTTTATCCATCATACTGAAAGAACTTTCAATCTGAGGACCATGAATGCGTAATAAAAAGCTTTCAATATTTTAGATAAATGGTGCGATTTTGAGAATATGAATACTTCTGAACACCATGCATCAATGCTTTCCCCTCTCTTATCAAGCTGAAATGCAAACATTTATGGGGAGGGGGTTATGTTTAACAACAATACAGGACAGCGGAATCATCATGAGAAAAAAAAAGGGGGATGAGAGAAATCGGCGATCTGTTTTCGGAAAAATTTCCCTCCCTTTTCAAATTGAATTACATAGATTTATGAAATGAAATTACATGTAACAACACAGACAAGCATGGCAAAAGCAGAATTTACAAATAGGCCATTTTTGCTCTATCTAACTTCTGGTTTTGGAGATTTCTGTCTACATTTTCAAGCTGAAATACAAGCATTTGTGCAAAAATAATAATTTAACATCAATACAGGACAGCAGCAACATCGCGGGAAAAAAAAATTACAATTACAGGAGAAATCTTCACTCCGTCTAACTTCTGTTTTTGAAAGACGGAATTCCATCCCCTGACAGAATTCCATCCCCTGACAGAATTCCATCCCCTGACAGAATTCCATCCCCTGTTTTTTCTCCAGATCGATGCTACTCAGTATAGCATCGATCTGGAGAAAAAACAAAACAAATGATGATGAAAAAAAGCGGACTTCCATGACTTTGCGGAATAATCTTGTGCCGGTTTCCAAAGCAGAAAAATTAAATGGCAATTTTCCACACTTTCATCGTCATGTCTGTACTTCCGTAATTCCAACAGAAAATTCGCAATATTATGGAAAATCTGTACTGGTTGGCATCTCTGCATTTGCTACTTTTTCAGATCTGTAGATAATTTCTTATCATTGTTACATTTGCTATGACAATCAACAAATTGTATCCCACTTAATTATTAAACTGTCATAATAAAAGCAAAGACTTTACCTTTTCAACAAGCCTGTTATTTTTGCATGGCAAAATTCATGCAGCTTTGTTGAGATTAAAGTCTACTGCAAACATTAAACAATGATCCAGTAAACTGTTACAAGAAAAACTCCCTAATGATTAACTGTGTGATGGGTAAAGGTACATGGAAGATGACTGGGGCAGGGTCAACATGCCTTCAAAGCAGCCAGTTTGGTGCATGTGCAGCCAGTTTGGTGCATGTATGTTTGAATCCTTAAACTGAACATTGACTTTGGTGTCCAGCTATACTCTCCAAAACTCCACCTCCATATATCACTGTCAAGATTAAGCCAAACACTGTTGCCAAATTTGTAAACCAAAGGTCAGAACTTTTTATCTTTCCATTTCCCTTTGTATGACAAATTATTATACTAGTCTGGAACAAACTCAATGAAAACACAATTAGAAAAATCATACCTGTTTGTATGCCTTTGTCTGCTTTTTCTAATCCTTTTTTTCTTTCTTGAATATTTTACGTCTGAACTTTTCAAACTCCTGTAGTACAATATGGATCCAACGTACCTGGGGGAGGGAAAAAAAATAACAAGAAAGATGATACCGAATTTTCGGTTGTAACGAGCACATCTTTGGAATCCATTCTGATGCAAATTAAATTTATCAAAGCTATTCAAAGTCAATGGAACCGGTTTGGAAAATAATCAACCGGTTTCTACAATCGATAAAACATGCAGAAATAAAAACATCTACTTAGTTCTACCAGCGGCTAAAAAGCATGTTATGAAAATTAACAAATGGCACACACAAAAGTTTCTCATAGTACAAGGAAGGTATCAATACAGAGATTTTCAAATCAAACAGTTAAAGAAGAAATATAGAAGGAAACATGGTATAAGTCTACATCTGCTATTGGAAATTTTTTTTGCATAATGGAAAAGTTGAAAATAGGAAAGAAATATTCTTCATGGAAAAGCTATGCTGAGGAAAAAGAACTTTTCAAAAATGTCTCCCGGGAGCAGATATAGTGAAAAAAAAGGGAGGGGGGGAGGTTTTGACCGTTACGCCCTAGCAGGAAATCTTTGCATTATTTAAAGAGGATAATGCTTTACATCTCTATTGTAGCAAATGACATATAGTAAAGAAATTTCTCAATAGCATTTTTGGAAGAGGTGATACAGCTTCAATCTGAAGTACACCACCACCACATACCGACAGAACTGTGAACTACAAAACTCCTCACATACTAGCCTAGTGTTCTACCAGGGTTCCCACTCAAAAGTAATAAAAAAATTACCTGACTTTTCCAGGTTCTCCAGGTGGTTTTTAAAGTTTTCCAGAGTGGCATGTTGCAAAGAATTGTTACATTCCATTCCATTCATTTTTCTCACCAAAGCACACACTTGTAAATTCTTTACATAATTTGTCTTTATAAAAATTACTTGCTTTTCATTAATAACAACTACAAAAGGGGGGGGGGTAATTTCCCCTGAGTTGTCCCTGATTTTTGGAACCATTTTCAAATTCCCTGAGAATTCCAGGTTGAGTGGGAACCCTGTCTACAAGATAAATGGCATCCGGTGTTGAAAGAATTTTTTTAAAATCGCTCATGTAAAAGCAGAAATATTGAGAAAAACAGATTAAGCATTTGTGCCATCCTAACGGCAAAATTGCGATTTTTTTTTTTTGAAAGAAAATAGGCACACAGATTTTGTATAGTTAGTAGTATCTGACCGAAGAAAGAATTTTTTCAACCGAGTTTTTAGCCCAGCAGATATTGCTACGCAGTGCTAAAAACTCAATTGAATATGCATTAAGAAAAATTTGAAATCATGGGAAACATTTCACAGCAGAAACTCTCTCCAACAAAGAAAGAATTTTCCAAATCTGCCTCTTAGAAGCAGAGATATCAACAAAAATAAGATATGCATCTACGCCTCCTGGCAGAAAAAAGCATGCATTATTTTAAGAAGAAAATATTCTGAAAAGGTTTATCGATGTGAGTGGTATAGATCTAAGAATGAAAATTTTCATTCGGGTTTTTTTAGAAGCTCAGTTTTTGCAACAAATACATCAGAGATCAGAAATTAATGCTTATGCCCATGGTGGCCACACCATTCTTTACAAAAAATTTGAAATTATATGTAAAACATTTGCCACACAGAGCTGTATCTGATGCAGAAAGAATTTTTTAAATTGGAGCTTTGGAAGCAGAGATATTGGGGAAAACACAATTTACTTTTATGCCACATAGCAGAAAATCTATGCATAACTTGAAAAGTTACTTTTTTTTTTTATTGGAGGTTTAACGCCCACCATGAGCAACTCAGTGGGCTATAAACAGTTGCCCGTCCCTAATTTATAGCCACTGACTCCAGGGAAGGGAGAGAGTCAGCGCCGTAAGACAAACACAACATCCATGCCTCACCAGGATTTGAACCCGGACCCATCTCGGATGAATGATCAGAAGCCAGTGCTTAGACCACTGCACCACAGAGCGGCAAAAAAAGTGTGTTTGTCTTACGGCGCTGACTATTAGAACTTACCTAAAAATAGAGTAGACATAAATGAAATAAAAAAATAAGAAAAAAAAAATCAGTTGGATATTTAGAAGCAAATATATGGAATAAAATGTATTATGAATTCAATATCATCTGCATTTATGCCCTCTAGTAGAGAAATTGTGCATCGTAAAAAAAAAAAGAAAGAAAGATAACACAGGTCTGCAACCAAAAAACTGCACAGGATTTTTATACTGTTTCTTATAGATTTTTACTCACTGAAACCGGGAAAATTACTCAAAAAATTCCATCACGTCAGGTTTTCTTGCAAAACTCGTGTTTGTAGTTTAATTTGGAGTGAAACTCCCGTTTAACTCGAAATTTGGTATCCTATTCTTGATTCTAAAAATCCTATGCAAAAGTGATTTCTTACTTTCATTTAATATGTATTAGAGTGAGACTGGAGAATAAATACAAAGAGAAATGAGCGGAATGGGGGGGGGGGGGGGTATTAAGGGTGGCAGGGCAAGGGTAGTGTTGGCAGTGTGAGGAAGCTCAGGTTGATCATGTCCTAACCGGTATAATTTGTTTATAGCAAAAAGTGAGGAATCTTACTGGCTGGGTTGAGCATGTTTATACACGTTCTCTAGGATGTTAGGAATGAGTATAAACAAGTGTATTGTCAGATTTGATCCTGTTTCAACATGCTAAATAAGTTCAGGATCTAGGTTGCTTTGGTTATGTTGCATAGCTTATATAGATGACTACTGGATATTCGAGGCTAAAAGTGCCTACAGAATCCCTCGAAAGTATTAATTTTTATCTTTAAGAACGGGAAAAGAAAAAAGAAACTTTTTGCTGTTTTCTTTTTTTATATGCAGCGCCATTTTGGAATTTTTTTTTTATCGAGCCAGAGGAAGAATAGGTGTTGCCGATTAACCTGCCCAGCTACAGAGACGATTGGCAGACGTGCAAGTGTCAACACAACCTCGTTCGCTCTCGTGTTCACCTATGTTTTACGTGTTATTTCACTGGTCTTTTTGAAGGGAGCGAGGCTAGTTTCCATCTGCTTCACCACAGGAAAAGCGTTTGCTTCTAGATGTACGGAGAGTCAGTGTGTGTACTCAATGCGGTGTATACAAACAGCGAAGAGCCACACTCAGTTTACATTTGGCATTCAAAAGTGATTGTGCTCGTGTTTTTAGTTATATATTATGGCTCCAAGAGGTTGTGTTATTTCTTCTCCTGACACAACTTTTGTTTTATTTGTGGTGAATACACTGTTAAAAGTCAACAAAGAAACATAAGTGGTTTCGTGAAGAAAGTGTATTTTGCTTACTTCAAGTTGAAACTTGGGGATCAAGACAAAGCCTGGGCTCCTCATAAGGTGTGCAGAAGGTGCGAGGAAGATCTCCGTTTGTGGTTCAAGGGTAAGAAACACTCATTTAGTTTTGGCATTCCTATGATGTGGCGTGAACAGCAAAATCACACTACCGACTGCTATTTCTGTTCGGTAGATGTGAAAGGTTTCAATACAAAAAATAAAAAGAAAATATCTTACCCAAACCTAAATTCAGCTATTCGTCCAGTGCCTCATAGCTCTGCAATACCAGTTCCACACCCACTTTCCAGTTTGGATGATATCCTGAGTGATTCTGAGGACGGAAACACATTACCTCCCCAGGACGAATCTAGTTCAGATTTTTCTGTTGATGAGGAACCCCAACTTTTTTATCAGAGCAAGCTCAATGACCTGGTTAGAGATTTAGGCCTTTCAAAAGATGCTGCTGAATTGCAGGAGTCAAGATTAAAAATTAAAAACCTGCTGTCACCCGGAACCTCATTTTCGTGGTACAGGCACCCAGAGAGAGAATTCACTACATTTTTCTCCAAAGAGGGAAATCTCGTTTCTTGTAGTGATGTTCAAGGGCTAATGAAGTGTTTTGAAATAGAATATGATTCATCTGAGTGGCGCCTATTCGTTGATTCCTCAAAAACAAGCCTCAAAGCAGTCTTGCTGCATGATGAGAATAAATTTGCATCACTTCCTGTAGGACACTCGGTGCATTTGGAGGAAAACTATAACGATGTGGCAATGATTCTTAAGAAAATAAAATATCAAGAACATTGCTGGATGCTTTATGGAGACTTTAAAATACTAACCGTGTTGTTGGGCCAGCAGGCAGGTTATACGAAATATCCCTGCTTCCTTTGCTTGTGGGACAGTCTAGCCAGAGATCTCCATTGGACAAAAACTGACTGACCACTTCGAGACGCCTTAATTCCCGGCGAAAATAACGTCATTAATACAACCTTAGTTCCTCCTGAAAAGGTTTTATTATCACCTCTTCATATTAAATTGGGGCTTATGAAGCAGTTTGTGAAATCACTGCCAAAAGATGGGGAATGTTTCAGATATCTGTGTTCCAAGTTCCCAAAACTGTCTGAAGCCAAGTTGAAAGAGTTTTTACTGGCTCCGACATACGAAAACTGTTATCCTATCTCCTCTTTTCAGAAACAATGGAAGAAAAAGAAGCTTGGGCCTATTTCAAAGATGTAGTGCACAAGTTTTTGGGTAATACTAAAGACCCTCACTACAAAACCATTGTACAACGCATGTTGGCTGCGTATAAAGCTCAAGGATGCAAGGTGAGCCTAAAACTTCATTTCTTACACTCCCATGTCGACTATTTTCCCGAAAACTTGGAAGCCCTCAGTGAAAAGCAGGGTGAAAGATTTCACCAGGATGTCCGTGATATCGAGAGACGCTACCAAGGACGATGGGACGTCAACATGCTAGCTGACTACTGTTGGATGCTCAAGCGGGAAACAGAAAGTGGAAAGCGGAAGCGTGTTCGGAGAAGTATCAAAGAGAAGAAGAAAAGGTTTCATAGGCAAAAAGAATTAACACTTAATGTTAAGTACATTTCATGAAGAAATTGTTTGTTTATTATAAGAAATATTTTTTTGTTCATTGTAATGAAATGGTGGTTTTCTCATTATTGCTATGCTTTTTTTATGCAAACACCTTGTATTTTGAAAAAAAAACTGTACATGATGGATGGAAATGGAGGTCATTTTTGGATTCAGCACACTCGAAAACATATTTACCAAAAACATCCCATGCAGCTGAAAAAAAAAATTTTTTTTTGCAGACCTGTGTAATCATTCGCACATTTCAAGCTTCCCAATGCAAAAATAATTTTTCAAATCAGACTAATTAGCAGAAATATATTGTCCATAGACGGACAAACCAGTAACATAAGCATGATCTTTAGACGTGCTAAAGAGTACCAATTTTAAATAGCTTTCTGAACATTTTCAGTCATTCACTGAGAATGGGAAGCAAGGGCCATTTTGCGTCAATACCCCTCTCCCTAGTATTCAAGCATTGCACAATATCCAATGCCTGCTCTAAGGTTCACATCAAGATCATTAATTTAAAAGGCAACACATTTTGCTGCATTTACTTGTCATGCTGTGTTTTGAACATTCCAGTAATGAATTTGATATAAATTCTGATTTTGGAAGTACAGCTGTTACTTAACTTTCATCAAATCTAATAATTTTGCTTAGATATCAGTGTAAGTCTTAAAAGTTTGGAATGCTTGAATGTGATCTGTGCACAAGTCATCAACTTTTCACTGTTTTTTTTTTTATCAGACTGCAATCTTCGTTGTGATCTAAAATGACTTAATCGGCTGATAAATTAAAAGGGATAGAACCCTGGAAAAAGGGTAAAAAAGCTTCGCATATTGTCCTAAGCTAACATGCATATTATTCAAAAGAAAACTTAAACTGATGTTGTATATCAAATTTGGCAGGTGTGTCCAAAGCAACACACCTGCCAAATTTGATAGTCAGTACACATAAAATTATAACTTGTAGAAATACAATGAAACGATTTTTTCCCCCTGAATGTCACAATCTGCAAATACAAAGGTAAAGTAAAAAAAAAAAAAATAAACAGATTATACGAAGGTAAAGAAAAAAAAAGTGCGAATTCCAGGGTCTGGGGATAAACGACGAAAATTACGATATTTTCAAGAATTTGCGAAACCCAGACAAAAACAACAACAAGAAAGATGACACCGAATTATCGGGTCTAATAAGCACATTTTTTGAATCCGTTCTGATGCAAATAAAATTTATCAAAGCTATTCAGAGTCAATGGAACCAGTATGGAAAGTATGTGATGGAAGAAAGAAGTTTTTTTAATCGGGTTTTTAATCCCTCAGATATTGCTATAAACGGAATTGTGAGCTTACGCCCTCTGCTTGCAGACTTGTGCATTAAGAAAAACATGAATTTATATGAGAAACATTTCGCACTGGAAAGGCTCTCCAACACAGAAAGAATTTTTCAAATTGGACTCTTAGAAACAGAGATATCGACAAAAATAAGATGTGACTTTACGTCCCCTGGTGGAAAAACCATGCATTATTTTAGGAAGAAAGTATTCTCAAAAGGTTTTTCCATATGAGCGGTATCGGTCCAAGAAAAAAAAAATTTAGTCGAGTTTTCAGGAACCCAGATTTTGCTACAAATACACCAGAAGCAGAAATCAACACTTATGCCAACCTGATGGCCAAACCATTCTTTAACAAACATTAGAAATAATGTGAAAAAATATTTTATCAGGTCTTATATGCGATACAGGAAGAATTTTTCAAATCGAAGTTTTAGAAGCATAAATAACGCAGAAAACGCAATTTACATTTGTGCCCCCTAGAGGAAAGTCTACGATTTACTTGAAAATTTTGAATTTAAAGGGAAAACATTTCGCATCGGAAACACTATCCAACAAAGAAGGAATTTTTCAAATCGTAATATTAGAAGTAGAGATATTGGCAAAAATAAGATATACATCTACGCCCCCTGGCATAGAAACCATGCATTTTTTCAAGAAAATGTTCCTAAAAAGGTTTGTCAACATGAGTAGTATGGTCAACAAATGACTTTTTTTTCAATTGAGATTTTAGAAGCTCATATTTTGCTGCAAATACATCAGAAGCGGAAATTAAGACTTACGCCCCCTAGTGGCCAAACCATTTTTTTTTACAAAAAAATAGAAAATATGTGCTAACGATTTCCCATCAGGAGCTGTATCCTGTGCAGAAATAATTTTTCAAATCGGAAATTTAGAAGCAGAGATATAGGGGGAAACACAATTTACCTTTACGCCCCTAGCGGAAAGTCTATGAATTACTTGAAAATTTTGAAATTATACGAAAAACATGTCACACTGAAAACACTATCCAACAAAGAAGGAATTTTTCAAATCTGAATCCTAGAAGTAGAGATATTGACAAAAATAAGATATACATCTACGCCCCTGGCGGAGAAACTGTGGAATATTTTAAGAAGAAAATATTCCGAAAAGGTTTATCGATATGAGTGGCATCAGTCCATGAAAGATTTTTTCAATTGAGATTTTAGAAGCTCAGATTTTATGGCAAATACATCAGAAGCAAAAATTAACACTTACGCTCCCTGGTGGCCAAAGTATTTATTACCAAAAATTTGAAATTATATGCAAAAGAATTTCCATTAGGAGGTGTATCCGCTGAAGAAAAAAGTTTACAAATCGGAGCTTTAGAAGAAGAGTTATCGGGAAAAATGTAATTTACTTTTACGCCCCCTAGCGGAAAATCTATGTGTAATTTGAAAAAGTAACTATATCTAAAATACTCTTAGACATAAATTGAATCTAAAGATAAAAGAATTTTTTTAATCGGATGTTTAGAAGCAAATATGTGGAATAAAACGTATTTTTGAATTTGACATCATCTGCATTTACGCCCTCTAGCAGCGAAATTGTACATCGTAAAAAAAAACGCAATAAAGGATTATCATTCGCATATTTCAAGCTTCCCAATGCAAAAAGAATTTTTCAAATCGGACTAATAGTTCCAGAGATATCGTTAGTACAGACATACGAACGGACGGACAAACCGATAACATAAGCATGATCGTTTTTACAAAAGACGTGCTAAAAACGAAATGAAGGATCATCATTCGTATATTTCCAGCTTCCCAATGCAAAAAGAATTTTTCAAATCAGACTAATAGTTGCAGAGATATCGTGAGTACAGACATACGAACGGACGGACAAACCGATAACATAAGCATGAACGTTTTTACAAAAGATGTGCTAAAAACGAAATGAAGGATCATCATTCGTATATTTCCAGCTTCCCAATGCAAAAAGAATTTTTCAAATCAGACTAATAGTTGCAGAGATATCGTGAGTACAGACATACGAACGGACGGACAAACCGATAACATAAGCATGATCGTTTTTACAAAAGATGTGCTAAAAACGAAATGAAGGATCATCATTCGTATATTTCCAGCTTCCCAATGCAAAAAGAATTTTTCAAATCAGACTAATAGTTGCAGAGATATCATGGGTACAGATGGACGGACAAACTGGTAACATAAGCATGATCTTTTTTTTACAAAAGAGGTGCTAAAAAGAGTACCGTTTTTTGTTTTGTTTTTTGCCAGGGAGAGAAGCTGAGAGAAGAATTTTTTTGGACAGAAGTGTACATGACTTTGATATTAAATACACCCCCCCCCCCCCAAGGGTCCAATGTCTGGCTCCTAAAAAGTTTAGCTGGCCACCAAATTTCAGAATATTTTTCTACCCCTGGTATTGTATATTCTATGAACTTCATCAAAGTAAAAATGCAACTACAGTTGCAATAGAATTTGCAGCACTTATCCAAATGCTTTAGATGTCTGCAAATGCCCCAACATTTGTCCTTCAAATCCCAACCAGCAATTCCAACCTAGTGCCCTTCCTCCATTCACGAAGGGCAGTGGAGAGAATAACAATCAACAACACAAAAATGTCATTGCAAATAATCATCAGACAAAAGAGTTATAAATAACTCAGTCCATCATGGAACACTGTAAGAGCATCTTCAATAGGTTAAGTGATCAACAGACAAGTCTGGTGGTCCTACACACTCTTTCAGTTAAAAACACAACCTAATATTCAATAAACTCAAAATTTTCGCAAACATATTTTCCATGAAGAGAAGCTTTCTTCAAATTGCTCTCTTGATGAGATCCAGTAAACAATGTCCAAATCTACATTAATTTTTCCCAGTGTGTTTAGCAGAAATCAGAGGCATAATCCACTGTAAAGTATTAGAACCATGTATGAGCATGACAGCTGGTATCAACTGACAACAGGAACATTAAACCAATCTTTAACTGAAAAATACAGAGTAGGATCCAAAAGTTCAGGGACAGCACCTACCCGTGACAACGCAAGCATGTAGTTAAAGTTATGGCGTCTCAAATACGTTCCTCCCCTCCGTAGTCAGAATGGTTTGGCCCATGGAAAGTTATTGGAATGAGAGTACAGACGTTGGCTGCTGTGATTAGTCATCTGTCTTTTGCGATGTGAGAAACATGGCTTTTGAGGAGCAACGTTGTAACATTAAATTATGTCAGTGCTTGGGTAAAACAGCTGCAGAGACCTAAGAAATGCTTTCAAAGGTGTACAGTCACTCTACGATGGCGAGATCGAAGGTGTACGAGTGGTATCGCCATTTTAACGAGGGCCGAGAATCCATTGCAGATAATGAGCGCTGTGGTCGACCTGTGACTGCACGGAGTGAGGAAAACATTACGATGGTGGAGCAGTGGGTTCGTCAGGATCGTTGCCGAACCATTGAGGAAACTGCTAATGCAACTAACTTATCAGAGACCACATGCCAGCGCATTTTTGATGGAGGATCTTAACATGCACTGCGTACATCAGCACATTGTCCCTCACCTTTTGACCTCTGAACAAAAGGATGAACGGATGTGGATATCAGGTGAATTAGTTGACAAAGCTGATGGCTATCCTACGTTTTTGGATAACATTATCACAGGTGATGAAACGTGGTGCTACTTGTTTGACATTCCGTCAAAGCATGCTTCTTCAACATGGAAATCACCATCTTCACCGTGATCAAAGAAATTCAGGCAGGATCACAGCAAAGGGAAAGTCATGCTGGAAGTGTTTTTTTATTCTCATGGCATTGCCCATTCTGAATTTATTCCTGAGGGCACAACAGTTAACAAGGAATTTTACCTGGACATTTTACACTGCTTACAGGAGTCAATTCATCGTGAATGGCAGGAGTTGTGGTGAAGTGGATAATGGTGCCTCCTCCATGACAATGCGCCTGCACATTGGTCCCTACTGGTCACGGAGTTTCTCTCCAGAAATCGTGCTAATGTGCTTCCGCATCCTGCCTATTCACCCAACTTAGCCCCCTGCAATTTTTACCACCTTCCACTGATAAAACAAAATCTGCAGGGACGTAATTTTGTGTCAACAAATGAGGTAAAAACAGCAATGCAGGAGGAGGGGTTGCAAAACGGCTTTCAGAAACTTTACAAGCACTGGCAAAAGTGCACCGTCACCCAAGGGAATTATTTGAAGGTGGTTATGCATTGGTATTTTTAAGTATTCAAGGTAAGGAACTATATGCCAAGTCTCCGAACTTCTGGTTGGTTGGTGGATTTTTATGGCGCAAAGGCCATGTTTGGCAAAGAGCGCCAGACACGAGACAATCAAAGAAATGGTTTTTAAAAACGTGATATAATGGTTAAAATCAGGCTGACTTAGATGCAGCATTTGAGGAAAAGGGTAAAACAACCATGTTCTAATATGTACAACCCAATCTGCTTGTCCCAGGACTAAGCACTTTAAGCAACTGGAAAACCTAGTCATAACAGATTATACACTGAGCAGTGCATTCTGACCAACAGAATCACAAACCAGTTCAATTGCAAGCACAGAAAATTGTTAAACTTCTGCACAAAGTTTTTGTGGGATCTACACAAAATCTTATGCAACATTTTGTCAAACATACCTTAGACTTGTTATAGTTTTCTCCTTTTAAAAATGGAAAATCTTTGAGTAAAGCCTTGACATATGGCATTACGTCTGTTCTTGAGGGGTAGCTGTAAAAGAATGCATATACAATCTATGAATGAAAGGAACAAATAAAACGATGTAATGGCTAACAAAATAAAACAAAACTAACAGTCTGCAGTAAAGTAAGTTCAGACCCTCACCTCTTGCCTCAAGTTATACCAGAGAGACCTAACCTCACCAGGGGTTGAGTGGTATCCGTTATAGTTCACTCTCCCGCACCCCCACCCATCGCTAACTGTAAACATTTGAAGCTAAACTACATATCGCCCCAATTCCTGGACCTAGAGCATAATATAATTAAGGAAATGATATTCTCCTGCACTTGGCACTATGTAATAATAATAGAACTTCCAATGATTTGTAGTGAAATAACAAGTGATACACAACATCAGTCTTTTTTCTTATAGGATGAAATTATCCATTCCAAACTTTTTTCTTAACTCTAGTTGCCTGGTCAGGCAACTAGATTTATTTTTACCTGCCCAAGCCAATAATTTGCATGCCCCAGGCATGGTATTTTTCAAGCCCTGTACTAATTAATAGCTTTTCTTTAACAATGAAGATACTTTACCAAGCTCTGAAAAGAGTAGACTCATGTTAAAAAAAAACAGAACAAAGGTAACCAGGAGGGGCCAATGAGCCTGTAGTCCAACTGCAATAACCGGTGATATACTGTTACAGCTGACATGGGAGAATGCGTCACAGTTAGCCACTGCTGTGCCAATGCTGTTGATGATGCAGAACAGGCACTCAAAGACATCCTCATGAGATGACGGTTGTCCCTCGGCATTGTCTGTGTACAACGTCCAGAATCTTCGCTTCATGTCCTACACCCTTCATTGCACCATTTCCTGCCATGATGGACTATGCTTCACAATCTCCTGGAGGAAAGCACTGCAGTCTCTCATACAGATAATGTGACCTCTGTCTAACTGACTGTCTTACACTATGACAAGGCATCCTTCCTCATTACTGACATGCCAACCAAGCCATGCGGCGCTAATAACAGAAAAATGGTTGGTTTTTGGTCTGTGATGTTGCATGATCTGATTTGTCTAGAATGCAGTATGCATGTACCCAGAGCTGCCAACTTTTCAAAATCAAAAACCGGGACAACAACATGTGTTCAGCTGTGTGCGTATTTGCAATTTATAAATAATAAAATTATATGTTATATGTTCACGACCCCCTCCCCCCAAAAGAAAACCAGCTTCTCTTCAGTTTCGCATCGATCTCGAGATGACCAAAATGATGACAGAAAAAGCGAAATTCTAAGAATTCACCAAAGAATCTCGTGTATGAGTAAGAAACAGAGTTGGGCAAAATCATAACTGAATTAACTGGTAATGCATTACAGCGTAATGCCAATGGGAACAAGAACTTAGTGTTACCATTACATGGTAATGGTGAACTGGTCATTAGAATTACATGGTAATTGTAATGGTTAACTATATGTTGGTAATTAACCAATAACTTATGGGTAACAATACAACGTGAATAAACCAGCAACCAGTACACCCTTACACGTTGTGTAGGTTATTCGACAATTGTTCCACCCTTCGATTTCAAATGCGTGTATGTAAGTATTGGAGATTGTATGTGTATTACATGAGTAGTTGCCCCGTCTTCGCAGCAAGTAAAGTGATTTGAACGAAATAATACATATGAAGTAAGTACGAATGGGATGTTTATTCCAGTTAGAGATACTCATTTCGTCCATCTCCAGTACAGTATTCTTGTCCATTACATATGTTTTACTGTCCAAAATAATTACCCCACTATAGCCGCAAGCAGATATTAGCACTACACTCACAAGTTTCAGCCACTCAGGGTGCACTGCCGAATATTACAGAAATTTGCAAACTCTTGACATTTTGGCCATACTTTTCAAGTGTTGTTGTCCATTACTTGTCCAATACAAACACTGGACTAGCGAGTGACTGACTCCTTTATATATACTTCACGACAGGACCTGAATCTTCTGGAATATCCTTGATTTACATAAAGCTCTCCAACTTCCAACTGTGCGATCATTCTGGAACATTCTACAAATGTCTAACCCATTATTGCCGCTTCTAGAACATTCTACATGACACTTCGGTCTCTGTCTGCTATGTTAGATGGTCGACTGTTCTAGACATAGCTTTTGGCACACATACATTTCTATAAACTATTAGTATGTAATTATTATTTGCAAATTGTGTAATTTCATTACCAAATAATTCCATTGCGTTTGAATGGCATTATTAAATAATTGAATTATATCCTCTTCATTGTAATGCATTACAGAGTAATTCCATTACCTTGTGCAAACAATACTTGAGATTAACTTGTAATGCATTATATGTTAATTGCAATCTGTACTTCCATTACTTTGTAATGCATTCCTGCCCAACTCTGGTAAGAAACGATTAAAAAATTGAAAAACCCAAATTTTATAGAGAATTAAATGTGAAAATTTTTTACTGGGCACGGAAATGGCACGGATTGCACCACAGACAGATTAAATACTGATCTAAAAATTTAATTTTGTATAATAAAGAGGAAAGGGGTGAAAACGATTGCTTTCTACCGATTAGTTTTGAAGTAGTATGTATTAGAAATAGGGAAACATGCATTTCATAAGAAAAAATTCTTAAAAAATACAAAGACTATTACCGAAGATATTAAAAAATGAGGAACATTAACACACACACACACACACAGAAAACACATATAGATGATAATACATTATATATATATATATATAAAAATCAGGCAGAGAGAGAGAAAGAAAGAAAAAAGAAAGTTGGGAAAATTTAATATGCAGAAATTGGAAATAAATAATGTTGCATTCTCATCGCTGCTACAGCAGTCATTTTTGGTGTGATTACGAACATTCGCAAGATTCACCTACTTTTCCCTGTTTTGGTTTTTCAATGGAAACATCTTGAAAATACGAAAATAAACTTCACCGAGATGTTTAATAACTTCATTTTACTGATAATTTCGTTTTTCATAGCATACTCTATGTTTTCTGTAGTCCGTACCGGATTCATAGTAACTACATAAAATCTGTAGCACATGGAGTCTCTTAATCTTTCGTCCCACTGCATGGTCTTACTCAGCGTCAAACGGAATGGTGTGCACGGAGAATTCACTGTGCCAAAGTTATGATGATGGTGACGGGCACAGCAGTTCTGGCACACAATGGCGCAAAATCTGCCTTTCTGCAGCAAGATGGCACAAGATCTTTGTTTTGGCGCAGAACTCCCATCCCTGCGCGAGGCACCGCACAAGCGCAGTGGATGTGACATAAACCAATACTTCAACTTTCCAAGCCACTGACTGTCTTGCTACCAACGCGGAGCTCGCGACCTTGGCGCTTGAAGTGACGTGAATTAACTAAAAAACATTCGCTGATTCCCACAGATAGCGTTGCCACTGGAGAAAAATGGTCACTGATATCATTACATTAATGGGGGGAGGGGGAGATACCATGCATGATATATCAATAAATAAAAGAAAAAAAAATAAGAAAACCACAAAACCGGGTTTTTGGTAGAAGAATCGGATTTCCGGAAAATATTTTTGAAATCTGACAGAATCCGAGTAAACTGCGACACTTGGTAGCTCTGATGCACCTATGATGCCAAAATGCTAATAATTATTAGCATTATAATCATTTCTGCAATATTGCCTGATTAGCATATCCTGTAAAAATCAAAGTCATAGCTCAACTCCTTCCAGGTGTTCTCTGTTTTACAAACATGAGTGTACTTAAAAACTTGTACTTTTCCCCAGTCATAATAATAATAATAAATATTGGCCTTGTGGATTTTTTTTTCTTTTCAAACTCTCATAAATTGTTTTCTGAAATCATGTGCTTATTTTAGATTTGATTTGCTGATGAACTAAAATTAGAGCTGAGAACACACAAACATAAAAATTTCACAGGTGATCATAAGTAATTAACTACATTATTGAACATCTCAAACTTTTTGCATGTTGTAATTTTTGAAATCATTGTATTAGGGCTCTTTGGGCAGCCTTTTAAAAAGTAATTAAAACAATAAATAGTAATTAAAAAATAAATAATTATAAAACAAACTGTTTTAATTACTTTTTAAAAGACTGCCCAAAGAGCCCTAATACAATGATTCCAAAAATTACAACATGCAAAAAGTTTGAGATGTTCAATAATGTAGTTAATTACTTATGATCACCTGTGAAATTTTCATGTTCGTGTGTTCTCAGCTCTAATTTTAGTTCCTCAGCAAATCACAAAAAGTTTGAGATATTAGATAATCTACTTAGATTACTTTCGACAGTCTTCTTGTAAGATGGCACTTTGTTATAAATATATGAAATTACAATTTGTATACCCAGATCTAAAAAATATCATTTTGTATTCTGGACTGAAGATTACACTAGAAAGCTAAACTGGAATAATCCTATGTACCAAACCCAAACAAAGAGAAAACTGAATTTAAAATATCCTACAGAAATAAAGATTTAGCTGTTCGTGAAAGACCAACATATCTGACTTGTTATAAAATATGCCTTCAAAAAAAAAAAAAAAAAAAAAAAGCGAGGTGAGTATCCTGAACTTTGTACAGTTATAAAAGTACTCCAAATTCAGTGGTAGAACATCCCATCCCCCTGCCCCTGAATATTTTATGAAATGTGCAGTAGTGAAACTTAAAAACTGTAAAGGAGGCTCTTTTAAATGTTGCCTAACTGCATTGCACCATAGCATTATAAATTTAACACAGCAGCTGAACCTGGATTATTTGGTTAATTAATACAGACAAGTAAGTGACGTGGACCAGGAACATCAAACAGAAGTCATCGATCACTCTTTCCACGTTTTTATAAGTGAGTCACAGAAAAATTCTCATCGGCCGCCACCGGGAATCGAATCCAGGGCCTTCCAGTTACGCGCCGGACATGCTTCCACTGCACCACAGCGGCCTTGAATTACTCCATTCTTGTGAGTCTGGAGGAATTCGAGGCCGCTGTAGTGCAGTGGAAGCATGTCCGGCGCGTAACTGGAAGGCCCTGGATTCGATTCCCGGTGGCGGCCGATGAGAATTTTTCTGTGACTCACTTATAAAAAACGTGGATAGAGCGATGACTTCTGTTTGATAAATTATTTGGGTCATGGAAATGTGCTAGAAAAGGTAAAGTTTTCACTGATTAGGTGCAGCAGTCAATGATGAAGCAGGGAATCTTGATAAGAAAAGACAGCAATAATAATAAACTAATAATAAGAAGTAGCAGGAGAGAGATAGACTTATCACACAAAATTACTTTATAAAGTTCAGTACTTGGCTTATCCTCTACTACAGCAGTGATTGGTTGGTGCACATTGAGGGTTTCATTAAAGGTCATAAGTGGCTTAGGTGAGAGGTCAGGGGAAAACCAAGAAAATATAGTAATACAGGATTTGTAAAGCAAATACAAAATCAGAGTTGGATACTCCTGAAATAGAAGACAGAGTTAACAGGAACAGTAATTTGGATTTTTTTGCATAGGAAAAAAAAAAACGATTCTGCAGACAAATTGTAAGGTAGCAGGCTACAGATCAAGGCAGAGAGGGAGCTACAACATGGAGTTTGAGGCAAAAAAATCTTGCACTGAGAAAGTTTGAATATATCACACACCATTTTTTTTTTTTTTTTTTTTTTTTACAGATGCTTAAGACTAGTTGATCCTTAAGGCCTGCCTTCAGTGTTACACAAAACCAATTTAAAAGATGGAAAACAGAACAATTAAAGAGCCTGCTAGATCCTTCAACTTCCAAAAATTCTTAGTTCTTGACTGCATGATGAGGCCTTACAAGACTGCGCCATACCACCAGTCACGTCAAGTTTATCAAAACAGAACTAATACATTTAGCAAGCTCATTGATTAAAGCTAATTTGCTGATTAAAAAGATTTCTTTGTAGCTTGTTAAGAATAGGCTAATAATTTAAAATCTGAACTCTTTCTAGATAGGACTGTACAAAAACTGATTCATGCGGTTCACAACTGGAATAGTCAAGTCTCTCTTCTCAACAGCCACAAAGTACTACTTACTCCTTGACTTCCATTTGCAAGTAGTTTTATCTAACATAGTGATTTTAAAATTGAAATAGAGAATTATGGCAGCTGAGAAGGGAGACCTGCGTGATCCATATGAATCAATATATGTGCAGTTCAATCTGGAACAAAGTTCAGATTTTGCGATATGAGCATATGTTTTATGCAAGATTTACAGTATAAGTTTTTTCCCCCTTCCTAAAAACTAAGTTCTATTAATGATTCTTTTAAATCTATTAATTCTGTTTTTGATGGATCTTGAAGTAACTGGTGATATTGGGGTGGAGTCTTGTCAGGGCCCATCATCCAATTCCAAAATTCAAGTTGAAGGGCCTTTTTTTGTTTATTTTCTATCACTTAAACTTATTTTATTTTTGTAACAATGAAGCCAAGTTTTCATGAACAACTAGAGGCTTGAAATGCCTGCCATAATAACAATAAAAATTCACCAATTTTCCTGTCTTATTGTTCCTTTCTTGAAATAGAAATTTCAATACATATTTGACTTATGCTTTGTTTGCCGTCAACTCCACTCAACCCAAAACCATTTGATTATGTAAGTGTGAAAAAGATGACAAAATCAAGAGTCTAAATACTAGGTATCAAAATGAACGCATACACAAATTATACTTACAATGTATCTTCATCTACAGATTCAAATACTCTTTCTTTACTTATCAAATGAAACATTTTATTTGCCAACTCCTTTTCTGCCCGTCTGGTTACTGTTTTTTGGAGACGCAACTCTTCAATAAATTCAGCACTCATCTGAGTTAATACAGAAAACCGCTTCACATTTGATACTACAGTACTATCTGATGCCACTGCATTCTCTTCAGAGTTCATAGAAGATTCTGGTTTTTCAGCTGAAGATATCAATGCTGCACTAAAATGACAAAATAACAATAACTACTTTCTTACCTTATTTGTTTTAAAAATAAGAACATATAATGTTCAACATGAAACAGCAATGTATAAATTAAACATAATATTAAGACTGACACTCTAAAATAAACTGTATTTGATCTTCACAGTGAATGTGACAGAACTACTGAAAATTTGGGTGTTAAAAATATCAGTAATGCCATGACACAGTCACTGAAGCTGACTTTTTGTACATATGAGAGTAAATCAAAAAGTAAAGCAATTTTTGAATTGAACTGATACCACAAGCAATAGCAATTGACCAAAATTAACATGTCACAAAAGCAGTTAAGACCAGGTGGGCATCTGCATTACACAATGCTACATGTCAGTATGGCTCCACAGGTGAATGTGTAAACATGGAAACCTTTCTTTCAGATCACACTGCTGCTGAACAGCATGCCATAAAAAGATTCTCTGGGAATAAGGGGTCAAGCCTGCCAAAATTTGCAGAAGAATGGTAGCACAGTATCTTAAGTGCATAGGCCAGAGAAAAGCATATGAATGGGTAAGAAAGACAGATTTAAATCCGGGGGGGGGGGGGTCTGTTGACAAAGCTTGATCAAGGTGTCTATCAATTCATATTAGCAGTTCATATTCCAACTTAGAAATCGTTCGGAAAAGCTTACTATTCATTTTTACATGCATTATTTCAAAAACTTGGAAACATTCTAGTTGGATAATGCTTACCTAGGCATTCCATTTCTAGCGATGATTCACTTTGCGGGTCTTTGTTGAAGCTATTGTCCTATTGTCCATTGTATGTTCAGCTACCATTCACATCCAACACACTGCTTACTTTGGGTAGATTCAGTAGATCTTTCACTTTAGGATTCAACAACATCAATTCTTTACAGTTATTAATGCTCTAAATTTTTCGCCCAGTCTTTGGGCACCCTCAGGAGCGTGACAACTTTTCCACCGATGTTCGTGGTTTATTTCTCGCCAATGGAGTCTGATACCCCACTTTGCCATTCGTCCGATAAGCTGTATTAGATACTTTTCTTAATTAAACCTAGCCGGCACCATCTATGTTTCACTAATTCTAACCTTTTATTTTTTTAATAATGTTTTTATTTTTTTATTTGTTCCCTCTTCAAATGGTCGTTGATGTCGTCTTTCCATATTCTTATTCTTTTCATTTCCTATCCCTGTTCCCTTGTCTTATTAGCTTTTTCCAAAGGCTAGATAATGTATTAGGGTGATTCTGGTTACACACCCTTGTTTTATTTTTATAAATTAGAATCGATTCCTCCATCCTCATTTGTCTCTCTGATTTTTTATTCCTTTTTAGCATTTTAATTTCTTCGAATTTTGGGAATGTTCGGTGGTCAATACAGAATTGCACTAATGCAGTTTTTGCTTCTTTTTTTTTTTTTTTTTTGCCAGTTAGATATGTGTTGTTTTAGCCTTTTTTTTTTAACCTGTACATAGGGAGTACTAAAAACAGGTTTAAAAAAAAGGCTAAAACAACACATATCTAACTGGCAAAAAAAGAAGCAAAAACTGCATTAGTGCAATTCTGTATTGACCACCGAACATTCCCAAAATTCGAAGAAATTAAAATGCTAAAAAGGAATAAAAAATCAGAGAGGGTGTGTAACCAAAATGACCCTAATTCATTATCTAGCCTTTGGAAAGAGCTAATAAGACAAGAAAAAGAACAACAAAAGAAAAACCGACAAAAAAGACAAGGGAACAGGGATAGGAAATGAAAAGAAGAAGAATAGGGAAAGACGACATTAACAACCATTTGAAGAGGGGAAAAAAAAATTATATATAAAAAAAAAGGTAGAATTAGTGAAACAGATGGCGCCGGCTAGGTTTAATTAAGAAAAGTATCTAATACAGCGTATCCGACGAATGGCAACGTGGGGTATGGGACTCCATTGACGAGAAATAAACCATGAACATCGGTGGAAAAGTCGTCGTGCTCCTGAGGATGCCCAAAGAACTGGGCAAAAATTTAGAGCATTAATAATGGTAAAGAATTGATGTTGTTGAATCCTAAAGTGAAGATCTGAATCTACCCAAAGTAAGCAGTGTGTTGGATGTGAATGGTAGCTGAACATACAATAGGACAATAGCTTCAACGAAGACCCGAAACATGCGAGAAAAGTGAATCATCGCTAGAAGCAGAATGCCTAGGTAAGCATTATCCAACTAGAATTTTTCCAAGTGTCTATCAATGTGCCAAACTTAAGACCACAGCAATCATGTGAAACAGCTGTGACCAATTTGTTAGACATAAGCTACGGTTCTGCCTATGTAGTAGTGCATGACAACTTTACTGGAAAGTGTGTGTCAAGTGGGTCCTGAAACAGCTGACCGATGAACACGAACAACAGCATCTGAAGATTTCCACACGGATTCTAGCAGCATTATGAAGCTCCAGGCTTACTGGAAGGGACTGTCACTAGGCATGAGACCTGGGTGCAGCATTTTGACCCTGAAAGCAAAAGACAAAGTATGGAGTGGAAGTTAGGACATCCTTCACCAGCAACAAAAAGATGCTCAGGAGTGTCCCCGTTGTCAAAAATCTTGTAAACCATGTTAAGGGATACGCATTGGCCTATTTTAGAACATTAACAAGAATACAGGCCAACTGTTAATAGTGCAATATATTCAGCAATGCTTAAAGGACAAGATGAAACTGCAACAGAAGACTAGGATTGTTGTCAAAAACTGTTCTTTTGTAATACAACAATGCTTGCAGCAGCTGCAACCATGGCAACAATTCAAAACCAAGTCTGAGGTTCTTTCACATGCACATTACTCCCTGGATCTTGTACCAAGTAATTTTCATCTCCTCAATCTGTTTAAAGAAGCATTACATGATTGAAAGTTTGGTAGTGATGAAGAGGTGAAAGAAGTGCTTAATGCATGGCTTCAAGGACATCCCCAAACCTTCTTTCCTGATAGGATCAAGAATCTTGTAGACTATTAGAAATAGTGTGTGGAATTGCAGGGAGATAAAAATGGATAATTTATGCAGCACAAAAATACCAGTGCTTTTTATTTAAGAGTACTTGCTCCTTTTACTTCACATATATAACACTACTGTTTTCTTCATAGAATCCATTTCTTTAATTTACTTAAGAATACAAACATTACAAAACTGGATACCACACAATGGAATCTGAATGAGAAAAATTTAACTCAACAAAGTAGAGAAATATCACACCTTGCTTTGGAATTTGTATTTTTATTTATCCACTGTTTTAGCCATTTGCAATCTTTTACAGTGAACTGCATTAACACTTCACTTCAATCTATGGTTATTCATTAACAAAGCACTCTTACATTATGAATTGGAACACAATTCATCACTTATTTCATATTTATTCAAAATAATTAATTTGTCAGAGATAGATGTGTATTTTATTCCAATGGAAACACATTAATATGCCAATGCTTCTACTTCCAACAATTGCACCACAATATTTTTATTTAAAATAAGTAATTTCTTTTTGCTCTTTCTGAAATACGCTTTCATAAGAGAGAATATTGGGGCATCCAGAAAATAACTGTGTTTCTGATACAGAAATGTACTTACTAAGCACCTAACATCAGTGCTTATACTGTAAAGTATACACCATCATTTTCAAGAGTTTGTACACATCTTTCTACAACATGTTTGATCCTGGCATGGCACGATGTCTTCAGCTCGGAGCCAAAGTACTCTTAGCAATCACATTTGACTTCGTCTTATCAGAACAGTACCTAACCAGAGATAAAATGCATCACTGCACAAAACAGGTGCTAATTAAAAGGGGAGAGGTAGGGGCTGTACGCTAGGTGCAGCAAGAGCTCAATTTCATCAAGTTTGCAAGTTTTTCCTGGATCCAAATAGCCTTATGAGGCCTTGCACTGTCTTTTGGAAGGAGTGCTTCTTTGGGCTGACTGCTCATACAGTTTGGCATTGACAGCCAGATTTGGGGCAATTTATTAGTATTGGGGAGCACACAATACCCCTTGCCCCCTTGACAACCAAATACTAACAGATTGCTCAAAGTAGAATAAATCCTTATAATTGTACCAGACACAGCATGAATCTTTTCTTAACATGGCTGGCTTTGGGGACAGGTAAAGTTGGTTTACCTGGACAAAACCACTCACTAGAGGTATCTGGATTATGCAGGTAGATCCCCTTCTCATCCCCAGTAACTTCCACTTATTGAATGGGGTGTCAAGTGGATTATTGAGGAGTTCCTTGAAGACCTCAATGAGTTGTCAAACTTGAGACTGGGTCAATTCATGTGGCATCAGCACCATTGTCTGTAGATCTTTCTGATCTTGAGCAGGTGATCCGTTGGCAATGGTGGATTTGGAAACTCTCAGTTCAGCTATAGTGGCTATAAGAGATAGTGTGTCATGCGCTTCTGTAGATGGGCTCTTAAAATCATGAAATCAGAGAGGGCGCTGAAGACAGCTTTGATGCTATTGTTGTAAACTACACCGATCAACCATTACATTATGACCACCTACCTAGCCTGCTGTAGGACCCCCTTTAGCCTGCAAAACAGCGGGCACTCTGCAAGGCATCGATTCGATGAGGTGGCAATAGGTATCCTAGGGTACCTGGTACCATAATGCCAACAGCAGGCCCTCCAGTTCCCGTACATTTGGGGGGGTTTAGCCTGAACCCACTTTACCAAGTCGAACCACAAATGTTCGATCGGGTTCACATCAGGTGAATTTGGAGGCTAGGGCATTAACAGAAAGTCTCCAGCATATTCCTCAAACCACTCCTTGACAATTCTGGTAGTGTGGCATGGAGCATTATCCTGTTGGTAATGGCCATTACCAGCATGGAACACAGTTGCTATGAATGGAAGAACTTGGTTGCAACAATGCTCAGATATCTGACAGCTCTCAGGGATTGTGCTATTGGGATAATGGGGTCTTAAAGTGTCGCATGAAAACATCTCCGACAGAATAACACTGCTGCCGCTAGCCTGTTTCCGCTCAACAGTGCATACAAGTGCAATAACCTCTGTTGGTAATCAGTGTATCTGTGCTGGGCCATCTACGTGATGCACCAGGAATCTTGATTTGTCAGACCAGGCCACTTTCTTCTAATCATCCACAGTCCAATCTCGATGATCTTGGGCAAATTTCATGCATTGTTGGCGATGACATGCAGTGAACATGGGAACCCGGCTGGGTCTTCGGCTATGCAGGCCCATGTGCAGAAGGCTGCAATGAACTGCATGCTGCGACACATTGCCCTGATCACCACTATTGTAGCTGCGAGTGATTTGTTGCACTGTGAACAACGTGCAACAATCTCCACTCCACTCCACTCCACTCCACTCTGGCATCAATGAGCTGTGGACGGTTCGTTGTTTGGCTATCTGTGCACCACTTTTGATATGTGCTCACTACAGCGGCACGTGAACAACCCACAGGCTACGGCGTTTTTGAGATCGTAGTTCCGAGGCGCAGTGCCATTGCAATTTGTCCTTCAACAAACTCCGATAAATCGGCAGCTTTTCCCATTCTGACTCCGAACACTCTACTAACTGAAAGCCGGTCCTCAGGTTGTATATATACTGCTCTGTGAACTTCACTGGCACCACCATTCTATCTCCAGGCGCACTCACTTCTCTAGGCTGGGGGCGGTCATAATGTAATGGCTCATCGGTGTATACTCATAGCAGTGGCGTATATTCGAGGCTAGCTGCAAAGCCCAGAGAATGCACAAATAAAAGTCAATTAAACAGGCACAAAAGTCAATTATCAACACAGTATTAAGATATGTTGATGCTTTCGCTGCGAAAAAAAAACGTGTGAGGATTCGCTTCTTTTGACTAAGAGAATCAGTCTGGCGAGCAAAAACCAACAGGACTTCTAGTGCCCTAGTGGAGGGATGGTGTCATTGAAATGCAACCAGCTCTACCAGAGTCTTCACTGTTCCGAATCGAAGACCTCCCATACAATCGCCTGCTAGCATTTCCATCATGACAACACGGAGCGAGTGAAGGGGAATGGGCAGAGGCGTAACTACCACACACACACACCCGCACCTGGGGGGGGGGGGGTAACGAAGGGGCGTACAGCAGCTGCGAGTTATAGTTTTATGAAAAAATTCGAACACGCACACAATAATTAACCCAAAGATTCATATTTTGCTTTAAGATATATTTAGCCAGGGTTTAAACTGCGATCGCATTTTTCGCATTTTGCGAAAATAAATGCAAATTTAAATGGTGCTGTTTCGTTGTGAGCGCCATTAAAATTCTGCGATTCCATCGTGCGCATACGAAATATCATCGTGGTGGAATTTCTCTTCTTTCATCATGTGACGTCAAATGATGCATAGAAACTAGTAGCCAATCCAGTTTCTAAGATGTCATAAACCGAGCTCTTCCTTACATTTCCCCCACTTTGGGTTTTTGAAAATTGGCAACACCTAGTCACCAATCGTGGTCATCTCTCCCTCATGTGTTCGCTTTCGCGGTAGTCTTTTTCACATGGCCTTATTCATGTGTGTCGAACATTTTTTCGTAGTCTAAATATGGATAAATGGTTAGGAATAAGTTCCAAATGAAAAAACAACATTGAAAGTGTTACTACTACACAACAGCCAGGTAAAAAAACTAAGGTATCCAAATCTTTAGTGGAGAAGTGGCTTTCACTTTATGAGTGGGCCAAAGTAAGATGGCATGATGGTCAACCTTACATTTTGTGTGAGCTATGCTAGAAATTCAAGAAGAAAAACATCCTTGCAACTGCTGAAGGTAATTTTTTTCCAATTTATTATTTACTTTTTTTCTTTGTCATGCTTGATCAGCGTTCAAAAACAGCGTGTCCAAGATGGGCAATCGCATTTGGCAATCAATTGCGCAAGCAATCAATCTACGAAGACGAATTTCAAAACATCACCATGTTTACAAATTTTGGAATAAGTTCCACAAATTTAGTTTCAAATCTGAAGTATTATTTTTTGTTTTTGTTTACATAGGGTACATGTGTAGTTTAGTGTCCTAAATTATTTCGCCGCAAATGTTGAAGGATTACGAAAAAGTGAGACGTACAAATTTTAAAGTATGTAACATACTTGCCAACTTTTACGGATTATCCATAAAATTTGCGACTTTCTGCTTAATTTTACTGATTTACGGATAAAGGTCTCTTTTTACGGAATTTTTAATATTTCGATTGCTCAATCAAAATATTTCAATCTCCTGCAACCATCCACTTGGACCTTAAGAGCGCTGTGCGCACTTATTTTCCCGCTGACTTAACGAATTGTTTGTCGAAAAAACACCTGTGAGCATTCTCATGGCTGATATACATATATTATGTGTCATCTTTTCTTTCAGTTAAAAAGCACAGAGTACTGACTTCCTTTCTTTTTTTATACTGCTTTGTTTGCAAAGATTGGCAAAGAACACCTGCGTGTGTTCCCACGTTTTTCTCATTATTGTCATTACTGCGCTTGCAACGCCAGCTGTAATGATACATTTACTCATGCTCCTGTCGCTCCATAACATAACCAAACACACTCTAGCGAAGCTTGGAGTGTGTTGTTTATGTTACTTCGAAAGATCCGCGAATTACTTTTTCACATTTCTTTTGTTTGCTGCTCATCGGAGGAAAGTTGTATTTTTCTTGACAGTTGTACTGTGTACAAGTATCTCTCTTCCTTCCTCACTTTTTAAGATTCGTGTTTTTACTTTTTGTATTTCGAAACATTTAATGCATAATAATTTACTTTTGTTTCTTTTTCATTTTTTGTGTGCGAAGATGAGAATTTTATGTTTGACATTTACAGAACGGATCAAGCTTTTGGTTTTCGTTGTTTGCATGCAAAGGGATTTTATTTTATTCAGTTTTCTTTTGTTTTCTCTTTACATATCCGCTGTTTTTCATATTTTCATACGGAATTTTCTTATTAGAAATCGTTTATCAACAGAAAATGTAAAACATATATTAACCATTAACATAGAAGGGCCAGGTTTTTTAAAACTAGAGTGTTTTTATTGGTCTCTAAATAAATGCTTAATTGTTTATAAAAAATGCTAAAAGAAATTTCAAAATGCTAAAGGTTTTCAAAAGCCAGTTCATACCCTGCATTTAGCTTTGCCTAAATAAATGCCTAGTTTCACTTTTAAAACAATGAATGTCCTACAGATTGAAAGTGTTCGGCTCTTTGAGTTCAGGTTGTAATGCAATTGCTCTGCATGGGTTGTAAATAATACGATCGCTCTCCAATCAGCCTCTTTCTGCGCTGCTGAGGAAAAGCACGAGGCCACAGTGGGATTGCCTGTGGCGGATGTGGGAAAACAGTCAGTTACCTAGGATAATGTGCACGACAGGCATCAATATTTATTCACAGCAGCCGCAGATCTGCCATGTGTAAGATAAGTGATTTCTTCAAGTGATTTATTTTAGCTTTGGACGAAGCAATTACACGTACGGTCAAATCTATTACTTAAAAAGTTAAAACTATAGGGCTCTAGGTACCACCATTACTTTTGCAGACACTCTACCTGACTTTCTAACACCCCCACCCCCCAACCGGCACACACGCACACACACACACACACACACCACAAATAATGCATCATCTCGTGTTCGAAACCCTGGAAAAATTACTGTTAAATAAATCTTTGGGGGGGGGGGGGCACACGTTGCGCTAGTTACGCCACTGGGAATGGGCCATTGTTTTGGGCAACGGTTTGCTCAGAAAAGAGAAGACTTCAACTTCCTCAGTCACCTGCATGCTTCCGCCTGTAGCAGCACATGTTTCACGCGAGTTCTTTCAGTTTGTGTGAAGTGTCAATGAATTAAAATTAGTGATATTATATCTTAAATTCGTGGCCTTGTTGGATTCGAACTGTTTTGATAACTTTTGTGAAACCTTCCCTGAACATCTACTGTCAGAACTTAAATAACTCTATGCTTCAAATTTTGATACAGCTTGATCAAAAAATGAACTGAAGGTGTTTGATTCCCATGATGAGCACAAAAACAAATCAGTAAGAGACATTACTTGTTACATAAAGTTGAATAAATTCAACATAGTGTTTAGTGAGGTGTACCAATTAGCAGACCTAATATTAAACTTTCCATCAACAACTGCAACTGCTGAAAGATGTTTTTCTGCATTAAAAAGAATCAATATATATCTTAGAGCCACACAAGGACACGTACATTCGAGCAACTTGGCTGTTTTGGCAATAAAGAAAAACATTGTTTTTAAATATATGAAAAAGTACTCTGAAGAAACTTTCTATGAAAACATAACACTCAAGTTCACACAAAAGGAAAGAACAATGGAGTTCATGTATAAATAAGTCTTTAACTCCTAATCCTCATAATTATTTGGTATTCATACACTGGTGTGCAAAAATTAAGGACGAAGAGGAGAAATTAGCATAACGGCGGAACGAGCAGGCAGAACGGACCGAAAGATCACTCAAGAGATAGACTAGAGTCCAGTACAGTAGGGCATGCGCATATATGCAGAATGACGTAGCTGGGAGTGTCGGAATAGTATAAAGCACACGGGCGGTGTACGCTCAGCAATTCGGTGAAAGCTATTGCACGGTGTACATTCGTTTGAACGACGTCGAGTTGCTGCCACTGTATGATATGGCAAACAGGCAATCCAGTAGATGACATCTGGATGACTTTACCCGAGGTCACGTCAATGGGAAGTTGGAAGAAGGTTCAAGTGTGACTAGTGTGGCAGAGGAGTTCGGGATCGCTCACAGCATTGTTTCACGAGCTTGAAAAGCATTTCAAACGACAGGAACAGCTGTCCGAGAGTTTAGCCGTGGTCGTCCACGGCTAAACTCTCGGACAGCTGTTCCTGGGACAGCTCTCGGACAGCTGTTCACGGCGGCATAACTGCAGTGGCTGTCGCAGAGCTGTTGGAGAGTGAAGATATTCAACGCATGTCGTCCACGAGCAACCACGGCGGCAGACGACCGGTATATTGTCCTACAGGCGAGAAGAGACAGACGGCAGACAGCGGGAGAAAACACAAGGCACACACAACAGACAACTGGACGTTCGTTATCACGTTTTACTGTGGCCAGGAGGCTGCACAAAGGTGGTCTATTTGCACGACGACCAGTACGGTGTGTGCCATTAATGCCTGCTCATCGGAGACGGGGGTTTCTGTGGTGCCAGGAACACAAGAACTGGACACGTCAGCAATGGGGTCGAGTTCTTTTTACGGATGAGAGCCGATTTAGTCTGACGAGCTATTCTGGACGTATACACATCTGGAGAGAGCAGGGAACACGCAATCATACCTCCAACATCATCGAAAGGGACCGGTTTGGAGGTGGCGGAGTTCTCGTTTGGGGTGCTATCATGCTTGGTAGCCGTACTGACCTCCACATCTTCCAAGGAGGTTCAGTCACTGGTGTCTGCTATTGTACTGAGGTTCTCCTGCCTCACGTGCGTCTGTTTAGAGGTGCTGCGAGTCCTGAGTTCCTCTTCATGAATGACAACGCTACACCTCATTGTACAGTGGCTGTCGCAGAGCTGTTGGAGAGTGAAGATATTCAACGCATGGATTGGCCCGCAAGGTCCCCGGACCTAAATCCAATCGAACACATGTGGGACCTTCTCAGGAGACACTTGGCAGCACGTCACCAGCCGTCAGCAACGATTCCACAGCTGCGACTGGCGCTACAAGAGGAATGGGCCGCGATGCCTCAACAGCTCCTTGACAACCTCGTCCTCAGCATGGACAGATGCTGTAAATACTGCAACGCAGTCAGGGGTGATCATATCCCCTACTAAAGACTGGATTTTTCTTGGCAGCCGCCTGTCACATGGACGTTTCTGTCTTCTGTCCAGTTGTGCTCGAAGCTACCTTTTCAATAAAGTGCCTTTGTATCCTTTGGATTCCTTGTTTGGACAGTTTTGCTCACTTGTCTCATATTCTTACATCTTGAGGATCTTATGGTATGATCTGAGTCGATGTGGAGCACTTCTGCAGACGTTACATTCGAAAAACCGTCTTGTTCTTAATTTTTGCACGCCAGTGTATTAGCAATAGCATATACCTAAAATATAGAAAAAAAGTTACTTCTATTACTTAACAACCAAAAATGAAACTTTTCAATTAAAATCAAAACAAAACAGTACTGTGTGTGTGTGGGGGGGGGGGGGGGTGAGATAGCCCAGGTCTCAGACCCAGAGATATACGAGCTTCTTGTTTCGTGCAGTATAGTAATTTCACTAAAATTTTATCAAAGAGTTTCTCTCTCTCTCTTTTTTTTTTTTTATGCTGCAGTTATGCCAAAAGTGATTAATGTCATGTGTGGATAGGTCTAAGTGAATATTCTTCCAAATGGCGTGTTTTTGGGAAGCTTCATCAACTTTGAAAAAACCATGAGGAATAACCACTCACCATAAAGATCATGGTAACTTCCAATGGACCAAACACTTCCAACACGTCAATTCATCGTGATGTAACTGGGCTTCCACAGGTTTACAGACCCCTTGCTTACGCTTCTTATTTTCGGGTGTGAAACATCGTTTTTTTCCTTTGCCTTATAGTATGTTACTATAATGCTTGTCAATTCGATAAAAATCATACATACAACTCATTCATACAATTCAAGTAAAAACTATGTACATAAACCTTACATTCACAGGTGATTAAACCTTAGTCAACTCTAATTATGGAACTCCTCCTTCTGTTTCACAACCTCTGCTACTCCCACTGCAATTGTCACACCCATTCAGCCCCGCACATCCAATCCTCTAGTACTTTCGACAGATCCCTGTCATCTTCAGGAGGCAGGTGTGTCTCATCCGCCCACCGCAGCTCAAGTGAGCAGAGCCATCGAGGCCTGGGCCCCAGTCGCTATCTCTGAATCGTTGTGTCTCTGGCGCCATCTATTGTCCCTGCTGCTCTTTTTTCTCTCTTTCTTTTTACGCTGCTGTTCAATTTTTATTATGGCTTTCCATTGTTCGTTTAAGTTATTTGGCTCATTAACGTTGCATAATCTTGATCTGTTTTTTTCAATTAACACTGATTCTGCAATTCTTAACTGCTTTTCGTTTTTACAGCTCTTAATAATTTTAATATCTTCAAACCTTGGACATTTTTGATTTTCCATACAGTATTGGGTCAATGCTGTCTTAGCCTCTTTTTTGTTCCAATTATTAATATGCTGATTCAATCTATACTTTAATTTGTTCTTGGTGCTGCCTATATATGACACAGGTGGTTGCTGGTTTATTGGGATTTCATAAATTCCTGCTCTATCTAATTGGCTAATTTTTTCATTTTTAATCACTAAATTTTTTACAGTAAGTACCTGATTTCCTACCTGTATGCCATACTTGCCACAAACTTTATTAATTTCTGCTGAAACATTTTCTATATATGGTATTGCTCCCACATATTTTACAAGTTTTTTATCACTCTTGACCTTATTGTAACCTTGAGTTACTTCATAAATCCATTTTTTAATACCTGTTTAGGGTATCCAAAAGCATATGCAATTTTTTCAATATATTCAATTTCTTCTTTTCTATACTGTTCAATTGATGAATGTGTTAAACTTCTTTTAATTAGTGTTTTAATACTATTTCTTTTATGTGTTAATGGATGTGATGACTGAAATGGTATAAGTACTGGGATATATGAAGATTTTCTATGCACTCTGAATTGTAAACTCTCCTCTGTTTTAATAATCAAAACGTCCAAAAATGCCAAAGTATTGTCATGTTCTTGTTCTACTGTCAGTTCTATAGATGGATAAATTTCACTATACTTTTTTGTCAAGTCCTCAAGTTCATCATTTTTTAGCCTGGATAACAGAAAAATGTCATCAACATATCTGCAGTATATCAGTGGTGGATCCTCGAGTTTACTTATTATTTTTTCCTCAATGTCACTCATTATAATTTCAGCAAATAAAGTTGACAGTGGTGACCCCATAGGTCCACCATGATTTTGTTTGTACATCTTGTTGTTAAACTTAAAAATGTTATTTTCATATATGTACAATAAAATTTCTCTTAACTCCTCTATTTGTATTGCATAGAGGAGTTAAGAGAACCCACCAATGGGTACTGGAATACCAAAAATGATTGCAAAAATAAAAACTCATAAGCCTGATACACCTATGAGAGTGATTGTATCAAAAAGGAATTCCCCACTAATAAAACTAGAAAAGAATATCTACAAATTTTTGGCACCTGTGTTCATGAAGACAAGGTTCACTGTGAAGAATACATACGAATTTATTGAGAAAATTAAAGTAATTAAACAAGATTTAAGTGAATATCATATGGCTAGTATGGATGTGAGAGCTCTTTTTCCTAGCACACCAGTACCTCAGGCAATAGAAATAATTATTGAAAAATTGTATGTGCTACAGACAATGAATGCAATACAAATAGAGGAGTTAAGAGAAATTTTATTGTACATATATGAAAATAACATTTTTAAGTTTAACAACAAGATGTACAAACAAAATCATGGTGGACCTATGGGGTCACCACTGTCAACTTTATTTGCTGAAATTATAATGAGTGACATTGAGGAAAAAATAATAAGTAAACTCGAGGATCCACCACTGATATACTGCAGATATGTTGATGACATTTTTCTGTTATCCAGGCTAAAAAATGATGAACTTGAGGACTTGACAAAAAAGTATAGTGAAATTTATCCATCTATAGAACTGACAGTAGAACAAGAACATGACAATACTTTGGCATTTTTGGACGTTTTGATTATTAAAACAGAGGAGAGTTTACAATTCAGAGTGCATAGAAAATCTTCATATATCCCAGTACTTATACCATTTCAGTCATCACATCCATTAACACATAAAAGAAATAGTATTAAAACACTAATTAAAAGAAGTTTAACACATTCATCAATTGAACAGTATAGAAAAGAAGAAATTGAATATATTGAAAAAATTGCATATGCTTTTGGATACCCTAAACAGGTATTAAAAAAATGGATTTATGAAGTAACTCAAGGTTACAATAAGGTCAAGAGTGATAAAAAACTTGTAAAATATGTGGGAGCAATACCATATATAGAAAATGTTTCAGCAGAAATTAATAAAGTTTGTGGCAAGTATGGCATACAGGTAGGAAATCAGGTACTTACTGTAAAAAATTTAGTGATTAAAAATGAAAAAATTAGCCAATTAGATAGAGCAGGAATTTATGAAATCCCAATAAACCAGCAACCACCTGTGTCATATATAGGCAGCACCAAGAACAAATTAAAGTATAGATTGAATCAGCATATTAATAATTGGAACAAAAAAGAGGCTAAGACAGCATTGACCCAATACTGTATGGAAAATCAAAAATGTCCAAGGTTTGAAGATATTAAAATTATTAAGAGCTGTAAAAACGAAAAGCAGTTAAGAATTGCAGAATCAGTGTTAATTGAAAAAAACAGATCAAGATTATGCAACGTTAATGAGCCAAATAACTTAAACGAACAATGGAAAGCCATAATAAAAATTGAACAGCAGCGTAAAAAGAAAGAGAGAAAAAAGAGCAGCAGGGACAATAGATGGCGCCAGAGACACAACGATTCAGAGATAGCGACTGGGGCCCAGGCCTCGATGGCTCTGCTCACTTGAGCTGCGGTGGGCGGATGAGACACACCTGCCTCCTGAAGATGACAGGGATCTGTCGAAAGTACTAGAGGATTGGATGTGCGGGGCTGAATGGGTGTGACAATTGCAGTGGGAGTAGCAGAGGTTGTGAAACAGAAGGAGGAGTTCCATAATTAGAGTTGACTAAGGTTTAATCACCTGTGAATGTAAGGTTTATGTACATAGTTTTTACTTGAATTGTATGAATGAGTTGTATGTATGATTTTTATCGAATTGACAAGCATTATAGTAACATACTATAAGGCAAAGGAAAAAAACGATGTTTCACACCCGAAAATAAGAAGCGTAAGCAAGGGGTCTGTAAACCTGTGGAAGCCCAGTTACATCACGATGAATTGACGTGTTGGAAGTGTTTGGTCCATTGGAAGTTACCATGATCTTTATGGTGAGTGGTTATTCCTCATGGTTTTTTCATTTATGAATTGCACGTAAACTAAGCGCATTTTGCAAGAGGTTAATACCTTAAAAAGTGCAAATATAATAATTCATCAACTTTATTCAGGAAATGCATTACCTTGACACGTCACAAGGCTGGTTATAGTACATATTCATTACTGGACGCAAATTTTCTCCTCAATTATTGGGATTTTTGCCCAATCATCGTATTGAATTCTGTTCTGACTCTGTTGCAATTCTTTTCTTTATCTCTACACACAAAATGTTTAATTGGGTGTCACACGATATTGTACTTAGGCCTTATCTTCCCATGATACAGTTTACAGATCTTTGGGGGAAAAAATAAAAGAAAAGAACACCCAATTTCAATAATTTTAGACAAAATGTGATGATATATACATAACACTAAAAAAAAGTGGGATACTTAACTAAATAATTACTGAATGGCTGCCAGCTTGATTTAGGACAAGTAAAATCGATTCCATTCGTTCCGCCTAGCGTTATCTTTCGGCATGGGAAACAGCTATATTTTGTTTACAGGACCTGTAACCACTGCTGCATCCAGGTATGAAACATGTTCTCAACGTTACACTTATTACTACTACTTTTCGTGATTGATCTAACAAATAAATCACCTTTTCAATTGATATCCAACAAACATGCCATAGAAAAGCATGCTAATATTGTGAAATCATAGCATCATAACTCACAGGAGCGACATGATCTCGCGGTTTTGTGAAAAGAGGGAACTAAAATTTAAACAGTGGGGTATTGATGCACGGCACACTATTTCTTCTAGCCACTATAGTTCAGCTGACAATTTGTGTGTGCTGGATGTTGGATTCGCTGCAACAGCCATAAGCAGGGCATTTGAAAATCCACAGAGGATTTTCCCAAACCTCCCCCCTCCAGGCTCATGTCACCAGCCTCAAAATTCTCAAACGAGGTTTTGCATTGTCCAAATGACCAGAACACCATACCATCTTCATTTATTATTAATACCAACAAGTCATATAAGTAAAAATATTGTAGAGTTAAAATATAAACTCACATACCTTACAAGCTTCAGTGACTTTTTCACATTATCTTGAGGTGTGGCCGAAGGGGCATTCAAGTCAATGTAGCACTGCTGTTTTTATTGTAATTAACTATTGTAACCCACTATTCTAAAATACTATTAATCATAACACAGGCGCTACATGATTTTGGGGTTTGCAAAATTTCAAGTGTTCTATAGTCATTTAGGTATGCTGATCACGAAAAGCACATCCATTTTTCTGTCACACACAGATTTTTCACAATTCCCTACATTATGTTTACTTATGTATTACAAAAATGAAAAATATTAAAGTAATCTGTTATTCTAAAGATTTAAATTTACTAGCTACAGTAGACAGTGGCAACTGGAAAATGATACACTAGATGGAATTTTTTTAACTGGAAAATAATACAATAGATGACACTACTATATCAATGATTGTCACATTGTGTGAAACTGCCATTTTGGAAACTGCGATTCAAGCGATAAGACCAAAATGTATTTAACTGTTGTGTTGTCCTTTATTACTGTGTTATGGAGTTAAGAGCCTGTATTAATAGTCCCGATTCATTTTGTTACATATATGGTAGTTTTGTGATGAAAAAACAATATTGTATTAATGCCATCTTTTTTCTTCAATTAACTAGATGTTGATTCAGTCTTTTTTCCATCTCTTTCTTGGGAAACATCAATCAGAAAATTATGTGGTTAGAAAATTTAATAGAGGCTAGGACAATCTGTGACAACTATAATTGACTTAACAGTTAATACAAAAGACAGGATACCTGTTAGATCAAGCATGTATACGAAATTCCCATTGGCGTGCAGAATAATGAATCTAATAATTCTCAAAAAAAAAATGTACATTGGTAGCACAAGAAATAGTTTAAAAAAGAGACTGAATCAACATCTAGTTAACTGGAAGAAAAAAGAAAAAAAGATCACATTAGTAAAATATTATTTGGAACCACAAAAATGTCTGCAATTTGAAGGTACTAAAAATTATTAGTACACATTGTAATGAAATGGAATTAACTTATTCCAAAGCAGTTGCAACTAAAAAACGTTTCATGTAACATCCATGAACCACATCACACTCCCAAATCTTGGAGAGCATTAATCGAACAGTAGGCACAATACAAAAAGCGCGTGAGGAGAACCCCATTCCATTCACTCCTTTGGTGCTGGGTGTTGCTGTCAATGACATCTCTGAAGATGTGTGTTCAACACACGGAAAGCTTTAGAATATTTATGTGCTCAAGGAAGGATTCAGCAAGCTAACTATGTATATAGTGTAGATAAGATAAGGCTTCTATATGAAAGTATTTTAGTTAATTGGTAAGGTATTTTTAGCAAATTTTAATTAGTAATGAAATGTCAGTCTTGTAAATGTTTTGGGTTTTTAGTTTTAGGGTTAAATAATTGTAATTAATAGTATTTTTAGAATAGTGGGTTACAATAGTTAATTATAGTAAAAACAGCAATGCTACATTCGCTTGAATGCCCCTTCAGAGTAGGCCACACCTCAAGATCATGTGAAAGAGTCAAAGCTTGTAAGGTACGCATGTTTATTTATATTTTACTCTGTGATACCTATGCTATATGCTTGTTGGTATTATTAAACAATATGGTGTGTTTAATGGATGTAATGAGTTAAGTATTGAATCTCAGTATTGAATCATTTATTTTCTGAAGTATATCATCACCTTTAAACCTCTTGTTCTAGTAATGGAACAAACAAAACCAAGATTACCAAACTTTGTGGTCATTTTGTCAGACCACAAATACATGAAAAACACTGCATACGATTTGATGAAACATACAGTTGAATTTCATTCTTTTTTTGGTGATATTACGAATTTCCTGCATTAGCCATTAGAAAGGGGGTTTTATTTCACACAACCAATCATTCTCAAAACCAGCATGACGTAACACTTCAGCAAAGCCTTGTAATATTGTTGCACAGTATATCTGACCAGTTGTTGTACTGGATGTCGTCAGTTCCCATCGTAAATTAAAAACATTAGTAAATATGAAACAATGATTGATATCTTCCCTGTCAAAAAACAGCTGATAACCGAGGCTGATGCATTTGCCAAAATTTGGTGCAAAAAAATTGCTACGAAACTGATTTGTCTGGCTTGAGCCTGTCTCCTAAACGTTACTCCAGTGTACTTTTGAATTTCATCCATCCATCTCCCATGAGGTCTTTTGAGTCTTTTCCTTTCACTCGGAATCCAGTCTAAAATTTCGGTTGTCTGTCAGTGGTCCGTTCTTCTGGCAACATGTCCAGCCCATTGCCATTTCACTCTGGTCATGATGTCGTCCACTCCTGTCATTTTCCTTATCCATGAGTTCCTCTTCTTACCTTTTCTGGTTACACTAAGCATGATTCTTTGAGTATATATATACATTTAGAGACTGCACAGCACCATCAAATTTTAACATTTTTTGCTGAATGAACAGTGAACACTTTGCATCATTAGATGAAAAATTGAAGGTCATTTCTTTATCTCACCAACAATGATTGCAGCCAAACTTATAAAACAATAGCTAAGAACTCTTGCAGTATTTAGCTGAACAGAAAATGTGGAAAAATTAACTGAATGTAATCCCTTCCCCCTTTTTTCACATTGATTAGCAAGAGCCAAATGCAAGTATCTAAAAGATCTCAGTTGCATCATAAAGTACTAGCTGTCAAAAAAATATTTACCTCCTTTGCTCCAAACACTACATTCACTATACACTGGCATGGAAGAATATAGCCTGATTTCCTGTTCCAAAGGTGTGTAGATTGTATTGTAATACTTAGCTCAGAAGCAATGTCATTGTCAAGAGAAAAAAATCCTTTTAATTTCAATGTTTTTTTCCTCATACAATTTATGGTGCCATGCATGTTGGTACAGGTGGTGTGCATTTCAGATACATGGTGTTTTTATAGTGTCCACTTATCTGTGGCTAAATGTTTGTCGAGTTCAATTAATTTGAGTTTTAATGCAAAAGACAATCTGTTTTCACTAAACAACACAATTAAAACGGCTTTTTGATTGGTAACCTGATCTGATAATGAAGATAGCACAACTGGCTCTCCACTTTGTGTAAAGTTTGCATATGTTACTGAACCTACACAGACATTTTTTGATTGTCTTTGCCATTATAGTGTTTGAACAACACTTTCTTCCCATTACTTCCATAATGAATTTTTCTTCTCAAAACACAAAACCAAAGCCTTGGCTGCTTTATTTTACAGCACCAAACTCTAAATTTGACTTTATAAAGACTGTTTTCTTTCAATCAATCTCATCTCCATTCCTAACACAACATCATGGACAGCAGATGAGTTCCTTTGATGAATGAAATTGCTAACAACCCTAACCATTAATGATATTAAACTTTGTAAAAATACATCAACAAGTAAACAGTATTAGCATACTAATGATATTGAACTACTGATGAGAAAAGAAACAATGTGCAATTAAATCTGACTCACTTATATCATACATGAGGCTGACCAAGAAAAAAAAAAAAACTTTTTAACCGCATGAAAAATCAGAACACAACACCATTACATGAAAGTGTGAATATAATGCAGCACAAGCAAAATGGAATTGTTCATTGTAATTTATATATGTAAAATTTAAACTGGAGCACATAACTGATTCACAATATAAAATTATTGAATTCAAAACAAAGTAATGTGGTTTTTAAAGACTGCTTCAAACACAATATTTTGTTTTGTTGTTGTACTAGCTAGAACACCAGCTCTTTCCCCCTCTCTTGTGCTGCTTTCTTCTCAGCAAGTTCAACAGCCATATTTGTCTTTTGTTGACTTTCCAGCTAGCTGCACAGCATTCACTGCTTTTTTTTTTTTTTTTTTTTCAATTTCTTCATTGTCGTTTTCCTTTCTTTATTCTCTCAAATGACACTTATTTTATCCATCATGCTGAATGAACTTTCAGCCTTAGAACCAGGAATTCATGAGCAAAGCTTTCACTATTTTAGATAATTTTGCATCAATTTTTATGAATTCTCCAATTTCATCCTTTCTATTTTTGGACAATATCCCTTCCTTTATCAAGCTTAAATGCAACAACACAAGATAGTGAAAAAAACGGTGTGTGTGTGTGTGGGGGGGTCGATTATGGGGGCGAAATCTTCATTTTATCCGACTTCCGTTTTTGAGAGCTTTCCCCCATTTTTAAGCAGAAATGCTAATTTTTATGGAATAAAAGGATATCTAACAACAATACTGGACAGATGGAACATCACGAGAAACAGAACGATGATTACGAGAGAAATCTACTAACTTCCGTTTTTGAAAGTTTTGGAAAACAGAATTCCACCCTCAAATGGAAAATGAATCCCCCCAACCCCCCCCAATTATATTCAGTTGTACATTGATCTCGAGGATGCCCCAAATGATGACTGAAATGCAAAACTTCCTGGAATCCACAAAAGATCCTCATGCCTGAAGACTACAGGGAAATCTTCATGCTGTCTGAACTTCTGTTTTAGGATATCACTGCCTGCAGTCTCATGCTGAAATATGAACACTTATGCAATAAAATAATATTTAACAATATTGGACAGAAGCAACATCATGAGAGAAAGAAATTGCGATTATGGGGAAATCTAACTTCCGTTTTCGAAAGTTTAGGAAGACGCAAGACCACTCCCAGAAGGGGGACCCCCCCATTAATCCCTAAAAAAATATTCATTTTTGCATCAATCTTGAGAATGATAACGAAAAAGCTGAAAAAACGTGTGAATCCGCGGAAGAGTCATGTATGGGATAACGATTTTAATTTAATGTATTCTTTCCACCGTGTGTCCCACTCGCTACTTTACCGAAGTTTGTATTAATAACATCGTGAACAATTACAGTAATTGAATATTTGGCAAGATTATACCTTTATCCATGGAAAACAGAAGCATACCAAAAGAGATGTTGAAAGTGTCCTCCCTGTGCATTGAGACAGGCTTGAACACGAGACTCCATATTTCGGAAAGTTAGCCCCAGCTGCTCAGGCGTAATCACTGTCACTGCCTCGCAGATGTTGTTCTTGAATGCCTCATGGGTTGTTGGTTTGTTTTGAAACACCACTGATTTGAGATACCTTCAGAGAAAGAAATCAGGGGGTGTTAGGTCAGGAGATCGAGGTGGCCACATTACTTTAAAAATCACGCAATCTCCAAAGAATGACACAGCCATACTCACATGTGATGTATGGCAAGTTGCCCCATCTTGTTGAAAATATCTAGTGATCAGCTTTTCGGGGTGCAGTTGGTTAACAAATGCCTGTAAACTTTCCATGTAGACATATGTTGTGACCCTATCCTGAAAGAAGATGGATCCAATGGTCCACCAACATGACAGTGCAAACCACACTCCAATTTTTTTGTGCGTGAAGTGGTTTTTCGATAAATGCGTGAGGATTTGCTGCTGCCCACATACGCGTTTTGTGCATTTATGTATCTCGACACGTGAATCCACGCTTCACCGGTAAAAAAGGTGCAAGCCAAGAGGTCCGGTCATTCCGCAACAAATGCGTAAAACCACTGACAGTACCTCATTCTTTTCTCTTGGTCTGGTGCTTTCAGTTCGTGAACAGCAGGCAAATGGTATGAATAAATTGCAACCTTCTTAGCTGCTCTAAGACACATGCACTTTGAGCTACCGGCTTTCTGGGCAAGTCTACGCAAAGATTTCCAAAGCGAAGCAATAAATCTTTGCTGAACGTCCTGCACTACTGTTTCTGACATTCTGAGACAGACCCCCATGCAAATCATGTAATGTTCCGTGGGTCTCCAGCTTCTTAACCAATTGCAGAGCACACGGTTTACTTGGTGGTGTTTGACATCCAAATTTCCTACGAAATTCACACTGACACTTCTTTATCGACTTACTCTCCAAATAAATACAGACAAGAAACACGCTCGGGTATGTTTCACTGAGTGGACATCGTTAACTTATACGATCAGCCCGGTGACAAAAAAAACAACTGAACTAACTCCGGGGAATCATGAAACTGACATGCGTGATGTCCAAGGTCACATCGAGTGCGCCAACAGGCGTTGAAGAACAACATCTGCGAGGCAGTGGTAGTGATTACGATGGAGCAACTGGCGCAAACTTTCCAAAATACAGAGTCTCCTGTTGAAGCCTGTCTTGATGCACAGGGCTGACACTTTCAACATCTCTTATGAAATGGTTCTGTTTTCCATGGATGAAGATATGTTCTTACTAAATATCATTGAATTACTGTAATTATTCACAACGCTACTAATAAAAACTTGGGTAAAGTAATGAGTGGGACACCCTATACAAAAGATGCACTTTAGGTATAAATACCAAGCATTTTGTTATGTAACATAGCAGATGGGTCTATTTCATTAAAAGAAGTTCTCAGTATCATCTAGATGCTTCTTTAAAGAGCTGTGTATTAAACCAACTGTCACAACATTGAGATGCCAGTCTACTACCCTTGTCACATAAATGGCTCACTCTAGCTCCTCGAGCAGCACTTAGCGTTCGATTGAGAGTTGAAATGGGCAAAATGAATGATCTGAGCAACTCTGAACGTGGCACGAGAGTTAGCGCCAGGCGTGCCGGTTCCAGTGTCTTTGGAATGTGAATTCTCCTGGGCTTTTCACGTACAGCCATCACAAGGGTTAACTGTGAATGTTGTGGCATGCAAAAAAAATCCTGCAGTCGGTGATCCTATGAAAGAAATATACACGAGACCAATGAAGTTTAAAAAAAAGCTGAACTTCTTAACTGGGTGAAAAGTCAGAATGAGTGACAAGAGAGTGTGAATATAATGCAGCATGAGCAAGATGGAATTGTTTACTGTAATTTGTTCATGTAAATACTTAACTAGAGTATACCCCTATATTCACAATATAAAAATACTGAATTCCAAACCAAACAAAATGGTTTTAAAAGACATTGCTTCAAACACAGTTTTTTTCTTATTTGGTTGTTTACTTGCAAGAACATCAGTTCAAGTTTCCTCTTGCGAGCAAGCCTTTCTTTCTTCTCAGAAAGTTCCACAGCCGTACATCTTTCGTTGACTTTATCACTACTGCACAGAATCCATTGCTTAATTTTTCTTTCTGCTGATACCTTTCCTTTCCCATTTCTTCATTGTCACTTTTATTTTCTTTAAGTCCTCAGATGATAATAATTTCATCCATAATACTGAAAGAACTTTAAACCTGAGGACCATGAATACTGATATCAAAGCTTTCACTATTTTAGATAATTGGTGTAACTTTGACGAGATGAATACTTTGGAACACCATGCATCAATTCTTACAAATTTTCGAACTTCGTCACTTCTGTTTTTAGACATTTCTCCCTCCCTTACCAAGCTTAAATGCACACATTTATGGGAGAAAATAACATTTAACAACAGCACAGAATAGTGGAAATGTCACGCGGGGGGGGGGGATCTTTGCTCCATCGGACTTCCGTTTTCAGGAACTCATCCAACATTTTCAGGATGAAATACAAATATTTATACAATAAAATGATAACTTACAATAATACTGGGTAGAAGAACTATCATAAGAGAAAAATAAATGTGATTATGGGAGAAATCTGTCCAACTTCCATTTTCGGAAACTTTTCTTAAATTTTCAAGCAAAGCTAAAATGCAAATATTTATGGAATAAAATGATATCTAGCATCACTGGGAAGAAGGAACATTGTGCAAGAAAAAGAAAATACGACTACAGAATAAATCATATCTCAGTCTACCTTCTGTTATCTTTAAGTTTTGAAAGTTCGAATTTCGTCCAAAGCCCAACCCAACTTCTGTTCAGTTGTGCATCAATCTCGTGATTGTCTCAAATGCTAATGGAAAAGGCAGAACTTTTCGAATCTGCGGAAGAATCTTGTGCCTGAAGATTAAAGGGAAATTTTTGCACAGTCTAACTTCCATTTTCAGAAATTGTTGCCTACAGTTTCAGGCTAAAATACAAACATTTGTGCAATAAATTATATTTAACAACAACGGCCACCCAAAATTTCTCCGAGTTTTACATCGATCTCGAGAATGACCCAAATGGTGACCAAAAATAAGCAGAATTCCACAAATCCGTGAAAGAGTCTCATATAAGTCATTGTTTACTTGAAAAACTGCTGGTGTCCACTGCAGCATTTCTAAAGTAATGTGTTGTGGTGACAGGCATATAAATGAAAACCATGACTGAAAAGAATGATAGGAATAGTGGATCTGAGTACTTGTACCATCAAGCACAAGAGGCACGGCACTCTACCCTCAGGAGTCAAGGTCAGCCAATTTCAGACAGGCTTTGCCTTAACTGACAGCAAGCAGCATTATGTTTATTGATTACCTTTCCAAAGCTCAGAAAGTGAAGTAAAGTATTTTTACTTTTTTTCTTTCTTTGCGAACTGGAATACAAACATTTATGGAATAAATTGATATTTAACAACAATACAAGATGAAAGGAACATTTTGAGGAAAAGATTTTACAATTATGGAAGAAATGTTTGCTCTAACTTCCATTTTTGGAAGACTTTTTCACCCATGATATCTATTTTATTTTTGAAAAACTTCCACCCATGATTATGATTAACTAGTTGAGCACAACTGGCAAATTCGGTGGCCAATAATGCAAACCTTGATATGAAAACACACGTGCCACACTAGTTCTTATTGCTGGTAATTATGACGGAACATACTTAATTGCAACATAAATTTATTGAAGTTACTTTTAACTACTATTATTGATTAATAAACAGGAACTGTACACTAACTATACTCAAAATAGTATAACTAGCCTAGTAATCCTAATTTATTGGCGTAGAATAGAAATAAAAGTTTCCAACTTTCACACATCAACCAGATGGCTTTTTCAAGGAAGGTAGACAGCAAACTGAATAATAGAACACTTCAACAATTTGAATGCAATTACTTGTCTAGACAATAAATGAATACATGCAATGTGATAAATCGTCCGAAGAAACGAAGTGTCACGTTGGTTGGGCATGCGGTACCTTGGGAGAAAACGCAGCATTATTTGACAAACTGGTTCCAAACTTGTGGCAATTCTAGAGAGACGCTATTATTGCAAGCCTCACTGTTGGTAATGATCTCTAAGGTTTCATGAATGGCAGTAGATTTAGGCGTGAAGTGAGAAGATAATTCCTTTATATTATTCCACTTAGAATCAGAGGACTTGAACTTGACTTCTCTAGACAGGGCAGTGGTGACTTTTACATCCCTTGAATCTCTTATGTTCGAGTCGAATTCTAAACGAACGATTGGTCAGTCCGATGTAATATTGCTTGGAGCCATCTGGATATTGTAGTGGGATAGCATAAACACCTGTGTCGTTGAGAAGAGGGGGGGGGGCTTGACAATATTTCTCTAAAGAATGGTATATAAAGATACAGGAGACATTATGCCGACAGTGAAGTTCATCCTCCTGAGTTCATAGGAACATTTGGTATGTAGGGAATAGAGCCCAGGTAGTGTAGTTGTGACACAGAGGGATTAATGCAGCTGGATCTGGATTTTTCGATAAAGTTTTGTATCTGGCTCAAGGTGTATCCTGCCTCAGTGGCCAATTCAATTATGTTCTTTAGTTCGCATTGTCTAGAGCGAACATCAGAGAAGATGGCAAAGGCTCTTCTAATTTGAGAATGGAAGGAAAACTGTCATGTCAGAATCAGGGCAGAATGAACTGTGGAGCATCGGGTTGGAGACAGAGGTGGGTTTATAACAAACTTCTGTGCAAAGGTGGTTGTTACGCAATTTATTCACTATAATGTCCACATAAGGTAAGGTACCATTGCATTTACGCTCCATAGTGAAACTGATCGCATAGTGAAACTGATCGCATGTAATGGACTTCATCAAGGAAAAACGGGAGCCTCCTTTCTGTGAGGCATATGAAAAATACGCCATCAGCACATCGTAGCCAAGTGGTAAGCCTTGAGGTGATGTTGGTGAATATACATTGCTCAAGAGCAATTGGGCAAAGTATTGCTTCTGCGAGGATGGCTGAAAGCGAGGATCACATTGGAGCACCATTTATCTGGCTCGCACTATTCTATGCCAATAAAATTCAGATTACTAGCATAATTATACTATTTTGAGTACTATTATTAGGTTGTCCATAATGAAATGTCCGATTTTTGATCTCTCGTGTTTTGACAATGTGTTGTGTTCAGTACAGTGAATATGTATGCAAGTGTAATATATCATTGGAAAGCTTGAAAACTGCATATTATAACCTTTTGGTTCACTTCATTAATACATAATATTTCAAACTCTATATTTCCATTTCAGTGAAAGATGAATAATCGTGATTTTGGGGCAGTTTTCCTCTAGGAGTTCAAACTGGGCCACAACACAGCGCAAGCGACGCGAAACATTGTTGGTGCCTTTGGGGAGGATGCGGCTAACGAGCGTATGGTGCGAAGATGGTTCACAAAATTCAAGGCTGGCGACACGAAGTTCGACAATAAAGAGCGTGGACGACAGAGTACTGTCATCGATGACGACGCATTGAAGGCGCTTGTTGAAGCAGATCCACACAACTGTTTGTGAGCTTGCGGGAGAACTGGGAGTAAGCAAATCAGCTGTTTCTGTGCACCTCAACCAAACTGGAAAGTCCAAGAAGCTCGACAAATGGGTGCCACATGAATTGAACGAAAATCAACAAAATTGTCGTTTGGAAGTCTTGTCGGGGCTGCTTTTGCGCAACAAAACCAATCCTTTTCTCGACCGCATTGTGACATGTGAGGAAAAGTGGGTCCTGTATGACAACCGTCGACGTTCTGCGTCGTGGTTGGACCACTACGAAGCTCCTTAACACTTCCCCAAACCAAAAGTCCATCAACAGAAGGTTACGGTGACTGTTTTTGATCTCTCGTGTTTTGACAATGTGTTGTGTTCAGTACACTGAATATGTATGCAAGTGTAATATATCATTGGAAAGCTTGAAATCTGCAGATTGTAACCTTTTGGTTCACTTTATTAACACATAATATTTCAAACTCTATATTTCCATTTCAGTGAAAGATGAATAATCATGATTTTGGGGCAGTTTTCCTCTAGGAGTTCAAACTGGGCCACAACGCAGCGCAAGCGACACGAAACATTGTTGGTGTCTTTGGGGAGGATGCGGCTAACAAGCGTATGGTGCGAAGATGGTTCGCAAAATTCAAGGCTGGCGACACGAAGTTCGACAATAAAGAGCGTGGACGGGGCTGCTTTTGCGCAACAAAACCAATCCTTTTCTCGATCGCATCGTGACATGTGATGAAAAGTGGGTCCTGTATGACAACCGTCGACGTTCTGCGTCGTGGTTGGACCACTACGAAGCTCCTTAACACTTCCCCAAACCAAAAGCCCATCAACAGAAGGTTATGGTGACTGTTTGGTGGTCTTCAACTGGTTTAAGGCACTACAGCTTCCTGCATGCGGGCGAAATGATTACCGTGGCAAGGTATTGTCAGGATATCAACGAAATGCACCGCAAACTGCAACGCATTCGCCCATCATTAGTCAACAAAAATGGCCCAATACTTCTGCACGACAAAACGAGGCCGCACGTCACGAGTATCACTCGGCAAAAGTTGAACAAATTGGGCTATGAGACTCTACCTCATCTACCATATTCACCAGACTTCAGCCATCAGACTACCATTTTTTCAAGAATCTGGATCAATTTTTGCAGGGGAAAATTTTCGACAACCAAGCTGATGCTCAAAACGCCTCTCAAACTTTTGTCGCTTCCGGAACTCCCTATTTTTATACTACCGGAATACATAACCTTGTCGTTGGTAAAAATGTGTTGAATTGAATGGTTGTTATTTGGATTAATCATATTTATTCTGAGCTGAGATATGTGTGAATGACGAACAGTGTACAAATCGGACATTTCATTATGGACAACCTAATATTAAGTGAGAAATGATTTTTTTGAAACTCCTGCTAATATTACAATCAATGGTACTTATTTTTGTCCATGCAAATAAAACACAAAAATGTAAAAAAAAAAAAAGTATGTGTGTTCAGAGAACTATTTTCATACACAAACTTACTTTGGAGGGGGAAATGCTGCCTCACACTTTGTGCTTGCTAAAATGATATTTAACTTAGATCTATCTTTTACATCAGCGAGTGAGATGTTACACCAGTCATCCCACGCAGGGTTGAACATCTGTAGAGCAATGTTAGCATCCCCAACTGAGAACTGTTTTCTTATTTCATCCACTAAATCAACATTGTTACAGGAAATGACATGCTTGTGAAACCCAAATGTAACATGGCAAGTAACAGGCTTACATTCTGGAAAAAACAAATAATCAGAAGCTTGAATCTGTACAGCACAAATTACAATTTCTAAGCATTTTTTTTTTCTTTGCATTAAAATAGCTCATTTTCTCTGCATACATTCAAAAAACAAAAGGAAAATAATGAAAAGTGAACAAACTATTTTCCTAGCACCTTCCAAAATGAAGTGATGTTTTAGGCTTTTTTGACACAGTAACCAAGAACTTCCACAAATAAAACTGTGGAAGAACAACTAAGACCAGTTAACAGGTTAAGAAAGTCTTTTAATTTTCCCATCAATATATCATTATATGGTACACATATATTTATACAAAGAACGTATGAGAGAAATTAATGCCACATGTCTATGGAAACAGAAACCATACAAAATATGGTGGTTTATTATCTAATAAAAAAATGGCACTGCAATGACCATTTTTTTTCTAATCTCATCACACTACAAGATATATCTTTTAAGCATAAATAATAGATCTAAATGACATGTATTTTCACTGGTCTTAAAAGAGACAGGGGCAGCAGAAGTAATAACTTTTTTCCAAAAGTACATGATTTACAGGAAGCAGTAAACATTCAGGCACATCCTCCACGTAAATGTACAGGAAAGAAATTGCTTTGTCATTCCTCAAAGCATTCTTGTATTTTTTAAAGTAAATTTTGGAGGCATTTTTTCTTTTTGAGTGATTGTCACAGAATCTCCAGCAAGAGTTCCACAAACTGAACAATATTTTGAAAAGTGTGCATAAAAGACTGTACCCAAAGACTTCGAAGTGTGCCTCTGCACTATGCATCTAAAAACTATATGCAGATACTAATCTTTCCAAATCATAGTCATTACATAAATAAAACAAATTTCTAATTTTCCTAGATTTTGGGTTAAACTATTTTTGAGTGTTCTGCATACACTAAGTTAAAGTGATGTGAAGAATTTCAAGAATATTCAAGAGTTTCCTTCTTTTACGAGCATATAAAAAACACCTACCGTCTCATCGCATTATATTTTTAAATTTCCCTAGCCAGTTAGTTCACTGAAGGAGTACAAAAGATGCACTAGAGATAAAATCCTATGTAAGAGCATTAAAAAAAATCATCTGACATGATTTTTTCAAATTACAATTTACATGGTAATTATTTTTAAATTTAAAGCAATACAAAATGATGCATTTCAAACTTCAAGGAAAGTGTCTCACTGGAAAATATTTCCATAACAGAAAAACAAAACAACAACAAAAGTCTAGAATGAAAATGCTCAGAACAAGTAGAATCTTCTGGTTAGTAACAGTTTTCACCTCATGGTCAACCACGATGATGATAATAATAGTCAATCATAGACAGCAGTGTCTAGTACACTTTTATATACAGTCGTGGCCAAAAGTCCTGCACGAGTAGACCAAAAGTCAATTTTTGATGTTTGAAAGTCAATTATACAGCGTAATGGTAAAGTCAGGAATACATATTATACATCATTTTAAAGGACATTTTATGCAGAATTCAAATATTTTTACAGAATGTTATTACCATTAATAGAAGTGAAGTTACAAGCAAAAGTACAGCATCTAGTCATAAAAAGCAAAAAATAGTGGAATTTGTGTACAACGCATTTAACGTAAAATTACTGTACAGTACATTATTGAAACTTGCAGGACACTTGAAGTAACTTACCAACAAGAAAATATGCTTTAATATTTAATTGGATAACCACGATTTCTTAGTAACAAAGTGTACCTTCTTGGCATCGAACTAATGAGCTTAACACGGTGCCATACGACGTTTAGACTCAATTAATGCTGTTTTAGATGTGGGTCCTTGTGACACATCTTTTGCTTCAATCTCACCCACAGATTCTCTATGGGATTAAGATCCGGTGACTGTGCGGGCCACTGAAGTTTTCTTATAACTTTTTGATTAAATCACTCGTCAACCAACTTTGGCTGATGACATGGATCGTTATCATCCCGAAAGATAAAATTCTGCAAACCCATGTCTTGTGCAGATGATAGGTAGCAGTTTGGACTCCAAAATTTCTACATATTTCGATCCATTCAATGTGCCATCAACAATGTGCAGAAGGCCAACAGCACTGTATGTAATACAGGACTATAACATCCCCGAATGTGGGCGCTTGATTGTTGGCTGTGTGCAGCATGCCTCATATTTTTCACCAGCCCGATGACGTACATAATTATTTTTATTATTAGCGGAAATAGCAACAGTTGTTTCATCACTGAAAATAACATTTTTCCATTCATCAACAGTCCAATTCTTGTGTGCCTTGACCCAAGTAATTCTTTTGAGCTGCTGTTGTTAAGGAAGGAAAGGTTTTCGTGCAACTTTTCGTGCAGTCAGTCCATTTTCTTGTAGCCTACAACAAACTGTATGTACAGATAGATGCAATACTGCCTACTTAATTCTCCCACTCATTTCTTAAATCAGTGGCTGTTTTAAACCTAGATTTTAAAGAATGACGAATCAACATGTGATCATCACGTTCAGTACACAGCTTTGGTCAACCTGTTCTTTTTCTGTTTCCCACACATCCAGTTTCTGCAACTCTTTTAATGGTGCACAAGACAGTGGAATGATCACAGCCACATTTAGCAGCAATTTTACGACTACTGAATTAGAGTTCATGCAGAGTAATAATTTTTGCCTTGGTTTGAAGAGGCAGGACCAATTTTCGGGTCATTGACATTCCGAAATTCAAATATCACCAGGAATTCTGCATAAACTTCCATCAACTGACTACAAGCAGCTGTGTTCTAAGTCAGCAGATGATTCTACATCCTTTTATATCTCACTAGTGGATGTCGGAGAAAGCTATAGTGGATTAGAGGGGCGCAAATGTTTTTTCAAAACTGGATTTGTTTCCTTACTTGCACATTTTTGCTTGTAATTTCACTTCTATTACTGGTAATAACATTCTGTAAAAATATTTCAATTCAGCATAAAATTTCTTTTAAAATGATGTATAATATGTATTCCTGACTTTACCATTACACTGTATAAGTTGACTTCAAACATCAATAATTGACTTTCGGTCACTGGTGAAAAACTTTTGGCCATGATTGTACACAGTGTAGCGCATTTGTGGTTCCTCAGCTCCTAATAACTACGATGATATCTTCACTGCTAATACAAATTCTTGGCTCCAGGAAAGGTAGACAGCTAGGCAAAGAACAGCACAATAAATCAGGACTCTTATGGAAATTAAACCAAAACACAATAACTGAGACGCTGTTTTTAGTAATGCTTTGGTGAAGAATATTACTCTTGAATAAACTACAGTTTCTGCTCTATGTATACGTATTAATATCTTTTTACATTATTCTACCAGACAATTTCCCAAAAAAGTAAAAACACTAACATTTTGAAAATAAATGAGAAATAATTTCATAGATCTACAAAATCATTTTCTTTTTAGAAATCCAGTAAAAGCTCAGAGTTGTTCCCCATGACAAAAATGCTTTATTTGGAGAACACACTAAAATGTTTTCAAAAACGAACATTTTCATGCTAGGTTTATCTTAATGAGAAATGGACGATGAGACAGTCAAAAAAAAAAAAAAATGGAGCAAATAAGAGTGACTGAGGGATATTAATTGGTAAATTATGTTCAACTAAAAACGAAGAACAAATATTTTGCACGAATCGCATTCAGTTCATCATAACTTTTAACAAAGGATGTTAATTTCATATTTTTTCTCATGCAGTCAACATTATATTTATGCTTGGCACTAGAAATATGATTTGTAATTCCACCAGGCAAAATGTTGAAATTACATCGACACGTAGCGCAAAATGCAGATTTTCCATTTTTTGAAGATTTTGCAATTTACACTGGAATTCCACAGAACACACATCATGGAATGTTTTATAGTACTGCCCCCCCCTTTATATTGCTGCCCATAGTGAATTACTAGTACTAAATTTATTAACACTTAAAAAAACCATAAGAAAAACTGCTATATTAATACAGTAAAAGTTTGGAGTTCGCAGGGAAAAAATGCTGATTACAAAGTTATCCGATAGAACTAGTCAACAAGGAAAGCACTTGGCTACAATGAGTTCAAATGAAAGGCTCTTTCATCTAGAAACAAAGGTTTGGGATTTAGTAGTTCACGAATGTCATCCTTTAGAGTTCTTCTCCCCCCCCAACATTCCTCACAAACTTGCAGCATCATTAAAAGTTTATCCGACCCCTTTAAGGGCATCCTTTATACTTCCAAATGGCACTAATTTTATGTCTTCACCCCCCTCCCACTTTACCAAATAGAGCTTCTCTAGTTATTACTTCACAAAAACAATATGGGCCCATCACCCTCTGGACCACGTTTCGCCAGGAGCAAACAGCCACTTATTTCGTCAGCTATTTCTTTCGAATCTCGTCCCCTCACTTTGAGCGCAGTCACAGCACAAAATGTTGGAACTGGGGTTTTAATTCCAATCTTATATCTCCAAAAAAAAAAAAAAAAAAAAAAGGCCTCGCATGAAAAAATTTAGAATATACAGAATTTTGTTTTAGATAGTGAGTCCTAAACATCATGCAATTTGGTTTGATAGAACAGAAGTCATGAAATAAATAGATTCTTTTTATTCAAAGTTATTATAAAAATAAAGAAAAAAAAAAAAAGCCTACTCCCTCCGTAGAAATTTTGGTACGAACATTGGTGTTGAACAGCGTACTGAAGTTCCTTTGCAATCATGCTTTGATTTTAAGCAAGTCATCACACAAAAGAGTGGAAGAATGAATCCCGCTCCTATGTCCTGACCTCTGACCATTTTCAATAGGGATTCAACAAATTAGTATGGACTCCAAAATACTAATTTCGTTAAATCCAGCCAAGACATCATGTAAATTATCGTGCGGACGGACAAAGCTGAAACATATCACACTTCCTCAACCTGCAGTCGGAAAAGCGTAAAAAGCTTACTGACTAACGGACCAACAAAATAAATCATTGCTGGAGAAGCAGCGAGTCGAATAAACATTGGACTTATTTTTAACTTCCTGTTTACTGCATTCTTTCATAAGGTCAATTTATTTCCCAAGAAGAAGTTACAAAGCCATGCCAAATGCATTTTTAATTTCACAAAACTCGCAGCTTTTGTTTAATTTCGTCATGTTGGGTATTGATTTAAGCTAAAAAAATTCTGCAGATTTAAAATCCATTTGAATTTTTTTTTTTTTCTACAATAACTACGTTCCGAGATAGCATTTTGAACTGGGAGTAATAAAGATAGGTGCTCCAATGCCGGACACTCCAACCTCACGCCGGCCTACTTAAGAAGTTGCTACTTGGGGGAAGAACAATGCATTATCTGAAAAGAGGGTGAACAATGCATTATCTGAAAAGAGGGTGAACAATGCATTATCTGAAAAGAGCGAGAGATAAACAAACCCAGCTGGGGTAGTTCAGTTTACACATGGCGCAAGCTTTAGCATTCGAAATAACGCAAAGCGATAACCCCCAAAACATGTGGGAAAACTATGAACAAATGTTTCCCACAAAAACACATGTAACTGAAAAGTGTATTTGTAACTTAAATCAGCACTTTATTTTAAATGGATTAAGTTAAATAAAAAAAAAAAATCTGATGGTAGGTGCAAAATCATAAAAAAAAAAAAAAAAAAAAAAAAAAAGAAAAGAAAATCTGGGAGAATCACTAAATATGCCTGTAAAACAAGTTGCATTTCCGTAAATTTTACAGGTAAATCTTAAAATCTGGCAGGTCATTACTAATTTAGTAAGAAGGTAGTTTCTTTCTTCTTTGAATTTCCGGGTCATCCTGTGAACTCTGACTTTTATGTCACAAATTGCGGCTCAGGATCAACATGCATGATAAAGTGGATTATATAAAAATAGCCTCCCCTCCCCCATCCTTCCTGAATTTTACAGCAGCAGAGAGCTGGTGAATGGGAAAATAAAATTATGGCAATAAGTGTTTTGGGTATTAAAAAAAGAACACTATCACTTTTCATTCTAGTATCGTCATTACACATTATGTTTCTGTGTTATTCTTTGAAATTTTAATTTACCACATTTGGCCCTAGATCTGGAACATATTTGTCCAACTGTGTTCTGATGAACATGTTCATGTGCCAAGTCCTATCAAAGGTGCAGAAAAAGTGATATTAACTGCCATTGGCATATTTTTAACTTTATCAACAACATATTCCAATCTGTTAAGCATCACAATGGACTCTGGTGCCTGTGGGTCAAGGTTAGTAGACTCCAAGGTTATGCTTATCCAACACTTCCGCTAGTCACTGTCTCAATGGTCGCCTTTGTGACGTCACAGTCCCGGACCGCTTCACACCCTGCCGCCTAAGGCTACTTGCTCCCGTTTTTTTGGTTCAGGGTCTGAAAGTTATTAAACATTGTGTCTCATTTCTGAGAATTTGAAGCTCCGTATTTGCAGCAAACAAATGTTGTTTTTCTTGGTTATATGTTAAACACTGAACATGCCTGGTTCGTGCGCGATAACAACATGTTCAAATTATTATTCGAAAATCAGAAGGAATGGCACTCATTACCATAGGTTTTCAAAAAATGAAGTTTTGCATAAAACATAGAAATTCAGATGCAAACGAGCTGACAGTTTCAACGAAATGAATTCAGCTGGATGTTTATTTTTCCTGCGTTCGGAACATTTTCCTGAGGAAAACTATGAATGTGATTTAAGGAATGAACTTCTAGGTTTGCCTATACACAAAATGCTGAAGGACACTGCTGTACCAAGTTTAAACCTCCCGGGAAACTTTAATGAAAATTCTAATTCAGAGAGAAAGAACAGACAGGAGAAAAGGAAACGAACTGTTTGTTCGCGATTTGATAAACTCCGATAATAAAGAGGAAATTTTAGAAGACATTTGGAGTGCTGATGATGAAAATACTGAAATTGAATGTATGAAACCTGAAAACAGAAAATGAAATTCTATTGAAGGAAAATTATATTTTGCTGAAGGAAATAAGCAGAGGCTGCTTGCAACATCCAACAAATGAGTTGATGAGCATGGTTATTTAACTAGAAGAATTTTTTTTTAATTTTAAAACTACATGGGGAAAATAATTTAAGGAAAGTTAGGGGAATTGTTCGCACCGAAGTGGAAGCTTCAGCCCATCAGTTCTCCCCAAATGTGCACCCTGCCATCAAACTGTTCATGAAAACTTGAATTATGATCTATATGTGCCATATTAACGCTCAGCAAAAAATATCTTGCCAACCCAAGAAGAGAAAACTGGTTAAAACAGTTACCTAAGGAACATGACAAAGGTGAGTGAAGAAAGAATTTCTTTACGTTAAATAATGTCCCGATTCTTAAAGTTCTCAAATTTTAGCAACTGAAATATGACTAAAGAAAAAAAAATAAATAAATAATTGCAAAGATCCATGATTTTAACTTTTCTGTTCAGCAATTAGTTACAAATAATAACAGAGCATTTAGTGAACTTATTTCCAACTTTTTAATTAAGCAAGTTCGTGGAATGCTACTCAAGTTTTTATTTGTTCCGCATAAAAGGATTTCTTCACGAGGCTCTAGTAGCATAATCTTATAAGGTTTTTTTTTCCTTTTTTTGAATTTATTTAAAGACAATATTACAGTTACATATAAATAAATTAGAAGGTATTATCACTGTCCCTGCACTTTTCCTTAGTGCCATGTCAATATCCTATTTAGATGTATTTAGATTAAACAGATTTGAAAAAAAAAATGAAAGAAATGCATAATAAGTTTCTTCAAATTCTAGGTTTACTCTAAATAAAATATTCACATGGATGTCCGTTTTTCCCGCGAATATTACAGATGTGCTTTTGCATTACATCTTGGTTGCAAGCTTTCAGATACAAAGCATATTTGAGTAAAAAGTGGTTGACATTTCTCCCGTGAATGCTTTAATTGTATCAACAGTCTACCCGTCCTGATCGCTGCGTCGTCTGCTACATTGACGGCACTACGTAAGGGACCGGCACTTCCGCTGCGAGGGAGGCGGGATGAGCAAACTTTACTGTCTACTAACCTTGTCTGTGGGTAACTGCCCCCAACCCATTACTATGACTTTGGATCCTCACATCAGGAAAGATGCTTATTTGAAGCAAAGTTAGTGCTGGCTTTCCTATGACAGAAATGAAACACCATTCACTAAATCATTTCTGATACACATATACTGCGAACCACAGATTGATTCTAAATTTTCCACTTATTTAAACTTTGTTGAGAAAAACGAAACAAATCCTGAAATGTTTTGTCGAAACAAATGCTGGATAGGCCTGTGCATTGTCTCTGCCAGTCAGTAGTGCTCCTGTGACATCATGACTTTATGTTAAGTCACTAGGTGTTTGTTTCTAGGTTTCGTCCCTTGATCAACAGCCTAACAGTAAAGAATACAATGTATCTAGGTAATTTTTCATCTCCTACAAGGCACACATCCAAACTAATGGAATATGTTCTCCGTAACTTCTTCTACCAAAGAAGTACCTACACCAGTTCCAATGTCTGCATTACTAATTCTGTTCTATCAATGAATAATTTTTTCTCATATTCCTCTTAGCAATGACATGTTACCTTTGAGAGAGCCCTTTACATCCAACTCTATCATAAAAGAGGTTCTGACTAATGCTTCATACTGGAATTGCAAAGTTAAAACAAGAGACTTCATAAATCAGAAATGCAGTCTTACAACACTGAAACTGAAAAGCTCAGGAAATGCAGAATTCTCTTGTGGATTTGATTAAAAAATCATTGCAGGAATGAAACTTTATTATCAAATGACAGTGAAAAAGCAAAGCTTTCTGCTGATAACTTAAATCAAATGATCATATGCAGCAAAAATTTTGTCACAGACTTGTGTCTAAATTTAAAAGGTTGGCTTACCCAGAGCAGACAATAAATAATTCACCCAGAAATAATACAACCATAATTATTCCTTATCTCTGGGCTGTTTAAATTATCTTCAGAAGTTTAGTGTCCATCAGGACACATTATCAATGCTGTACTGATGTTAGTTGTCCTAAAAGGTTCCTGAACCGTGGGGGTGGGAGGTTGTGTTGGAACACAGTTCAGGAACCTTCAGGGCAACTAATATGAGTAAAGCATCAATAACATGACCTGATAAACATCAAGGGACACCAAACGCCTGCAGATAATTTAAACAGCCCAGAGATAAGGAATAATTACGGTTGTATTGTTTTTATGTGAATAATTTGTGTCTAAAACACTGAGAAACATATTCAGGAAGCTGTGAAACCTCAAAATTCTGACCTTAAGAATAACACAGGGAAGGCATTTTATCTCCATAACTTCAGTCACTTAAATTTCATTTTTTCTCAAATTTGGATGTTTATAAAATGTTTTTATATACACCCACATTATGTCATGCAATTTCATGTACACGCCTCATTGTGACAGTAGTTAGTGCATTCTGCCAACAAATTTCATTTTTTCTGCATTCAGTAACAAGAAATGGGGTAAAAGAAAAAACAGCATCCAAACCGGAACAACAAGAAACACACTGCAAGCTGTATTCAATGCATGCATGTTTCCACAAACTGTGCAAAAACTGATTCTAGTGAAAAACAAGGGGAAAAAAAACAGCTACTTCCTACATATGCCATGGTTATACACTCACAGAATTTCAGGATTTCTGAATTTTTTTCCTGCAGGACATATGCAATCCAAATACTCCTACTCAAAATACGGTGAAACCAGGGGCGTATTTAGAGAAGAAGCCAGGGAAGCCTTGCTCCCTCCCAAAAGTGTTTCATTTTTAAATGTTTGGTTAAAATGCACAACTTACATTAGAAAAATGCATCAACTTGCATTAGTAAAAAAAAAATGCTTTCATTTTTTCTTCTATTTTTCATTAACTTTTATTTTGTTTTGGTGGATTTCAAAAACTTCCATTTTTTTCAACAAATGAAAGAGTTCTAAGGTAGGGACAGACAAATCTAAGGCAACAGCCACCATGGCACCTGAGTTTTCAAATTCTATTCTGAAAAATTTATTTTTCAAAATTTGGCTTTGTATTACAAAGCTTACATCTCTTTAATAATGCAACAAATACAATGCATTGACTTTTCCTGTTTGAGTCTCTCTTGTATGCACGACTTACTCTGTGATCAGAATAATAAAGATCCCAATAACAGTTTTGGGACAATTCCCAACAGAGTTATGCATTCTGCAGCGACATTGGCGATAATAAGTCAGGCTCTGAATATAAGTGCAGATTAGCACTCGCCGTATGGTGATCAGCTGGCAACTTTGGCGATTAAATTTATTTTAGTGGTCGCCAGTTTGGCCATTTGTCATTTTTAGTGCTAATTTATAACGGTATAATAATTTAGAAGTAAAAGGACGCAAAATCCCTCCTAACTAGGGATGGGCTAAAAACCTCAACATTTTTTAACATCAAAGTTTTGCCACTGATAATCAATGTTTAAACCTCGATGTTGCAGAAGCCGATACATCGAAAAACAGAGATTTCATGACCGATGTTTGAAACTCGTAAAGAATATTTTCTAGGTAAAGTAAATGAATTTCTTTTTGTTGCATTCTTGTAAAGAGGAAGGGAATATCATCTTTCTATGTAGTGAACTGGCTGTTTTTGGTTGATGCTTCGTCGGCAAAATAGAGTTATTTTCCTCGATGTAACAGGAACTAAGAAATTGAAACATCATAGGTTTCCACCGATACATCGAGCTTTTTAACAAATATTACTGGTTACTTGATTTGAATTGGTGAGTAATCACCGTCACATTGAGCAGAGATTTTACCCACCAAAGTGTCCATTTACTGATATGCAGATGGAAAAGTACGAATTCTTCAGCTTATTAGCAAAAGCATCGAAACATCGAGGTCTTCACCGTTACATCGGAAATTTCCACTAATACTATCGATGTTTTGGGAATGACTAACCACCGATGTGCCTCTTTTCTAGTCCTAACTTACTTGAATTATAAGTGTGTAGCAGCAATAGCGCAAACAATACCCTTTGTCACAGTTCTTTTTTCCTTTTTGGCCACTAACTTTTGTTGACTTACCGGCCACTAGATGCTTAGCTAAAATTCCAGTCTGCACGTATAGATCTGAAGTTCGGCGGAGCAACCCAAGAGAGATGTGTGCATGTGCTGACTGACATCCAAAAGGTTCATAGTAATGGCATTGATTTCACATGGGGTGCTTTATTTGTATTTATTCATTAATCCTTTTATTGAAACCAGAAGACAAAGCTAGTAAACTTTTTGAAATGAAAACCTAATTTGAAATGCAACTATTACTACATGTCTATATTATGTTCCCTATTTTGGGCTGTGGATTTTGCACCTGAATTATTGAGAAATATGTAAGGAATACAAATACACTAAATTTTGACTGTTGAAGGTCACAATTCTGTATGTGTAGTTTTTACTTAGATCAACTAGGGTTTTCTCCTTATATCTCTTGAAAAAAAAATGTACTGGATCCTGAAAAAGGAGCCTGGTGCCTAAAAATTTTGGGGGTTTGTCTATGCTTGCTTATAAATATATTGCTCATTTAAAAACTGATTTTATTTTATTTTATTTTTTCGGTTGGGGGGTTTAACGACCACTATGAGCAACTCAATGGGCTACAAGCAGTCACCTGTCCCTAATTTAGAGCCACCCGTTCCAGGGAAGGAAGAGAGCCAATACAGTGAGACAAACACAACATCCATGCCTCACTGGGATTTGAAACTGGATCCATCTTGGATGAAAGGTAAAAACTAATTTTGCATATACTCGTGCTGCAAACCATTTACTATTTATTTTCTCATGATTTACCCATCAAATTTTGCAGTCTTATTTCTTTTAGCAATGTAATGTGTGAACTGTATTCATAATCTTATTTAATAGCAAAATAATCTTACTATCATATCTTCTGTTATACACATTTATTATACTATCAGATTCAAAGGCGAGCACCTCGAAAGAAAGAATTTTTTAATATGTAACATGCCCTTATTGGGTCTTTTAACATATCTTAAAAAGGAGCAATTGGCAATGCACAGTTTAATCCATTATAAAAGTACTTGCTATTGTTATAGCTGGTTATTTACTTCTTCTGTTCTTTATGTCCTCTTCCTATTCATTCTTGCCTGTAGGTTTCTGGTTATTTCGCTAAATGTTCAAATAATCTTTTTCAATATTTCTTTTTGTGCTACCTACATATTTACTTATAGACTTTTGCCTAGCAAATCAAGCAATATCTATATAGGAGATCGAATTACTGGCTTAACATAAAAACTGGAAAATCATACTAACAGCTGAGTCCATATGCATAGAAAAAACAAACAAAAAATCAAAATTGTAATAACAACAGTCCAACAAATTTATCATATCATGGAAACATTTGTTTGCAATAGAGAATCAAATAGAACAAGAGAGGAAAAAAATATAAAGAATCTTAAGTTTATGAACAAAATCACCAATAGACGGAGCCAATTACGTCATGATGTCAACGATCAGTGGTAGAGGCATGATTTTCAGAAGCTCGGCACAACCACGATGTTTTGTTAATGACCGTTGAAGATGCCAGCGAGATAGGCTGTGTGAAACTCGTCCGGCGTGATGCTTCGGATTATGAGGGGAGTACTTCAAGATTATATAAGTTCAATTGTGCGGTTTCATTGGAAAATATCCACTGTTGTTTAGACATTCTTCATTTATAAATGTTTTAAATATTTTGATATTTTAAGTATACACTGATAGTGAAACTCTCAGGAACATAGTTGCAATAATACTGGCAACAGTAACAAAGGAAGGACGTTGCTGCGGCGTCAAATATATGAAGGACTCGGGAGCATTGATTTGCATGGTGGACAAGCAATAGAATTTATATAGAATTTTTAATCTCAACTTTTTAAAATGTACAGATAATAAGGACAGAATAATTGGACCAAGGATGAAATTTTGAAATCATACGGTGGAAGTGGATTGTCCTGATACCATGGTCGTATATCGAACCCATCCAATACTATGACCTGATAATCTTATATATAATACACAAAATGTCTGTTTGTCTGAAGCAGTAAAAACTCTCGAACGCCGAACTGTGGCATCGTGAAATTTGCATAGCTTATTAATACTGGAATTTCTAGGTCAACGCAACTATTTAAAGATCTCTAAGTTGTTCTGTTCCCGAGTTATGAATTAATTAATAAGCTAATCAATAAAGTCAGTGTTGTTCGCTACGTCATCGTTATCTGTTCCAAATCTGAAAGCACGTGACTGCATTCATCCACAGGCGCTTCTATTCTTTGAGAACCGTGCATAAAAAAAATGCAAACACGAACTTTGTGAAATCTTAACGAAACGGGCTGCAATTTTTATCAACACCATGAATTGGTAATAAGAAAAGTCCCTCAAAATTTCACCAGAATCCTGTCAAAACTTTTTAAAATAGGCATGGAATTTTTAATTAATCGGTAAACAGAAATACATACGCAGAAACGGTTAATAACATTTTGACGGCTAATTTTAAAAGTTAGTTACCGATTCGGGTGAAATTTAGAGGTCATGTTCCTATTAACGATTTATTGTGTTCATCAAAATTTCAGCCAGTTTCATACAATATTCGCAAAGATACGTTTTTTAACTTTTTATCCCAGAGATTCGCACCTCAAAAACGTCTGAAACTGAAAGCACATGATGCATTTGATCATCGATAACAAATTTTGTTTAGTCAGTGTTTCAATGCTGTGTCTTCTGGACACGTGTTAAATAATTCGTAACGCTTTTGGTCCGTTTGATTTTACAGCTATATGTTGGAATATCAAGAGCAAAGGATCCAACAAAATTATATATTCTCGCCGACGAAGGAGAAACCAAAAATGTTGTGTACGGCCAAGTGCTGAAATAATCACAATATGAATAAATAATTTGTAATGACCGAATTTGTGAAATCAGCTTTTTTCTTTCTTGCAAGCATCATCCCCGCCCCCATTTTTTTAATAAGCCTGAATCCCTGGCAAAGCCGGGTAGTAAAGCTAGTACAATATAATGGACACTGCTTTATCTACAGAAAGAAAATTTACATTCAAAAGCATGAAATAACAAGAAACCTACAGGCAAGAATGAATAAGAAGTGGACATAAAAAGAACACAGAAAGTAAATAACCAGCTATAACAATAGTAAGTACTTTTATAATGGATTAAACTGTGCATTACCAATTGCTAATTTTAAGATATGTTAAAAGACCCAATAAGGGCATGTTACATATTAAACAATTCTTTCTTTCGCAGTGCTTGCCTTTGAATCTGATAGTATAATAAACGTGTGTAAAAGAAGATATGTTAGTAAGATGACTTTGCTATTGAATAAGATATATAAAACATGTAATTCAGTATGCTCGGCATGATATTGTGAATGAGTGAACTCAAATGTATTCATACTACTACAAGTATGTAATTCTAATACACTGGTGTGCAAAACTTAAGGACGAAGAGGAGAAATTAGCATAACAGCGGAACAAGCAGGCAGAACGGACCGAAAGACCACTCAGGAGATAGACTAGGGTCCGGTATGGTAGGGCATGCGCATATATGCAGCATGACGTGGGGGGAGGGGGTGGGTATAAAGCACACAGGCGGTGTACGCTCAGCAATTCGGTGAAAGCTATTGCACTGTGTACATCGGTTTGAACGACGTCGAGTTGCTGCCACCATGTGACGTGGCCAACAGGCAATTCAGTAGGCGACATCTGGATGACTTTACCCGAGGTCGTGTCATTGGGAAGTTGGAAGAAGGTCGAAGTGTGGCAGAGGAGTTCGGGATCCCTTACAGCATCGTTTCACGAGCTTGGAGAGCATTTCAAACGACAGGAACAGCTGTCCGAGAGTTTAGCAGTGGTCGTCCACGAGCAACCACAGTGGCGGACGCCGGTATATTGTCCTACAGGCGAGAAGAGACAGATGGCAGACAGCGGGAGAAATCGCAAGGCACATGCAACAGACAACTGGACGTCCGTTATCGAGTTTACCATGGCCAGCAGGCTGCACGAAGGTGGTCTATTTGCACGATGACCAGTACGGTGTGTGCCATTAACGCCTGCTCATCGGAGTCGGCGGTTTCTGTGGTGCCAGGAACACAAGAACTGGACACATCAGCAATGGGGTTGAGTTCTCTTTACGGATGAGAGCCGATTTAGTCTGACGAGTGATTCTGGACGTAAACACATCTGGAGAGAGCAGGGAACACGCAATCATACCTCCAACATCATCAAAAGGGACCGGTTTGGAGGTGGCGGAGTTCTCGTTTGGGGCGGTATCATGCTTGGTAGCCGTACTGACCTCCACATCTTCCAAGGAGGTTCAGTCACTGGTGTCTGCTATTGTACCAAGGTTCTCCTGCCTCACGTGCGTCTGTTTAGAGGTGCTGTGGGTCCTGAGTTCCTCTTCATGGACGACAACGCTACACCTCAATATACAGTGGCTGTCGCAGAGCTGTTGGAGAGTGAAGATATTCAACACATGGATTGGCCCGCAAGGTCCCCGGACCTAAATCCAATCGAACACGTGTGGGACCTTCTCGGGAGACGCTTAGCAGCACGTCACCAGCCGCCAGCAACGATTCCGCAGCTGCAATTGACGCTACAAGAGGAATGGGCTGTGATGCCTCAACAGCTCCTTGACAACCTCGTCCTCAGCATGGACAGACGTTGTAAATCCTGCAACATAGTCAAGGGTGATCATATCCCCTACTAAAGACTGGATTTTTCTTGGCAACCGCCTGTCACATGGACGTTTCTGTCTTCTGTCCAGTTGTGCTCGAAGCTACCTTTTCAATAAAGTGCCTTTGTATCCTTTGGATTCCTTGTTTGGACGGTTTTGCTGACTTGTCCCATATTCTTACATCTTGGGGATCTTATGGTATGATTTGAGTCCATGTGGAGCACTTCTGCATGACGTTACATTCGAAAAACTGTCTCGTCCTTAATTTTTGCACGCCAGTGTACTATAACTATAGCATACTAAATTATTTCACAAGAATGTAGGACAAAAAATTACACAATTTTTTTTAAACATGCAAAACAGACTCTCGCCACTGGATTTGTGAAAAATCAAAAATTACAAGAGTTTTTCAAACAGGCAAAATGCTGTAAAAAGTATAACAATAAAATGCATTTTTCTGAATCTTTTCATGAAAATAGCAGTGGGCACAATGATCTCGGTGCCTATGGAGTATGCTTCTCTGCTCGAAGGTAGGCCTGATTACCATATTAGGCTTAGCAACAATAATAGACTTGTCAAAGAAAGTTCTGCACCAGCAAAATATGGAAGTCTAATGGGTGGCAATCCACCCTCCTACAAAAAAGACTCCTGCTGCTGGATTTGCAGACCACATTGCACTTGCAGGCAATTTCAGTTTACAGATTTAAAAAGACGTGTACCCTTTTTGCCAATAATTTATAACATAGAAAACCTTCACAACATGGGGATAAATTATTAGCCGGACTTCACAGGGGGAAAAAAATGTGCATTTTTTGGTAATGGCGTAGAGCAGTGTCTTTATACAGGGGCCATGTCAAAATTATTGATCAGTAAGTAACAAAATTTTCTTCGCATGTCATAACGATGTTCCCATTCCAGCAGCGCGCACATCACATCTTCTCCCACCTGCGGACAAAGTGAGTATGCGCTGGCCGCTAGGAGGCAGTGACAGCAGCCAAAGAAACCGGATGTGGAAGCAGAAAGCACCCTAAGGTGGAATTCATGTGCAGGGAGCAGATTTCTTTTGTGAAAATACATCCAGGTTGCCCGTGAGAGGAATGTTAATGCATTGCCATATTCAGCATTCAGAAGGTGGATGTTGGCATTTAAGAAGGGTCATGAAGATGCTGATCATCGCTCTGGTACTAGGAGACCTGTTGAGGTCATCAATGACAGGCATGGATGGGGCATTAGTCTGGGAATTGTTGAACACTGACCAACGATGGACTTGCATGGAATTGTCTTGTGGGGTAAACATTTCTTCAAAGACTGTTCACAGGATACTGACACAGCATCTGGGAATGAGGAAAATCACCAGCAGGTGAGTCCCTCACCATCTGTTGCATGTTCAAAAATGGCACCAATTCGCTATGGCCGAGATGCTTTTGAATCATTATCGACTGGAAGGTGAAGCTTTCTTGAAACGCATAATCACAGTGATGAAAAGTGGGGACCCAGCTTAATCATCAATTGTCTGAGTGGTGACATCCAAGTCCCCTCGACCGAAAAAAATCTGCCAGTCTCCCAGCAACGTCAATGTGTTGCTTATTGTTTCACATGACTGGTTTGGGGTCATTCTCACAGATGCTGTGCCTTCTGGAACAGCAAACACTTAATGCATAGGTATTACAAGAAATTCCTAGATCATCATTTACGACCAGCACTTCGCCACAAGAGACTTGAACTTTTGGAAAAACAGCCAATTTTGTTGCATGACAATGCTTTTAGCCATAGTTAGTGTGGTAACAAGACTCCTGCAGAAATGGAGTTGGGAGATCCTTGACCATCCGCCCTATTCACCTAACATGTCTCTCTGCAATTTTGATGTGTTTAGGAAGCTAAAACAGCCATCAAGAGGTCAAAGATTCCCGATGAGGGACGCCATTCTAGCTGTAATAGAGGGGTCAATGCACTCTATCTGTGAAAACGACTCTGCTGACAGAGTATAGTGCCTGCTGGAGATTTGGCAACAGGTGCTAAACATGGCCGGAGATGTGGAGTGCCTATAAAAGCAAGCATTGGTAACTATGCTCCACTTTGTACTTCTTTATTCATTAGTGATCAATAATTATGACATAGCCCTCACATTTTGCAATGAATTTTAATGAAATGGTTTTCGTATCCTTTACCATACCTTCTTGTAACACAAATCAACAGAGCAAGCATTTTTGCCTTTTTATAAAGTTAAATTAAATTTCAAGATCACTGCTTACCTTGTCTGTGCATGAGCTACCAACAGTTTCGTGACACGAAGTTGTTCTCATGGCAAACTGAGCGATATACAGTATGATTTTTGAACTTTAACTTTGCATAAAATGTACATTTTGTCCATTCCTTAGTCATTCCTGTTTACAATTAGGAAGAAAGTGAGCATTTTTGCTTTTGTATTAATTGAAATCATAAAAAAAATAAAAAAATAAAAACCTGGCACTGCCTGCTCTTGCGGAGAAAATAACATTGCATATCACAAAAGACCATGGCAGGAAGGGTAGGGTGAGTTCCAATATTGAACTTGAATTTTGATCGAAACAAAATGAAAAAGCGTTGCTTAATATGATGTGAGGAAAGGCATGAGGAGACGCACATTTTCCACAAAATTAAGCTTCAGAAAGCACTAGTGTTGCTGATTCTCAGTATGCAAAAACACTTTATGGGCTACCTAATCTAAATGGTGTAGCTCCAGCACAGACAAGGAAGCAAGTACTGATGCTGAAATTTAATTCTGGTTGAAAAAAAAAGAAAATTCAAAATGCTTGCTCTGTTCGTTGGCACAGTCAGAAGAGACTGTGAAGAACCGGAAAACATAAATCATAGGGAAATTTAGTCGTGCACAACCCGTTAAGTAATGACGATCAGGAGGCAGTCTAGGAAAATACAATTACATTGCTTATCCATGCCTATACCTCAGCGTGACACACCAGACTAGGCCTGCCAATGATGATGACTGGACAATAGCAAACAATACTTAATTTACACTGAAGTTTTATTGAGCGGAGCTAATCAGTTGTTCGGGCATAGGTACGAGATGACTCATCCGATCACCGTGATTTTTTGCATGCAATAGGACATCATCCATGGTCAAGTTTTGACGCCCTCCAATTACAGAAATTCTGTGTCATTGAGGAATAATCGTTCAAAAACTTGCATTTTTAGGAGTTTTACCAGGTTATGAGAAACGGTGGTTTGTTACCTATCTCCTCCAAAGATCTTCAGCCGATCACGGCGACACTTGCCACAGAGAAAGGGAAGAACATTGTGAGGGACATGGGCTTGGTATCATGGTGATTGGTTGTGTCGTATAAAAATATGACCATTAAAAAAACTGACCAATTTTAATAAAAAATCCGCTCTCTAAACGAGACTCTGTACAATTAGCTGTTCGGGCATAGATACGACATGACACATCCAATCACGGTGATTTTTGTAATGCGATTAGACATCGTTCATGGTCAGGTTTTGACGCCTGCCGATTCCCAAATTTCTGTGTCATTGAGGAATTTCAATTAAAGCCTTTTACTTGAACCGTTTCACGAAAGTCTGCTCGCTAACATTAATTTAAGAAAATAGTTTGAATTGAAAAACGAAGAAATGGAAAGACTATCTGTTAGCTCAACACTCGCTTTATCTACAATAATAAAAGGAAGTTTGTGTATGTGTGTCTTCTTTCGCGATACAAAATGGAAAGCGTGGTTCCCGATCTGAGTGTGTCTTTCTGCTTTGTTTAAGTTTAATGCAACCTGATCACAACCAACGAGAAGGAAAGTAGTTCATGATAAAGTTTAGGCTCCTTTTTTTTTTTTTTTTTTTTAGAAAGTTTTATACTTTTGTTCTGGAAGTCATAAATTTTACGCGTTCGTTTTTTTAGAATTTGTTATAATAGATGTCTTAATGAGCTTAGATTTTGCAAAAGCTTTGCTCAAAATTTGCCAACTGTATGCGAGTTATCGGTTATCGTTGGTGGCTTTGTCCTAGTTAGTTACTGAATCAAAAAATAATGCAAATGGAAAATTTCCTAACACTTGATATACCAAATTTGCTCAGAGTATGGTTGTCTAGAACTGACATTTCTGATCCCAAACATCTTTGGTCGGTAGACAGGTATCATGCGAGATTCACATACTTTTCCTGGTCACTGGTTATTCTTAGTAAAGAACATCACACTAAATGCTATGATGAAACACAGCAACAAAGCCCTACACAGTGGCATTCCGAAGAACAGAAAGAAAAAAAAAGGGGGGTGGAACTAAACTAAACAGGATGGATATTAGTGGAACTGCACATAAGCAAACATATCAATTAAATCCACAAGATGCATGCTACATGTATTGTAAATACCACACTGTCACAAATAAAGCAAATTTGGTTAGGCAAAAATCTCTTGGGGAAATGGCAAAATTTAACACATTAACTAAAACTTACCTCTTGGAACATCCATCATTTCCACTGTTGGCCAGGAAGAGCTGTAAAGATTCAAAAGCAATTTACAATACAAATTATAACAGTTTTTGTCACATAAATGTACATTTATCAATTTTTATATGAGCATTACTGTGCAAGTTTTCAATTACATAAAATTTTCACTGACATGTACAGTACTAAATTTTACTTTGCATTGCTATGAGGCTATTTATTGTTCCAATACTTACCGCATCTGCAAGTCAGATACTGTGGCAAACAATTCAAGTTTCATCTCCTACTTTTTTCTCTAAAACGGTGAATAACTAAAGGCAGTCGACAACTGAATGGCTCAAAGAGCATTCTGCTGACTTTCTTAATACATGCTTTTTTTTCAGTGCATCAGCATCAATTTCCAATTTTACTTATTTTTTTGTTCCTAATGAGTGTTGGTGAAAACAACAAGTCGTCAACAGTGGTTCAAAAACTGCTTATATAATATTTCCATATAGCAGATGGAAGTCTCAAAATTGCTAACATTCCAAAAACGACTTTTTGTATTTTTAGATGATGGATAACATCACACATGTAGAAATAAAAATGAAGCAAATATGTGAAATACTGGAATCTTTCAGAAATACAAAAAGGATTATTTGTTTAATATCACGAATAAAGTTTATAAGCACAAACAAGCGGCATTTCTCCAAAAAAAAAAAGTTAAAAGTCTTTTCATTGTAGGTAGTCCCACTGATGATTCATAAACAGAAATATTTCAAACATGAATTAAGAACACTTACTTATGACTTTACTCAGCATTTAATTAAAAAAATTATATTTTAACTTAAAGGGTTGTGAAATATTCTTCATACAATCTGAGTTCTTTTGTATTTTTAGACATTTTTGGCCTCTGGATCTTCATCTAGGCCTATCCTCAATGATACAGAACTGTACTCAAAAACAAAGCCTTGGTTGGATAAGGAGCTGTATCCAAAACCTTAGATACAGTTCCCCATCACTGAGAACAGGCCATTGATAAAGATCCAGAGGCCAGAAATGTCCAAAAATACAAAAGAACTCAAAATATATGAACAGTATTTGACAACACTTCAAGTTGAAGTAGTTTTTTTTTTAACATATAATATTTAGGAAGAGGAGGAACTTTTTAAATGAATAATATTAATTATTATACAACAAAAAATACATATGCAAAAAGTAGCCATGTAGGTGTGCGTGTGTGTGCGCGCACATATGTATACAAAAATTCAAGAGATCTCCACACAAGATTTTGCAGACAGCAGATTCACCATAAATAAAAATAAATGATTTCAGCTAATTTAAGGTACAGGCACTTTTTGGGGAGAAACAAATGCAGGAAATTGGTCATAAACTGGGATTATTTAAAAATCAGTTTCCAAAATAACCTGTTAAAAAAAAAGCAGAATTAGAGGACTCAAAATAGAAAGAAAAGAAAACATCCATCATCAACGATGTCAAGGGAAATTATCTACCAGGCATCTGGTGCAATTTAGAGTCAGACTTAACTGTAATTAAACATCTATCAGGGAAGTGAACACTGAATAAGCCTGATGAAGGAAGTGAGTCATCTCCAAAAAATTGTTAATTTAGAGAAATACGAGGGTTGGAATTTTAATAGTGGCAACACATCTACACTGGTGTGCAAAAATTAAGGATGAAGAGGAGAAATTAGCATAACAGCGGAACGAGCAGGCAGAACGGACCGAAAGACCACTCAGGAAATAGACTAGGGTCCGGTACGGTAGGGCATGCGCATATATGTAGCATGACGTGGGGGGTGGAGTGTCAGAAGGGTATAAAGCACACGGGCAGTGTACGCTCAGCAATTCGGTGAAAGCTATTGCACGGTGTACATTGGTTTGAACGACGTCGAGTTGCTGCCACCCTGTGATATGGCCAACAGGCAATCTAGTAGATAACATCTGGATGACTTTACCCGAGGTCGCATCATTGGGAAGTTGGAAGAAGGTCGAAGTGTGACTAGTGTGGCCGAGGAGTTCGGGATCGCTCACAGCATCGTTTCACGAGCTTGAAGAGCATTTCAAACGACAGGAACAGCTGTCCGAGAGTTTAGCAATGGTCGTCCACGAGCAACCACGGCAGCAGACGACCGGTATATATTGTCCTACAGGCGAGAAGAGACAGACGGCAGACAGCGAGAAAAATCACAAGGCACATGCAACAGACAACTGGACGTTCGTTATCACATTTTACTGTGGCCAGGAGGCTGCACAAAGGTGGTCTATTTGCACGACGACCAGTACGGTGTGTGCCATTATCGCCTGCTCATCGGAGACGGCGGTTTCTGTGGTGCCAGGAACACAAGAACTGGACACATCAGCAATGGAGTAGAGTTCTCTTTATGGACGAGAGCCAATTTAGCCTGACGAGCGATTCTGGACTATACACATCTGGAGAGAGCAGGGAACACGCAATAACACCTCCAACATCATCGAAAGGGACCGGTTTGGAGGTGGCGGAGTTCTCGTGTGGGGCGGTATCATGCTTGGTAGCCGTACTGACCTCCACATCTTCCAAGGAGATTCAGTCACTGGTGTCCACTATTGTACCGAGGTTCACCTGCCTCACGTGCGTCTGTTTAGAGGTGTAGTGGGTCCTGAGTTCCTCTTCATGGACGACAATGCTACACCTCATCATACAGTGGCTGTCGCAGAGCTGTTGGAGAGTGAAGATATTCAACGCATGGATTGGCCCGCCAGGTCCCCGGACCTAAATCCAATCAAACACGCGTGGGACCTTCTCGGGAGACGCTTGGCAGCACGTCCCCAGCCGCCAGCAACGATTCCGCAGCTGCGATTGGCGCTACAAGAGGAATGGGCCGTGATGCCTCAACAGCTCCTTGACAACCTCGTCCTCAACATGGACAGACATTGTAAATCCTACAACGCAGTCAGGGGTGATCATATCCACTACTAAAGACTGGATTTTTCTTGGCAGCTGCCTGTCACATGGATGTTTCTGTCTTCTGTCCAGTTGTGCTTGAAGCTACCTTTTCAATAAAGTGCCTTTGTATACTTTGGATTCCTTGTTTGGATGGTTTTGCTCACTTATCCCATATCCTTACATCTTGGGGATCTTATGGTATGATTTGAGTCGATGTGGAGCACTTCTGCACGACGTTACTTTCAAAAAACCGTCTCGTCCTTAATTTTTGCACGCCATTGTATAACATCGAAGTGGAACACAACAAGTTTATGCTGCTTATGCCACACGCTGGTTGGATACCTAGCACACCTCATTGTGAAATGGACTCACCCTACTAACTACATGCACCTGCACAGTAATGAGAAGAACATGAGCTCTCGCTACCTATCAGTCTAGTCGTGATGTTTTCGAAATTGGAGCAGCGGTGTTGTGTAAAAATTCATAGTGCCAGAGGTCGTACTGCACGACAGTGTTATTAAGGGCTTTTAGAGGCTTGTGAGGAATCTGCATTAGCATACAGAACAGTTGCAAGATGAAGATGGGTAAAATACTTCAATGATGGACACCAAAATGTGAAAGATAAGCCTTGGCTAGGTCGTCCCAGTGCAAGAAGAACAAGTGAGAGCTGTTTCCGCGTTACTGGAGACACATCGGCACTTTACGATTTGTAAGTTAGACAATCGGACAGAAGTGTTGCATACAACTATGCTACACATTGTGAAGGAACGCCTAGGAATGAGAAAAATGCACTGTAATGGGTTCCGCACGCTCTGAGATCCAGAAATGGCAACGATACGAGGCTGCTCTTATCCACTTGGAACGCTATGAGCGCGAAGAAGCTTTCCTTCGCCATATCACGCTGGATGAGACATGAGCTTGATCATATGAGCCAGAAATGAAACGCCAATCTAACAAGTGGAGTCATTGCGAGTCACTGCGCAAATCCCAATTTTGTTGGAATCTCAGCAATGTGAAGGCTATGGTTATTCTCGTGTATGAATAAGATGGTATTATCCTGAGGCATGCCAGACCATCACTGCACAGTATTACTCTACATTTTTGGAACAAAATCTGCAACCTGCTTTGAGGAAGAAGCAGATACACTTTATGCAGAACCCACAAATCATTTTGCATGACAATGCTCGAGCGCATGTTGCATTTGCTGTGGATCAGTTGTTCACTAAATGTGGCTGGGAAGTGCTCTATCACCCAACGTAGTCTCCCGACTCAAGCCCCTGCGACTTTGACTTGATCACTTAAATGAAGGAACCACTTCGTGGCATTTGATTCAGAACTATCCCAGACATTCTTCACGAAGTAGACCGCTCTATACGAACAATCAACCGAACAGGCACTGTCAACAGCATCCTACGACTTCCACATCGCTGGCAATAGGTGTTACATAATGCTGGTGACTACACGGAAGGACTATAAAAATTTGAAACAGGTATGCATTTTGTATTTGTAGTAATTTAATTATGCAGCGGCCACTATTAAAATCCCAACCCTCATATTTCTAGTAAATCCCATAAGGAATAGTCAAAATATGGTCTTTTAAAAATCTTGGTCATAAAATTCAAAATATTACAGTGTTCTGGCAGCAAAATCAGTAGAGAACAGTTTTTTTACTAAATGTACAGATCAAGAACGTCATTTTAAAGAAATAAAAGGCTAGATCAATTAGATGCCATGATTTTGCTTTTTTTTTTCCTTAGCACAGTGATTCTGAAACTTCACATCTTTGGTTTGTTATGAGTGGTTTACCACAATTTTGGTGGGACATTTCTCAGAATCTATTGCAGCAATGGATGTGAAACTTTCATAGAATTCATATCTTGCATACACAATACAGGTCAAACTTGTTCATAATGAGGGCTTGGATTTAGCAAGGGCATTTTAAAGATTTGCTGTGTTTGGTTCAGCACTAAATATCAGGTGCTGAACCTATTTGTAATTACTAATTCTCAGACTTAATGAGCAAATTTCAGATACCTTCCTCTTCAATTTTCAGTGAACCCCTACCCTGGACTGCATTTTACCGAGAATATTCTGTCAATGATGACTGAATTGAATAAGAAACTAGGATGGCCAGCATGTGACTACACAGATTAGGGAAAGCCGGGCGAGATCACTATCTTACTATGTCATGTCTTACACTGTGATGGAACTGGAGGAAAAAGGGAGAAATTAATATTGTTATCTCTCAGAAGTCACAGCTGGCCACAAAAACAAGAAAGAGGGAATGAGAGCTAGCTGTTTTTCAGATTGGTCGTTTCCAGGTCAAAGCTCAATTTGAATTTATTCACAGTACGAACAACATTTTAAAGTGGCATCAATTTGAGTGCTTCGCATTTCACAAAGTCAAAGCGAAGAGTTCTGTGAGAGACGAAGTTAAAATTATTGGTTAAATAGAACAAAGGGGCAAAAATGTGGAAATATGAACTTCCATCATCTATTTCTATGCAATGGAAAAACAAAAACTGAAAAAAGTGTTCCAACGAAAATAACATTGTGAGTAAACGACTAAAGAAATGTGAAAAAGAGTTAAAGCATGCTTTGATAAAGTGGTTTACTGTTCAATGTAATGCTAATTCTACTGTAAGTGTCCCAATCTTGAAAACTTAAGCAGAGAAATTCTCTATACTGCAGGGACATTCAGACTTGGTATGTTCAAACGGAAGGCTTGATCACTTTAAGGACAAACATGACATTTCTTTTGGAAAAATCTGCAGGGAAACAATATCTTCATACATTAAAGATATTTCAATTTGATTGGATGGTCCAAACTAAAGGAGGGCTACACCAGACACAATTTATAATGCTGATAAAATGGGTGTTTTTTATAACATCACTCTGCAACAGACTTTGAAGTTTAAAGCAAAAATATACATCTGAGGAAAGCTTTCGAAAAGTAGATTAAACTGTCAGTTTGCACTAATATGTTTGGCTCTGAAAAAAGCAAGCTTACAATTACTGGAAAGTAAAAACACCACCCAAGATGCTTTAAAAATGAAAAAAATTCTGGTCAACTATGAAAACAATGCATGGATGACTTCAGACATCTTTACAATTAACATTTTCAAATGAGAAAGAGAACTTTGGTAAAATCAAAAAAAGGGGGAATCTATGGGCTAATCCCTCACACTGATGTAATTACCTGATTAAAAAGACAAAAAGAAATGCAAAAATGGACTCAAGTGTGGGATATGGTAGACCTACCACACTTGAGAAGGATGGTCCAACCCGGCATCGACCTGGACTTTCTAAACGGCATATGAGAAAGAGATTTCGGCTGAGTGAGTGTAAGATTGGTGTATGGAATACTAGAAGTATAAATGGCAAGATGAATGAGGTGATTGAAGAGATGAATAAGTATAGATTGGATGTGCAGTGTGTAAGTGAAACCAATAAGAAGGAAATTGGTATAGAAGTGAATGGAATGGAGTGTGTGGTCTGAAGTATTGGATAATGTGAGAGGACAGGCTGGTGTAGGTGTGATGTTAAGTGAAAAGATGAAGAACAACTTGATTCCCTATAGCTGAATAAGTGATAGAATTCTTTGGATTTGTTTGAAAGTGAAACTTCAGAGAATAGTAATTGTTGTAGTGTATGCTCCTTGTGACTCTGAACCCTCTCATAGGAAGGAAGATTTCTGGAATGAGCTAAAAGCTGTTTTGAGCCAGTTTGGTGCTAAAGAGAAAGTTATAATAGCAGATTTCAATGCTAGAGTAGGTGTGCAGAATGTAATTTCTGACAATGTTCTTGGTAAGTTTAATGATCCTTGTGTGAATGATAATGGTGAAAGATTAATTAAACTCTGCATTGAGAATGGTTTGTATGTATCTAATACACTTTTCAACTACAAGTATATCCACACATATACTGTACTTGGGAAAATCGTACTCTTGGTCAAAAGAGTGTGATTTTGTTGTCTATGATCAGCATCTGAAACACTTAGTTGTTGACATTCGTGTGATTGAGAGGTGCGGCTGTTGGCTCTGATCATTACTTGGTAGTGTCACGAGTGAAACTGAATGTTGGTTGGTGAAAAAGAAATAGGAAGAGGCCCAGGATGGAAAGAATAAAGGTTGAAAGGTTCCCTGAAAATCATCAGCATAATTCTGACGTACTCAGAGAACAACTGAAGTCTTGTGAGAGGGATGTAGTAAAGAAGTGGGAATGTTTTAAGAACTGTGTGGTCACTGCTGCTGAAGAGGTCTGTGGTACCACAATAGTGGGTAACAATACAGGTGATGCTTGGTGGAATAGTGAGATTGAAGAGGCAGTAAAGAGAAAGAAGGAAGCCTATTTGGGGATGTTGGAAGGTAGACTTTCTGTGGATGAATATCGCTGTAAGTAAAGAAGCATGAAGCAGCTAAGCTGGCTCACCAGAGTAAGGCAAAAGATGGGAAGGAGAAGGTGGAAAGGCATGAATTGGCTTTTTGGAAAGATAGAAAAACTTTCTGGAAGTGCACGAGACTCAGGAAAAATAGGGGAAACAAAGTGTTAAGTTGTGTGAAGAATAGGGTTGGGGAAATGATATGGGAGCCCAATGAGTTAAGTGAAAGATGGGGTGAATACTTCTGTGAGTTATTAGATCAGGAAAGCAAAGATGATTCTGAGACAGATGCAAATGATGGCACAGTGAAGGATAAAAGCAGTTTTAGCACGGGTGGGATCTCAAGAGAAGACGCGTGTAAAGCTCTAAAATCTCTTCAGAAAAGGCTCCGGGAGTTGATGGCATAACTGCCGAGATGTTGAAATATGGTGGCGACTCTAATTGATTGGTCAACTGAAACTTGCCAGTTGTGCTGGGAGTTAGGAATGGTCCCTCAGGATTGGAAGGATGCTATCATTGTTCCCTTGTATAAGGGAAAAAATGATCAGACTGACAGCAAGAACTATTGTGGCATTAGCCTATTAAGTGTAAGTGTTTGGTAAGGTTGTTATTGAAAAAGTATGGGGTCTTACATCAGAGAAAGTGTGGGATGTTCAGAGTGGTTTTATGCCAGGTAAAGGCTGCACTAACCAAATTTTTGCATTACGCATGATGATTGAAAAGTATCTGGCTGTTGGTAAGAAAGTTTTTGCTGCCTACATAGATTTAGAGAAAGCTTATGACCGAGTAAATAGGACACTTTTGTGGAAGGTATTGAATAAATATGGTGTTACTAGGAATCTACTTAATAGTGTAAAATCCATGTATGCTGGCAGTAGAGATTGTGTAAGAGTGAATGGTGTTTTATCCAAATGGTTTTCTGTTGGTGCAGGAGTCAGGCAAGGTTGTGTAATGTCGCCATGGCTGTTAAATATATTTATGGATGCATGCATGATGCCAAAATAGATAATACTGGTTTATGTCTTGGTGATATCCGTGTGTTGAGATAGCTGTATGCTGATGACACTGTCCTGTTGGCAGAGAGTAAAAGTGAGTTGTAGAGTATGTTGTCCCGGATGTATGAAGTTTGCATGAAATTCAAACTGAGTATAAATAAGGGAAAAACCAAAGTTATGGTTTTTGAGCAAGGAACTGGCAGTACTGAATGTAATATAAGTCTAAATGGCACATTTATTGACCAGGTGAGTGAGTTTGTGTATTTAGGAAGCATGTTTGACTGAGAGAACAAATTGGATGGTGAAATTAGTAGGTGAGTGAATTCTTCATTGAAAGGCATGGCTGCTCTGGGAGGTTTTCATAGGAATGATGGGTTCTCAAGAGAGTCCCGCATGGCTTTGTATGAGAGTGTAATTGTTCCTACTCTGATGTATGGCAGTGAAACCTGCGTACTGCAGAAGAAACATAGGAGTCGTTTGTGTGCTGGAGAAATGTTACTTACGGTGGCGAGGGGGGGGGCAAGACACGTTCTGATTGCAGTGAGGAATGAAGATGTGCTGCAGTTGCGTGATGTGAAGCAAAATGTTGTTAGCAAGGTGGAGACTAATATGCTTGGGTGGTTTGGCCATGTTGAAAGAGTGAGTGATGAGATACTTACTAAGATAATCGTTTTAGCCCAAGTGGCAGGAAGGAAAGGAAGAGGAAGGCCAATGAAGTCACGGGAGGATCAGAAGTGAAAAACCCCCAAATATGTGGAGTCAGTGAATAAACAAAGACATCGCTCTTTCCACATTGTCAAGATCGCTGTAAATGGAGAAGTTTGATACGGCAACACTAAGTAAAAACTATCTGGTAGTTTGTATTTCTTTTTGGAGTTAACCTCTGAATCTCAGAGACAGCTTAGTGATATGTATGTATGTAAAAATTATGCTTCTTATAGACAACTCAGCTCAGAATACTCATCATCACAGGACTTGTGAACATACAGATTAAATTTCTGCCAACAAATTTGATGTTTTGTATACAGCCCATGGACCTGGAGGTTATAAAAAACTTTAAGAATAACTTTTTGAAGCAATTAATCTTGATGCTCTTGGGCAGAAGGGAGAGAGGAACAACAAATACAAATGTGAATGTACTCTAAGCAATTCATTTGATGGTAAATGTGTGAAAAATGCAGCAACAAAGTATCAGAAATTACTTCTGTAAAGGCAGGATTGCAGATTTTGAATGACAGAAACTCGGAAGAAGAGGAAATTTACGATTCACTTCCATCACAACAAAACTTAGAAATTGATGTTACTGAATTTGAAAATTATGTTTTTGCTGCTGATAATGCAATTTTTCCACAGCACACAACAGCATTAGTGATACACTACAAGCAGCTCAAAACTGTGTTTGCAGGTGATAATAGTTTAAAGTTTTTAGCATAACAGCCACCCACTTATTCAGTAGCATTGGAGTGAGCAGAGGAGCTCCAAATTTCTTTGAAGCCAGATCAGCAGACGTTTCCCATAATGACTCAAACTAACAGATGAAAAAGATTTAAAGCCAATTCAAACTACATCAGACATATTTCACAGGCCTGTACAGAAGAAAAATAAATATTTATAATAAGGATTAGTGTTTTCCCTAGATTTTTATTACAGCTGGGTGGCAAAAGATTTTAGCTGGATGGTACTTTTAATGACCCCTTCCTCAATCAAGAAAATAAAAGGATGTTTTGCTTAACATTATTATACTTATTAAACATCTTTAGGGTGTGGTAGGCATTAATGTAACACATGATAAAAACAATAGAAAATTGTACATAAATGATAAAAACAATTAGTTATATTCAGATTTCAGCCAGTTTTCTTCAATATTTATGGTGCATGTGGGAATAAGTTTTCCTCTTACTATTATGTGTATTGTGAAAACATTCATTAAAGAAAATTAGCTGGGTGGGCCGCCCAGTAAAAAGGCTCTAGGGAGAACACTAAGGATTAATGCATGTTATATTACTGCAACTACAAACACTGTCCTGTTGGCAGAGAGCAAAAGTGAGTTGCAAGAGTATGTTGTCTCGGATGTACAAAGTTTGCATGAAATTCAAACTGAGTATTAATAAGGGAAAAATCAAAGTTATGGATTTTGAGAGAGGAACTGGTAGTACTGACTACTGAATGTAATATAAGTCTAAATGGCACAGTGATTGACCAGGTGAGTGAGTTTGTGTATTTAGGAAGCATGTTTGACTGAGAGAACAAATTGGATGGTGAAATTAGTAGGTGAGTGAATTCTGCATTGAAAGTCATGGCTGCTCTGGGAGGTTTTCACAGGAATGATGGGTTCTCAAGAGAGTCCTGCATGGCTGTGTATGAAAGTGTAATTGTTCCTACTCTGATGTATGGCAGTGAAACCTGGGTACTACACAGAAGAAACATAGGAGTTGTTTGTGTGCTGGAGAAATGCATTACTTACAGGAGGGGGGGGGGCAAGACACGTTCTGATTGTGTGAGGAATGAAGATGTGTTGCAGTTATGTAATGTGAAGCAAAATATTGTCTGCAAAGTGGAGACTAATATGCTTCAATGGTTTGACTATGTTGAAAGAATGAGTGATGATATGCTTACTAAGAATTTTTTTTTAGGCAGGAAGGAAAGACACAGGAAGGCCAAGGAAGTCATGGGGGGATCAGATCCAGGAGTGTCTGCATGAGAAAAAGATTATGAGTATGAAGTATAGAATATCTTGTATACAGCATGTGATGGATGTCAGTGAAGACCGAGTTGTATGTCAAGATCGCTGTAAATGGAGAAGTTTGATAAGGCAACAGTACAGTAAGTAAAAATTATCTGGTAGTTTGTATATCTTTGTGCTCTGAATCTCAGATAACAGCTTAGTGTTATCTGAGATTCAGAGCACAAAGATATACAAACATGGTCACCTAATAACCTTTATGGATGTGTTGTACTATTGCATGCATACTTTTACTGTGTGTGTGTATATCATCATCATCATCATCATTGTCAACCATTATCGATCCACTGCTGGACGAAGATCTCCCCAAGTTTCCCCCACAACGGTCTGTCTTGTGCCAGTCTCCTCCATGTCACTCCCACATACTTTCGAATTTCATCCACCCATCACACATGTGGTCTTCTTCTGGGTCTTTTCCTGTTCCTTGTGTGTGTGTGTGTATTTGGCTAGAGGATGCCTATTAACTACCTAAAGGAACCTTAGTGCTATGGATATGACGGTCCTATTAAAACAAAAAATTAAATAATATAAACAAAATCACAAAAAAAGCTTAAAAATCTGTTTATAAAAGAAAATAAAAACAAATAAAAAAGAAAACTAGTTATTCATCACTAGGATAGCTATACTAAAAATAGTAAAACCAACATTAAAATTAATAAGATTCTGATTAATCTATAGAAGCTCACTAAGGTGATTTAATACATGCAAAGATTATTAAATACACTGCTCGTGTATTTTATAATATTTCTCATGTATTCTGGAGAGTTAATTCTGCTCTTTCTGATCATACAGATCCACAGTCTTAAGTTTATATATATTTTTTTCTCTGGTTAAAATATCCGCGCGTTGGTTTCTTGCTGTATGAGGAGGCCATCAGCCCCACCCTCACTGCCCCCCAGCAACTAGGGAGTGGCGGAAGAGGTCAGCCATGTTCTTCTCTTGTGAGGAGAAAAAATTTTTGTCACACAAGAGGTAAGCTCTCTTCCTTGTTTTTGGGTTCTAGGTTTTATAAGTTCAATGTTTGTACTTCATGTACTTTTTCTCTGTTGTTTTTTAGCTTTTCAGCTTTTAGGCATTGGTTTGTCTGTTAACATTTTTGCGGGTTTTAACTCTTTCTTTTCTTTGTAACTTTGAGCGTCTTTTGGGGTACCTAGGAACAGAAGATGGCTAAGCTTGTTCCTTTTCTATGCGCTGTTTTTTCAAAATAGTTAAGTTCTTAATAACTAATTAATTATGCACTTAAAGCACTGCTGAAATACTTTGTACATATTGCAACTAACTGTTTAAGGTATATAACTTTCACAAAGTTTTCTTTAGTTTATTATTATCTTTAACTTATTCTCGTTTTCGTGCTGTCATAAGTTGTAGAGTAGGGGGTTTTAGACTCAAGTTTTCTTTCAAAAATCTGTTCGTTAAAAATTAATATTTCCTTTTTTAATTGCAATGTAAAAATTTGGATTTCTTTTGCATTGATTTTCAGGTTTAAATTCTCTCTCAAACGAACTTGGCATTTCGTTATGGCTGAAAATCATTTCTAATTATTATGTCACTCTCACAGCTTGAGTTCTCTTTAATCTTCTTCTCTCTGTTTAATAGTAACAGATGAAGAGCATGGGTCGGGCCAGGAAGGTTAATGGATGCAAGCGAAATTGTTAACTAGTGCTTGGTCATGCAACTCTACGGAGGACATGACATATATATATATTTTAAACTATTTTAGGTGGGAATGTTACTTGCATCTATGGCCTTGCAGAAACCCATTTCCAACTAGGTCTTTGTGGAAGTGAGAAAATGCAGAGTTTTTGCTGGTCCTTGATAAAGCCAAGGCTCAGTATTCTCGACACCTTCTACATTCAGTAGTTTTATTTTATTTTTTTATCTTTTCTCCTTTTACTCACACAGGTAGATACATAACCTTTTCTATGTTGTACTAGGTGTGAGTCAAAATTATATATGTATTTTTTTGCTTAGGTATCTTCTTTATAGAATATATATATATATATATATATATATATATATACTTAAGAGCAAAACTGAAGATATATATATATATATATGCGTGTGTATAATTTTCAAGAGCAATATGCCATTATGTCTTAAAAGAAAAGTGTTTGATCAATGCATCCTTCCAGTGCTTACGTATGGTGCAGACGTGGACCTTAACTAAAAGAGACATACAAAGGCTGCAGACAACTCAAAGCAGGATGGAGAGGTGCATACTTGGTGTAACCAGGGGAGATAAGAAGAGGAACTCGTGGATCCGAAAAATGACAAGAGTGGAAGACATCATGATCAGAGTTAAATCCCTGAAATGGCAATGGGCTGGACATACTGCCAGAAGGACAGATCATCGATGGACAGCCGAAATTTTAGATTGGATTCCAAGGGACAGGAAAAGACCCAGAAGAAGTCCACATGGAAGATGGGTGGATGAAATTCGAAAGTATGCGGGAGTGACATGGAGGAGACTGGCACAAGACAGACTGTTGTGGAGGAAACTTGGTGAGACCTTCGTCCAGCAGTGGATTGATAATGGTTGACAATGATGATGATGATATATATATACACAAATATATATATATACCCAAAAGTAAAGTTAAAGACAAAATTTACAACTTAAAATTTAAAGACAAAATTTACAACTTAAAATTTAAAACCAAATTTTTTAACAAACAATCTGAAGATCGTAATGCGCAACGCAGCAGTGATGAATATTCAGAAATTACAAACTACAAAGCAGAGACTGAAACAAAAAATTATTATTTAACAAGGACAAAAACTACAAATTAAACCTCAAAACCCAACAGGCATGAGTAAAAAATAAAATAATAGCAAAACCAGAATGCAGAAAGTGTTGAGAATGCCAAGCCTTGGCTTTATCAAGGACCAGCAAAACTATGCATTTTCTCACTTCCACAAAGACCTAGTTGGAAATGGGTTTCTGCAAAGTCATAGATGCAAGTATAAATCCCACAATAATTTTTAATTAACATAACCGCAATCAATGGTGCGGGAAAAATAATTTAGCTAAAGTTTTGCATACATCTATAACTTTCCTGGCCCAACCCATACTCTCATTTGTCAGAAAAAACAGAATAACGTTTTCAAAAAGACTCACAAGTTGTGAGAAGGCTTGATGAAACAAACAGAAAAATTCTTTTAAAGCACGTGGTTGAGCAACCATACCCCAAACAGAAGTTCCAAACGTGAAACAACGTACTAAAAACACTAAAATAATGTCATTCCTTGGGGTAAAAAAGCATTTCCGAAAATACGATAAAAATAAAAGAATAAAAATTACAACAAAGACATGTAAGTAATAAGGAACTTTTGTACATACAACTTCCACGAAAACGGAAGCCGCATGAACAAAAATGAAAGAATGCTTTGGAAAAAATACATAAAGTAAAAAATAGTTGCAATATTTACAAAATATTCAAGGAGTGCTATAAGTGTATATAAAGGGAGAAATTTTGCTCCAACCAACTACGACAAAACAACGTTGACCACTAGGTCGAGTAACAGCAAACTGCTCAAACAATGTGCACAAAAATGCACACAATTTCCAAAATTAAGCAGAAAAAAACCCTCAAAAGGTTAGAAAAGAATTTGCACCAATGCCGAATAAGAAAAATATATTTTCCGCTTTTTACGAACACAAATAAAACAAGATAGAAAAATTGCGCAAGGACAAAGGCAAGAGCTTACTCACAATGCTGTGTCCTTCACCAAATGACATAAAAATGGCCGACCAGCGTCCAAGTAGGAGGGGAAAGGTCCCATGTCTGCCCTGCATAAAATGACGCTATGCGCGAAAATCCTCCAAGAAAAATTACAAAACTTAGAATGAAGACCTGCTTGTCCAGAAAGAGTAGAATAACTCTCCAGAATACACGAAAATTATTATCAAATATACTTGTAGTGTATTTAATAATTTTTACATGTATTTAAACACCTTAGTGTACTTCTACAGACACAACCAGTAACCTATTTATTTTAATGTAAGTTTTATCATTATTAGGTTAGCTATTCTAGAGAGAGAATACCTAGTTTACTTTTTATATATTTTTTATTTAATTTTTTAATCAAATTATAAACCTTTTTTGTGTGATTTTATTTGTATTATTTTTATTAGGACTGTCCTGTCCATAGCACTAAAGGTTCCTGTTGTTAGTTAATATGCATCCTCCAGACCAACTTCCAAGAAGGTTTCCATTGGCTAAAATCATTTTATTAACTGTGAAGAAAGTAAAACAGATCAGCTAACCTAACTCTATTATTCAGAATGATTTTTCTTAATACTCTTTAAATAAAAACAGCTGGAATCTTGTTATCTAGAAAACTGTTTAATAGGATACTTATGTGGTTATTGAAATCCAAATTGCTGCTGCAAATTCTGGAAAATCTAAGTACCTGAGAAATAAGAACATTTTCAATTACTTTGGTTGAGATGTTATTGTAGCAGTGCAAATATTTTCTGTAGAAGTACACTAAGGTATTTAAATACATGTCAAAATTATTAAATACCCTACAAGTATATTTGATAATGATTTCGTTTATTCTGGAGAGTTATTCTACTCTTTCTGGACAAGCAGGTCTTCATTCTAAGTTTTGTAATTTTTCTTGGAGGATTTTTGCGCGTAGCGTCATTTTATGCAGGGCAGACATGGGACCTTTTCCCTCCTACTTGGACGCTGCTGTGGACGCTGGTCAGCCATTTTATGTCATTTGGTGAAGGACACAGCATTGTGAGTAAGCTCTTGCCTTTGTTCTTGTGCAATTTTTTTATCTTGTTTTAATTGTGTTCATTAAAAGCAGAAAATATATTTTTCTTATTCGGCATTGGTGCAAATTCTTTTTCTAACCTGCTGAGTTTTTTCTTTCGCTTAATTTTGGAAATTGTGCGCGTTTTTGTGCACATTGTTTGAGCAGTTTGCTGTTTACTCGACCTAGTGGTCAACGTTGTTTTGTCGTAGTTGGTTGGAGCAAAATTTCTCCCTTTATATACACTTAAAGCACTCCTTAATATTTTGTAAATATTGCAACTATTTTTTACTTTATGTATTTTTTCCAAAGCATTCTTTCATTTTTTGTTCATGCGGCTTCCGTTTTCGTGGAAGTTGTATGTACAAAAGTTCCTTATTACTTACATGTCTCTGTTGTAATTTTTATTCTTTTATTTTTATCGTATTTTCGGAAATGCTTTTTTACCCCAAGGAATGACATTATTTTAGTGCTTTTAGTACTTTGTTTCACGTTTCAAACTTCTCTTTGGGGTATGGTTGCTCAACCACGTGCTTTAAATGAATTTTTCTGTTGGTTTGATCAAGCCTTCTCACAACTTGTGAGTTTTTTTGAAAATGTTATTGTTTTTGTGACGAATGAGAGTATGGGTTGGGCCAGGAAAATTATAGATGTATGCAAAAACTTTAGCTAAATTATTTTTCCCGCACCATTGATGGCGGTTATGTTAATTAAAAATTATTGTGGGATTTATACTTGCATCTATGACTTTGCAGAAACCCATTTCCAACTAGGTCTTTGTGGAAGTGAGAAAATGCAGAGTTTTGCTGGTCCTTGATAAAGCCAAGGCTTGACATTCGACACTTTCTGCATTCTGGTTTTGCTATTTAATTTTTTCTCATGCCTGTTGGGTTTTGAGGTTTAATTTGTAGTTTTTGTCCTTGTTAAATAATATTTTTTGTTTCAGTCTCTGCTTTATATATACATACAGTACTAGGTGTGAGTCAAAATTATATTTGCATTTTTTTGCTTAGGTATCTTCTTTATAGAATGTGAATTCTGAATTTTCAAAACTGCTGCGTTGCGCGTTTTGATTTTCAGGGGTTTTTTTGCAACCTTCGTTTTAAATTCTAAAGTTTTTCCTTAGTCTTCAGTTTTGCTCTTAAGTATATATATATATATATATATATATATATATATATCATCATCATCATCATTGTCAACCATTATCAATCCACTGCAGGACGAAGGTCTCCCCAAGTTTCCTCCACAACGGTCTGTCTTGTGCCAGTCTCCTCCATGCCACCCCTGCATACTTTCGAATTTCATCCACCCATCTCCCATGTGGTCTTCTTCTGGGTCTTTTCCTGTCCCTTGGAATCCAATCTAAAATTTCGGCTGTCCATCGATGATCTGTCCTTCTGGCAGTATGTCCAGCCCATTGCCATTTCAGGGATTTAACTCTGATCATGATGTCTTCCACTTTTGTCATTTTTCGGATCCACGAGTTCCTCTTCTTATCTCTCCTGGTTACACCAAGTATGCACCTCTCCATGCTTCTTTGAGTTGTCTGCAGCCTTTGTATGTCTCTTTTAGTTAAGGTCCACGTCTCTGCACCATACGTAAGCACTGGAAGGATGCATTGATCAAACACTTTTCTTTTAAGACATAATGGCATATTTCTCTTGAAAATTATGCTGTTTCTTCCAAAAGCTCTCCAGGCAAGTTTTGTACGCCGATTAATTTCTTCATCAATGTGACCCTCACTTGATATCTGCTGTCCAACATAAACGTACGTCTGTTATCTCCAGCTTTTCTCCATCAATCGATAAATCTTCATTTCTTGTAAAAGCATTGAACATCACTTTTGTCTTCTGAAAGTTCATTTTTAATCCCACTTCTTTACTCTTGTCAGCAAGTTCCTGGATCATACTCTGCAGCTCTGATGGGGTAGTTGCAAAAATGACTACGTCATCAGCAAAACGAAGGTGGGTTAGATAATCTCCATTAATCTTTATCCCCTTGTTTTCCCAGCTCAGCGACTGAAAAACACCCTCCAATGTTGCATTAAAGAGCTTCGGAGATATGGTGTCACCTTGTCTCACTCCCTTTCCAATTTTTACGTGTGTTGTATTTTCAAACAGCCGAATCTTTGCACTTGCATTTTCATAGATGTTATTAATAATATTAATGTATGCATCTTCAATACCGCAGGTTTTCAGAGCCATTGTAACTGCTGATGGTTTCACCGAATCAAAGGCTTTTTCATAATCGATAAAAGCCATGCACAATGGAAGTTCATATTCCCTCGCTCTTTCAATTAGTTCTCTCAGTACGTGGATATGATCTATTGTGCTGTAGCCACTCCTGAATCCAGCTTGCTCTCTCGGTTGAGCCATGTCCAGTGTTACCTTCAAGCGGTGTGAAAGAACTTTAGTGAAGATTTTATAAACTACTGATAGGAGGCTGATAGGTCTGTAGTTTCCGAGATCCTCAATGTCACCTTTCTTATGTAGCAGGATCATTGTAGCGGTGTTCCAATCCTCAGGAATCTTTCCTTCATTAAGGCATAGAGTGAAAATTTGGGCGAGTACTGTTTCGATTTCTCCACTTGCTTCTTGTATGATGTCTACAGTAATTCCATCTTCTCCTGGAGCTTTTCCCCGCTTCATGTTCTTGATTGCATGTGCAACTTCTGCTGGAAGGACTGGAGGAACTCTGGTATTGGTATCTTTCATGATGTCTGGAGTGCATGTATCATCCCTTTCATATAATTTGGAGTAGAAATCTTTCACTCTTGTCAAAATTTCGCCTCTATTTCTTGTTACAGAACCATCTTCTTTTCTCAGTGCTATAATCTGTTTTCTTCCCTTACTGAGATGTCCCTTTGCTGTCTTTAGGCTTTGGTTGTTTTCAATTGCTTTCCTCACTAGTTCACAGTTGAATTTTCTTACGTCTTCAGTGATACTTTTTCTTACTGTCTTGCATAGCTCTATATATTCCACTTTGGAAGTCACATCTTCTTTAGTTGTCCTCATCTCTCTTCTTTTTTGCATCAACATTTTCGTTTTTCCTGATAATTTGTTTACATGCAACTTGTTCTTAGACCCAGCTAATTTTGTTGCTGTTTCCATAAGAGCTTTGGTTATTTTTCTGTTAACTTCAGAGATGTCCACTTCTTCCGATGTTAGGCCTTCTAAAGCAGAGAACCTGTTTTTCAGTTCCAACTTGAAGGTATTATGGTGTTTTTAAGGTTGGTTATGTCAATAGATTTTGTTTGTCTTATGAGCTTGCCACGTTCAAGTTTAGTGTTGAGGTGCATCTTCCATCTCACCAATCTATGGTTGGTTGGTTCATTGATTTTATTGGCGCAATGGCCATGGTTGGCCAAAGAGCGCCAAACAAAAGACATCAAAAGAGAACAAAGTCAATAAAACATGTACACAAGGCTAAAAACAGGATGAAGCGGTAAAAGTGAAAGATGGAAATGAATACGGTAAAAACTACAGGACAGACAGACAAACAAACAGTATTAAAAACGTGCGATGAAGCTTAAAATATGGCTGATCAAATAAAACTGAAGAATGAGAACAATGAAAGGGCTAAAAAAGATAATGAAACAAACAGTACTAAAAACATGATACAATGATTAAAATCTAGCTGATTCAGTAAAACTGAAAAATGAGTATGATGATAGGGCTAAAATCTAGATACGTTTAAAATAGTCAATTTGTTTAAAAAATGAAAAAACAACAACAGTATTGCAGTGGTCATTGAGGAGCCGCTGCAGTGTAGCGGCGTCCTAGTTCAACAAATGAGAATGAAAGAAATGAAAACGTACATCACGAAAACGAACACAGGTACACAAAAGATGAGTGACGGTGAGTCGGCAGTTGCACGTCTCACACATCGGCGCAGTGTCGCCACACAGCAAAAAGCGGTGAGTGAAACGACAATGCCCAATGCGGAGACGCGCAAGCACCACTTCCTCTCTGCGGTTCCGACGAGATGAGGAGTTCCAGATTTCGAGAACAGGTTTTATACGATGCAGTTTATTTTCCACCTGTTGGTCCCATAGACCCTGCCACGTTCGTTTGATATGATCACGAACAAGAAATCGAAAATCGCGATGAAAGAGTGGCAAGGGTGTAACGACCAAAGAGGAAGCAGATCTAGCGGCCGCATCAGCACACTCGTTACCCGAGATTCCAACATGCCCAGGAATCCAGACGAATTGAATCTGGACACCGGCCTCGAGCAAGGAACGAAGAAGCCCTCGCACGTTCAAAAGAAAAGGATGATTACAATAGTCCAGCGATGACAAAGACTGCAGGACACTTAAGGAATCCGTATAGACCATAGCACTATGATGAGAACTCGACTGAACATGAAGAAGTGCAAGATACACAGCATGCATCTCCGCCGAAAACACCGTGGCCTCAGCTGGGATCCGCGCTACTGACACGTCATCAACACAGACAGCTGCGGATCCAACGACTCCATGCATCTTGGAGCCATCAGTGAAAATGGGAGTGTATTCAGTTTTGAGGGCACGGTGCTCAGCGAAGAGCTGCTGGTACACTGACGCAGGGGTTGAGGATTTGTCGAAAGATGTAAAGGTGGTATCAACCATGACACCAAGTGGGTGCCATGGAGGATCCCCAAAGCCCCTGGTCGCTGCAACAAGCGACAAGTCGAGCCCTGCATCACGAGCTACGGCCGCCATACGAAGACCGAAGGTTGGAACGCACGAGGGCCGGTTCGCAAATAAACGAGCATGCTGAGGATGGAAAACTGCACCGTACAAAGGATGGTCTGGAAGAGACCGAAGTTTTAAGTAAAAGTGGACAGACAGCTGCAGACGGCGTAATTCAAGCGATGGTTTGTTCGCATCAGCGTAAAGGCTGGGAATCGGAGATGTTCGAAATGCTCCCATACAAAGACGCAGCGCCTCATGATGAACAGCGTCCAAAGGCCGGAGAACGGAAGGACGAGCCGAGCCATACACGATACAGCCGTAATCCAGTTTCGACCGAATTAAGGAGTGGTAAATGCGAAACAAAGAGATCCTGTCTGCGCCCACGAAACTCTCGAAAGGATTTTTAGAATAGAAAGAGCACGCAGACAGGAAATCTTGAGCCGCCGAACGTGCACACGGAACGTAAGCGCACGGTCGACGGTCAGTCCAAGGAACTTGGTCTCCGGCAAAACTGGAATGGCTGCACGGTCCAAATACAGCTCGGGGTCAGGATGGAGGCCACGCCTCCGGCAGAAATGAACACACGCTGTCTTGTCGGGAGAAAGAACGAAACCATTGCTATTCGCCGCTTTAAAAATCTGATTAATACTAGACTGCAACTGCCTTTCAATGAAACGCATGCTCGATGACGAGCAGAAGATGTGCAAGTCATCGACATACACAGTAGCCGAAACCGCAGGAGGAAGATTTGTGAGGAGACAATTAATGCGAAGGATGAACAATGTGACAGATAAAATGCAACCTTGAGGAACACCTTGTTCTTGATGGAATGTTGCAGATAGCGTCGTACCCAGGCGCACCTGGAACACCCGATTGCGAAGAAAATTTACAATAAAGGTCGGAAGATTCCCTCGCAATCCGCATGCGTGGAGGTCACGGATAATCCCGTGCCGCCACGCACGATCATAGGCTTTCTCGATGTCAAAGAATACAGAAACCAGGTGCTGCCTACGCACGAACGCCTCGCGCACAGATGTCTCAAGGGGCAGGAGATGATCGTGAGGTGAACGATGACGCCGAAAACCGCTTTGTGATGGTGAAAGTAATTGATGATGTTCTAAAAAATGAATTAATCGTGAGTTAACCATGCGTTCAAGAACTTTACACAGACAGCTAGTGAGAGCAATTGGGCGATAACTAGAGGGAGACTTAGGATCCTTGCCAGGCTTCGGAAAAGGTAGAACAAAAGCCTTTCGCCAAGACTCCGGGAAACTGTGTTCTAACCAGATGCGGTTGTATAAGATTAAAAGGTTCTCGAGAGACGACTGGGAGAGATGACGGAGCATGTCGTAGTGGATGTCATCGGGACCGACAGAAGTAGCCCCGGACCGATGCAGAGCCACCCGAAGTTCACACATGCTGAAGGGGGAGTTATAACCAGTGTCGGTATACGGCGCAAAAGAGATTCTCTGGCGTTCCGCGGAGGATTGAATCCTATGAAAGGAGGCCGGATACGCCAGATCACTCGAAACGGAGGCAAACGCCTCCCCCAAACAATCTGCAATCTCCCCGACGTCAGCATATGTGCAGCCGTTACTCTCGAGAATGGCAATCTGGTGTGAACTGTAGGTACCCCGGATCTTACGAATCCTTTCCCACACAGTTTTCGAATTGGCACGTGAGGTAACAGATGATACATACTGGATCCAAGACTCCCTCTTGCTACGTCGACGCACCAACCGAGCATAGGATTTAGCACGTTTAAAAGCAACGAGATTAGCCTCGGTTGGATAACGCCGAAAAGTAGACCAGGCTTTGTGTTGAGCTCTCCTAGCCGCTGCGCATTTAGGGTTCCACCAAGGTTTCGGAATTCTGGGGAGCTTCGTAGATGTTTTACGAATTGAAAGATCAGCTGCCTGAAGAATACAAGTTGTGACTTTAAGTACAGCTGCGTCGATTGACTCTTGGGTCACTATTTCAGAAGATATCACCGCGGACGATGTGAAGACCTCCCATCTGGCACAATCCATCCTCCATCGAGGTGGGCGGGAGGCAGAATATGGCACGTTTGCATGGTGCCAGAGGACGATTGGGAAGTGGTCGCTCCCGTGGAGATCCTTACACACCGTCCACGACCACTCAGCAATGATCAATGGTGAACCCAAGGTCAAATCGATCGCACTGAAAGATCTTGTCGGCTCATGGAAGTAAGTGTCAGCACCGGTGTTTAAAAGGCACACAGAGGCCGAGCACAGAAGAGACTCTATGCGACGACCTCTAGCGCTGGCGCTGACACTACCCCACAAAGGATGATGAGCATTAAAGTCACCCAAAAGAAGGAAGGGTGAGGGCAGCTGATCAATCAAGCTCTCCAGAACAGAGACGCTAACATCCTCATCCGGTGGTAGATAAACACTGCAAACAGTAAGAGGCACAGGCATAGAAATACGAACCGCCACGGCCTGCACAGTTGTGGAAACCGCGACGGAAGATACCGGAACCCTGTGAGGGACGAGAATAGCGACACCCCCACAGGCTATATTTCCAGACGAGTGGTCTGTCCGAAATGCACTGTAGCCTCGAACTGAAAGCAGGTCCGATGGTTTAAGCTTTGTCTCCTGAAGACAAAGGCACACCGGAGAGTACAAATAAAGCAGATGTTTCACGTCATCAAAACTGGTGCGAAAACCTCGGCAGTTCCACTGAATTATTGAACCCATGGGTAAAAATGAAATGAAAAAGGAAATGGTTAAACTTGGTCAGCCTCCATTTCCTCTGGTGAGCGTTCCCCCAGATTTGGTGGTGTGTGACCAGGGGCCAAGATTGGTGAATGCTTTGTCCCAAGTGTCTTGGCGGGATTTGCTCGCCGTTGATTGTTTGGCTGAGACTTTGAAGGAGAAGAAATGCTCTTCTTATCCTTGACCTTGGTGTTGGTGTTAGCGTTTTTGCCAGAAGAAGTGGCCTGAGTTCCCTTGCTGGTGTTGGAGTGAGTCTGCTTCGGTGAAGTGGCGGGTGCCGCTTTCAGACTCCTAGCTCGCGACTGGAGTGCCTCCAGTCCGGCTGCGATGATTTCCTCCATATTGAATGGACATTTAGGGGAGATCTCAACGTCGGTCTGAATGGCAACCGTAGATTTGGCAACCACCACTGAAGCGTATGATCGCCGATCAGATGTAACGGGAACCACTCTTCTTCTGGCCTCAGGATAGGAAATATTTTCCACCGTTTTGAGCCTTTGGATTTCCTTCTCCTCCTTCCACTTGGGACAATCTTTGGCTGATGCTGGGTGTGAACCCTTGCAGTTCACACAAAACTCGGCCTCGGCCACACATTTTGAGAGGAGATGCTCTGTGGCACCACAGCGTCCACACCTAGGAGAACTCCTACATGACTGCTGAGAGTGGCCGTACGACTGGCACCTAAAACATCTCAACGGGTTGGGGATGTACGGGCGTACCTCGAGGTGGAGATACCCTGCCTTGATGGATGTAGGCAGGGAAGGGCAGTTGAAAGTCAAGATAATGTTCCAGGATGGAACAAACTGCCCATTCCTCCTAAAAGAAATGCGTCGCACACCCTTGACATGTTGGCTCCTCAGTTCTTCGAGAAGTTCATCCTCAGAGCAATCAATAAGATCCCGAGAGGAGACAACACCTCGAGATGAATTTAGGTAACCGTGTGGTGTTATTTTGACAGGCGTCTCGAGCAGCATGCTGGTGTTGATAAGTGTGGAACTGTAGGCCACAGTAGACATCTCAACAAGAAGATCTCCAGACTGGAGCTTCTTGACGCTCTTAGGAGAGCTTGCAATTGATTGCAGCACTTTGTGGATCCAAAATGGACTTTTGGGGTCCAATGAGTGCACAAAAAGAATCTAGCATTGGAAACATCTGCGACAAATTTTTTGGCGGAAGGACCTGAACCTTCCTCCATACCTCTTTTAGTTTTGGGTTCATGGGAAATTTCATTGAGAGCCATATAAAATTTAAAGGATTCATCCGCCAACTTCCCCACCCACAATCGAGCCCAACAAGGGAGAACCGGAGGTCCGCAAGCCCAAGTGGACGCAGGACACGGCTCTAGGGATAGCAAGCAGATATAGCAAGTTGATAGGGCAGACATGCGCTCGGTGAGCACCCAGACTTTCCCATGCCTGGGGAACACCCCTTTGGCATGCCCACCCTATCCCCAGACTCACCCTGTCGTACGAGACAAGCCGTTAGAGGTCTGGGCTCCACTCGGCCACAGTCCTCATTGACTAGGAGTGGGTTAGTTCCCAGCCGCCCGTTTAGGGTGAAGCAGGGGGCAAAGAGGAGTGTTGGCAACTGGCGACAACAACACCCAGGCCTCCAGAAACCTCAGCCTCCAGCATCCCCTTTTCCACCTTACGGGTCACCACACACGGCAAACGTGCAGGTAGGTCTAGCTAACCAGCTCAGAAAAACAAAGAAAGAAACATGAAATGGAGAAGACAGGAAAGAAAACGAGAAACTAAAATCCTGAGCTGGCGCATAATCACAACCTCAGCAACCTACAACTGAGGCGGGTTCATGTAAAGTGAAAAAACATAAAAAATGTGAAAATCATCACATATAGTACATGTTGGCTCGGGCCGTGGGGACGCCATCCCCCATCAGCTGGATGAACAGCTGTCCCTTCGGTGATGTAATCGTTCAAGACGAAATGACAAAATGATCCGTCACGAGGTCAGCTCAGGCCGTGGGGGCGCCGCTCCCCAAATAACTGGAAAACCAGTTATCCCCGTGCGGGTACCAATCTATGGTCACTACCTGTGTTGAACTTGTTTAGCACACTGCAGTCTTCTATGGCGAATTTTTTGTTACACATAATAAAATTAATTTCACTTGCCGTCCCATTTGGATGTCTCCATGTCCATTTCCTGTGTGGCTTTTTCTTGAAAGAGTTCAAGATGAAAAACCCTTCTGCCTCTGCAAACTCAACGAGAGTATTTCCACGCTGGTTTCTGTTGCTGTGACCGAATTTACCTACTGAAGTTTCATTCTGTTGCCGTTGCCCTATTTTTGCATTGAAATCTCCCATAATTATTTTCAAATGCTGCTTACCTTTATTATTTAGATGACAAATTTCCTCATAAAATTCTTCAATTTCTTCTTCAGGATGACTTGTGGTGGGTGCACAAGTTTGAATAATCTGAGCCTGGTATCTTTTCGAGAGTTGGATAACAAGTTGTGCAGCTCTGTCAGAGGAACTTTCAACTTCTACAACTTTATCCTTCAGTTTCTTGTTTATTATAAATCCAACACCACTAGTTCTGCCAGTATCTGTCCCACGATAGTAGAAGAGATGTCCACTTTTCAGTTCAATGAGATCTTCTCCTTTTCTCCTTACCTCACTTAGCCCCACGATGTCCCACTTGATCCTTTGTAGTTCCTCTTCCAATTCAAGAAGCCTTGAATCAGAAGATAGGGAGCGTCCATTATACGTAGCCAAGGTCAGCATCAGATGGCAGCCTAGTCCGGTCCTCCGGGGATTCTTAGCACCCTCTGCCTTCATGTCGCACTGGCCGCTGCCTTGGCCAGGTACATTCCAGCTGCCGGAGACTGAGGGCCAAGATTTAAGTTGTGGAATCATTTTGGAGGGGTTTGGCCATAACTCACCACGCTGGCCAAGCGGGTTGGTGAGTGTGGGATAGAATTTCCTCTAATCCCGATGGTATAGTTATACCGCTATTGGCGGTCGTCAGAGCCCCTTTAGTGGGAACAGGATGCACCACGAGAAGGCGGGGTTGACATTTGTCAAGGAGAGGCTGTGATGTTACGCATCACCTGACCTTACATCCCATATATATATATATGGTACAGTCAAAACTTGTTAAACAAAACATCGTATAACAAAACATCACCTGACCTTACATCCCATATATATATATATATATATATATATGGTACAGTCAAAACTATTTGTTACAGTCAAAACTTGTTAACAAATCATCGTATAACAAAAATCACATTACAATTTAGAAAAAAAGTCAGCTTGCTTGGTTTATTGTATTTATATAAGAAATACAAAACATTAAAATGAAATACTTTACAACATAAAACCCCTTATTACAAAGTAAAATTCTTGAAGAAAATGCTCATGCAAAACTTTATACCTAGTGGATTTCTCCTTAAAATTCTCAATGATTTAGCTGGCATGGAACGTCAACAAAAGAACAAAGCGAATACATGTTTCGCCAAAAGCTATCATTCCTTTCTCTCCCACCCCTGATATAATGCACTCACTGTGTCTCTTTGGAGTAAACAGTGCTATGTTTTACCCTAGGGAGTGTTTTGTATCCTAAAGGCATTTAAAGGTTGTATTGTCTCTTATTCAGTTAGAAACAAGACCCCCCTCCCCACACACACTCCTAAACCGCAGTGGATGTTTATAACATCAGAGGACACCTCTAACTTTATCTCTGTTTGGCGATTAACAGCAATGCAATTAGCCCTCAGTAGGAGGTGGTTGGCGAAGGGATTTCTTTCAGTTCAGAGATAACGTGACACAATACACAGTAACTACTGTGTAGACAAAATGCCTGTCAGACGAGGGAGGATGAAAATTCTGAAACTTTCCTGCCCTCAAACTACTAGGGCTAGATATTTAAGCTCAGTCTTCTAACATTTTCAAGATGAGTTAAAAGGCTAAGTCTACCAGTTACTCATATGTAAGAGACATACTAACTTGACAGTTAAAATGGTAACAAAACAAAAGTGTGTAAAGCTAGATAGAAAGTAAAAAATTAAAAAAAGCATAGAAAATGAAAACAAACAGAAAAGGGACATTGCTAAGGAGTTTAACATTCCTCAATCTACTTTAAGCAGGATTTTGAAAGATAAATATAAAATTCTGAAAGCTTATGAAAATGGGAAAATTTCTATTTTTTTCAAGAGGATACGTTTTGCAAAATATGTCGATGTTGAAGATGCTTTGTTCTCAACATCCCCATGAGTAGAAGCATTTTACAGGAGAAAGAGCAGACATTTGCATAGGCTTTAAGGATACGAAAACTTTAAAGTCAAAGAAAGATGGCTTGGAAAATTTAAAAACAGACATGATATTGTGTGTAAAAAAAACAGTGGAGAAGCAGTAAGTGTTTGGTGTTTGTGATAAGACAGTAAAGGATTGGATATATGTAATAACATCAAAGGTATTTAAAGACTGAGTTTACCAATATTTTTATTATAGACGAGACTGGACTTTTTTTTTTTTTTTTTTTTTTTGCCTTTCCTCAACACACATGGATTTTAAAGGGAGAAGTTTGTCACAGTGAAAAGTTAGGCACAGATTGTCTTTTTGTTTTGTTATGTTGTAACGGATGGTCCTGAAAACTGTAAGCTCTTAGTAATTGGCAAATCTAAGAACCCATGTATGAAAAGTGTGTCATCTTTGCTCGTTATTTGTACAACTAATAAAAAGGCATGGATGACGAAAACCATATTTGAAGAATGAGTTTAATTACTCATTCTTCTTCAGCTGGATAATGCACTATCGCATGTAACATCTGTTCGACTTAATATCATTCAACTTCTGTACTTGCCTCCTAATATGTCAAAGCTACAGCTGTTAGACCAAGGAATTACCCCCAGTCTCTGCATAAGTACTGTTACAAACATTTGACACATGGTGCACAACCGGTGTGCAATGTCACTGACCAGCCAGTAGGCATAAAGCAACTAGTGAATCATTGTGCGTTCAGTCACAGAGGAGATAATGTGTTTCGCAAAGTACTTGCCATGGAGTTGGGCGATTATGAGAATCGTGTTGCTGCAATAGCACTGCACAAAGTTGGAAAATCGGCTTCTGAGATTTTCAACATGCTGAAGAAGCTGAAAAGCAGCTGAATTTTTGTCTACCAGACCATAGAAAGGCTCCTTGACACTGGGACCATCGCTGATCATCCCAGAAATGGTCAGCCGCATACCGTGAGGACTACTCGCCTGGTGAAAGCAGTGGCAGCTCGTATTCAATGAAAACAATCCATGATGGCTCGTGAGCTGAACATTTCAAGAATCTCGATGTCATGCGTGCTGCAGAGTGACCTAAGAGAGCTTATCAGCAGCATACAGGGCACTTCCTCACCCTACAACTGAAGCAGCAGAGGGTGCTAAAAGCGAAACATTTGCTGCAGCGTTACGCAAGCAATCGCTACAGACAGATCTTTTTCTCTGATGAAAGAATTTTCGCTATTGAAGAGGCTTTAAATTTCCAAAATGACATGGTATATGTGTCAACCTCACAAGAAGCTCAGGAGAAAGCTCCAGGGATCACGAGGGTGTATCATCCTGCTTCTGTCATGGTTTCGTGGGGAGTCTCCTATAAGGGTACCACGGAGCTCCATTTCTATGAGAAAGCAGTGAAAACATCCACCAAAGTCTACCAGGACAGGGTTTTGGAGCCAGTGGTCAAAAATGCGAGTCACGCCCTCTTTCAAAACCTGACAGTGGAGCTTTCAGCAGGATTCCACACCTGCCCAGAAGGCCAAGTCAATGCAGCAGTGGCTTCAGGCGAATTTGCCAGACTTCATTTCTCCAGCTGATTGGCCTTCCTGCAGCACAGACCTCAACCCACTGGACTACAAGTTGTGGGCCACACTGCAAGACATGGCCTGCAGAAAGATACATCCCAATATTGACAGTCTCAAACACTCTTTGGTCTGATCTGTAGCAGCTTTCCCTGTGGAGACCCTGCGTAAAACTATTAATGAGTGGCCACAGAAACTGAGGGACTGTATGAAGGCAAAAGGATGTCATTTTGAAAAGTGATTGGTGTCATGTATTCACAAATGTATTACTTACGTCACATCACAGGTATATTAAAATATCTTTAAATTTCTTTTGTTATTTCATTGAATACTTTGTAACAGTATTTATGGTAAGACTAGGTACAGTCATTAAAAGTGAAGTACAGTCAACATTTTTGCATAGAAAATGTTAAATATTGAGGCAGGGAAAGAAACAAAAATTAAATTAACTTTCTTGAATGGGCGTGGCAGGATGCATATCAAGAGGCGATAAAAAATTGTTTTCGTGCATCAGGTATAATTTCTCTGTCATCCACATCCTACGATGAATGAAGTGTCAGTTTAGAAGCTGATCAGGCAACTGAAATGCTGGATGAAGGACCCTGGTCCCTATTTAATTTTTCATCCAACGTTACTTTGGATAATTATGTAGACATAGATGAAGCCTTGCAAGCACACAAAAACTTTTCAGAAAGTGATACTGTGAAAACTTTGAAGAAAATCAGGATTCACCCAATGAGGATGGCATGGAAAATAAAAATATGAGCTGTTTAACCAGTAAATGCAATTTAATGTTTAACAAACTATACGTACATCATACTTCAGAACCAAATAGGCATATTTGAACTCTGTTTTACAGTTTGCCAAGATAATGCCAATATGCATGGACATTATTTTAAGGCATATGACAGTATTTGATTAAGATCTATAAAAGAGATAAATTCTTAATATGGGGGGGGGGGGGGGTCAGATAAAAAATACAGTATGCATGTGCATATATATAAGTAAAACATAAACAGTATGCAATTTCATACATATATATAGATATTAATTAAAGCTTATATATTTCATTACTACCTTTGCGAAAACTTCTCATTACAAATAAATTACCTTTGCTTGTTTCTATGGGCAGCATTTCGCAATTACAGCGTTGCAATCTTATGCATAATGAAAATTTCTGTAGTACATACTAACTTTTTGGCAAAAATTTCAGTGACATTTAATGAAAATACACTGCTGGCCACCCAAAATGCAACACCAAGAAGAAGGAAGCATCCGATTGGCCTGAAATTTGTAGAATGAGGTCGCCCGCGAGAGGACTTGCAAACAATTAGCATTGCAGGGCATATCAAATCATCATACATGAGACCGGCCGATGACAAAAAAAGCTGAACTTTTTAACTGGGTGGAAAATTGGGACACGCGAACGCGCGGTGAGCAAATTCAAATACAGCATATATACAATATTTAAGAGTATGCTAGCCATATGGAATTATTTTCTGTAAATTATGTAAGTAAATATTAAAGTGAAGCACATTATTATATTCACAATAGACAAGTAGGGATTTAAGAACAAAATAAAATGAAATATTTAAAAAAATCAGATTTAAAACTTACATGTGAATCTTTACTAGCTAAATCCTAAGGTGAAAAGTATATGTCTAGGAAAGTTTGTGAATTTAGTCAAGCAATTAGAAACTTGCAAGAATTAGAAACATATATCCACAGCTTAGTTTTTAGTCATTGAAGAAGTCAATAAAGTATTTCTCAATGTAACCTTATAAAATGGCTTGCAAAATTTTTTGCTTGCATTGTGAATATGGTGACATGAATCTCCATCAACGTCAAGCAAGTGGGGAGATTTTCTCTGCCGAATTCTTGTTTTTAACCCTGTTTTTGAGCCTCTCATGACACATTCTTTCCACTTAGCTTTCAAACAAGCAAAACAAATTCCTTCTTAGAAAGAAAGAATAAAATAAAAAGCAAAAAAAAACAAAAAAAAACGGAAAGCTGCGTCACGAACTTTTTAGAGGCTTCGGCCCGACATAATAACGGCCGAAAGCCGTGCCCCCCCCACTTAGCTTTCAAACATGCAAAACACATTCTTCCTTAGAAAAAAAAAAAAAAAAGGAAAGAAACAGAGTTGCATCACGAACTTTGTTCAGCGGCTTCGGGCCGACGTTATCCTAGCCGGGCGCCGTGCTTTCTTTCCACTAAGTTTTCAAACAAGCAGAACACATTCCTCCTCCTTAGAAAAAAAAAAAAAAAAGGTTCGTCACGAACATGGTTCAGAGGCATCGGGCAGGCGCAATTCCGGGCAACAGCGAAAGCACGTCCGAACCAACGTAATTCCGGATCACGGCAAAAGAAGCCCGCCAGGCCTACATTATTTCGGCGTGGCGCCATTCTTCCTTTCCACTTAGCTTTCAAACAAGCAAAACAAATTCTTTCTCTTCGGGGGGGGGGGGGTAGTAGAACGAATTTAAGAAAAGAAAGCTGCGTCACGAACTTTATTCAGATGCTTCAGGTCGACGTAATCCCGGGCCACGGCGAAAGAAGCACGACGGGCATTTTTTTTTTGTTCACACTTTGAAACAAGCAAAACAAATTCCACCACCTGAGAAAAAAAAAAGACAAAGGGCTGTGTTACGAACTTTGTTCAGAGGCTTTTACGTCGATTATTTACAAAATCAGTAAAACTTTCTTAATAACAGCGAAAATCTTAATATCCATATTTTTTTTGTTAGTCACCCGTAATCCCGGGGAAATCCGTAATAATTACGGAGATTCCGTATTTTTTGGCATACTCCGTAGGAAGAGGATTCACGAGAGCTTCGATTCTCGAACGATCTCAGAAAAGCGGGAACGCATTCGGGTACATTTGCAAATTACAAGAGAGAGTTTCTGGCGATGACGTCACGGATAGAATTAAGCAGATAGTTTGACCCTGATAGAATGCAGAGTGGCGATTTCCCGCAAGACACGGAAAGGGCTGCGGTAGTTTCCCTAACGTACGAAGTAGGCGGAGCTTCCACCCTTTGCGCTGCGATGCTCAAGTGACTGACACCCCATCCATTGTTGACAGCAGTAAACGAATTGAGCTCCTGACTCCACCCTCCAACATTTCTTCTTGCCCCCGCGTCTGCTCCAAAAACAACGCTTTAAGCTATAAAGCGCTTAGTTCTTTTACTCCACAAAAAGCGGAATCGCGGAATTCCGCTTTTTTTTATTTTTCTATAAAACGACGACCCCCCCCCCCCCCCTAAAAAATCCTGAAAAATTTCTCTTCATTTTTGCAATGACCTCGAGAATGACCAAAATGATGCCGAAAAAGCGGAATTCCGCGAATTCGCGGAAGAATCTCATGTATGAATCATGTGTGCCCGGCACGCCACCGAGAAGCACTATAAGAAGGGTGCACAGAAGGCGGGGTGTAAGTAGTGGAAGTGTGTTGTGCTGCCAGACCTGTGCGTGGGAAGCTTCCTGATGCCTCATCGCAGAATACAGCAGTCATTCCAGCACGTTTCGGAGTTCAACAGAGGACGAATAGTGGCTTATCGCGACAGCGGTTTATCGTACCGAGACATTGCCGCCTGTGTGGGACGACATACAGCCACAGTGAGGCGAGTATGGATTCAGTGGGTGCAGGAGGGACGGATGGACCGACGTGAGAAATTGCCGCAGCCGCGACACACTACCGAACGAGAGAACCGGCATGTTGTGTGGCAGGCATTGACGGCTCGCACCGCCCTATCACGTACGTTAGTGCAGGAATTAGGGTGTGTTGCGCAACAACCTGTGTCAGCATGCACCGTTCGATGTCGTCTGCAGGGGCGGGGACTTGTCGCATGGCGCCCATTGCTCTGATTACCATTGACGTTATACCACCGGCAAGTGCGGCGGCAGTGGGCTGTTGAACGCCTGGTGGGCCATGAAGAATGCTGCCGTGGCCCGCCTGTTCTCCCGATATGTCGCCCATCGAACATGTCTGGTCGTTGATCGGCAACCGAGTGGCCCGGCAAGCACCACCAGCGGCTACGCCTGATGAACTGTGGCAACATGTGGAAGCAGCCTGAACCCACATACCTCAAAAGCCCACATCCAGAGCCTCTTTCGTTCGATGCCGCTGCATGTAGCGGCCGTTATTGCCAGCCATGGGGGCCACATGAACTATTGATGTCTGCGTGTTCCGCAAGTTGCACGGGCCTGTAAGCTCAATCGTTTCATCTTTGTATCTGTTGTTATGTGTCCAGTAAATCTGGCTTTGCTATCTCGTGTCTTTCTTGGTATTGCATTTTGGGTGGCCAGCAGTGTATGTTTTGAATATTTTTCTGTCCCCCTTGAATTTTGATATAACGAGTCTCTACTGCATTATAATTTTTTTTATTTTGCAGGTCAGTTATTATATTCAGGTTTTTCCATCGATTTTTAAAACCCTGATTTTATGAGCACTTGGATTTAACAAGCAAAAGTGCTAGTCCTGTCAGACTCCCTATAAGAAACTTCAACATCTGTACTTTCACCAATTTTCATCAGAACTGGAGATGGGTTGGTACCACTGTGTAAAAATGTCAGACAATTCGACATGGAATGACCCCGAGCTGGCGCATCACATTTCACAAATCTGATCAAATTATTTATACATATATACATATAAGTATAAAAAAAAAATTGGCACACAAACAGTTAAAAGGGTGAGTTTTCAGTGAATAAAAAGCAGGAAGGATGCAAACGTACTTTTAACTTCTCTTGAAGAAGTTTCAGAAAAACATGATGAAACACAACTTTCCATCAACCTGAAAGGGGAAGAACAAATTTGCTATCTTAAATGCATCTATTGCAAAGACAACGGAATTTTTTAAGAAACGCAGTCCATTAATTCAGAAAATAATTTATCAGAAAGGAAAAAGTGACTTTTTTTATTGAAGAACTATGAAACACTGAACACCAATGAGTTCAATGCCCTGGAAATCACAGGTGGAGGCTGTCGGTTGAGACACTGATGTTGTAACTAGGAAAAGGTCACAAAATTATCTATATAGGCCTAGTTTGCTTTTTGACAGCTCTGGACTATTTCATTCTTTATTATAGTATTTGTAATCATGTTATGCTTAGGTGTTCACGATAATGTATTTTGTAGGAAATGCAGTCAGTTTCTAGGTTTTGTTCTGCAAACTACACTACTATTTGTGAAAATTGCAACACTAAGAAGGACTGCTGGTATTACCTTGAAACTTAAAAAACATGTACAACAGGATGGGATATGCAAATAATTAAGATGTCAGTGAAAATGTGCATGCAATTTCAGAGCAGTGTGAACTGTCTGGTCTTGGGTTTAGCTGGCTCAAATGAGATACTGCAATCAGTGAAGAGCTAACACTGAGTTGAAAGGGTGTTTCTTGTGTCTCACTATGCTCTGTTGCCAAAGAAGATCACATTATGAACACCTGACAGATTGAGCGAGGAAGATCATTGGGATGAGAGAAGCTGGATTTTCCTACTGCAAAATTGCCACTCGTATGGGACAAAACGCCAGTACAAAGATGTCAACATGGTGTCAGTGGACAGATGAGACTCAAATGCACAGAAGTCCAGAAAACGGACAGCACAACTGCACGGGATAATGGACACCTCTACCGTATGGCAGAGACTGATTGCACAGCCGCATTTATGGTGTTAGCGCAGCAGTAGAGCACTGTCTCTGTCAGAGGTCAGGTTTTGTTCTCCAGCAGAGATTGGCGTCGTCTGCTTAACAGAGGACTGGTCGCTAGCAGCCCAATGCTACATATTCCTTTGCCCCTCAACCACAGACGCCTCAGGCTGCAATGGGGTCTCAAACACAGACACAGCATTTGGCAACAGGTAATGTTTTAAGATGAGTCGCGATTCAACTTGATGCATCGTGATGGTCACATACGCGCTTGAAGACGTTGTGGTGAACCACACCTCTCAGCGTCATACTATCACAATACCAAGCATCATGGTTTAGGGTGCCATTGCGTTCGATTCACAATCTTGCTCGATACAAATTGAGGAAACCCTCAACAGCCAGCGATAAACCAGGGATGTTTTAGAGGTAGAGATGGATGGTACCCTTTCTTCAGAGTTGTCCTGGAGCTATATATTCTGCAGGACAATGTTTGGCCACATGTGGCCCAGAATGTCCAAGGCATCTTCCATGCACAGCTAATACCACTTCTTCCCTGGTTTGTACATTTGCCGGATGTCTCCCAATCAAACATGTCTGGGACAAGGTAGCTAAGCGACTGGCCCATCAAGCTCCTCCGCCTGTCACCACAAATGAACTCTGGTCACGCATAGAAGCAGCACGGCAGGCTATTCCCCAGGACAATATGAAAAACCTCTTCCATTCAATGCCACTTCGTGTAGAGGCTCTTATTGTTGCTCGAGGTGGCTTCACACGATACTGAGTTTTGAAGCGAAAAATCTTGTATAGATCTACAAATATAACATGAGGAATCTGTGATAAATTGCATTTGAATAGAGTGATTCCTTCTTGGTGTTGCAATTTTCACAAACAGTTGTGTACATAACTCTTGTGAACTTTCACCATACATTGGTTGGTGTTTTTCATTGTTGTGCAAACAAATTGAATATTGGCTCAAGGTTCGTACTGTTTTAAGCAAAATAAATTCAAGCACTTTTTAAAACCAAATTATCATATGTCTGTGCTCACATTCGGTAGGTATTTTAGCAATTCGAGCCATTCAACTTAAATGGGACAGGTACATCTTTAATATTCTGCCAGCCCCCATTAGCTTATTTTATTAACTTTAAATTGCCTCCCTGTTTTGGTGTTTTTCAAAATAATTTTATTTTGTGGAATATTTTGAAAGGGTACATTATTTTCGTATTCATCTTCCGGCAAGGATGCATCCCTAACCCCAGTCAACAGAAGCCCATCACGATACGCAAATACATCATTCCACTTATTTTGTTTCCATGGCTGACGTTTTACTCTGTAGTGATGTCATAGCCAAGGTAAGGTACCAGGGTATGACATCAGTACACTGTCCAGGTGCTCTCCTGAGTTGAACACAAGTTCTGAGCTATTTGATCAGCTTGGCATTTTTATTGGAACTACACAGAAATCTCCTATATAACTTTTCACACAAACAATTATTTTACACACATGCTCTTTCATATCATTACTTTAAAAAAATCAAGTGCTCTTTATGGAGTCTTGAACTTTTTCAAGTACTTTCAAGGACTTGAAAATGAACTTTTCTTTTTCAAGGATTTTTCAAGGAGTGTACGAACCAATGTGGCTTCCGTGCTGAGCATGTCACCATGTTTTTTTTAATTCATGTAACTTTACAAAAACATAAAAAACCACACGAATAAGAAAAATAAATAAAGAACCATGAATATTGTTTCTTCTGCCTGAATGGAAAAAAAGCAATTATAATCACAAAAAAGCATTCATTCACACACACATTCACTCACTCACTCACTCTCACTCTCTCTCTCTCTCACACACACACACACAAAAGCCTGCATAAAACAAGTGCGTACGACTTGTACACAATTACCAAAAAATATCAGATGTTAGAAAATGGAATATACTTTCAGTAAGGAAAGATAATTTTTACAACAAAGACAATTTAGTATATCACACAGGTAAAAGAGAAAAATATCAACAGCCTCAACTGCTTTTCTGACTCCACTTAGTTGTTTGTAGCAGGGAACACTTATTACATATACTGTCATTTGTGGGTCAAAATGATCAGTGAATAAAATGTTGCTAATCTTTCAGAATACATACACACTCATTTTCATGAATTCTAAGTAACCCAGTGAATCAATATTGGCATTTTACTTTGTCCTGCTACTGAAATATTTCTGATAGAAGAGATCACCATGTTTTTTTCAATTCATATAACTTTACAAAAAAAAAAAAAAGATGTCACATGGGACTGTAAGAAAGCCAACATTTGGTTTATTTACCATAAAAACCACCTGCAAGTGCAATTGTTGTCAATGGTTATTATCCAAAGCTATTAGACAGTTATTATCCACAGATATGAACCCTCCACTATAGGGGGACACTGTGATATAACTGGTGAAAGGCCACAAAACTGTCATGTAGTTTGCTTTCTAACTGATTTGGACTTGTTCCATCACTTGGAATTGCACTGGTTGCCATAACTAGGCTTAGTGAGTTATGACGATGATGGGCAAAACACGTAACAATATTAACAAATAAAAGTAACTTGATCACGCTAGTTACGTTAACTGAAAACTTTTACAAAAAGTTTGTAAGTTGGAAGCTTTCGACCTTATCTTAGGTCTTCATCATGCCAATGGAGGACTAAGATTGTTGCCAGATTCTACATTTGAATTTTTCCTATTTTTGTTGCCAAAACTTAGAATTGATCTCCAGATCAACGGAATGTAGAGAGGAGATTCGGAGTTGCAAGTCATTGAGTTGAAAATAATTTCTATGCTTTCACGGTAACGGAGGGCAAAACGATTGTCAAAAGAAGCAATTCGTTTTGCTTCGTTCCAGTGGGGAACTGCAGATGTCTTCCATTGTCAAAATAGACAAGGCAGTATTAGGATTGGCTTTCGAAACATCTTTTCTATGTTCTAAAATTCTATGGTTAATGCTCCTGTATGTGCTTCCAATGTATAAGTTATCCCCAGTAGAAGAAGAGATAGGAATGCAGTAAACTCCTGGGAGGTTCAGGCTTTCAACTTTGTCCCTATCCCTTTGTAGAAGTTTCAAGATGTTTGGGGTAGATTTAATGGCAAGATGGTAACCAAAACTTCTAAAAAGAATCTGTAACTTATAAGCATAGGAAGGATGGTAAGGAACAGAACCACAGAATTTCAGGTCTTCTTTCTTGTGAGGAAGGAGGCATTTGATTTTCGAATGGTTTTCATATTTCTTTATGAGGGAGTTGACTGTAACAGCAGGGAAACCATGGGAGAGGGCTATTGTAGAAATTTTGGAGAGTTCTTCTTGAAGAGAGAGTTGGTTGTTGCAAATGATATGAGCCCTGTGGATGTAGGACTTCAATGCTGAAAGCTTGTAGAGATGCAGGGTGCAAGATTTGTAGGGAATGATGTTAGCGGCCGCAGAAGGTTTTCAATAGACGGAATGAGTAATGGAGAGATCAGTGTTTCTGCAGATAGATACATCCAGGAAATCAATTTTGTGATTTACTTCCTTAGATATAGTGAGCTTAATGGAAGGAAATTTTTCCGTAATGGAGTTGATCAGTATCTGTAGTTCAGACTCGGAATGTGGCCAGCTAATGAAAATGTCGTCTACATATCTTAACCATAGGGAAGGTTGAAAAGGGTGTAGAGGAATGATGGAAACTTCAATATGTTGCATGTAGATTTCAGCAAGCAGAGGGGAAAGAGGTGAGCCCATGGGGAGACCAGATTGTTGCCTATACACAATTTTGTTGAAAACAAAACAACTGTGTTGATGAATAGTGTGGAAACAATCATAAAGATCTTTGATAAGAGGACCGGGGGTTCAAAATGAAGAATCAATTTCTTCATGAGGAGCATGTAGGAATCAAAATATGGTACAGAGGGAAACAAAGATTCTACATCAAGAGTATACAGATTATCACAAGGAGAAAAGGAATTAGGAAGGTTGTGGATGAAGTTTGAAGTAGAGACAACTGTATGAGGATGGTTGGCTGCAAGGGATTTGCATTTGAGGACCAATCTCTTTTCAAGGTTTACTGCTGGAGAAAAAGAATATTCCACTAAAGGTCTGATGGGGTTACCAGCTTTATGCAGTTTCACTTGCAGGAAGAGCCTGGGAGTTCTAAAGTAAGGAGGGGGTGATATTCTTATCATTAGGCCCAAAATTTTCACCTGCTCTTCCTATCAATCTTCCACAAACTGTTTCTGTTATAGAATCAGCCATCCACAGAACTGAGACTGTTCAGCAGCCTATCCTTCGTGCCAACGCTGCTGTTATCTTATCCAAGCAAAATTCTGTGCCAATCAAGTACTCTTCTTCTTGTTTAAAAGAATTCAGGTCATTTATTCAGGAAAATGACCTAGCCGTATGCAAAGCAGATAAAGTTGGTTGCCCAGTCATCATTGGTAAAGAAACTCTAAACCAAAAAGTGCTTTCTTTTCTTACATCTGCTAACTGCATCCCTTTGCAGTCAGACACCACCAACTCACTCAAAAACTCAGTTGACAGATTAGCTAAGAAAGAAACTCCTCAATCCTTCCTTGGTGATATATCACCCCTCCTTACTTTAGAACTTCCAGGCTCTTCCTGCAAGTGAAACTGCATAAAGCTGGTAACCCCATCAGACCTTTAGTGGAATATTCTTTTTCTCCAGCAGTAAACCTTGAAAAGAGATTGGTCCTCAAATGCAAATCCCTGGCAGCCAACCATCCTCATACAGTTGTCTCTACTTCAAACTTCATCCACAACCTTCCTAATTCCTTTTCTCCTTGTGATAATCTGTATACTCTTGATGTAGAATCTTTGTTTCCCTCTGTACCATATTTTGATTCCTACATGCTCCTCATGAAGAAATTGATTCTTCATTTTGAACCCCCCGGTCCTCTTATCAAAGATCTTTATGATTGTTTCCACACTATTCATCAACACAGTTGTTTTGTTTTCAACAAAATTGTGTATAGGCAACAATCTGGTCTCCCCATGGGCTCACCTCTTTCCCCTCTGCTTGCTGAAATCTACATGCAACATATTGAAGTTTCCATCATTCCTCTACACCCTTTTCAACCTTCCCTATGGTTAAGATATGTAGACGACATTTTCATTAGCTGGCCACATTCCGAGTCTGAACTACAGATACTGATCAACTCCATTACGGAAAAATTTCCTTCCATTAAGCTCACTATATCTAAGGAAGTAAATCACAAAATTGATTTCCTGGATGTATCTATCTGCAGAAACGCTGATCTCTCCATTACTCGTTCCGTCTATCGAAAACCTTCTGCGGCCACTAACATCATTCCCTACAAATCTTGCACCCTGCATCTCTACAAGCTTTCAGCATTGAAGTCCTACATCCACAGGGCTCATATCATTTGCAACAACCAACTCTCTCTTCAAGAAGAACTCTCCAAAATTTCTACAATAGCCCTCTCCCATGGTTTCCCTGCTGTTACAGTCAACTCCCTCATAAAGAAATATGAAAACCATTCGAAAATCAAATGCCTCCTTCCTCACAAGAAAGAAGACCTGAAGTTCTGCGGTTCTGTTCCTTACCATCCTTCCTATGCTTATAAGTTACAGATTCTTTTTAGAAGTTTTGGTTACCATCTTGCCATTAAATCTACCCCAAACATCTTGAAACTTCTACAAAGGGATAGGGACAAAGTTGAAAGCCTGAACCTCCCAGGAGTTTACTGCATTCCTATCTCTTCTTCTACTGGGGATAACTTATACATTGGAAGCACATACAGGAGCATTAACCATAGAATTTTAGAACATAGAAAAGATGTTTCGAAAGCCAATCCTAATACTGCCTTGTCTATTTTGACAATGGAAGACATCTGCAGTTCCCCACTGGAACGAAGCAAAACGAATTGCTTCTTTTGACAATCGTTTTGCCCTCCGTTACCATGAAAGCATAGAAATTATTTTCAACTCAATGACTTGCAACTCCGAATCTCCTCTCTACATTCCGTTGATCTGGAGATCAATTCTAAGTTTTGGCAACAAAAATAGGAAAAATTCAAATGTAGAATCTGGCAACAATCTTAGTCCTCCATTGCCGTGATGAAGACCTAAGATAAGGTCGAAAGCTTCCAACTTACAAACTTTTTGTAAAAGTTTTCAGTTAACGTAACTAGCGTGATCAAGTTACCTTTATTTGTTAGTGAGTTATGATGTGTTTTGAAGAAAATGCGGAGTCCATAACTGCTAATCATAATAGTTTTCTAACCTTCCATCAGATACATCACAGCTGTACTCCACTAGGTGGGGGCAGCCATGGATAATAACTTACATCTATGATTGCTGGTAGTTTCAATGGTAAACACCCCGGATGTTGGCTTTCCTAAAACATGTTAGACAATTTTTTTAATGATGTTATATGATTAAAATTACAAGCCAGCAATTAAATCTTCTGCAGGAAATGCTTGTTACTTAAGTAACGAAACAAAGTAAACTGCTAAAATGGTTACATTGTGTTACTTAAAGTGCACCTGCCTTCTAAAAGATTACTAAAACATTATATTCTTGACTTGTGGTTAGCAAATTATTAATGCATTACACAGGAAAATAAAGTAAAAATAAATATCATGGAGAGAAATTAAAGGAAACCCTAGCTGGATTCCTTTAAACTTACACTATTCCAATAAGTAACTAATAAAGGACTAGCTAACTACAGTATAAGTGGAGTGAATTTCATAGTTATTGAACATCACAACTGATAACTTAGCTCTGCAGTTTCATGCAGATCTACTTAATTATGTGGAACATATCTACATATGAGGTAAATTAAAAAAGAAAAAAACTGATACCATAAGCAACAGCAGCCGATAGCACTCTAAACATATCATAACTGCAATTAGACAGAGTGGCACCACAGCATAGTGCAAAACTTCAAGTCAGTTTCACTTCAACAGTGAATACACAAACATGGAAGCTCCTCTTTTTATTGCATTACTGTTGAACAGCATATCATAACCAGGTTTCTTTGGGCACAAGAGGTTAAAGCCCACTGAAATTCTCAGAATGGTGGCTCAAAATTGTAAAAAGTATATGGGCAAGAGAAAAATTTATAAATGTGTAGAAAGATTAAAATCTGGCAGAACAAGTGTGACTTGTGAAGCTCAATATCATGGCACCAGCCAAAGTTGCAAACTTCAGGCCATGGTGATTGTGTGAATGCTCTATCTAAGGGAGACTGAGGCATTACTTTGTTTGCTGTGGCTGATATGTTAGACATAATTGATAGTTCTATTTGTGCAATGGTGCATGACAATTTAGAATACTGGAAGATTTATGCCAGGTGGGTCCTGAAACAGCTGACCAATCACAACAAACAACAGAGCATGGAGAATTCCACTCAGTTTTTGCAGCATTATAAAGAAGATAAAGTTAACTTGAAAAGACTGACATTGAGAAGACAGTACCTGGGTGCATCATTTTGACCCTGAAAGGAAGAGACAACTTGCAGAGTGGAAAAACTCTTCATCCTGAGTGAAAAACAAGTTCAAAAGTATCTCTGTCAAAAAATAAAAATAAAATAATCTTACTCACCATATTTTGGGAAATGTATGAGACAATTTTTGAATAAAATTATCAGGAGCATGGACAAACTTAACAGTGCAACATATAGTAAGCTGAAACCTACAATTTGCAACGAAAGATTAAATCTTGCTAAAACACTGTTCTTTTGCACCATGACAATGCTAACCAGAATTTAGCAGCTACAACCATGGCAACAATTCAAATCCTCAAGTCTAGGGTTCTTCTACATGTTCCTTACAGCCTGGAACCTGTACCACGCAATTATCACTTCTTGGGCCTTTGTTTTTGATAAGTACAACAAAACTGCCTTTACTTTGTGTGATTTACCATCATATACACCAATGAGCCATAACATTATGACCACCTACCTAATAAGCTGTAGGACCCCCTTTAGCCACAAACAGTAGCCACTCAGTAAAGCATCGATTCAATAAGGTGGCGATAGGTATCCCGGGGTATCTGGTACTATAATGTCAATGGCAGGTCTCCCAGTTCCTGTACAGTTCAGGGTGGTGGTGATTTAGAGCAAACCCGCTTTTACAAGTCGAACCACAAATGTTCGATTAGGTTCAGATCTGGTAAATTTGGAAGCCAGGGCATTAACAGAAAGTCATCAGCATGTTCCTCGAACCATTCCTTGACGGTTTTGGCAGTGTGGCATGGTGCATTATCCTGTCGGTAATGGGCATCACCAGCAGGGAACACATTTGCCATGAATGGGTGAACTTGGTCTGTAACAATGTTCAGATACCTGACAGCTGTCAGGGATTGTGCTATTGGGATAATGGGGATTAAAGTGTCCCAAGAAAACATCGCCCATAGCATAACACTGGCCAGTTTCTGCTAAACAGTGCATCCAGGTGCCATTGCCTCCATTGGTAATCGGCGTATCTGCGCTCGGCCATCTACGTAATGCACCAGGAATCTTGATTTGTCAGACTAGGCTACTTTCTTCCAATCATCCACAGTCCAATCTCAATGACCTTGGGCCAATTTCATGCGTTGTTGGCGATGACGTGCAGTGAACATGGGGACCCGTCTGGGTCTTCGGCTAAGCAAGCCCATGTGCAGAAGGCTGAGATGAACTGTGTACTGTGACAGATATCCCTGATCACCACTGTTACAGTCACTGTGAACAATGTGCGACAGTCTCAGCTTCCCTCGGGCATCAATGAGCTGTGGACCACGGTTTGTCGTTTGGCCATCTGTGCACCACTTTTCATATGTACTCACTACAGCAGCACGTGAACAACCCACAAGCCGAGCCGTTTCCAAGATCGTAGTTCCGAAGCGCTGCGTCATCACAATTTGTCCTTCACCAAACTTCGATAAATCGGTAGCTTTTTCCCATTCTGACTCCAAACACTCTAGCTCATTAAACATTTCTGAGATATTTAATTAAATATGACTAAAACTACAAATTTCAATATTTTTTGTGACAAATTTACTGTTTGTTTTTTAAATATTTGTGGATCTTGACAAGTTTCTGTGCTTTATCAACACCTAAGTGATTACGAAGTTATACCAGACTAGTCCACAAGTAGAAAATATCCTTTCTACTGCAGATGAACTGGCTGGACAACCACATCGACTTTACATGTAAGAGCAGAAATCTTTCAGGGTTCCAGCTTTGGTCACACTTGCATGTCGCTCCATCAGCTGCCACCATTTGGCAGCACTGAAGTTTTGCACATCATTTACAAACATAGACTTTGGATAGTACTTTGTGTCACATATTTTAAAACCCATTACAAAAATTATCCATTCAGGTTTCTTTTCTAACACCCAGTTATCAGCAATTTGTTCTTGCTCAGGGCTCATTCTCTTTCCCTGGTATTTTGGATTCATTAAGTTTGCAAAGTAGTGGCAAGGCTGAAGTGCTTGATCCATCCTTTTTTTTTTTTTTTTTTATCACCAGTGTATACGGTTCAAGATCTGCATTTTCCATAATATCTTGCCACAGTTCCACTGCCTCAGAAATGTTTGTTTGTTCAGCCTGGAGAATGTCAAGTACTCTACTTAGCTGTTTTAGCATGTGTACTGCATCTTCGTAAATGATTACATTCTCTAGAATTTTATTTATGTTTGGGAGAATTTGCAGATCATTTGAGTGCTCAGAGGTTTGAATTTCCACATACTTTGGATAGTTTTTCACATAAACATTTATGCAATCCATTTGTGAATTCCAACGTGTTGCATTTGGCAGTTGTGGTATAAGTCCACCCATTTCTTTCAACAATCCGTGGGGGGGGGGGGGGGGGGGTGGTGACGATGATTGCGGAAATACTTCTGCACCTCGACTATGTGCTTCAAAACAGCTTTGTTCGTAATTTCCTCAGCTAGCAGATTGACATAATGTGCAGAGCCCCCATCAGTCACTAAGGTTTTGTATTCCAGTTCTAATAGTTCTCTCATTTTTACCATCTTATTTTCATTATCAGTACATACAGTAAAAACATTTCCCCCGAGTGTAGTCTTGCAGTATTCAATTGCAGTCTTGGCAATTTCCGCACAATACGCCGAAGTTTTATTATTACTCTCACAATCTATAGCACTTAAAAAAAGAGCTTGTTCCAGTGTGAAAGCTTGTTGCAATTATGGCATCATTATTAACATTTGACCACCCATCCAACATCAAAGTGATGCTACTGTTGTTATCCTCAAGATGTTTTTTAAATGCATCAACTTCACCAAATACTGTGTCCAACAGTTTCTCTCCTAAATCAATACAACTAGAGCCAGAATAACCAGGGCGCAAACTTTCCACCATATCTTTGTATTCTGCAGTAGTTGCTGAATTAAAAAAAATGTTATTTGCATAAAAAAACCTGGCAATTTTTAAATCCAATGTAGATTTTTGATTATCTGTTGTTTTTACAGTAAAACCTGCTATCAGTTTTTGCTTTTGGGGCATACTTGCTGTGCCATGAGTCTCTTCTTGTATCAAGTTGTGTGATAGCATAGAATTCCCAGGAGTTGCTGATGTGAAATTTGGATCCATTTCTGATGGGAAAATCTCTGATGTACCAGGCACGGATCTTTTCAAACATCTGTTTAAGTGGTCTTTAATTCTTTCAATCTTTGCACTCACTTTTGAACTACAGTGATCACATTTTACTTTGTTCTTGTCATCCAATCTGCTAACCTCCAACCATTCTGGGGCACATTTTTGACCACTTCCTGCTGGCATTGTATGTAAAAGTATAACTGAAGCTCCTTAAGTTTTTAAATTTCAAATAGCACAGTATAACATATACTGCAGCTGAACTGAAGGGAAAAATAGCTATGGTGGTATGCACAAGAGATAAGCACGAAATAAAAACGTGTCGCCATCTATCGTCGCTTCATAAAACTATTTTTGGGCCGAACGTGGAAGGTTTACCCAAGTTTTTAAGCATGCAAAAAAATGGGGAAAGGTGAAAAAATATAGTATTTTTAGGTAAAAGAAAATATTTTTTCCGAAGTATTTACCTGGGTGTGCGATGTTTTGGAAGAGTATGTGCGGTAAGTGTAGGATGAGTGAGCGGCGGCGACGTCAAAGTGGAGTCCGGTATATGGAAGCTTCGTTGAGAAGGGCAAGTAACGGGCGGAAAAATACAGAAGAAAGCGGTTCTGCAGTACGTAGTCATCGAAGCGTCTTGTAGGAATACGTGGAAAGAAAAAGTTCAGTTTTACGCAGCATTGTAAGTTTTTTTGTTTTTTTTTTAAAGGATAATTTTGAGAAAGCGAAAGTACAAAATCGTCAGTATCCACACTTCATTTCGGATTTCGCCAGGGCTTAAAATTTCATTATCCACCACAATGCAAGAACCTGTAGGCCTCCCTGCCATATTACGATATATGAATTAAAGAAAATCGTTTATTTTGAAAAATATCTGTTTCACGAGGGGAAAAATGTGAGCTACGATGTACGGAATAACAGCAGAACTACAAATGAAGTGCTTGAAAAAATCACCTACCCCTGCACATCTTCCAAACCATAACTTTGGGTTCAACCGGAACCAAAACTTCTTCCTCAAAACTTCTGTTTTACATAAATTATTTTACATTCCTTAATTTCTTTCCATTCGGAGACATTGTGAAACTAATAATAACGACATTCCGCACATATCTTTCTCAAAAATTAATAAAATAGGTTTGAACTACTTCTACGTGCGCACGATTACACGACACATCACACTCTTCCGAAAAATACACCCCACTGCTGCTGTATTCTTCAGCGCATTCACTACTAACTCTTACTCCCTACAGACGCACAAAACCTTCACGTCGTGGCCGTTAGCATTGCTCCACCCTCCCGCACCAAATACTGCAAAAAATCGGTCTCACAGGTCAATACTTCGGAAAAATTGTTTCCTTTTATCTAAAAATACTATATTTTTTCACCTTTCCCCATTATTTTGCTTGCTTAAAAACTTGTATGTCGCACTTTTGCCCGCACAGTTCAATTTTCCGACGAAATAATTTAGGATGCTAAAGTACACATTTACCTTTCTTTTTATTGGAGGAGTCATTAAAAGTACCACCCAGCTAAAATTATTTGCCTTTCTGTTAAACTGTTAAAAAAAAAACCCTGAAAAGCTTAGTAAAACCCATCCAGGCTGGACTTATACAAAAATACCAGGGTTTTTTTAAAACCCTGATTTTGTTACATGGTCCCCCCACCCCACAAGCCTTTTGGAAGTCAGAGCACTTACTGCACAGCTGTTATTGCATCAATGCCATAATTAGATTTAGTAAACTTTTGAACTACAAGCTACAGGGATCTCATCCATACTAGACTGTGCAGTTATTCACCTTATGCACCATTATTTTTTAACAGTGATAAGCTTAAACAAAGAACACTTGCAAATAATTTTGTTCTGCCTTAAGCTGGTAATTAAATCTTTATCATTTAATAACCTATGCATTTTCCATATTATGCTTCTTCCCAGTTACTAAAAAGGAGGTTCAGAACTTACCAAACACCAATATCTGATTCACAAACGTTTCATGAAAACAGCAGGGGAAAAAAAATCTTCAGTTTCATTTTTTCGATAAAGTTACACTCATCTTGTACATTTGCAAGCTATGAAATATTGCAAAAATACTGTGGGTTTTTTTTTTTGTTGTTGTTGTTGTTTAAATAAATGTGTTACAAATTTAGCTTCTTCAAAACCAAACATCAAAATTTTCATCATAAATGCTGCTGTTAGATTTTGTAAATGCAGACATACATACATATCACTAAGCTGTTCTCTGAGATTTAGAGGTTAGCTCCTTAAAAAATACAAACTACCAGATAATTTCTACTTACTGTCTGTATCAAACTTCTTTATTTACAGCAATCTTGACATACAACTCGGGCTTTACTGACATCCATCAAATGCTGTACAAAAGATCTTCTATACTTCACACTCATAATCTTTTTCTCATGCAGACACCAGTGGCGGCTCGTGGTGTAAAATGCTGGTGAGGCGAACGGTCTTGATGTAAATGTAAAACAGTAAAACATGTTATTGAAAAATATATAAATTCATATAACGTTATACGAATATATATATATATCAGTGGCGTAGCCGGGGGGTCGTGGTTTGCACCCCCTTATTAGGCGAGACAGTTAGCTTTTTCTAAGTACGTTTTATAGATAATTTCCCTATTTAAATTCATTGATTTTTATATAACTCAGAAAGCAATGTAATTTCTTGATAATAGAAGAGAAAGTAAAGCAAAGCGGCCAAAGAAGTTGCTTTATTAAACTTTTATTAAAACAACTATAATTTATTGCATTTTCTTCATTTTATTAAATTAGCTTCATTTTGTATTAATATTCAAGATGTGCGTACGTACCAATAGGAAAATATTTGTCGAAGTGCCCCCACCCCAAAAAAATTTTTTTATATGTACTTATACACAGTTATACAGCAGAAGTGCAGACCCCCCCCTTCAAAAAGTTTCATGTCAAAGACAGTATCACCCATTGGATATCTTTGAAGTCCTGGGTTCGAGTCGGCTGAATCATTAAAATCCGCTGAGATTCGGAAGTCTCGTTAAGCCATTGGTCCAGGGTAGGCGGCGCCTTGTTATTAACAGCTGTAAACCCCATCCCTTAGGGCTCCATCCCATGCCATTTAGCCCTTATATACAAATATTATTCAACAGTAATGGAATAAAATTATAGAAATATATGAAACACGGCGTGGGGAGTCTTTCTTCCCGTAAAAATCCAAAAATTTTAGAGGAAAAATGTACATATACCTCTCTATATATGTGTGTGTGTAATATACGCTACTTTTGCAACAATATTTTTATGAAAACAATTATTCGATAATTTTACAACAAAGAAAAATATTTCACCAGTATTCTTTTATGTAATACACTTGAGCGAAAATACGCAATATGCGCGGTTTCTTTAGCTAGTCAATGCGTCACTCACATCCCAACGCCAGTCGGAGATCAACTTCTTAAAAAATTCAAAGTAAATCATTTGAATAGAATTTTTTTCTCACGAAGTGTTTCTTGAGCTTGAATAAAAGTCACAGTTCGATTGGCATATTAGTGAAGGTGCATTTAGCACGGGTCACAAACTGAAGTCCAGGCTCGTGATAACTATGTACAGGAGAAGTCAAGTTAAGGAAGCACATTTCTATGTAAAAAAAGTATTAGGTAATTTAAACCTGGAATTAAAAACAGAGGAATACGATATTAATTTGCTTTGGTCTCGAACAGAATGCTTTCAGTTTATGTTTTATAAATAAGTTCAATTCTGCGATCCTTTTTGGCTGCAAATTTGTCTATGATCAGATCATAAAATGGTTGAGTGGACATTAGATGGTTCAGCAATTCTTTCTCGATTGAAATTTTAGCGAGTGAAGACAAACGATCTTGTGCCGTTGTATTACGGAGGTAAGTCTTAATTCTCTTCAAACAAGAAAAAACTCCTTTCAGCAGAAGAACTTGTTGATGCCAGTGTCAATACAAGAGAAAATAATTTGTAGGCTTCTGGTAACACATCTTTCAGCTCGTTTTTTTTCATTGTTTTCAAGGTTTTCTGAAAACTGAGTTCCCTGAAGTTGTGATCATTATATAAAAAATCTAATTCGTTCTTTAGTCGTCGTGTGTCTGTAAAAATGTTTGGATAAATTTTTTTGAGAGTGTTAAGGGCACTGGATGGAAATGACTCTGAATAACTATGGTATTTTGAGCTGTCAACTAGCTGCAGAAACTCGAGCTTTCCCATATCTTCAAATCTGGTATTTATTTGGACTTTCATATATTCATGAATACACTCCATTAAATCATTCTGTATCGTTTTAGATTGTCCAGAAAATAAGCTTCGTATTTCTTCAAAATGTGCTTTTAATTCTGGGGTGCTCCTACGAAGTAACATTTGGAACATTTCCTTGAAATAACCTTTAATTAATGAGGAAATAGATTCATCATGTCCTCGAAAAGGCAGTTCTTGCTTGCTTAGAACGACAACTAAATCGATTATATGTTCCATAAAAAGCCTATTTAGTCTGACCTTTTAATTAAACTTGACTTTACGAAGAGCAGCATTTTCTTTGAGCATATCAGAAATAGTGTTTGTTTTTTCCCATTCGTTTTAGACCTACGTGGTTAGTTATATGCTCTTTAGAGCTTTCGTGCAATTTTGCACTACGAGAAAAGTTTTTCAGATCAAAATAACCCGTTGTATTCCACACATTTTTCTTATTGCTCAAAAGTAAACATGGCCAGCAAAAGAGAGTTTGCTTGTAATAGCTACCAGAAAGCCAGGGGAAAATCTCGTATCATGATTTATTGAAAGACCTAAAAAACGATTTGCTGCACTTCTTATCTTTAGATATTAAACTTATTATAGGTGTCGGTCTTCCAGATATGAGAACATCCCTTTTATCATAATCTTTCCAGTGCTTAAAAGGAATTTCTTCCAGAACACAAATCACGTCGTTTGTTGGGCCATTCATATTTTCCAACCAAAATCAAAATATGCTGTTTAGTAACAATAACAAAATAAAAAAAGAAAATCTCAACATTACTATGAACTAGCAAATACCTGCAGAAGAGAGGATTGAAAACACACTACAAAAAGTTAACTCAAATACACTCTGACGAATAGTTAAAGCTACGTAGAAATCATCGTACTCCAAAGCGTATAGAGGCGAACGGCGTCATCGCCTGTGAAACCACTTTTCACAAAGGTCATCTGCTCATTTTCCCGCGCCCATTGGATACACAATCCTTGGGTTTTCCAATAACAGCGGAGATGCGATTCCAGTTTAAGCGAAATGGAGGGTCGCCTCAGAAATTTCCTTTTTCTTACTGGAAGTCCGGCACCTCTTTAGGTAGACCTCGGACCGTGGGGGTGGGGGTTCACTCTGTAGGGCTCTTCTCTGATCCCCAGTTCCCAAAACCGGCTTCTCATCGAGACGATTCAGCCGGTCGCCTCTAAGCGCTTAAAACATGCAGCTGCTTTGCAAAAATAATGATTCATTCCTCTTCTCAAAAGCCTTTCTTTAACCTAATTCATGAATCACAATGTGAATTTCAGTGTTGCATTTATCCTGCAAAGTTCTTATATCTTTAATACTGACAGAAGGTTTTTTTTTTTTTTTTTCACTTCTCATTCTGCGAAATTTCAGGTGAGGCGGCGCCTCGCTTGCCTCATCTGACGGGCCGCCACTGGCAGACACTCCTGAATCTGATCCTCGCCATGACTTCCTTCCTGCCACTCCTAAAAAGATTTTCTTAGTAAGCATCCCATCACTCATTCTTTCAACATGGCCAAACCACTGAAGCATATTAGTCACCACCTTGCCAACACCATTTTGCTTCACATTACACAACTGCAACATATCTTCATTCCTCGCACAATCAGAACGTGTATTGCCACAAACCCCAGTACATAATGCATTTCTCCAGCACACAAATGACACCTATGTTTCTTCTTAGTACCCAGGTTTCACTGCCATTTATCAGAGTAGGAAGAAATACACTTTCATACACAGCCATACAGGACTCTCTGGAGAACCCATGCTGAACTTACTGCAGGTTGTTTCAGTAATCTCCTTTTGTAATCAATAGACTTAAAAATGGGAAGCTTGACAGATGTGAGGAAGCATGGTTACTAACAGAACCACATATATACTCATTAGCTACTTTCGTTGGGCCCAATGCTTCCAAGTTTAAAAATAGACGATTCCTTAACAGAAAACTAGATAGGATTTCATCACATACTTCGATGTTGAAATTGTGACATCACTTCATGAACAAATAAACATTCTGACTAGGAAGATCTTTGCTTCAAGTAAGGATTAATGCAATGTTTACCTTAAAGCACATTCCTTTCATGCAAAGAATGCACAATGGATTTCTGTACTGCACACTCCCAATTTTTGCTTTATTTCAGATATGTTTAAAAAACAATAAATTCATTTTAATATTGAGATTACTCATTTCCTTAAAACATGAACCCGTGGATTCTCAAGTTCAGCACATATTCTTTCTGCTGCCAAGACACTCTCCCATTCTTCATTGCATTTCCATGGAACTTCTTGAACACATCATGGTGCTCAATTAGTCTTCTAGCAATAGCATGAAGAAACGCCAACCTAGTTTGTGAAGGTGCTAATGCTTATTAGCTTCTTGCTTAAGTATTACTGCAATGCCTTGAGTTCACTAGCACACTTTAAGACTATTTCGAGAATAATTGTACATCATGTGTCATCTCCAGCACATGGCAGTTTTATGTAAACATTAATATATATACATGGAATGACTGGCAAATGCACTTTACAATAATATCAAGCACAGCTTCTTTCACATAAATGGTCATGCAGTGCCTTAAACCAATAATGACATTATTCACTATGTAAACTGAAAATCAATACCTTTTCTTAGCATAAAATGCTAGAGAAGTCAAATGTGGCCTGTCAACAAAGGAATCATATACAGGAACACGGTTAAAAAAAACGATCTATATTTTTTTGTCTGTTGTAACATAAGTGACAATGCACAGTTTGTTGCAACCAGTCAATTCACCCGCAATTGATAAATTTACACTTTACAGGGCTAAACTTCGCTTTTTAATTTTCATGGGTTCAGACCGACTGCAAAGGTACTTTGCGGGCAAACTGCATGTACAAGGTCTGGAAGATCATCCATAACACTAAACGGTAAGTTATGCTCAGCGCTGACATATTTGCACGCTCATTTGTTTATTTATTTTTCTTCTACCACACTTCTCGCTGACGGCAAAGAAAATAATGTCCGCTGCACATTCAGATGTTTTTTTCAGTCAACTTTCGTAGTCATGTTATTTTTTTAATTTGTAGAACAAGCCTAGCAATATGCAACATCCAATTCGGCTCCATTCTCAAAAAACCAAACACAAACTCATAGCTTCGTGCGTTTTTTCTTTTTGTTTTGTTTTTTGTAGCATTCACATTTATCACAACAATAAGATGTTAAATTTTTAGACGCTAAAAAAATCATTATGCATTCAGATAACTAATGTCCAAATATTTACCGGAAACGAAATATGTTTTTGTACTCGTGTCCGACGTATTAGTTCTTAGATACGTCACAAAAACGCGGGATCAGAGACATGTTTAGTTTCAAAACTAAAATATAAGTAACTTGCAGTTATCTAACAAAAGCTACTGGAGATAAAAATGGGTCAAAATTATATACAAAAACACAGAGAATAAGGCTTACAAAAATTGCATCCCTAAACTGAAAAATACTTACTCGTGTCAGGAAGTGCATGTAAAACTTCAACCTTTTTACCATATGATTGGCCTATTTCATCATCCTCACGAATCGCAGCACCACACTATTTTCACAATAAGCAGCTGTTACGGTTATAGTATTGCAAACATCAAAATCGAATATGTCATTGGCAAGAACATTAGTTGGCGTAAGTACTCGATAATATTTGTTTATTTTTTTTTATTTTTTTTTTTTTTGATTGGAGGTTTAACGACCACCGTGAGCAACTCAATGGGCTATAAGCAGTCGCCCGTCCCTAATTTAGGGTCACTGGTTCCAGGGAAGGGAGAGAACCAGTGCCGTAAGACAAACACAACATCCATGCCTGACCGGGATTCGAACCCGGACCCCTTACGGACGAATGATCAGAGGCCAACGCCTTAGACCACTGCGCCACCGGGGCGGCAATATTTGTTTACCTCCATGTCCGTGTTGTTTTTGTGAATGAACGTTTAGTAGTTTGTGCTGTGTTTTATAATTTGGGAACTTAAAAATATGAAAAATAAGTGCTTCATTTGTGATAAGACTTTTAAATGGTCTTTATTAAATGCTGATATTTCGGTTCACTTAATGTTTCCCAGAAACCATTTTCAATACTCTGTTAACAATAACAAATTCATATTTGTGCATTCTGTTGAATTGGTAACTGTCGACAGATCATTGAAAATCTAGCTCCTTCATCGAGTTTAAATTTATGTGCATAAGGCCAATCACTTGTTTCCCACAGCATGTTGAAATACGAAATTTTTGGGTACGTAGAAGTGGCCACCGGAGAACTGGACACATTGTAATTTCAGTGCAATGAGGTTATATTACTGGAGACATCACTCCTATCCGCGCAGCATTGGCCGCCATAAGTCACCGTCTGTGCTGCAAATAACGTCATGAGCAGGCAGCCGCAGAAGAGAAGCTGCTTGGAAACCAATGGAACAAAAGCTTCCAAGCGCATAAATAGATAAAATGAGTAATTCAATAATCTTTATCAATGATACACTAGCTTACTGTTTCATCAACGGTATAATTTAGTTCATTTTTGCCTGGTTGTGACGTCACACCACAGATTTTTTTTTTTTTTTTTTTTTTTTTTGATTGGAGGTTTAACGACCACCGTGAGCAACTCAATGGGCTATAAGCAGTCGCCCGTCCCTAATTTAGGGTCACTGGTTCCAGGGAAGGGAGAGAGCCAGTGCCGTAAGACAAACACAACATCCATGCCTCACCGGGATTCGAACCCGGACCCCTTTCGGACGAATGATCAGAGGCCAACGCCTTAGACCACTGCGCCACCGGGGCGGCCACCACAGATTAGCTGTGACCTATGACGGCAGAGCCAGTGGTGTCTCCAGTAATATAACCTCCTTGTTTCAATGCCATAAAATTGTTCAGCATAAACAAATTTCATGTGGCTATATTCCCCATTACTTGAGCAACCATTGTTCATTTTTTTTAATATTTCATTTTCAGTAAGAAATTTGGACATTTCCATGATTTTCGGGCCAAAGACAAAGCGGAGAACTGGCCGCCGGTGAAGTGTCCACCGGAGAACTGGCCACACAAATATTAAGAGGCCGTATAAAACTTGCGTTCTGGACTGCTCCGTGGCTACGCCTCCCAAGATTGGTCACCTGACACAAACGAGATAGAAGTACGTAGAGGCTGCATCGGCGAACATGTTTGATGAGGTACAGAACGAACTTCCGTTCCGTGTTACGAAAGGGACTTTTCGCAATATATAGCAGTGGCGGCCCGTCAGATGAGGCAAGTGAGGCGCCGCCTCACCTGAAATTCCGCAGAATGAGAAGTGAAAAAAAAAAAAAAAACTTCTGTCAGTAACAAAGATATAAGAACTTTGCAGGATAAATGAAACACTGAAATTCACATTGTGATTCATGAATTAGGTTAAAAACAGGCTTTCAAGAAGAGGAATGAATCATTATTTTTGCAAAGCAGCTGCATGTTTTAAGCGCTTAGAGGCGACCGGCTGAATCGTCTCGATGAGAAGCCGGTTTTGGGAACTGGGGATCAGAGAAGAGCCCTACAGAGTGAACCCACCACCCCCACGGTCCGAGGTCTACCCAAAGAGGTGCCGGACTTCCAGTAAGAGAAAGGAAATTTCTGAGGCGACTCTCCACTTCGCTTAAACTCGAATCGCATCTCTGCTGTTATTGGAGAACCCAAGGATTGTGTATCCAATGGGCGCAGGAAAATAAGCAGATGACCTTGGTAAAAAGTGGTTTTACAGGCGATGATGCTGTTCGCCTCTAGACGCTTTGGAGTACGATGATTTCTACGTAGCTTTAACTATTCGTCAGAGTGTATTTGAGTCTAACTTTTAGTAGTGTGTTTGCAATCCTCTCTTCTGTGGGTGTTAGTTCATAGTAATGTTGGCTAGTTCATAGTAATGTTGAGTTTTTTTTCTTTCTTCTTTTGTTATTGTCACTAAACAGCATATTTTGATTTTGGTTGGAAAATATGAATGGCCCAACAAACGACGTGATTTGTGTTCTGGAAGAAATTCCTTTTAAACACTGGAAAGATTATGATAAAAGGGATGTTCTCATATCTGGAATACCGACACCTATAATAAGTTCAATATCTAAAGACAAGAAGTGCGATAAATCGTTTTTTAGGTCTTTCAATAAATCATGGTACGAGATTTTCCCCTGGCTTTCTGGTAGCTATTACAAGCAAACTCTCTTTTGCTGGCCATGTTTACTTTTGAGCAATAAGAAAAATGTGTGGAATACAACGGGTTATTTTGATCTGAAAAACTTTTCTCGTAGTGCAAAATTGCACGAAAGCTCTAAAGAGCATATAACTAACCACGTAGGTCTAAAACGAATGGAAAAAATATAAACACTATTTCTGATATGCTCAAAGAAAATGCTGCTCTTCATAAAGTCAAGTTTAATTAAAAGGTCAGACTAAATAGGCTTTTTATGGAACATATAATCGATTTAGTTGTCGTTCTAAGCAAGCAAGAACTGCCTTTTCGAGGACATGATGAATCCATTTCCTCACTAAATAGAGGTAATTTCAAGGAAATGTTCCAAATGTTACTTCGTAGGAGCACCCCAGAATTAAAAGCACATTTTGAAGAAATACGAAGCTTATTTTCTGGACAATCTAAAACGATACAGAATGATTTAATGGAGTGCATTCATGAATATATAAACGAGTGTGTTAAAAGCGAAATTAATGAGTCATAATTTTTTTCAGTGCAAGTTGATGATACAACTGATATTACTGAAAAATCACAGTGTTCAATAATTGTCAGATACATATTGGACTCAAATTGTGAAGTAGTTGAGCGCTTCCTTGGTTTTTACGATATCAGCACTGACAGGACTGCTGTGGCACTGTATGATCTGCTAGCATCGGTTTTGGAGGAGTTTAATACAGACATTTAACGTGGACCAGTAACATCAAACAAAGATCTTCGCTCTATCCACGTTTATAAGTGAGTCACGGAAAAATTCTCATTGTCCGCCACCGGGAATCGAACCCAGGGTCTTCCAGTTACCCGCCGGATATGCTTCCGCTACACCACAGTGGCCTCGAATTCCTCCGGACTCACACACGCTAACTGCCAAGCCAATGTGGCAGGTTGCTTCTTGGAACCCCGCACAATGCTGGAGATTCACCAAAGATGGTAAGTGGTGCTTTGAAAGGTCTTGGCTGCCCCGGTGGCGCAGTGGTCTAAGCGATGGCCTCTGATCATTCGTCCGAACGGGGTCCGGGTTCGAATCCCGGTGAGGCATGGATGTTGTGTTTGTCTTACGGCACTGGCTCTCTCCCTTTCCTGGAACCAGTGACCCTAAATTAGGGACGGGCGACTGCTTATAGCCCATTGAGTTGCTCACGGTGGTCGTTAAACCTCCAAAAAAAAAAAGATCTTGTAAGTTGTTGTGCCTTAAAAACGTCTATTTTTTAGTACAGACTGTATTAATAAATAAATCTTATCGTGCTGAAAGGCTTTTCTAATTAAAATATTGTTGTAAAATTATCGAATAATTGTTTTCATAAAAATATTGTTGCAAAAGTAGCGTATATTACACACACACACACATATATATATATATATATAGGTATATGTACATTTTTCCACTAAAATTTTTGGATTTTTTCGTGAAGAAAGACTCCCCACGCCGTGTTTCATATATTTTTATAATTTTATTCCAGTACTGTTGAATAATATTTGTATATAAGGGCTAAATGGCATGGGCTGAAGCCCTAAGGGATGGGGTTTACAGCTGTTTATAACAAGGCGCCTACCCAGGACCAATGGCTTAACGAGACTTCTGAATCTCAGCGGATTTTAATGATTCAGCCGACTCGAACCCAGACTTCAAAGATATCAATGGGTGATACTGCCTTTGACATGAAACTTTTTGAATGGGGGAGGGGGAGGGGTTCTGCACTTCTGCTGTATAACTGTGTATAAGTACATATAACAATTATTTTTTTGGGGGGGGCGCGCTTTGACAAATATTTTTCTATTGGTACGTACGCACATCTTGAACATTAATACAAAACGAAGCTAAAATAATAAAATGAAGAAAATGCAATTAATTATAGTTGTTTTAAATTTTTTTTTAATAAAGCAACTTCTTTGGCCGCTTTGCTTTACTTTTTCTTCTATTATCAAGAAATTACATTGCTTTCCAAGTTATGTAAAAATCAATGAATTTAAATAGGGAAATTATCTATAAAACGTACTTGGAAAAAGCTAACTGTCTCGCCTACTAAGGTGGGTGCACACCACGAGCCCCCGGCTACGCCACTGATATATATATATATATTCGTATAACGTTATACGAATTTATATATTTTTCAATAACATATGTTTTACTGTTTTACATTTACATCAAGACCGTTCGCCTCACCAGCATTTTACACCACGAGCAGCCACTGATATATAGTTTGATGTTAAATGAGGATATAACAAAAAAAAATTGTTATAAACACCAAGGGGGTGAGGCTAAAATTTTAACGTATTAAACAACGCTTTTTATCATTAGTGGGCAGCAATACTGTTTAAAAAAATTCAGGGCCGGATGGAGATCTTGCGGGGCCCTGGGCGAAATTTCATTGCTGGGCCCAGAGCAAAATTTCATTGTGGGTACTAAAAAATAAATCTCATATTTTAATAAAGTCGTTTCTGAAAATTATCGTTCGTGAGGAAGACACACGAACACTACCGTAAAGACGAAACGATTATCTCGAAGTATTTGCTTTAAGCTTTAGAAAAAGACCATAATACGGAGTGAAAGTTCAGAGAGAGAGAGAGAGAGAGAGAGAAAGAAAGAAAGAAAGAAAGAAAGATAGACAGAAAGAGAGAGAAAGAGAAAAAGAGAGAGAGGGGAAGAAAGAAAGAGAAAATGCGAGGGAGAGAGAGAGAGAGAGAAAGAGAGATAGAGAAAAAGAGAGGGAGAGACCGAGAGAGAGAGAGAGAGTAAAAATTGTTAAAATCTACAATTTTCTTTCCCGGGAGAAGAGGTTTAGGTTACATTATGACTCTTATAACAGCTTATTCACAAAATGATAAAAAGATACCTGCTTAGCGAATATTTTCTCATTGCGAATATTTTTGTATAGAAAATATAATAAAGATCCTTCTAAAATAAATTAGTATAAACAGTTTTTTCCCCTGATACATGTTTAGTGATTGATTTTTAATGCACAGTGTAGTAGCTGACAAATTAGTGACATTCTAAACTTTTATACGCGTTCATACAGTATATGAAAGTTGCCTTTTTTTTTTTTTTCAATTTCTTGTAATGTTGGAAAAGTGGCCTCCATATGTTGTCCGAAAGCAACATGGATATTGTTCTTTTTATTTCCTTAAATTTAAGTATCAGGTTTTCACACAAATTGTTGGATATATAAAAGTAGGGTATCACAAAATGATGAAATTTAATTTATTTCATGAATGCTGAAAATATTAAGCTGGTTACAAAAATCATTTCGAATCTGCAAATCTCAGTGTCCGTACGACAAACAGGGGGGATAACGTATTAAAAAATGGGGAGATTGGAAACAAACAAAAAACTTCAAAAATATATTTTTAAGGGTCTTGCGCCGAAAAAGTAAAAAAATATATATATAGTTAACATTTTTTTTGCCGAAAATTATTTTGTTTTCTAAACTGCGGGGCCCCCTAAAGGCGCGGGGCCCGGGGCGACCGCCCCGGTTGCCCCTATGGTCCAGCCGGCCCTGCTCATATTAATTATGCTATTTTATCGTGGGGACAGACGACTAAATACAATTTCAGTAAACTTCAAATTCTTCAGAACAAATATATAAGATTAATAGATTTAAAATTTGATAGAAATACACAACTAACACTATATAATAACACAAGAGTTTTCCCAAACAAATGCAACATTCTTACGATTAACCAAATATATTACTTCAATATCGGGAAAATTATGTTCAGACGCATTAAAAATAATTTACACGCCGACATCATACAAATTATATCCCAGATACACACACATGACACCGCACTAAATCACATATTAGGCCTATTCATCCGAAAACTGAGACTATGAAGCAAAGTATAAATTACATTGGCCCACACTACTGGAACTCATTACCGACGGAACTAACTTGTTTAAATAATTTTAATCTTTAAAAAAAAAACTGAAAAACTTCATAATCAATTGCAGCTCCTCAAATTAATGGTTACAGTGGATGGAATACTATGACTTGTATCATCATCATCATTGTCAACCATTATCAATCTACTGCTGGACGAAGGCCTCTCCAAGTTTCCTCCACAACGGTCTGTCTTGTGCCAGTCTCCTCCATGTCACTCCCGGATACTTTCGAATTTCATCCACCCATCTTCCATGTGATCTTCTTCTGGGTCTTTTCCTGTCCCTTGGAATCCAATCTAAAATTTCGGCTGTTCATCGATGGTCTGTCCTTCTGGCAGTATGTCCAGCCCATTGCCATTTCAGGGATTTAACTCTGATCATGATGTCTTCCACTGTTGTCATTTTTCGGATCCACGATTTCCTCTTCTTATCTCTCCTGGTTACACCAAGCATGCACCTCTCCATGCTGCTTTGAGTTGTCTGCAGCCTTTGTATGTCTCTTTTAGTTAAGGTCCTCGTCTCTGCACCATACGTAAGCACTGGAAGGATGCATTGATCAAACACTTTTCTTTTAAGAAATAATGGCATATTGCTCTTGAAAATTATGCTGTTTCTTCCAAAAGCTCTCCAGGCAAGTTTTGTACGCCGATTAATTTCTTCACCAATGTGACCCTCACTTGATATCTGCTGTCCAAGATAAACGTATGTGTCTGTTATCTCCAGCTTTTCTCCATCAATCGATAAATCTTCATTTCTTGTAAAAGTATTGAACATCACTTTTGTCTTCTGAAAGTTCATTTTTAATCCCACTTCTTTACTCTTGTCAGCAAGTTCCTGGATCATACTCTGCAGCTCTGATAGGGTAGTTGCAAAAATGACTATGTCATCAGCAAAACGAAGGTGGGTTAGATAATCTCCATTAATCTTTATCCCTTTGTTTTCCCAGTTCAGTGATTGAAAGACATTTTCCAATGTCGCATTAAAGAGCTTCGGAGATATGGTGTCACCTTGTCTCACTCCTTTTCCAATTTTTATGTGTTTTGTATTTTCAAACAGCCGAATCTTTGCACTTGCATTTTCATAGATGTTATTAATAATATTAATGTATGCATACCGCAAGATTTCAGAGCCATTGTAACTGCTGATGGTGTCACCTTGTCTCACTCCCTTTCCAATTTTTATGTGTGTTGTATTTTCAAACCGCCGAATCTTTTCACTTGCATTTTCATAGATGTTATTAATAATATTAATGTACGCATCTTCAGTACCGCAGGATTTGAGAGCCATTGTAACTGCTGATGGTTTCACCGAATCAAAGGCTTTTTCATAATCGATAAAAGCCATGCACAATGGAAGTTCATATTCTCTCGCTCTTTCAATTAGTTCTCTCAGTACGTGGATATGATCTATTGTGCTGTAACCACTCCTGAATCCAGCTTGTTCTCTTGGTTGAGCCATGTCCAGTGTTACCTTCAAGCCGTGTGAAAGAACTTTAGTGAAGATTTTATAAACCACTGATAGGAGGCTGATAGGTCTGTAGTTCCTGAGATCCTTAATGTCACCTTTTTTATGTAGCAGGATCATTGTATCGTTGTTCCAATCCTCAGGAATCTTCCCTTCATTAAGGCATCGAGTGAAAATTTGGGCGAGTACTGTTTCGATTTCTCCACTTGCTTCTTGTATGATGTCTACAGTAATTCCATCTACTCCTGGAGCTTTTCCCCGCTTCATGTTCTTGATTGCATGTGCAACTTATGCTGGGAGGACTGGAAGAACTGTGGGACTTGTATATCGTGATGTAAATTGTTTTTTCAATGGTATTTCTGTAATGTTAATGTTTATTATTTTTTCATATATCATTACATTTTTTTATTGTTACTACGAAACTTTTGTTTGTAACTACAACTACCGACTTCAATGTAAAACTAGCCTAGGGAGCATGGGACCTTGTTAGGCCTGGCTGGCCTTTTCCCCTGCTTCCTTGCGGTGCAGTGTTTTAATAGATATTTATGTAACACTAGTTCTTAGCTCAGCAAAATAAATAAATTGAATTGAATCAAATTCTGCAGTTTTGTATAAATCGGAAAAGGTCATTAGACACTGTCACATGAAAGTTACGTGTTTTGTATGTGTGATCGTGAAGCATTTCAAAGAGGCTGGCCTTAGTTGTCTAGAAGAATAAAATTTGCGTGATATATTCAACTTTGGTGCAACTGTTTTGTAGTACATTCTATTGGTATAAAATTAGGGCAACTATTTCAATTACAACGTGCACATTTGTGTTACACGCAGTAAATTTTGGTTTTGCACAAAACACCTGTAGGTTCCAAAGAATTTTAACTATGAAAACGCCTATAAAGCCTAAAAAATTTAAATAATTCAGGGCTCATAGATTTTTGCAAAAGGGCCTCGATGAGATTTTTTGCGGGGGCACCAAGATTTTCCGGTACGCCACTGTTTTTCAACGTAAAAATAATTTTTCAAATAGCACTAATAGATGCAGAGATAAGGTGCCCACAGACTGACAAAGTCACACTGTAAGCATGTATTTTTCTTTCCAATAGACAGGCAGAACATGCAGGTCATTTAAAAGTGAATGCTTCATAAACTCTTCTGTTTCATAAAGCAAAGCCAGAATTACCAAAATTAGCCGTTTCTTTACGCTTTCCAACCGTAGGTTGAAAAAGCGTATATGCTCCAGCTTTATCCGTCTGTCTGTCTGTCTGTCCGTCCGCACGTAACTCGCGTAAAAATCGTTCAATTTCGATGAACTTTTAGTATGTGGTAGGGGACAACCTGGGTAGGAACCCTATTGAAAATGGATGAAATGGGGTCAAAGGTCAAGACATAGGAGTGGGATCCATTCCATCGCCCTTATGCGTCATAACTTACGTAAAAATGATTCGATTGCGACACAACTTTATCATGTTGTTTCGGAGGTATACACTGAACCGGTTCTGTTGAATATAGCCGAAATGAGGTCAAAGGTCACGGCACAGGAGCGAGATTTATTCCACAGCCATTATCTTCATAACTTGACTATAAATGCTTCTATTGCGACAAAGCTTTAGTATGTTGTTCCGGAGGTATACTGAACCGGTTCTGTTTAATATCATCGAAATGGGGTCAAAGGTCATGGCACAGGAGCGAGATTTATTCCACAGTCATTATCCTCATAACTTGAGTAATGATTTCTGGTATGTTTGAAAGCGTATCGTAATCAATGCATTGCATGCTTTTACTAACTTGTTTTCTTTTGGTATTTCTCAGTGTGTGTCGAATAGACATGATTTCCCCTGGAGCTACCAGGCTGAGTCCAAAATTTGTCCCGTCTGCAGGTGAAAAGTTCAATGATGCAAAAAAGCCATACTTGCTGACCTCATTATGTAAAGTACAGGGCATTGTTTTCTACAGTCCATTCCCAACTGTGACGTATATTCTAAATTAACTTTCCTTTTTAGTTTCTTTCCCTATGTAAAACTTGATTTTGTTCTCAGTTATACTTCACACTTAACGTGACATCTTTTCTCTCAAACGAATACTGTTGGCAGCACAACTGAGGTTGAATGAACGTGACGAATGCCTGTTATGAGATAAGAACGAGAGATATAAACTACGATACAACAGTTGCTTGTGTGTGTTGGAATGTGGAGCGTGGAGTGTTAATTTTTGTTATGTGATTTCTATACTATCGTGAAGTGCTATATATATGTGCTGGAGAAATAAAGCATCATTTCCGTAAGTTTGACTTCTGTATAAATGTTTCGTCTGGCCGTTAAGGTTTAATTTAGGAACTATTTCATCGCATGGTTATGTTTTTAAAATAACGTATCAGCACGAAAAGACGTTTACGTTATACAAAGTTCCACCAGAGCCACGATCTCACAGCGGCACTACTACGCAGATTTCGAGGATAAAAACTCTCTGATATCAGTGTCCACATCCATTACTGAAGCGAAGTGCCGTCCTTGTAAGAAATGGACCGTGGAGCGAAATAGGTGATGGGGACAATCCGGACTGTATGGTGGATGGGGTAGGATCTCAACCTCTTCCAATCCTTGTAGATTTCGGCGGACCACTCTGGAGATGTGACTTGGGGCATTATCCACTTGCAGTAACGACCGCTTCCTATCGAAGAGTGCTAGGTAGCGTTGGCACAGAGACCAACTGCAGCTGTTCGGCATAAAGTTTTCCGTCCACAATCTGACCATCTGGCACGAGTTCCCAGTGCACAAGGCCCTCACAATTCCACCAAACGTACATCATGACTTTCCTTTCAAACTGCCCTCTTTGTACCACTGGCTGCGCTTCCTGGCGTGGGCTTGGCCACCACCGATTCTCAGAGGTAGGATAACGTAGGAATATCCACTTTTCATCACCTATGACGGTAGGACACCTTCTGTCAATCCTGTGGATTTCATAGCAATCTGCGATAGAGAACGACACGTTGCTCTGCCTATTGGGAAATGGATTCATGGGAAACTATTCACCGCACAGGTAACGAACGATGGTGGATTGGGAAGACCCCACCTCAACTGTTAATTATCGTGTACTGGTACTGGAGTTTGCTGTCACTCAGTATTGATGGTCGTTGGACGGCTTGTGTTCGAGATTCGTGTCCCCAGCATTTAAACGCAGGAGCCGTTTTCGTAGAGTGATACGGCCCACCGTTTCCTTGCCCTCAACTGTACATATTTCGCTACTTCTGCCGCGTATGGCAATTTCTTCCTATAATGGTCTAGGAGCACCCGAACAGCACCTTTATCGACCTACATTCTCTGCTCACTTGACGACGCAGTGTGGCTACGTGCAAATAAACGCTCTCAGCCTAGTGTGTTTCACGTCATCGTGATACTCAGTCGACGCTGGCGTACATTTCCCACAGGAGTGGAGGCACAATATTATATACAGCTCAAAATGGGCTGAAGTTTTGATTCACGCTGGTATCCAAGCAGACATTAGGTGATTAAAGACAGTGTTTGATGTTGATTCTGAAAAAAAAAAAGAGGCTTTGGTCTAGCAAGTTGGTTTTATCGCATGTTTGTTGGCTTATTTAAAAAATCTTCCGCAAGGTACCAAAGACAGCCAAAACATATTGCAAATACACCATGTTATCAAATTGTTCAGACACTACCAAATATTAGTATAAGTGCAAAGAACGGTTACGCAGGAAGGTGTGCTATGAGTGGGGAGGTATGTATGTAAAGCTGCGATGTTCTGTTGTGTTATCACTAACTTTGAAGCGGATATGCAGCGTGGACGTGAACTTTCCGAGTTCCAGTGTATGCTGGTCATAGGATGTCATTTGAGTAACGTTTCCATACAGAGCATTGCAGCTAAACTAACCTTACCAAAATCGACTTTAAGTGCTGTCGTGAAGAGATGGAAGCAGGACGGTGCAACTACAGCAAAAAAAAAAAAAAATCAGGAAGGTCGCAGAAACTGACGGAACGTGACAGAAGAGCCAAGGTAAGAAATGCTAAGAAAATCCCGATCTTCCTCTGCCGTTCCCATCGCTACTGAAATAGGAAATGCTTGTAATGGCTCGGTTAGTACCATAACTATCCACAGACAGTTTGCTGCCCAACTTTGACAAGGTTCTAAGTGACAGAATTTTCAAATTTGAGGTTATGTCTTCAATATGTACTATTTGTCATTCTGTATCCAGGGACTGACTTTGAACAGTCTATGTTAGCATTTTATGGAATAAGCAAAAGTGGCATAGTTGTAGCTGGAGTGCTACTTAAAGAAATCATAGAGTGACAAGGTTGTAACTGTTAAAAAGTCATAATATGGCGTTTTAACGAAAACCAGTAGTTTAACAAAACATATGTTTTGTCAAACTGCTGACGAACTTATTTGGGCGATATTAGCTTTTCAGTAAAACGCTGAGTCCGACCGTTTTATACCGCCAGTGCGATATATTTGCTCATCCACAACATCGACGGCCAGTTGCACTTAAGCCCACAAGTGAGTCACGGAACACCCGTACCTCGCTGATTCCTGGTGGCCAACGGTAGAGGTTGTTTAGTTTGACGTTCGCATTTGAGCAGGTATTATTGCTGTTTCGTAATAAATTGCAATGGACAGAGAAAGTGAAATAGAAAATGTCAGTTGCGTTTCTTTCAGCACTAAGTCATCAACGAACTGCAGCGACAAAACTCCAGAATCCCCACGGAAGAGGGTTCGAAAAGGTATTGCCAAACCATGGAAGTTGAAAAGCAATGTAAGACAGGTAGAACATCAGTCAGGTAAGTTATACGCAAGTCGCAGAGGAAAGACTGTCCCTGCGAAAGAGATAAAAACATTAAAAAAAATGTCTAATTCATTGCAAATTCAAATGTTGTCAAAAGATATCTGAGGATGTACGTTTTGAACTGTACAAAACACAATATTCTTTGCCAAATACAACAGAAGAGATACATTTCTTAACTAACACTACAGAACGTTCTCACACGGTTAGGCCAAAGAGAAAAAGAACTGATGATCCTAATATGTATGACGATGAAGACACTGATAATATTAATGGTTACCAAGAAATAATCAAATGCAGTCGAGGAGGAATTACTCATTCAAGTATTTCTTTCATGTCAAGGATGAGAAAATTCAAGTATGTAAACAATTTTATTTCGGAATTTTATCCACATCACAGAAGCCAATATGTACTGCACACATGACTAAAAATACTCAGACCAACACCGCTAATCCTGATCGCAGAGGCAAAAAAGTGTTGGCAGTAGAAGACTGCCAGAGGGTAATGCTGATTTTGCTCCGCAAAATATTAAATCATTTCCTAAAATTAAATCACATTATTGTAGGGCTACTACAACGAGAAAATACTGTGATGTGCCTGCCCAGCAGGACATACACGACATAAAGGTAGATAGCAGCGATAACGAACGTCCACATAGCTCAATTGGTAGAGTGACTTATTCCGAAATGAGGGGACCCGGGTTCGAGCCCCGGCGTGGACAAAAATGACGGAGAAATTTACTTCGTTATAATGGCGCCCGAACTTTCCGGATGACCCGGCCGTTCAAGATCTCGTAATGGTGTGATGTGCTTTCCACACCGCGAGATAGGAAAAAACAGAGAATCCCTTCTCCAGCGCCTCGAAAAATAAATGTGAGTGACGTTGCATTCCACACACCAGATTGACTGGGAGTTCTCAAGTGCACGTTCTACAGCTGATGGCTGCCTGCAACGATTCATGGTCACGGCTGACTCGTGGGCCATGCCCCCGGCCCTCTTTCGGGGGTGAGGGGGTGAGATGTGACGTGCCTGCCCAGCAGGACGCACACGACATAAAGGCAGATAACAGCGATAACGAACGCCCGCGTAGCTCAATTGGTAGAGTGACTTATTCCGGAATGAGGGGACCCGGGTTCGAGCCCCGGCGTGGACAAAAATGACGGAGAAATTTATTTCGTTATAATACCTTGATTCGAATATAAGCATTTCCAAAATGTATCATTTATATAAAGAGCAAAACATTCATCCTGTTAAAGAACCTATGCATTAGAAAATCTTCGTGACCGAATTTAATTTAGGGTTATATGTTCCAAAAAGCGATCATTGTGACTTGTGCGAAAAATTCAAAGTTGCTGAGAAGACAGGAGTACTCGGTGATGACTTAAAATATAGTTATCAGCATCATGAAGAAGAATTAAGACAAAACAGGAGGTAAACCAGTGCTTTTGTTTGACCTTGAAAATGTTGATAAATACACAGTTGACGTGGACCAGGAACATCAAATAGAAGTCATCGCTCTTTCCACGTTTATAAGTGAGTCACGGAAAAATTCTCATCGGCCGCCAGGTTCGATTCCCGGTGGCGGCCGATGAGAATTTTTCTAAATTAGGGATGAACGACACTTTTGCAGCCATAGGTGCTTATAGGAATCGTCATAAAACAACAATGAACAAAAGGGAATTTTTGAGGTAAGTAGAACAAAAATTTGGCGTCGGGCAATACGACATATTCAGTGTATTTATACATCGTCAGTTTACATGACTATGTATAAATACATGATAATAACACACGAGCAAGAAGATTTATTCAGTGTATTTATTCGGTACTCTCCCTGAAAGAAAAAATGAGCTTTGACTGTAATAATAATACACTAGCAACAAGTCTTAATCAGTGTATTTATACGGTCACCTTCCTGAAATAGAAAAATCAGCTTAGACAGTGATACTACACGAGCAACAAAACTTATTCAGTGTATTTATACGGTCATCTCTCGAAACGGAAAAACGAGCTTTGACCTAATAATAATACACGAGCAACAAGACTCATTCTGTGTATTTACAGTAGTGGCCAAAATTGTGGAAACCTTTTGGAAATAGTGTATTTTTGGGGTTTGATGGCTCATAACAACCCCCCCCCCTTTTTTTTTGGAGTGATGCCATAAAGTTATATATTCAATAGAAATATAATTTCATCAAAAATGTAATGCAATAACTTTTATGAAGGGCTTTGTATTAGAACCGCAGTTATAAAGAAGAAAAGTGAAACACATAGAAAAAATGAGATATACAAAAATTCTCACCATGTGAGTTAATACTTAGTTGGGTAACCTTTAGCGTTAATTGCGGCCTTACAGCGCCTTCCCATGGAGTGAACCAAATGTTTTGGTTCTGCGGCTGTTATAATGTGCAACCAAGACTGAATTATTGCTTCTATTTAATTGGGTTTAATTGCAGGGTTGCTTCTGACTAACAAGTTTCTTTAGTCGGCTCCATAGATTTTCGACGGGGTTAAGGGCTGGGCTATTCCCAGGCCATTCCAGCAGCGGAATATGATTATCTTGAAACCACTTTTTGCACACAGCAACAACATGACATTGAGCTGACTCCTGTTGAATTATAAATGTTTAATTATCTTGGAAAAGATCACGTGTGCGAAGGCCAGTTTGGGCTCAAGTATTTCATTAATGTATTTTTGTCCATTTATACTCCCATTAATCACGCAAATTCTGCCCACACCTTTTGACGTCATACAACCCCAGATCATAACACTAATTGGTTGTTTCACGGTACATGTAATGCAATCAGGATGCAAATCTTCTCCAATTCTTCTCCTTACGTATTTTATGCCATCACTACCAAACAGGGAGATTTTGGTCTCATCACTCCAAATAACACTGTCTCATTGTTCCGCTGTCCAGTTAACATGGGTTTTAGCCCAGTTTAATCTTTTCAATCTTTTTTTGAGAGATAAAAATGGCTTTTTTCGTGGAATTCTAGCTTTTAGACCAAATTCTTGCAGTCTGCGCCGAACAGTCCTTGCACTCACTTCACATTGCATTGCGCCATTTAATCTTGTATACACCCAGATGATTTTCTTCAGTCACCTAGGCACAGTCTCTTAATTCTTCTATCATCACTTGCTGTTGTGCACCTTTTCCTGCCTTTACCAGTCTGGTTTTGTAGTGACTGAGTCTTCTTATACCTCTTAAAAAATTTAGAATTGCCACCTTTGGTTAAGTTTCCACCAATTTTTCTTCTAATTTCTTCATAACTGAAGACTTTTTCACTTAATAGTACTATTTTACATCGCTTTCTGGGTGACCAGTCAACTCTTTGCGCCATTTCTTTCATTTTATTATGTTTTATAAGCTCACTAAATGAAAGAACATATACAAAAAAAAAAAAAAAAAAAAAAAAAACTTGATAGCAATCACATAACACACTGACAAATGTCCTCCTCTCAGCTCCAATACATGACATCAATAGCTGAATCCTACTGTGACCTGATTGGCTTATTGTCAAAACAAGATGACACCTGATTGGCTCTCTAAACACTGATGCTCATTGGCTACATTCAGATGAAGGAAAGCTACTTCATATCAACCTAAGCAACTTGTGCTTCCTTTTTCTGGTTATTTGGCTATAACGTTTCATAGAATACAGATATTTCGACAGCTTAGACTCAAACTGGAAAAGGAACGGTCCCATCTCGAATTCCTAACCGCTTGCAAGACATTCTGCTTGATCCCAAAGTTCCTTAATTTCAAGACGTCAGTAAAAGGATCATGGTTCGAGAAGAAAAAAGAAAAATTTCTACGCCAGACCTTGTCAAGGATAGTGAACCTGAAAAGAAAGGACGTCATGTCATTAGAAATCCGGTGCTATAATCTATATATGAACTTGCATAGTCTTTGCGACCCTATTACCTTCAACAACCTTACCCTCCGGGTGGATATGTTAGTCGAAAAACTCCAGTCTTCCTTTTCATCCAGACACAGCAAGAAACTGGATTACCTGAAGTCTTCCCAGACTCCTAAACCTAAAGATTTCACCATTCCTTTCGTCAATATTTCTAACCGAACGCTCACCGTAGAGGAAACTAAAGTTTTGGAACTTGGACCAAAGTTCTGCTTCCGATCGAGACCGAACCCAAAAAGCGTCGTTTCTGAGTTTGAGACCATAATATCACGAATTCCAGAAGACAACAAAGATGAACTACGTCAACTGTGTTGCTCTAGGTTAAAATCGTGGTACAATAAGAAGCAATCGTTTAATAATTTCAAAATTCCAAGGACGATTTCCAACCTTAGAAATGACCACTCCATAATATTGACGCTAACGGACAAATCCGGCCAGATAGCGATAATGGACGCAGCGGACTATAATAAAAAACTAGAAGAATTTATATCCGATTCTGGATCTATAATCTTACGAAGGAATCCTCTAAATTCTTGGATTGCACAGGTAAAAAAGAACTGCAAGGTCAACTGATATTCCAGATGATCTCAAGAAATCCGCCAAATTACCGCCTGGCCCTCAGATCCCAAAACACTTCGGCAGACTTAAACACCACAAACCCGGCAATCCATTGAGACCGATCGTGTCCAGAACATTCGCACCGACGTACCACTTAGAAAAAGCGTTAACCAAATTCTTAACTAATCATCTACCGGAGTCGGACTTTATAATAACCTCCACTTTAGATTTTATCACGAAAATCAAGCAGCTCACCATTGAACAACGCGACATTATCGGCAGTTTCGACGTAGTTTCTCTTTATCCATCGATCCCCGTACCGGAAGCCATCAGAACATTGAAAGAGGCTATATCTAATTCATCGGTTTATTCTCAGGAGTCTTGCCTCAGCATCTTCAAATTAATGGACTTGGTCTCAAATTCCAGCTACTTCAGTTTCCGAGGACAAATTTATAAGCAAGTAAATGGCGCTCCGATGGGATCTTCGCTCTCAGCCGTCCTTGCGGAAGCAATACTTCGCCCCATTGAGCAACATATATTCACCAACATCACCCCAAGACCTACCACCTGGCTACGATACGCAGACGACGTATTTTTCATATGGCCACACGGAAAGGAGACTCTCCCGTTTTTCCTCGATAAAATAAATTGTATACACCCTAGAATCAATTTCACCATGGGCCGCCCCGGTGGCGCAGTGGTCTAAGGCGTTGGCCTCTGATCATTCGTCCGTAAGGGGTCCGGGTTCGAATCCCGGTCAGGCATGGGTGTTGTGTTTGTCTTACGGCACTGGCTCTCTCCCTTCCCTGGAACCAGTGACCCTAAATTAGGGACGGGCGACTGCTTATAGCCCATTGAGTTGCTCACGGTGGTCGTTAAACCTCCAATCAAAAAAAAAAAAAAAAATCAATTTCACCATGGAGCTTGAACACAATGGTACCTTACCTCGACGTCTCAATGAGCAAATCGCACGACAACCGCTTTCATACGGAAGTCTATTATAAACCCACTTCCGTTCCCAACCTGATGCTCCGCAGTTCATTCTGCCCTGATGATTACAAGACCGCCTTATTCCGTTCACGAATTAGAAGAGCCTTCGCTGTCTCATCCGATGCCCGTTCTAGACAATCTGAACTAAGAAACATCGTCGAATTGGCCACTGAGGCAGGATATACTTCGAACCAGATGCATAACTTTATCGAGAAAGCCAGAACCAGGAGTGCTAATAATATTTCTATGCCGCAACTTCGCTACCTGGGCTCTATTCCCTACATACCAAATATTTCCTATCAACTCAAAAACGCGCTCAGAAGGATGAACTTCGGTGTCGGCATAAGGTCTCCGGCATCTTTATACACGATGCTTAAGAGAAATATTGACAAGCCTCCTCTTCTCAATGAGGCAGGCATTTATGCCATCCCACTAAAATATCCGGACGGCTCCAGGCGATACTACATCGGAATGACCAAACGTTCGTTTGGAATTAGAATCAGCGAACATAAAAGGGATACAAGAGACGGAAAAATAACCACTGCCCTATCAAGAGAAGTCAAGTTCAAGTCCGCCGATCCTATATGGAGTGATGTAAAGAAATTAGCTTCATACTCCACACCCAAATCTACTGCCATTCGCGAAACCTTGGAAATCTTGACCAGCTGCGAGGCTTGTAACGATAGCGTCTCTCTGGAGTTACCACGTATTTGGAATAATTCTTCAAATAATGCTGAGATTTCTACCATAGTATCGCGTGCCCAACCAACGTGACCTCGTTTCTTCGAAATATCACGTTTGCTCCTAATCATTTATTGTCTAGTCAAGTCACCGCGTTTAAAGTGTTGAAACGTTCTATTATCCTGTTTGCAGTTAGCTGTCTACCTTCCTTGAGAAAGCCATCTGGTTGATGTGCGAAAGCTTGGAAATTTTGATTATTTATTCTACGCCAATAAATTTTCGGATTTTTAGTACATAGTTATACTATTTTGAGTTTAATTTGGTGTACAGTTCCTACTTTTTGAAGAATACAGATAATTGAACAAACTTTATTGTATTACATTATTGATAAAATTATCTTTCCATTGATTTATAATTTTATGGTATTACCCTAAAAACAAGTGGTGTTATGAGCCATCAAACCTCAAAAATATACTTTTTTCAAAAGTTTTCTGCAATTTTGGCCTCTACTGTATACTGTCCCCTCCCTTAGACGGGAAAATGAGCTTTGACCGTAATAATAATGCGCGAGCTAAGAAGACTTATTTCACTGGAATTTATAACAGTGTATATTTAGTTAAAAAGCATGGCTTGCTTTTTCTCATTTTTTTTTTCTATTCCTTTCTTCCTTTCTTTCTTGTCACATTTACGCCAAAAATCGGATTGTGATTTTTTGTCATCTTCAAAATTTGTAAACAGATTTCACTTGACATCTTTCTGCCTGCAATATTTTATGAGTCAAAAGAGCCGCGTTGAGCGCAAATGATTCTCTCAGTAGTATTGGACTTTCATTATTTGTGCAGCCTTTCGTAGAAAACATGAGTAACGTTATTAAGGCTCGGTCATTCGTCCCTCGAAGGAAGAAAGGGAGGAAGAAGCTCCTCTCTCTCTCAGCCAAAGAAAACAAATTTCTCGACTGCAAGAATTTTCCAGCATGTGACTCAAAATGACTTGACGTACGTTAAGCCGAGAGAGATAGAGAAAGAGGCATCGATGTTTCGTTCTTTCTACGAACTGCATCGCATACTTACTCTTAATGCTCGCTCTCCGAACATCTTCATTACTCATTTTGTCTTGCTCTCGTTTCAACAAAGGCTGTTCATCTCTGGATTATTTTCGATCTCTTCCCCTCTTATGTGAAGGAATTTCGCTTTGGATACACCATTACATGTTTCTCTCAAGCAGATATATTCAGGATTTAACCTATCTATGTTTTTTTTTTTATTTCTGAAGGAGAGTGTGCATATGGATTACAGGCCCATCGTGTAATCGTCTTTGTTTTACAGTTTCTTGTCATTGAGAAGAAAAAATAACACTGTAGACATAAGTGTCGAAAGGAGGACTTTGGAACGGATTTTGAAACATTCATAATTTATTTTTCAGTCAGTGAAGAGAAGTGATCTTCGTTCGCTTGATCGGTGTACATGCACAAGTACGTCAAAATACTGAAACAGCGTTTCATGTTGTTTTAGGCTTTCTTTTTCTCTATAATTGCTGGGACACGTTGTTTTTCTATACAGCTGTGGTAGCTGCTTTTACATGGTGAAAATAAGACTCGTGTTAAGTAATTAGAAGTTTCAAGAACTGTTATGACTGCATGGAAGGTTATTTACTAAGTTACGGATATTTTGTGAATATTTTCTATCATAATAGTTTTTGAGCATTTGACGAAATCATTACGCCATAAAAAAACTGTATAGGTATATTCGTCATTTTTTTTTTTTTTTTTTTGCAATGTGGAAGCAGTTTATTGCAAAGAATCCAGCATATAATTACACTTTCTCATATAATGTAATACATGTAGATATTTCCACATAGGAAGTAAACTTTATTGATTAAATATTGATGTTTGAGGACCCTTGATATTATATGGGACCAAACTGCAAAAAAGTTATAACTGAAGAAATGCCACAATTTCCACTTGTGAACACTCAATGGATTTGAGAGGGAACAGTATTTTATGTCGCGTTAAGCCAATGACAGCGACTGTAACTGAAAAATCTCTAGAAATCCGGCATCTCAATACACCAAATCAGAAATTTTCAAACAATAGTTTGGTAAAAAAGAAACCGACAGATTTTGGTGCTTCGAATGAAATGTTTTACTACCGTTTAAAAGAAAAATTAGGAGTTGCACTTCCAAGACTTAAAGAAAACACACTTTACAACCATCGAATGAATAGTTCCACCGATGTGAAGTTTAAACACCAAAATACACATGAATTTCACCTTGAAACTATTTCTGAGGATAGACAAGGATATGATTACATTCCGCAAGAAGGTTTAAAAGTAAGTTCATTCCTAAAAAAATATTTTGTAAATGATTAGTTAAAACTACTGCAGAGAAGTCTGAAGTCACGTGAGTTTTAACTTTCTTATTAATGAGCCCAAATTCCAGTTATTTGCATTGGCCTAGTCCGTATGACTAAATTTATTTTCTTAATCAGGCTAAAAGGAGTGAACTCTACATAAAGAATTACTTAATATTATCTTTTAAGAAAACATTTTAACTAGAGCTTTTTCTTTGATTAATTTTGTCGCAACGGATGACAAAAACTGCCGTGAAAGCCAATTAATCATCACCTAGCACATAATTAACGTTAGTGCTTAAATATTTGCTTAATCAAGCAAAAAAAAAGTGCATTACTCTAGTTAAAGCATTTATTAATATCGTTGTTTAAGAAGTACTTAAGATATAGTTCGGAGCCTTTTCTCTGATTAATTTTGGAGCATTGAATGGAAAACAAAAACACTGCTTTGAAACAGCTACAAAGTTCATGTAAATTATCCAACTTTAGGGTGTACCGTACTATGTGACATAACGTTGATGACCTGTTACACTGTAAAAAAAATCCTGAAATTCATGAGCCACTTTCTGTGATTCCTTTCGTAAATTAATGAAGCATATTCGTGATACAACCTTCTCTGTGAAATGACGGAAAGAACCCTAAACTTCACGGATTTTTTGTACTCCAGTAAAATTCTGAATTTTCAGAAACTTTTACGCAATTCCTTTCTTATATCGGTAAATTGCCGTTTTTAGCACTTCTTTTGTAAAAAGATCGTGCTGATGTTACGTTTGTCCGTCCGTCCGCCTGTGGCCGCCACCATATCACTGCAATGAACAGTCCGATTTTAAAAAAATCTTTTTACATTGGAAAGCCTGAAATGTGCGAATGATGATACTTGCCTTCGTGTTTCCTTTCGATGCAAAGCTTCACCGCTAGAGGGCGTAAATGCAGGTGATATCGAATTCAAAATACATTTTATTGCATATATTTGCTTCTAAACATCCGATTGAAAAAAATCTTGTTTTCATTTGATGCCACTTATGACGAAGACTGTTTTGGTCATAGTTCCCGTTTCAAGTAATTCATAGATTTTCCGCTAGGGGCGTAAAGGTAAATCGCGTTTTCCCGATATCTTTGCTTCTAAATGCCCGATTTGAAAAATTCTTCCTGCATTGGAAACATATCCTCATCGGAAATGTTTTGCATATAACTTCTAATTTTTGGTAAGGAACGGTTTTTGCTACTAGGGGGCATAAGCGTTTATTTCTGCTTCTGATGTGTTTGCAGCAAAATATGAGTTTCTAACAGCTTGCTTTTTTTGAAAAACTTATATGTGGACCGATACCGCTCATGTAGGCAAACGTTCTCGGAAAAATTTCTTCTCAAAATAATGTACGGTTTCTCCGCCAGGGGTGTGGATGTATATCTCATTTTTGACAGTATCTCTGCTTCTAAGAGTCCGATTTGAAAAGTTCCTTCTTTGTTGAATAGAGTTTCCAGTGCGAAACGTTTTGCCCATAATTTCAAAATCTTCAAGTGATGCATAGATTTTCCACTAGGGGGCATAAAGGTAAATTGCGGTTTCCCCGATATCTCTGCTTCTAAAACTACGATCTGAAAAATTCCTCCTGTATCGAATACAACTCGTGATGGGAAATGCTTTGATTATAAATTCTGCTTCTGGATAAAGAATGGTTTGGCCACCAGGGGAGTAAGGGATTATTTCTGCTTCTGATGTATTTGCAGCAAAATCTGTGCTACTGAAAAAAATATCCGGGTACTGGCCCCCGGTAATAAATAAGGGCGTCTTCCTCCCCGTTTCTACTTCGCTTCCGTGTCACTTTCCTATCGGGCACTCTAGCCCAAATCTCCTAGCTTCCTATTTCTAAGGGTTGTTTAAGACCTGGGGTCAGACACTCCCTTCCTACAAATCCTCTACATATGATCATGATCATGCTACTGAAAACCCGTTTGAAAAAATTATTTCGTGGGCCGATACCGCTCCCCTCGAAAAACCTTTTAGGAATACCTCCTGCTTAAAATACTGCATAGTTTTTCCACTAGGGGGCGTAGATATATATCTAATTTTTGGTGATATCTCTGGTTCTAAGAGAGTCCGATTTGGAAAATTCTTTCTTTGTTGGAGAGCGTTTCCGCTGCGAAATGTTTCTCATATAATGTAATATTTTTCTTAGTGCATAACCTTGCTACTAGAGGGCGTAAGTTCACTTTTCCGTTTACTGCAATACCTGCGGGACTAATAACCCGATTGAAAAATCCTTTTTCAGTCAGGCACTACTAACTATGAAAACTATTTGTGTGTATTTTCTTCCCAAAATAATGCACAATTTCGCCGCTAGGAGGCGCCAAGGTTTATTATGTTTTTCTCAATATTTCTGCTTCTACATGCGTCATTTAAAAATTTCTTTCAACACCTCATGACATTTACCTTGTGGAACACTTTAGGTTAGTATTTGAGGAGTTTTATAGTTCACAGTTCTGTCGCTAGGTGGTGTTTTTGTACTTCTGTTTGCAGCTGTATCTCCACTTCTGAAAACCCTATTGAGAATTTTTTTTAACTGTTATGCTGTTCGCTACAATAGAGATGAGCAGCATTATCTTCTTTAAATAATGACAGATTTCCTGCTAGGCGGCGTAAAGGTCAAAGCCTTTTGCTCGCTATCTCTGCTTCCAGGAGACGTATTTGAAAAATTCTTTTTCCTTAGCATAGGTTTTTCCATGAAGAATATTTTTCGCCTATTTTCAACTCCCCACTATGCAAAATTATTCCGCTAGAAGGCGTAGAATTATATCATGTTTCCTTCTATACATTTCTTTTTAACTTTCCGATTTGAAAGCCATTTTTGTCTCCGGTACCTTCTTGCTTCTATGAGAAGCTTTTTGTGCGCCATTTGTTTATTTTCGTAACATCCTTTTTAGCTGCTGCTAGAAGTAAGTAGCAGTTTCTGTTTCTGGATGTTTTATCAATTGTAAAAACTCAGTTAATTGTTTTCCTAACCGGTTCCATTGACTTTGAATAACTTTTTTTTTTTGGTTGGAGGTAACAATCACCATGCGCAACTCAATGGGCTATATTGAATAACTTTGATAAATTTGATTCGCGTCAAAAGGGATTCGAAAGACGTGCTCATTACAACCGAAAATTCGGTGTCATCTTTCTTGTTAAGATGTGTAAAGAAAATTTATGAATTTTTTGAGTCCTTTGGCTTATTAACGTAAAAACTCTGTTCTCAGATTTTCCGTATCCATATGACGAAAAATTCCCGGTAACAGGAGCAATTCGTGGGAATACTTTAGGTTTGATTAACTGTTAAATTTCAATCTTCTGTCGAAGTATCTGATTTTGAAGTTGTGCAGCGAGATCGGATATTATGGATAGCATATCGCATGAATTTTGGTTACTGTGGTACGGGATATTCCTTCCCCCATTTTGTGCACCAGCTGTTACATATCGTGTTACCGTAAGAAACCGGGTACTCAAATTGTTGTACAGATGATTGTAGGATGTTATAACGAAGTAAATTTCTCTATCATTTTTGTCTACGCCGGGTCCCCTCACGCCAGAGTAAGTCGCTCTCCCAACTGAGCTACGCGGACGTATGCTCTCGCTGCTATCTGCCTTTATCTCATGTGCGTCATGCGGTGCAGGCACGTCACAATGTCTATGTATCAGTCTGCGGAGTCCGTGAAGTGAAAGTTATTATAGCTATCAAGAGTAAATTTTATATTTAGGAGTTTTGTGAAATAATACTATAAAACAGTACATTTCACCTTTTCTTAAAGATAACTGAAAATCATTGCCAGTTTAAACAGATCGCAAGTTCCAAAACATTCTGTTGCTTCGAAAACGATGATGCTTTATTTGTGATAAATCCTTCTGCAGAAAAATTAAAATTATTACAAACCTATTCAAAAAAAAAAAAAAAAAAAAGATCGTCGCGTAGTTGGATTTACCTTGAACGTGAGTGTGACTTCTGAGTCTTCCTGGCTCATTGGCTAAGACGCGCGGTTTCTGTTCAGACAACCCAAGCGGTCTCGGTTCCAAAAAATTCGATCATCGCGCAATTAGAGTTTTAACTTGAAAGTGTGTGTGTGTGACTACTGAGTTTTCCTGGCTCAGTGGTTCTGACGCGCGGTTTCTGTTGAGCCAACCCAAGCGACCTCGGTTCGAATCCCAACGCTGCGAAAGGAATAGCTCGTGTGAGGGCTGAAAAATTCAAGGTCTTCGATTTTGCGAAATTTCTGTATAAATACAGAAAAATCCGAAATGGACTTTTCTGAAACAGACGTAATTACTGACTACGGAAAATCTGTGAAAGTGCGGAAGTTAAAAAACAAACAAACACAAGCTTTAGAAAACGCACACCTACCGGCAAGTTTGCTGCAGGTTATTTTCAGTGAATTCACACCACTTTTTTTTACATTTAACTGAACGGAAGTGAATTTCGTGGCTGTTAGGTTTGAAAATTCCTGTGAGTCATCCACACAACGCCCGGACTCAATGAAATAATTCTTCACAAATTTGGAAGATGTGATTCCGTTTATTGGTGTAAATATAACATGGAAGTCAGATAATAAGAATAACAAACACGGATTCACCTCATGACATGGATGTCAAGTCAGATAATAATAATAATAATAATAAAAAAAACCGGATTATCTGACTTAAAAACGTGGAAACATGCGATCCATTTCAGAGTGGAATGAATATCTGACTTAACATGGATGTTAAGTCAGATAATATCCGAAATTTTCAAGTTTTTGGATATTATCTGACTTAACATCCATGTCATATTTACACCAATAAACGGATTCACATCTTCCAAATTTGTATTGTACACATTGGTGTAATCCCGTATTTCATTCATTAATTCTTCACAGACCCGAAACCTGAGATTTCGTGTCCCCGTTTCTCAAGGTGGGAGTGATGTAACGTGCTACGTGACACAACGTCGATGATGTACTATGGGTCAAATAGACAATGAAGCAGTGATAAGTCTGCCCGCGTAGTTTAGTTGGGAGAACATTAGATCCGGAGTAGGAATACGTAGATTCTAAATCCACCACCGGCGAAAGGTTGTAAGAGTTACCTGCTCACCAAACTGTTAGAAATTATTATAAGAAATATGACTGTCAGAGTTCCTCGACATTTGAACCAGAAGCCTCAGAGCGCATTTAACAGAATTAAAGGTGGCGCTGCTCGAAACTTTTTTTTTTTTTTTTTTTTTGCTCTAGCGAGCGTTGCCTGGATCCCCTTTTTGCTGCTCACGCCGGTTAGTAATCTAATTGGTTGATCTTTGACTGAACAACAACAACAATGTCGGTGATATATAGAGGGTGTGCGTTTTTGTGGAGATGTACAATAAATATTAGTGTGTTGTCATTCAAGCGTTTATAAGTGTGGAATCCATTTTTTCTGTGATGACTAAAGGATAGATCTTCCTGCAGCTGGTAAGTGGCTTACTGCGTTACATAAAAGGCTATCATCAATTATAGATTTCATTTATTTAGAAATAACTAACACAAACTGCAAAAACGTGGAAACATGCGATCCATTTCAGAGTGGAATGAATTTTCTTTACATTTTATACTGCCTAAACTGTACCCTGTGCTACACGGTAGAACGTTAAAGATGCAATCTGTACTTTCTGCTTTTTACTGCAAAGAAGGGTTCTTGTGAGTGCCAACGAATGGTTGTTGTGAGTGTCTTGAACTCCATAACCAATGGCGTACCGGAAAAAACTCGGGTCCTCGCCGGAAAAAAATATTTTCGAGGCCCTTTTGCAAAAATCTATTAGTTTTCAATTACCGAAAATTTTAAATTCCATATTATTAACTTGGTTTTACGGACGTTTTAATAGTTCAAATTCTTTGGAACCTACAGGTAGTTTTTGTAAAACCAAAATTATTACACTTTATCGCGTGTAACACAAATGTGCGCTTTGTAATTAAAACAATTACCCTAGTTTTATACCAATAAAAAAGTACTACAAAACAGTTGCACCAAAGTTTGCACTAAAAATAAGAATTCACGGAAAATTTCTAAAATAACGTACCGCAAAGTTGTCGGTAGGTGTCCGTTTTTTAACGTAATTTCCGTTTTTAAAAGGGACCGTCTCTTTTAACTTCCGTATTTTCACAATTTTCTGTAGTCAGTAATTCTATTTATTTCAGAAAAGTCCGTTGCAGCTTTTTCCATATTTATACAGAAATTTCGCAAAATCGAAGAGCCTCAATTTCTTAGCCCTTATACGAGGAAATCCTTTCGAACTGGCGGAATTCCATCCGAAGTCGTTTGGGTTGGCTCAGCAGAAACTGCGCGTCTTAATCACTGAGGCAGAAGACAAGTAAGTCGCAGTCACGTTCAAGGTAGAACTCAAACTGTGCGATGATGAAATGCTTTTTGCCATTAATGGGAGTACATTAGTCAAATTATTTTCTGTTGGAGCTCATTATTTTTTTGAATAGGCTTGTAATGTTTTTTTTTTTTTTTTTTTATAGAAGGACGTACGACCAATTATGTATTATTTTCATCGTGATTTTTCGAAGCAATAGAATGCTTTGGAACTTGAGAGATCTTTTTAAACTGACAATGACTGTCAATTGCCTTTAAGACAAAGTGAAATGCACTGCTTTATAGTATTATTTCACAAAACTCTTAAATATAAAATTTATTTTGATAGCTGTAATAGCTTTTGTCATAAGGTGGTTCCACCTAAAATCTCTGCCTTAAGTTTACAATGGTAAAATTTCTTTACGTATTTTTTTCGCAATTAATGTATTCCCAAGGATGAAAACTTGCACATCGATAAAACTAACTCTAAGTTATAGCATGGGATACTTAATACTTGCTAAAACATAACCACAATTATATTAAACATCAATCATTTTTCTTTGAGTAACGTTCGGACTTGTTAATAGACGGCGCGACCTATACATTGATGACGTCAGTAGACAAAAAATGTTGGATAGCTTAATCATGGTCATGTTTTAGCAAGTATTAAGTATCTCATGCTATAACTTAAAGTTTTTTTTTTCGATGTGGAAATTTTCATCCTTGGGAATACATTAAATGCGAAGAAAATATGTGAAGTTTTACCATTGAAAACATAAGGCAGAGAGATTTTAGGTGGAACTACCTTAAGGACCTCCACGGACTGATACATAGACGTTGCACTATCACTTGTACAATAATTTAAGTACCCGTTTTCTTATGGTAACATAATTTATAATGGCTGGTGCTCAAACTGCGGGAGAGGGGAAGGAATATTCGGGACCACAAAAACCAACATTTCGTGCGATGTGCTATCCGCAATATCCGATTTCGCTACCAAACTTCAAAATGAGATCGACTGAAATTTAGTAGTTAACCAAACATAAAGTATTCTCGCCAGTTGCTCCTATTACCGGAAATTTTCCTTCATATGGATAAGAAAAAGTGAAAACAGAATTTTTACGTTAATATACGAACGGAGCTGGGGAAAGTTTTCTAAAAATTCAGAATTTTCCGTTAACACATCTTAAAAACTGCATTTTACCGTCAATATATGAAAGGAATTGCGGAAAGGTTTCGGAAAGTTCAGAATTTTCCTGTCGTACAAAAATTCTGGGAAATTCATCTTTCTTTTCGTGATTTCACGGAAAAGGTTGTATCAGAAATATGCTTTGTTAATTCACGAAAGAAATCACGGAAGGTTGCTCGTGAATTTCCGAAATTTTTGTACAGTGCAGTCTCCTTTGATCCATCTAATCCAACAGCTGTTTTCATCCACATTATGTCCGATTGGTGTGCTGGAAGTATTTTGCGTGTTGCATCCTTCACGGGAAACCCTTACCAAGGATGTGCGTAAAAAGTCCAGGAGAACTGCCATTTGAGAGATGATTGAACCGGCGCAGCTGGCACCAACTGACATGCGGCGTTCAAAGTCGCTCAGATCACTCGTTTCTCCCACTTTGATCCTCAACCGAACGGTAACTGATGCTGAACAAGCTGATCTGCGTGATTTATACCGTGTGCTCTTAAGTGTTGGGGGTGAGCTATTTATGTGACTAAGACAGGTGTACCTAAATGAACTAGCATCTCAATGTATATTCTAAAGCTTTCTAGAAGCATGTTTTTGTATTTTTATGAAGCGATAAACAGTTCCGTAAGGAAAGCACAGCACTTTTGCCGTATTTTTGAAAACAACAAAAAAACAAAAACAAAAAAACAGTTTTTTTAATGCGGTCCAGGGCATCATAGATTCAAAAGGATTAAGCTACATACAATAAGCATTTTGAATGTGGGAGTTTGAATCATGTCTTTTTTCTTAGCGCTTATTTGGAGACGTTCCCTTTTCCCCCATTTCGGTGCAGCTGCGTCCCGTAGGAAGAAATAGCCGAGTTCGATTTTATTTTTTTCCTTTCCTGCGAGGGTGTAAATGGACATCTTTTTGGGAGGCATTGGAAAATTATCACATCTTTACGTAGAGTTTTCACGGTGGGTTTAAGATTTACTGATAGATCAGAGAAGAAGGTTGAGAGAGAAGGCAATTAAAAGTTAATTCTTGCGCCTTCTGCGAATAGCTGGTGTAGGGGCGAGAAATTACGCCCCTATATAAATTGTGTGATGGACATTAAATCCCATCGATCCTACCGGATATGAACGTTTCAGAACAAATATTTCCAGGTGTATTATTTAGAAACGAATGTAAAACGTGAAAAGGTACCAGACTAGGTGACATTCCAATGTGCCTATTTGTCATGTCTATTGTATTCACGGAAGGCACAGCTATTGTTCCTGGCCGGGGGAAATGCAAGCTGCAGGGTACACGGGAACTAGAGGTCAACGAGGGGATAGGTCAAGGTCACTGGAGGAAGACACGAATCATGAGAAAAAGGTAGGGGGCACGGAGAAGCGGGGGAACGCCCGCTCTTCCAGTGCTCCGACTAGGGAGAGAGAGAGAGAGCCTCCTCAGGCAAGAGAGGCAGGAGCCAATCAGAGGCGAGGAGAAGTTACGGGGGAAAAACTTCAGGATAGGAGTGAAGGAACGAAGACAGTTGACGGGGAGCGAGCGCGGAGAACGGTCGACTGACAGCGTGTGCTGTGAACGGTTGGGAGGTGCTGGGAGACAGCATGGACAGCGAAACCGGGAGAACGGTTGTACAGCGCTGGGTGTCAGCACTGGGAAAAATAAAGTTGGTGATAGAACGTGCCAGTTAGAGCACGGGGAAAGCGATCGTAGCTGGAATCAGACACGTGGGTCTGGAACGACGTACGGAGAAAGCGATTTGAGAGAACATGTGTTCGGGGCAGAACACGAGGCATAGCTTCCGGAACAAAGGAAGGGAGACGAACGGAAGGTTACGACGATTAAAACCTTTCACGTCTGTGATAGAAAAGAACGGGCAAAGAGTATTAGCAGGAAAAGGTATTCTTGAATAATTAGAGACCCTGATCATTTTTCGCGTGGAACTGCAGTTACAGGAACTCGAGGTCAAGGAACAATAGCTGCCAGAACAATTTACTTTTGATTAAATGTTTTGTTAAGTTTTCAACAAGCTTGAGAGTGAATTCATGCTTGTAGTGTCTTGCCATCATTTTTACTTCCACTATAGCAGATTTATAGTAAAGCTGTGAGAGAAAGAACGCCGGGCTGTCTTCAACTTTTCGTTGATACACAGTCTCCAGACAAAGAACCTTATAAATAGTTTTCCTTCCTGCTGTGGGGAAATTTTCATCTGCGCTGGAAGCCAGTGTTGTTTTGCCGATGAGCCATTAATTAGCATAATGAGCTTCCACCCCTACAGCTGGACAGGGATAACAACATGGGTGTAAAATGACGGGGGCACGCGCTTACCGAAGTGAGGAATGAATAAAAGCAAGGATTTCGGATCCAGGCTGGGAGAGAGAACGGTTGCGAATATTCTTCCTCGAAAGCGAAAAAATGGCGAGAGGAGGAATGATGACTTTCGCGAGAGCAGAATGAAAAGAGTGGAAAACGATAACTTAGCAGCGAGATAACGCAACAAAAGACTCACTGTGTAGTGATAAGCGTAAGCGGATCCTCGAGTTAATAATACGATTGGAATCACAGGACAATGCTTTGAATGACCTTTCCCATAACTTCACCAACCAAACATGTTCTCCACAGCAAAGAACGACTTATGATTTAGCTTATGTTTTATTTCACCATCGGGAAAAATACAGGTTAAACCCCCAGAACTTCAAAATTCTCTACAAGGGAAGGTCCAACGAACCCTTCACACAGGGCACTAAAACAAAATTCAGTGAAAAACAGCCCTGTAACATCTGCATCACATTTACAGTCCGGTTAAAAAACTGAAAGTTCGGTCGTCTATACTTCCAGACGGAGTAACGCGATGCCGTGGCTATGGTACTGAGTTGAGCATTTTCGGCAGGGAAAGATTTCGCATTATATGGGTAAGTGTTTCTAAAATGGCGTACTCAAGTGTGGTAAAAACTGATGGTAGTTTTTCAGTGTTCGACAATGTATATGGAAAACAGGAGTGGTCCGAAATTAGAGCCTTGGGGTATTCCAGATGTGGCCAAAATTATGGAAACCTTTTGGAAAAAGTGTATTTTTGAGGTTTGATGTTTTATAACAACACTTTTTTTTTTTTTGGAGTAATACCATAAAATTATTAATCAATGGAAAGATATTTTCCTCAAGAATGTAATGCAACAAAGTTTGTTCAATTATCTGTATTCTATGAAAAGTGTAATTTTGAAAAGTTATAGCCAAATAACTAGAAAAAAGGAAGCAAAACTTGCTTAGGTTGATATGAAGTAGCTTTCCTTCATTTGAATGTAGCCAATGAGCATGAGTGTTTAGATAGCCAATCAGGTATCATCTTGTTTTGGCAATGAGCCAATCAGGTCTCAGTAGGATTCAGCTATTGATGTCATGTATTGGAGCTGAGAGGAGGACATTTCTCAGTGTGTTATGGGATTGCTATCAAGTTTTTTTTTTTGTGTGTGTGTGTGTGTGTGTGTGTGTGTGTGTGTGTGTGTGTGTGTGTGTGTGTGTGTGTTCTTTCATTTAGTGAGCTTGTAAAACGTAACAAAATTAAAGAAATGGCGCAAAGAGTTGACTGGTCACCCTGAAAGCGATGTAAAATAGTACTATTAAGTGAACAAGGCTTCAGTTATGAAGAAATTAGAAGAAAAATTGGTGGAAACTTAACCAAAGGTGGCATTTCTAAATTTTTGAAGAGGTATAAGGAGACTCAGTCACTACAAAACCAGACTGGTAAAGGCAGGAAAACGTGCACAACAGCAACTGATGATAGAAGAATTGAAAGACTGTGCCTAGGTGACAGAAGAAAATCATCTGGGTGTATACAAGATGAAATAGCGCAAGGCAATGTGAAGTTGAATGCAAGGACTGTTCGGCGCAAACTGCAAGAATTAGGTCTAAAAGCTAGAATTCCGCGAAAAAAGCCATGTTTATCTCTCAAGCAGAGGTTGAAAAAGATTAAACTGGGCTAAAACTCATGTTAACTGGACAGCTTAACAATGGGACAGTGTTATTTGGAGTGATGAGACCAAAATCTCCTTGTTTGGTAGTGATGACATAAAATACGTAAGGAGAAGAATCGGAGAAATTTGCATCTTGATTGGATTACATGTACCGTGAAACACCCAGTTAGTGTTATGATCTGGCTTTGTATGATGTCAAAAGGTATGGGCAGAATTTGAGTGATTAACAGGAATATAAATGGCCAAAAATACATTAATGAAATACTTGAGCCCAAACTGAAGCCACGTGATCTTTTCCAAGATAATGAATCATTTATAATTCAACAGGATTCAGCTCCATGTCATGTTGCTGCTGTGTGCAAAAAGTGGTTTCAAGATAATCATATTCCACTGCTGGAATGGCCTGGGAATAGCCCAGACCTTAACCCCATCAAAAATCTATGGAGCCGACTAAAGAAACTTGTTAGTCAGAAGCAACCCAGCAATAAAACCCAATTAATAGAAGCAATAATTCAATCTTGGTTTCAGCTGCAGAACTAAAAAACTTGGTTCACTCCATGGGAAGGCGTTGTAAGGCCATAATTAACGCTAAAGGTTACCCAACTAAAGTATTAGCTGACATGGTGAGAATTTTTGTATATCTCATTTTTTACACTTTCCAACCGTAGGTTCCAGCTTTTTCCGTCCGTCTGTCCGTCCGTCCGTTTGTCTGTCCGCACGATAACTCACGTAAAAATCGTTCGATTTCGATGAAATTTTAGTATGTGGTAGGGGACCACCAGGGGACGAGCCCTATTGAAAATGGGTGAAGTGGGGTCAAAGGTCACGCCATAAGGGCAGGATCCATTCAATTGCCCTTATGCGTCATAACTTGCGTAAATATGGTTCGATTTCGATGAAATTTTAGTATGTGGTAGGGGACCACCAGGGAACAAACCCTATTGAAAATGGGTGAAGTGGGGTCAAAGGTCACGCCATAAGAGCGGGATCCATTTCATTGCCTTTATGCGTCATAACATGCGTAAATATGGTTCGATTTCGATAGAATATCAGTATGTGGTAGGAAACTACCTGGGCACGAACCCTATTGAAAATTGGCAAATTGGGGTCAAAGGTCAGGCAGGGCATAAGAGCGGGATTTATTCCATTGCCTTTATGCGTCATAACTTGCGTAAAAATGGTTCGATTTCGATGAAATTTTGGTATGTGGTAGGGAACCACCTGGGACGAACCTTATTGAAAGGGCGAACTGGGGTCAAAGGTCAGGACACGGGAGTGGGATCCATTCCATTGCCCTTGTGCATCATAACTTACCAAAAAATGTTTCGATTGCGACAAAACGTTATCATGTTGTTCCGGAGGTATAGTGAACCGGTTCTGTTGAATATCAACGAAATGGGGTCAAAGGTCATTGCACAAAAGCAAGATTTATTCCACAGCCATTACTCATAACTTGCCTAAAACTGCTTCTATTGCGACAAAACTTTAGTATGTTATCCTTGAGGTGTACTGAACCGGTTCTGTTTAATAACATCGAAATGGGAACAAAGGTCAGGACACAGAGCGAGATTTATTCCACAGCCATTATCCTCATAACTTGAGTAATTATTTCTGGTATGTTGGAAATCGTATCATAATCAATGCATTGCATGAATTTACTAACTTGTCTTTTTCTCCCATTGTTTCTGAAAAGAGGGGGATAGGATAACAGTTTTCGTATGTCGGGGCCAGTAAAAACTCCCTCTTTTAACTTGGCTTCAGACAGTTTTGGGAACTTGGAATACAGATATCTGAAACATTCCCCATCTTTTGGCAGTGATTTCACAAACTGCTTCATAAGCCCCAATTTAATATGAAGAAGTGGTAATAAAACCTTTTCAGGAGGAACCAAGGTTGTATTAATGACGTTGTTTTTGCCGGGGATTAAGGCGTCTCGAAGTGGCGAGTCAGTTTTTGTCCAATGGAGATCTCTGGCTCGACTGTCCCACAAGCAAAGGATGCAATGATATTTCGTATAACCTGCTTGCTGGCCCAACAACACGTTAGTATTTTGAAGTCTCCACAAAGCATCCAGCGATGTTCTTGATATTTTATTTTCTTAAGAATCATTGCCACATCGTTATAGGTTTCCTCCAAATGCACCGAGTGTCCTACAGGAAGTGATGCAAATTTATTCCCATTATGCAGCAAGACTGCTTTGAGGCTTGTTTCTATGTGTTTCACTTTTCTTCTTTATAACTGCTGTTCTAATACAAAATCCTTCACAAAAGTTATTGCATTACATTCTTGATGAAATTATCTTTTCATTGATATATAATTTTATGGTATTACTCCAAAACAAGTGGTGTTATGAGCCATCAGAGCTCAAAAATACACTATTTCCAAAAGGTTTCCACAATTTTGGCCACTACTGTAGGGATGAGAAACATGGCTGTTATAAATAACAGACTGGTGTGCTGTGATTCAGTTCCTTGCGAAAGAGGAAATTCTGGCTGCCGATATTCACCGTACGCTTCAGCATGCATACGGAAATGCGTGTATGGGTGCGAACAGTGTGAGAAGGTGGGTGAAACATTTTAAAGACTGTTTCACAGGCATTGACGGTCAGCCTCGTAGCAGTCGCCGTCGAACAGCCTCTACGCAACACAATAAGGAAAGGGTTGATGCCTTAATTCGTCATGACAGACTTGTAACGGTGAAGGAAATTGCAGCGACATAGACCACAATGCAGTTCAGGAAATGATTAGCAGCTTGGGATATCCGAAAATTTGTACCTTCTGAGTCCTACATCTACTGACAGAAGACCACAAACTCCAGCACAAAATCATCTCGTCACAACTGCTGGGGCGGTATCGAAATGAAGTGATCGATTTTTTTCCACAACATTGTGACAGGTGACGGAAGTTGGTTCCATCATTTCGAACCTGAAACAAAACGCCAGAGCATGGAAAGGCATCAACTCCATTCACCATGCAGGAAGAAGCCTAAGACAGTTCCGTCAGCTCCAAAGGTTATGGAAACTGTCTTTTGGGACGCAGATGGGTGCATTCTGTTTGATGTTTTTGCCTGGACGAACCTTAAATGCCGCTCGTTATGTCCAAACATTAGAAAAGCTCCACCGTGCATGCGTGATAAACGACAGGGAAACAAAGTCATCCTCCAGCACGACAATGCTAGGCCCCACTCTGCTTGTTTGACCTCGCAAAATAAACAACAACAGAAATTCAGATGGGATCTTTTACTTCACCCTGCTTACAGTCCAGATCTTGCACCCTCTGATTATTATCTTTCTGGATTCCTAAAGGACTAAATGCGCTGCCAATACTACCACAGCACGGAAGCAATAGATCAAACTGGAATGGAGTTCTCTTCCACAAGGGTATCTTTAAACAGCCAGAACGATGGGGAAAATATGTCCAAAACAAAAGAGGATTTTGTAGAAAAATAGATTAAAGTAAGTAACTTAAGGTGTCGTACCTATTTCTTTAATCATTACAACTCGCAATTTTTAAAACATTGTTGCTCATTAATTTCAGTATAGCCCTCGTATGCACAATGCATGCGCACCGAGATGTACATGCACGCGCACGCACATCAATAAAAATACGCATGAACGCAACAAAACTTAAGACGCGCGTACTTACATGCATGCATGCACCTGTTAATTTATTAGGTGTGCAACTTAATTCTCGGCCACAGGCACGACACGTTGACAGCAAATTATAGCAAATCGAATACGTACTTTATCAGGGAAATAATCCCCGCCGTGTTGGATACATTTGAGCCATCGGTCAGGGAGCTGCCGAATGCCACTGCGGAAAAAAGAGGGCTGTTTCGAGTTGATAAAGTTAACAATACTTGTGTGGACTTCCTCGACAGAAGTGAAGTGCTTATCACTCAGGTGATGTTCCAGGGAGCGAAAGAGGCGATAATCCGACGGGCAGAAGTCTGGAGAATACGCCGGGTGGGACAAAATCTCCCGTCCCAAGTCGGTGATCGTGTTTAAAGTCGTTTTCGCGATGTGAGGACGCGCGTTATCCTGAAGCAACAGGACCAACATTCTGCCCTTTGCTGGTGTATGGCCATTTCGCCTCCAGTGCGTCACTCACACGAAGGAGTTGCTGACAATAACGCTCAGCATTGACCGTTTCACCAGGTTTGAGCAACTCGTAGTGTACGACACCTCGCTGATTCCACCATATGCACAGCAACAACTTCCCGACATGGATATTCGGTTTGGCGGTACTGGTGGTAGGCCGACCTGGATAAACCCACGATTTGTGCCGCTCAGGATTATCGTAGAGGGTCCACTTCTCATCACAGGTCAAAATCTAGTGGAGGAAATCCTTCTTCTTGAATCTGGAGAGCAAGAACACAGCAACGTCGTAGCGCCTAGACTTGTTCGCAGCTGTGAGATGGTGGAGCACCCAAAGGCCCTCCTTGTGAATCCGTCCAAGCTTGTGCAGGTGCTTTGCAATGGCTTGCCGTGTTACTCCGAGTTCCTGGGCGAGCTCTGACTGTGTGCGACAGGGATACGCATCCAAGAGTTGTTCCAGTTCCTCATCGTCAACTTTCTGTGGCTGTCACGGACGTTCTGCATCAGGGAGATCGAAATTTCCCTGCTTAAACCGCTGGAAGCACTTCTTACACGTACTGTAGGACACAGCAGCCTTACCCAAAGCAGCACACATCATTTGCTGGGCTTCCGTGGCACTTTTTTTTCAGTTGAAACGCGAACAGGAAGCAGTGCCTCAAATGTTGCTTCTCGAACGACATTGCTTTCACCGTCAACTTCCTTCCTTTCTGTCACTACAGCTGTGAGCGGTTACGGTTGCCTGGAAAGCTGTTGGATGGCGCTGCAATCAGCCATTATCGCGCACAGCTATTTGCATTTGCCGACGTTCTATGATCGCTTGCGGTTAGGGGCCGAGAATTAAGTTGCACACCTAATACACTGCCGGACAATTGCTAAGGACGGATCATAAACGGCTTTATAGCGCATAAAAGAGTAAGTGTGGTTGGATGCCAAGTGAAATAAAATAATGTCAGAATGCCAGGACATTACAAGAAAGACAATTTATTGTGCTCTGAAATCCAGAAGGCTTCGGAACGTGTTCAAGGGACAAACAGGCCATTTTGTGCAGAATACGTAAACGTGAAAAAAATGCAATTACCGTCCGCAGGCGTTCCGGCGTAAGATGTCAATACGGGATATGGCCACCATGGAGGGCGATGCAAGATTCCACACGTCGTGCTAACTTTGCACAACATTATCAAGCAGCTGTTGGGGTAATTTATCCCATTCCTCTGTCAGTGCACGGATGAGGGTGTCCTTGTTTATTGGAGAGCATTGGCGACCAGCAACACTCCTCCCCAGAGCATCCCACACATTTTCAATGGGATTCAGATCTGGAGAACGTGCTGGCCATTCGAGGCGTTGAATATCCTCGCTCTCAAGACACTCCTGGACAGCGACTGTTCGATGACATGTTGCGTTGTCCTCCATGAAAATGAATCTATCACCGACAGCAGCACGGAACATCATTAATGCATCGTTGGCCAGTCATAGTCCCAGTTGGAAGCACATAGAGGGACGTACGGCCATTGATCATGATGCCAGCCCATACCATGACACTACATGTCGGATATCGGTCCCTTTCCTGTATGGTTGCTGGACAATATGCAGTACCACTATCACGCCAGATCAGTTGTCGTCGACAATCAGACGATAGACTGTATCTACTCTCATCTGAGAAAAGGACATCAGACCAGTCATTATCAGTCCAATAGCGATGTTGATGGCACCATTGCAAACGGGCGGTACGGTGACGTCTGGACAATGGGATGCACACAACAGGACGGCGGGCGTATAGTCCTCCTTCATGCAAACGTCTGGCGACAGCTTTTCGGGAGATCCGCTTGCCAGTAGCAGCCATAAACTGATTTGCTACCTCACTAGCTGTGCTGCGCCGGTGTCTTTTTGTTGATAGCACTATGTACCGATCTTCTGCAGGTGTCGTACTGCGAACACGACCTCCCCCGTGACGTTTGCTACACTCTCCATTTGTTTGAAATGATTTCCAAAGCCTTGAAACAACACTGTGGCTGACGTCGAACTCCCTGGCAACATCTGTTATTTTTCGCCCTTCTTCAATCTTGCCAATAATACGGCCACGCGTAAAATCATCTAGGTGATGTCGGGAAGACATACTGAAAATTGCAAGTTCGTCAATTGATTCTTTCCCTTTCAACTTTGCGTTTGAACAACAACGGTCAATACGTGTCAAATCCTTTATATCTCTTATCAGCGCTATGACGTCACGAACAAGTTCGGCAATCCAAAATTTGCATACGCACAACACGTCTTACTGTATCCCGCACTTATGCTAATTTCCACATTTTCCTGCCTTCCATTTTATGGTTGCTATCGTTGCTATTGTCATCCGTCCTTAGCAATTGTCCGGCAGTGTATTTGCAAGTACACACTGTGACGTACTTCAGAGGTGAATCACGTGTCAAGACGACAAATCTGCAGCGATACATTCTGTCGGTGTAGTTTAGTCAGTCAGAACAACTGGCTCAGGAGCGAGGAGGCTCAGCTTCGATCTTCGTCACCGACAAATTTGTGATTTCACATTGACGTCCAATTGTGGAAAAGGGATCTATACTGGCCGTTGGGTTCTTCGAAAAATGTGTGAGTTTGTTCTATACATCGTGAGGAATGAATGAAAATTCCTTTTTGCGCAAAAAAAAAAGAGGGGAATGATATGACGTACTACAGAGGTATAGCAAGACGACAAATCTGCAGCGATACATTCCGCCGGTGTAGCTTAGTCTGTTAGAAACAACTGGCTCAGAAGCGAGGAGGCGTGGTTCGATCCCCACCACGGGCAAATTTGTGGATTTTACAACACTAACTCAAATAAAGATGCGCGTGCAGGGTTACTAAAATGAAGATCCGCGCGCAGGATCACTAAAATGAAGATGCGCTTGAACTGTCACGAAAATAAGGATGAGTGCCACCTATCTTATGGTGCCGGCTCTCTTGCTTTCCCAGAATCAACTGACCCAAATTAGAGATGGCAACCGCCTATCGCCCATCGAGTTGCTCATAGTGATCGTTACCCCGCTCCTGAAAATGCAACTTGCAGTCGCAGTAATGATCGTCAGTACTGTGAATGACATCCTAATCTTGCACCGGACATACAAGTGCGCGCTTTCGCCGTCCCAGTGACGCAGTGGTGGTCTAAGCGCTGGCTCCTGAACCTTCGTCCGAGACGGGTCAATGTTCAAATCCCAGTGAGACACGGGAGTTGTGTTTGTGCTATGGCATTGGATCACTTCTTTCCCTGGAACCAGTGGCCCTAAATTAGAGATCTAGGTTGAGGATTTTAAGAAGGGTGTGTCTCACCCTGGCCTTAAATAACCCTTAAAATTTGGAAGCTAGGAGATTTGGGCTAGAGTGCCCGACAGGAAAGTCACACGGAAGCGAGGTAGAAAGGGAAGGAAGACGTCCTTATTTGTGACCGGGGGAGTGACGCTAAATTAGGGACGGGCGAATTCTTATAGCTTGTCTAGCTGCTCACAGTGGTCGTTACCCCCCCCTCTCCAAACAACAACAACAACAACATCCGCGCATTCGTTTCATTTCTGAATGTGAACAACTAACATACCCTGAACATCTTGAGGAAGAAATGCTTATTTTAAGCTGCCAAGGCTACTGAAACTGGCGAAACATATTATAAGCAAATACTGCAGTTGGACAAATGGCGGGAAAAAACTGCACCGGAAACTAGTGCGAAAGTTTCAATTCCAATTTTAATCGGACTGTAAGTAGTGATTTTTGCGCTCTGTCATGACCTGCGTCCTGGGCAGCCGCTCAGCCTGTCCTGCCTTATGTATGCCTCTGATTGTCATTATCGCTGGATATCTATCTATTCCACGACGCATATGGTAAGTACCAGTACTTGTGGTACACAAGAAAACCCTGCATAAAGTAAAAATTTTAACATGTAGTTAACTTTGTGTTAAGTGTTAGTATTACATACACCCATGTTCAAAAAACAGAACACCTGAAAGGAGTCGAGCTAAGACTTTGATTTTTACAGGATATGCTAATCACTCAATATCGCAAAAATGATTAGCATTTCGGCGTCATAGGTACACGCGTACCGTGTCTAGGTAAATCAGATCGCGCAACGCCACAGACCGGAAACCGGCCGTTTTTCTGTTATAAGCGCCGCGTGGCTTGGTCGGCACGTCAATGCTTGGTAAGCAGTGGGTAAAGATGCCTCGTCGTCGTGTAAGACAGTTCAACAGTCACATCAGCGACTTAGACAAAAAGGTCGCATTATCACCATGAGAGAGTCCGGGAGATTGCCAATCGTGTGTGTGTGTTGCGTAGTGCGTCCATCTTGGCAGGGGATGGTACAAAGAAGGGCGTGGGATCATCTCATGAGGATGTCATTGAGTCACCGTTCTGCATATAATCAACGTCGTTGGCACAGCAGTGGCGAACTGTGACGCACTCTCCCATGTCAGCTGTAACAATGCGTCACCGGTTATTTACAGTTCGAACTTCAGGCTCGTTGGTCTCTCCTCAGGCTACCTTTGACACCGCAGCAACGGACGACCAGGCTGCAACGGTGGGTGCATCGAACGAAGAGTGTGGCGTGACGAATGACGCAATATCGTGTTCCCGGAAGAAACGTGCTCCCGGAAGATGCGGCCATCATTTTCGCCTAAACAGAAGTTTAGGCGAAAATGATGGCCGCATATGTGTCCTGGCGACGACAGGAGTCGGGAAGAGCGTCTTCGCATCAAGCATATCGCACCAACACCAGGCATTATGGCCTGGGGGTGCTGTCGGGTATACAAAAGCAGATCACCTCTCGTGGAAGTCCGCACCACCATAACGAGTGTCTGTTACGTCAATGACATTCTACGGATGGTCGCCCTTCTGTACCTGCAGGAGTTCCCCGGGGCCATATTAAAGCAGGACAATGCCACACCGCATGTTGCAGCGACAACACGTGCCTTCTTCGCGATAACAACGTCCCCCCTTTTGCCGTGGCAGCCTAGATCACCGGATTTATCACCCTTAGGAAATCTATGGAACATGCTCAAACGACAGGTACAGTAGTACGACCGTCCGCCAGCAACTCTTGATGAACTTTGGACAATACAGCTTGGATGACTTGTGACGTACCTGCCAGCAGGACGCACACGACATAAAGGCAAATAGGAATCAGAATAAGCGTCTGCGTAGCTCAGTTGGTAGAGCGACTTGTTCCGGAATAAGCGGCCTCGGGTTCAAATCCCGGCGTAGACCAAAAATGACGGAGGAATTTACTTCGTTATAATGGCGCCCGAACAGGGACGGATGACCCGACCGTTCAAAATCTCGCATTGGTGTGATGTTATTTCCACACCGCGAGATAGGAAAAATAAGGGAATCCCTTCCCCAGCACTTCAAAAAAAACAAGGGGGAGATTATGTAACGTACCAGAAGATGTGACGTACCTGCCAGCAGGACGCACACGACATAAAGGCAGATAGGAATCAGAATAAAAAGTCCGCGTAGCTCAATTGGTAGAGTGACTTATTCCGGAATGAGGGGATCCGGGTTCGAATCCTGGCGTGGACCGAAATGACGGAGAAATTTACTTCGTTATAATGGCGCCCGAACTATCCGGATGACCCGGCCGTTCAAAATCTCGCATTGGTGTGATGTTATTTCCACACCGCGAGACAGGAAAAATAAGAGAATCCCTTCTCCAGCGCTTCGAAAAATAAATGTGTGTGACGTTGCATTCCACACACCAGATTGACTGCGAGTTCTCAAGTGCACGTTCTACAGTGGATGGCTGCCTGCAACGATTCATGGTCACGGCTGACCCGTGGGCCATGCCCCCGGCCCTCTTTCGGGGGGGGAGATGTGACGTACCTGCCAGCAGGACGCACACGACATAAAGGCAAATAGGAATCAGAATAAGCGTCTGCGTAGCTCAGTTGGTAGAGCGACTTGTTCCGGAATAAGTGGCCTCAGGTTCGAATCCCGGCGTAGACCAAAAATGATGGAGGAATATACTTCGTTATAGACTATTCCACAGAACACCATTCACACATTGTTTGATACCTCAGCGTCTAGAGCAGGTGATACAAGCCAGAGGTGGCCACACCAATTATTTATTAGCTACATCAACGCTCCTGGTACGTATGATACCGAGATGCTAAGCATTTGCTCTGTATTGCCTAATGAACATATCCTCTAAAAATAAAAGTCGTAGCTCGAGTCCTTTCAGGTGTTCGTTTTTTATGAAAATGAGTGTATGTTTATTTGAGGACAGGTAGGAAGGACCGCATGAGGGGCCCTCTTAAAAGTCTACCGCTGACCCCACAATATTTCCCTTTCGGTTCTCCACGAAATGATCTATTTTGCATAGCACCAAAAAGTTTTAGGCCTGATTTGACTGGGCTATACCAAATGCGTGAGCCACCCCAGTGGCGCAGTGGTCTAAGCGATTACCTCTGATCATTAGTCCAAAAAGGGTCCGGGTTTGAATCCCAGTGAGGCATGGATGTTGTGTTTGCCTTACGGCACTGGCTCTCTCCCTTCCCTGGAACCAGTGGCCCTAAATTAGGGACGGGCGACTGCTTATAGCCCATTGAGTTGCTCATGGTGGTCGTTAAACCTTCAATCAAATTTAAAAAAAAATGCGTGAACTGCGCTGTAGGTTGAGTACACGTGTTTCACATAGTGCGTCAATAGTTGCTTAAAGAAAAAGTCTCGTTGAAGTCAGGGAAATCCTGACATTTTGAGACAAACTTCGTGACAGAAGTGGCAGTACCAAAACAAATGTGAGGAAATATTCACGTCAACAAAAGAAAATGCTCCTTAAAACAATTTCCAGACACAGAAGCATTCTTATCTGTTTGAATGCTTATATGGTAATGAACTAGGTTTTAAAATAGTTAAACTTTCAGGAAGCACTGTGTTTAATTAGCCATGGAGTAATTGTTAAGATGCGCAAATGCCTCACTTTTCCATCCCATATGGAACCAGGACTACAATAATTATCGGATATAGACAACACTGTAAAAGTTACCAGATGTTCAATCTGGTTGAAGTGAACGCTCAAGACGGTTTTTATTTTATTTTTTTTTTGAAAAAGCGAATTTTTTTATGACTTTATGGGATAATTTGCATATTTTTACAATGCGTTAATTAAGAACGTTAACGTGGAAGCTATTTTTACTATTCATGAAGTAAAGGGTTTAAATAGTAACTTTTCGTTTCTGCTGAAATCTTTCCTTGTGTGTACCAGGGATCAACCTTCTTTCCCATGTAAGTGCAGATGGTAATGAGAGCGATTTTCTACTTAAAAACATAAGTCAGAGCAATGAAGAGGGTTACCTAATTCGGAATCTTTCTTCAGCTGAACCTCCACTCATTAAAAATAAGATGCTATAAAAAACAGCTAGTGTGTTCCAACGAGCTTAGATCTCAGATATAAAAATATTCTCTCTAGTACACCTGCATCGGAAGAAACCTCATTTATCACATACATAAAAATGGTTCCTGTTTTTGGACTCTTGTGGTGTACTTCAGTTTTTAACAGAGATGTGCTGCATGCCCGACTACGAGGAACAGATAATAAATTGTTTTTACTTTTTACGAGCGTGAAAGTGCGTTTATGAGTACAGCAGTTTCGTAAATCTGTCAACAGATGGCGCAAGGGAGTCTGTGAGTTTTTGTGGATGAAATGTTCCGTTCCCTAAGATTGAGAACGCATTTTATCTCCGGCGCCGCCGCCACGAAGACGATTTGTTATTTCCATTTCTACAACACAAACTATAACGCAAAGCTGAGTACTTCCACTATGCTTCCAGTTTGCAAAATGTTTCTAACATCTTAAAAGAAGGAAGTCAGAAAATACACCAGAGGGCATTTCAAAAGATGGCATCCATATTTAATTTCAAAACTAGACGCACAGAATATCTGTGAAAAGGAGTAGAGAAATATATATATAAATACTGTATAATAACGTAGGAAAGTCATATATCTGCATTAGCTATTATCAAATTTTGATTTTAATGGGAAATGTTTGCCATTATCCGGTGGTAGAACGGAAAATCGAAAACATTTCCCATGGTTTTAAGGTTAGCTGGGCAAAGTAATATTTTGTGCACGCAAAAATAGGAATTGCTGCGCTCAGGGTCGGTGCTAGGATGCTTGGCGTCCTAGGCAAGCAAGCCATCAGCTTTGTGCCCCCAAAATTTATGTTATTCATTTGTGTGGCTAAACGTAGTGCATTAATTCCATATTTTCAAGATGCAAAAACACAATGCAAACTAAATAGAAAGAGACTAACGCAATTTGCTTACTGGTCCAACGTAAACTAAAATTTCATTTTGCGTTCTTCATTGTTTGCCAAATTAAGAATAAGTGACTTCAAATCTACTTTTCGGGAAATTTCTTGTTTGATCGATAACGTAGATAACCGAACAAGGTTCTTTCCTGGATTCCCAGACAAAAAAAAAAAAAAAAAAAAAAAGAAACAAGAATTTTAGCAGAATGAATGTCGTAGTAGAGCCTCTTTTACTATTGTCCATGGTCTCATTAGAAAATAGCCTGAGTGTGACAGTTACTGACCTTTAGGCGTTGAGCATTGCTACTACTCGTGATTTTTATGGACAGTCTTGATATATATTTCTATTGAAAGCCGGATAATCCAGAATCTATTTTCTTTACAAACTTTGTGCCGCTCACAGGAGTCGCCTGCTGCATAGGGACGGGACTGGTGTATGGCAGTTTTTCGACAGATGCACTTTTTTCGTCAGATTTACTGCAAGCTGACTTACCTATATACGTAGTCTATAAGCGCAGGTCTCCATTTCTCGCTTACTCAAGGATTAATAATTTGTAAGTTCTATTGAATATCGAAAGGATAACAGAAAATAAAACTGTCTTTGCTTTTATCGTTTTTGTAATTTTTTTTTTTTTCTCATTTACGAACTCATTCGATTTTACCAACTCTAAATCTTGGCGCCCTCCAGATTTTGGCGCCCTAGGCAGAAACTGAGTTCGCTTAGCGGTTGGACCGGCCTTAGATGTGCTTCATGCAGACATACTTAAGTCTTAAATTCATAGAACTAAACAGTCAGATCACGCAGTTGGGCGCGTCATTAATTATAAGGGTTACAGAGAAAAGAGAATGGGAACTCCTTTGTTAAGACGGCAGTCTTTAAAATTTAGTTTTCGGAAGAGGATAAAACTACTCTGTTTGGAGGGGAAACAAAAAAGAAAAATTAAACAGACATTAAGGCTGAGTGACAAAAATGTTTTATTGTTGGGAAGGGTGCATTTCTGTACTGAAAAATTCACCAACGGCGAACGGCTCCAATAAAAGTAATCATCCTGAGCTCTCTCGCTCTATCTCTGATACCTCTTCTGGGTAACACAAAATAAATTTCTTACTGCCACCTCACATTCGTAGGTTAAACAAAGTATGAATCACATTGAATGCAATATTTAGAGAAACTCAGGAATCTTAACATGCGACTCCCGCGTAGCATATTTTTACTCGAAGTTACCGATATTAAGCAGTTGAACTAAATAAATTTTAATAAAAACAAGTACAAAATATTGCTTTTGTGAAATTTTCAGGGTCCTTTTTCTTGACCTATTTTTACCTAATCGTTCTTTTTTCATTTATATCATCATCATCATCATCATTGTCAACCATTATCAATCCACTGCTGGACGAAGGTCTCCCCAAGTTTCCTCCACAACGGTCTGTCTTGTGCCAGTCTCCTCCATTTATATATATATATATATATATATATTCTTAAGCTATTTTTTCCACTGACGCCTTCGTGGAATTCGGCCCCCGTGACGGAGTGGTCTGAGGCGCTGACTTCTGAACTTTCGTCCATGAGGCATGGGTGGTGCGTTTGTCTGATGGCGTTGTCTCCTCCCTCCATGGAACCAGTGGCTCCAACCCGCCTCCTAAAGAAAACTTTGCCGAACTACATCACTTCTTAGCACTCGTAAAGAATTGTTATGAGGGTATAACGAAGTAAATTTCTCCGTCATTTTTATCCGCGCCAGGATTCGAACCCGGGTCCCCTCATTCCGGAATAAGTTGCTCTACCAATTGAGCTACGCGGACGTTTTATTCTGATTCCTATCTGCCTTTATGTCGTGTGCGTCCTTCTGGCAGGTACGTCACATCTCCTCGTACGTTACATCATCTACACCTTATTTTTATTTTTTTTATTTTTTTTCGAAGTGCTGGAGAAAGGATTCTCTTATTTTTCCTATCTCGCGGTGTGGAAATAACATCACACCAATGCGAGATTTTGAACGGTCGGGTCATCCGGATAGTTCGGGCGCCATTATAACGAAGTAAATTTCTCCGTCATTTTTATCCGCGCCAGGATTCGAACCCGGGTCCCCTCATTCCGGAATAAGTTGCTCCACCAATTGAGCTACGCGGACGTTTTATTCTGATTATTATCTGCCTTTATGTCGTGTGCGTCCTTCTGGCAGGTACGTCACATCTCCTCGTACGTTACATCATCTACACCTTATTTTTATTTTTTTTTATTTTTTTCGAAGTGCTGGAGAAAGGATTCTCTTATTTTTCCTATCTCGCGGTGTGGAAATAACATCACACCAATGCGAGATTTTGAACGGTCGGGTCATCCGGATAGTTCGGGCGCCATTATAACGAAGTAAATTTCTCCGTCATTTTTATCCGCGCCAGGATTCGAACCCGGGTCCCCTCATTCCGGGATAAGTTGCTCTACCAATTGAGCTACGCGGACGTTTTATTCTGATTCCTATCTGCCTTTATGTCGTGTGCGTCCTTCTGGCAGGTACGTCACATCTCCTGGTACGTTACAAGGGTGTGACTAGTCATCTACGTTGATGATTCTCAGCTGTGACTCCTCCGTGATACTTTTTTTAGTTTTTTTTATTGGGATTAAACGACCACCATAAGCAACTCTAAGGGCTATACGAGGTCGTCCTACTCTAATTTGTGGCCACCGATTCCAGGGAAGGGACCGTACCTCAGCCCCGTTATCAGCAATCTCAATAAAAAAAATCACTCGGCAATCTTCCTTATATTGAAAGAATTTCTTTCTTATGTTATATGGAAATATTTAAAATATAATTAAACAGTGACTTTGGTTATTCAGTATGAGAACAGCAGCTAGAAATTCGCCTTCATTTAAAAAGGCGCTTAAGAGATCTCTAGAGAAAAGCCATTCTTTCACGGACCGTGGGACCACCCACGAGCAAAAGGGCCCCACCCCTCCTTATTTCCCCGCCGTTGGAGGACACACTTTCTAAGAGAAAAGTGACGACTCGACCTCCAGCAATTAACAACAGTCAACTTCTTACGCCAAGAGCATCTTCCTTTGGAGACAGATAGTGAAAGAAAATGATACTGAGTAGCCATAAATGGAGAGTCTCGTACGAAGTTTCAGAGAGTTAGGAAGGGTTTTGCTGGGACACAAGGCAGGGATGAACGCTTTTGCACAGGATGAATGAGAAGAAATTTTGGCGGGGAACACACAGAGAAAGCCACCAGAAATAACCCTCTCCCGCTGGTTATTTTTGGTATCTTTTTATATGTATTATACTATTTATTTTGACTAGTCAATATTTCCCTTTCCCCAACCAATTTGAAGAATAAAGATATGTGCGGACGAAATCACCTGTCGTTACATTCTATTTGTTTAAATATTTATTTATTTATTTGCTTCCCTGCTCCAATGACAGGAACCTGCAAGAAATGATTGTTCTGAAAAGTTGGCGTCCGCTACACACTTAACAATAACCGCGCTAACACTTATATTGACAGTAAACTGCCGTTTTTAAGATGTGTTAACGAAAAATTCGGAATTGTCAGAAACCTTTCGGCGATTTCATTCATATATTAACGGAAAAATTCTGTTCTCATTTTTTCCATATGACGGAAAATTTCCGGTAACAGGAGCGATTTGTGGGTATACTTGAGGTTTGATTAACTGTTGAATTTCAATCGTCTGTCGGAGTACTTTATTTTGAAATTCTGTAGCGAGATCGAATATTGTGAATAGAATATCGCATGAAATTTTGGTTATTGTGGCACCGGATATTCATTCCCCTCTCTCCAATTTTGTGCACCTGCTATTATACGCCGTGTTATTGTAAGAAACCAGGTAGTTACATTTTTGTACAGGTGATTGTATTATGTGTATGTATCAATTTGTTGATTCCTTAAGACAAAAGCTATCAAGAGTAAATCTAATATTTAGGAGTTGTGTGAAATAATACTTTAAAACAGTACATTTAATCTATTCTTAAAGATAATTGAAAGCCGTTATCAGTTTAATGAGATTTCAAATTTCAATGCACTCTGTTGCTTCGAAAAATCATACGTAATTTGTAAACAAGCCCTTCTATAGAAAACAAAAAACCCCATTGCAAACGTATTCAGAAAATAATAAGCTCCAACAGAAAATAAAATGACTAACTCACCAGCATAATAAGCGTCATCAACATGCTATTCGAGTTCTACCTTATAGGTGACTGTTCGTTACGTATCTTTCTTGCTCAACGGTAATACGTGCGGCTTCTGTTGAGCCAACCCAGGCGACCTCGAAGCGAATCCCACCAAGGGAAAAGGATTCTGTATAGAAAGGGTTGAAAACTTTAGACATTTCGATTTTGCGAAATGTAAAATCTGTCAAAATACGAAAGTTAAAAAAACGGGTACTTATAAAAACGGAAATTTCGTTGAAAGACTAACACTTACTGGGAACTTTGCTGCACGTTATTTTCAGGAATTTCCTCTGAATTCACACTATAACGAAGTGAATTTCTCCGTCATTTTTATCCGCGCCGGGGTTCGAACCCGGGTCCACTCATTCCGGAATAAGTTGCTCTACCAATTAAGCTACGCGGACATGTATTCTGATTCCTATCTGCCTTTATGTCATGTGCGTCCTGCTGGCAGGTACGTCACATCTCCTGGTACGTTACATCATCTCCCCCTTATTTTTCTTTTTTCGAAGTGCTGCTCATATTTTTCCTATCTCGCGGTGTGGAAATAACATCACACCAATGCGAGATTTTGAACGGTCGGGTCATCCGGATAGTTCGGGCGCCATTATAACGAAGTGAATTTCTCCGTCATTTTTATCCGCGCCGGGGTTCGAACCCGGGTCCACTCATTCCGGAATAAGTTGCTCTACCAATTGAGCTACGCGGACATTTTATTCTGATTGCTATCTGCCTTTATGTCATGTGCGTCCTGCTGGCAGGTACGTCACATCTCCTGGTACGTTACAACACCACTTACTTTTTACAGTGTGCATCTTAAACTTACAACGTACAAACGTTAAACCTAAGCTTAAAATTTCAAGTAGCAAAAGCCTAACGCTATCAAAACAAAATTTAGTATTTAGGGATTTTGATGGGGATGAGACAGCGGATGTTAAAAGTGGGAAAGCCTTTGTTAAGAAAAGAAAGCCGGAACTTGTGTAAGGATGGCCACTGAAGCACGGTAGTAGAATTTAATATGCTACATACGATTGGAACTTCTTAATTGCCATTTGTGCTACAAGCGGTGAGGGATCTGCTGTCGCATATTCATCAGATTTCAACCCACTGACAGTTCCCCTAAAGAGCACGAACATGGACGAAATCGATTGGAGTGTCTTGTAAAATCAGCATTTTCTGATGCCATTTTAAAGAGGATGTTCAGGCATTTTTAGAACGTTTTTGATAAGAAATTACAGAAAATAAAAGAAGTTGAAAGAATTAAAACTGGCAACAGCGCGTTAGATGAACACGAAAGAAACACCGTCTGCTAAGAAAATGGCGCACGTAAACAAGTTGTGGATAGAAGGTTATGTTTTTGCTCTTTACAGAGAGAAATATTCGCATTCTGTAATCAAAACACGCTGCGAAAATCATGGAATTAGTATTTCTAAATGTAAAATAAGCAATATTATTAATAATAGAGAGGAAAATCGGCAAGCATTGCTTTTAACAGGAAAAAGATACCGAAATAAATATCCAAAGAAGGTACGTACTTTTACGAAAATTTCAAAAGTTAGGTCCGCTGGTCTTAAAAGAAAATCCACCGACTCAAAGAGCAATAGCCAAGTCGTTAAAAATCTCAGTATCAACAGTAATAAACAAAGATTTGAATCTGAGAAAAAGCAATGTTCACCCCTTTTAGAGTAAGCACGTGGCTGAGCGCTGAACACGGTGTAGACTTCTTTATGAAAACCACTTAGCCGGAGGCAGATGGAAATTTATCGTGACTACTGATGAAGCATGGATCTACCTAAACGACTGCAACATAAAAGGTTGATTTAATATCGCAAAATAGCAGAAAAAGACTTACGAACTTGGTTCCAAGAATCCAAAGAAAGCTTTTGTAAAGGATTCACGATTATTGCTGGTTTCTCGTACAATGGAAACGTTTTACCTCCTATACTTAAAGAGGAAATACCATTCCTTTATCCACAGAGCTTTCAAAGAGTAGAACTCCATCAGAATAAGGCTACCAGTCATACATCCAAATCTACCACTCTATTTCTTGAAAGGATGATAAAAAGACGGGTATCAAGTCTGTACCTTTTGCTCGGGTATCGTTCTCTTTATCGAAAGGTCACTTGACCGAAAATCACTTCGCCGAAAATCACTTGATCGAAAGGTACATTTCACCGAAGGGCCACTTGACCGAAAATCACTTCGCCGAAAATCACTTGATCGAAAGGTACATTTCACCGAAGGGCCACTTGACCGAAAAGTTCATTTCACTGATAGGTCACTTCCCCTAAAAGTTCATTTCATCGAAAGGACATTTGATCGAAAAGTTCATTTCACTGAAGGATTACTTTACCTAAAAGGTCATTATATCGAAAGACCATTCCACCGAATGGTCAATTTACCGAAACTTAGAATTTTGTTGTTAGAGATGTGTTGGAGTGTGGTGCGGGTTTTTGAAAAATTGGCCGCCTAAACATTATCGGATGGTATAAAAAATACACTTTTAATTTCTATGAAACACCTCCCATGAGCAGGTTTTTCGAAATATGACATTAACTATAAGTCCTAGATTTGTGCTTTTTTGTCAAATTTTAATCATCCGAGCTCATATTCATAAGGGTTACATAGTAAATCAAGTAAATAATGTTCCAATTTTACTCAACCACGAAACATTAATTTTTTGACCGTAGGCCTAGATACAGGACATTTTAACAGATTTAAACCCTACTCATATTCATAAGCATTATATAAAATGTAAATGAACTTTTTATGTAAATCTTATGAACATGAGCACGCACGTTTAAAATTTGCTAAAAAGGCATAAGCCAAGGCCTAGAGCCCTAAATTTGATTCTTTTTGCCTGAAAAAATGTGCAACATTATTAAATTGACTTTTCATGTAAACCTTATGAACATGAGTTCGTACGATTAAAATTAAGTAAAAAGGCCTAAGGTAAGGCCTAGGGATCTAAAATTGATTCTTTTTGCTTGAAAAAATGTGCAACATTATTAATTTTACTTTTTATGTAAACCTTATGAACATAAGCACTGAATATGACTTTTATGTAAACCTTATGAACATGATTAAAATTTGCTAAAAAGGCCTAAGCCGAGGCCTAGGAACTTAAAATTAATTATTTTTGTCTTAAAACTAAATATTTGCGTTCTCTGTGACTCGAAGAAATCAAAAGTGCAATTTGAGTATGATCCCCTAACGTTTCGGTAGTCTGTCTGCCGAACTTGCACCATACTTCAACAGATCCCGTAATGAAATCCGAAGTTTTCGATAAACTGACCCTTCGGCGAGATGACCTTTCGATGAAATGAACTTTTAGGTAAAGATACCCTTCGGTGAAATGTACCTTTCGATCAAGTGACCCTTTGGTGAAATGAACGTTTCAATCAAGTGACCCTTCGGTGAAATGAACGTTTCGATCAAGTGATCTTTCGGTGAAACAATCTTTTCGGTGAAGTGATTTTCGGTCAAGTGACCTTTCGGTGAAGTGATTTTCGCTCAAGTGACCTTTCGGTGAAGTGATTTTCGGTCAAGTGACCTTTCGGTGAAGTGATTTTCGGTCAAGTGACCTTTCGATGAAGTAAACGTCGGGCAAAGGAACTAGATCCCTTTTGCTCAAATTCCTTCAAAGTCCCCTGATGTTTCACCAATGGACTATTGTACCTTCGGACTGCTAAAAAAGAGCGCTTTCTAAACGGAGACCTAAAACAATGATTGAACTATGGAAAGCAGCGGAAGAGGGGCAGAATAAAATACCACTATCATTTTTATAAGGAATGCCCTGTTATCTTGGAAATCTAGATGTAGGTTCATATCCAGAGATAGGCAGGGCTATCAGATAGAACATTTAAGATAGAAATAATTTTAATTTAAATGTTTATTATATTGCTGGAAAACGCTCTAAAAATATAAGAACGTCCTCTGTATTTGCATAGTAACAATTTTATGATTGACACTTCAGCTGTACTGAATGATGAAAAAGAAATTTTAAAAGAAAAAATCTCTTAATTGTCAGATTTTTTTTTATTTACGAGGATAAAAGAGTAATATGCAGATTAGATTATGAGCTAATTTTCCAGAAATAACATCTCAGTCTCTGAGCTCAGATGTAGTATTAAGTAATATTACTCTGAAAATTATATGTATTTATCCTGCATTTGAGCTAGAAAATTAATATTTACAGATGACATACTTCAAGTTCGAACGGAAACATGCTCCCAAAACCCAGGGCCGCCCCGGTGGCGCAGTGGTCTAAGCGATGGCCTCTGATCATTCGTCCGAACGGGGTCCGGGTTCGAATCCCGGTGAGGCATGGATGTTGTGTTTGTCTTACGGCACTGGCTCTCTCCCTTCCCTGAAACCAGTGACCCTAAATTAGGGACGGGCGACTGCTTATAGCCCATTGAGTTGCTCACGATGGTCGTTAAACCTCCAATCAAAAAAAAAAAAAAAAAACCCAGGACAGCGAATTTTCCCCTCGCTCTATGTCCTTTTTTTCTTTCTTTCAAGAAGCAAAATAAAAAAATAAAAATTGAAATTGTGTTTTAAAAAGTAATTAATTATCGTTAAATTGGGGGGGGGGGCTTCAACATTACGGGGCCCCGCCCCTGGGCTTCGTAGCCTTCCCTGTGAATCCACCTGTGTTGGTGGCTCAAAATGGCAAACGTTCTTTAGCGAGCTAGGTTTTGTATTATTTTATATAGCAACTTATCTCAGTGTTCGTAATATTGGAGCCACCAGCTGTAGACTTCAAATTATGCAGTTCATGGCTCTTAAGTATCTGAAATTAATTTCTAAACTTCCTGCGGAGGCTTTTTCCTATTGACGGCAGTTTTGTCTGGTATAAGAACTTCGTGTTGTGTCACTTTTTTGTTGTAGTTTTTTATTCGTACATATATATATATATATGGCCTATTCTGCCAAGTGAAGAGGCCTTCTTACCCTTTGGTTTCCATGGCAACAGCATTTCAGCTCGGGACATTTTCTCTTATCGAAGCGCACGCATGCACTGGGCCCGACGTTCCCTCCAACCTATCGCTGAACCGTAAGTGCACTTCTTCACCACCGCGGAAAGAAATGCCTGGTTTCGTTTACAAGAAGCAAGTCGTTGTCATCTACTCTTAGCAGTTTATGTAACCTTTTGAACTTCCGACTTCTTTCATCTTTCGCTTATCCGTCTTTGTATGAATCTGAGCGTACATGACAGAATACAATTAATTCTGCGCCTTTGAGGGGAAAAAACCCAACAAAAAAAACAACTGAAGTAGCAACTCCACATTCGTTTGAAGAAATCTGTATTTGCTAAATGTTTCGAAAAGCGTGATAAATGATTTTTTAATCGATAGTGAAGTTATTTAGTTCCAATTAAATGCTCAACACTGAAAATTTTGATCTTGTTTCAAAAGTAAACGTACTTGATTGGCAAACCCAGTGATTTCCATCAACTGATAACTGAAAATTACTCTCCCCTAGCCTTCTTAGCCTCATTTTTTTCGAGAGGGGCATAGAAATTAGGCCTAGTTTCTCCCGCCAGAGAAGTTCAAACGCCAGTTTCTCCACCAGTAAGAGCAGTTAATAGTACTAGCTTTTCTGGTCAGAGAAGTTTGGGATGCTGGTTTACCCTGGTAGAAAAGTTTGTATACTAGTTTTCCCTGCCAGAGAGGCTTGTATACCAGTTTTCCCTGCCAGCGAGGTTTGCATGCCAGATTTCCCTGCCGGAGAGGTTTGTATGCCAGTTTTTCCTGCCAGAGAGGTTTGTATGCCAGTTTTCTCTGCCAGGGAGGTTCCGATGCTAGCTTTTCGATTCAAAGCAGTTAAAAAGTTAGCTTCTTCTGCTAAAGTAGCCTGAATGTCAGTTTTCAAGATCAGGGAGGTTCGGATGCTAGTTTCTTCTGCCAGATAGGTTCGGAAGCTATGGTACTTCGATGTGAGAGGTTCGGATGCTAGTTTCTCCTGCCAAATAGGTTCGGAAGCTAGGTACTTCGATGTGAGGTTAAACTGCTAGCTTTTTCGGCCATAGCGTTTAGAATGGACCACCGTATAAGCGTTGGTCCATCTGAGCTACCATTCGTTGGCGAAAGGAAAACTTTTTTTTTTAACTAACTATTGCCCAATGCTTTGCGAACAACATCGTGCCCCTATCTGTTATTTACTGTTACAAGCACGTTGTCATTAAAAATCTATGGTCAGAGCACTAAAGCGTCATGGAAAGTATTATTTAAGATGTCGGTCCTACAGAGTATTTAAAAGCGACAAACGAAGACTACAGACGAAATTTCCCAGTCCATCAGCTGGCAAGACACTGACCATCGGACACTTCGTCGTTGCACAAACATAAGTTAGGTTAGGTTGGTTAAACGCACATCAGCTTCTGGGAAAGCGTTTCCTACCACGGTCTTTTCGTTCCTGCAGGAGACATGGGTATCCCTGCTGGTTTTTCAGCTATGGTTCACCCTTTTGTCTGGAAGGGACAACTAAAATTCGGGGGTGCCATCTTTCTAGTTCCGATGCTCATGAAATATTGCGCCCCTTCCCATTTGTCTTCCAATCTTATATACACTGACGGAAAAAAAAATCCCAACACCACGAAAAAATAGTTGTAGACTAATGAAATGGCGGCAATACATTTGTATAGGCAACATATTTAATCGATTAAGGTTTCAAGATCACAGCTTATTGTAAGCGCGAGAAGAGCCATTTTAAATGTGAAATGCTGGTACATTAATAACCGGTGTAACCGCCAGAATGTTGAATGCAAGCACGCAAACGTTCATGCATTGTGTCGTACAGGTGCTGGATGTCAGTTTGTGGGATGGAGTTCCATACCTGTTGCACTTGGTCGGTCAATACAGGGACGGTTAATGCTGGTTGGGGGTGACGCTGGAGTTGTCGTCCAATGATGTCCATTACGTGCTCGATTGGGGAAAGATCTGGTGATCTAGCAGGCCACGGCAACATGCCGACACTCTGTAGAGCATGTTGGGTTACAACCGCGGTATGCGGGCGAGCGTTATCCTGTCGGAATATACCCCCTGGAATGCTGTTCATAAATGGCAGCACAACAAGTTGAATCACCAGACCGACGTACAACTGTGCCGTCAGGGTGCGTGGGATAACCACGAGAGTGCTCCTGCTGTCATAGGAAATCGCTCTTCAGACCATAACTCCAGGTGTAGGTCCAGTGTGTCTCGGCCGCAGACAGGTTGGTTGCAGGCGCTCACCTGGCCTCCTTCTAACCAACACACGGCCATCAGTGGCACCCAGGCAGAACCGGCTTTCATCAGAAAACACAACAGATCTCCACTCCGTCCTCCAATGAGCTTTAGCTTGACACCACTGACGTCGCAAACGGCAGTGGTGTGGAGTAAGTGGAATGCATGCTACAGGGCGTCTGGCTCGGAGCTGTCCTTCAAGTAACCGATTTGTAACAGTTCGTTGTGTCACTGTGGTGGCAACTGCAGCTCGAATTGCTGCCGCAGACGCGGTACGATGCGCCACGGCCATACGTCGTACACCGCGGTCTTCCCTCTCAGTAGTGCCACGTGGCCGGCCGGAACCCGGTCTTCTTGAGGCAGTACCTTCCCTTGACCACCGCTGCCAACAATCATGCACAGTGGCTGCATTCCTGCCAAGTCGTTCTGCAATATTGCGGAACGAAAATCCACCTTCTCGTAGCCCTATTACACGACCTCGTTCAAACTCCGTGAGCTGTTGATAATGGCTTCTTCGTCTTCTTAAAGGCATTCTTGACTAACATCAACACACTACGTCGAATCTCAACGATAACTAACGCTCACGAACGTTACAGCGCGTATTTACAGCAAACCTGCTTTGCATGTTCTGAGGGGCGCTACTAGCGCCCAGACGTATGCGCCGAGCGCGAAATTTGCATAGACGTCATCTTACAGATGTACTCTCACCGCCTACCAACTGTCGTTTATCTAACACAACCCCTTCTTGGTGTTGAGATTTTTTTCCCGTCAGTGTATACGCAACTAATTTTCATAGTGTGTATAAGTGCATATAAGTGAGCATTCATAAATACAAATAAATAAATATCTTCAATAGCGTCAATGACATTGTTTTCTTGCAACGTACGTACAACCGCGCCTTCATTTTTGAATGTGAGCAACTAATATCCCTGAATATTTTGAGAACGAAATGCGAATTTTACTTTGCCAAGTTTACTGAAACTGGCGAAGCATATTATAAGCAAATTCTGTAAATGGACAAATGACAAAATATGGCACAAAAAATTGTACCAGAAACCGGTGCAAAAGTTTTAATTCCAAATTTTATCAAATTGTAAGTAGTGACTTTTTTTTTGTCCCCTCTTGGGCTGCACCAGGGACAGTCGCCCCGCCCTAGTTACGCCTCTGCTCATGAGGATCATTATTAACAAAAATGAAAAAAAAATGCTATTTATTTCTGATAGCATCCATGCAACCAGGAAAAGAAAGCAGCATTAAGAAAGTCTTACTCAATATTACCAAATCTAACAACTGACTTTGATCCATAGGATTTCTCAAAGAATTGTTTATCGATTTTATTTTGGAGAAAGATCTCTATGCGATCGCAACAGTGATTGGTGCTGCTAAAAATTTCAACAAAGCTGTGGAGGCATTTGGAAAAATTTTATACAAACAATCGTTTTCAATAACTAGTTTGCCGATTCTTATATACTGTGCAGAATTTTAGATTTTTCAATAACTGATGTTTGAAACAAATTAAGTAGGGGGAACATTTCTTGCAAATGCGTGGTGCCAAAGCTCTTTAGTTCGGTTGAGAAACATCTTCTTTAGTGCGGTGATTCTTTAAGATTCTTGACTATACAAACACAACCTTCCTCCATTTCTTTCCGTCTAACAGCTCGTGGACCATTCTTCTATATTCAGTTCTGTGAGATCCCTTTTCACTTTGTCTCTCCATCTTCTTTGAGGCTATCCTCTTGTCTTATGGCAGTTGGTCTTGCTAACCGGTTTTGCTTTTTACCAGCCTTGCTTTTCGCTCTTCATTCATTCTTTTAGCAAGTCCAAACCATCTCAATCTTGATTACCTATTAAAGGATCCATTGCAAACGCACATTGACTACTCTTCTGTATTCAATTCTGTTTCATTCTTATACACATTACTTCACATTCTTCGCTGCTGTCATCTTGGTCTTGTACCATACAGTCTCATCTGAAGTAACTGCCTTGCTTTTGCTCTTCACTTATTTTTTCCACATGTGCAAACAAAATCAACCTGGAGTCTTGGAATTTCATTGACTGTTACAGGAGCCCCAAAGGCGACCTAAACTTCCAGGTAGTATATTCTTCTCCATTTGCTCATTTATCCATGACGGGTCCAAATATCTTCTTTATGATCTTGTTTTCAAAACACTGAAGTGATTTTTCATCTGCTCTTAGTTTCACCACCATATAAAACGGCAGGTCTAAGAATAGTTTTATAAATATCTAATTTGATTTTCTATGATAAAATTTTGGAAGAGTGTAGATGCTATAAAGAATAGTGAGCTCAGTTTCCAAGATATTAAAAAAAAAGAAACATTTCAGATCTATATATTACTTCTATAAGGATTTTTACTGTGAGTCCTATTTTGAGAGAACGGCTGAACGTAAAGATTTGGCTCAGGTATCAAAATAAAGGTCTTACACTGTAGATGTGCCAGTCGAAGAGAAAAATGAGATTGGGGTAACGGTTCAGGCGTTGTGGGGTGTCAAAGTTCCCATGTAAAGTCTATGGGAGAAGCGTGCGGTTGACATTCGATCGCCTGGGGTTGACTCACGCGCTGTTGAAGGCGGAAGCTTGGAAGGGCTGAGATAGTCCAAAGTCCGAAGTCTTCTCTTTTCTGAGCGAACCGTTGCGCAAAGCGACGCTAGCAAGCATTCGTATCAAAGTGCTTCTCATCGGAACAGCGAACACTCTCGAAGACCTGATTGCGTTATGCCGTTGGACTGTGTGATGTATATATACAGGGTGTCCACAATGTCTTGTTACACCCCCTGTAATAAGAAATGTAAGTGAGCTATGTATCTGTTGTTTGATGTATATGTTGAGTTACGTCTGTATTGTGTTTATTTACAGATTAGGTACCGGAACCATGTGTGATACCAGCGAATACACCCTGGAACAGCGGATTGTTGTCAGTGTCTGGGTACATGAACGTCCACACACTGTAACGTACCAGGAGATGTGACGTACCTGCCAGAAGGACGCACACGATATAGAGGCAGATAGGAATCAGAATAAAACGTCCGCGTAGCTCAATTGGTAGAGCAACTTATTCCGGAATGAGGGGATCTGGGTTCGAATCCTGGCGTGGACAGAAATGACGGAGAAATTTACTTCGTTATAATGGCGCCCGAACTATCCGGATGACCCGACCGTTCAAAATCTCGCATTGGTGTGATGTTATTTCCACACAGCGAGATAGGAAAAATAAGAGAATCCCTTCTCCAGCACTTCGAAAAAAAAAAAAAAAAATAAGGGGGAGATGATGTAACGTACCAGGAGATGTGACGTACCTGCCAGAAGGACGCACACGATATAGAGGCAGATAGGAATCAGAATAAAACGTCCGCGTAGCTCAATTGGTAGAGCAACTTATTCCGGAATGAGGGGATCCGGGTTTGAATCCTGGCGTGGACAGAAATGGCGGAGAAATTTACTTCGTTATAACACAGGGAAGAAAATGCGTGACGTGCGTGCCAATTTCCAAGAACGATTCGACAAAGAGGCCCCTCCAAAACAGACTCTTCTGCGGTGGGAACATAAACTCTTCGAAGCAGGCAACATCAAGGATAAACCACGAACGGGAAGACCATCAACCAGAGTGCAACAGTGTCAAGCGGTCGAGGAATCAGTTATCAGGTCACTGACGAAGTCGTTCCGCAAACGATCATCGGAGCTTGGAATACCACGATCGACACTGCATAAGCACATGAAGAATGACCTGAATTTGCACGCATATCGCCCGATGTTCGTTCAGGAGTTATCAGACATCAATTTAAACCGAAGACGGGATGCATGTGCAATGATGTTTCAGACATTTGCCACAATCCCAAAACGTGGAAAGGTCATTTTCAGTGATGAATGTGCGATATACCGCAGCTGTCGATCACGGAACGTTGTGTTCTGGTCCAAAAAAATCCCACATTATGTCGAAGAATTGGAACATCATCCTCCGCATGTCATGATATGGGCTGCAATGAATAGTCGACATCTGTTTGGACCGTATTTCTTTGATGGCCCAGTGAATCAGAAAACTTATCTGGACATGCTGCAAACCTGGTTTGTGCCACAACTTGGAAATCTTGGCATTCTGAATGACGTATGGTTCCAACAGGATGGGGAACCCGCCCATTACTCTATCGCTATTCAGGAATACCTTGGTGAGGTCTTTCGGGATCGCTGGATCGGCTGAGGTTTGGCAGTGCTGCCCACTCCACTTGAATGGCCACCTCGAAGCCCAGATCTCTCAACGTGTGATAATGCCCTTTGGAGTTTCATAAAGGAGGTTGTTGCACAGCAGCGCTACCAACACACTGATGAACTTAAACAAGCAGTGAGACGTGCTTTCTCTCGTATCACCCCGCAACTGCTTCGGAAAATGTCCCACAGAACATAGCGTAAAATTATTCTCTGTCACGAGAATGACGGAGCCCAAACGGATTCACTGGATATTTAAGGATTGCTCAAAATACACTGGCGTGCAAAAATTAAGGACGAGACGGTTTTTCGAATGTAACGTCGTGCAGAAGTGCTCCACATCGACTCAAATCATTCCATAAGTTCCCCAAGATGTAAGAATATGGGACAAGTGAGCAAAACCGTCCAAACAAGGAATCCAAAGGTTACAAAGGCACTTTATTGAAAAGGTAGCTTCGAGCACAACCGGACAGAAACGTCCATGTGACAGGCGGCTGCCAAGAAAAATCCAGTCTTTAGTAGGGGATATGATCACCCCTGACTGCGTTGCAGGATTTACAACGTTTGTCCATGCTGAGGACGAGGTTGTCAAGGAGCTGTTGAGGCATCGCGGCCCATTCTTCTTGTAGCGCCAATCGCAACTACGGAATCGTTGCTGGCGGCTGGTGACGAGCTGCCAAGCGTCTCCCGAGAAGGTCACACACGTGTTCGATTGGATTTATGTCCGGGGACCTTGCGGGCCAATCCATGCGTTGAATATCTTCACTCTCCAACAGCTCTGCGACAGCCACTGTACGATGAGGTGTAGCGTTGTCGTCCATGAAGAGGAACTCAGGACCCACAGCACCTCTAAACAGACGCACATGAAGCAGGAGAACCTCGGTACAATAGCGGACGCCAGTGATTGAATCTCCTTGGAAGATGTGGAGGTCAGTACGGCTACAAAGCATGATACCGCCCTAAACGAGAACTCCGCCACCTCCAAACCGGTCCCTTTCGATGATGTTGGAGGTGTGATTGCGTGTTCCCTGCTCTCTCCAGATGTGTATACGTCCAGAATCGCTCGTCAGACTAAATCGGCTCTCATCCGTAAAGAAAACTCGACCCCATTGCTGATGTGTCCAGTTCTTGTGTTCCTGGGACCACAGAAACAGCGGTCTCCGATGAGCAGGTGTTAATGGCACACACCGTACTGGTCGTCGTGCAAATAGACCACCTTTGTGCAGCCTCCTGGCCACGGTAAAACGCGATAACGGACGTCCAGTTGTCTGTTGCATGTGCCTTGGGATTTCTCCCGCTGTCTTACGTCTGTCTCTTCTCGCCTGTGGGACAATATACCGGGCGTCCGCCACCGTGGTTGCTCGTGGACGACCACTGCTAAACTCTCGGACAGCTGTTCCTGTCGTTTGAAATGCTCTCCAAGCTCGTGAAACGATGCTGTGAGCGATCCCGAACTCCTAGGCCACACTAGTCACACTTTGACCTTCTTCCTACTTTCCAATGACGCGATCTCGGGTAAAGTTATCCAGATGTCGTTTACTGGATTGCCTGTTGGCCATATCACACGGTGGCAGCAAGTCGACGTCGTTCAAACCGATGTACACCGTGCAATAGCTTTCACCGAATTGCTGAGCGTACACCGCCCGTGTGCTTTATACACTTCCGACACTCCCCCACGTCATGCTGCATATGCGCATGCCCTACCGTACCGGACCCTAGTCTATCTCTTGAGTGGCCTTTCGGTCCGTTCTGGCTGCTCGTTTCGCTTTTATGCTAATTTCTCCTCTTCGTCCTTAATTTTTGCACACCAGAATATAACTCAACATATACATCATACAACAGATACATATCTCACTTACATTTCTTATTACAGGGGTGGGGGGTAACAAGACATTGTGGACACCTTATACAATTTAATATTCATTCGATCCAGTTTATTCACGTAGGTAAGCCGTTTTCCATTAAGTAAAGATGTAAATAAATATTCCGTTGACCATTAGTAGTGAAAACATTTAGAATGTACATATTGAGTTGCGCCATCTATATCTTCATTCTATAAGATTTTTTATTGTGAGACCTATTTTGAGCGAACGGCTGATTGTAGAAATATGGTTGAGGTATCAAAATAAAGGTCTTACCATGTAGATGTGCCAGTCGAAGAGAAAAATGAGATTGGGGCAACGGTTCGGGCGTTGTGGGGCGGCAAAGTTCCCATGTAAAGTCTATGGGAGAAGCGTGCGGCTCTTATCTACATCAGGCGCTCAGTTCAGTGTCAGACTTGGTGTGTGCATGGTGTTCTATGATCAGTCCTAAAGTAAGTAAATACTTTATTGCATACTTTCCCCTAAAGAGAATGTCTCTCCCGCAGAAAAAACAAACAAAGAAAAAAACGTAAGAGCCTTACTGGAAGGTGTGAGCGATCAGTGGGTCGCAACTATATGTCTCAGACAAGAGAGAATGAAGAGTATTCGCAACGCGAATCTCATTCCAACAATATTTACAAACACAGTTGTGACTGAAGATGAGAGTGAAAGAGTGCGCTATCCAGTTGAATTTTTGCACACGATCGAGATGAGTGGACTTCCGCCTCACATTTTACGACTGAGAAAAGGGTGCAGTCGTGATGCTCATCACGAACCTGGACGCCCCGGTGGCGCAGTGGTCTAAGCGGCGGCTTATGATGATTCGTTCGTGAAGGCTCCGGGTTTGAATCCCGGTGAGGATGTTGTGTTTGTCTTACGGCACTGGCTTTCTCCCTTCCCTGGAACCAGTGACCCTAAATTAGGGACGGGCGACTGCTTATAGCCCATTGAGTTGCTCACGGTGGTTGTTAAACCTACAGTAAAAAAAAATCACGAACCTGGACTATTGTCTTTACTGAAGTAGTTGAATGAATTTCTCAATCAAATAAAGTTTCCATTTGTTGTTTCACATGAGTTTATTCTTTTAAAAAAAAAATAACCGTCGATTCCGACGGGTTCCGTCTAGTTGTCTGTTTAAAAAGATCCTGCACGACGGTCAATATTTCTTGCAAATTTCAAACATTCTGTTTTTACTTAATTAATATCTAAGCCCAGTTTTTCTCATTCGAATTTTGATGCTATGCATCCTTCCCGACAACAGTAAAGTTAGTCGCACGCCTAAAATTTGGATGTAACGAAAATGGGTAACGGAAGTAGTCAAAACCATTGTTGAAATCTGATTTTTGAATGTTGTCCCATGAAGTCACGGAACGCTAGTTAATTTCATTGTTACTCAACACAATGAATTTTACTAAACTATCCCCGAACATTATTTCATAACTTTTTACATAACATGATGAAATTAGTTATTGGATATCTCTTTGCAATCTGCTTAAATTACGAGAACTTCATGCTAAATGTGATAAAATCTATTAGAGAAATGCAATTTTGATGCTATAAAAACGATGCGTCGTAGCGAAATTTGAGTTTCGCGGGGGTGGGGGAGGGGGAGGCTCTGTGTTAAACGAAAAACTATGTGCAAGTTTTGCTTTGTATTTTCGTTGATTTCGTTAATTTACTTCACTAGTGAACAATTTCTCCTTGTTGAAAAAAAAAATGTAATTCAACATCAAATAGAAGTCATCGCTCTTTCCACTTTTATAAGTGAGTCGCGGAAAAATTCTCATCGACCGCCACCGTGAATCGAAGGCATGGTCTTCCAGTTACGCGCTGGATATGCTTCCACTGCACCACGGCGGCCTCGAAATTCTCCAGACTCACAAACGACAAACTGCCAAACCAAATGACAGGTTGCTTCTTGGAGCCCCGCACAATGCTGGGGATTCACCAAAGATGAACAGCAGCAACTGAACAAACAACTAGAAGGCGAATGAATGATAAATACACAGTTGACGTGGACCAGGAACATCAAATAGACTTCTATTTGATGTTCCTGGTCCACGTCAACTGTGTATTTATAATGTAATTCAAAACATGAAAAGGGTGTGGGGTGAGGGAAAGAAAACAAAACTCTCTTGAAATATAAAAAATAAACCGCATTAACACAATTTGTTTGACGGTGACTGAGTTGCAGCGTCATTAGTTTTTGGGGTCAGGGCCAGGCAGTTTCTGTATATCTTCCTTGAAAATGCCACCTGGTTGATGTGCGAAAGCTTGGAAACTGATTTTTATCCTACGCTGTTAAATTTGGATTACTAGTATAGTTATACTATTTTGTACATAGTTGATGTATAGTTCCTTGTTATTAATTTGCAGGGTCATTATTGCTGGAGGAAAGATGACTTCCAACTAGCAAGAAAAAAACTAATTATTTATTCTTTAGTTTATTATCCTGGTTTTTTTTCTGTGGACTCCCGCAAAGGAATCAAAGAGTTATAGAGGTTTTTTTTACTTGATGTCGAATTTCGGCTCTTTCTTCTCCATCTTGAATCGCTCATTCTCCTTCGCTAGTGCTCGAAGGTGGCCTCTCACATCGTGGTCAACAGCCAAATTCCCTACCTTCCCCAATCAAAAATCAAAAACCCTCAGATTCCCACCAATAAACCGTAAACAATAAAATATTGGACGGGAAGAAGTTAAAAAAGCCGACCCGGTGGCGCAGTGGTGTAAGCGATGGCCTCTGATCACTCATCCGAACGGGGTCCGGGTTCGAATCCCGGTGAGGCATGGGTGTTGTGTTTGTCTTACGGCACTGGCTCTCTCCCTTCCCTGGAACCAGTGACCCTAAATAAGGGACGGGCGACTGCTTATAGCCCAATGAGTTGCTCACGGTGGTCGTTAAACCTCCAATCAAAAAAAAAAAAAAAAAAGGTTAAAAAATGTACTGGCATGTGACCATTCGCCAGAGGTAAGTCCAGGTGGAGAGGTGGGTGTTGTGTTTGTTTTGCGGCACTCACTGTTTTCCTTCCCTGCAGCCAGTGATCCTAAATTAAGGATTCCTCAACTTGCAGCCAATGGTGTTGCTCATGGTAGTCGCTAAACCTCATTACCAAAGATGAAAGAAAACAAAAATAACCCGGATTTTTCTCTTTCCTGACTCTTAACAGCAACAAGTCTTGTACCAATCTGGCAGAAAATCATTGGCGCAGCTGTTCCTATTGAGTCACTTCGAGCAGTTATTTATTTTAAGTTATCCATTGTTCTCTCTGTATCATATCAATTTTGCTTTTTAAAAACATGTAGTACGCAAAGAATTAAGGATGTTGCAGTGCACGAAGAAATGAAATTTTTGCTTATAATGAAATACATAAGAAATTTCCATGAACCACCGAAAACAAAAGTATTTATAACGAAGTGAATTTCTCCGTCATTTTTATCCGCGCCAGGATTCGAACCCGGATCCCCTCATTCCGGAATAAGTCACTCTACCAGTTGAGCTACGCGGACATTTTATTCTGACTCCTATCTGCCGTTATGTCGTGTGCGTCCTTCTGGCAGGTACGTCACATCTCCTGGTACGTTACATCATCTCCCCCTTATTTATTTATTTTTTTTCGAAGTGCTGCTCTTATTTTTCCTATCTCGCGGTGTGGAAATAACATCACACCATTGCGAGATTGTGAACGGTCGGGTCATCCGGATAGTTCGGGCGCCATTATAACGAAGTGAATTTCTCCGTCATTTTTATCCGCGCCAGGATTCGAACCCGGATCCCCTCATTCCGGAATAAATTGCTCTACCAATTGAGCTACGCGGACATTTTATTCTGATTCCTATCTGCCTTTATGTCGTGTGCGTCCTTCTAGCAGGTACGTCACATCTCCTGGTACGTTACACAACGTCTATTTTCCAGGGGATTTGCAGGGGCCGCCCCGGTGGCGCAGTGGTCTAAGGCAATGGCCTCTGATCATTCGTCCGAAAGGGGTCCGGGTTCGAATCCCGGTGAGGCGTGGATGTTGTGTTTGTCTTACGGCACTGGCTCTCTCCCTTCCCTGGAACCAGTGACTCTAAATTAGGGACGGGCGACTGCTTATAGCCCATTGAGTTGCTCACGGTGGTCGTTAAACCTCCAATCAAATAAAAAAAAAAAAAAAAATTTGCAGGGGAGGATGATCTCCCTCTAGCTTCTACGGGCCTGTGTAAAACACGATGAGGTGTTGCTTGTAGATATCCTGGACCAAAAGTTATCTATCCCCCTCACTAACACACTTGCGATTCAGCTTTTCTTTCTACCTTGCTGTCAGATTTTAACTTGCACATGCGCAGATAGATTTTCGTAGCTACATAAAATTTCATCGGTGTCAGGGTCATTTCTTACATTCGTCTAAGTCTGAATAATATATAATAATAATAAATATAAATATTGTTTTTGAAAAACTAAACAGTCGGGGGCCGCCATACATAGTTTAGTAAATAGAGTATTTACTTTTATGACTCACATATCTTCTACAATTGGTTTTATGACAACAACATTCATTAATCCACTTACCTAAGTACTGCTCAATGTCAGGAAGTAGTAAACCTTATTGTTTGTTGTCATGATTTAATCCCACTTAGTATGTAACAGACTGTGGCTCGGTGTGGTCGTGAGTGACGCGAATAAATGCAATGTAATGTGCGTAAGTAAATATATACTCTCGATTCACTCGTTTTATTTCACACAAATAAACATCTTGGCATGGAAAAGATGCACAGCATAAATTACCTACAAAGAATACCAGGGTACTCTATCGATTTTTTTATATTTCTAAAAGTCTTTACAGTGAGAAAACATAGTTGACAGAAGCTTGGGGAGAACAGTTTACAAAAATTGAAAGAGCTGTCTTCAAGAAGTTCAGCAGGTGATTTACGATTTCTGTGAGAAAGCTGGCCCAAAGATTAAGCAATTGATGAAAGAGCAAACGGAAAATATAGCGTTCCATCTCAACACTATAGCAAAAATCTCAAAAATGATATTTCTACGTGGTTTGCCTGAGAATCCTAAAACTTCGGCGGGTGACAGTTATACACTCACGGACAATGAAATTTGCGCACCTAGAATAAAACATGCTACAACCGCGAAACTTTGCAAATACTCTGACGGAAAAAAAAAATCCCAACACCACGAAAAAATTGTTGTAGAGGAATGAAATGGCGGCAATACATTTGTATAGGTAACATATTTATTCGATTAAGGTTTCAAGATCACAGCTTAATGTAAGCGCGAGAAGAGCCATTTTAAATGTGAAATGCTGGTACATTAATAACCGGTGTAACCGTCAGAATGTTGAATGCAAGCACGCAAACGTTCATGCATTGTGTCGTACAGGTACTGGATGTCAGTTTGTGGGATGGAGTTCCATGCCTGTTGCACTTGGTCGGTCAATACAGGAACGGTTAATGCTGGTTGGGGGTGACGCTGGAGTTGTCGTCCAATGATGTCCCATACGTGCTCGATTGGGGAAAGATCTGGTGATCTAGCAGGCCACGGCAACATGTCGACACTCTGTAGAGCATGTTGGGTTACAACAGCGGTATGCGGGCGAGCGTTATCCTGTTGGAAAACACCCCCTGGAATGCTGTTCATGAATGGCAGCACAACAGGTTGAATCACCAGACCGACGTACAACTGTGCCGTCAGGGTGCGTGGGATAACCACGAGAGTGCTCCTGCTGTCATAGGAAATTGCTCCCCAGACCATAACTCCAGGTGTAGGTCCAGTGTGTCTCGGCCGCAGACAGGTTGGTTGCAGGCGCTCACCTGGCCTCCTTCTAACCAACACACGGCCATCGCTGGCACCCTGGCAGAACAGTCTTTCATCAGAAAACACAACAGATCTCCACTCCGTCCTCCAATGAGCTCTAGCTTGACACCACTGACGTCGCAAACGGCAGTGGTTTGGAGTAAGTGGAATGCACGCTACAGGGCGTTTGGCTCGGAGCTGTCCTTCAAGTAACCGATTTGTAACAGTTCGTTGTGTCACTGTGGTGGCAACTGCAGCTCGAACTGCTGCCGCAGACGCGGTACGATGCGCCACGGCCATACGCCGTACACGGCGGTCTTTCCTCTCAGTAGTGCCACGTGGCCGGCCGGAACCCGGTCTTCTTGAGGCGGTACCTTCCCTTGACCACCGCTGCCAACAATCATGCACAGTGGCTGCATTCCTGCCAAGTCGTTCTGCAATATTGCGGAAAGAAAATCCACCTTCTCGTAGCCCTATTACACGACCTCGTTCAAACTCCGTGAGCTGTTGATAATGGCTTCTTCGTCTTCTTAAAGGCATTCTTGACTAACATCAACACACTACGTCGAATCTCAACGATAACTAACGCTCACGAACGTTACAGCGCGTATTTACAGCAAACCTGCTTTGCACGTTCCGAGGGCGCTACTAGCGCCACACGTATGCGCCGAGCGCGAAATTTGCATAGACGTCATCTTACAGATGTACTCTCACCGCCTACCAACTGTCGTTTATCTAACACAACCCCTTCTTGGTGTTGGGATTTTTTCCGTCAGTGTAACTATCGTGCGTGCTGATATGCAAATGATCCACGTTTGGTGCGATTGCGAATGACCGCACACCCTGTGATTGCGCTGCAAGCACGAACCGGCAGCCTTATAAACCGACGTGTAGTCGATGCCCCGTGAAAGCTAAAAGCACCGGCCGACGAAAGCAAAAGTACAGAGTGACAAGAATGCCGGGTAGACGCCAGTGACGTCGATTTACGCAACTTACGGTTTTTGAGAGAGGCCTGGTCATCGGGCTGAAAACCGCAGGGCGGTCGGTGCGCCGTGTAGGCCGCCACGTGAATCGTTCTGACTATACCGTCCGACTGTGTCGGGAGCAGTGGACACGCGACGGCACTGCCACACGGCGGAGCGGCTCCGGACGGACCAGGAGGGCCAGCGGTAGAGAGGATCGACGGATCGTGCGCCAGGCACGAACGGATCCCACGGGGACACGGTCCACTATACAGGCATATGTAGCGGCTCCTGTGTGTCCACGAACCATTTCCCGACTCCTCTCGGAAGTGAATCTGCGATCCCAGCGCCCCTTACGTGTGCTTCCATTAACACAGGAACATCACGGCTCCGTGTGCAGTGGTGCCAGGCCAGAGCGACGTGGAACGCCACGTACTGGGAACGTGTAGTGTTTAGCGATGAGTGCCGCTTCGTTTTGGGGAAAGATGATCATCGGTCGGGGTGTGAAGGTCCCCGGGTCAACGGCAGAATCCCATCCTCGCTATCGAGCGCCACACCTCTTCCACTGCAGGCATTATGGTCTGGGGTGCCATTGCCTACGATAGCCGAACAGCTCTAGTAGTGGTACGTGGATCATTGACTGGCCAGCGGTATGTGGATGAGATCCTATGGCCCCATGTGCTCCCATTCTTGGCCGGGATTCCAGGTGCGCTATACCAGCAGGATAATGCCCGCCCGCACACGACTCAGGTTGCCCAGGACTGCATACGTCATGTCCAGACGCTTCCATGGCCTGCCCGCTCCCCGGACATGTCCCCTATCCAGCATGTGTGGGACCAGTTGAAACGCCAGCTGCCGCATGCCGCACTATCACGGATTTGGAGCACACCGTCCAACACGTGCGGGCCAGTGTGCCGCAGGACAACATCAGGCGTCTGTTGGCCTCCATGCCGGACCGTATTGCAGCATGTATCGCCGCACGAGGCGGTGCGACGCGCAACTGAAGATGACCGGACTGCGTGCCACAGATCCCTCTGTAATTGTCCTGCAGCTCTGTTTTTGCCATCATGTGTATCATTCATCTGTATCATTACGTCCATAAAATTTCAGTTCAATCCGATGCTTCCTTCTTGATGCGCAAATTTCATTGTCCGTGAGTGTACATCGTCCTGAAGTGAACCTGTTTTGTTTTATCGAAGCTAAAATGGTAAAATAGTATTTATTCATGTCTGATAAAACTGACAACTATATGGGAATTTTGAAAATTGGTTTTAACGGCATGTATACAATTCCCCCAAAATTTGCACTGAATGGTGAAATCAGTTGTTTGAGTAAATACCTAGTGAGAAAAGAAAAAAACAGTTTCTTGTTTTAGAATCCAGAACCTTACTTAGGGAGGGATAGTGCTCCGACTTAAAAGAAATAGGAAGAAGAACGAAATTAACAAAAAAGAGACTTTATAGAACGGTTCTATGTACACTGCTGGCCACCCAAAATGCAACACCAAGAAGGACACGAGATAGCAAAGCCAGATTTACTGGACATATAACAACAGATTCAAAGATGAAATGATTGATCTTACAGGCCCGTGCGACTTACGGAACACGCAGACATGAATAATTCGTGTGGCCCCCATGGCTGGCCATAACGGCCGCTACACGCCGCGGCATCGAACGAAAGAGGCTTTGGATGTGGGCTTGGGGTATGTCGGTCCAGGCTGCTTCCACACGTTGCCACAGTTCATTAGGCGTAGCCGCGGGTGGTGCATGCCGGGCCACTCGGTTGCCGATCAGCGACCAGACGTGTTCGATGGGCGAAATATCGGGAGAACAGGCGGGCCACGGCAGCAGTGACACCTGGTGGGCCGTGAAGAATTGTTGTACGATGCGTGCCACGTGCGGGCGCGCATTGTCCTGTTGAAACGTGGCCGCTGGCAGGTCCTGCATGTAAGGGAGGACTACAGGCTCCAAAACGTCCGAGATGTAGCTGTGGCTGTTGAGTGTACCGGCGATGCGTACCAGAGGGGTGCGGGTGTCATATCCAATTGCTCCCCAAACCATAACGCCAGGCGACGGACCGGTATGGCGATGCATAATGCACGCGTTATACAGTCTCTCGCCGCGATGCCACCACACGCGGATCCGACCATCGTGGTGTTGCAGGCAGAAGCGGGATTCATCGGACAAGACAATGTTGTGCCATTCCGTAGTCCAGGTGCGGCGTTCAACGGCCTACTGCCGCCACATTCGCCGGTGGTGTAACGTCAATGGTAATCGGAGCAACGGGCGCCGTGCGAGAAGTCCACGCTCCTGCATACGACGTCGAACGGTACGTGCTGACACAGGTTGTTGCGTAACACACCCTAATTCCTGCGCTAACGTTCGTGATGTGGCGATGCGAATCGTCAATGCCCGCCGCACAACATGCTGGTCCTCTCGTTCGGTGGTGTGCCGCGGCTACGACAATCGCTCACGTCGGTCCGTCTGTCCCTCCTGCACCCACCGAATCCATACTCGCCTCACTGTGGCTGGATGTCGTCCCATAAGGGCGCCGATGTCTCGTTACGATAAACCGCTGTCGCGATAAGCCACTATTCGTCCTCTGTCGAACTCCGAAACGTGCTGGAATGACTGCCGTATTCTGCGACGTGGCATTTGGAAGCTTCCCACGCACAGGTCCGGCAGCACAACACACTTCCACTACTTACACCCCGCCTTCTGTGCACCCTTCTTATAGTGCTTCTCGGAGGCGTGCCGGGCGCACATGATTTGCATATGCCCTGGAATGCTAATCGTTTGCATGTCCTCTCGCGGGCGACGCATGCTGCGAATTTCAGGCCAATCGGGAAGCTTCCTTCTTGGTGTTGCATTTTGGGTGGCCAGCAGTGTATATAGAGATTTGTGTAGAGGATTTTCGGAAGGGAGTGTCTGACCCCAGGTCTTAAACAACCTTTATTTATTCGTTTTCTTGTTGTACTATTTTTTATTTGCTCTCTTGTTGTTGACTTACAGCTTGTAAACACCAACACAATGCCTCTTTGAACAACTGAAGCGGCCTCAGCGACAGTATCAATCTCGTAGATAAAACTTTAAAATAACCCACATTGCTTGTCTAAGAGGCGTAACTGTGGCGCGACGACAATCTGTCAGGAACGACACTGCCGTCATCTGAGAAGGCTTGTAAAGAGAAACAGGACTTCCTGTGTGCAGCCATTGACCGAAGCATTCATTGAAGGCAAGGCTCTTTCTGAATCATATTTCAGCGAACTATGCACAGGGAATTGAACAGGATCAGTATTGGCAGTCACATGCCTATACGGAAACCACTGATCTCTGCGAAGAACCGGAAAGTTCGTCTACAGTGGTATCAGGATCACCGTGACTGGACACTGGAAGACTGGAAATAAAATCATGTGGTCCGACGAGTCATGGTACACCTTGTTCTGTACCGACGGTACGCAGAGAGTTTGGCGGGAACCCTATGAAGTAATAGACCCAGCTGGCCTTGCAAATGCAACTCAAGGTTCTGAAGGTGGTGTCGTGGTGTGGGGCATGTTTTGTTAGTACGAAACGGGTCCCCTGATATTGCTGGAGGATCGGATGTCCTCCAAGGATTATCTTAACATTGTGGCCGATCAAACGTATTCTGCACTTTTGACTTTTTATCCAGCAGGGGGTGGTTGAAAATCCTCCAAATACGTGGCGTCAGTGAATAAACAAAGACAACGCTCTTTCCACGTTTAGCAACGCACAGCAACCGAAAAATTGTTATTCGGTCGCCGGCGGGGGAATTGAACCCCGAATCTCTCGATATCTAGCCGAGCGCGTTAGCCTTATACACCATGGTGGCCAACAATCCACGGCGCTATGTGCGTTTTTCTGTCAGCATCTGACATGATAAATCCGTAAGATGGGCTCAGCTACTGAGACGTCTCCATCTGTTGGGCATTAACGGCACTGGCTATATATTAATTATAGCAGTTAAATCCAAAGGGCAAGATCCAAAATGAAAGTCCTCCAAATACGTGGCGTCAGTGAATAAACAAAGACATCGCTCTTTCCACGTTTAGCAATGCACAGCAACCGAAAAATTGTTATTCGGCGCCGCCGGGGAATTGAATCCCAAATCTCTCGATATACTGCCGATATTGATCCTGTTCAATTCCCATAGTTCGCTGAAATATGAGTTGTTGGCCACCGTGGTGTAAGGCTAACGCGCTCGGCTAGATATCGAGAGATTCGGGATTCAATTTCCCGGCGGCGGCCGAATAAAAATTTTCGGTTGCTGTGCGTTGCGAAACGTAAAAAGAGCGATGTATTTGTTTATTCCGATGGTGGTTGTTTCATGGACGAGATGTGAAAACGGGAATTTGTCTGTGACGATGATCGAAACCGCGTCTTCTCGTTCCGGAGTGAGTTGTTCTAACCGACTAAGCTACACCGACGGAATGTATCGCTGCAGATTTGTTGCCTTGACACGTGCTTCACCTCTGTAGTACGTCACAGACAATGCTACTGTCCATCGCGCAAGGTGTGTTCAGCAGTGATTTCACGAGCTTGACAGTGACTTCCACCATATTCGCTGTCCACCACAAAGCCTGGATCTGAACCTTATTGAGAATGTATGGACATCTTAGAAAAACAAATCCGGGAGTAAAATCCTTTTCTGTCAAATGTGAGCCAGTTAAAGGACTGTGTGATGAACGCCAGGTATGCTGTAGACATAGGTGCAGTCCAACACCTTGTGAAATCTATGCCAAATCGCATACGTACTGTAATTCGGGCTGAAGGAGGTCCAACCTGGTGTTGAATAAAAGTTTTTAATTCAGTGGCCGGTATGTGTATTTGCAAATTCACAACAAAGTTCAGTTATGTATATTTTTGCAAAAAACATCTGAAAAAAAAAAACCAGTGTAAATTAATGTAAAGTTAATGATCTGTATCTTGGCCAGTTATAAAAAAAAAAAAAAAAGGAAGGATTTGGGTGGGAGAAGATCGTCCTTGTAGCCCACTCTCCCCTGATGAATCCGCATCTGCACTGAAAAAAGGTTAGCATTAAGGGAAACTTTGGACTCAGCATTACTGGCATATTTTCTGAATGGGATTACGACAGGGAGAGAAGGGAAGGGAAAGGATAGGGTGGGTCTACTATCACGTGTCATTGCCACTTCCGCTGTCTTCATCTCTGAGTTTTAAGTACTGTCATCAAACTGTGATTTTAACCCCACTTCCTCCCTTCTCACTTTTAGACCCTTCCCCCACTGCCTTCGTTCTCCGTAAGCAGGAATACTGAAATTTGGGTACGAATTCAATCCCAGAAGATTTTCTCCGAACCATTTACAATTATTGCATGAAACCGAAGCACGTTTTTTTTTTCTTTTCTGTTAGAATGCACTTAAGGTTTGAAGCACAAAAACTGTATGATAGTTAGCTGGTAAAGTGCCTCGCATTTTACCGTGAACTATCACAAATTATGTCTTTCAGCTGCACAAAGACTCATGCTAGTAGACACAGAGGGAAGAGAAAGGAGGAGAAGGCATAAAATACAATGAGATGTAAAAAAATGTTAAGTGTGTAAAATTTTCAAATTCATTAATGACAATTTCAACTAAGCACGTGTCTTACGAACTAGAGGGAAAAACAGTAATTAAATCGCAATAGCTGACTACATATAGACAATGGAAAATGCATGTGAAAGAACAGTTTTGGGAGGGGATCGGACCTGTTCAGAGCTACAGTGCATGATCCAGGAACTTGCTGAGAAAAGCAAAGAAGTGGGTATAAAAATGAACTTACAGAAAACAAAACTGATATACAATGTATTTAAAAACTGAAATTTTGGAAGTTGATTTGGTAAATCTAGAAGTAATCGATGCCCATTTACCTTGCACAACAGATATTAAGCGACGTTGTGAAACTAAAATTTTCCGGAGGCGGAACTCGAATCCTTCTGCTCGGGAGCCGATGCTTTCCCAATTAAGCCACGCCAGGAAGAGCTTATCACTGCTACTTGCAGTCTTGACATGTGCGTCACCTCTGTAGTACGTCCCCTGAGAAAGGCGGGGACGAGAAATCGCAGGTTTTGAATCCGCCGCAAACCATGTTTGAAGTAACCCCCTGTAGAAGAAGGAATTCTTACTAATTCCACACGATATGGGGAAAGAACATAATGGACGGTAGATCCATTTTTACGTTCGGGCTCCAATGTGTAACCCAAATTTACCGGTGGCGAAGTCGCTTCATTCTGTTGTGGAGCAGAATGCTTTCCCAATTAAGCTACACCGACGAAGTTTATCTCTGCAATTTTGCAGTCTTGACAAGACGTGACCTCTGTAGTACGTCATAAGTGCTACATAGAAGGAAAAATAAGTAGGCAAATAAAACTTAATTGGAGAGCATTTGTAAAGAACAGAACAACTTTCAAGAGCAATTTGCCAGTATGTCTTAAAAGTGTTTAATCAGTGCACCCTTTCAGTTCTTACTTATGCATCAGAGTCATGGACCTTAAATTAAAAAATATATACAAAGGCTGTAGACCGCTGTACAACTGAAATAATAATATCCAATTTCCAATCTGAAATACTAGATTGGATACCAAGGGACAAAAAAAGACTCAGAAGAAAACCACGTGGGAGATGGGTGGATAAAATTCGAAAGCATGCCGGAGTTGCCTGGAGGAGACTGTCCTAAGACAGAAACTTCTGGAAAATAATTTAGGGGAAACCTTCATCCAGCAGTGGATTGATAATGGCTGATGATGATACAACACTTTTGAGTGAAAAAAAAAAAAAAAGCGCAAGTACACAAAAATATTATAAAATAGTTCTGAAGGCAAACAAACCAAAAATCACTCTTCTTCGGGCGAACCCATGCCAGAGTGGCCATATGCGTAGGTTTTCGGCTAATCGTCCGAGGTGGGCTCAGGTCCCGGACGTGGCATGGGTGGTGAGCCTGCGCCAAGCCACTAGGCCTCTTGCTTCCCTGGAACCAGCACTCCCAGATTAAGCACAAGAAATTGCTATGCCTTTAGAGTTGCACATGATGGTCATTAAGCCTAAAAAAAAAACTAACTATTTTTTACACAAATAGCTTAGAATATCCTTCTATTTTACTTGGAGTACTAAAAACTCTTTGAGCAGTGTTACCGCTTTTCGAAAAATTCAGAATGGTTCCTACGGTTTTTTGAGAGAGTAAGATAACGCGAGTTTCATAGGAGTAATATATTCAAAACTTTTATCGTTCGCATCTTTAATACAGTATTGTGTGACATAAACTGCCTTTTTAACTTTCTGTTTTTGCTCACTTTTCACTTATGCAAATTTTTATTCCTCTTCGTTATGCTTTCCATACTGAACGTTGCTAGTGAGGTAGCCAGAAATTTCTTAAGGAGGAGCCCACGGATTTTGTTCATTGGAGAAACAATCCCGGAAAAAAAATACTCCAAGTGGGAATAAGCCCAACATCTTTAAAAGTCAAAAAATGAAAAAAAAAAAAGGTTACTTAGAAAAAACTTTTTTTAATATATACAGTACATGTATAAAACTTGGTTGGAGATCTTTTGGAAGAAACTACAATTTTTAAGAACAATATGCCATTATATCTTAAAAGGAAAGTGCTTAATCAATGCATCCTTCCAGTGCTTACGTATGGAGCAGACCTTAACCTAAAAAGACATACAAAGACTGCAGACAACTGTAAGAGGCATGGAGAGATGCATGCTTGGTGTAACCAGGAGAGATGAGAAGAGGAACTCACATGGATAAGGAAAATGATAAGGGTGGAATACATTATGATCAGAGTAAAATCCCTGAAATGGCAATGGGCTGGACATGTTGTCAGAAGAACGGACCACCGATGGACAACCGAAATTCTGGATTGGATTCCAAGGGACAGGAAAAGACCCAGAAGAATACCAGACGGAAGATGGGTGGATGCAATTCGAAAGCATGCCGGAGCGACATGAAGGACACTGGCGCAAGATAGACCGTTATGAAAGAAACTTGGGGAGACTCAACCAGCAGTGGATTGATAATGGTTGATGTTATACAAAAATAAATGGTGTATACTTCCCGCGAGAAATGGAAATTACGGACCGCTTTCTCTACATAATTCCTGCCAAAATTGTTCTTATCCCTACGTGCCTGCATGCCTATGCAAAATTCTTCATCGTTCTCCCCTGAAATCTCCAAAAAAACTCTGCCTTCACAACTCCCTCCGTCTAATTCCCCATCACTATCTGTCCCCAAGAAAGATGCTCTTGACGTAAGAAGTTGACTGTTAATTGCTTACTTGGATTGTCCCTGGCGGGCTCTGGGGGAAGAAGGCGGAGTGAGGTCCTTTTGTTCGCGGGAAGTCCCACGGTCCGTGAAAGAAGGCTTTTCAGGATCTGTTGAACGCATTATTTCAACTGAAGGTGAATTTCTCTAGCTGCCGTTCGCACACAAAATAACCAAAGTTACTATTTAATTAAAGTTTAAATATTTCCATATAACAACACTCATCGTCAAAAAAATAGTTGCACACAAGAGGACGTGTCGGATTGCAATGTTATTCGTGTGCAACGTAAAGGTTACCAGGAACAATAAATGATTAAACATTGAGACTGATATGGGCAATATTTATGGAGCTACACGCCAATAAGTATAGTGTCTCTCAATATAGCTTCGGGCTGCCATGTTTGCTCCCACAGCATGCCAAACGTCTCAGCATGGAGTTGTACAGGCTCCTAATAGTGTCCTGCTATGTCAACCCATGCAGCTTGAATCTTCTCACGCAGTTCCTGCAGATTGTGCTGTAGGGGTGGTGAGTGGAAAGCGCGTCCAACAGCATCCCACACATATTCAATCAGCGATAGGTCTGGCGATGCGGCTGGCCATGGCAGAGTATCAGTGCCTTGAAGGCAAGCTCTCCAGACAGCAGCAGTATAAGGACGAGCATTGTCCTGTTGGAAAATCGCACCGGAGTGAGTGTTCAGAAAAGGTAGGGCCACTGGATGCAGAACCTTATTAACGTAACTTTGGGCTGTCAAAGTGCCTGTAATGAACACCAAAGGTGATTTGGCATCTTAGGCAATTGCACTCCACCATGACACTAGGTCTTCTGGACGTGTGACGCTCTACAACAAACCGTTCATCTTGGCGCTGACCACGGTGCCTCCACACACGGATTCGTTGGTCGTCTCCTCCAAGACAAAAGCGGGACTCGTCACGGAAGATCACCAGCTGCCATTCTGCGTGGCTCCAGGACAGTCTTACACGACACCATTGCAGCCTCTGGCGGCGATGCAATGGTGTTAAGGGCAGTCGTCGTAACGGTCTGCGTGCGTGTAGTCCTACGTCGTGCAGCAGTCTGCTAATGGTGCTGTCACTAATCGTACGATGCATGGTGGGCACCACTGCTAGCTGAATATCCTCAATCGTGGCTGTTGAATCACTCCTCGCATGTTGAACAACCCGTCGGTCCTCTCTCTCCGTGGTTCGTCTAGGTCTCCCAGACCCTTCCTGTCGCTGCTGCGTGCCTTGTTCTATCCACTGTCGCTAACAGCATGCATCCGCACGACCGGTATGGCACGCAATAAGGCGATAAGACCATTCCTCTTCCAAGAGCCTGACGATGCGACCCTTCTCCAACTTTTCCAACTGCTCGAATTGCTTCCAAACTTTTCTCCGAGATATACTTCACTTGCAAGGGATGCAACCGCACAACAGCACGAGTCAGAATGGCAAGCGCGCGCAACGGGACAACATTATATAGCCGATCAGGCACAGTGCTACGACCCCTCTTTGCCAGCGTCACATGTGCTGTGGAGCGTGATACTTCATTCATTTGCATGTCTCACGATATCAAATCTACCCACCAAGTTTCATTCCTGTCGGTTACTTCCTTCTGGGAGCAACTGGTTTTTTACGATGAGTGTGTATATATATATATATACACACTCATGCGTAGAGACATGCAAATGAATGAAGAGGACATGCAAACGATTAGCATTCCAGGGCATATGCAAATCATGTGCGCCGGGCACGCTACCGAGAAGCACTATAAGAAGGGTGCACAGAAGGCGGGGTGTAAGTAGTGGAAGTGTTTTGTTCTGCCGGACCTGTGCGTGGGAAGCTTCCTGATGCCTCGTCGCAGAATACGGCAGTCATTCCAGGTCGTTTCGGAGTTCGACAGAGGACGAATAGTGGCTTATCGCGACAGCGGTTTATCGTACCGAGACATCGGCGCCCGTGTGGGACGACATGCAGCCCCAGTGAGGCGAGTATAGATTCAGTGGGTGCAGGAGGGACGGACGGACCGACGTGAATGATTGCCGCAGCCGCGGCACACCACCGAACGAGAGGGCCGGCATGTTGTGCGGAGGACACTGACTGCTCGCACCGCCACATCACGAACGTTAGCGCAGGAATTAGGGTGTGTTACGCAACAATCTGTGTCAGCACGTACCGTTCGACGTCGTCTACAGCAGCGGGGACTTGTCGCACGGCGCCCATAGTTCCGATTACCATTGACGTTACACCACCGTCGAGTGCGGCGGCAGTGGGCCGTTGAACGTCGCACCTGGACTAGGGAATGGCACGACAATGTCTTCTCTGACGAATCCCGCTTCTGCCTGCAGCACCACGATGGTCGGATCCGCGTGTGGCGGCACCGCGGCGAGAGACTGTATGACGCCTGCATTATGCATCGCCATACCAGTCCGTCGCCTGGCATTAAGGTTTGGGGCGCAATTGGATATGACACCCGCACCCCTCTGGTACGCATCGCCGGTACACTCAACAGCCACCGCTACATCTCCGACGTTTTGGAGCCTGTAGTCCCCCTTGCCTGCAGGACCTGCCAGCGGCCATGTTTCAACAGGACAATGCGCGCCCGCATCGTACAAGAATTCTTCACGGCCCACCAGGTGTCACTGCTGCCGTAGCCCGCCTGTTTTCCCGATATGTCGCCCATCGAACACGTCTGGTCGCTGATCGGCAACCAAGTGGCCCGGCAAGCACCACCCGCGGCTACGCCTAATGAACTGTGGCAACGTGTGGAAGCAGCCTGGACCGACATACCCCAAGCCCACATCCAAAGCCTCTTTCGTTCGATGCCGCGGCGTATAGCAGCCGTTATTGCCAGCCCTGGGAGAGCCACACCAACTATTGATGTCTGCGTGTTCCGCAAGTCGCACGGGCTTCTAAGCTCAATCGTTTCATCTTTGTATCTGTTGTTATGTGCCCAGTAAATCTGGCTTTGCTATCTCGTGTCCTTCTTGGTGTTGCATTTTAGGTGGCCAGCAGGGTATATATATACACACATACACAGTTGAGTCACATTATTGTGACCACCTCCTACTTTTGACGTCAACAGCGCGTAGCCAATGAAAGAAGGCACGTGTCGGGAGCTGGCTCGAAGGGTATATATAAGGTGTGCTGTAGGCATTCTGAAAACATATCACTCGTTGCTGTCATGGATTAAAGGAGCGATTTATCAGATTTGCAAAATGGGATGATTATCGGCTTTCGGACCAAGGGTGGCAGTATTTCTCAAACAGCGCAGTTTGTGAACTGTTCGCCTACTACAGTGGTTAAAATGTATCGTGATTGGAGAAATGGCATCATTGCGAAAAAGCGACGTGGAAATTGCGGAACACCACGTGCCATTGATGTGAGATGTGAACGTTGGCTTCGAAGGTGCTTGAGGGCCGATCGACACGCTACAGTGGAGCAACTCACTGGCCGAATGGAACAGAGGGCTACCGGAAGTGTGTCTGAAACAACCGTTCAACGAGCCCTGTTCCGTATGAAGCTCCGATGCAGACGAATGGTCTCTGCACCTATGCTAACGAAGGTGCATCGGCAGAAAAGGCTTACATTTGCACGGTAGTATTGGTATTCGACCTCCGCTGATTGACAAAGGATTGCCTTCTCCGATGAGTCACGTTTTTTTTTGCATCATCGAACGGATGGACGTTGGCGTATAAGGCGATAAACATTGGAGAAGAAACACTCTTCAACCATTGCTGGCAGAACACAAGCTGATGGGGGCAGGGTTATCGTCTGAGGAATGTTTTCGTGGCGTTCCCTAGGTCCACTCGTACCTGTGGAAGGCACTATGGACCGAATTCGTTATGAATCCATTCTTGCTGACCACGTACACCCATACATGCTGATTGTCTTCCCTGGGGCGGATGGGATATTCCAGCTCGACAATGCGACGTGTCACACAGCTAGAAATGTCCGAGAGTGGTTGGAAGAGCAAGCTGAAAACTTCAAAGTACTTTCCTGGCCCCCTAATTTCCCAGATTAAAACCCAGTTGAGCATCTGTGGGATCACCTCGATCGTGTTGTTCGCTCTATATATCCTCCACCACGCACCCTCCAGCAGCTGTCAGATGCACTGCAGTCAGCAGGGCTCCACATACCTGTGAACACCTTCCGGCACCTTATTGAGTCACTCCCAGCCCGTCTAGCTATTGTCCGCGGTGCACACGGCGATTACTCTGGGTATTAGTTGGTGGTCACAATAATGTGACTCGACCGTGTATATACAGTATTTAAGTTATATATATATATGTGCGACTTATTCCGGAATGAGTGTACTCGGGTTCGATGCTCGGCGTGGACAAAAATGACGGAGGAATTTACTTCGTTATATACTTCATTCTTGCTCCGAATATGCAAAACTGGGTGTGTTCCTAATGCAAAGCTAACTCAGTGTATTCATCTATATACATACGTATATAATTATTGTGGTGCGTATTATTATACAATATAACGAAGTGAATTTCTCCGTCATTTTTATCCGCGCCAGGATTCGAACCCGGGTCCACTCATTCCGGAATAAGTTGCTCTACCAATTAAGCTACGCGGACGTTTTATTCTGATTCCTATCTGCCTTTATGTCGTGTGCGTCCTTCTGCCAGGTACGTCACATCTCCTGGTACGTTACATCATCTTCCCCTTATTATTATTTTTTTTCGAAGTGCTGGAGAAAGGATTCTCTTATTTTTCCTATCTCGCGGTGTGGAAATAACATCACACCAATGCGAGATTTTGAACGGTCGGGTCATCCGGATAGTTCGGGCGCCATTATAACGAAGTGAATTTCTCCGTCATTTTTGGTCTACGCCGGGATTCGAACCCGAGTACGCTTATTCCGGAACAAGTCGCTCTACCAACTGAGCTACGCAGACGTTTTATTCTGATTCCTATCTGCCTTTATGTCGTGTGCGTCCTTCTGGCAGGTACGTCACATCTCCTGGTACGTTACAACAATACTCTTAGATATAGAGCAATTCAACATTTTTATTACCACAACCCTTTTTATACGATCTTCTGTTTTTTGTTTCGGGGTTTAACGACGAGCAAGTCCCAATTTAAGGCCACTGGTTCCAGGTAAGGAACAGGGCCAACGCAATCAGGAAACCAAACCATCTATGCCTCATCCGGGACTCAATTCTGGTCCCATCACAGACACATGGCCAGAAGGCAGCGCCTCAGACCACTCGACCACAAAGGCGGCTTAATAATTTGGTCACTCACTATATAATAATGAATTTGCAACAGTAACCCTAAATCTAAAATTAATTCAAACACTTATAACGAAGTAAATTTCTCCGTCATTTATGGTCTACGACGGGATTCGAACCCGAGTCCGCTTATTCCGGAACAAGTGGACTCGGGTTCGAATCCCGGCGTAGACCAAAAATGACGGAGAAATTTACTTCGTTATAATGGCGCCCGAACTATCCGGATGACCCGACCGTTCAAAATCTCGCAATGGTGTGATGTTATTTCCACACCGCGAGATAGGAAAAATCAGAGAATCCCTTCTCCAGCGCTTCGAAAAATAAATGTTTGTGACGTTGCATTCCACACACCAGATTGACTGGGAGTTCTCAAGTGCACGTTCTACATCGGATGGATGCCTGCAACGATTCATGGTCACGGCTGACCCGTGGGCCATTCCCTCGGCCCTCTTTCGGGGGGGGAGATGTGACGTACCTGCCAGCAGTACGCACACGACATAAAGGCAGATAGTAGTCAGAACAAACGTCCGAGTAGCCCAATTGGTAGAGTGACTTATTCCGGAATGAGGAGATCCGGGTTCGAATCCTGGCGTGGACAGAAATGACGGAGAAATTTACTTCGTTATACACTCGACGTGGATTAGGAACATCAAACAGAAATCATCGCTCTTTCCACGTTAATGAATGAGTCTCGGAATAATTCTCGAGACTCACTTTTCTGGTAGCATGTCCGGTGCGTAACTGGAAGACCCATGGGTTCGATTTCCGTTGGCGGCCGATGAGAATTTTTCCGAGACTCACTTATTAACGTGGAAAGAGCGATGATTTCTGTTTGGTTAATATGCCTTTAAACCCTCTGAAATAAAACGAAAAAGAAATTATCAAAGCAGGTCGGAAAAAGTATTGACAGCGTAAGGTAAACCGAAAACATTGTCCTCCTTTAAAAGAACACTAGCGGTACAAATTAAATTCTAAGTTTCTTAGATGAGAAAAGCCGAACGCTAGTTCGCAAACAAAAGAAGAAAAAGCAAAGGTAATGAGAAACAGATACTGCAACTGATGTAATTACCCTCAAGGGAAAACCCACGGAAATTGTACGTTCTTTCAATTACTTGGAACAAATAATCGAAAGAAACAAAGTCCTGGCAAAAGAGAAGCAACGAAGTATCCAACAGTTTTGTGTTATTTCTGGATAACAAAGTGACCTGTTCAGAACAAAATCTCACTTCTTTCAGAAGGTCACATTACAATCAATGAATATATCCATCGCAATATACGTGTGTCAGAAGTACATAAAATCTAAATAAAGAGCAGTCCAAAAAGTGCAGGCGACTTAAAGAAATACGGAAAGACATATACAATTCCGGAAAAAAACAACCGGTGCAAAACAAGAAACTAAGTCCATTAATGCACGTCAAACTATGTGACGTATGAGTCAAATGGATAATGAAGTAGCGAAAGGTTTGCCGGCGTATTTAATTTGGGAGAATAGCCGCTTCGGAGTAGTAAGATGTTGGTTCGATATATATATATATATATACAGGGGTTGTCCAAAATAATGGAAAGACCTTGAAACAATAGGTGTTACGCACCTAATATAGTGTGGGAGCACCCTTGGCATTTAAAACTGCTTGAATCCTCCTTGGAATGGACACATACAAGTCCTGGATGGTGGTAAGTGGTATGTTGTACCATTCTTCTCGCAGAAACTGCTCCAATTCTTTGAGAGACGCCGGAGGAGGATAACGGGATCGCACTCTGTTTTCCAACACAGACTACAGTGGTCCAATGACGTTTAAGTCCGGGGATTGTGCAAACCAGGGAAAGTGTGTAACTTCATCCTCATGTTCCTCAAACCATGACTGAACAGTTCAACTTCTATGAATCATCATCTTGAAAGGTGCAATCCCCTGACGGAAACAATGTCTGCGCCATTGAATGCACATGGTCGGCCAAAAGAGAGACATAGTCACCGCTAGTGATCCGTCCATGTAAGGTGATAATGGGACTTGCTGCAAACCACGAGATCATGGCCCAAACCATTACGGAACCGCTCCCATGTTTCACTGTAGGAAGGAGACAGTCTGGGTTGTAGATTTCTGCGGGGGTTCTCCACACGTAAATCCGTCCTGTGGTTGGGGAATAGTGAGAAACTTGATTCATCGGAAAACAAGACATGTTTCCATTGATCCTCAGTCCAGGTTTTATGTTCCTGGCACCTCTGTAGTCTCCGTTTCATATTCACCCGTGACACCAGGGGTTTTGCAATTGCAGCTCTGCCGTAAATATTGTGCTTATGCAATTCCCTTAGCACGGTATGGGTCGACACTGGGTTTTGGAGATGTGCCGATACCCCAATACCTGTGCCACTGTGGTTACCGACGCACCAACCAGACGGCTCCTACAATATGCCCTCTTTGTGACTCCGACAGGTCACACTCATTGTGCCTTCACCTGGAACGAAATTTTTTTTTTTATTGAAGGTTTAACGACCACCGTGAGCAACTCAATGGGCTATAAGCAGTCGCCCGTCCCTAATTTAGGGTCACTGGTTCCAGGGAAGGGTGAGAGCCAGTGCCGTAAGACAAACACAACATCCATGCCTCACAGGGATTCGAACCCGGACCCCTTTCGAACGAATGATCAGAGGCCATCGCTTAGACCACTGCGCCACCGGGGCGGTAACGAAATTATGCAAAGACCGATTTATAATGCAATCGCACAGACCCTTGAGACTATAAGCAAAACTTTTGTACAAAAACAATTGTAGCTACATGTTCGTTTTACCCGAAAAGCAGCACATACCAAAGTCAATGTTTTCAGTGAGGTGTTTCCATTATTTTGGACAACCCCTGTATATATATAAATCATACAAAAATGTATTACGGGAATACTATATACAGTATATATATAGAGAGAAATGATACAAAATATATTACGAGAACGTACAATTTACTCACTTACTTACAGAAAATGTTGAAACTCTCGTCCTTCACATAACCTGTTTTACACATGTTTTCAAACACATCTGCAAAGAGTCAAAAAGTCCCTCCGCAGTGCTGTTAAGGCTGTTCCACTTCATTTTGATGGTGCTGAAGTAAAAATTTTTGAATTAAGTAACTTTCTGTATGCTTAATTTCAGTTTTTGCTGTTTTCTTGACAGCATATAAAGCTTCAGAATATGTTTCACAGCGACACCAATTTTCTCCAGCTTCTAATGATTTGAAAGTTTCCCAAATATGGATGTTGATTTCATCATTGCCCCCCTCCGAAGGACGAAACGCTCATGAAATCAACATTTACATTTTGGAAACTTTCAACTCATCACAAGCTTGTGAAAATTGGTGTTGCTGCGAAACATATTCTGGTTTCTTAATGAGACGAAACAACTTCCAGCATTCACTCTTCCCCTTTTTGTTTTGAACAAACACCTATTTGTTGGCCTCGACGCCTTTTTCAATCGTCTTAATAATAAATTTATCCTTATTAACAAATATGGCATTAATTCCGACACGACATGCAATGGAACGGGATGTTAGCACGTCAAACGAAAACCTCTGAATGCTCAACGCAAAAGATGCGATGTGAAAAGTGACTCTTAGTCTTACAATGTGACACGCGTGGTGTGAGAGAGTGAATCACCAGAGAAGCAGGCCGACAGGCGTTCGCCTGCATCTTGCTCCGGACAATCGCATTGAAAACAAACGCAAAGGAAGTATCGTTCTGCGATATGGTATCGTCGGTCGGTGGAAATCTTCGTTGCTTTAAGAAAGAGACGGCAATATTTTTGTACGACAAATCATTTTTCACTCCGCTGGCACCAGTATCGAGCACAATTTTTTTCTTTTAAATATGTTTTTTTTTCTTTTCAAAAATAAAACGGAAATAAAACCGGGTCGAAATCGGGTCAGTGTAATAGTGGTAATTGTAAATAAGCTTCTAGTAATAACGTAAGGGGACGGGAATATTTATTTTATGAAATGTAATGTCATGTAAATACTTAGAATCTTTTAATTGTTGAATTTTAATGTTATGTAGATAATTAAAAACCCTTGCAGTTTTAGAATGTTTGAAAAGTAATCGTAGGAAACTTCTTAAGAATATATTTTTTGAGTTCCATTTCGCGGAGCCAGTTAGTCTCCGGAAATGATTTGTTTATCGGCTAACTTCGTGGAGAAGAAGAACGCGCTGGACATTGGTGTAGGTAGCTATAATAGAAGATTGCTTTTTTTAGAGCCACCCAGCAGGATGTATGCCCGTTCTGAGTAAAGGGTTTCCTTCGGCGTGATGACATTAGGCAGTGGGCATTCTGAAACGCATGGGAAGAGAGTTTTCGGACGGGGTGCTGGGGGTGGTAATACGGAGGCTGGAGGCGCGTGTTTGAGAAATAGTTGCGGAAAACAGTAGGAGAAAGGGTCTTCAGAAGGTGAAAGCTGACGTGTTTTGGGCAGAATGTGACAGAGAGAAAGAGAGAGAGGTTGAGAGATTTGAGGAAGGAAGGTTTTTTTTTTTTTTTTTTTTTTTTTTTGTTTGGAGGTTTAACGACCACCGTGAGCAAATCAATGGGCTATAAGCAGTCGCCCATCCCTAATGTAGGGTCACTGGTTCCAGGGAAGGGAAAGAGCCAGTGCCATAAGACAAACACAACATCCATGCCTAACCGGGATTCGAATCCGGACCCCTTCCAGACGAATAATCAGAAGCCATCGCTTAGACTACTGCCCCACACGGGGCGGAAAGGAGGATTTTGAAAAGGGGAGCGTTGTCCCCACGTAAGAACCCTCGAATAAATGTAGCGAGGAGTCAGGACATGGGCTTAATGTCTAATCGCACGGTGACCCAGATTTAGCATTAATGAATCAATTCCATGAAAATAAAGAAATTCAAATCAGACACCTAATCGCTTTAATTGATTGATCTATTACTTCTCTATTGATGTTTACAGTGCTCAAGGAACCTTGCCATCTTCTGATTAAAACCTATTGCGGTAATTGAAGAAAGAGTTATAACAGCAATGTGACACCAAGAGCACCTTGACCCGACCCGTTTGACCCGAGTGAAAATGTCAACTTGTTGACCCGTTGATCCGTTTCCATCTCTGGATGTGACGCATGAGTCAAACTGAACAATGAAGCACGAAAAAGACTGCCGGCGTGGTTCAGTTGAGAGCACTAGCTCCGGAGTAGGAAGATATCGGCAAAAGAAAGGTTATAACTAATGAAATGAGAATGGAAAGGTTACCTAACCCGAAAGGAAAATGGTCCAGTAGAATAACTATTTGATATTTCGTTTCGAGGTTTAACGATTACTACGAGCAACTCTAATGGTTATAAACATTCGCCTGTTTCTATGTATTTTAAGGACACCAATTCCAAAAAAGGTGAAGGATCAGTGTCATCGCCGCCCCGGTGGCGCAGTGGTCTAAGGCGTTGGCCTATGATCATTCGTCCGAATTGGTCCGGGTTCGAATCCCGGTGAGGCATGGATGTTGTGTTTGTCTTACGGCACTGGCTCTCTCCCTTCCCTGGAACCAGTGACCCTAAATTAGGGACGGGCGACTGCTTATAGCCCATTGAGTTGCTCACGGTGGTCGTTAAACCTCCAATAAAAAAAAAAAAAAAAATCAGTGTCATCGGACAAACATACCACCCATGCCTCACCCAAGACGCCAAGTTCCGATGAATGGTCAGAAGGCAGCGCTTTAGACCACTCGCCTGCCGTGGCAGCGTAGAATAACTACTTAGAACCCTGAAATGATACACCGAAAGATAAAGACCCAGTAAGAGATGGGTGGATGAGATTAAAAAATGAACTGCAGAAAGAGCATAGCGATCAAGAGCCACAGAAAATTAGATAGAATGGGAGGCTTTCGTTCGATAGTGACCCAAACAAGGCTGAGGAGAAAAAGCAATTTCACCGAGGTTTTAATTTTGTGCTATTTAGCTTTTTCCCCGTGCAGCGTTAGTTCATACGGTGCCACAGCTGATTTGACATTAAAAGATGGCTAAAAAAAGTGGCGGTACTTTAATGTACGTAATAACGCTCGACTGATTTCATCAAATACTGTATTTCGTTTACTACATCTGTCATGTTTTTGTTTGTCTGGGAATTTAACAACCACGGTAAACAACTCGATGGGAAATAAGCAGACGCCCGTCCCCATTGGGAGCCATTGGTTCCACAAAAGTAAGAGAGTCACAGTGCGGTAGGACAAACATAACCATGCCTCACGGGATTCGGACCCGGACCTATCTCGGACGAATGGTCACAAACAGGCACTTAGACCACCGGGGCGGCCATGCTAGTTTTATGCTTTCTTTCGTGAAAAATGTTACCTGTTATGTAACGTATCAGGAGATGTGACGTACCTGCCAGAAGGACGCACACGACATAAAGGTAGATAGGAATCAGAATAAAAAGTCCGCGTAGCTCAACTGGTAGAGCAACTTATTCCGGAATGAGTGGACCCGGGTTCGAACCCCGGCGCGGATAAAAATGACGGAGAAATTTACTTCGTTATAATGGCGCCCGAACTATCCGGATGACCCGACCGTTCAAAATCTCGCATTGGTGTGATGTTATTTCCACACCGCGAGATAGGAAAAATATGAGCAGCACTTCGAAAAAAGAAAAATAAGGGGGAGATGATGTAACGTACCAGGAGATGTGACGTACCTGCCAGAAGGACGCACACGACATAAAGGTAGATAGGAATCAGAATAAAAAGTCCGCGTAGCTCAACTGGTAGAGCAACTTATTCCGGAATGAGTGGACCCGGGTTCGAATCCTGGCGTGGATAAAAATAACGGAGAAATTTACTTCGTTATAGTTATATATTCTATTTGCTAACGTTTGACGAAAGTGAAAATATGAAACAAGTAAACGAGATTTTATATGGAGAGATAGAAAAAGGATCAGAAAAAATGACAAAAGTTGATGTCATCATGATTAAAAGTAAAGATCCACAAGTAGCAATGGGACCCCCTAGACTGGATTCAAAGCGACAGGAAAAGATCCAGAAGACCATTTGGGAGATGAGTGGATGAGCGACGTGGAACGTCCATCTAACCATTCGGATACAATTCGGGAGCGATGGCACGGTGCATTGGGATGTTGAAGACGCACAAACGGAGAAATGATCGTCCAGGATATCCCGGTAACGTTGATTTGTGAGGGACAATGTCACACGTTCGAGGGATCCCATTTCAGTCCACGTAAACAGTCCCCAGACGAGAATGCCACCCTCGCCAGCTTGAAGAGTACCCTCCTGGCAAGAAGGATCCATTGCTTCATGTGGTTTGCGCCGTACTCGTATCCTGCCATCCGCATGTACCAACGTAAATCTCGACTCATCAGTCCAGGCAAGATTTTTCCATATGTTTAGGGTCCAGTGGCGATGTTCCCGCGCCCATGCTAATCTTTGCACCCTGTGATGTCCGGTCAGCAGCGGTACCCTCGTGGGACGATGGCTTCTGTACCCCATAGCGAGAAGATGGTTCTGGATGGTGTGGCTGCTTACACGTTTTTGTGCACCAGCGATAAATTGCCGAGTGTTTTATTGCACTGTGACCAGTCTATCCGCTGTTACAATACGAGCTAGCCGACGATGACCCCGCTCATCCACACGCTGTTGTCCACGGCAGTTGGCCCTTGCAGGGATGGTTTTACCGGATTCGATGTACTCACGGTTCACCTGTGTCACAGTGGCTCGTGAAAATCCCAGTGCCTGCACGACTTCCGAGATGGAGTGACCCATTCGTCGGGCCCCGACAATTTGCCCACGATCAAATGCGCTTAGATCATTCGTCTTACCTATACTGCGCCCGACTCTTACTGATTCCTGTCGCATCACTGCTTATATTGTCGGATCGCTGCATACGTCATGTCGTTTCCGTTTACAAGGCCGCCCACAGCGCCACATTTGCGTAACGCCAGCGGTCTCTAATTCAATTGCTCTTCAGTGTACTTACTACTGAGAATTTTGATCTCATAATTGCAGAATGTTGCAAACCACAGTATACTACTAAGCAAAAGTTCGCTGTCGTCTGTATTACTATATCTGAATCAGATAAATACACTGTTCACAAAAAGTTAGAGATATTGTGGTTTCGAAGGGAAAACGTGGTGATATGCAAATTTAGCGACTACTGGAGATCGATTATCGTCATACGTAAATTATAATCACTGCAGCACAGCACGTGGCATGAGAGCTCCGATAAAAGTACCCTGCGGAAGGTGAAAACCGCTTGGTCTAGAAGTTTGTTGAATGTATTGCCTTCATTGTGAGATTAACCAGAAATGATGTCCAAACGACGTTTAAGCATTGACAACAGGAATTATTTTTTTTTTTTTTTTTTGGTTGGAGGTTTAACGACCACCGTGAGCAACTCAATGGGCTATAAGCAGTCGCCCGTCCCTAATTTAGGGTCACTGGTTCCAGGGAAGGGAGAGAGCCAGTGCCGTAAGACAAACACAACATCCATGCCTGACGGGATTCGAACCCGGACCCCTTACGGACGAACGATCAGAGGCCAGCGCCTTAGACCACTGCGCCACCGGGGCGGCTGACAACAGGAATAGGACTGTTGGCATGTTACAGGCAAGTGTATGGGAAATCCATGCGGCTGCTGCTTTAGAAGTTCCGCAAAGCGTTGTAAGTCGGCTACATACAATATTTCTACGGTATGGAAATTCTAGACACCGACCCAGGAGCGGTTGCCCGAGGATAACCATCAAGAGGAGAGATCGCTACATGACAGTAAATGCTCGGAGAAGGCCTAGTATCACCAGTAGCTAACTCCAGGAATCACTTCGAGCTGCTTCTGACGTCATAGTATGTACCCAAACAGTACGAAACCATCTTTACGAGAACGGACACAGAGCAAGGAGGCCGCTAAGATGCATATCGTTGACATACTCTCACCGTCGTCAAAGATGTACCTAGGTCCAACAGTACATGTTATGGAATACAGAGTGACACCATGTACTTTCCACAGACGAATCCCGTTTCGCTCTTTATCCTGACTCTCGGCGAGGACACGTGTGGAAGAGATTCGGCACACGAATGCAACCACATTACGTATGCAGTCCGTCCACCCATACTAGTGACAGCCAGTTCTGGTGCTATCAGGAGTGTTTTTTAATGGTCGTACTTCTTTGTGTGTTTTCCAAGGCAACATGAATGCCTCAAGGTACGGAAACGAGATCATTGTGCCCATTGTGACACTGTTTCACGATACTATTGGGCTTGCATTCCGTTTTATCAATGACAATACAACCAGTCACCGTGCTTGGAGCGTGCTTCAGGGGCTGGAAAATCATGGGATTAAATCGTTACAGCTGTCTCCGAGGTCTCCTGATCTTAATCCTATTGAGACCATTTCGGACGCTGTGCAGCGACGTCTGGATAACCGCGTTCCATACCCCACTACACTGGCAGACCTCCGTAACGTGTTTGTTGCCTGTGAGATGGGACGAACTGCCCCAGACACTCATCAATAATGCCATTGCAAGTACCGTATTTACTTGAATTTAACGCGCACCTTTTCCCTCCAAAATCGAATCAGTTTATCCGGGTGCGCGTTAGAATCGGTGACAAATACCTACATCGGGAGCCTCGCAAATGCCTGACTGTCTAGGATGTCGTCGTTGCGGTGGCGCGGATGGAATTTCCTCTGAGCGTCTGACTGTTGCTATGGCCACCGACAATCTCCAACTTTCCCTATTCTTCTACATTCATTGAGAAGCTTCGACGAAAGAAAATACGGACAGTCGCTTGCCACATAGTATTATTCTCTGAAAGAAACACTACATTTTGTTACTTGAACGTGGAGTATACTGTCCAGAGATGTGTTCTAAACGGCAGCATTATCCAGCCAAGTTTAAACTGCAGGTGGTTGCCTATGCAGAGAAAAAGGGCAATCGCGCTTGTTTTAGGGAGTATAGAGTTTCAGAAGTGAATGTAAGGCTTTGGAGGAAGCAAAAAAAGCTGAATCAGTGCTCCAAAACAAGAAAGACGTTCTAGAGGCCTAAGACGGCTAGATTTCCCGAGATTGACGATCGTCTAAATCATTTCGTGAAGCAGCAGCGTGCATCATGCTTTCGTGTTACTGTAGAAATTCTTCAGGCAAAAGCACGAGAAATTTATCGTGAACTTGGATCCAGTGTAAGGTTCCCTCGAGGATGGATTTGCAGTTTTATGAAAAGAAAAGGATTTTTTCTGAGGCGGTGTACTTCAATATGTCAGAAAATGCCATCTGACTTTGAAGAAAAGCTACACAGTTTTCTCAAGTACGTCATATCAGTAAGAAAGCAAGAACACCATGTTTTAAGCCAGATTGGGAATGCTGAAAAAACACCATTGTATTTTGATATGCCATCAAACTACACCGTAGAAAGTATTGCTGCAAAGTGTAACATGGAAATATTCAAACTTTATTTAAATTGTAACTTTCGTTATTTTGTGTGCCAATGACAGCTACAGAGATTCACTCCCCAATCAAAAAGGCGCTCAGCACAGATTCACTTCGGAGAAAGGTCATTCTCTCGTCGACCGTGGGACCTCCCACGAACAAAAGGACACGACTCTACCTCACAGAGAGCCCGCCAGGGACAATCGGAGTAAGCAATTAAAAATACAACTTCTTTTTACGTCAAGGGGACAGAGAGTAAAGGGGATTTGGACGTGGCAGTCATAAAGGGGAGTCCAGTCGGTCATCTTCTGTGGGAAGGAGGAAAGATTTCACGCGGGCATGTAGCCACGTAAAGATAGGATTTGGCGGGAAAAACGCAGAGAAAGCCGTTCATAACATCCATCTCCCGCTGGAAGTATATACCATTTATTTTGACTAACCCATATTCCCATTTTCTTCCCCAATCTGAAGAATAAAGATAAGTGCAGTCGAGATCATTTGTCATTACACTCAGTTCGTCAAACTACTTATTTATTTGCTTCCCTGCTCCAATGACAGGAACCTGCAAACTACGATTCTTGTGATAAGCTGGCGTCCCCCACAATACATGAAATTAAACCACGCCAACAAAAGCAAGTTAAAGTGCTAACAACAGGAAACGAGAAGCTCCGAATGACGGTCATGCTTTCCATTCCCGCCGATGGGAACAAGTTACCACCGTATGTTATTTTCAAGAGAAAAACATTTCCGAATAAAGATACTTTTCCTCAGAAAATTCATGTCAGAGTTTAAGAAAATGGCCGGATGACCGAAGAACTGGTAAAGGACTGGCTTCAAAAAGTGTGATTTCGACGACCAGGTGCGGGGCGACTGCGGTCCATGCTTGTATTGGATTCATTCAAGGGGCATGTAACCAACTATGTAAAAACCAGGATTGTTGAAAACAGAACTGATCTAGTTGTTGTGCCTGGAGGAATGACTTCCCAACTTCAGCCCCTTGATGTCTGCATAAATAGGCCTTTTAAAGCAGCAATTCAATCACGCTATAATGTGTGTCTTACATCGGGAGACACAGAACTGACAAAAACTGGACGTGTTAAAAAAACCTTCACTCTCTGTAGTAGGACAGTGGATTGTAGATGCCTGGGAGTTCATTCCTAATGATTTCGTTAAGCGGTCTTTTCTGAAGTGCAGCATTTCCAATCCGATGGATGGCACTGAAGACGTCGTTATCTTCGAACAATCCAGCAGTATAACCACAGCCGATAGCAGCAATAAAGATTCGTGCAGTGAAATATCTGAGGATGTAGATGGAGAGATGTCTGTGAGCAATGCATAATTTGGAATAATGTGGAATTTAAATAAATTCAAGAATTCCCATATTTCGTACGTTTCTTAAGATTGTATTTCTTTCAAGTTTTCTTGCGTCTTAGTATACGAGTATTTAAAAAAAAGTACGCATTTTCGTAGCTGAAAGTAAGGTGCGCGTTAGATTCGAGTAAATACGGTATACCTCGTATTTGTGAAGACGTTCTTCGAGACAGACGTGGTGTTACCGGGTACTGAGATCTATAGGTACGCACATTCTCCGAACTGATTATTTTGTCTACATTACAGTGCTACTTTGCTGTGTGTAGAAATTGCGCAATAAATTGTTTTTGTAAACGCACCCTTTATCGTTTGTGTTACGAAGCCTCACTTATGTTATTTCAATGCCTGATACTTGACTCAGGTACATACATCCTTCATTTCATGCAATATGCCTAATTTTTTTGTGACCAGTGTATATTAATCACCGATTTCGCAGGGCTACGAATTTATTCCACAGATTTAGATTAACTGAATACTGAACGAGTTTTTCGTTACGATCCAGGACTTCATTTAGTTGACGGCCGTTTGTACCGATCTGCCACTTCACAGGTGATTGCGACTGAATTGTGAACGAATAGGTGAGTATCATTGCTAAGATTAAGTCAAATGCATTGCTTTTTTATTTATCCTAGAAAAAGCGAAGCTTTTGTGGTGAAGAAAAGAAGAGATGTGAGCTAAAAGAGATACTAAAAACAAGAACAGAAATATTTCTACAGTTAGTATCATAGATATACCCCAGATTGTCTTTTGTTTTCAAGAACCTGATGAAAAAGAATGAAGTAAATATAGCAGTTAAGTGGTTGAGATAAGTAGAAATCATTTTTCAAAATGACAGACTTGATGGAAAGTAAACAACACCTACAGATGTTCATCCCATCCCGTTAAAATACTCATATAGCAGCAAGAAAAAGGACAAAGAAAAGGTCGTTTCTGTTCAACGCAGAGAGCATTAGAGAAATGTTGAAACCTCAAAGCCTTAGGGACTTTCACATTAGCAGGAGAGTAAACCCAATAAGGGAGAAGGTGTAAAAAAAAAAATAGCGCCATACATCATATGAAAATTCGACAACAGGACGCTACCGAAGCTTTGACAATGACAGATGTCTGCAGTAAAGAAAGTTCTTTTGAGTTGCTTTTTGTTCTAGTGCTTGACATTCGAAAGTCTCTTCATGAAACCGCACTAAATGCGTATCAATCATTTAAGATCTCCAATGTATATAAGTTTCTATTTTTATTTATTTACAACTTAACAATTTAATGCAAGTTTTAATCATCCCTCTTCTCTTTATGCGTTTCTGTGCTATATTTACTTTAGCTTTTTAGGAAAATGTTTGATATGATCGTTATTTAGGAATGTTAGCTGAATTTCAAACGACTACTACAATGTTTTATTATTTACTCCAATAGTTTCTAAACTCTGCTGCTGACCAGTAAAGTAGTTCTTTAAAAAAGGAAATAAAAAGATACCGCGGTGAATAGAAATAATTAATGTAATTACGTAAATAGAAAACAGTTTTGTTTTTCCAAAATATGAATTTTTCTTACTAATAAGTTTATGATCCATTGAAAACATATACACTTCTGCAATGGCAACAAGTTTCATGAGAATCGTTGCCACCATGAAGTTTTGGATGTGACTCTTCGTATACTGATACATGGAAAGATCCTGATAATTCTAGACATTGAACAATCAGGATATTCTGTAACGTACCAGGAGATGTGACGTACCTGCCAGAAGGACGCACACGACATAAAGGCAGATAGGAATCAGAATAAAACGTCCGCGTAGCTCAATTGGTAGAGCAACTTATTCCGGAATGAGGGGACCCGGGTTCGAATCCTGGCGCGGATAGAAATGACGGAGAAATTTACTTCGTTATAATTCGAATTCAGGTCCGTAGTTGCGGAAGTGTCCACGCTGGAGCCTTTCCGAGCAGTTTTAAGATTGCTTGAAAGTAGTTAAACTAAGACTCTGAACTTCTTTTCTTCTGCCTCTTTGTTCTGAAATTTGTGACTCATATATTACGTTTCTTGCACTAATCTCACCGAAAATTTTAAATTTAAAACCTCACTTTTTGACATCAAAGGTAATAGGTCAAAGGTCGTGTGACGTATACTTTGATTTAACTTTCCGTTTTTCGTTCGTGTTATCTTAGGTAAATTTTGATTCATTCTTCTTACGCATTTTTTAAATTTAACGCTACATTTTCTCTCCCGCTCAATGTTTTGTGGCAACCTGAAATGAGGCCAAAAGTTGAATGACGTATGTTTACGAGACAGATAAGAATGATGTTTAAGATTGTACAGAGTCTCTGATTAGATGTATGCACGCGGTCTTTAGGAGGCTCGCTCTTCTTATAAGTCGGCTAGATTGTGAGATCGTTATATTGCTTTGGAAGCAAATGTTAAGAGAATTTAACCTACCTTTAACTTTCCATGTTGAATGTTTTACTTCTTAGAATTTGAAGCTGAGTTTATAAAATACTTGAAAAGTATTCAGTATATCGGAGAATCTGTTGTACCGCACTGTCGAAATAAAATATGTCACGTACCTACCTCAGAGGTAATGCACATGTCCAAAGCAAGTTGCAGCGATAAGGATTTGGCTGCGTAGTTCAGTCGGTAGAATGTGGGTTCGAATTCCATCACCGGCAGAAAAGGACTTGTTTCGCTATACTGGCGTCCGAACGCAAAATGAATCTCCTGGCCTTGAGAATCGAGAAAAATGTGTGATGTTCCTTCCACATATCGTCTGGAACGAATCAGAATTCCTTCTTCTACAGAGGGCTCTTTCAAACATGGTTTGTCGGCTGACCAGAAAAGTTTACGCTTTCGCGCATCAGCCTTTCAATGGTCAAGGGCAGGGGGGATATGTGACGCACCTACCTCAGAGCTGATGTACATATCAAACAACAAGTTGCAGCGACAAACCTTCGCCGTTGGAAACTTGCCAAAATGTTTAACTTCGGAGGAGGAAGATATGGAATCGAATCTCGGGCAGAAAAGGACTTGTTTCGCTATAGCTACGATTTACATGGAAAGATCTTGATAATCATGTGATCAGATCTAAAAAAGTCAGTAAGATGTGTCAGTAAGTTTGCATGAGCATAAGGGTGTGGCATACGTGTGACTAGTCGCTGTTTTGTCAACAGGTTGTAATTTTTTCGAAGCCGAGTTCCTTGTGGCAGCGAAGTCTTCATTACTACAATAAAACCTCCATTAACAGACACCTCCGAACAACGGGAACCTCTAAACAACGGAAAGTTTTAGTTGATACAGAAAAGCTGCGATAGGATTAAAATTAGTGATAACTTCCGAACAACGGAATCTCTTAAGAGCGGTCAACGGATACCATAGTCTGTTCGAAAAGAGGTCTAATGGACACTTTGTCCTTTAGGGTACTTCTTAGCTCCATCGTTGCCTTTGCGGATGACTAAGAAGGGACAAAGATTGTTGCCAAAGGAATTGTGCTTCAGGAAGGATGGGTTGCGTTCCGGTGGGCACGAGGTGCGCTTGTGAAATAAAGGAGTTAATGTTTTGTCCAGCGTGTGATGATAATTGCTTGCAGCGAGCTCCAGCTACCATATACACCACCGTTTTTTGAAAATTGCAACACCAAGAAAGAGTCGCGCTATTCAAATGAAATTTATATCACGTGTTCATAATGTTATAGGAGATAACTAATTACATTTATAGAGCTATACAAGACTTTTTCGCTTCGAAACTCAGTAACGTGTGAAGCCACCTTGTGACGTACCTGCCAGCAGGACGCACATGACATAAAGGCAGATAGAAGTCAGAACAAACGTCCGCGTAGCTCAATTGGTAGAGTGACTTATTCCGGAATGAGGGGATCCGGGTTCGAATCCTGGCGTGGACAGAAATGACGGAGAAATTTACTTCGTTATAATGGCACTCGAACTCCGGATGACCCGACCGTTCAAAATCTCGTAATGGTGTGATGTTATTTCCACACCGCGAGATAGGAAAAATAAGAGAATCCCTTCTTCAGCGCTTCGAAAAATAAATGTGTGTGACGTTGCATTCCACACACCAGATTGACTGGGAGTTCTCAAGTGCACGTTCTACAGTGGATGGCTGCCTGCAACGATTCATGGTCACGGCTGACCCGTGGGCCATGCCCCCGGCCCTCTTTCGGGGGGGGATGTGACGTACCTGCCAGCAGGACGCACATGACATAAAGGCAGATAGTAGTCAGAACAAACGTCCGCGTAGCTCAATTGGTAGAGTGACTTATTCCGGAATGAGGGGATCCGTGTTCGAATCCTGGCGTGGACAGAAATGACGGAGAAATTTACTTCGTTATAACCTCGAGCAACAATAACAGCCTCTACTTTGATTTCGTCTTGGGGAATAGCCTAGCTGTGCAGTTTACCTTCACTATCACCAAAATCGTTGTTACCCTAATTTCCTAGTTTGATATTTCTAAAGGGCTCTTCAGGAACAGGGATCGGACACTGCCTTCTTAAAATCCTCTGCAGCATGATTAATTATGAAAGTTTAGCTGTATGTCGTCCAATTCATAGAAAAACTCTTGGCTTTAAAGTGCTCCTGCTGATTCAAAAATTCAGATGAAGACAATCTTGTACTTGCTGTTTCAAATCAGGACATTTCCGCTTTTAAACTAAGCTCAGTTTTTCTAGGTTAAAATCATGCTGTCTGCATGCCGATCTTCGCATCTCTGCAATCACTGAACACGTGTGTCTCAAATTCCTCATTGACCTCTAAAAATTTTTTTTTCCAAACGCAGCTGACAAACAATATTAATTTAGGCTTAAAACCTCCGAACAACGGGCACCTCCCGGGAAAACTTCACTTTTTTCCGGTCCGAGCAGTACTGTTATTCAGAGGTTTCACTGAATATTGAATTGTTGAAGTCATCTGTTTGTGGTGTTTGCAACTGCAAGTTCTTACACGTAGCGTAAGTTCTAAAAAAGCTTATTTATTCTCTTTTGTCTTGTGTAACTAAAGATACCGCGGGATCGTCGGAAACGACTTAATTGAAGAGGAATTCATGGAAAACGAAATTCCCGAATGAAAAATCATCGAAAGCAAATCTATCGAGCGAGCAATTTACTGAAAGATCACTTTTACTGAAAAAGTGAAACGAATTCATCGAAATGATAATTTTTTTTTTGATAAATTCGTTTAATAATTTGGATATACGGTACTATCATTTCTCTTAATAGTAAGCGTAAAACATCTCTTGAAAGACACACATGGTCAGCGCGGTAACATCCATATGTTGATTAACTATAATTCCACAGATTTTCACTAAATCAAGGAATGTAGGCCTATCACTTCAGCATTTCTCCGCCCCGTCGTCTACGGCCTGTCCCTTAGTCTCACCCAATTTGTGACGCACATGAGATAAAGGCAGATAGCTGTGAGGTCACATGCTAGTGTAGTATAGTGGATAGCGCTCGGAGCTACGAAGCCGAAAATTGTGGATTCAAATCCCGCCCCTGGAATTAAAATGATGGAAAAATTATACTTCGTCATAAATTGTAAAATCGCCAACTCAAAATTAGGAATTGAATTTTAATGTTATATTTGACTTAGTTTTTCGATTTCATTGCATTTTCCCACCAAAATGTTCAGTGTATAATCTCTTATGTATGCAGTTCATAAAAAAAAATTTAAAAAATACGCAGGTTGCTTATTTGTTATATATGGGTACAGTCAAACCCATATATAACAAAGCTTAAGGGAGAGTTAAAAGCATTCTATACCAAGTTAGCTTTGCATTAGGAACAACCCCGTTTTACATATTCTGATGCTCGTACGGAGAAGTGGCCACCGGAGAACTGGACACATTGGAATTTTAGTGCCATAAAATTGTTCTGCATAAACAAATTTTGTGTGGCTAGATTCTCTACTACTTGAGCAACTATTGTTCATAAAATATATATTTTTTAATATTTCAGTTTCAGTAAGAAATTTAGACATTTCCATGATTTTCGGGCCAAAGACAAAGCGGAGAACTGGCCACAAAAATTTTAAGGGGCCGTTTAAAAAATGGGTTCTGGACTGCTCCGTGGCTACGTCTCCCGAGATTGGTTATCTGACACACATGAAATTTCCGTAGTTTCGTACTCTCTTATTTAAGATATTTTTCAAGGTTTATAAACTACAGCTAAACAAATTCTCTGTGGGTATGTGCAAACCCAGGAAACTTGTCGGGGTGGGGGGGGGGGGGGTGCCTAAAACCTAAAATATGAAATATAAATAATTTCTGGTCCAATCGGGAGATTTTCAGCGTTTACAAGCTACAACTAAATAAATTATCTGAGGCATGCTACGGTTGCCTGTGAAGGAAACCTGTCTGGGGGAGGGGGCTAACACCAAAAGTGTAAAATATAAAGGACTTCTCGTCCGATCGGGAGATTTTCAACATTTACAATGTTGAAAACTGCCTCAAGAAACCTGTCGGGGGCGGGGTATCCAAATGTGTAAAATGCACAGAATTTCTGGTCAAATCGGGAGATTTTGAGCGTTTACAAATTACATCTCAATAAACTCTCTGCGGACATGTGCTAACGCAGAAAGCTTGTTTCAGGCGGGGCGGGGCAATTCCAATAGTGTAAAATGTAAAGAATTTCTTGTCCGATCGGGAGATCTTCAGCGTTTACAAGCTACAACTCAACAAATTATCTGAGGGCATGTGCCTGCCCAGGAAACCTATTGGGGTGGGGATTCATCTGTCACCCTATAGTCGTCGCCTATGATTGTTAGCCTGTTTGAATTAGAATACAAAGATCGAGATGTATGTAACGTGTTTGTGTCTCATTACAGTTTTCATCGGAATTTTATGTAATTTAGATTCAGAAGCAAAAATATTCTTCCCTGCTCATGCCGAGACAGGTTTCCTGCGGTAGCACATATCTGCAGAGAAATCGTTGAACTGTATTTTGTAAACGCTGAAAATCTCCCGATGTGAAGACCAGAAATTCTTTGAATTCTCGGCCCCTAACCGCAAGCGACAATAGAACGCCGACTAATGCAAATAGCTGTGTGCGATAATGGTATATTGCAGCGCCATCCAACAGCTTTCCAGGCAATCGTAACCGCTCACAACTGCAGTGACAGAGGGGAGAAAGTTGACGGTGAAAGCAATGTCGTTCGAGAAGCAACATTTGAGGCATTGCCTCCTGTTCGCGTCTCAGCTGAAAAAAATTGCCACGGAAGTCCAGTAAATGATCTGTGCTGCTTTGGGTGAGGCTGCTGTGTCCTACACTACAGTACGTGTAAGAAGTGGTTCCAGCGGTTTAAGCAGGGAAATTTTGATCTCCGTGATGCAGAACTTCTGGGACAGCCACAGAAAGTTGACAATGAAGAACTGGAACAACTGTTGGACGCGGATCCCTGTCGCACAGTCAGAACTCGCCCAGGAACTCAGAGTAACACGGCAAACTATTGCAAAGCGCCTGCACAAGCTTGGACGGATTCACAAGGAGGGCCGTTGGGTGCCCCACCAACTCACAGCTGCGAACAAGTCTAGGCGCTACAATGTTGCTGTGTCCTTGCTCTCCAGATTCAAGAAGAAGGATTTCCTCCACAAGATTTTGACCTGTGATGAGAAGTGGATCCTCTACGATAATCCTAAGCGGCACAAATCGTGGGTTTATCCAGGTCAGCCTACCACCAGTCAGTACCACCAAACCGAATTTCCATGCCTGGAATTTGTTGCTGTACATATGGAGGGATCATCGCGGTGTCGTACACTACGAGTTGATCAAACCTGGTGAAACAGTCAATGCTGAGCGTTATTGTCAGCAACTCATTCGCGTGAGTGACGCACTGGAGGCGAAAAGGCAATTCACCGGCAAAGGGCAAAATTTTGGTCCTGTTGCTTCAGGATAACGCGCGTCCTCACACCGCGAAAACGACTTTAGACACGATCACCGACCTGGGATGGAAAATTTTGTCTCACCCGGCGTATTCTCCAGACTTCGGCCCGTCGGATTATGACCTCTTTCGCTCCCTGCAACATCACCTGAGTGATAAGCACTTCACTTCTGTCGAGGAGGTCCACACAAGTATTGAGGATTTTATCAACTCGAAACAGCCCTCTTTTCTCCACCGTGGCATTCGGTAGCTCCCTGACCGATGGTTCAAATGTATCCAACACGATGGGGATTATTTCCCAGATTAGGTACGTATTCGATTGCTACAATTTGCTGTCAACGTGTCGTGCCGGTGGCCGAGAACTAAGTTGCACACCCAATATTTCATATTTTTGGCTTTGCCCCTGCCCCGCCGCGACGGGTTTCCTGCGATAGCATATGTCCGCAGAGAGTTTGTTGGGATGCAGTTTGCAAACGCTCAAAATCTCCCGATCGGTCTAGAAATGCTTTATATTTTATACTTTTGGTATTACCCCCCCCCCAGACATGTTTCCTGAGTCAGCACATACCATGCCCTCAGAGAGTTTGTTGAGATGTAATTTGTAAGGGCTGAAAATCTGCCTATCGGACCAAAAATTCTTTATAATTTACACTTTTGGTAACCCCCCCCCCCCCGACAGGTTTCCTGAGTCAACACATGCCCTCTGATAATTTTCAGACTTGCAATTTGTAAACCCTGAAATCTTCTGTTGAGTTGTAGATCATAACATTTTTTTTATAAAGAATTAGATTAGTTATCGCAATTAAGAAAAGACACAATCACGGAAACTTTATATGACTCAGATAACCAATAACCAACCTCTGGGGATCGTGGCCACGAAGCGATCAAAAACACTATTTTTATACGGCCCCTTAAAATTTTCGTGGCCAGTTCTCAGGTGGCTACTTCTCCGGGTAGCCACTTCTCCGATGGCCACTCCTACACCCATTCTGATGCGATAACGAAGTACCTCGTGATATCAATGTTACGTGCGGCTACTATAAATTGTGCACACCTATTCTCTGTACATATTCAGTGAACGTTTGCTACTAGAGGGGAAACGTGGCTACTTAAGCCAATTTGACAGCGGCCAAATGTAAGTATTTCGGAAACAGGCACACTTGTTAGCTGCTCCCGTGCCACTGTATCAAGGGTGTACCACGACTGGATTAACCACACACCGAAGTCCAGCAGAAGGGCTCGCATTAGTCAGCCACGAGCGGTTGATCCTAGATGTGTGCGACGGGTGTCACGACTGGGTCTCAGCAGCGATGTGCAACAGTCACCCAGCCCACCAACATAACAGCGGTGCAGTTCGACATATTTTGACATGCACTATGCGCCGTACATTGTTACGCAGCCGTGGACTAACGAGGGCACTCATAATGACGTCCAGTCATCGCAAACAACGCCTCGCTTGGGACAAGGAACATCGGCAATAGACCCCCAACAGATGGAAAAAGGTCGTCTGGAGTGATGAGTCCCGTTTCCTGCAGCACCATGCTGATCGCCGGGTTCGCATATGGCGTAAATAGCATGAAGCCTTATCCCCTGGTTGCACAGTTGGGGTTCAACAGGCCGGTGGAGGTGGTGTTCTGGTCTTGGGAGCTTTGTTCTGGCAAGCCCTAGATTCGTTGGTAATCATCCCACAAACACTGAATGGTAGACTCTACAGAGGCCTGTTATCCGACCATCTCCATCCATATCTGCTGGAGGTTTACCCGAACCACAAAATGCCCGTATCATCGAACTCGTATAACTACTGAATGGTTGGAGGAACACAACAAATTCGCAGCATTTCTTTGGCACCGAAGCTCCCCTGAGTGTAACCCAATTGAACATTTGTGGTATATGCTAGAACGGGGTGTGAGAACGGGTGATTCTCCTCCACGGAATGAGCGAGAACTGATGGAGTTTCTGCAGCAGACATGGGTCAAGTTACTCATTGAGGATGTTCAACACCTTGTAGAATCTGTTCCTAGGCGTCTGGAAGCCGTGATTGCACAGAAAGGTGAACCATCGGAGGACTAGGTAGGTGTTCATAATGCAAAGCTAATTACACTGAAGAGCAATTGAATTAGAGATACATGTCTAGTAATGTGTAGCACCACCTTTCGCCCTGATGACGGCGGCGATTCGTCTCGGCATGGACTCGACAAGGCACCGGAAGCGTTGGGAAGCCACACGGATCCACGACCCCTGAACAAGCTCCCACAGCTCACGAAGGTTTGATGGAGGAGGGTCAGAGCCTCAAACATTCTCTCTCGATGGCATCCCAGATGTGCTCAATGGGATTAAGGTCAAGTGACCTAGCTGCACAAGGAAGCGAGGTCACGTCGGTGGAGTGTTCATCCAACCATTTGGATACAATTCGGGAGCGATGGCACGGTGCATTGTCTTGTTGCAGGATGAGGTCCCCACTGGGATGTTGAAGAAGCACAAAAGGGGAGCAAATGGTCGTCCGGGATATCCCGGTAATCCAGTGCCTGCACGACTTTCGAGATGGAGTGGCCCATTCGTCGGGCTTCGACAATTTGCCCACGTTCAAATGCGCTTAGATTCTTCGTCTTACACATGCTGCGTCTGACTCTTACTGATTCTCGTCGCATCACTCCTTATATTGTCGGATCGCTGCATACGTCATGTCGTTTCCGTTTACAGGGCCGCCCACAGCGCCACATTTGCATAACGCCAGCTGTCTCTAATTCAATTGCTCTTCAGTGTATATGTATGCGGCATTTTGTAACCCATCAGATCAAAAAAGACAATTGCTGGCTTATCATATTACGTGTGCCATGTTAAAACTAGTCTCTTTAGCAAGTAATCGAAGGTAAGTTATACTTTTAAGTTAAAAACTATAGGTAGCAATAAGATATGAATGAGATCTGTAATAAGCAAAACATTCTACTAAAATAAAAAATAAAGCAACTGCAAAAATTGGAAATTTCATCTGTCACATTCATGTTGCTGTTTATACGTTATGTCGGAAATTTGAGTCAATCGTTCCTGGTTTTGTGCTTATGGTGATGTATGTGGCTATTATGTTTTTGCAACTTCCACTAACGCAGCGGGCGAGATGCTTCTAGATACAAAATAAAATCTAAGATTTTCTAAACTTTAAATAGAAAGTCTGTTTAAAATTATTTCCTATTCTATAGTGATTTCTTCTGTTTCACTCGATTCATCATCATTTTTGCCCTGAATGTGTTCCACTTTGTCTAAGTCTGTATGTTTTCCCTCCGGAAAATATTTTCTTTCAACACTGGACTAACAAACACTGAATTTTGATTTCAGTTCAGACTTGTTTTTTTTTAATGCAGTAAGGGAAATTGGTGGAATACCAAACTTTTTCGCAACTTCAATTTTTTTAACTTCTCCTTTTCCTACTAAACTAATTGATTTGATTTTCTCACTGAACGTTAGTTTTACGTTTGTTTCAAGCCACGAGTTTGCGATTAAGCACAATGCATAGCATACAGAAAAACGGAGCAGTCGAAGTCCAACTAAATATATCAAATGGGACCAACGTTATTCCTTTATACACAAGTGAGACTACTTGAATAACATCCATTGAAGAGCGGGGTGATATTCCCGAAGAGATGAAGAATGTCAGTTGGGAATCACATCCCTGGAGTGACATAATTATTCCCGTATTCTGCCCAATACAAACAGGTTCGCGGCAGCTCCTAGCAGAGATTAAGTGATTTAAAGGAGGCTAGGAAACGGCATAAAAGATAGCATTTGCGTAGGAGGTGTGTGTGTGTGTGCAGGGCCATGGAGAGCGAGCTCGGGCCCCAGTGCAATAAAATCTCCGCTCCCCCCCCTTCCCATACTTCCCGGCAACCCGACCGGTTACAACTCTTCAATCTTTTTTTTGCGGTGTATAGTTTTTCATATTCTCCCCTCCGCACATCAGTGTTCTGTCGTTGCAAAACATATCACTGATGTGCGAAGTTGATGATGATGTGCTTTTTGATTTTGATTTGATTGGAGGTTTAACGACCACCGTGAGCAACTCAATGGGCTATAAGCAGTCGCCCGTCCCTAATTTAGGGTAACTGGCTCCAGGGAAGGGAGAGAGCCCAGTGCCGTAAGACAAACACAACATCCATGCCTCACCGGGATTCGAACCCGGACCCCGTTCGGACGAATGATCAGAGGCCGTCGCTTAGACCACTGCGCCACCGGGGCGGCGATGATGATGTGCAGTGATATGTCGTTGCAAAACATATCACTGATGTGTGGATAATTAGAAAAAAGTTACTTTAGAAACGGGCTCTGGGCCCCGGTACAACAGCACCGCCTCCCCCACTCCCTCGTCAGGCCTGTGTGTGTGGAGGGGGGGAGTAAAACAAAAAGAACTGAAATATTATTTTCTTCTTGCAAACTAACCTGTTTGTAAGGAGGACCCCGTATGTAGTTTTATAAATAGCCCATAATCCCTCGTTTTCCGGCGAAAGAGGACGTGGTAAAAATTGGGTTGGTGCCACTTATTTTGTTTGCTGATAAACGTGCTGAACTTCATATATGCGGTTTCTCCAAGAATTGTTGTTCATAATATGCGGTTAAAATAACAAGGAAGAATATTACGTAGTTTAAGAGATCTATAAAAACTTTGGTTTGTGTGGAACTTCGTATAATGCGAGCTTGTTATATGTGGGTTCGACTGTATTTAAAATATATTTTTTTCCTTTTAAAAAATAGTTGGTATGAACTATTTTATAGATAGAATGAAAAATATATTTTTTCGACGGTGCAATGTCAGATGAAGATTTTTTTTTTTTGTGGATGGTCTAATTTTCTTATTAGAATACTTATATTTAGGCGCTTAAAAAGCTTTTATTAAATCGTTTTGAAATAATGTAAACTCTTCTGAACATTTTAATGAATTTAAGAGGGAGTCTTTAAAAGAATTTCCCTATGTAATCTTGTTAAAATGTGTTTTATCAACGCTACTGATTTTCATTTGCTGTTGCAATGTAGTGTAATTAATTTTCAACATTTCAGATCACGTGTTCTCTACTAAAAAAAGACTTCTTAGCGGTTTTAATTTCTTAATATAATTTCTTATTTGGGGTTTGATAAGCATAAATTATTTTTTATTTATAAGTTCGAATTATATATCGAAGACTTAATAAATTTTATTAAATTATTAAAAGAAATTCAAGAGATATCAGGTAAGAAATAAAAATGGAAACAAAAATGAAAAACATGAAAGAACCGATATGTTTAAAAAAAGCGGGTCGGATTTTATTCATTTTCTGCTATAGAACATCATTAAATTACTTTCAAGAAATTTCGGGTAATCATGTAACAATGAAAAAAATATAAATATCAATGAATCGGTATTTCACTTATTCCCTGTTATAGAACAAACGCTATTAAATTACTCAAAAGAAATTCCGGGTAATCAGGTAAATATGAAAAAAAAATCATCAAAAAACTGGTAAATCGGACTTTAAAAATTCTTTGTTATAGAACATCATCATTTATCAATATATATCCCCGAAGGCTTACTCTAGTAAGATTTAATCGTTAATTCAGTTTTCACATGCCATTAATCTTCTTGCCCTACGAAGCTTTATTTTTCGATGATATTGCTTCCGATGTTTTGGCATTCGTTGAATTCATCTGGAGCCAGATACGACAGAACCCCGTTAGGAGATGATTTAAACCTTGGTTTTGCAAATTGGTTTCTTCGCTGTTTTTTTAGGGGGCGGCGGGGGGGGGGGTTCGACTATCGTGAACAACTCGATGAACTATAAGCAGTCGTTTGTCACTAATTTAGGGCTAACCACTGGTTTCAGGGAAAGGAGAGAGCCAATACCGTAAGACAAACACAACATCCATGCCTCACCGGGTTTCAAATCCGGACGCATCTCGGACGAATGGTCAGAAGCCATCGCTTAGACCACTAAGCCACCGGGAAGCATTTCTTCGGTGTTAAAGAAGTTTCAAAACCAAAGACAACAAATTTAACTCACAGAAAAGCAAGTATCTTTGATTCTGCTTTTTATTCAACAGTTTGTGAAACCCTGAGTTCGAACCCACATCCTTCTGCTCCGGAGCCGAAAGCTTTCCCAGTTAAGCTACGACGGCAAGGCCTTATCACTGCTATTTGACGTCTTGACATGTGCGCCCCTTTTTGTACTACGTCACATATATCCCCCTTGAGAAAAGGTTGGACGGAATCATAGGTTTCAGGACCACTGAAACCATGCTTGAAGTAACACTCTGCAGAATAAGGAATTTCCACTAATTCCAGACGATGCATGGAACAAGCATCTCACATTTTTCGTAAGACCGAACGGCCAGTAGATCCATTTTTACGTTCGGGCGCCAATGTGAAATCCAAACCCTCTTTTTGCTGGTGGCGATATTCGAATCCACATCCTTCTGCTCCGGAGTCGAGTGCTTTCTCAATTAAGCTACACCGGCAAGGGTTTATCACTACTACTTACCGTCTTGACATGTGCGTCGCCTCTGTAGTACATCACAAGCTATGGAAAGAACTTTCCAGAGACGTACTCCTTACCAGATTTTCAGTTAAAACGGCACTACGCGCGTAGTTATAGGAATTTCGAGCTTATGAGGTACTTCACGAAAAATTAATCATGCGCCATTTTACATTAACACAAACACCCGAACTACCAATTAATCAAACTAGTGATTGACGGGCGTACACAGTTCTCGCTACTTTTGATTGACGACACTCTTCTCTATACATCGAAAGAAATAACCCCTCTAAAACTCGAGTTGGATTCAATATTTTATATCAAAATGACCCATCAGTTAATCGGAGTTCTTTCATATTCCTGAGCACCATTAAATTTGACGATGGAAAAAAATTATGAATCTAAAAGCAGATAAGGATCCACCAAATAATAAATTTACGTGCCAGCACACATCCATCGAAGCCGGGTTTCCGCGATGTTCTGTTTGTCGGTAATAACGGTTTATTCTCGATATTTCTGACTTGCTCATGAAATCCGTTGACAAACGAGCAAAAAACTAACTTCCGTCACGTGGGGTGTGTGCATGTTATTATATGTTTCAAAACCAAAGATGGCATAATGAATGGCATAAAAAAAATATGAAAGAGAAAAAAGAAAAGAAAATTTCAGGAGAAAACATGACAACCACAAGAAGTGACACAATACAAATTTATTGATTTTTAGCCGCCTCTCCGTTAAGAAACGCGTAGTACTGATTCTTCGGATACGGTTTTTGGATGATAAATAGCTTCTTGTTATCCTGGTAAGAGAGCTGAGCAGCAATCGATTAACTGAGAACCGCTATTCATCTCAAGACAAGGGCCTTTTGTCTTCTCACAGCGTGATACAACACTCGAGCAAGGTAACGGAAAATTAAAACACACCTGTGACAACTTCTTTGAGCCCAAATCGATTTTCAGTTTCGTCCCACTGAAGAGCAAGTCGTAGCTTTCATAAACTCGATTTTGTCTTTCCTGTGCCGTCTTACAAGGTTAACGGAGCCAGTGGCATTAAATTCTTTCTTTAAGGTGCAATACTGTCTCGAAAACTCTTTAAGATATTTGACAGCTGAATTAATAACGGTGATTATTAAAGGCATAGTTTCAGGAATAATTAACATAAAAGCAAGGAATTCCTTCCAAAAAAAATGCAGCTTGATATAAAAAAGGACGACCTTTAACAAGCACAAACATACTAACAGAGGATCTGTCTTCGACACGATATCTCCAACTCTGGAAATCTAATTGCGGAAAACTTTAATTTTTAATGCGTTGTGCTTAGCATAACGATTTTCTGTGAATTTTTCTTTTAGGTAACAGTTTTGCTATTAGGTAGCGCAAATGCAGTTTTCATGACATCTGTGTTTCGAAGAGACGGGCTGGAAAAGACTGCTTTTGAATATGATACTAGAAAGCTTTGAAAAAGATTTTTCAAGTTATTACCAGCTTATCTCGATCCAGTATTTTCTTGTAGGTGGCTAACATGTGCATTTTTCATGATGTCACTGTCTGTAAAAGACGGAATGATTTTCGTTTTCTTTTGAGTCTGATCAAGCTAGTGCTGGAAATACTTTTTTGTTTCTTCTAGAATAGAATTTTCATTCTACGTGCGAATAATGGAAACTGTAATTAAAAATGAGAACATCATACTGTATTTCTTAAGACAAATTTTTGTTTCGACGATGATGCGTGTCAATATAGTATTTTGTTTTAAATTTGTCAATTTTTTTCTTAATTTTTGCTCGTTATATTCTAGTCCTATGACATTTATCAAAAGCTATACAAGGTGTGTCTATAAAGTTTGGTGAATTCTGTCGTAACGCGTAAAAAGAAAGGTTGTTAAAGCTGCGGTAACTTGTACAACGTAATGAAGAACATGAGCGAACACGTCCGTAACCGTCACGGAGCTGAGAGAGCGTGTCGCGGCAGCTGATGTAGGTGCACATTGTTTAGCGGGCAAAAACGGAGCGAAGAACCGACATCAAATTCTGCTTCAAATTGGGAAAATCCGGATTGGAAACGCATGCAATGCTGAAAGAAGTTTGCGGGATGAAGCAATAACCTTGAACTGTATTTTCGATTGGTTCAAGCGATTCCGCGAAGGTAGGGACTCCGTTCAAGACTCGCTATGGGCTGAAAACATTGAAAAAGTGCGTGAGCCCATTACGAATGATCGTCGACTGAATGTGCGAATGATCATTGAGGAACTGAGTATTTATCATGAAACAGCCTCACGATTTTAAGAGGATTCGTGGAAGCACAAGATCTGTTCAAGGTTTGTCCCACACTTTTAAATCATGAGACGTTTCTGCGCTGAATCGCCCACCGTATTCTATTCGCCTGATCCGGATGACTATTTTTTGTTTTCCCCGACTGAAATTAGCGCTCAAAAGAAAGATTCGCAAACATTGAAGAGAACTTGACTACACAGCTGCCGAGGATAACAAAGGAGAACTTTTCCCATAGCCTCTAGCATTTATATAAAGGATTTTTCGTTTGTTAAGGATACCAAAAGTGTATTGCACCCTGGAGTGATTATTCTGAAGTTTTCTTAAATATTACCTGTTCATTTCTACCGTGCATTCACCAAATCCTGTTGATACACCTTGCACATGCATCGCATTCAGTTTCCTGAATGCGATGCGTCATCATTTCTTTTAGTTTTATTTATTTATGTTTTGTATAACTTACTATTTCCCTCTCGCATCGAACTCTTAGAAGAGTCTTTCAGCTCTGATTTATTATTCCTGGATCTAAGTAAGGCAGTTAAACAGAATTAACAAATATGCATTATAACCATATTTCACGGAGTAAATAAAACCGTGACTCTGGGAAATAAGCTAATACCTTACCACACAGTTACAGAATAGCTTTACTTCCTCCTAAAGTCACAGAAGAATTTGCCATTTTTCGTTTGTTCTGGTAAGCACCCATCCGGACCAGTTTCCTAAGCGCTTTTATATGTATTTTGAATATGCTGCCTGAGAAAAGCCTAAAAAAGTTAGGTTAAAGTACGCAGTCAACTGACTCTTCTGCAAATTAGCCCCACATCTAAGCGGCGTCACTATTGTAAATCCACTATTTCCTCTCATTTCTGTCTTGCGCCAACTTGCCCCCTCAGTTTCAACACCTTCATGCTATTGTTAGCACAGTTCTTCCATCTCACCGTGCGCCTTCCACTAGTTCACTTTCCAGGAACCTTCAAGTCGCACGCACTCCTTGCCCCTTTTCAAAACATGACTACACCACCACAATCTTGCTTCTTGAACATTCCTTGCGTCACTTTAGCTGTTGCCCTTATCCTCTCATTTCTAATCCTGTCTTTTCTGGTGACACTACTCATCCACCCCAGTGTCTTCATTTCAGCAACATTAGCTTTTTCTCCAAACATCTTGTTATTAGCAAGTCTCAGCACTGTATAACAGCATTATTAGTCTACTACAGCATTCAAAAGCCGACTATTCACACAATACATTTCTTTTATTCCATTTATACCATCTCGCCTGCACTCTGCTGGTTTTCGCTTCTCCCTTCGAACTCCATCTTCCTCCAACATTGATACTTGAATCTTCTCGCGCTTTTGATCACTCCTTGCACACATTATTATTTACACCTTTAACTTGATTTTCCCCATTTCAGCACATGTACTCTGTTTTGGTTCTGCCTATCTTCAACTCTCCACGTTTTAGCCTTTTAAACGGTCGATGTACTTAAACTAAACGGTACCAAAAATTGTATGCACTCTCCAGACAAAAAGATTCACATAGCGGCCGGGTTTTACGAATGCTACGGCAAAACACTTTCTTCCCCCTCTCATCCCAGCAGTGCCGACCATAAGCCTATTATTAGAGCTGGTTTCTAGTACTCCATCCTCTCCACCATGACCCAAGGCATGATCATGATGGCGAAGAGCTAGTTCCCCTAACAAAGACATCAAGGCACTAGGTAGAAACAAGTGGCTCAAATATCTTCCCTCACCTTTTTTAGGTTCGTCAACATTGTTATAGCCCTTTTAGCAAGTAATCATTCAGAAAGGATTAATGTCAACCATCCCCGTAAGTGACCACTTTGAACAACAAAGGTAAGCAAAGCTTTCTGATGCGCAGGTTCACTCGTTCCAGCCCACTTCTCAGACAGTGAATATATTCATTCGAGCTAATTCCAGCTCATTTTACTAACTCTGAACTAATTCGTTCCATCGGGTTAACACTCTTCTCCAGTTTTCTAACTTTTTCTTAAGTTCCCATGCGATTACATAACACACATTGGTATGAAGACAAACATAACCTCACGACGATGCATTTGGTATTAGAAAGTATTCTGGATTTTAATTTTAATTCTAGAGATAACGAGCTTTTGAAATTGAGGGAAGAATGGCATGCTGGGAAACAAACCAAAGCCAAAAAACTGAGGGGAGTGTCTGCCCTACTTAAGATAAAGTGCAGGGGTCACGACCCCCTGCCCCCATGCGAGTTAACGCCAGTGTTGTAGTTTTAACAACCTCTGATCCAACCGGAACCCTCCGTCCCGGTGGGTGAGTAGAACGAAACTTTGGCTTCTAATCATTCGTCCCAGATGGGTCTGGGCCTAAATCCCGAGTGAGGCATGGATGGTGTGCTTGTCTTACGACACTGGCTCTCTGTAACCATGACCCCAAATTAAGAACGGACAACTGCCCATAGCGCACTGAGTTACCCATGGTGGTCGTTAAAACCTCAAACAAGAAAAAAAAACTGAAGCCTCGTCTGCTACGTCTACATAAAGACAGGAACCTTTGACACAGTACTTTTTTCACATCTCAGAACTTTCATAGAGATCTTCGTATAGGTGAGAACACAAACGCTGAGGAAATGAACTGTAACTCAGCGGTGTTACAATTGAGAAATCAGAGGAATCGTTTTCAATAAAAGTTTTTTCGATGCCCGTAGTATGAATTATAAATAAGTCCTATATCAAGAGAATTCCACACACTTAAAGGAATATATTTATCCATTGGAGTTAGAAAAATATTTTCAGTGAATTCTTGCAACGCGAAGTATGCAAAATGTTGAGGGGGACACGATGTTTCCTTGAATTCAGAACTGGAATGTTTGATGAGTTGTATTCTCTTAAGTTTGATTCTACACTTAGTTTCTGCATTTTCATTTAAGTACGGAGAAAGCCTTTTCACATGAAATACATTGCACAAAACAGAGTCAAATGATTTTGTCCTTCTTTTTATTTCGGCCAGTTGGGGTACTCACATAACTGTGTCGTATACTGTAATTAAATTTCCTTTTGAGTTCCTGTACTATGCAAATTTGGGTTCTTCTTGTTAAAGATTGTCTTAACGCCGCAGATTCCTGCTCGACGAATCTGAGTTTTGCCGACTATGAAGTTTATTGAAATTGAGTTATACTAACTGTGAAGTTTGTGGTATGCCTACTGTAAAGTTTATTGGAAGAGGCATCATGCTCTGGAGCTATTTTTCATGATTTGGGCTGGGCCCTAGTTCCAGTGCCCTGGAATCTTAACGCTTATAAGGACATTCTTGACAATTCTGTGTGCCGCCCCGGTGGCGCAGTGGTCTAAGCGATGGCCTCTGATCATTCGTCCGAACGGGGTCCGGGTTCGAATCCCGGTCAGGCATGGATGTTGTGTTTGTCTTACGGCACTGGCTCTCTCCCTTCCCTGGAACCAGTGACCCTAAATTAGGGACGGGCTACTGCTTATAGCCCATTGAGTTGCTCACGGTGGTCGTTAAACCTCCAATAAAAAAAAAAAAATTCTGTGATCCCAACATTAGGGTAACAGTTCTCTGAAGCTCCTTTCCTTTACCAACAGGACAATGCTCCTTCCACAAAACAGGTCCGTGCAGGAATGGTTTGATGAGATAGGTGTGGCTGAACTTGACAGACCTGCACAGAGTCCCGATCTAAACCCCATGAATACCTTTGGGATGAATTAAAACGCCTACCGCGAGCAAGGCCTAACCGCACAACATCGGTGAGTGATTTGGCTAATGCTCTTGTGGAAGAATGGAGAGCAATTCTAGCAGCAACCCACTCAAATCTATACTCCAATTCACCCTAAAAGTGTACTACTGGGAAAGGCGGGAGAGCCTTATCACATCTCGTCGTGGAACGCAAGAACGGTATCCATCCGTGTTATAATGTGCTCTTCTACTGTTTCCTTTTTTTCACACATCTCACAAGCAGTGTGGATTGTGAGTGGGGTCTGGTGGAGGCCGAACTGCTTCCCCTACTGCCTGTTTAAGTAACTCCTCCGAGTTTCCCCGATTGTCAATTTATTGCCTCTGTGTTGTTAATGTTGGGAGAGGTCTTTCACCTCTTCTCCCAGTCCGAGTTGTATCCCAAGTCGGCAGAAATAGTCGAAAGTGCGAAGCTCTTGATTCAGCAACTTCTCAGAACAAATTTATTTCTAAAAGCGCTCTAACTTCTAGAATTTTTTTTAGATAGCAATTTTGTCTGATAAACTGTTGAGCAAACAAAAATGGATTCTAAGCAATAATGCTGATGCTTTTCGCTCTAAACGCTAGGGACTATTTTTCGTAGCGGAGGTAGCTGTTTCGTACCCTTCATAGTGGTTCACTCTTAGGTTTACTCGGAGTATAGTGGGAAGCCTTTCCAGCCGAGTGGAGGCTTTGATAGTAGCATAGCGTGGACCAACTCGATATTAATTCCTTCCCTATTACATGGAGTTAGTGGATAGGCAAGTGTCGGAATACTTGTGATTAGATAGTGTATATTTCCATTCTAAAATAAATTGGTGAATAATAATACCAACGGCTAAGGTAAAAGAATCGGCAGTTACATTTAATGAGAACTTGTTCTTTTATTGTTCCATTCATGGGCACAATTCAGATCACCCATCTAATCATCACGTTGTATCAACAGAGATCTCTACCTTTAACAACAAATCGTATTCGTTGATTCACATAGGTATATGTAACAGGCTTCAATTTCTTTCTGCACAGTCCTACCACAATCTATCCGCAATCTCTCTCTCTCCACACTCTACAAATCTCGACTATCTGTATACAAGGAGTATAATGAATTAGCTTTGTTTATCTTTTTGCTAAGCTAATTATTATGAATGAATAGTGCTCTAAGCTTCAAAATAATGAATTCCCAAAAGGGTGTTGTTACTCGTTAATTATGAACTTAAACAAAGTCTCAACGCTGGTTATTTATATTAAGTAATCAAAGTCATAAACCTAACAGCCAGACAGAGGTCTGACAAAACTAAGAATTGAGAAAGACTGAACTTACAGAACAACTTGTTTATTATGATGACTCCTGGTCAACTAAGGCACTCATATATCACTACTACATAACAACACACTGCAACGTAACACACCACCAACAACACCAACCACCCTCAACTCCAACGCAACAACACAACTACAACGCAACAACAACACACGCTTCTCGATGAACGCGCCTATATACGAGCTACCACCACGTCATGACTTACACTCATTGCCAGATCTCATTCAGCGGGTGAAATAATATTCCGTTCAGTAGGAAGATAATTTACATAGTAAAATAAAATAACCAGAGATAGTAAAATCAAAAGGAAAGTGAATATAGAGTATACGTTACATCATCTCCCCTTAATTTTTCTTCTTTTTTTTTTTTTTTCTTTTTTTTTTCCGAAAAACCTATCAATTTTGGAGTGTAAGTCTTACATTTCGATGATTGACGTTTCTCGATCTTTTTTTTGATTTGTTGTTTGGTGGTAGCCGTATTTACATTATCAACTTGGCATAACAATTTACGAATCTGTATTCGATTGTGAAATTTGTAGTGTAGAACAAACCAAACCTGCATCGGCATACTTTCCTTTTATTCTGCCTAGCAGGAATCACTTTTTTAATTTCAAATTACGTGCGCCTCATTGGTTGAAATACATAACAACTGTATCAGCAGCGAAGATTGCCTGAAGCTGCCTAACAGTAACAATTTTATTATTTTCATTTCAAATTACGTTTGCCTCATTCGTTGAAATACAGAACAACTGTATCAGCAGCAAAATTTACCTGGAGCTGCCTAACAGTAACAATTTTATTATTTTCATTTCAAATTACGTTTGCCTCATTCGTTGAAATACAGAACAACTGTATCAGCAGCAAAATTTACCTGGAGCTGCCTAACAGTAACAATTTTATTATTTTCATTTCAAATTACGTTTGCCTCATGCGTTGAAATACAGAACAACTGTATCAGCAGCGAAATTTACCTGGAGCTGCCTAACAGTAACAATTTTATTATTTTACCCCTAAGCACATAGATATATACAAAAAAAGTGGATTAGTAGATGGACATAGAAGAAATATAAAAAAAAAAAACACATATATACACAAAAAGAATGCATAGGCCCACACGAAAAAAAGAAATTCTGACACGCCAACTGGTCGAGCAGGAAAAACAATAAACTGAGAAAAGAACCTGTCCACGAGAACTTACTTATCTCGAGGACGCATAAAAAATTCTAGTGCGAAAACGTTTTCCAGGCCTAATGGGACTGGGGAAATCAGGTGGCTTGGATCTCTTCCGGGACGGTAATGGAACATCGGTCTGTTGTCGGTCAGGAATCTGGCGGTCTGGAAATCCCTGCGGCTGAGAAGAACGTTCAGAAGTCTGGCGGTCCGGAATCCCTTGCGGCTGAGAAGAACGGTCAGGAGTCTGGCGGTCCGGAAATCCCTGCTGCGGCTGATAGGAACGGTCAGGAGTCTGGCGGTCTGGAAATCCCTGCGGCTGAGAAGAACGGTCAGGAACGTCAGAAGTCTGGCGGTCCGGAAATCCCTGCTGCGGCTGATAGGAACGGGCTCCCCCAGGCTTTGGATATGAAGTCCCTTGATGCTGGGGCCCGTTGTGTCCTTCCAGTATCTTTTTGGAGGGACGTGTCTCCGGCCACATCGCTTGTTTTCGTTTACGCCCACGGGGCATGATAGTAGTAGCAGGCATCGGCCCTGTTTGCCCTGAACGGAGGTTCCAGGGGCGAAACCCGGGCGGATGCAAAGATTTCTGCCTTCGTCGCTGTTGCGGCGAAGCAGATTGGGGAGACAAGTGACGTTTGCGCCCAGCTTTTGGTGGTGCTGGACGGTGTGGAATATTAAATGTTGGATTCATAACTGACAAATCCGAAATGTCCGACGCCTCTGAGTCGCTGCTGTATTTCAGCGGTCGTGCAGGGCGATGTTTGGATTTGCCTATAGGAATACTTTCCGATGAGGTATTCAAAGAAGAAGTATCCCGCGTTGGTGCAGAGGTAGCCGGAAACGGCGCAGCAATAGTCTTGGCAATGGTTGGAGGGAAAGGAACGATACTAGTATTCGACGAACGCGAATCGAGCCTTGGTCTCACGGGAGAATCAGGTTGCGGTTGTAGAAACTCGTCTGGAGGGGGAGGGTGAAGGAAAAATCACTGGTGATTCGTCAAAAATGTTCGGTGGGTCGTCCACAATTTCTGGCGGTTGAACATGAGATATAGATTCTTGAGTCTGTGGAACAGAAGGTTGAGTAGGATTGATAATGAAATCGATATTCCGTTCGTGATACTTGCGACATTGATCAACATGTACATATTGAAAATTGTTGTTCGGTTTCTCCAGAACAATATTATTTTCAAAGACATTTGCCACCCGATATGGACCTTCGTAGCTGGGTGCAAATTTCTTCACTAAAGTATGCGAAACAGAAGACTGGAAGTGCGTTTCCACGAGAGTGAGATCTCCAACGACAAGATCTGGTTCCCTACGCCTAGAATTATAATATCGTGCTTGAGCCGCTTGTGCTCCTAGCATTGCAACACGAGCTTTTTCTGCCATAATGTGTACTGATTGCGGAGTTGGTCGCTGATTTAGTTCGTCGATAATCCCCGTTAAATTTTCAAAAGGGGTTTTAATTTTGCGACCCAGAAAAAGTTCTGCAGGAGTAATTTTAGTAGACTCGTGGACAGACGAGCGGAGGGCGAACGCAAAAAGTTCTAAATGGTCATCCCATCTTTCATGGTGGTCCATTACGAAAGTCGCAATAATTTTCACTAGCGTTCGGTTAACGCGTTCTGCAGGATTACTCTGGGGATGATATGGGGAAATGAATTTATGTTTAATGTGTAATCTCGCACACATTCTTTCAAAAATGTCAGAAATAAATTGAGGACCATTATCCGAAACTACTTTATTAGGTGCACCATATCTAGAAAATACTTCATTAACTAAGACATTACAAATAATCTCAGCCGTAGCGGCTTTAATGGGAAAAACTTCAACCCATTTAGAAAAATTATCAGTTAGTACTAAAACATAACGAGCTTTATTTTTAACAGATAATGGATAAGGTCCCAATAAATCTATGGAAATAATATCAAATACATGAGAACTTGAACTAGATTTCAAGTGACCGGCCGGTCTTACATTACGGTAATTATTAATCTGACACAAGTGACATGATTGAACGTATGCGAGCACACTTTGGTACATGCCAGGCCAATAGGCAACATCCCGCAATTTACAACGGGTCTTGCGAATACCTAAATGGCCTGCAAGAGGTTTGTCATGAAATTCATTTAAAAGAGCCATTCTAAGGGTTCGCGGAATACATGGGCGAAACTCTGCCCTAGTAGTCCGAGACTTTGTATAATAAAGAAGACCCTCTATTACTTCAAAATGTTGTGACCTTCCAGCCAGAGAAGGATCACTTGGTAGGGGCGAACCCGCAAGCAAAAAATTGTAAATATCCCCAAAATCTGGATCATTTATTAATTCTGCCATTATCTGCTCTCTGGATGTGATATCAGCTATCAGAAGTAAAGGCTGACATCCAGGAGTAGTTTCGGTGGGGACCCCACTAATCGGAACGCGAGATAATGCGTCCGGTAATTGATTCTTATTACCTGGCTGATACGAAATTTTGATATTGCTCTCTTGTAACTTCAGAGCCCACTTCATAAGTCTTTGAGATAGGTGTTTAGCAGAATTCAAATACTGAAGGGCAGAATGATCCGTAATTATGTTAACTGTCAATTCGTTAAGATAACATTGAAATTTATTCAGTGCATACACAACAGCAAGACATTCACGTTCCGTAGCTGAATAATTGCGTTCAGCTTTGGCTAAAGTACGAGACGCAAAAGCTATTGGATGCCCAGCTTGTGACAAAACGCAACCAAGACCAACTCCGGATGCATCAGTATAAATATCAAATTCTTTAGAATGATCCGGGAAAGCCAACACCGGAGGCTGAGTCAATGCAGACTTCAGTGTTTCGAATGCAGCGTTAGCTTCAGGTGTCCAAATAAACTTCTTGTATTTACGCTTTAAAGCATACAATGGCTCACATATTGTAGCATAAGCGGGGACGAACTGCTGATACCATCCGGTCATTCCCAGAAAGCGGGATAGTTCTTTTGCTGTTTTAGGCCGAGGAAAGTCAGCAATAGGCCTAATTTTTTCATTATCAGTGAATAAGCCGTGGGGAGTAATTTTCAACCCCAGATATACAATCTCGTCCCTCGCTATCTGGCATTTACTAGGTTTTAACGTCAAGCCAGCATTGTATATAAGTTGGAACACCTGTTTGAGCAGAGAAAGGTGCTCGTCAAAAGTCTCTGATGTGATAATAATATCATCCAAATAGACATGCACATGGGGACCCAGGACAGGTCTGAGAACCGTGTCCATAAGCTTTTGGAAAGTAGCAGGTGCAGAAGCTAAACCAAAAGGCATACGTAAATATTCATAGGCCCCAAAAGGAGTCACAAAGCCTGTTTTATCGACCGAGTCCGGATGTACTGCCACCTGCCAATATCCACTCGCCAAATCCAAAGTTGACATCCATTTGGTTGACGACAAGTCATTTAGAATATGTGACATGACAGGTAGGGGATAATTGATTGTTTTTGTGACTTGGTTGAGTTTGCGAAAATCTGTCACGAAACGAAATTCATTTGGTTGTTTCTTTGGAACCAAGAAGGCAGGAGCCGCCCAGGCGCTTGTTGATTCCCTGATTATGCCCTGCTTAATCATTTCCGCAATTTGACGTTGCATTTCCTGTTTTTTATGTGGAGCACAAGGGTAAGGTTTCGTCGCAATGGGTTTCGAACCATCAGTGTCAATAACATGATAAACCACCTGTGTGAAACCAGGTTGATCCGAAAATAAACCAGGGCTTTCCTGTAAAAGGAGAGAAAGCTGGTCTCGTTGCCCCTCATTCAATTGGTCACTCAACAATAAACTCGTAATATCTACAGGAACCGTCGGAATCATTTCGACAGGTTCCGGAAAGGAAATCACATGTTGTACAAAATTCAAAGTTATTTGAAACTTGTTAATAAAGTCCATACCCATGAGACATTTCACGGGTAGCTCGTCTATAAGCAGGAAAGAATGTGTAAAACGAGCTTTTCCCAGCCCTAAAGATAATGTGACAGTTCCTGAAATACTGAAGATTTCGTTATTTGCACCTCGCAAATACTGCGTTGCAGGCTGAACATGTATTGCAGAAAAAACATCATTGCAAAACTTTGTATTTAGGGCTGATATCTCAGACCCAGTGTCGAACTTTGTCTCAACAATAATGTCTTCAAGTGTCAAGAATACATCAGGCAACTGAGGAGTTTGAACAGTCACTAATATTGTTTTAGGGTCAGGATGTTTGGTATCAGGAAGCAGGACCGACTCCTTCGTCTACTTCCTGTGGAAGTTTAAAGGAATTCTGGTGGTGTTATCATGTGGTCGGAAACCTCGACCCTGCCGGGTATCGGGAAAATTTTCACGATAAGGAAAATTGCGTGCACCCTGCGTCGGGAACTCCGCGTGTCTGTTGAGATTTTCATTTTCGTTACGTCTGCCCTCAGCACGGGCAGAAAAATTATTATTGCCCTGAGCATGATAACGTTCCGAATGCTGCTGAGTGGAACGGGGTCGAGCATACTGTGCATTATGACGATACCCCGTAGCTTGCTCCGAAACTCGTTGCTGGTTCGCCACTCTTCTGTGTGGTGGAACGTATGAAGCTTGGGTGGGCACGTGTGTATGCTCGCGCTGAAAGTTTTGTCTATTATGCCGCTGAGGGTTTTCGGAATAAGCCTCGCGGGGTGCCCGAGCATGGTGAGTTGAAGCATGTTTGCCATGTCGCTCTTCATACGTGCGTATGAGGCGAAGGCATTCATGAATAGTGGTAGGGTGTCGAACCTCAAGAAAATCTTGCAAGAATGGGTCGAGCTGCTGTACGAGGGTATCCAACATGTCAACATGACTGGCATGTGGATCCCATAGATTATATAGGCGTGTAGTTTCCAACGCAAATGCAACAGGGCTATCATTGGGACCTTGTTGACGCGAAAACAGCTGTTGAGCAAGGCTAGCTCGACTGAGGCCGAAAGGAAAGACCTCCAAGAATTCTGCACGGAAATTCTCATAATGAGAATCCGGGTTCGACCCTCGCCACTGCCGATACCAGGTCTTGGCGGTATCTCTCAAGCAAGTTCCGGCAATTTGGACCTTGCAGTCTTCCGGAATATTATATAAATCAAAATGGTCTTCCAGATCTTCGAGGAACTTTAAAGACCCCTCCAAACCATTGAAATGAATTGTGCCAGCATGCGGCACGAAATGGGCAAGCATTCTGCTTCGCTGAGAGGATTGAACTCCCTCAGGTACGACCCGCGACTCAGAGTGATAAGAAGCTGGTGCATTACGAGATGGTGAAGAATGCTTGGGTATGTGTAGATTATTCATATCCAAGTCAGAGCCACAGGCTTCGTACAAATTGTCCAAAAAAACACCATTACCCTCGAGACTTGCCGGAAGGTGGAAATTTGCAGTTGTCTCAGGTAAGGAAGCCATGGGTAATAATAGTCAGGATCTCGTGTTCGAGAAAAGTTCGGGCGCCAATTATAATGAATTAGCTTTGTTTATCTTTTTGCTAAGCTAATTATTATGAATGAATAGTGCTCTAAGCTTCAAAATAATGAATTCCCAAAAGGGTGTTGTTACTCGTTAATTATGAACTTAAACAAAGTCTCAACGCTGGTTATTTATATTAAGTAATCAAAGTCATAAACCTAACAGCCAGACAGAGGTCTGACAAAACTAAGAATTGAGAAAGACTGAACTTACAGAACAACTTGTTTATTATGATGACTCCTGGTCAACTAAGGCACTCATATATCACTACTACATAACAACACACTGCAACGTAACACACCACCAACAACACCAACCACCCTCAACTCCAACGCAACAACACAACTACAACGCAACAACAACACACGCTTCTCGATGAACGCGCCTATATACGAGCTACCACCACGTCATGACTTACACTCATTGCCAGATCTCATTCAGCGGGTGAAATAATATTCCGTTCAGTAGGAAGATAATTTACATAGTAAAATAAAATAACCAGAGATAGTAAAATCAAAAGGAAAGTGAATATAGAGTATACGTTACAGGAGGTGCCAGAAAAACTGGGAATGGCACTACCATTTCCATTACATGCAACCACACCCATGCGTTAAATACTATCGTCCACAAACGGTGCATATATAGAGCCAGATATCTGCACAAGTTCAAGTAGTAGCGTTTGCAGTTCAGATGGCAGCTTATCAGGATTTGTGTGGTTTCGAACGTGATATGATAGTCTGCGCCCGAGTGATGAGTCACTCCGTCTCGGAAATTACCACGAAATTTGGATTTACGCGGTCAGCAATTTCAAGGGTGTACCTGGACTACAGAAAGTCAGGGAAAACATCCGTAGTGCGAGACTTCCACCCGGCGCCCAACATTGTCGCAAATCACAGCGCACTTCAATGCTGGGGCCAGTAGTAGCATCAGCGTACGGACAGTGCAATGTTATCTGTGTTCCATGTGGTTACGGAGCCGACAGCCCATCAGGGTTCCATTGCTGTCCCGACAGCACAAGGCTGTGCGTCTTGCTTGGGCTTGGGAACACTGCCATTGGATTCAATATAACTGGAAACGTATTGCCTGGTTCGAAGAATTCATCTACCACCTGTTTCGGGCAGATATCCGACTCGGGGTGTGGCGACAACTCCACGAGGCAATGGATCCCGCATGCCTACAAAGGACAGTGCTGACCGGCGCTGGTTCTGTTATGGTGTGGGGTGTTTTCAGCTGGCACGTATTAGGACTCCTCATACGTTTGCAGACCGCTCTGACAGGTGGAGACTATGTAGCTATCCTTGGGGATAATTTGCACCCGTTCATGTTATACAACCACTAAGACGGGTGCGACCACTTTCAACATGACGATGCGCCACCGCACACGTCCACAGTCACCCGATTATGGCTGGAGGAATATTCCACGGCGTTCGGCATCCTGACTTGGCCCCCTCGTTCGCCGGATTTAAACGCCATCGAACACATTTTCTGATGCTGTTCAACGTGCCGTCAATGCCACGAATCCTCCACCTGCGAATATTATAGAATTGTGAGACACTCTTCAGGAAGCACGGTGTGCACTGTCTCCACAGTACTACAGAGAGCTCATTGAGTCAATGTCCCGTCGCGTTGCTGCCGTTATCCGATTGCGAGGAGAACCAACACGGTATTAGGTAGTTACCCAGTTGTTGTTTTTTTTGGAGCACTTTTTGTACGTTCAACGTCGTCATTTTATCTTGCTCTGATTCACTATCAGCGTTGCCAAAATGTACAAGCTGTTCGGGGAAGAAATGTGTTGTTGAGGTAGAAAATGTTTAATCAAGAAGTAAAGAAATTATCCCAAGAAAACAAACTGAAAAGGAGGGTTAAATAGAGGTATATGTCACATAATCACAATGCCAGTATCGAGCGAAGCTTAGCTCTTCCGAATATTGCGGTCGGATTGCAGTTTAATCCTTTAAGCGGCCCACTTAGCTGAACCAAATGATGCCCAAAATTTTTTGCGCTCCCCAAACAGAAAGTTCACGGATTTTACCAAAGCTGCCGCAAAACGATTCCATTCCCCCTCGCATCTCGGCCGTATCGAATATAAACTTTTTACTTGTGATAAGCGCTCACTTTAGTTATTTATTCTCTGCTCTGTGAAACAAGGTATGATAGTAAGTTCTAGTCTTCCTGACATGGACTTTAGAGTCTTCGCTATCTTACCACTGGGCAGAAAGAAGTGATTCAAACGGGCTTAGTTTCTTCACCGTCATGCCATTGGGTAGAAATGTTTCAAGCATCTGTTTTTTCTTAGGTTCATCGCTATTGTTATAGGCCCTTTTAGCAGGTAATTGGTCAGAAAGGAATATTGTCGATCATTCTCCTATATGACCACTATGAATAACAAAGCTTGCGCTTTTTGATGGAAAGATTCACTCGTTTAATCAGCGTTCGGCTCACTTCCTAGACAGTGTGTGACGTACTACAGAGGTGAAGTACATGACAAGACGGCAAAGTTGCAGCGATAAATTCCGTCGGTTTAGCTTAATTGGGAAAGCATTCGGATTCGATCCCTGTCACCGGCAAATTTGTGTTTCCACATTGGCGCCCTATTGTGGAAATGGATCGACAGGCCGTAGGTTGCTTCGAAAAATGTGTGATCTTTATTCCACACATCGTCTGGAATTAATGAGAATTCCATTTTCGCATTGAAAAAAGTGTGATGCTTCTTCCACACATCGTCTGGAATTAGTTAGAATTCCTTCTTCTACAAAGAGTTAGTTCAAGCATGGTTTGCGGCGGACCCGAAACCTGCGATTCCCCCCTTATCAAGGGGGATATATATGACGTACTACAGAGGTGAAGCACATGTTAAGACGGTACAATTGCAGCGATAAATTTCGTCGGTGTAGCTTAATTGGGAAAACATTTGGCCCCGGAGTAGAAGGATGCGGTTTCGAGCCTTGTCACCAGCAAATTTCTGTTTTCACAAGTGAATGTATTCGTTCGAGCAGATTTCAGCTCCTTATCCTAACCCCTAGTTAATTCGTTCCCGTCGGTTAAAGGGTTTAAAAACACTCAAGAAACTCTTTTATGGTACGCAGTTTTTTTTCTTTTTCACAGGATTACATTCCGTGACTATAGAGAATTTTAAAATATTGACACTGTTTCTTTCTTTGTTTTTCCGCATCTAACGATCATAAAGTAAGTCGGTGTTTACCTATTTCAGAGAATCGTGATTATCTATCTGATACGTGATCAGTAAGAGATGTCTTCCAAGGTGCTCCGACCTTTCCCTTTGAATTCAAAAGAAACCCTGTCTAGGCATTTATTTATGGCATCTTCCGGCTGCTCTTCATTTTCTCCTTCTCTTCCCTCATTCTATCGTCTCAGGCGGGCTGGATGATGCACTGTAGCAGCCAATACGAGAGAAGCTACGTTTGCCTGTGGGGAAGGAGGGAGAATACATTTCTCTCCTCATTCATGCCCGAGCCGTGCGCGTGCCGAAGAGATTTTATTTTGGTTGTGTCTCGGGGATGTTGCGCAGCGTGATACACTAAGAACACGAGTCTGCTCCATGGTTGTGTGGACGGCTGCGGTGGAATTATTTCTACAACTGAATGGATGGATGGATGGATGAACGTCTCTTGCTTTTCTGCTGGCAGAAATTGCGCGTTTTGGTAAGATGTCCTTTTTTCACGCGAACTTACTTTTCAAAAAAAAAATTCCTCAAGCGATGCAGAAACAATTCGATTTGTGCCGAGATTTTTCCTCAAAATGAATTATTAGGAAAAAAAAGAGAACAGTTTTGAAAGTGATGACATCCTGGAAGAATAAAGAGGAAAGTACTGTAGTCATTAACGGGATCATTAATTATAACTGATTAGTCGTCCTACATATTATGGCTTTTTCTAGAACCAATCGCATCATGTGAACGATTTGGCACTAAAATCTGGACTGATATCTATCTATCTGCAAGTTGGACATTGTAAGCACAGGAAGAAAATATGTTTATCATTTTTTAGCAATGTATTATGAAAAGACTGAAGGATGCGAAGCATATCAAATATCAGTGCAGTCTAAAATCAAGTACATACATTCATGAATTTGTTACGACAAACGCGATGGGATTATAAATTTAAGCACTTTTGATATCATTCATAAGATGGCATCTTTTCAGTTTGGTTTAGCATTTGCCAAAAGGAATATCACTTTGCACGATATAAATAAAACTGTTTAAAGAGATATATAAACTGGAAACTAGGATTTCACTTACTGTAAATATTTCAGGCAACAGGATCATCAACATCATAATTTTCTGCATAAAATTTAAAAAGACATAACTTTTTCATGCACAAAGTTGAAGTGATATTCGCTGCGCATTACCAAGGAATCTCAAAAGGCAATATTATTTATTCATATTCGAGCAATTTGAAAAATACTGTTAAATACATTTTTCTGAAATCAATATCTGTACAACAGTTCGTTTTTCCGTAGACGAAATCACACATGTAAATCTTTCCGTAAAAGAAGAATCATACGCGCAAAAATTAGAACTATATTTGGATAGAGGTACCATTAAATCAAAAGCATCAATATCTTGCCTAAAGTGAATTCGCTAGAAATCGTACAGCATCTTCAAACGAAAATGTTTTCATTTGTCTAAACCTTGATTTCAGGGAAATGTGCTATTTCTGTGATCCAAATCTCATAGTTCACGCGCACAATAGTGTTCGTCGAATATAGCCTACGACTAAATCACATGTGAAAGAAATGAGTTAGAAGTTTAAGTTGTTATTAATTGCAATGAAATTATTTTAGAACGCTCACTTAAGACACAGATGAAATTCAATCACTTTACCACGGCTTTTCTACGAGATGAAAGATACGCAGTAGATTAATTTTAGTTCATGTGTTTCAAAAGTCATGAAAACAGATATTAAAATAATATTCCAATTAAGTCTTGATGTTAAGAACCGTTAATTTTTATAAAAAAGCACCTATAGAATTTGGATGACGAACTGTCCATGTGTGAGACAAAATGGGATACTTTTTTAAAGACACTGTCCAAGTCTCTGCGAATATACTACGATTATGCACAATCGTCTTTCTCCGTTGAGTGTTTTACGTCGATGATATGACGACGATGCCTTCAGCGTGTTTTAAACTAAAAGTAGACTGAGTGCACTCAGAGAAGTTTCGACAAGATAATGTTGATGGCTTGGGGAATGTGCTGTGTACTTCTTGTGTCTTGCGAACTTAAATGGCTTGCCTGAGGAGAGCAGTAGCCAGTGATGGCTCTTCGGAGAGTTTGGCCACCTACAATACATCAAAACGGAAATCAATCATACAAGTAAGTCTATCATACAATTCACTAATAATTATTAATTACACTATGTGTATTTCTATCAAAATATTTAAGCGCGTCACATTAGAATAAGATGGCGCGTAGACTTCTAATTCCACTTTGTGAAGAGTTGCGGGCCGCCCCGGTGGCGCAGTGGTCTAAGGCGTTGGCCTCTGATCATTCGTCCGAAGGGGTCCGGGTTCGAATCCCGGTCAGGCATGGATGTTGTGTTTGTCTTACGGCACTGGCTCTCTCCCTTCCCTGGAACCAGTGACCCTAAATTAGGGACGGGCGACTGCTTATAGCCCATTGAGTTGCTCGCGGTGGTCGTTAAACCTCCAATCAAAAAAAAAAAAAAAAAAAAAAAAGAGTTGCGTTTACTTCTATTCATTACACACGATTGTGACCTGTTTGGTTTCAGTAGGTTTCTGGAATGCCTCCTCTGGACTCGAACCAGGGCCAGGCTAGAGCAAATAGTCAGAGGTCAGAGCCTCAGACCATTCCACGACCGAGGCGGGCATCTCTGTAGTATGAACATTCGGTTAAAATAGGTGTATGTTTGCATACAGAAAAGATTTCCCAATTTTTGCGTACATGATCATTCAAAAAGTCCTTTCTTTGCGCAGCTCCTCTTACCAACTAACCATGAAAAGTGCCTTACTGCCGCTATGCCTAGAAAAATAGGGCCGTAGTGCGGCTAAGGCCCGCAAAGCCACTTCAACCCCACTGTTTGCAGATCGTCCATTGTGACTGTTTATTGGATCCTTCATGGCTTGTACATTAGAGAAGACCTCGTAATGTTGACACACAAACATGCTTGAAGCTTTAACAAGTGATTAGTTGAAGAAGACAAACTCAAAATATTTAACGAAGGCTGTAAACACTTAACGTCCAACTCGAAGTAACACAATAAGAATGGTTAACAAAATCTCGTGAAGGTAGCAAATCTCAAGCATATCGAAGTCACATAACCTCAGAGACGAAGCCGCCTAACATATCTCGTAGGTTGATTATTAATTTGTTCTATAGTTAGATTTCTTTCTTAATTTTTGCATCTCATAGCTTGTTCATATTTTGATCAACTTGATAAGACTGAGTACCAGTGATGTCACATGTAGAAGAAACTCTTGGAAATTCAGACATAACGTTACGTTTGGAAAGTATAACCAGAGGTAATCTAAATTTGCGGCCGCCCCGGTGGCGCAGTGGTCTAAGGCGTTGGCCTCTGATTATTCGTCCGAAGGGGTCCGGGTTCGAATCCCGGTGCGGCATGGATGTTGTGTTTGTCTTACGGCACTGGCTCTCTCCCTTCCCTGAAACCAGTGACCCTAAATTAGGGACGGGTGATTGCTTATAGCCCATTGAGTTGCTCACGGTGGTCGTTAAACTTCCAATAAAAAAAAATCTAAATTTGCATAAGAGATAGAAAACAAAAATGAAAATTTAAGTAAATAATATGCTTCGATTCGCACGAAGATTCGTTAACCACGTAGAAGGTGTTTCGAAGGACAGAGTCCAGTTGTTTAACATACAGTCTTCTAAAAGGGGGGGGGAGCAAATTTTAATATTCTACTACTTTTTTTGAGGTGTAGTTCGTTTGTCGTTGACCTTTGATTTGACACTACTTGTGCTACACAATGGGTTAAATGGTTCAGGCCAAAGCCCCAAGAGAAGGAGGTAGATTTCTTTATAACGAGGAGTTTCTACTTTAGGATCAACGTTCTAATATAACTTCTAAACCACAGCAGATGTTTAGCGGGAGCGGGACACGATACGGGCATCCTTCGGCACCAAGTCGCGCAGGCTAATCACAATGCCACCAATGGCGCAATGTTTGAGAGGTGGATTAAGTACCCTTGCTACAGAAACGCGATACATGTAGAGTTTGACAAATCGAAGCATGATTATGTTATACTTATGGCTAGGCATGATCACAACAGTTGCTGCAGGAGTAACTTGGAAGGAGGCAATTGCCTCTCTAATATTTTTCATTTTCTCAAGTAATTACATTTTAATTAGTTTCAACCAATACATTAAAAGAAAAACTAGTCTCTCTACTTCGTTAACTTAAAATTGTGAAGAGAATCCATTGTCGTATTGCCCAAAAATGAAGGTTAAGTATTTGCGTAAGTGTAACTTCGGGTATTCTTTTGGTAGTTTGTTACCCTAAGAGAATGGCCCAAGTTATTCTTATGGCAGCTGTGGTTTCTACACTAATGTTCTTTCTTTACTTGATTTTTTTTTTTTTTTTTTTTTGATTGGAGGTTTAACGACCACCATGAGCAACACAATGGGCTATAAGCAGTCGCCCGTCCCTAATTTAGGGTCACTGGTTCCAGGGAAGGGAGAGAACCAGTGCCGTAAGACAAACATAACATCCATGCCTCACCGGGATTCGAACCCGGACCCCTTTCGGACGAATGATCAGAGGCCATCGCTTAGACCACTGCGCCACCGGGGCGGCCTTTACTTGATTACTAAAGCGATCTAAACTAGCGATTAGTTCTTCGTTTATTCCGTTTTATTCTTATTTCGAAGTTTTTTTTTATTTATTTGGAGGGTTAACGACCACCGTGAGCAACTCAATGGGCTATAAACAGTCGCCCGTCCCTAATTTAGGGCCACTGGTTCCAGGGAAGAGAGAGAGCCAGTGCCGTAAGACAAACACAACATCCACGCCACATAGGATTCGAGCCCTGACCTTTTCTCGGACGAATGGTCATAAGCCAGCTCTTAGACCACTGCACCACCGGGGCAGTCTTTTTCAAACTTTAACGCCCCCTTGATGAGTTTGTTTGCTTGGAGGGTTTTTTTGTTTGTTTTTTTTATTGAAGGTTTAACGACCACCGTGAGCTACTAAATAGGCTATAAGCAGTCTCCCGTCCCTAATTTAGGGCTACTGGTTCCAGGGAAGGGAGAGAGCCAGTGCCATAAAACAAACACAACATCCATGCCACACCAGGATTTGAACCCTGACCCTTTCTCGGACGAATGGTCATAAGCCAGCGCTTAAACCACTGCGCCACCGGGAGGACTTTTGGAGGTTTAATGACCATCGTGAACAACTTAGTGGGCTATAAAGCAGCCGTCCGTGATTAATTTAGGGTAACTGGTTCCTGGGAAGGGACAAGGCCAGCTTCGTAAGATAAACACACCATCCATGCCTCGCTCGAGATTCGAACCCAGTCACATCTCGAAGAAACCAGCACTTAGATTCCTGTGCCACCTGGGCGGCCTTGATAATTAAAGGATATAGGAAACTTTCCGTCCCAAATGTAGGACCGCTTTTGACCGTTCGTGCGAGTGGGCAAAAACTTGCGCCTCTGACCTTTAGGCCGCCGTAGAGGAGTTAAGGGTCCTCCATATCTCGTGAAAAATAGCCCAAAACACGTATTTGCAGAACGAAATTACATATATATATAACAACAATTTAGAAATCCGTTTTTTTTTTCACATGTAGGATAAACATTGAGCCATCTTTCCGCGTTTCTATATTAGCGTCATTTTCCGGAGTAATATTTTAATTATTATCCCAAAAGTGCAAAATAATGGGCAGATTGGCAATTATTTTTAAAAAAAAGTTCTAATTTTGATATCTGCTAGGTTAAAAAGCAGAAAAATAGTTTGATATTTTCTCTCCAAATATAAAAATTTGGGAACACATACGAGTGATATTATATATTGATTTTTCCATCTGCATGACGCTATATTTGTTTCAATTTCACATTTGGCGGAACTGAAGCAATACGGGATATGGAGGACTCTTAAATAATCAGTTTAGTGAACTAGTGAACTCCGAAAGTGCTTCCTTACTTACACTCGTCAAAAATGCAGATATTACTAATAGCCATATGCAATTGTGTAGGTCATTTTAAAATGCTATTTTCCACGTTCGTATTTAAAACGATGTATAGAAATATATCGTGAATGTTTTAAGTCCCCTTTAGAATCCTTTGGAAACGCTTCACAGTGATAGTGACATGAGCGCTAGAGCTTTTCACATTTTCCTGAGTAGTTTTATAAAAGCACTTTATCGACACAGTTTTCTCTAAAGTGCTCAAAACCAGAGGCCAAAATCGCTCCAAGTGCACTGTCTACAAAATTCTTTAGGTGCACTTCAAAAGTAATCCAGAAACTCACGAAGAGCTGTTTTCACTCACTACACGGTCGCTTCAGAAGTGATACGGAAGTGTGCTTTGCGAAAGTTTTCCAAAAATAAACTGAAAGCCCCGAACGAGCGAACACAGAGGCACTTCAGTTGTGCTTGGGAGTGCAAAGTGTCTAAAGCAGTCACGTTCTGCAATAGTACTTTTCAAGACATACATGGAAATCAGTATAAGTTTATCCCATACTATTCCGTAGTGTTCCCAGAGTGCAATGTACTCGATGCGAACTAGTGTTCTGAAGTGTAATAAACTGTAATAACAATAAGTAGGCCTAAATATGATTAGTGTTATGCGTCTGTCACTTCATTTTCAAGTCCTCCAAATCAACAGCAGAAAGTATTCTTTGAAGTGGCCTAATACAGTGTTTCGCAGAGTACAACAAACCTACACAGAATTCCCAAAGTGGTGCAAAGAAAAGGAAACTAAATCATTCTCAGAGAACTCTAAACTAGGAAAAAAGCAAAATGCTCTAAATTTAGGTAGGAGGTGTCCTTTAAACGCTCAAAATCAAGGTTTAAATAAATTAGAGAAGGAAGTGTCCGTAAAGTGTTCTATATTAGAGACATGAAGTGCCCATAAAGTGCTATAAATTAGGGACAGAAAATATTTATAAAGTGCTTTAAATTAGGGAGGGGAAGTATCCATGAAGTTCTCGAAAAGAGGTACTGGAAGTATTCTAATCTAAATTTGTGACAGGAAGTACTCGCACGATGGCCTAAATTTGGAACAAAGTATTCATAATGTTCTCTATATTAGAGATGGAAAGTTCGCAGTGTTTTAGATTAGGAACAAAATTCTACGAATTTGGAACAGAGAGTATTCATAAAAAGCTTCATATGAAAGACAAGAAGTGTCCATAAAATCCTCTATAGAAATTGGGTACAGGTGTTCATAAAATTCTCAAAATTAGGGAGAGGAAGGATTCATAAACTATTCGAAATTAACGGGAAGCGTTTACCATATGCCCTAAATTAGAAAGTTTTAATGAAGTGCTCTAGATTAGGTACAAAATCTGGAAAAGACGAATAGAGTTAAAATGCTAAGAAACTGGAAATTTTATTCCGAGAGATTTCTGCTGTTGTGAAGTGGAAAGTGTCCGTAAAATAAAGTGTCTCTAATCACAAAGTACGTTTGTTTTTCCATCATGATCTTTCAAAGCAAATGAATGTTTTGAAACTCGAGAATTCACCGGCCCTGTGGAACAGTGGTCTAAGCGTTAGCATCTGACCATTCGTCTCAGATGGGTCCGGGTTCGAACCCCGGAGGGGCATGGATGTTATGCTTGTCTTACGGCACTGGCTCTCTCTCTCTCTTTCCTGGAACCATTGGCCCTAAATTAGGGACGGGCAACTACTTATAGCTCACGTTGGTCGTTAAAAACCCAAACAAACTTGCGATTTTTTTATACTGACGATGACTTTCAATTACGTTTTCGAAAAAGTGAAATGCACCACTACATGGTATTATTCCATAAAACCCCTAAATACAAAATTTACTCTTGATAGCTATAATAGCTTTTGTCTTAAGGACTCCACAGACTGATACATAGACATCGTACAAATCACCCATACGGTACTTTACGTACCTGGTTTCTTACGGTAGCAAAAAATATACATGTACAATAGCTGGTGCACAAAGTGACGAGCGGTGGCAGTGGCATAACTACCACTTTACAGCCTCTGAAGCTGCGGATGCGGAGTGGCGCAGGTAGCGAAGGGGCGTGCTGCAGTTGGCAACTGCACAGTCTTATGAAAATATCCGAACACGCACAAAAACAAATAATTAGCCCAAAGATTCATAGTTTCCTTTAAGATATATTTAGCTTTGCCTAAATAAATGTCAAGTTTTACTTTTAAAACACTGGATGTCCTACCTATTGAAGCTATTCGGCCCTATGGATCCGGGTTGTAATACAATCGCCCTGCAATGAGTTGTAAATAATACGATCGCTCTCTAATCACCCTCTCTCTGCTCTGCTGAGGAAAAGTGCGAGACCCCATGGAGGATGTGGGAAAACAGTTACCTAAGATTACGTACACGATAAGCACCAACATTTATTCTCAGCAGCCACAGATCTGCAATGTATAAGAGGGTGATTTATTTTAGTTTAGCACAAAACAATTACAAGCTGCTATTGCTTTTAGTTCTTCCTTATGGTAAGTATGTGTATCTCATTTATGTTGGAAACATACATTAGTGGTTTCGCGGCAGTCGCCCGGCACTGTTCCCACGTGCGGCGACAAAAAACTGTTTATAATTTTTCCCTGCGTTAAGTAATAAAAGGGGTCACATGATCACCTCGTGAGAAACACCTAGCCGTGAGAGAAATTCAACTCTCTATTCTTCAAAAGCTTTTTCACTCTTTGTGGCGACTATCCTGATATGGCGTTATTCTTTTTTCTGCTGCAACGTTTTCTTTTTTCCTGCAAGCTGTGCGTGCTTTCTGTGTGAAACCCGATGTTTAATAGTATCGAATTTTGATTTATTCATATACTGTGTGTAGTGCTCATACACCAATTAAATATACACTGACGGAAAAAAATCCCAACACCAAGAAGGAGTTGTGTTAGATAAACGACAGTTGGTAGGCGGTGAGAGTACACGTATTCGCGCTCGGCGCATACGTGTGGCGCTAGTAGCGCCCCTCGGAACATGCAAAGCAGGTTTGCTGTAAATACGCGCTGTAACGTTCGTGAGCGTTAGTTATCGTTGAGATTCGAAGTAGGGTGTTGATGTTAGTCAAGAATGCCTTTAAGAAGACGAAGAAGCCATTATCAACAGCTCACGGAGTTTGAACGAGGTCGTGTAATAGGGCTACGAGAAGGTGGATTTTCTTTCCGCAATATTGCAGAACGACTTGGTAGGAATGCAGCCACTGTGCATGATTGTTGGCAGCAGTGGTCAAGGGAAGGTACTGCCTCAAGAAGACCGGGTTCCGGCCGGCCACGTGGCACTACTGAGACGGAAGACCGCCGTGTACGGCGTATGGCCGTGGCGCATCGTACCGCGTCTGCGGCAGCAATTCGAGCTGCAGTTACCCCCACAGTGACACAATGAACTGTTTCAAATCAGTTACTTGAAGGACAGCTCCGAGCCAGACGTCCTGTAGCGTGCATTCCACTTACTCCAAACCAGTGCCGTTTGCGACGTCAGTGGTGTCAAGCTAGAGCTCATTGGAGGACGGAGTGGAGATCTGTTGTGTTTCCTGATGAAAGGCCGTTCTGCCTGGGTGCCAGGGATGGCCGTGTGTTGGTTAGAAGGAGGCCAGGTGAGCGCCTGCAACCAACCTGTCTTCGGCCGAGACACACTGGACCTACACCTGGAGTTATGGTCTGGGGAGCAATTTCCTATGACAGCAGGAGCACTCTCGTGGTTATCCCACACACCCTGACGGCACAGTTGTACGTCGGTCTGGTGATTCAACCTGTTGTGCTGCCATTCATGAACAGCACTCCAGGGGTGTTTTCCAATAGGACAACGCTCGCCCGCATACCGCTGTTGTAACCCAACATGCTCTACAGAGTGTCGACATGTTGCCGTGGCCTGCTAGATCACCATATCTTTCACTAATCGAGCACGTATGGGACATCATTGGACGACAACTCCAGCGTCACCCCCAACCAGCATTAACCGTCCCTGTATTGACCGACCAAGTGTAACAGGCATGGAACTCCATCCCACAAACTGACATCCAGCACCTGTACGACACAATGCATGAACGTTTGCGTGCTTGCATTCAACATTCTGGCGGTTACACCGGTTATTAATGTACCAGCATTTCACATTTAAAATGGCTCTTCTCGCGCTTACATTAAGCTGTGATCTTGAAACTTTAATCGATTAAATATGTTACCTATACAAATGTATTGCCGCCATTTCATTCCTCTACAGCTATTTTTTCGTGGTGTTGGGATTTTTTTCCGTCAGTGTATATATTCTCTTCTCCATCACCATCAATGGATAGCCTTACTCAAGGTGAGTTATTTATTCGCATGCAATAATTTCTCCGAAGCTTCGTGAGAACCATTGGAACGTTGCGCTATTGGCTTACCGAAGGCAATAACAGATGTAGATAAATAAACATTCTGTTTTATATATCACACTAATAACAAACAACAACAAGAATTTACTGCGTGGAAACGTACAAGCGAACGACATCCATTTGCAAAATGTCACAAAAGCGTCCAACTGGAGCACAGTATCAACGAAAGAAAAAAGACAGATCGCGGGCGAAGAAACTTCCACCACTCGATCAGTTTCCTTTTGCCGCAGAGTCAAAAAAGCTGAAGGGCCGTTTCTAATGAAAGGAATGATGATTTGTCTAGCACGTCAACTGTTCAAAGTTTAGAAATAATCATTTTACAAGAACGCAGCTCTTCAGAAACGAGTGAAAGTAAAATGGGCGATTATGAAATTACAAAACTCGGTGAAAATTAGAAAAAGAAAGTGAGAAGAAATTGCACAACCCGTTGTCATGAAATAATTCACTGCCTACCCAAAATACTATGTCTGTCGAGTATTTTTCGCTGCTAAACACTCGACAGACATAAGCTATTACGTTGCTCATGTTCTTGATCCAAAAGCCAAGTCCTTCATTATTGAAAGCGGTTCCTACTTCATCATTGAAAGTGGGTTAACCTTGGTTCCTACCGGCTTAAGGGCCGTTTCCGGCGCATCGTGTTAATCCTGATTGGCTGATTGATAATCTTGCATTATGTACTTCTGTTCCAAAAATTACATAAAAACTTAACTAGGTACCCCTTTCGGTACCTCTCTCGGATGCTCATGTATTGATGATCTGTTGTTTGTCACTAGTTCTTTTTAAGATGGTCTTGTATCTGGCGCTTTTTGGCCAAATATGGCCCTTGCGCCATTAAAATCCACCAACCAACCCCCTTACTTTTCCAGACGCTTTCCCTGACATCTTGACCCCCCCCCCCCCACACACACACCCCGTAAAACATATCTTCCCTCGTGTTCGAAATCCTGGGAAAATTAGTGTGCTTAGGGGTGCTAAAGTAAATCTTGCGGGGAGCACACGTTATGCTACTTACGTCACGGGGGAAGGGGGGGGGTATTCGTTACCACAATAACCTAAATATCATGCAATATGCTGTCCACAATATCCGATCTCGCTACAGAACTTCAATATTAAGTCTTCCGACAGACGATTGAAATTTAATAGTTGATCAAACCTCAAGTATTCCCGCAAACTGCTCTTATTACCGAACATTTTCTGAAAATTTAGAGTTTTCCGTTACCGCCTCTTAAAAACGAGAGTTTGCCGGGTGGCGCAATGGTCTAAGGCGTTGGCCTCGGATCATTCGTCCGTAAGGGGTCCGGGTTCGAATCCCGGTCAGGCATGGATGTTGTGTTTGTCTTACGGCACTGGCTCTCTCCCTTCCCTGGAACCAGTGACCCTAAATTAGGGACGGGCGACTGCTTATAGCCCATTGAGTTGCTCACGGTGGTCGTTAAACCTCCAATCCAAAAACGAGAGTTTTCCGTTATTGAGCTGAGAAAGATGAACAAGAGTACTTTTTGCCCAATTCACGTATGAAAAATCCGAGAAATTCAGGTTTTTTCCCGCCTTTTCATTGAAAAGATTGTACCAGGAATATGCTTATTTAATTCACAAAAAGGAGTTACGGAGAATGGCTCGTGAATTTGAAGAAATGTTTTACAATGCAGATCACTGGCTTCTCTCATTGCGACCCTCAACTGAACGCTGATACTCCACGAGCCGGTCTGCCTGATTTACATATACACCGCGCTCACGTGCAGTCTTGGACGTCGGGGTGAGACATCTACGTGACGAGGGCAGATGTCTTTGCGAAGTGCGTTGTTGGTGTAAAGGTTAGTGGAGAGAGAAACACGTGTATATTTTCTCGGAAAGACGAATTTGGAAGAGCATGAAGCAAACCAAAAAAAAAAAGTAGGAAGATGAAGCCTAGTCTGCTGAAGAGTGAAGCAAGTTTCATCTCGAGGTAAGTGACTGAAAGATGATAAGTTGCTGCAACGAAACTTCCTGAAAGTTGATTGCCAACAAAATATTTGCTAATAATCGAGATTTAGCGCTTATTTTGAGAAAATCTACATACCTTAGTGACAGGCGCAACGCCACAGGTGGTCTAGGGTGGGATTCAGACCACCAAACTTTTCTTTGAGCCCACTTTTTAGGCCCCCTCCCCCAAAAAAAATATCTAAGAAGTTAGAATACATTGAGAGTGCAGCCATCAGCGATTTTAGGTAACTTAGATAAATTTTTTGAATTCACAGAATTTTTGTTATATACAGTTAATTTTATGTTGTACAATTCTGTGAAATGGAAGGAGTTTTCTGAGCAATGTCTAAGAGAGTGGTAGAAGACACCATTTTTGTAATTATAGCTTAAAAAGATAAGAGAAAGAGATATTTCTTGCCAGATTACAAACCAAAATTCATAAACTGCCTCATGACAGCAAATATTAAAAAAAATTAAAATGACATAAGTAAGCTAAAGTTGCAAAGAAATAGTAACTTTTTAAAGGCCACGGAGGTTCGTACCTACATGGTTTCCAGTTCTGCATACACTGAAAAAATACTACATAGAATGTATACCTGATTTATTTGTTTTTCACTGGTGGGTAACATCAGCAGCGTGGGGTAATATCTACACGCGAAATAATTTTTTTGGCTAAGTTGCCAAGAACTTCAACATTTGTGTAGCCTACCCAGTTTGAACTACTGGAGTTGCCACTGTTTAGTGATGGCATTTACCCTCACGCTCATTGTGTAATCACTAGAAGATTGCAGGTTCTATTTCAAGGGAGCAGCGAATAAAAATAACAAATAAGATCGCGCATAAAATATTTTTGTTTCTGTAAATGTGGAGTTTTTTCATAGCGAAGAGGGAGCGTTAAAACTCCTTGTTACACTTCTCACAGTACTATCAGCGTCCACCTAACATTATCGTGCCACTTTTGAGGTCCCCTTTCTCTTTTCATGCCAGAAAATCAACAGCATCAGCTAACGTCTCTCGAAATCAAGTAATTTCTTTTTTCTCGGTGGGGGAGTACTTTTTTTTTGAAGTCAAAGCAATTGGGTCCGCCCTGGTGGCGTAGTGGTCTAAGTGCTGGGTTGTGACCATTCGTCCGAGTCTGGTTCGAATCCCCGTGAGGCATGGATGTTGTTTGCCTTACGGACCTGGCTTTCTCCCTTACCTGGAACCGGTGTCCCTAAATTTGGGACGGGTGACTGCTTATAACCCATCGAATTTCTTACAGTTGTCGTTAAAGCCCCCTTCCCCCAAAAAATATAGTAGAAAGTGATTTAAAATGTTAGTTTCGCTTTGGATACGAACTGTGTATCATATCAGTTACGAAACCTAGTCAGAAAGTGACTTTGAAAAAGAGAACTTTTATTTCAGTCATTTTGAAAATAAAAGTTCTTTTTAAAGTCATTATCTGGTAGAAAATTTTACATTATTTTTAGCAACAAGAATTACTGTACACAAATAAGATTCCATCTTTGTCGCACAAGGATGAACAAACTTTTGTTTTTTACGTAGTTCGCAGTAACTTAACAACAAAAAAGTACTAGCGGCATTTGTGCAAAAATGTTAATTTACAATTCTACACGCCCCCCCTCCCCCTTCCGTCCCTGGTGGAGTCAGCGGTCTGACATCACTGGCCGTATGGCGTAAAGGATCATCACCTCCAGAAGTTTTCGGTATACTGTCACAGCGGATATCGCCATTCAAGTTGCTGCTCCTATGTCCGATCTCAATTGACGTGGTGTTGACATCTGTTCCTCCAGGCGCACGATACAACATGGCGGTCCTTCCTTGGGCTTGTTGCTCGTGGTCTCTTACCACCGAATCGTCTGCGTGTGCTCTGCATTTGTTGCCAATTTAGACTATTTTACGCAGCATTGGGTTTGCAGAATTCTGATTTAGTTGCTATTTAGTTGTGTTTATGCTTTTTCTTTACATTTTTTTAATCATTTCTTTACCCTCAAACTTTGAAATCGAACGTAATTGCATTGTTTGTCAAGAAAAACTAATTTCGTTTCGCCATGCTGGTAATCAGTGTTATCAGTTCATGTGGTTCTCAACTACATCTAGTTGATTTTGTACAAGACTTTGTAGTAAAATTCTGATTTAATTGATAGTTGAGTCGTCGGGTTGACAGCCCGAAAAATTTAATAGAGTTCATTATTATTATTTTTTTTTTTTCTGTACACAGTTTTTGTTTCTTTACCTGCATAAACTTTGAAATCAAACTTAAATAAATGCGTTGTCAGCTCAGAATCATCAAGTTCAATTCTCTATGTTAACGCTGAGTGTTCATTGTTTTCAATTTAGTTGATTCTCAGCGGGAACTGGTTGATTTTATGTATCATCTGGGTGGAAAAATTCTGGTTTTATAGTACAGTCGTTTTGTTAACTCGAAAAACTTATTTTTAGTTGCATTCATTATTTCAAATTTTGTTTATCTGTAAGCTTTGCAATCAATCGTAACTGCATTTGTGACGGATATCTCTATTTTAAAGCTTCCTTTTGAGTGTTTTTTTTTTTTTAATTCCGGGTTTATCGACCACCGTGAGCAATTCTACGGGATCTGAGCAGTCGCCCGTCTCGAATTTGGGGTCATTGGTTTCAGGGTGAAGGGGTGCCGTGAAGCAAGTGCACCACCCATGCCGCATCCGGGACTCTGTCCTACACCCACTGCGCCACCAGGACGTCATTTTTCGTTTCTTTCTTCTATGTACATTATGTTACTCAGTGATGTAATTCTAAATGACAAAGTGCCTTAGCGGAGAACAGATCGGTAAAACACAACCTGAAAAGAATTTCCTAAAAAATTTCAAAAGTACTGGAAAACCTTGTTTGCAGTTTTTATTTAGCATTTTTATTAAATTTTCATTGCTTACTAATTTTATTTATATCAAAATAGCTGAATTCGATCAATTTTAAATGAACGCAAAAATAGAATAATAATAACGTTTCGTACAATAACATTTTTATTATACATCGACTATAGTTTCGCAGAGCCTTTGGCTCGGCTTCCATTCGTCCTGAGGAAGCCGAGCCAAACGCTCTGCGAAACTATAGTCGATGTATAGTAAAAATGTTATTGTACGAAACGTTATTATTATTCTATCTTAACACCGCAAGCTTAGTAGTCACAAATTATATAGAACGCAAAAATGTTACATTAGAGTTTGTATATACTGAAATATAAACTTTTTAATACCGCTCTCTCGTTCTACACGATTCCTCTACCAATAATAATACATTTTATAGTTACATTGAACAGATGCAATATAGTGACTAATACAGTTTTTTCTAAAATTATGAGGTGGATTTAGGTGATTTCTTTTGTGTAACCTAGAAGGAATACTAGAACCGATAGTTGGTGGCTAGTAGTTCAATAGGAATGCTCTTCTCTACTGCAAACGATCATCACCCAGCCTTCACGACTACTTAATTAGCACGTCTTTTGTAAAAAAAGATCGTGCTTCTGTTATCGGTTTGTCCGTCCGTCCGTCCGTCCGTCTGTACCCACGGTATCTCTGCAACTATTAGTCCGATTTGAACATTTTTTTTTTGCATTCGAAAGCTTGAAATATGTGAAGGATGATCCTTTATTTTGTTTTTTCTTTTACGATGTACAATTTTGCCGCTAGGGGGCGTAAATGCAGATGATGTCGAATTCAAAATTACGTTTTAATCCACATATTTGCTTCTAAACATCCGATTGAAAAAAAATTTTTATCTTTCGATTCCATTTATGTCGAAGAGTGTTTTAGATATAGTTTCATTTTCAAATTACGCATAGATTTTCCGCTAGGGGGCGTAAAAGTAAATTACATTTTTTCCGATAACTCTTCTCCTAAAACTCCGATTTGAAAAATCTTTTTTCAGCGGATACATCTCCTAATGGAAAATCTTTTGCTTATAATTTCGAATTTTTGGTAAAAAATACTTTGGACACCAGGGGGCGTAAGTGTTAATTTTTGCTTCTGATGTATTTGCCATAAAATCTGAGCTTCTAACATAGCGATTGAAAAAATTCTGGGACTGATGCCACTCACATCGATAAACCTTTTCGGAATATTTTCTTCTTAAAATATTCCACAGTTTCTCCGCCAGGGGGCGTAGATGTATATCTTATGTTTGTCAATATCTCTACTTCTAGGTGTCCGATTTGAAAAATTCCTTCTTTGTTGGATAGTGTTTTCGGTGTGACATGTTTTTCATATAATTTAAAATTTTCAAGTAATTCATAGACTTTCCGCTAGGGGGCGTAAAGGTAAATTGCGTTTCGCCCTATATCTCTGCTTCTAAATCTCCGATTTGAAAAATTCTTTCTGCACCGGATACAGCTCCTGATGGGAAATCATTTGCACATCATTTCTAATTTTTGTAAAAAAATTGTTTGGCCACCAGGGGGCGTAAATCTTAATTTCCGCTTCTGATGTATTTGCAGCAAAATATGAGCTTCTAAATTCTCGATTAAAAAAACGTCGTTTGTAGACCGATACTACTCATGTCGACAAACCTTTTAGGAACATTTTGTTTTTAAAATAGTGCATGGTTTCTGCGCCAGGGGGCGTAGACGTATATCTTATTTTTGTCAATATCTCGAATTCTAGGAGTCCGATTTAAAAAATCCTTCTTTGTTGGATAGTGTTTCTAGTGTGACATGTTTTCCTAAAAATTCAAAATTTTCAAGTAATTCATAGACTTTCCGCTATGGGGCGTAAAGGTAAATTGCGTTTCCCACTATTTCTCTGCTTCTAAACCTCCGATTTGAAAAATTCCTTCTGCACCGGATACAGCTCCTGATGGGAAATCCTTTGCACATAATTTCTAATTTTTGTAAAAAAAATGGTTTGGCCACCAGGTGGCGTAAGTCTTAATTTTCACTTCTGATGCATTTGCAGCAAAATATGAGCTTCTAAAATCTCGATTGAAAAAAAAAGTCTTTTGTTGACCGATGCTACTCATGTCGACAAACCTTTTAGGAACACTTTCTGCCGCCCCGGTGGCGCAGTGGTCTAAGGCGTTGGCTTCTGATCATTCGTCCGAAGGGGAACCGGGTTCGAATCCCGGTGAGGCATGGATGTTGTGTTTGTCTTACGGCACTGGCTCTCTCCCTTCCCTGGAACCAGTGACCCTAAATTAGGGACGGGCGGCTGCTTATAGCCCATTGAGTTGCTCACGGTGGTCTTTAAACCTCCAATAAAAAAAAAAAAAGAGCACTTTCTTCTTGAAATAATGCATGGTTTCTACGCTAGGGGCGTAGATGTATATCTTATTTTTATCAATATCTCTACTTCTAAAAGTTAAATTTGAAAAATTCCTTCGTTGTCGGATAGTGTTTCCGATGCGAAATGTTTTTCCTATAAATTCAAAATTTTCAAGTAAATCATTTAAGACTTTCCGCTAGGGCGCATAAAGGTAAATTGCGTTTTCTGCTCCTAAAACTCTGATTTGAAAAATGCTTCCTGTATCGCATACAAGACCTGATGGAAAATATTTTTCACATAATTTCTGATGTTTTGTAAAGAATGGTTTGGCCACCAGGGGTCATAAGTGTTAATTTCTGATTCTGATATATTTGTTGTAAAATCTGGGCTTCTGAAAACTCGACTAAAATTTTTTCTTGGACCGATACCGCTCATATGGATAAACCTTTTGAGAATACTTTCTTCCTAAAATAATGCATGGTTTTCCCACCAAGGGACGTAAAGTCACATCTTATTTTTGTCGATAACTCATTTTCTAAGAGTTCGTAAGCTCAAGACTCCGTTTACACCAATATCTGAGGGATTAAAGACCCGATTGAAAAACTTCTTTCTTCCGTCAGATACAATTGTTTTCCATACCGGTTCCATTACCTTTGAATAGCTTTGATAAATTTAATTTGCGTCAGAACGGTTTAAAAGACGAGCTTATTACACCCGAAAATTCGGTGTCATCTTTTTTGTTTTTTTGTTTTTTTCGCTCATTTTCGGATTTTTTGTTTGTGGGTTTAACGACCACCGTGAGCAACTCAATGGGCTATAAACAGTCGCCGTCCCTAATTTAGGGCCACTGGCTCTAGGGAAAGGAGAGAGCCAGTGCCTTACGATGAATACAATAGCCATGCCTCACTGGGATCCGAACCCGGACCTATCTCGGACGAATGGTCAGGAGCCGGTTCTTAGACCACTGCGCCACCGGGGCGGCATTCGCATACTTCCACGGAGTATCCACCGCCTATAACTTTATTTTTACTAGCGTCAAGACAAAAGAGTTCACATCCTGTCTTTACACTAGAACCTCTATGATTCGTGAGACGCCCTAGAGCGTGATCCGAGTGCATCGTGTCACCTCTACACTATATATTCATATAACGTTTGTTTCTGGGTGTAACGACCGCACCATGAGTGATTTGTAAGGCTATGTAAATAGCTGTCCGTCCCCAATTTCTGGCCACTGGGTCCAGAGAAGGAACAGATCTTGCTCCATCAGACAAACACACGACTCATACCTCAAGCCGGGGCCGAGAACTGACAAAAGATCAAAGTACACCGCCTCGGACCACTCTACCACAGGGGCGGCCATCTCTGTTGTACGGACGTTCTGTTAAGATATTGGTTTGCTTGCAAACAGAACAGTTTCTCTATTTTTGCATACATGATCATCTAAACAAATGACTTTGTCCTGCTTTTCTTTCCACCTAACCACCAAGAGTGCCTTAGCGCCGCTAAGCTTAGAAAAATAGCGCCTCTAAGGTGCACTAAGCCCCTTTTACATCAGTGGCTTTGAAAAATTCGGTTTACTTTTAAACGCTCAGAAGGGATTTCCGCGACAGAGCACAGATGACTGATTAGCTGTTCATCCTTTCGGCGTATTCGGAAAGGTCACGATTGTTAGCTGCATTTTCTTTCTGAACGATTCATCAGATCACACTTAAGTTTTGGCAACAACTGATAGCTAGTCAAAAGGTAAATAAAATAAGTATGTTTTCAGAGTGAAAGGAGAGTCTAAGATTAGATGACGAGTTGAATGATAATGGCTGTTCCGTGATCATGTTTTATTAGTTGCTAACATACACTGCCGGACAATTGCTAAGGACGGATGACAATAGCAACCATAAAATGGAAGGCAGGAAAATGTGGAAATTAGCATAAGTGCGGGATACAGTAAGACGTGTTGTGCGTATGCAAATTTTGGATTGCCGAACTTGTTCGTGACGTCATAGCGCTGATAAGAGCTATAAAGGATTTGACGCGTATTGACCGTTGTTGTTCAAACGCAAAGTTGAAAGGGAAAGAATCAATTGACGAACTTGCAATTTTCAGTATGTCTTCCCGACATCACCTAGATGATTTTACGCATAGCCGTATTATTGGCAAGATTGAAGAAGGGCGAAAAATAACAGATGATGCCAGGGAGTTCGACGTCAGCCACAGTGTTGTTTCAAGGCTTTGGAAATCATTTCAAACAAATGGAGAGTGTAGCAAACGTCACGGGGGAGGTCGTGTTTGCAGTACGACACCTGCAGAAGATCGGTACATAGTGCTATCAACAAAAAGACACCGGCGCAGCACAGCTAGTGAGGTAGCAAATCAGTTTATGGCTGCTGCTGGCAAGCGGATCTCCCGAAAAACTGTCGTCAGACGTTTGCATGAAGGAGGACTATGCGCCCGCCGTCCTGTTGTGTGCATCCCATTGTCCAGACGTCACCGTACCGCCCGTTTGCAATGGTGCCATCAACATCGCAATTGGACTGATAACGACTGGTCTGCTGTCCTCTTCTCAGATGAGAGTAGATACAGTCTATCGTCGGATTGTCGACAACAACTGATCTGGCGTGATAGTGGTACTGCATATTGTCCAGCAACCATGCAGGAAAGGGACCGATATCCCACATGTAGTGTCATGGTATAGGCTGGCATCATGATCAATGGCCGTACGTCCCTCTATGTGCTTCCAACTGGGACTATGACTGGCCAACGATACATTTATGATGTTCTGCTACCTCATGTTAGCATGTTCCGTGGTGCTGTCGGTGATAGATTCATTTTCATGGACGACAACGCAACATGTCATCGAACAGTCGCTGTCCAGGAGTGCCTTGAGAGCGAGGATATTCAACGCCTCGTATGGCCAGCACGTTCTCCAGATCTGAATCCCATTGAAAGTGTGTGGATGCTTTGGGGAGGACGCTTGCTGGTCGCAATGCCCTCCAATAAACAAGGACACCCTCATCCGTGCACTGACAGAGGAATGGTATAAATTACCCCAACAGCTGCTTGATAATGTTGTGCAAAGCATGACACGACGTGTGGAATCTTGCATCGCCCTCCATGGTGGCCATATCCCGTATTGACATCTTACGCCGGAACGCCTGTGGACGGTAATTGCATTTTTTTCACGTTTACGTATTCTGCACAAAATGGCCTGTTTGTCCCTTGAACACGTTCCAAAGCCTTCTGGATTTCAGAGCACAATAAATTGTCTTTCTTGTAATGTCCTGGCATTCTGACATTATTTTATTTCACTTGGCATCCAACCACACTTACTTTTTTATGCGCTATATAGCCGTTTATGATCCGTCCTTAGCAATTGTCCAGCAGTGTATTACGACGAGTGTTTCCTACTGGTTTGGTTTCACTAAGTTGTACGACGAGCCACATACCTGCAACTGAAGAGGAATAACGCTTGAGATTTTCAAAAGTAAGTAGTTTCTCAATTGAATGAAACTTGCCATTTAGTGCCTTGCTAGATTTATTATGCAACTGGTTAGTTAGTATTCAAGAGATTAATTATTTAACAACTGTCGAACGACCACGAGTGATGTTTAAAACATTACTCATGGTCAGCTTGGGGGGGGGGGGAGGTACGCCTCCTGAGCATCTACTGCTATATGGAGTACTTAATCACTAAATTGGAGCCACTGGTTCCTGGAAAGGGACAACCAGAGTCCGGGGACAAAGTTAGCCACCCACGACTCATGCCAGGGCCCATCTCTGTCTCAAGCCAGTATTCCACGCATCTGACCACTCGGCCACGAGAGAGGCACATTATTAGCTGAAAATCAATATCTTTCCGATTATGGATTTTGTTTCTGAACGGCTTTCATTTCTGATGTTCATTTCTCGTAAGATTGCCTCTCCTAGACTTATAATAACACAGGCTGGAGGACACGAGTGCAAGCAAGCGGTTGGATTGAAGCCTGTGGTTGTACACAGTGTTGTCAGTTTGATTTTAGACTAGACTGAGTTGACACAAGCAACACTTGGTGGGTGAAGTGATGTTTTAGATAACAGGTGAATAATCTGGAAGAGTGACGGAAAGCATTGGCTGTGTCTTAATTCAATTTCGCTTGCTTTCTGTTGTTGTCGTCCAAGTGTAACTGATATTTACTATTCCCGGAATTAAACCCTGATATCATCGTAGAAAATGAAATCTGCGTTATATAAAATATTGTAAAATTAAAGCCTTGAGTCATAAAAACTAATAAAAACTACAGCAGTGGCTGTCCAACATCAGTATGCCATAACCCTATGTATGCGTGTGGCATCCTGGTAGCTGAGTGGTCAGAGGCCCAGGCTTATTGGCCGAAGGCGAGATAAGTTGTGCCCCAGGGCAGCCCTCCCCGGAGCAAATGATCTCAAACCAGGGCCGCGCATGTACATTTGTATGTAGATATGCTTGTATGTATATATACACGATAGAGTCACATTATTGTGACCACCAGCTAATATCCAGAGTAACTGCCGTGTGGAGCGCGGACAGCAGCTATACGGGCTGGGAGTGATTCAGTAAGGTGCTGGAAGGTGTTTACAGCACAATTATGTGGAGCCACGCTGACTGCAGTGCATCTGACACCTGCTGGAGGGTGCGTGGTGGAGTAACCATAGAGCGAACAACACAATTGAGGTGGGCCCACAGATGCTCAATTGGGTTTTAAGTCTGGGAAAATTAGGGTGCAAGGGAAGTACTTTGAAGTCTTCATCGTGCTCTTCCAAACCACTCTGACATTTCTAGCTGTGTGACTTGTCGTTCTGGGATATCTCATCCGCCCCAGGGAAGACAAGCAGCATGAATAGGTGTACGTGGTCTGCAAGGATGGATTCATAACGAATTCGGTCCGTGGTGTCTTCCACAGGTATGAGTGGACCCAGAGAATGCCACGAAAACATTCCCCAGACCATAACGCTGCTCCCACCAGCTTGTGTTCTTCCAGCAATGGTTTAAGAGTGTTTGTTCTCAGATGTTTCTCGCCTTATACGCCAACGTCCATCCGCTCGATGAAGCAGAAAACGTGACTCCTCGGAGAACGCAATCCTTTGCCAATCCGCGGAGGTCCGATTCCGATACTGCCGTGCAAATTGTAAGCCTTTTCTGCCGATGCACCTTCGTTAGCATATAGGTGCAGTGACCATCCGTCTGCATCGGAATCCCATACGCAGCAGGGTTCGCCGAACTGTCGTTTTAGACACTTCCGGTAGCCCTCTGGTTCATTCGGACCAGTGAGTTGCTCCACTGTAGCGTGTGGATCGGCTCTCACGCACCTTCGAAGCCGACGTTCATCTCTCGCATCAATGACACTTTTTGCTCCGCAGTTTTCATGTCACTCATTCACAATGGTGCCATTTCTCCAATCACGATACACTTTAACCACAGCAGCACGCGAACAGTTCACAAACTGCGCTGCTTCAGAAATACTGCCACCCTTGGCACAAAAGCCGATAATCATCCCTTTTTGCAAATCTGATAAATCGCTCCTTTTATCCATGACAGCAACGAGTGATACCTTTTCAGAATGTCTACAGCACACCTTATATACCCTCCAAGCCAGCTCACGACACGTGCCTTCTTTTATTGGCTACGCGTTGTTGACGTCAAAAGTAGGAGGTGGTGACAATAATGTGACTTGACTCTGTGTGTGTGGGGGGGAGTTCCTTTAGCCTGAAATAACTTGCGAACGGAGAGAATTACAGTTATGCAAGTGAGATAACGGTATAGTAAAGCGACTACGCCCGATCGAATGCAATCCATAGCAGCGCCCCTAGTGGCGAAATGCGGAGGTTAGCCATTGCAAATCGAAAATTAAAAGAGATAGAGCAAACTTTCCAATTACAAAGTTGTAGAGCATCAATTAATTAGTACAAAACAACATTTGTTTTACACGGATAAGATAAATTATCGCCTGAATACCCTAAAATGTCAGAAATCGACGCGCAACCTTTTGTGTGAACGTTTGAAGGGAACAGGCATAGGTATGAGCAAATACACACAATTTATTGCATAAATGCGTACTTATGTCAATACAGTTTGATGACGTCAGACAAAACATAAACAAAAAAGGCAAACTGGCGCACAGTGATAAAAAGTCAATGTCGGGTATGTTCGAAGAGTTCACCATTGCCCACGATACACATTCGTATTCGTGAAAGCAACTCTGCATGCACATTCCTCAGCATGGAAGGTGTCACACTATTGCAAGCATCTGTAACACGACGACGTAGATCCAGCAGACTTGTAGGCGCTGTTGCATACACCTGATTTTTTACGTAATCTCAGAGAAAGAAATCCAACGGAGTGAGGTCCGGCGATCGTGGAGGCCATTCAACAGCACCACCATACCCGATGATTCGTTTGCCCAAAACAATCTGTGAGAAAGCGTCGCACTGCTGCTGGCTGGTGTGCAGGGACACCGTCATGTTGGAACCAGAAAGAACGTAATGCGGACAGGGGAATGTCATCTAAAAAGTCAGGTATGATATCCTGTAATAGTTGGAGGTATTTCTGTCCGTTTAATGTGCCTTCGTAGAACACAGGTCCCACTAAGCGGTTCTTCCAAATACCGTACCACACGTTAATGGACCAACGCACTTGATGTCTGGTGGATCGTCCCCACAAGGGATTTTCCATCGCCCAGTGGTGGGCGTTGTGTCGGTTTAGTAATCCGGTACGGTGGAACACCGTAAATAAGCACCATCTCGCAATATTGGGAGTGAGTGAAGCTCGCCATTCTCACACGCCGTACGTAGACCTGAACTTCTGATCAGGTTACATCCTGCTAGTGGTTTTTATATCGTAGGCACGGTACAACGTCACAATCTGCATTTGCATACGGCTACATTTGCGAAATGTGAATATGCAGATTCCAATAGTCGCGCAGCGATTTCGAACATTTTAGGGTATTCAGACGACAATTTATCTTATCCGTGTAAAACAAATGTCGTTTTGTACTAATTAATTTATGCTCTACAACTTTGTATTTGGAAATTTTGCTCTATCTCTTTTCGTTTTCGATTTGCAATGGCTAACTTCCGCATTTCGCCACTAGGGGCGCTGCTATCGGTTGCATTCGATTGGGTGTAGTCGCTTTACTATACCGTTATCTCCCTTGCATTACTGTACCTTTTTTCGTTCGCAAGTTATTTCAGGCTAAAGGGACTTTCCTATGCACCCTGTATATAATGTTAGGTCAGGCGATGCGCAACATAACACCCTATCCTTGACAAATGTCAACCTCGCCTTCTCGTGGTGCATCCTGTTCCCACTAAAGGGGCTCTGACGACCGCCAATAGCGGTATAACTATATCATCGGGATTAGAGGAAATGCTATCCCACACTCACAAACCCGCTCGGTATACTATATCATCAGGATTACAGGAAATGATATCCTACAATCTCCAACCCGCTTGGCCAGCGTGGTGAGTTATGGCCAAACCCCTCCAAAATGACTCCACAACTTAAATCTTGGCCCTCAGTCTCTGGCAGCTGGAATGTACCTGGCCAAGGCAGTGGCCAGTGCGACATGAAGGCAGAGGGTGCTGAGAATCACCGGAGGACCGAACTAAGCTGCCATTTGATGCTGACCTTGGATACTTACAATGGACGCTCTCTATCTTCTAATTCAAGGCTTCTTGAATTGGAAGAGGAACTACAAAGGATCAAGTGGGACATCGTCGGACTAATTGAGGTAAGGAGAAAAGGAGAAGATCTCATTGAACTGAAAAGTGGACATCTCTTCTACTATCGTGTGACAGATACTGGCAGAACTAGTGGTGTTGGATTTATAATAAACAAGAAACTGAAGGATAAAGTTGTAGAAGTTGAAAGTTCCTCTGATAGAGCTGCACGACTCGTTATCCAACTCTCGAGAAGATACCAGGCTCAGATTATTCAAACTTATGCACCCACCACAAGTCATTCTGAAGAAGAAATTGAAGAATTTTATGAGGAAATTCGTCATCTAAATAATACAGGCAAGCAGCACTTAAAGATAATTATGGGAGATTTCAATGCAAAAATAGGGCAACAGAATGAAACTTCAGTAGGTAAATTCGGTCACGGCAACAGAAGCCAGCGTGGAAATACTCTCGTAGAGTTTGCAGAGGCAGAAGGGTTTTTCATCTTGAACTCCTTTTTCAAGAAGAAGCCACACAGGAAATGGACATGGAGACATCCAAATGGGACGACAAATGAAATTGATTTTATTATGTGTAACAAAAAATTCGTCATAGAAGACTGCAGTGTGCTAAACAAGTTCAACATAGGTAGTGACCATAGATTGGTGAGATGTAAGATGCACCTCAACACTAAACTCGAACGTGGCAAGCTCATAAGACAAACAAAATGTATTGACATAACCAACAATAAAAAACACCATAATACCTTCAAGTTGGAACTGAAGAACAAATTATCTGCTTTAGAAGGCCTAAAATCGGAAGAAGTGGATATTTCTGAAGTTAACAGAAAAGTAACCAAAGCTCTTATGGAAACAGCAACAAAATTAGCTGGGTCTAAGAACAAGTTGCATGCAAACAAATTATCAGGAAAAACCGAAATGTTGATGCAAAAAAGAAGAAAGATGAGGACAACTAAAGAAGATGTGACTTCTAAAGTGGAATATATAGAGCTATGCAAGACAGTACGAAAAAGTATCACTGAAGGCGTATGGAAATTCAACTGTGAACTAGTGAGGAAAGCAATTGAAAACAACCAAAGCCTAAAGATAGCAAAGGGACATCTCAGTAAGGGAAGAAAACAGATTATGGCACTGAGAAAAGAAGATGGTTCTGTAACAAGAAATAGAGGCGAAATTTTGACAAGAGTGAACGATTTCTACTCCAAATTATATGATAGGGTGATACATGTACTCCAGACATCATGAAAGGTACCAGTACCAGAGTTCTTCCAGTCCTCCCAGCAGACGTTGCACATTCAATCAAGAACATGAAGTGGGGGAAAGCTCCACGAGAAGATGGAATTACTGTAGACATCATACAAGAAGCAAGTGGAGAAATTGAAACAGTACTCGCCCAAGTTTTCACTCGATGCCTTAATGAAGGGAAGATTCCTGAGGATTGGACAACGTTACAATGATCCTGCTACATAAAAAAGGTGATATTGAGGATCTCAGAAACTACAGACCTATCAGCCTCCTATCAGTGGTTTATAAAATCTGCACTTAAGTTCTTTCACACCGCTTGAAGGTAACACTGGACATGGTTCAACCGAGAGAACAAGCTGGATTCAGCAGTGGCTACAGCACTATAGATCATATCCACGTACAGAGAGAACTAACTGAAAGAGCGAGGGAATATGAACTTCCATTGTTCATGGCTTTTATCGATTATGAAAAGGCCTTTGATTTGGTGAAACCATCAGCAGTTACAATGGCTTTGAAATTCTGCGGTATTGAAGATGCATACATTAATATTATTAATAACATCTATGAAAATGCAAGTGCAAAGATTCGGCTGTTTGAAAATACAACACACATAAAAATTGGAAAGGGAGAAGAGAGACAAGGTGACACCATATCTCCGAAGCTCTTTAATGCCACAATGGAAAATGTCTTTCAATCGCTGAACTGGGTAAACAAAGGGATACAGATTAACGGAGATTATCTAACTCACCTTCGTTTTGCTAATGACGCAGTTATTTTGAAACTACCCCATCAGAGCTGCAGAGTATGATCCAGGAACTTGCTGACAAGAGTAAAAAAGTGGGATTAAAAATGAAATTTCAGAAGACAAAAGTGATGTACAATGCTTTTACAAGAAATGAAGATTTATCGATTGATGGAAAAAAGCTGGAGATAACAGACACGTACGTTTATCTTGGACAGCAGATATCAAGTGAGGGTAACATTGATGAAGAAATTAATCGACGTATAAAACTTGCCTGGAGAGTTTTTGGAAGAAACAGCATAATTTTCAAGAGGAATATGCCATTATGTCTTAAAAGAAAAGTGTTTGATCAATGCATCCTTCCAGTGCTTACGTATGGTGCAGAGACGTGGACCTTAACTAAAAGAGACATACAAAGGCTGCAGACAACTGAAAGCAGCATGGAAAGGTGCATGCTTGGTGTAACCAGGAGAGATAAGAAGAGGAACTCGTGGATCCGAAAAATGACAAGAGTGGAAGACATCATGATCAGAGTAAAATCGCTGAAATGGCAATGGTATTGGTATTGGTAACTGTGGGTACCATAGTGGTACCCAGTTTATTGCTATAACGAAATACAGACATAGGAGATTCATTAAAAGCTGCAGTACAGAAAACAACAGTGCGGAAAGTAAGTATATCCACGATGCAGCACAAAGTTACACAGAAAGGAAATGAATATGCACACGAACAAGAAAAGACCTAACGGCATGTCAAACACTATAACACATGTGCACAAATGCATGAAATGTACTATGCTATCATAAATCAACTGAACGGAGCTGAAATGTGGTTAGAGCGCAAAACAACATTGAGTACCTCAGCAACTTTATAAAAATAACACAGGTAACAAACGTACCACTATATTAATCCGCGATAGAGGAAAGCATTAATACAGCAAACACTCACACTTATAGGTAATTTAAAAGAAAAACAGGCACAAATTCAGGAAACAACAGATAAGATAATGAGGAGATCACACAAGTAACGAGACCGATTAGTTGTGAAAACACAGCAAAAACACGTAATTATCGCAAATTTAAAATACATTACTTGTGAAACACAGCCAAAGACACAAATAAAGCAAATTTACAATACATTACTTGTGAATCACTGTAAAAACACACAATGAAAACATCAGAATCAACATGCACTAAGTCTGCAAAACCAGGGAATCTGTGAACGGGTTCGCAAATCCCCTAGCATTGTGAGAACAAAAAGTAATCGGTGTGAGGAAGAGAGCTAAAGGTAATCGGTAAAAGGATAGAAGGTATCACATATATGCTTCTCAACGAGCTCCTTCAAGGAGGCGAGACGGCGCGTGTAACGTCTCAAAAAGGCTGATACCGAGGATCGGTGGCACACAGAGATTTAAAAAGTGACACATAAGATTCGAATTGCGTTGCCGCTGCATACAGGTCCTGATCAGGTGAGTGAAGGAATTCTTCAGAACCAACAATCGTACGTGCAGGTTGAAAAAGACGTAAAAGTTGCTGTCTGGATAGTGGTCCAGGAACTGGAGGAAACGTATCAACGGCCTGCAGAACCTCAGCATCAGAGAGAGGATTGACAGGACCTGAGCGGAGAAGCATACTGTTTGAAGAATCATCAGGTGGAGAAACACCGGAACCGGAAACCTCGGGAACACTAGATGAATCCTCAGAATGTGGCACAGAAAGTTGTTTTAACTTTTTCTGTTTTACAGCGCCTTTGGAAGTTCCACTCCGCTTCGAAGAAGAAGCTGAGGCGGATGTATCCATTAGTGGATCAGGCTCACCTCCCAGGTCAGGAGACGAGGAAACGAACGTCGCCGAAGAAGCAGTACGTAGCTGAGCTGCCTTAGTGGAGACTGGTACAACAGCCGAGGCTTCAGGAAGATGTTGCAACAAGGGTATGGTAGACAAGGTTGTAAATGTAGATCCGATATCCGAGAGGCTAGGAGAAGAGCCAGACGGCCGATCTGCCAAACCACCACTCAACACACCCGGATCGGAACACTCCGCTGTAGACACATCTGTAGTCGAAGACAACTCTGTCAATCTTGAAGGTGGATGCACAATCGTACGGGTCGGGAGAGGAGGAAAGGCAGCATTGTCCGTGACGGAAATGTTCGTCTGACGGAGAAACGAAGAATTCGCGTCAGGCAAACTACCGGTAGTGGGGATAGTAGAAAGACCAATATGGTCAGCAGTGGGATGCGAACTTGATGAACGTCCACGTCGAACACGTTCACAGGAGGCAGTGGTGTGATTCTGTGTTAAACAGTGTGTACAATAGTGAGCAGTGAAAATCTTGAAACTGTACGATCGTGCGCCAATTTCAACAGTAGCTTCTGTAGGGCAATCCGCCAAGGCTTTCTCGGTGGGAAAGACGACCAATAACTGACGGCGAGTTCCGGTAGCATGTGCAAATCGAGTTCCGCGGGGAGCGTCAGAGAGGCGACGAACCTTGCTAACAATTTTACAAACATGACTGACAAGGAGAGGAAGTGCAGTATCAGGCACTTCCTGTGGAACAGGATAGAACGTGATGTTCACCGGTCGCTTGGAAAGAGGCGACGGGATGAGATGGTTTGTCCCAATCGAAAGTCCGTTTGCAAGAAAAAAGTCAGCATCCTCCTTGCAATTGAACTGTACCGAAATACCCCGAGGAGTACGGGAAATTCCTGCAATAGACGCAGACGACACATGTCCAGAGAGGGCTTCCATGTAGCGTGGCAATGGAGTATATGGTAAAGCATGAAAGAGCATACCTCTATCCAGGAGGTTATGGAACTCACGGCCAATCTGCGAATTGTCATCTATCGTTACCTTCACCTTGTGGTTGGATACCTGAATAATAGGTGTTGCTTGCAAAAGACCATCTGGTTGAGAGGAATCGGACGTAGAAATAGCGCCTCGTTGCACTTTAGAGGCAAATGACATCCTCGGAAGAGAAGTCTGTTCGGATCCGGCAGGCACAGAAGGCTGTGAGGGAACAGAAGCACAGGCCGAAGGCACGGCAGTAGAATCAGTAGTACCCAGGGAGGGCACCGAGGCAGCTGCAGGAGCTGAAGAAGAAAGCGCAGCCAAGTCCAGTGAAGGCACCGGTGCAGGAGTACTAGAAAAGTGGGAAGGCATCTGAGCAGACACATCTGAGGACGAGAGTATGTTAACTTCCATGGACGTGGGAAGTGTGACGTGACGTGCATCCGCCACGCCCATAGATGATAAGGAAATACCGGAAGCCGCCATGTTGGCAGCTTCCAAACGTAAACAAACGAGCAAACGATAAGAAAACGGATGATAAATATGAACTAATATGAGGATGAGAACGCTAGAAAAGTAGCTCAAAACGTACACAGTACCTTTAAACAGCCGAGCCACGCAACAGGTGAGTGAGGGACGAGGTATTCCACACTAAAATGCATAAAATATTGGAGCCACCAACACTACGTCTATCACGAACGAGCAATGGGCTGGACATATTGCCAGAAGGACAGACCATCGATGGACAGCCGAAATTTTAGACTGGATTCCAAGGGACAGGAAAAGACCCAGAAGAAGACCAAATGGGAGATGGGTGGATAATATTCGAAAGTATGAGGCAGTGACATGGAGGAGACTGGCACAAGACAGACCGTTGTGGAAGAGGCTTGGAGAGACCTTCGTCCAGCAGTGGATTGATAATGGTTGACAATAATGATGATGATGATGATGATATATAAACCAAGGAAGTCAGACAATGCCTGAGGGCGACACAAAATTTTTAAATAAAGTGGATTAAATTAAGTATTATTACGATTTTCATGGAAATATCAAGACCGTCCACTTCTGTCACAGATAATTCTGCTGGAATTCTTGTTTCTTTTTTTTTTTTTTTTTTTTTTATTTGTCGGGGGTTTCAGGAAAGAACCTTACTGAGTTATCCACGTTATCGATCGAAAAATTACTTAATTACCCGTTACATCGATTGGAAGACACTTGTTTGTAATTTTGGGAAAAATAAAGCACCCAAAATTAAATCTTAAATTACACTGGAGCAGGAAGCAAATGGATTGTCTTCATTAGTTTGTTTCTATTTAGTCTGCATTATATATTTGTATGTTGAAATATCTGAATAAATGCAGTGTGGCATACCCGGGGAGTGGAAGAGTGCATTTGCACCCCGAAAATTTGTCTTGGTATTTAGTTGTATGTGCATCATCCAATTACCCGCTTTCACAAATTTAAAATTAATAAAGAATAGAAGTCTTATTTCAGATTCCATCTATATAGCTGAGTTGTAATATAATCGAAGATAAGTGAAATGTTCCTAAACTGTTTTGTAGGAATTCTCCTCGCCTAACGGGCGCCTTGTCATCGTGTCCTTTGCCATTTGTCGGCTGCATTTTACGGCCCTCGGCACCAGCAATACTGGGAGTGAATGGAATTTTATTAGAGCTTAGGGGTATTTTGCTCATGGCGGCATTCGAACTTTTCTTCGAACGGGAGAGTTAGTCTTCGGCTTTTCTGCCTGGAAGAAGTGTCTTATTTATGAGTAGCAGGCGACAGAGACCACCTTTTTGAAGTCGTAGCTACCGGAAAGGCAGAGGGCAGTTGCCCTCCCAGAATAGGTCATACTGTAAAAAATAGAAATGTAAAACGCGTGAATAAATTTGCTGAAAACTGTAGCTCAAAAGGAAAGTTATGAACTTCAGTAATTTCTTTTTACTGAAGACTGCAGCTACCCTGAATATAGTAACCTATCATACGAGGTGTAGACCCTTGATATGTAAGAAAGGAATAGTCCGAAATAGTAGGCAGAGGTATGTAAAACAATTTGTGGATATGCCTAACCGCCGTGACCTTTCGAATAAATACGCCGTAGGGTAAAGAGCTAATCAGCCGTATGAGAGGCTCTCTATCGCAGAAACAGGAACGTTGCTGGACTTCGAAATCCGGATGGGCGAGTAAGATTTTTACTAGAGAAAGTTTGATAGCAACTTTATTAACAAAACACTGAAAAATGAATTTGTGATACTCTTTACTACAGTCTGCGAAGGAATTTGTGCGCCCCCCCCCACTCTTTCTGGATACATAGTCATTAATTTTGGAAGTCTTTTTTGCACTTCTTGGAATACAAAAGAATCCAAAGGTTTGAAATCATTTTTTCACTAACAATCCGTCCATCAATTTTTAATAAAATTAGTAAAACCTAAAGAGTTGCCTACCCGTATAATAAACATGACACGCTGACACATTTGACGCGCCCTAATTGAAAGAAAATTTTATGCCTAGGAGAAGGGTATTAAGGCAAATGTTTTCGTGGATTCGGGTTGAGGCCGCCCCAGTGGCGCAGTGGTCTAAGCGATGGCCTCTGATCATTCGTCGAACGGGGTCCGGGTTCGAATCCCGGTGAGGCATGGATGTTGTGTTTGTCTTACGGCACTGGCTCTCTCCCTTCCCTGGAACCAGTGACCCTAAATTAGGGACGGGCGACTGCTTATAGCCCATTTGAGTTGCTCACGGTGGTCGTTAAACCTCCAATCACAATCACAAATCACACAGATTCGGGTTGAGGGGAAAATAAGCACGCGCAGACACCTGCCCCCTTCTTAACTCCTTTCCTTCAAGCCAGCAACTCTGTCTTGCACTCATGACTTCCAAAGCAGTTCATCAGCTAGGTCCTGCTCCTTCATTGCCCTAGAGCAGGCTAAAAGCGCTGATATAGCTTTAGACTCTACTTTCCGTGTTGGAATTTCCTATCTAGTAGCACAAACAAACAACAGAGCAATTACTAATAACATCAGTGAATACTTATTCACCCTCTTCATTTGCCCCCGATCATACTAACTCGAAAAAAAAAAAAAAAAAAGGCTTAAATTGAGCATTTGGACTAGTGGAGAACAACTGAATTTTTTCGTGGCCCTGTGGATGCTATTTTGATAACCTTTCTACGGAGAAGGGAAAACACACTTCCTAGCGAAAATACGTAGGGCTGCACGATGAAAAAGACGGGAGTCATTATTTCTTGGCATAGTGTAGATTATATTTTTAAGTTAAAAAAAATTAAAATATGACACATCTTGAACTGGGTGGGCGGTAGGGTGGGTGAGACAATTTTAGCCCACCCTCGCACTCCCTTGGTGACGTTCTGCGCAGACAGTCCCTCTGGGCGTAACGGAATTTTTCCAAACCCTACCTCGAAAGCATCTTCCTATCATTAGGCTCACTGTGTGATACTCATTCGTTTTGTGCTGGTTTGATTTTCGTTCTAACTTTCCGTGTTGTCGGCGTTCGCTTAACTTTTACGTTTTATTTGATAATTACAGCTGTTGGGTCTTGGGTATTTACTTAGTAATCACATTTTTGGGGAAATTATGTGAAAGACTGATAGTGCGATTTTTGAACGATCATACTTTCTCGTAACGGAGGTATGAGAAAATAAAAAACTGCGTGCAATTTGAGTGGCGAGGAACTTCTGAACTCGAAGGGCAGTAATTTCAAGCCCCCTCCCACCCCTCTCCCCAAAGAAGAAAAGCTTGCTACGGCTCTGTAAAGACCATTTCTGACTTCAGTAATTGTGAACTGTGCTGCCAGTATATTGCCTTTTCATTAGCGTAAAGCAGTGTGAAATATCGGGACTAACGCAGAATTACGTATAAAAGTAAGAAACGTATAACCGAGGTTCCACTGTAATTTTCGTATGTAATAGGATGTGCGTCAGAACACAGAAAACAAATATCAAGAAAAAAGAAATCCTAGAGTTATGGGAAATAGGGAAATCAAATATATGGCCGAACAAATGACGTAAGTTTCCCTTCGTTTCTTTTGCTTTTTCCTGGGGAAAAATGCTAAAGCAGGCAAATAACTTTCTTCAAATCCTACTATTCTGTTTCCTTACTGTAATGGGTGCGCCAAGGCCTGAAATGGTTCTCCCAGCTTTCTCGTCATGTTTACCACAGCTGCTCTGCACATATTTCTACCAACGGTCAGAAAGAAATGAGAAAAACTGTAATCCCCCCAAATGGCTCCAGAAATAACTCCCAGATTAGCACTCGCCAGTTTTGTGCTCTCCATCTTTCTGTCCCTTTCATTTTGAAAGTTAGCTTTCTGCTTTTTTTTTTTCCTTTTCCTTTTCTCTTCACTGACTTTATAAAACACGTATGTGCATGTGATTAAACTTATCTGTCTCTCAGATCATAAAAATGGCTCTGTAATATTTTTTTTCGAAAATTCTTCAAATTAGAATGTAAGAATTTCGGAAGAAAGCTTAATACGAACGTTATTTTGGTCGCTGTATGTAAAGAAATTCTTATGAAACTGCGAATTTATATTCGTCGGGCCGCCCCAGTGGCGCAGTGGTCTAAGGCGCTGGCCTCTGATCATTCGTCTGTAAGAGGTCCGGGTTCGAATCCCGGTCAGGCATGGATGTTGTGTTTGTCTTACGGCACTGGCTCTCTCCCTTCCCTGGAACCAGTGACCCTAAATTAGGGACGGGCGACTGCTTATAGCCCATTGAGTTGCTCACGGTGGTCGTTAAACCTCCAATAAAAAATATATATATATATTCGTCGCAACACATAAACAAAATACCATAACGTAAAATTATCGCCTAGGTGGCAGAGAGGTCCCAGGCGCTGACCGTTCGATCGAGATCACATGGGCATGAGACCCGTATGAGACATGGGTGGCCGCCCCGGTGGCGCAGTGGTCTAAGCGATGGCTTCTGATCATTCATACGGAAGGGGTCCTGGTTCGAATCCCGGTGAGGCATGGATGTTGTGTTTGTCTTACGGCACTGGCTCTCTCCCTTCCCTAGAACTAGTGGCCCTAAATTAGGGACGGGCGACTGCTTATAGCCCATTGCGTTGCTCACGGTGGTCGTTAAAACTTCAAGAATCAAGAGACATGGTCGGTGTGTTTCTCTTCGTTCTCTGGAACTAGTTGCCCTAAATTAGGAACGGGGACTGCATATAGCCTAAAATTTTTTAACTCGGAAAAAGTCTTTTAGGCCGCATAAAGTGCCAGAACGGCATTCCATATATTTTGCCCTTACTTATAATGCATATCGACAGGGGTATAAAACAGGAACTCGTGGATCCGAAAAAAGTAATGCTCGCGGTGTTACATTGAAAACTAAAAAACTGTAAGATACCGCTAGATCGCGTTGCTGGTAATTTTTTTGTGTGTGTGTGTTTGGGGTTAGTTGAACGACCACCGTAAGCAACTCGATGGGCTATAAGCAGTCGCCCGTCCCTAATTTAGGGCCACTGGCTCATGGAAAAGGAGAGAGCTAATGCCATAAGACACACATCCATGCCTCAGTGGGATTTGAACCCAGACTCATCTCGGACTAATGATCAGAACTTCAAAAGAGCATTTATTTACAAAAAAGACAACATACAAACACAAATTTTCACCGGGAAAAAAAATTGCACAATAACTCACCGGCAACGACAATAACAACACACAATCAATATCGCAATAAACAGAGAGTACTCTACAGGAAGAAGCAGACGACATCAGAGCAAGTTGAAGAATAACACACGGCAAGATAAAAAGAAAACAGTTGCACAACAAACAATACATACAGGACAGACCACTAATGAAGCAAGGCGGTAAAGAAAAGTCAGCCGAGTTTGTCAAAACTGTCAAAGAAAAAAAAAAGACACGGTCCGACAACAAGCTGCAGCCGGAAAAAAAAACAACACCTGGTAGTTCGGAGAAATGCGTTGACAAATGGCTGTAAGCCGACGAACAACAAAAATTTACATTTAAAGCGTATCTCGGTCACTAAGACCGACAGCAACACAGAGAAAAAAACAACCACTAGAAACTAACAATCCGTACCAATAACACAACACACAAAGCACAATATTCAAATAACACCAAGAAATTAACACACAATGCACAATACACAAATAGCACCATGAACACAATAAAGAATGCACAAAACACAAATAACACCATGAAAACTTTGTAAAAAAGAACACAGGGGTTAAACTTGCAAACAAGCATCACCACCAAATAAATTCGGGTCGAAACAGTGAATTCGCACTGTATGCACAGCACTAACCACAAAAATAAACACTAATTACACAAGACAAAACCAAGAAACACGTCGGTAAGGTTCAGAACCAACACACAAAAAAAACCCCTCGGTACCACGCGCCAGCAGTACCCGTTCAGCAAGAAAAAAATTAAAACAAAAAAAATAAAAACAACCACAACATTAAACACAAAACCGTGCGACAGTAAACTGTGTGAAACCGACGAGTAATAAATATAAAATAGGTGAACGACACCAAAAGCAAACTAGAAAAAAAGCCGACACTTGAGCAACAAAAAACAAAACAAAAACACATCAGACAATGTGCATGCCACAGCAAAAATGCAATCAACATCAACAAAACAACATAAAACACCTTGGTAACAGTAAACAATAAACAGAAAATACCAAAACGCTTAGCCGGCACACAAAAAAGTTTGTCGACCAACGGCTTGAGGCCGACGGAAAATAAAATAAAAGAAAAGAAAAAGTCAGTAAACGCTACCGACAACAAATTAACGGGAATGTGTGTGCACGGAAAGCAACAAGAAGATAAACTAAAGGAGACACTAACCCACTGACACAGATCTATGGTATGTACAAAAATTATGCACTAAACAAAAAAACACCAATCAAAAAAAATAAATATAAATATAATAAACTCTGGCTATGGGAGGAGAGCAATAATGCCTGCAGAAACATGAAACCATGACAAATATGGAGACCAGAGAGAGAAAAAGGCAGGCACATCCTGCCGAACCCGCGCCATGTCATACTCAAGTTGGAGGACCGATCTGATGGATGATCGGTACCTCCTGCACAAAAACACCCGGGCCGGATGATAACGCCGGAGAGAAGCTCGATCCACGCTTGAGTGGTAAAACAAATAAATCGTCAACTTCGCTTGGAGAATGATGAATGCACAAACAGAACTGTGGACATCTACAGGGGGAGAATGGCGTCGGAGGAAATAAAAATGGAACATTGTATGAGGACAAGGGCAAACTTTGGAAAGAAGGGAAAACATAATCGAAAACAAGGGCTGCAACACCAGACAAGAATCATAGGAATGTGACACATCACCAAGTGTAGAACAAAAGAAGCAAAGCGGGGAAGCCAAATGACGAAAACGATGAAGGGTACGCGGAGTGAGCAACCGACGGTGTAGGTGCAGCCAATGAATGTCCCTGGCTTTCGGGGAAGCCAGGGAAGTCGATGGATCACTCCACGTACCTGGAAGATCTGTAGCTGAAACAGAAGGAATTGCTAATGGAGCTGTGAAATTGGTAAGAAAATGCGAATAAAGAAGCTTGGCTGTAACTTGATGGGGTAAAAATGGAGAATCGTTTAAGTAGAGAAGAAAGGGAAGACTGAGCGACGGGGCGGAAGACTGAATGAGGCCAATAGAATTGACAAGTAAAGGATAAAGACGAATAAGACAGGATTGAATAAGACAGAACTGTGCACGATGCTGAGGGGTATCAAGTAACAGAGGGGAAAGGCGATCAAAAGATTTCCAGTGAAGAGAAGAATCAAAAAGTTGAGAAACCTGAACGACGCCACTTGCAAACCAAGTGGAGAAGTTCAGGTACTGAGAATTTGGAGAACGAAGGGCAGAGGAGAAGAAAAGTGGTTCCGCAAGGAGATCGTTAGTCGAAGCTGGGGGAGGCGGACTGGACATAAGGAGTGCCAGAGGGAGAAAACGGTACGGTAAGTAGCGGGAAAGTGATTGGGAATGAGTGGAAAGAGGTCCATGCGGATAAAAGTAGCCAGAGAAAGAAAAGGACTTCGTGGAAAGAGCAAAGTGTCAATTATAGTAATCGAAGAACCGCAAGGAAGGGAAAAAATCCTCAAAAAATGTTGGAGATGGAAAGCGTTCGATTTAAGGGACAAATCCGGAAGGGCAAGACCACCAAAAGAAACCGGAAGGACAAGCGTGGATCGATGAACCCAATGTACGACATCCCATATAAAATTTGTAAAAAGACATTGAACGTGACGAAGAAAGAGGGGAGGAGGGAAATGAGCAAACCAAGTATGAGAAAGGGCCGGAAGAAGAAAAGCGGAAAGAAGATGCGACCTGCTAAAAAAAGAAAGAAACGGTTTCAAACGGCGAAAAGGGGCAAGGCGTCGATTCATGTCCTGCACCAAAGGGGACCAAGTGGCGGCAGCAACCGCCACCGGGTTCCCGATGAACACTCCTAGAAGTTTGATGACCGTGGTCGACCACCGGGCACCCCAAGGGCGGTCGCCGCGGGACGACCACGAGCCAGCCCACAAGCCAACAGATTTAGAGGTATTAAGGGCCGCACCTGAAATTGAAGCATACTCAGTATAGGTAGACAAAACAACACCAAAAGCCTGTTGGGAACGTAAAAAAAGAGTAAGGTCGTCCGCATAGGCCGACAAAACCACGCGATAGTGCCGTGTGGAGGCCACACCACGCGGAATGCCTGCCAGCAAACGAGATCGAAGGGAAATAAGAAGTGGTTCAAACGTGAGGGCAAACAGTTGACCCGACAGGGGACAACCCTGCCGGATACCGCTTGCAAAAGGAATAGCAGCCGTCATAAAAGAAGAGGTCCGAACACGAAAGTAAGAATGGGAATATAGATTGGAAAGTGCCTGACAGAAAAGGGAAGGAAAGCCAAAGTGACGAAGAACAGAGAAAAGATAAGAATGATGGACAGAATCGAATGCTTGTTTCTGATCTAGGTTAAAAATAGCAAGAGGTTCAGAAAGACGGGAAGCAAGAGAGTGTAAATCACGGATGGTAGTGATGTTAGTTGCAATCGAACGGGAAGGGATCGTATAAGTTTGGTCAGGATGAATAATAAATTGTAGAACAGGGTTAAGGCGAAGAGCCAGAATTTTTGCAAAGATCTTGTAGTCGGTGTTAAGAATCGAGATGGGGCGCCAGTTAGATAGAAGACCAAGATTACCAGTTTTAGGAATTAGGCGGAGAAGAGCAAAAGCAAAGTCAGAAGAAACGAAAGTCGAAGAAGAAAAGATCGAGTTGAAACAAGCAACGAGAAGAGGAAGCAGAGCAGGAAGAAAGGTTTTATAAAAAGAAAGTGGAAGACCGTCAGCCCCAGGGGCGGAGCGGTCATTCAGACTAGAAATGGCAAAACGAACCTCCGAGGGAGAGATCGGTGAAACCAAGGAGGGGGAAAAAAGACGGGACCTGAGGAAGATGTCATAATAATGGAGAATTCTCTGCAGGCGGCAGGACCCGCAATCGAAACCGATCAGTGAAGTACTGAAAAGTTCGATCACAGATCTGCACTGGATCAGAAACAGTTGAGCCATCTGGAAGCGAGAGAAAAGAAATGTTGGAACTCAGAGCACGGTGGGATTCAAGATGTCGAAGGTGTTGAAACGGATCATCATGAAAATGTAACTTGGAAAACTTTAACCGGGTAACAGACGAAGAAGCAAAGGAAGATAGAATGCTATGAAGTTGTGATTGAAGAGCTGCAAACGATGTATCTGAAGGAGAAAGGAACTGTAGTTTACGGTGAAGAGTAGTTAAATCATGAAAGCGGTGAAAACGGGACGAAAAAGAGAACTGACGTGCAAACGATAGGATAGAAAGTTTGGTGGAAAGCCACAGAGCTGCTGGGTCAACCGTGAGAGGAAGTTCAGAAATGGATGAAGAAATAATCGAACGAACTTCGGCCTGAAACGTGGGATCGGAAAGGAGAAAATCATCGAGAGACCAAACCGGGGAGGGGGGGGGGACAGAGAAAGAGGACAAAAATATTTCCAGAAGAACAGGACGATGGTCGGAGGAAACAGAAGGATGATGGGTTACTTCAACAAGGGAGGAGTGGAGGAAACTAGAAACATAAAACCGGTCGAGACGAGCCGCAGCATGCGCTAAGGCGGCCGGAGGAAACCATGTGAATTCACGGGACAGAGGGTGGATGGTACGAAATGCGTCAATGAGACAAAAATTACTAACTAGTTGAGACAGTTGGGAGGAAAGGTTAAGGCGACTCTCCCCGGAACCATCACGGTCAAGACCCGGTTGGAGAGTGCAGTTGAAGTCACCACCAATAAGAACGATTTCAGAAGGAGGAATTTGGGAAAGAAGGGAAATCAAATGCGAAAGAAGAGCATCAGCATCAACCGATGATTGTGGCATATGCAAATTGAAAACATGAAAACGACGGGAAAGATAACTAAAGGAGATACCTTGAAAGAAGCCCAGCAGACTCTGTGACTCAACGATATCTGAAAGAAGAGAATGAAACCGAGTACGGAATGCAATCGCTGTACCGGACCCAATGTGCGTCCGGTAGTTGTGATAAAAAGCGTAGGGCCAGCGTCTCCAGCAGGAATACCCGGTCGCCAAGGAACAGTTCGTCTCCTGGAAGAGGAGGATATCTGTCCTCAGGAAACGAACGTCCTCGAAGACCAAAGCATTCGCGGCTGAAGACGCAAGGCCTCTACAGTTAAAGCAGAGCACATTTAGGGAAGGCATCACTGGGGCGGCTGCATCCAACCTTCCAGTTCTGCCTTCAAAACTTTAAGTAAATACGCCAACCGGCGAGCGTACTGCTCTGTCCCGGATGGCAGATCAACATTTAATAAGAACTCATGCAGGAACGTCAGTTGGGTTAGCATCTCCGGAAGGTGAGAGAGTTTACTTGCTATACAAGGGAGAGTAATCAATTTCGCCCGTCTGGGGCGAGCAATCAAGGCATACAGATCTGTGAATGAGAGGGGAGTTAAGGGCACCTCAATGTCAGCAAACATAGAGGTGATGTCAACCAGAGAGGGGGCAGGAGAGTCGTCATCAGATTCAGCAAATAAAGTTTCTTCAGAATCGGGATCGGTAACGTCCATGGAATCATCGTTCGGCAAACAGGTAAAACGGTTGTAGATGGAAACTGAAGAAGTAACAGGAGCCGGTCCAGGTGAAGGTGACGAGGATGTAGCCGTCTTCCTGGATTTCTGGCGGTCCGAGGAACTCGCACGACGGTTCGCTGAGCCAGGGGAGTTTTGCCTCTTGGTCCGCTGAACCTTGGGGGTGGAGGCCCCTTCAGACGCTGGCAACGGGGGAAATTCCTGCAGGTCAGTGGATGCCGAAGCAACACGGACCACTGGAGGTGATACGACAGAGGTGGAACCAGGATCGGCAGCTGGAACAGATTGAGTGGGGAGGGTGGGGGAAGAATCCGGAGCGGTGGGCAGAGTCCCCGCTGGAACAGCAGCATCAAGTGATTGAGTTGGAACAGTAGCAGCTGTGGAGTGTGGGCATGCCGATGCAAGGTGACCTTCACCCTTGCATCGGAAGCACTGAACGCCAGCAAACAGATTGAAAATGTAGGTCCGGGTTTCAGTTATGAGTTCCAGGGTGGTTGGCCGGTTAACTATTGCTTGTGGGGTTGGAAAGATGACTCTGTATTGACGACGACCACCCTGAACATGTTTCAGGGGGAGTCGCGAGCAGCAGCTGGGAGGTACTTTGTGGTACCAACCACTCGCCCCATGGTGTTAAGGGCATCAATTAATACCGAGTCAGGCACAGCTGTGGGTACTGGAGACAAGGTGACAGTCACTGGTCTTTGAGCTGCAGCAACTGGTTGGAGATGTACGGAACCAATGTCCAAGCCAAAAGCAAGGATTTTGTCCACTGCCTGTTGATGAGTGAAGTGCACGACAACACCCCCTCCCAAGCGGATAATAGACACAATGCTTTCTCCGGGTACAACTTTAGAAATAGCATTTAAATATTGGGGGAGGGGGTGTCGCGCAGAGCAGGAACAAATACACTTAAAAGTAAGGCAGACGAAAGTTCCTTACCTTGAGGAGAGTCGAGTGGTAATGTTATCCTTAAAGCGGAAGCAACACGTGTAAACTCTGGTCGCGAAGACACAGAAGCACTATGTAAAGTAGAAGTCGCACTCACAGCCGCGGCGAACGAACGAAACACAGGAATAGAAGAGCTGGGTACCTCTGACCCAGCCTCCGGCAAATTTGTAACCAGCGGTACAGTTGGCGACGAAACCACAACACTATTTGACTGAACACCATTCATGGTGGTCACGGAAGATACAGACGACGAAGAAAGCGCAGAGGAAGGAGATATAGACGGGTATATGGCACTCATGCTGGTGGAGGTAGTAGCCAGCCCGGCTACTAACCCTCGCGGCTCGAGCGTTGCAGCTTGCAACACTCAAGAACAGGCAAAAAACGAAAAATAAGCACGTACAGCTTGTACGCCTCACTACTTGCGAGGAAGGAACTCAGGTAATAACACACGAACTGTCAAAGAACAAACGCAAAAAAAAACCACAAACTTCACACGAAACTTCTAATACTGGCAGGAGCTCGAAAAAATGCGACTGATCAGTCAGAAGCCAGCGCTTAGACCACTGCGACACCGGGGCGGCTCTTTTGGGGTTTATCGACTACGATGAGCAACTCTTTGGCCTATGGGTAATCTCCCTCCCTATGTTAGGGCCATGGGAGACAGATGCAGCTCCGTGAGACAATCGCGTTTTTATGTCTCCTCCGGGACTAGAGTCAGACCCAGTCTTGACAGAATGAGTAGAAACCAGCGCCTCAAACCACTCTGTCACTGGGGTGGATATGTTTCTGATACACAACTTTCAGGTAATTAATTTCCGACACAGAAATGTTTACTGAAAACGAAAAATAGCTGATTTTTAAAGAATATGGATTTATTTTGATGTTAGAATAAAAATAGCAAAGTTTCTCACAATAAAATGTTTATTATACATCGACTATAGTTTGTGTGTAATTCTGTTAGTTACTGTATCTAGTTACGGTATATCGAAAAAAATGTTTTTAACTGTATCCCATTTGTTATGTAAGGACTGCGGAACATTCACTTTTTAAATTATGCACAGTTTTTCTGCTAGTGTGCGTATGTGTAAAAACAATAGGGAAGCGATATCCCGGAATAATAAATTCTTCGCAAACACATGAAATGCATATACGTACAGGGTGGTTATTAAAAAAGTATTATTATTCTCGGGTTTCTAGAAAGCGAGAAATGGAGATATCGCGAGAAAACTTGGTATGGTGTGCATGGAAAAACGATTTAGGGGGGAGATTGCAGTAGTTCAAATTTGCGCTCCTTTAGAAACAATGGCAGACCCAAGAAAAAAACATGTGCGTCAATTTACTGGTTATTGACAGCACAAACGTTTCAAGACAAAATCTGCTCCATATGCTGGCCATCACAAGACAAACTTACCTGTGGTGCACAACAAAACACTGTTAAATAATTTTGTAGCAGCTGCACCATTTTTGAAGCAAAGGTAAACCATCGCGTGATGCATGAAATACGCAAAAAAACACGATGCAATTATGCACCATGGTATGGTATCCAACCTAAATGGTGTGAAGTTGCACGCATAGCACAATGTTTGTGCGTGTTTCATGCATCACACAATCGCGTACTTTGCCCCAATAGTGGTGCGGCTGGTGTAGGTGCACTTTTTGGTGGAACCTACTACAAAATTCTTAAAGTGAGGTATCTCTGCTAAAATCTAAGAAATCACAGGTGATTCACAGTTTCGTATGCAAATATTCAGTCCAACATTCGGCAATGATTTCTCGAGGAATTTCCGCAGTCGAGCCAGCTCACCGGACATTGCTCTTTGAGGATGTGGTTTTCGGCGTGTAAGGGGGGGGTTACAAGAGATTATGTGGAGGAATCAAAGAGAGACTGATGATTCTCCTAAAGAGTTGAATTTTTTAGATTTAAAAGATAATAAAAGGCCTGAACATTATCCTAATGAGATAGAAAAGATGATTGATTATTTTAAATAGATAGGAAGAATCAAGATCTGGGAGGGAAAATAAATCAAATTAAAATCGCTCCTAAGACTACTGAAAGGGGAGTTAAGAGGAAGATAGCTAAAGATATTGGTCTAGCCATATGAAAAAGTTTGTCTGGTTGATTTTTAATTATAAATTTTGTGGATATAAAGGTTTTCGCGCAGAATAATATCTCGAAACGAGTATCGCCGCCGTGGTGGTGAAGTCTTCTAAGCGCTGGCTTATGACCAATCGTACGAGATGGCTCCGGGTTCGATTCCTGGTTAGGCATGGGTGTTGTGTTTGCCTTACGGAACTGGCTTTCTCCCTTCCCTGGAACCAGTTACCCTAAACTAGGGACGGGCGGCAACACATAGCCCATCGAGTTGCTTATGGGGGTCATTAAACCTCCAAATAAAAAAGTATCAGACCTGAAGTGGCAAACATCGACCACGACATACTGTGCGAGCAGTCCTGCCACATGTCGTTCTTCGTTAGCAGGATGTCAGCTCTCTTTAGGAGAACCGACTTCACTAAATCATTGGGAGGGGGAGGGGGTGGAGAGATCAGACTGAGATGGGCACGTCTCTTCCATTTGTCAGGAGGAAAATAAAAAAGCGGGGCAAAAATGTTAAACTATGAGATTCGACGTACATTTTAAAACGCAATAATTGTAATAGCTCAACAGCAAATGAACAAGGAAACAGAAATAGTTCACTGAATATTAATATTTTAAAAAGCAAAATTCAGCTTGTGAAAAAAAAGCAAGATTATTGAAGGTTCACCAGAGAAAGCTACCCAGATGTTCTTCCCAAGGGCAACAGATTAAACGGGCTTACTGCTTTGTTCTGAGAGGCAGATAGATACCTTCCGAACCAAATAGGAAGGGACAAGCTACTTGTTAGCAGTAAAAAAGATGTGGCTGACGTAATTGACTTTTTTTTAATTTTAACGGGGGAAGGGGGGTACCTACCTGGTTGAAATAGGGCAGTGATCATAGATGTAACTGTGAATGATGTTGAAAAAAGCACAGCACATAATTGCTTGAATAGCATGGGAAAACAGTTTCGTCGTATAAACTCACGCATTTCGAAATGACATACAAACACATAAACTTATTCAATTAAACAGGACGAGAAGTATTGGGTGGGTACTGCCCCCAGCAAAAATATTTGGAGGGAGGGGGGGCAAGATTCACTGTGTCTCTCCCCCATAGTCATCACTTATTTCTCCTTGATGGCCAGCATATTGAGCAGGTTTTGTCCAGAAACGTTTGTGCGGTCAACAAACATTAAATTAATTAATGTGTCTCTTCTCTTCTTGCGTCTGAAGCATGTTTGTTACCCTATCGGCGAAGTTTTGAACCAGTTTCCCCCAAAATCGCTTCCCCATGCCCACAATAAGCTATCTACCGTGATATCTCAGTTTTTCACTTCTATAGACACACGCGAATAGGGTTCCTTATTTTAGAACCACACGGTACGTAGCTTCGGAATCCTAACACAACAATTTTCCAGATGAACATAGTAGAACGTAAATCAGGAGATGCTGGTTCGATTCCCGTTCCAAGGCGATGAAATGTTCAAGTTTTCTAAAGGATGGCTACATGGGAAACAGTAAAAATGTACAGCATCTATGTGCGGGCAGTTATACATATGGATAAACATTTCTTCCTTGATATCTCTGCTTCTGGAAGACTTGTTTAAAACATTCTTTTTGCATCGCATGGCTGTCTCCATGAAGAATATTTTGCGCGCATTTTCTACTTCTCATATTTTTTGGTTCCAGAGGGTGTTAGCCTGCGTTTCTATTTGAAAGAGTATCCCAGATTATAAAAATCCCTTTGAAAATACCCTTTCTTAGTAGGATGTTCTTAACTGTGAAGAACATTTTGCGCTAATTTTCTTCAATTAACGCAAAGGTTTCCCTCTAAGTAGCCTAAGATTATACAGTCGCGTCGTTTTATAACGAAGTCAAACGGACCTGTTGCAAACTTCCGTTTAAAAACACTGAAGCAAAGAAAAGCAACAAACATAGAAACCTAGTTAAAAGGCTATAACTGAAAGAATAATGAACATATAGGGAAATAAGCTGTATATGTGCTGTGTGGTGCAGTGTTTCACGCTTGTGAACGCAAAGAAACTAAGATATACGCAAATGCCCCCAAATTATGCAAAAAGGTCAGTGAAATAAGGTATGAAATGATATCACATAAATCAGTAAAAAAAAAAAAAAAAGAAAGGCATCACCGCTTTCAGTACGGAATGTGATCACCACTGCCAGCAATGTAAGCTTCACAGGGCCGAACCATGTTTTAAATGAGGTGTCCACAGGAGACTCGGTGATTATGTCCCATTCTTCTAGAAGAGCACATCGTAAGCCCTCTAGAGCTGTAGATGCAGAGGAGTGAGTAGGATGAATTCGTTGACCTAAAGTGCCCCAAACATAATCAGTCTGGTTAAAATCTGGTGACCGGTCTGGCCAAACGATACGTGCAATATCTTCGCATTCAAAATACTCATTAACCAGCAAAGCCCTGCGAGAGCGGGCAGTGGCGTCTATTAACAGGAAATTCGGACCCACTGCACCTCTAAAAGAACTAACTTGAGGATCTAGGAACTCGTCGTGATATTGGGCAGCCATTTGATCTAGACAGTTCTTTTCATGGATATTACTTGGAGAAACGAACGACCGTTGATCCAGATTCCGGCCCAAATCATTATTCCACCACCTCTGAAGAGGTCTCGCTCCCGAAATTTCATCTGCAGACATAGTGTCCCACGTTCCTGCCATATGAATGTTATCCGAGAATCTGGATGCAAATAGAATCTGCTCTCGTCGGTAAGGAGTACGCGTGGCCATTTTTTGTTGTTGTTGGGTTGTTGGTCCATTGAACATGTTGACGACACTATTCGAAGCGAGGCTCTTGTCTGGGATAGACTCAAGGGAACACACAAGACAAGCTTGCATACAGACCACTGATATAATCGTCGGGATGCAATTCGCCCAGTTGCCGCAGTAAGCGTCTTTTACGATTGACATGTCGTGTTGCTGTGATTGTGCCTACCGGTTAACACCAATAAGCGGTCTTGTCTAGCCGAAGTGACCTTCCGATGTCCTTGCCCTGGTCTTCTCGAGATGTTTTCAGTGTCCTGAAATCCACGTTTAACCATCTGGTCACTTCAGCTTGAGACTGTCCTGCTTCTAATTTCCCTATAGCTCTTTGCTACACTGTTAAAATTTTGTGGTAGGTTGCACCAAAAAATGGAGCTACTCCAGCTGCACCACTTTCTGAGAAAAGATACACCACTGTGGGGGGCAAACAAAACCCCAGAACATAATGCAACGTTGCACCACGTTATGGAAGAAGGTTGCTCCACATTATGGTACAAGGTTGCGCCATGTTGTTGGGTTTTGTTTGCCCCAAACAGTGGTGTATCTTTTTTCAGAAAGTGGTGCAGCTGGAGTAGTTCCACTTTTTGGTGCAACCTACCACGAAAATGTTAAGTGTAGATTGAAAATTTCCATGCATTTTCCAGCTCTTTTGCTATAAAAATTTCCCGCTTTCTTAGAAAATTGATGATTGCTAGGTTAACATTTTTATAAGATTCCTTGAAATAGTTCTATTTTACCAAATGTGAGCCTCTTTTTTTTTTTTTTTTTTCATAAAATGTATTTTCCGATAATCATCGTCCCCCTTCTTGTGTATTGTAATAAATATTGGGGTATCAGGAAAACCACGGAGTTTTTGATACAACAGTTGTACTTACCCAGAACCTTGGAAGAATCCAAACTAAATTTCAAAGTACACGCAATCATGTTCAATAGTTTGAACATATCTGTTTGCCAGTTCAGTTTCTGCACGGTACAAATCTTTCCATTTAGAGGCAAAGAACTCTTGGCACTTGCGTTCGACATCGTCTAAAGTAGTCACGGAGAAAATGCCTCATCGCCCGAAACAAGTAGCAGCCTGAATGGTCAAAGTGAGGGCTATATGCTGGATGAGGCAGCAGCTCGATTTCATACAGTTCTTGAAGTTTAACTAGGGTCGGATTAGCGGTGTGAGGTTTTGCATTGTCTTGTTGCAGCAGTGCTCGCTTTCGGTTGACTAAGGCAGGATACTTCCACTGAAGGCCACACATCCTGTCCAATTTGTGAGAATACAGTACGGCATTCATTGTCCGACAATTCGGAGTGAGCTCAAAGTGGATTACACAATGCACAATTCCACCAGACTCACAACTTTTTCTCAAAACGTCAACGTTTGGGAGCAGGCAAAACTGGTTCACCTCAATTCAACTACTGTTGTGAAGAATCTGGATTGCTCAGATATATCCACTTTTCATCCCCAGTAGCTATTGATTTGACAAATCCAGTATCGCTTGGATTTCTGAACAGTTTCTTGCATACCTCAAGACGCTGTTGAGCTTGATCTATAAAGTGAGCTCATTAAGTACCTTACGTCATCGTCTCCAAACTTTTCCGATCTTGTGTAGGTGCTCAGCGATGCCTGACAATTTTCGATAATGTCGCAATAAAACCGGTATTTCAAACTTTGTAGCCATTGCAACTGACTGCAGTACAAGTTGAACGCATGGATCGCTACAAGTGCTTCACGCCTCGTTTAATTCCTCACTAAACGCGCTTTCGGTCGTTCGCAGCACAGGAAAATTGCCCCGCAGAAAATATGCAGATTTACATCGTGGAACTGTCCTATGGCTGGCCCGGAGGCGCAGTGCTCTAAGCGCTGGCTTATGACCATTCGTCCTAGAAGCGTCTCGGTTCGAATCTCGGTGGGGCATGGATGTTTGTTTGTCTTATGGAACTGGTCCTCCCCTTCCCTGGAACCAGTGGCTCTAAATTAGTGACGGACGACTGCTTATATCCCACGAATTTTCTCGCTGTAGTCGTTCAACCTTCACCCCCCTCCCCCAAAAACTGTCTATTCCAAGATCCCGTTTTTCCGGACACCCCAATACAAATATTAAACATCTTAACAACAATTAAGTCATGGTTTAATATCGTATTCTCAGACCGTGAAATTTAGGGAAAGAAAAAAATCTTTCCTGTAACCCACGGCGGCACATAATCAAACAGGTCTTCAAACTCAGGAAAACAATTTGCCGTTTAATTCGCACCCGCGATCTTGATCCCGAACCGTAATTTAATACCGATAATTCTCGATTCACGGAATGACCCAGCAAGTAAAAGAAAAGGGGGAAAATACGATCTTATTAAAAAAAATAACTGTTATTTTTAAATGCGTTTCTTTTACTTTCAAGTGAATAAAGAGCAAAAATTTAGTTTATTCAGCAGTTCCGCAGGTTAAGACCTAACAGTTCTGTAGTTAGATTCCATAGTATGCAGTTACGTAGTTAGACCTGCGGCATCCATAACTGTGTGATACTGAGCTTCTCACAGCACGTGATCGTCCAAGAGAGCAAATAATATCCCCTTCGTCGCACCGTATTTTTTGTCAAAATTCTCGGAAGAAAAAAAACAAAATTCTCACCGTATTTTCTGTCAAAATTCTCAGAAGAAAAAAAAACAAAATTCTTTCCAACTGTTTACAGACCTCCATCTGCGTATTACATTACGTTTTTCTGTTAACGAATTTCCGGTAATTTTCCAAATATACGACCCTTCATCCCTATTGACAATTACGACGCGGATTATGTAACATACGAAGTGCCGCAAAAACATTATTTTTTTAAAGCTGCTTATTATCCACATCGGTGTATAATCCATAGAATTTAAATTTATAACTTTTTAAACATACAATCCGTGGATAATATGACGAAAAATACGGTACTTATAAAATTGGATAAGAGATTCATCCACATGCTATAGAAAATTGTTTGGTGCTATTAATGTCCCATGGTGTTTCTTTTTTGCAAAAGTTGAAGACAAAATATCCAAAACTTCACATCGGAAACGGCTGAATTGCTTCCTGATGATGTTAATCAGACAAAACCTATAAAGCATCATGATCTTAAAAAAACAACCAGGATATCTAGGACGAGAGTCAATCAATCAGATGCTGACATCAACGGATCGAAAATCCCTCTTTTTTTTTACTGGTACTTCTCTGGGGAGTAGCATTCCGTACGAAAGAAACAGAAAAGCACCAGCTGTTCGATTTTCACAAAACACCATTACGTCCCTTTTGCTTGTCGTGAGGCTCGCATTGTCCCTAGTGTGCTATGTGTCAAGAACCAGTGGGAAGAAAGATTAAAAGATGTCATCGAGTTCGTCAGCTGTCGATGCGATGGCCACTCCTAACGGCAGTGTTGACATTTGTCCGTAAGTTGAGTGCATTAAGCGCTGAGGGAGTAGATACTGTCTCCCGGCTCGTATCACGTCTCTCTTATTCATCATGTGAGGCTCATTTTTTCGTTTTCTTTTCTTTTAGTTTAACGATCCTTATGAGCATCTAATGCTAGGAGTTGCTCGTTCCTAATTTAGAACCCCTTGCTTGTTTCAGGTAAGGTATAGAACAAAGTGTTATAAGAATTAACATATCAATGTCTTACCATAGACTGAAACCCAAGCCTAGCAGTACCAGGGTGATTCCAAAAGTCATTGCCGTTTTCTCATAGCTGATGAAAAGGTGTATAAATGCATAGACGTAAAGGTTTCATCTTCGAGAGTCCATTATGCTCGATGATCCTACATCCTCTTGATGCCATGTCTTGAATCCCTCTGCGAAAAAAATTCTTTTGGTTTCGAGGCGAAAATGTCTTTGCTCCAAAGTTCCACGTCGTTGATAATTTGGAAGTGTTTTCCGCGTAAAAAATGTGCCATGGACCGCAATAAGTGGTAGTCTGAAGGAGCAAGATCTGGACTGTAAGCAGGGTGGGGTATTAGCTCAATGTCTTCCAGTTTCTGTGTTGACCGGGCACGATGAGCAGGAGCACTATCGTGTTGGAGGATAACACGTTTACGGTTCATCAGAGCATGGTACTTTCGGCTTAAAGCGGCATACATCAGCTGCAACTGGCCTCAGTACAGCTGCGCATTAATATCTCTGCCATCTGAAACCAATTCCCAATGAATGGGGCCCTCAAAGTTCTACCAAACGCATAGCATAACTTTGTGCTTATATCGTCTCCTTTTCTTCACTTTTTGGGACTGGTTCTGGTGACTTTTTGGGATGTAATCACTGTTTTCTCATGTCAGAATTCCGGGAAAATATCCCTTTTCATCACATGTCACAAGACGCCTGAAGAAACGGTCGTCCTGATGATTTTCCAGCAACTGGCGACACACGTCGCTGAGCTTGAGCAGAAGTCAGTTCATGTGGTACTTGTCGACGGCTTCTATGCGTCTTGCCGAGATTGTGCAGCTCGCTAACAATTGTGGACTGAGGTACTCCCAGTTCCCTTGACAGTTGTCTAGAGCTTGTGCACGGATTTGACTTTACGGCTTGGCGTACAGCTTCAGAATACACCGTCGAAGATCTTCCAGCACGTGCTTTGTCTTCAAGGCTGCAGTCTCCATTTTTAAATTGCCGAAACCAAAATCTTGCCGTTCTTTCAGACACCGCTCCTTCACCTTTCACAGCCAAAATTTCCCTCGCTGCAGCGGTCAATTTTGTTTTTCAGAGAAAAACCGTAACAGCACTCGGATGGTGTATTTCTTGTCAGTAGCTTTTGACAGCCGAAAATTTTCCAATAAATCACAGCAGATTGTGCTCCTATACCAACTAGACTATACTGGTTTTCCAGTCATGGCTCTGTTCTTACCTGCATAACACATGCGCACCGAGTAATTGCCTAACACAGGACGACTCTTCAAAACGGCTGACTTTTGAATCATCGTAATACCAGTTATTTTGTTGTTAACACCTAGCCGGGCTCTCTTTATGCTTCACAATGAATATATCTCACCCGAGATTGGAACCCAAGCTCAGCAGTACCAGTTAATTGGTTGCTAACTCGTAAACCTGCACTCCTTTTGCTTTACAATGAACACACCCTTGCAATAATGGAACTTACACCTCAGTATTATACAACTTGAATTATTTATACCGTTTTTATTGGTGTAACAATTTACAAAAACACACAATGACTAAGTACCGAGCTTTCCTACTCCAAACGGGAGGCATTTTCAAGGCATTCTTGAACACAAGAATGTTTTTGGGAACGACAATAATTTTAAATCTTGTAGCGCATCTATTGCGTGTCCAGGTGATATTGCGTCTCGCGGAAGGTGGTGTCTCGCGAACTGCCTTTCAGACATTCTCTCTTGTTTTTTTCTAATATCCTGTCTCAGTAGGATCTTACACGCAGCCGAGAGTTCGAGGAAAGGGCTCTCGTTGCAAGGGTTGAGGTGCATGAATATTTCGACGCTTTCTCTAGTCAGGGTTCCTTTGTAGTCGGTGTATGGAGCGACCCTCTTCATGTATTTCCACACCGGTATGGCATCACATTGTGCTACTTCCTTGCATAGCGCCGTTTGAGTTTTGCCTGCTTTAATGTCCCTTATGTGTTCTTTCGCCCCAATTGTCAGGGATCTCTTGGTCATTCCGATGTATGATCGGGACAAGCCATCTGGGTATTTCAATGGTATCTGGTACACCCCAGCTCCAGAATTCCTGTCGGGATCCTTGTGCGTATTTGTTGTCGCGGTGGCAGTGGACTTCGGCAATTTGATTCCAATGCGTAATCCGGGCCGCTTCATAAGGTTCTTGAACACAAACGAAAATTTCGGGATGTATGAGATGGATCCAGCAAACTGCAAGTTGTCGACTCTTGGGCCTGGTGCCTTGCGACTCCTGGTTATTATCTTGTGTGAGATGGATCCGAGTCCGTTCCGAGAATCCAGCGGTAATACCTTTGTTGATAATGCTTGTTATCGCTCTGTCCCTTGTTTCTTTGGTGGAGCAAATCGTGATTGCTCTACTGAAGTGCGTTCGGAATGCCGCCATTTTATATGAACTAGGGAATGCGGACTTAGGAGGGATGAAATTGGTCACTGTTGTTGGTTTGTAACATGCGGTGGAGCATAAACGCCCATCTTGGGATCTGCTTAGCTCAGCGTCAAAAAACGGTAGCTTCCCGTCTTTTTTTATTTCACAAGTGAATTTAATGGAGGAGTGGATGGTGTTGATTCGCTGTCGGAACTCCTCGAGATCTCTGTCATCATGTTACCAAATTAAGAACACAACGCCCACGTATGTAAGCCATAATTTCGGTTTCTTGCCGTCACTCGAGAAAATATTTTCGTCCAGTGGGAGTAGGATAGCTTCCGCGAGCACTCATGATATTGGAGACCACATGGGGGCACCTTTTGTCTGTTTGTAGTGTGCTCCTAGGAACTGGAAGTAGTTATTGTTTGCAACCACGTCCAACACCCTTCGCATGTCTTGCACTGCCTCTGGAGGTTGTTCATTATTCCTGGTAACAAAGTTCTCCAGGTTGTCACATGCTTCCTTGACCGGGATTGACGGGTATAAGGATGTCACGTTGAAAATAACTATAATCTCCTTTTTATCCAAACTTATGTCTTTTACTCTGCTTATAAAGTCCGCAGTCGAGCGTAGGGCGTGTTGGGAGGCAATTAGGATGGTTTTAGGAAGCTCGCCAGCTCTTTCTTTACATAATACGTTGGCGCTCTTATTTTGGAAACAATGGGTCTGAGTTTAAGGCCAGGTTTATGGTGCTTCAGTCTGCCATACAGGAGAAAAATGGAGGGCCCCGGTGGGATAATGGCCGCTTTTTTGATGCTATCAGGTAAGTGCTTCCATTAAAGACAAATGGTTTCAAGACAGGCTGGAAGAGTTCAAGTACAAGACCTTAGTCTTTCTAGTCAGAAGAAAAACAACGGAAGTTATGCGACTACACAGCAAAGCTTATAGATTGTACAGCGAGATTCAACGCCGCACTAAAAGTATTATATTCGATGACTGGCTTATTCGAACCCATGTTTTAGTCTAGAGACAAGAAGTAATCCTGCAAAAGAAACACAGAAGAAAGCTATATGATTTATCCAAAGGACAACAGTGGCAAACCACGGACTATGAAGTACCATTTGTTAATATGTCAACAAGGATCCTGTCAAGCGAGGAAACAAATATACTTGAGCGGGGCCCGAAATTCTGCCTCGCAACCAAGCCCAACATTAAGCAGATAATTCCAGAACTGGAATGCTTCCGCCGACCGAACAAGAACCAGTAAGACATTTCGCAGCCACGAATCTGAAGAAGACAGTCTTACCAGACATGAAGCATGACACCAAAGCGTGAAGAACCCTGAAGGATCTAAAAAAGGATGAAGCGGTAGCCATTACGCTCACTAACAAGTCCGGCCAGATAGCCCTCATGAACAAAACAGACTACGTCACTGAACTAAAAAGTTTCATAGCGGACTCATCTTCTTTAGAAGCTAATACAAACCCTACCAATGCCTTTGTTAGTAAAGTGAAAGCATCAAAAGAGCGGCCATCATCCCACCGGGGCCCTCCGTTCCTCTCCTGTATGGCAAACTGAAGCACCATAAACCTGGCCTTAAACTCAGGCCCATTGTTTCCAAAATAAGAGCGTGAACGTATTATGTAGAGAAAGAGATTGCGAGCTTCCTGAAAACCTACCTACCAGCCTCCCAACACACCCTACGCTCGATTGCGAACTTTATAAGCAGAGTAAAAGACATAAGTTTGGATAAAAAGGAAATTATAGTTGGTTTCGACGTGACATCCTTATACCCGCCAATCCCGGTCAAGGAAGCATGTGACAACCTGGAGAACTTTGTTACCAGGAATGATGAACAACCTCCGGAGGCAGTGTAAGACATACGAAGGGTGTTGAACCTGGTTGTAAACAATAACTACTTCCAGTTCCTAGGAACACACTACAAGCAGACAAGTGGTGCCCCCATGGGGTCTCCAATATCAGGAGTGCTCGCGGAAGCTATGCTAAGCCCACTGGACGAAAATTTCTTCTCGAGCGACGGCAAGAAACCGAAATTATGACTTAGATACGTGGACGATGTATTCTTTATTGGGTAACATGATGACAGAGATCTCGAGGAGTTCCGACAGCGAATCAACACCATCCACCCCTCCATTAAATTAACTTGTGAAATAGAAAAAGACGGGAAGCTACGGTTTCTTGACGCTGAGCTAAGCATATCCCAAGATGGGCGTTTATACTCCACCGTATATTACAAACCAACAGCAGTGACAAATTTCATCCCTCCTAAGTCCGCATTCCCTAGTTCATATAAAATGGCGGCATTCCGAACGCACTTCAGTAGAGCAATCACGATTTGCTCCACCAAACAAACGAGGGACAGAGCGATAACAAACATTATCAACAAAGGTATTACCGCTGGATTCTCGGAACGGACTCAGATCCATCTCACACAATATAATAACCAGGAGTCGCAAGGCACCAGGCACAATAGTCGACAACTTGCAGTTTGCTGGATCCATCTCATACATCCCGAAATTTTCGTTTGCGTTCAAGAACCTTATGAAGCGGCCCGGATTACGCATTGGAATCAAATTGCCGAAGTCCACTGCCACCGCGACAACAAATACGCACAAGGATCCCAACAGGAATTCTGGAGCTGGGGTGTATGAGATACCGTTGTAATACCCAGATGGCTTGTCCCGATCATACATCGGAATGACCAAGAGATCCCTGACAATTGGGGCGAAAGAACACATAAGGGACATTAAAGCAGGCAAAACTCAAACGGCGCTATGCAAGGAAGTAGCACAATGTGATGCCATACCGGTGTGGAAATACATGAAGAGGATCTCTCCATACACCGACTACAAAGGTACCCTGACTAGAGAAAGCGTCGAAATATTCATGCACCCCAACCCTTGCAACGAGAGCCCTTTCCTCGAACTCTTGGCTGCGTGTAAGATCCTATTGAGATAGGATATTAGAAAAAAAGAGAATGTTTGAAAAGCAGTTCGCGAGACACCATCTTCCGCGAGACGCAGTATCACATGGACACGCAGTAGATATGCGCGCTACAAGATTTAAAATTATTGTCGTTCCCAAAGACATTCTTTTGTTCACTGGCCTTGAGAAAGCCTCCCGTTTGGAGTGTGAAAGCTAAAGCAGTGCCAGTTATTCAGTTGTTAACCCCAAACCGGGCGCTCTTTTTATTTCTCAATGAACATATCCATACCGCATAGACTGGTGCCCAAGCCCAGTAGTACAATTCAGTTGGTTGTTAACTCATAACCCGGCTAACGTTACTGTCATTCTAGAAGTTACCGCTGCCAACATTTACCTTGGACAACAGGTTTCAAACGAAAATTATATCGAAAAAAATTTAAGAGGTGTGTAAAACTTGGCTGGAAAGCATTTGGAAGAAGCCATACACATTTTTCAAGGTCATGCCGAAGTGACATGGAGCAGACTGGCTCAAGATAAAAAGTTGTGGAAGAGACTTTGGGAGGCCTTCATTCAGGAATGGATTGTTAATGGTTGATGATGATATATATACACTATATTGACAAAATCCACCGGACACCTAGAAGAGAAACACAACATAGCATTTATTGACATACATTAGTACGGTGTCGGTCCACCTGTGGTCTTAATGCATGCACTGACCCTTCGGGACATGCTTTCGACAAGGTTTTGGAACACAGCGATAAGTATGCGCTTCCATTCAAGTACATATTGCTGCCGCTAACTGTTGCTTAGTAGTAGGCCTTGGTTCCAAACTTCTCATGCGGCTCCTCTAAATTCATCCCATAGGTGCTCTATGGGATTAAGATCAGGGTTTTGTGCTGGCCAGTCCACCTACGATACAGAATTATCGTCAAACCACGCCGTAACAGTCCTTGCTTTATGGCTCGGTGCATTATCTTGTTGTTGCCAACAAGGCTCGGTTCCATAGTAGGGCATAATTGTCCAGAATATCGAGGTAGACATGTTGGTTAACAGGTTTGTCCACGATAACAAATGGGCCGGGACCATACCACGAAAAACATCCCCACACGAGTACAATACCAGCCCCAAACTTGACCGTAGGAACAGTACACTGTGGTAAATGGCGTTCCCCGGGCTGCCGTCATACCCACACACGTCCATCAGACTGATGGATCGTGTATCTGAATTCCTCAGTCCATAGGACCCGTTTCCATTGATCTACGGTCCACGATAAATGTTCTTTACACCATGATAAACGACGAGCAGCATTCCGAGTGGAGATGAAAGGCTTCGGAGCAGCCGCACGACCAGGGTAACCCATGGATTGAAGTTCTCTGCGAATGGCACGTGTACACATCAAGGTTCCAGCATTTGTACTCACCTGTACATTGCAGTATTGTGCAGTACTCCGTCGATTAGCTCTAACTACTCTCTTGAGGCTTCGACGTCCTCTATCACTGATTTTCTTTGGTGGTCTGCCGGTACGTTTTGCTGCTTCAGGCACGCCATGTGTCTTCCACTTATTCAAGTCATCCAAAATAGTTTACTTGGGTGTGTATTTAAACGCCTCTCGGTTTCTCTTATGGATAACCCACTAATATAACACCCAACAATTTTTCCTTTCTCAAAGTCAGTTTTCTCCCGCCGCGACATTTTCACTCACCCTCACAGTGCGATATGATCGCGGTCAGTTGCAGGCTTGTTTTTATACCGTTTGCAGCTGTACCGCCCATCTTAACAACGCAGCCGATGCGTGCATTTGCTTTTGAAGGGATGTCCGGTGACTTTTTGTCAATATAGTGTATATATTTCTTACAAATATGCTCTCCAACCTATACTGTATATACACTGAGTTAGCTTTGCATTAGGAACACGAACCTAATAACCCATTGGTCTACCTTTCGGTGTAGTCACGGCTCGCAGACACTTAGGAACCGATTCTGTAAGGTGCTGAACATCTGCCATGCGTAACTTGACCCATGTCTGCTGCAGAAGCTCCGTCAGTTTACGCTAATTACGTTGAGGAGGATCAGCAGTTCTCACACTCCGTTCTAGCATATCCCACAAACATTCAATTGGGTTACAGGCAGGAGAGTTTGGGGGCCAAGCCAGTGTGGCTAATTCCTTATATTCTTCCAACCACTCAGTAGTTATGCGAGCCCGATGACACAGTGCGTTTTCTTGTTGAAAGGTGGCACTGTGGTCCAAGTAAACCTTCTGCATATATGGATGGAGATAGACGACTAAGAGGTCCATGTAGCGTCCACCATTCAGTGTTTGTGAGATAACCAACAGACCTAGGGCTTGCCAGGAAAAAACTCCGCAGACCAGAACACCACCTCCATAGGCCTGCTGAACCCCAACTGTGCAAGCACGGCATAGGAGTTAATGCTGTTTACGCCATATGCGAATTCGGCATGGTGCAGCAGGAAACGGGACTCATCACTCCAGACGGCCTTCTATCTGTCGAGAGTCCATTGCTGACGTTTCTGGGTCTATGCGAGGCAGGCGTTGTGCGCGATGACTGGGCGTTATCATGGGTACCCTCGTTGGTCTCCGGCTGTGGAACCCCAGGAGAAGTAAAGTACAGCACATATGGTGCATGTGGAAATAGGTCGAACTGTACCGCTGTTGTACTGGAGGGTGAGTTGGGTGACTGTAGCACGTCGTTGCTGAGATAACAGTCGTGACACCCGACGCTCACATCTAAGATAAACCGCGCGTGGCTGACTAATGTGAGCCGCCCTTCTATTGGATGTCTGTGCATGGTTAATCCAGTCCTTGTACACCCTTGATAGAGCATTACGGGGGCAACCAACAAGTTCGGCTGTTTCCGAAATACTGGCACCTGCCATCCGGGCCCCCAACTATCTGGCTGTGGTCAAATTGGCTTACGTCGCCACGTTTCCCCCATTACTGTCCAACGTTTACTGATTACGTACGGAGGATAGGCGTGCACAATTTATAGTAACCACACGTGATGTTGACATCACGTGTTATTTCGTTATCGCTCCGAATATGTATAACTGGAGGTGTTCTAATTGCAAATCTCTAATGTTTTGTCTACTAAGTATATATATATGTACACTTAGTAGACAAAACATTAGAGATAGGGGTGATGGGCAGTTGACACGTGCATCCCCAGCGCAGACTGGAACAGACCCAAACCAAACGTAGGTGATAAATAGGTGGACAGGAAGGCTTCCCAACAGTGTATCGCTATCGACGAATATCGGTAAACGTGGTGATCTGAGCGACTTTGATTGTGGACGCATTGTCGGCGCAAGACAGATGAAATGAGTCATTCTATCGCCCAAGTGGTAAGAGCCCTAAGGTTCACGCAAGCATCCGTATCAAGGGTTTACCGCGAGTATACCATCGTCCAGAGAGCAAGCGGTGGCCGACCACACGCCATTGATGAGCGAAGTCAACGTAAACTACCCAGCCTCGTACAGACTGACCGCTTGGTAATGACGGCGCAAATCACATCCAGGTTAAATGTCTGAGGTCCAAGCAAAGTCAGTCAGTGAGTGAACGGTGCGGCGCACGCTGCATATTCTGGGCTACGGGAGCCGACGCTCTATTCTTGTGGCACTGTTTACTGCTCATCATCGAACATTACGTCCACCGGGTGCCGCGAACATCAAAACTGGAGCTCTGCAGAGCGGTGCCGCGTCGTGTGGCCAGATGAATCCCGTTTTCAGCTATGCCGAGATGACGGGAGGGTGCGGGTGTGGCGTCGACAGCATGAGGTCATGCTAGGACTACTCTGTTTAAGGCGGTGGTGACTCTGTAATGGTTTGGGGAGCCTTCTCATAGGACGCATTAAGTCCTTTAGTGTGTCGGGAGAAGTCTTTAACCGCTGCGCGCTACCAGCATGTGCTGGTTGATCTTCTACACGCTTTCATGGGCCTATGGTCTTTCATGGGCATCCTGCGGCCTATGGTCTGTTTCAGGAGGGCATTACCTCTGGAAATCCTACGGCATCTGGTGGAGTCGATTAATCGCTGTGTACAGGCTGTTTTTCGCGCTGGATGAGAACCGACACGCTATTAGGTAGCTATCTCTAATATTTTGTCCATTGATTGTATATATTAGGAGCATATTTGGACAAAAATAGTAGAATTTCCAAAAGCAATTCACCATTATGTCTTAAAAGAGATGTGTTTAATCAACGCATCCTTCCAGTTCTAACTTACAAATCCCAGACATGGACGTTACCTAAAAAGAGCATACAGAGGCTGCGGACAACTGAAAGAAGCGTGAAGATATGCAAGCTTGGAAGTGGAGCTTCTGGATATGGAAAATGACAACAGTGGAAGACATGATCCAGATACAAAAACGCTGAAATGGGCTATAGTGTGGGCATATTGCTAGAAGAACTTACGACCGCTACACAGCTGAAATTGGCTGGATTCCAAGCGACAGGAAAAACTCCAGAAGACTACGTGGGAGTTTGGCCGATTAAATTCGAAAGCATTCCGAAGTGACACGTAGGAGACTGGATTCAGCAGTGGATTGATGCTATGTACACTGAAGTAGCAAATTATTGGGAACACCCAGTAGTAATCAAACACGTGCCGCCCTTGCTTACGTACGTAACTATGACGTCGAGATGGCTTTACGAACAGCTCACTGCGAATAATTGAGAAGTGTACGTAGATAGCAGCAAGGTGTGTGTGTGTGTGTGTGTGTGTGTGTGTGTGAAAGACTTATAATTTAAGTTACTTTGTGTAAGAGGCATGACAGTGGGCCCTTGGCTGGCAGGTGCAAACATCTCACAAACGGCCAACTTATTCAAAAACAACTGCATCGAGGTTGTAAAATGATTGGGCTGAAAAAACCGGCCGATGTACGAGGGTCACGGCGGCTTAAGGGTATTGTTATGAGGCAACAGACGAGCTCCACTGCTTCAGGTAACCACGTAGTACAACAGCGGTATCGAGAGGAGAATTTCGGTAAACACAGCTTCCGCTCACCGACACGAATGGGCTATTTTTTTATTGGAGGTTAACGACCACCGTGAGCAACTCAGTGGGCTGTAAGATGTCGCCCGTCCCTATTTAAAGAGAGACCGGACCCACGTCGGACGAATGATCAGAAGCCATCGCTTAGAACACTGCGCCACCGGGGCGGCCGAATGGGCTATAACAACAAACGTTCCCTTTGTGCACCACTCGTTACTGCGAAAAGCTGACAAGTTAGTCTGTAGTGGGCACGGGAGCACCAAAACTGGACCAGTGAGGTCAGGAAAAAGACATCGCCTTGTCAAATGAATCAAGTTTTCAGTTAATACAGCCGATGTATGGCCTACGATGTGGAGGAACAGCACAAACCGATGGATCGAAGTAACCGAGCATTAACTGTACAAGATGGTGGAGGCAGGGTAATTGTCTGGGGTTTATTTTTATGGCGAGCATTGGGCTTCTTAATACCACTGGAACAGCATTTGGATGCTGCGAGGTATCTTAAGATCACGGCGGACCAGGCACACCCGTACATATGCATGGTGTTTCTCGATGGAGAGGGCAACTTGCCGTAGGATAACTAATCGCCACAGTCTTCAGATCATAACCCAATTGATCATTTGTGGGATGAGATTGAGAAAGTCATTCCTAGCAGAGATCCTCCTTCAGCGAACATTCGGCAATTCACTGACGCCGTCACATCCACTTTGCTGCATATACCTGTCGGACGATATGAACATCTAGTTGAATCTGTGCTACATGTGTGTGCGTGCAGATTGTGTGCACCATCGTATCCCACCCAAGAGATCTGCATCTTGGTCTCTGAAACCGAGAAACACGTTACAGGGCTACAAGACATCCCGGAGGGAGGCGATGATAGGATGTGCCTGTGACCAGAGTATCTGGCGGTTGTACACCATCGTATTCTATCCTAGGGATTTCCATGTTTATCTTTGAAACCGTGGATCACACGGTTCAGGAACAGACAAGGCAGAAAAAGTTCCCAGAAACCACAGAGGAAGATGTGATTTGTGGAGCATTGTAAAGATCATCGTTACCACAGAATGACAAGCTGGGACTAAGATATGCATAGCGTATAAAAGTTAGAGAGCGCCGTCCTGTGGCCCACTAGACAGAGGCATGGGCTTCTAACTAATCATCAGAGTTGGGGTCGCGGAGTGGTTTAAGCACTGGCTTCTGGCCATTCATCCAAGATGGGTCCGGGTTCGAATTCCGATGAGGTATGGATCTTGTCTTTGTCTTGGGACACTGACTTTTTCCCTTCCTTGAAACCAGTGGCCTAAATTAGGGACAGGCGACTGCTCATAGCCCATCGAATTGCTTACGGTTAGACGTTAAACCATCAAGTATACAAAAAAAAAAAAGCCGGCTAGAAGTGAGGGCCCATAACGGTAAAAGATAAATTCCTTCCTTTCTTTTTATATCCACTCTAAAGTTTCATCATCTGCTATGTTGGAGTCATGTTTGGCATCACACACGACCGCGTTGGATTCCAGTCGGAATCCTTGTTTTCGCGTGTTGTCACTAAAGGAGAGAATTCACCTCTGTAATGCGACGGTCTACTATTTCCTAGACAGCCACTTTGTTGGCTCGTTCGCAGATAGAGAGCCTAGTTGTCCGAAATTTGGGACTGGCGACTTTTTATACCCTTACATGCTCACGGGTTAAATAATCTTGAAACAAACAAAACGAAAAAAAAAATAGTTTGCAAAAGGATTACTCTTCGAAGCAATGGCACAATACTGACAAAATTTAAGACACACACGCATTTTAGTCTGGGTAGCAACTGAACCCCCCCCCCCCTCCTCCTCCTTCGCCCAGCTTTTGTGTTACTGCAATATACTCAGAGCGGTTTTCCCCTTGAAAATGCATTTTTGTCAGTTACAGCTGTAATAAGTGTGCTTTCATGCACAGTGGCGTACCGGAAAAATTCGCCCCCACCTCCCCGCAAAAAAAGAAAAAAATCTTCGTGGCCCTTTTGCAAAATTACTTATTAGCTTTCAGTTATGGAATTTTTTAAATTCCAAACTCTTAACTAGATTTTATGGGCATTTTAATGATTGATTCTTTGGAACCTACATATATTTTTCGTAAAACCAAAATGATTGCACTTTATTGTGTGTAACACAAATGTGCACGGTTGTAATTAAAATGATTGCCCTGATTTTATACCTTTACTAAGTACTACAAAATACTTACGCCAAACACTTAATCACATGTAAATTTTATTCTTTTAGGGTACTAACGCCATCCTCTTTGAAATTCCTCACGATCACACACATAAAGCATATAACTGCCGTGTGACAGACAGGTCTAAGGATCATTTCCGATTTATACGAAAATGCAGAACATGAGTGAGCAAATAAATAACAATTAAGAATTGTAGCGGGGAAAAAAACAATATTTACTCTTGCATATAAAAAAAACAAAAATTTAACATCATGCCACAATATTTTGCAGGAAGGAAAAAGTCTGTCTCCGCAAAGAAGATCTGGTTCATTATATTCTGAAGGATGCGGAGATATGTGCAAACGACTGTAATACCTCCCTCTTTATCCTTATTGGTAGGTATGAAAATTTCATTCGTTGAACCAAATCATCTACTTGTACGTCAAAGTTAGTCAGTTTCTTTCGCATTAAATTGTTAATATACAACCTACGTCCGAAAAGTTTCAGGACTGACCGCATAATTGAGGAAACAATAATGGGATAAAAATATCCCGTGTATGCCAGAAGACAGCAGTCCTTGGCCAAACAGCTAGAAACCGGTTTATACCAGTACCGACAGACGGGCATTATGGGAGGCATAGCAAGCGTTCGCGTCCCATTTCATTTTATCCATGGAAGAGCAGAGAGTCAACATCTGTTTTTGTTGGAAAGTTGGTAAATCAGCTACTGAAACTTACAGAATGTTAAAAGAAGCATATAGAGACACAGCATTATCCCGAAGTAGAGTTTTCGAATGGTATGCACTGTTTCGTGACGGGCGGGAATCCTTTGATCAGAGATCTGGGCGTCCTTCCAGTGTGTAAACGGCGGAAAAAGTCGAAGAGGTGTGGAATCAGTTAAAGAAAGATCGACGAATTACCTTGAGAGTCTATCTGTCATAAGAATCTACGAGAGGATCTGGGAAAACGAAAACTTAATGTCAGATTGGTACCCCGCAAACTGGAGGGACGCTCAGATCTCGGATAAGACATCAAAGGTTTCCGCCAGTCACTAACCCTTGCATGCCATTCGAAAACTGCTGCGGGGTAATGCTGTCACCATACGCTTCTTTTAATATTCTGTAAGTTTCAGCAGCTGATTTACCAACTTTCCAACAAAAACGGATCTCGGCTCTTTCATGGCTAAAATGAAATTGGGAAAGAATGCTTGCTATGACTTAATGCCCGTCTGCTGCCGGTCGGTTCCGGTATAAACCGGTTCCAGCTGTTCGCTGATTGGCTGTCTTCTGGCAAAGACGTGATATTTTTTATCTCACTCCTGTTACGTCAGTTATGCGGTCAGTTCTGGTACTTTTCGGATGTAGGTTGTACATGCGTAGAAACTTATGCTATGGCTGTGAAAATGGGCATCAAGGAAACGAGTAGCTGCTTTTCAATCATCCAGTTTTTTTAAACTAAACCCGCGAAAATGATTTCTGGATATTTTACTTTTCTTTTTTTTTTTTTACATTTTCATTTAAAGCTATTTATATTAATACTTCATTCGAGGCATTCTCGGCTATTTCTTTAACGAACTTCATATGAAATTACCGCTAAAAATTTGTAAAATATTTTTGCTGAGGCTAAAAGGTTCCCTTAGACATGAACCCGCTCTCCCGCAATGCGGAGTTGCGGGGGCTGTCAGTACGTCCCAGTTCATGTAATCAAAATACCAAGGAATTTCCATTTCTCTTTCATCTACTTGTACGCCAAAGTTCGTAATTTTTATTTTCATGCATGAATATTGTTTCTTTGCGCATGAAATTGCTTTTAACTTATTTCTGTGTTCTATTAGATTTATTGTAATAGAACCTTCCTGAGCTTTTTATGCTTTATTATAACACATCTTTTCTTTTAATTCAACAAACACTTTGCAGTCATTGCCATTTTGTTGGCACGATTGAATTATGATATTTTGGTCACATCCTGTTCGTAATTTTGTCATCTCTTGCCAACTAAACATGCAAGGGAATCCAATTATTTTATTTTCCATTGTTTAAAAGTACATAATTCATTTATTTTCACTGTACATCCCGTTGAGCAGCAATTTGTCTAAAGCTTTCTTTCTCTTTTTCTGTCTGGAAGAAACTTCGCACGCGATTATTTCCAAGACAAATCTCTTTTGTTTTCGTTGTTATCTCAGGATGAATGGCGACGATCACTCTAGTACAATAAACCACATGCGAAAAAAGCAGAGCAAATTTTAAACTGGAGAAAATTCCGAGTGTCAAAGCCTAATAAGGTACCTGTCTTAAATAAAACATTTATTTATAAGCCAGGACAGGAAATATGCTGCATGAAAATGATTTCGAAAAGCGCTTAAAACGCTCAATCACGAAGGAAGAACATACATGTATATAGATAACCCTATACAAGCTGATAGCGTGGATGTGTCTCATTTCATGAGCTAACTGAAAAATAAAAAGACACCTAACTTTCTGTTGTGATAAGCACGTCTTTTAAATCCTTCTAGATGCGAATAAAATTGGTTGGAAAACCAAATCATCAGAATTTCTACAATCGATAAAACATCCAGAAATAGAAACAGCTACTTACTTTCATCAGCGACTAAAACTTACTGTATGTTACAGAAATTAGCAAAGGGTGCACGAAAGGTTTTTCATAGCCAAAGGAGTATCAGAAACAAAGATTTTTTTCAAATCGAACAGTTTATATATATATAGAAAAAATATAGAAGGAAACATGGTATAACTTTACACCTTCTAGCGAAAATATTTTGCATAATGAAGAAATTGAAAATAAGTGAAAAATATTCTTCATGGCAAAAGCTATGCTAAGGAAAATTTCTTTTTCAAATACGCCTCCCGGAAGCCGAGATAGCGAGAAAAAGGTTTGACCTTTATGCTCCCTAGGGGGAAAGCTGTGCATTATTTAAAGAGGATAATTATTCCCTTATCTTTATTGTAGCGAATGTCATATGCTACAAAAGAGAAATTTCTCAACAGTGTTAGAAGCTCCGCCGATGCAGCTGCAGGCGAAAGTACACAAATACAATCTAGCGACAGATGGATGGTATTTGTGCAGTTTGAGCGGATCAACAAAACAAACAAAAAAACCCTCCGCAAGTGTGAGCCTAAAGTGTTCCACAAGGTAAAGGGTATCCGGTGCTAAAATATTTTTTTAATCGGACATTTAGAAGCAGAGATATCGAGAAAAACAGATTAATCTTTGGGCCCTAGCTGGAAAATTGTGTATTATTTTGGGAAGGAAATGCACACAAAAGGTTTTCAGTTAGTAGTAAAAAAAAAATCAATCGGATTTTTAGGCCCGCAGATATTGCTGAAAGCATATTGTAAACGGAGAAGTGAAGTTGCGCCCTCTAGTAGCATACCTGTACTTTAAGAAAAATCTTAGATTGTATGCAGAACATTTCGCTCCACAAACGCTCTCCCATGAAGAATTTTTCAAATCGGTCTCCTAGAAGTAAGATGTCTAGGCCCCGTGGGGAAAAGACCATGCACTATTTTAAGTAGAACATAATCTTAAAAGGTTTTCCGAGGTGAGAGGTATCGGTCCACGAAAGAATGTTTTTCAGTGGAGTTTTCAAGAGTATAGATTTTGCTGCAAATAAATCAGAAACAGAAATAAATACTTACGCCCCCTGATGGCCAACTATTCCATAGAAAAAAAATCAGGTTATATGTAGAACATTTCACACCAGATGCTGTATCCGATGCAGAATGAATTGTTGAAATCGGATGTTTAGAAGCGGAGATATCGAGGAAATCCCAATTTACCGTTTCTCCCCTGGCGTAAAATACAAATTCTGTCCGGAAAGTAATGAGACTCATTCGATAACAGACGTTTAATTAAAGTTATACTTACATAACATTAAAATTCTTCTAAATAACATCCTTGAACATCAATACACAGCTGCCAGCGGTTCTGCCACGCCGCGTAGCTTGTGTGGAAGTCGGGAACAGGGATCGCTTTCAAATCACTCGTCGCTGCAGTTTGCACGTTTGTAACAGTCCCAAAATGGTGTCCTTTCAGGCCGTATTTGAGCCGGGGAAACAGAAGTCAGCCGGGGCTAAGTCCGGGCTGTAGGGAGGTTGGGACAGCGTTGCCACGTTGTTTTTCGCCAGAAACTCTCTCACTCTCGGCGACGCATGGCTCGGCGCATTATCGTAGTGAAGAACCCAAGTGGTGGTGATCTCCGAGCGGACGCGCGCAACTCTGTTCTTCAGCCGTTGAAGCACTTGCACGTAAAATGCAGCGTTGACAGTTTGTCCGGGTGGTACGAACTCCTTATGGGCCGCCCCGGTGGCGCAGTGGTCTAAGCGATGGCCTCTGATCATTCGTCCGATCAGAGGCCATCGCTTAGACCACTGCGGGGTCCGGGTTCGAATCCCGGTGAGGCATGGATATTGTGTCTGTCTTACGGCACTGGCTCTCCCTTCCCTGGAACCAGTGACCCTAAATTAGGGACGGGCGACTGCTTATAGCCCATTGAGTTGCTCACGGTGGTCGTTAAACCTCCAATCAAAAAAAAAAAGAACTCCTTATGGACAACATCTTTACAGTCAAAGAGCATCGATTTCATCTTCGATTTGCACATTCGAGCATTTTTTGGTCGAGGAAGCTCGGGAGTGTGCCACTCTGAGCTCTGTCTTTTCGTCTCCGGATCATACTCAAAGACCCACGTTTCATCACCTGTTATCGCTTTCTCCACAAAACCAGGTTCACTCTTCACACGGTCCACAAGCTCACAAGAAATCGACACACGGTTATTCCTCTGTTCATCGGTCAAAACCTTAGGAACCAATTTGGTGCAAACTTTCCGCATCTGCAATTCTTGCGTGATGATTTCATGCACAATGGTTTTCGCGAGTCCCACGTGCTCTGCTACCAATATGACACTCAGACGTCAGTCAGAGTTCAAAACCGCTTTCACCTTTTCCACATTGTCCGAAGTGTGAGACGTCGAAGGGCGCCCTGGGCGTGGCTCATCCTCGACGCTCTCTCTTCACTCTGTGAACGTTTTGTGCCAACGAAACACTTGTGCTTTCGATAAAGCATCCTTCCCGTAGGCTTTCTGTATCATAGCAAGCGTCTCGGTCGCGGATTTTTCAAGTTTAACACAAAACTTTACCGCGTATCCCTATTCGACACTCTTCTGCATTTTGACCGTTACGCGACACTGTCCATACCCCGCCAACCGTCACTGTCCATACCCCGCCAACCTGCATTTTGACCGTTACGCGACACCTAACATACCCCGCCAACCGTCACGCCCGGAGACTCCGTCCTCCGGCCCTTCTGATTGGCTCAGGAAAAGTGGTCTCATTACTTTCCGGACGCACATTGTATATTCATTATTTGAAAAAGTAACTATATCCAAAACAGTCTTCGTCATTAATGTCATGGAAGGGAAGAAAGAATTTTTTTAATTGGTTTTGTAGAAGCAAATTTTGGGAATAAATTATATTTTGAATTCGATATCTGCACTTACGCCCTCTAGCGACGAAGCTATGCACCGGGGGAAAACCCGAAAAGCAGGAATCACCGTTCTCACATTTTAAGCTTTCCAATGCAAAAGATTTTTTCAAATGGGACAAACATCTGCAGAGATATGGTGTCCACAGGCGGACGGACAAAGAGATTACATAAGCGCGATCATTTTTGACAAAAGACTTGTTAAAAATACTTTACAAGCATTATGCGTCTCTGCAAACCATTTCGAACAGTGATTATTTTTAACTAATTGAAAAACGCTCAGAATAGTTAAATACTGAGAGACAAAGATTGTGTGCTACAGTGTAGTGAAGGATAAATCCTTCCTTGTTGGGAGTTCATTCACGAATGATCATTCGTTTTCCAAGTTGTCCTTACGCTCACTAAGTAAGTCATTCGTTGCACGTATCCTATGTTTACGACCAGCGGGCTTTCAATGCCACAACTCTTTTCGGCAAACTGCCCAAAGGAGCTCGTACTCTTCATCGTTCACGATGAATGATTTTGATATGTATAAAAAAATAAAATTTAAATTTTGAAAATTAAATTTGCACACAAAACACACTAATAAACTGTAAAACACACTTGAGAGATTTCAATGAAGGCACGTGGTGTTAACTGAAATGGTAGAACTAAAAGTCACACACACACACACAAATGTTGCCGCAATAGCCATTAGATGCCTTACCCAGATTTCGAATACTATGAACTCTGCCAAGTGCAGAGGTGATTTATGAGCTTGACAATTTCCGAAGTAAAAAGAAAAAATAGCCTGCACAAAATTAAGTACACTAATACCTTGGATTCACTGAACACACAAAGCAATAAATAAAAGTGACTCAAGATTTTAGGGTATAAAAACTGCTGTTAGTTGTCTTTATTTGGCCAAGGCCTCTGGCCTGGCTAAACTATGGAAATGTTTACAGAATACAAAATCTTGTTTCTCTTACCATGAGGCAATCGTGTGAAATTTTTTTTTTGTTTTTCAATGAACACCCAACAATGCCAAAATGAAAGTTTTAGGGTCCAAATTAACTTAGTAGGATGTAGGATTTCAAAATTGTTACAGATTGTAATTGATATTTCAGTACAGCTTAATACACTATTCTCATCCTTTGAACAATAGTTTTTAACTGAGTGCTACTATTTCTTTACCAGTGTATTGGATACAACTTTAGCTTTTTGACCTGATAATGTATACAAAAAAAAACAAAAAAAAAAACTTCGAGGATATTTAGTGCTACTTTTGTGGGTGGTTGTTCACCCTTGGAATTAGCAATAGAATCTGACCGTAAACTTTTCAGCATTTCTACCCTTTTTTTTTTTTTTTTTTTCCTTTTAACAATGATCACACGAAACACAATGCACAACAATTACACATTATACACATAAAAATACATTTTGGCCGAAACTAAAAAGAAAAAAATGACCTTAGAGATGTAATGCATTACACTCCCTTGCTCTGAAGTTTTTTTTTTTTTTTATTATTTCAGGTTTCTTTAAACCATATTTTTACTGCTCTCCTTTTTTATACCCAATGAATTCAAATGCTTTCCAAACCATCCCTCTCATTTTTTTTCTAAGAATTTCTCAAATATAACTTAGAGTATGTGTCTGTCAGTGGTTTATAAAATCTTCACTAAAGTTCTTTCACACCGCTTGAAGGTGACACTGGAGATGGCTCAACAGAGAGAACAAGCTGGATTCATGAGTGTCTACAACACTATAGATCATATCCACGTACTGAGAGAACTAATTGAGAGAGCGAGGGAATATGAACTTCCATTATGAATGGCTTTTATCGATTATGAAATGGCCTTTGATTCGGTGAAACCATCAGCAGTTACAATGGCTTTGAAGTCCTGCGGTATTAAAGATGCTTACATTAATATTATTAATAACATCTATGAAAAGGAAAGTGCAAAGATTCGGCTATTTGAGAATACAGCACCCATAAAAATCGAAAAGGGAGTGAGACAAGGTGACACCATATCTCCAAAGCTCTTTAATGCCACATTGGAAAATATCTTTCAATCACTGAACTGGGAAAACAAAGGGGTAACGATTAATGGAGATTATCTAACTCACCTTCGTTTTGCTGATGACTTAGTCATTTTTGCAACTATACCCCATCAGAGCTGCAGAGTATGACCCAGTAACTTGCTGACAAGAGTAAATAAGTGGGATTAAAAATGAACTTTCAGAAGACAAAAGTGATGTACTTACAAAAAATGAAGATGATGCTTTTACAAAAAATGAAGATTTATCGATTGATGGGGAAAAGCTGGAGATAACAGATACATACATTTATCTTGGACAGCAGATATCAAGTGAGGATCACATTGATGAAGAAATTAATCGGCGTACAAAACTTGCCTGGAGAGCTTTTGGAAGAAACCGCATAATTTTCAAGAGTAATATGCCATTATGTCTGAAAAGAAAAGTGTTTGATCAATGCATCCTTCCAGTGCTTACGTATGGTGCAGAGACGTGGACCTTAACTAAAAGAGACATACAAAGGCTGCAGACAACTGAAAGCAGCATGGAGAGGTGCATGCTTGGTGTAACCAGGAGAGATAAGAAGAGGAACTCGTGGATCCGAAAAATGACATCATGACATCATGATCAGAGTAAAATCCCTGAAATGGCAATGGGCTGGACATATTGCCAGAAGGACAGACCATCGATGGACAGCAGAAATTTTAGACTGGATTCCAAGGGACAGGAAAAAACCCAGAAGGAAGACCACATGGAAGATGGGTGGATGAAATTCGAAAGTATGCGAGATTAACATGGAGGAGACTGGCACAAGACAGACTGTTGTGAAAGAAACTTGGCGAGACCTTCGTCCAGCAGTGGAGTGATAATGGTTGACAATGATGATGATGATAGCTTAGAAATTTTCACTCGTGCCACCCCTCAACTCCCTTTTTGTTTTATTTACATTAAAATACGCCTAATCATCACAACCTGATAAAAGAAATATTTTCTCAAACACAATTCTCATTTCAAATAGTTATGTAAAATTCTGCTCAGAATTCAGAAATAAAGTCACAGTTGCAGGATAACCTTTGAGAATCAGTCATTCGAGGTTGAAGATAAGGAAAGTCGTTAAGTTTTCCTCAGAGTCCAAAATGCTGTGGTAATGGTTGCCAAAAAAGGAATATCTTAATAGGAAAAGTGCTACCTCCTTTTACGCCGACATCACTTGAGAGGCTTGGGGCAGGATGGATTCGTCGCTGTTCACTTCCCAGGAAGCATTTAAGGTGAAAGGCCGAAAAGTTCCAGAATGGAGTTCAGACAGTGCTTTCTCTTTCCTTTTTCCACATCTGAGCGGTATACGTGGTTTTCTTTTCAAGGTAACATGATGGCAATGAATCACTATGCTGCAGCATTCCTTTGACTAGCGTACAGGTGATAGTCGGGATGCATCACCACTTGTCCGATCAGGGTGCTTTCTCCTCCCACCAGGAAAGAAGAAAAAAAAAACACTGAGGGCTGCCTGCAAGGAATGATCAGTGAAACCGCTTCGAATATGGCTCCAGGACTCGGGATCTCCACTTGGTTTCTTAATAAGGGGTTTCCCAAAAACTGCAACACAAAATGTTTATAGCATTATCTAATGCTTATTGCTACTGGGTAGCATATGCACTACAGAAAGCATGACCCTCAGCGAGAGATCAAGTTTGTAGACGGTTTGAGAACCAGGGAACGGAGTGTCCAAACTACGATGGTCTCTGACCCACCTGAAAAATTATCCTCACTATTATTACTCACTATGAATACACTACTCAATCCTAGTCATAATGTCAATTTTAAATAAATATACATAACAAGTTACAACTAATGCTACTCATTACAGTGTATAAAAAAAGAATAATTTCTAAAGTGAAGCTAATAATTCATGGCACTTAAGTTCTAACTCCACCCACATATAGGTTAATAATATTTTTAAGCTATTAATGCACTTTGATTATTTCCGGAGTTCTAAGTTCTGAAGGCACATATACAATACACACACACAAAATAAATGCACAATTACAAAAGGAATACTAGCGCGAATGGTTATAAATTTGAAAGAAAAAAAAATGCACTTGAGTGTACATTAGCATTCGTCCCCTAAAATATTCTTCACAGAGGAAGGAAACCAACACCAAACAAAATACAACAAAAACTCTGAAAATATCCTTCGCCAGAAATTACACATAAAGACTTAAAGAAACCCTGTACACACCACAAAACTAAATTCTCTCCTTGCTTTATGAAAATGGAAAAAAAAAAAAAAAAATGCTTGGTTTCTGTCACCTGCAAAAAAATAAATAAATAAATAAATAAATAAAAAATCAATGAAAAAAGAAATCATTCTTGGAGCCAAGAATGCGTGGATACGTGATGTTTCGCAGAGTGAGAACATATATGCTGTACACTTCTCCCTAAAGGGAGGAAATGTACAGCATATTTTTCTCGATATCCTTTCTCCTAAAAGTGTGGATGAAAAAATTCAATTCTTTTTTCGTTTGATATCGTTCGCTGCTGGAAACATTTTTTGTATGTTTTATAATTTTTTCATAAGGCACAGCTTCGTAGCTGTAAGTGTGTGTTTCTCTTTGCAAGAGTATCTTTGCTCCTAAAAATCAGATTGAAAAATATCTTCTTGTACTGTGTGGCATTCGCATGTTGAAGACGGCGGAAATATAAATCTTAAATAATGCACAGTTTGCTCCCTAGGGGGCTTATACGAGAAACTTCTTTCTTGTTATCTCTACATCTAAAAGTCGTATTTTGTAAAATTCTTTTTATATCGTAATATGTAGCACCTTTTGTGAGAAATATTTCGTGTGTATTTTCTACTTTCATAATGCAGAATGTTACCGTTCCTAGGCCCCATTGGGGGCGGGGGGGGGTTAACCACCACCGTGAGCAACTCAATGGGCTATAAGCAGTCGCCCGTTCCTAATTTAGGTGCATTGGCTCCATGCAAGGGAGATAACCAGCGCCATGCCGCTCCGGTGGCGTAGTGGTCTAAGCGATGGCTTCTGAGCATTCGTCCGAGAGTCCGGGTTCGAATCCCGCGAGGCATGGATGTGTTTGTCTTACGGCACTAGTTCTCTCCTTGCCCTGAAACCAATGATCCTAAATTAGGGACGGGCGACTGCTTATAGCCCATTGAGTTGCTCACGGTGTTCGTTAAACCCCCAATAAAAAAAACAGCGTCGTACGAAAAACACATCCTTGCCTCACCGGGATTCGAACTCGGGCCCATTTGGACGAACGGTCATAAGCCAGCGCTTAGACCGCTGCGCTTCCAGGGCGGCAGGCGTCTTTCTAGGTTTTCTCATTTTGCTAGATCATCTCTATTCTGAAACTGCTTTCTTGGTCGGATATCTTTCAGCTTGATGAACATTTGTAGCTTATTTTCAGTTTCTAGTACGTAGTTTTCCCACAAGGGGGCATAAAGTCACATTAGGTTTTCCGCGACATCTCAGCTTCAGATTGCGCGATTTGAAAAATTCCTTTCTTTTCAGATATCTCCTATGAGCAGCACCGGATTATGTCATGCTGGTTCTTTTAAGTTTTTCATATTTCCATAAGTTAAATTGCTATCGATTCCTTTAGTGAAACATTAGGTTTTCCGCGACAGGCTGCATTATGCACACCTGTAAGGTTATCTTTGTTTCGGTTGTTATGTTATCAGGAAGAAATCATTGTATCGCCGTCATTATTGCTATAAAAATCACAGTTCTTACTTTTTAAAAAAAGCACGTCTTTTGTAAAAAAAAAAAACGAGGAAAAAAAGTGCTTATAGTATCACTTTGTCCGCCCGTTCTTCTGTCTGTGAAACACCATGTCTCTGCAACTATTAGTCCGATTTGAAAAATACTTTTTGCATTGGAAAGCCTGAAATTTGAGAACGACGATCCTGGCTTTGTTTTTTTCTGATGCATAAGTTCGCCACTAGAGTGCGCAAATGCAGATGCTATCGAATTCAAAATACACTACTGTTTGTTAAAATTGCAACACCATGAAGGACTGCTGATATTGGCTTGAAACTTACAGGATAGGATGTGTGCAACAGGTTGAGACATGCAAGTGATTAAAATGTCAGTGAAACTGCACAGGCAGTTTCGGAGCAGCGCCCCTCTGAACTGTCCGGTCTTGGATGTAAAGAGCTGGCTCAAACGCGATATTGCCATCAGCGAAGAGCCGATATTGAGTCGAAAGAGCGTTTCTTGTGTCTCATTATGCTCCGTCCCAGAATAAGGCTGAATTATGCACACCTGGCGGGAAACATAGGAAAATCCAACTTCTCTCATCCCAACAAACTCGAAATTGACACTCGTACCGAACGAAACTAGTACAGTGATGCGAACGTGGCGTCATTGGACAGATGAGGGGCCATCACTGTCATCAGTAGAGTCGGAGTAAGACTCCTCGCACTGCCTCATCCCCTGAAGAGATGAGGGCACAGATGAGGCTCGGACGCGCAGAAATCCTGGAAATGGAACCGCAAAATCGCATGACTACACAGGATGACAGACACCTCTACCTCATGGAAATGACCGATCTCACAGCGGCATCGACGGTGTTAGCGCAGAAGTAGAGCCCTGTCACATGTCAGACTTTGTTCTTCAGCAGAGTTCGACGTCGTCTACTTAACAGAGGACTGGTAGCTAGCAGCCTATTCCTTTTGACCCTCAACCACAGACGCCTCAAGCTGCAATGTTGTCTCTGACACTGGCGCACGGATTGATAACAGGTCGTGTTTCCTGACGAGTCACGGTTCAGCTTGATGCACCATGATGGTCGCATGTGTGTTCGAAAACATCGTGGTGAACGGCACCTTGCAGTGTTATACCAGCTCAAAGCTAGACGTCATGGATTGGGGCGACATTGGGTTCAACTCGCGATCCTGCCTGATACGAATTGAGAGAATCCTCAACATCCAGCGATACAATGCTCGGCTACATGTGCCCCAGAACGCCCAAGACCTTTTTCATGCACGGCAGATACAGTTTCTTCCCTGGCCTGCACGTTCACCAGATATGTCTCCGATCGAACATGTCTGGGACATGGTAGCTAAGCGATTGGATAGTTAAACGCCTCTGCCGGTCACCACAAATAAACTGCTCTCGCATAGAAGCAACCTGGCAGGCTATTCCACAGAACGATATCAAAAACATCTTCCATTAAATGCCACGCTGTATTGAGGCTGTTATTGTTGCTCGAGGTGACTTCATACGCGATACACTTGGTTTTGAAGCGAAAAAAATCTTGTATAGCTCTACAAATACAACAGGTCTCCTGTAACATGAGGAATCTGTGATATAAATTTCATTTAAATAGCGCGATTCTTTCTTGGTATCGCAATTTTCACAAACAGTGTACATTTTATTCCATTGTTATTTGCCTCTAAATATATGATTGAAAATAAAATTCTTTCTTCTTTTCTATGCCATTTCTGACGAAGGCTAATTTGGAGGAAATTTCTTTTTCAAATAATGCTTAGATTTTCCTCTAGGGGGCGTAAAGGTAAATTGTGATTCCTCGATATCTCTGCTTCTAAAAGTCCTATTTCAAAAATGTTTTCTATGTCGGATAAGCTCTGGCTGGAAATGTACATATAATTTCCAGTTTTGGGTGTTGGCTTGGCCACCAGGGGGCGTAAGTGTTTTTCTGTTTCTTACGTATTTGGAGCAAAATAGGAACTTTTGATACCTCGGTTAATATATTCTTTCGTGGACAGGTACCGCTCACCTCGGAAAACCTTTTGAGAAACCTCCTGCTTAAAATAGTTGATAATTTTTCAGCCAGGGGACGTAGATGTATATCTTATTTTTGTCGATATCGCTGTTCCTAGGAATCCGATTAAAAAAATTCTTTATCAGAGAGCGCTTTCGGAGCGAAATGTTCTGCATGTAATTTCAAATTTTTCTTAATGCGCAAGTGTGCCCCTAGAGTCGGTAGTACAAGTTTCCGTTTACAGCATGTACTCGCATGGAGCAAAATCTGCGGGACTAAAAACCCGATTGAAAAAATTATTTTTCGTTCAGATACTAGACTGCTATGAAAGCATTTCGCGTGTGTTTTCTTCCCAAAATAATGCAGAATTTCTCCGTAGAGGGCGCAAATATTTAATGTTCTTCTCGGTATCTACTTCTAAGTATCAGATTTAAAAAAAATATTTTAACACCAGATACCATTTACTTTGTGGAACAGTTAAAGCTTGTACTGGCGGATTTTTTTTTATAGTTCACAGATCTGTCGCTAGGTGGTGTTTGTGTTCTGTTTGTAGCTGTATCTCAGCTTCTAAAAACCACACATTGGAAAAATTACTTTTTTTACTGTATGCCATTCGCTACAATAAAGATGGGAAACATTATCCTCTTTAAATAATGCACAGTGCTTTCCCGCTATGAGCATAAAGGTCAAAACCATTTCTTTACGCTATCTCTGCTTCCGGGAGACGTATTTAGAAAATTATTTTTCCTTGCATAGCTTTTGCTATGAAGAATACTTTCAGCATATTTTCTACTTTTCGATTATTCAAAATGTTTCCTCTAGAGTGCGTTAGCGTGTATTTCTATTTGGAAGAGTTAATTAGATTTTAACAATCCGTTAGAAAAATTCTTTTTTTGGAAGAATAAGTTTCATTTTGAAGCTTTTTCGCTTGTGAGTGTAAAGTTATATCATGTTTTCCTCTAGATCTCTTCTAACCATTGGATTTGAAATATCTGTCTATCTTTTGCTATTAGAAATTTTTTTGTGCTCGATTTGTTAATATTCGTAACATACTGTTTCGCCGCCAGTAGTTAGTTGTAAGTGGCTAATTTCTACTTCTGGATGTTGTATCGATTTTAGAAATCCGGTGGTTTTTGTTGTTTTAACCGGTTCTATTTACTATGAATAACCCTGCTCACGTTACGTATTTAAAATTATGCGCAGTTTTTTCCTTAGAGGCATAAGTACATTTTCTTTTTTGCCGAATTCTTAGATTTTCTAAAAATCTGCTTTGAAATGCAGTTTCCTGGGCAGAAATGAATCAAAAGACGTGCTTATTATAATACATCCGAAAATTTGGGGTGATCTTTCTTGTTTTCTAAAGAAAGGACACTCACATTTGGAAATGTTTCATAGGAAAATGTGTATATACACTGCTGGACAATTGCTAAGGACGGATCATAAACGGCTATATAGCGCATAAAAAAGTAAGTGTGGTTGGATGCCAAATGAAGTAAAATAATGTCAGAATGCCAGGACATTACAATAAAGACAATTTATTGTGCTCTGAAATCTAGAAGGCTTTGGAACGTGTTCAAGGGACAAACAGGCCATTTTGTGCAGAATACGTAAACGTGAAAAAAATGCAATTACCGTCCGCAGGCGTACCGGCGTAAGATGTCAATACGGGATATGGCCACCATGGAGGGCGATGCAAGATTCCACACGTCGTGTCATGCTTTGCACAACATTATCAAGCAGCTGTTGGGGTAATTTATCCCATTCCTTTGTCAGTGCATGGATGAGGGTGTCCTTGTTCATTGGAGGGCATTCGCGACCAGCAAGACTCCTCCACAAAGCATCCCACACATTTTCAATGGGATTCAGATCTGGAGAACGTGCTGGCCATACGAGGAGTTGAATATCCTCGCTCTCAAGACACTCCTGGACAGCGACTGTTCGATGACATGTTGCGTTGTCGTCCATGAAAATGAATCTATCACCGACAGCACCACGTAACATGCGAACATGAGGTAGAAGAACATCATTAATGTATCGTTGGCCAGTCATAATCCCAGTTGGAAGCACATAGAGGGACGTACGGCCATTGATCATGATGCCAGCCCATATCATGACACTACATGTTGGATATCGGTCCCTTTCCTGTATGTTTGCTGGACAATATGCAGTACCACTATCACCCCAGATCAGTTGTCGTCGACAATCAGACGATAGACTGTATCTACTCTCATCTGAGAAGAGATCTGAGAAGAGACCAGTCGTTATCAGTCCAATTGCGATGTTGATGGCACCATTGCAAACGGGTGGTACGGTGACGTCTGGACAATGGGATGCACACAACAGGACGGCGGGCGTATAGTCCTCCTTCATGCAAACGTCTGGCGACAGTTTTTTGGGAGATCCGCTTGCCAGTATCAGCCATAAACTGATTTGCTACCTCACTAGCTGTGCTGCGCCGGTGTCTTTTTGTTGATAGCACTATGTACCGATCTTCTGCAGGTGTCGTACTGCGAACACGACCTCCCCCGTGACGTTTGCTACACTCTCCATTTGTTTGAAATGATTTCCAAAGCCTTGAAACAACACTGTGGCTGACGTCGAACTCTCTGCAACATCTGTTATTTTTTGCCCTTCTTCAATCTTGCCAATTATGCGGCCATGCGTAAAATCATCTAGGTGATGTCGGGAAGACATACTGAAAATTGCAAGTTCGTGAATTGATTCTTTCCCTTTCAACTTTTCGTTTGAACAACAACGGTCAATACGCGTCAAATCCTTTATATCTCTTATCAGCGCTATGGCGTCACGAACAAGGTCGGCAATCCAAAATTTGCATACGCACAACACGTCTTACTGTATCCCGCACTTATGCTAATTTCCACATTTTCGTGCCTTCCATTTTATGGTTGCTATCGGGGCTATTGTCATCCGTCCTTAGCAATTGTCCGGCAGTGTATAATTTCTATAGGTGTTTTGAATTATTATTTGTACCTTGTAGTTCTGCCACTTAAGCGCTTTAGTTGTCTGAACGAAACAAAATATTGCCCTGATTTCTTATTAAAATTATCGTAATGAGAGAGAGAGAGAGATTTCGTTTAATTATAACAACCGAGCCCCTCTAACTTTTGGGACAAGTCTACGCTCGTGCATGACTTGTTGAGTAAATTTACGTGGTAAGTGTTTTACTAATGAAATGACCTTCGGTCGGTGCTGTGGCGTCAACTGTGAAAGATCGCCCATTTCCGGCGTTGGGAAAAAACAATCACACGGCAGCAGCGAGTGAGTCTCCCTTTCGGAATACCGCGAAATGAAGGCCGTCTGAGTGACATACGGGTACTGCTTTAGTTCTCATTCCTTTTGTACATCATCCACTGTTAGCTATTTATTGTGCAGAAGTTCGTTGGACGATGTCAGGGGCCTTTGCAAGGAATTTTTTTTTCCATTGGTCCACTTGGAAAGGAAAAGAACAATCGTGGGTGGGATAGACCTTGGAAGATTAGAATTTACTACCTCTTAATCCTCCACACTCGGAGATACCGGTTTGAAGCTTAGCTGCAGTGTTTCTTTCAGGCATACATCCACGGGGGCGAAACCCACCCGGAAACGACCATTCGCCACCCCCGGAGACATTTTAGATTACCGAGCCAAATTTTAATAAATTCAAGCTATGATGAAAAAGGGAGTTTCGTCTCTTTTTATGATACAAATATTTCTTCAATTTTATTGTTTTAAATATTTGTTCAAATGGTACTAGTTATAGTTTATTTTATTAAAAAGAGTGTTACGACGCATGATATTTTTCAAAATATAATAAGTAGACTAACCATACCTAATTGTCTGGGAATCGTGATTCAGGAACAAGAGTGCGTTGAATGCATTTTAACAGGTAAAAATTTCAAGCCTGAGGAACCCCTCCCCCTTCCATTCTTTAGCAGAAAACAGTCTTTTATTCCTGAAATGTTTGAAGAAGTGATTACTATATGAGGTATGTATATAGAATTTTTTCTTCGGGGGAGGGGGGGGGCGAAAGAAGGAAGTTTTTGAAATGCACCATCTGGAACAAAATTAAAGTTAATAAAAAATAGAAGAGAAATTAAAGCTTTTTTTTCTAATGTAAGTTGATACCTTTTTATTAAATTAAGGCATTTTTTTTCTAATGTAAGCCGCATTTTAACCGAAAAAAAAATGAAGCATTTTCCGGGGGGGGGGGGGCTCTAAATGCGCCCCTGCGCTAGATATATAGTAATTACTTCTATATATATATATATATATAATAGTTAAAATGATATATATATATATATATATATATATATAGGGATGTAAGGTCAGGTGATGCGTAACATCACAGCCTCTCCTTGACAAATGTCAACCCCGCCTTCTCGTGGTACATCCTGTTCCCACTAAAGGGGCTCTGACGACCGCCAATAGCGGTATAACTATACCATCGGGATTAGAGGAAATGCTATCCCACACTCACCAACCCGCTTGGCCAGCGTGGTGAGTTATGGCCAAACCCCTCCAAAATGACTATACAACTTAAATCTTGGCCCTCAGTCTCCGGCAGCTGGAATGTAGGAATGTACATTCCAGCTGTGCGACATGAAGGCAGAGGGTGCTAAGAATCCCCGGAGGACCGGACTAGACTGCCATCTGATGCTGACCTTGGCTACGTATAACGGACGCTCCCTATCTTCTGATTCAAGGCTTCTTGAATTGGAAGAGGAACTACAAAGGATCAAGTGGGACATCGTCGGGCTAAGTGAGGTAAGGAGAAAAGGAGAAGATCTCATTGAACTGAAAAGTGGACATCTCTTCTACTATCGTGGGACAGATACTGGCAGAACTAGTGGTGTTGGATTTATAATAAACAAGAAACTGAAGGATAAAGTTGTAGAAGTTGAAAGTTCCTCTGACAGAGCTGCACGACTCGTTATCCAACTCTCGAGAAGATACCAGGTTCAGATTATTCAAACTTATGCACCCAGCACAAGTCATGCTGAAGAAGAAATTGAAGAATTTTATGAGGAAATTCGTGATCTAAATAGTAAAGGTAAGCAGCACTTGAAGATAATTATGGGAGATTTCAATGCAAAAATAGGGCAACGGCAACAGAATGAAACTTCAGTAGGTAAATTCGGTCACGGCAACAGAAACCAGCGTGGAAATACTCTCGTAGAGTTTGCAGAGGCAGAAGGGTTTTTCATCTTGAACTCCTTTTTCAAGAAAAAGCCACACAGGAAATGGACATGGAGACATCCAAATGGGACGACAAGTGAAATTGATTTTATTATGTGTAACAAAAAATTCGTCATAGAAGACTGCAGTGTGCTAAACAAGTTCAACACAGGCAGTGACCATAGATTGGTGAGATGTAAGATGCACCTCAACACTAAAATCGAACGTAGCAAGCTCATAAGACAAACAAAATGTATTGACATAACCAACCTTAAAAAACACCATAATACCTTCAAATTAGAACTGAAGAACAGATTCTCTGCTTTAGAAGGCCTAACATCGGAAGAAGTGGATATTTCTGAAGTTAACAGAAAAGTAACCAAAGCTCTTATGGAAACAGCAACAAAATTAGCTGGGTCTAAGAACAAATTGCATGTGAACAAATTATCAGGAAAAACCAAAATGTTGATGCAAAAAAGAAGAGAGATGAGGACAACTAAAGAAGATGTGACTTCCAAAGTAGAATATATAGAGATATGCAAGACAGTACGAAAAAGTATCACTGAAGACGTAAGGAAATTCAACTGTGAACTAGTAAGAAAAGCAATTGAAAACAACCAAAGCCTAAAGATAGCAAAGGGACATCTCAGTAAGGGAAAAAAACAGATTATGGCACTGAGAAAAGAAGATGGTTCTGTAACAAGAAATAGAGGCGAAATTTTGACAAGAGTGAAAGATTTCTACTCCAAATTATATGAAAGAGATGATACATGTACTCCAGGCATCATGAAAGGTACCAGAGTTCTTCCAGTCCTTCCAGCAGAAGTTGCACATGCAATCAAGAACATGAAGCGGGGAAAAGCTCCAGGAGAAGATGGAATTACTGTAGACATCATACAAGAAGCAAGTGGAGAAATCGAAACAGTACTCGCACAAATTTTCACTCGATGCCTTAATGAAGGGAAAATTCCTGAGGATTGGAACAACGCTACAATGATCTTGCTACATAAAAAAGGTGACATTGAGGATCTCAGGAACTACAGACCTATCAGCCTCCTATCAGTGGTTTATAAAATCTTCACTAAAGTTCTTTCACACCGCTTGAAGGTAACACTGGACATGGCTCAACCGAGAGAACAAGCTGGATTCAGGAGTGGCTACAGCACAATAGATTATATCCACGTACTGAGAGAACTAAGTGAAAGAGCGAGGGAATATGAACTTCCATTGTGCATGGCTTTTATCGATTATGAAAAAGCCTTTGATTCGGTGAAACCATCAGCAGTTACAATGGCTCTGAAAACCTGCGGTATTGAAGATGCATACATTAATATTATTAATAACATCTATGAAAATGCAAGTGCGAAGATTCTGCTATTTGAAACTACAACACACATAGAAATTGGAAAAGGAGTGAGACAAGGTGACACCATATCTCCGAAGCTCTTTAATGCAACATTGGAAAATGTCTTTCAATCACTGAACTGGGAAAACAAAGGCATAAAGATTAATGGAGATTATCTAACCCACCTTCGTTTTGCTGATGAGTCATTTTTGCAACTACCCCATCAGAGCTAAAGAGTATGATGCAGGAACTTGCTGACAAGAGTAAAGAAGTGGGATTAAAAATGAACTTTCAGAAGACAAAAGTGATGTACAATGCTTTTACAAGAAATGAAGATTTATCGATTGATGGAGAAAAGCTGGAGATAACAGACACGTACGTTTATCTTGGACAGCAGATATCAAGTGAGGGTCACATTGGTGAAGAAATTAATCGGCGTACAAAACTTGCCTGGAGAGCTTTTTGGAAGAAACAGCATAATTTTCAAGAGCAATATGCCATTATGTCTTAAAAGAAAAGTGTTTGATCAATGCATCCTTCCAGTGCTTACGTATGGTGCAGAGACGTGGACCTTAGCTAAAAGAGACATACAAAGGCTGCAGACAACTCAAAGCAGCATGGAGAGGTGCATGCTTGGTGTAACCAGGAGAGATAAGAAGAGGAACACGTGGATCCGAAAAATGACAAGAGTGGAAGACATCATGATCAGAGTTAAATCCCTGAAATGGCAATGGGCTGGACATACTGCCAGAAGAACAGACCATCGATGGACAGCCGAAATTTTAGATTGGATTCCAAGGGACAGGAAAAGACCCAGAAGAAGACCACATGGAAGATGGGTGGATGAAATTCGAAAGTATGCGGGAGTGACATGGAGGAGACTGGCACAAGACAGACCGTTGTGGAGGAAACTTGGGGAGACCTTCGTCCAACAGTGGATTAATAATGGTTGACAATGATGATGATGATGATGATATAGATATATAGCAAATGGAAAACTTGCCCCTTCTAAGGTTCCATTTGCCCCTCCCCCGGCCAAAAAGTCCTGAAAGAAACACTGCTTAGCTGTTGTTTCAAAAAGCGTCTAACAGTAAGTTGTGCACGAGTTTTTAAGTGCTGACGTCTGTAAAACGTGCAACTATGCTCAGTGGTGTGGGGCCGGAAAGGTGTTTGGGTATTTTTTTTTTTCTAGCCGGCACCCGTTCCGGTAAACCCTACAGAGCATAATTAGTTTTCTTTTTAAAATGAGAATGCCCTATAGTTCTTTCCCAATATACACTGAAGAGCAATTGAATTAGAGACAGCTGGCGTTATGCAAATGTGGCGCTGTGGGCGACCCTATAAACGGAAACGACATGACGTATGCAGCGATCCGACAATATAAGGACTGATGCGACGGGAATCAGTAAGAGTCGGGCGCAGTATGGGTAAGACGAAGGATCTAAGCGCATTTGATCGTGGGCAAATTGTCGGGGCCCGACGAATGGGTCACTCCATCTCGGAAGTCGTGCAGGCACTGGGATTTTCACGAGCTACTGTGTCACGGGTGCACCGTGAGTACATCGAATCCAGTAAAATCATCCCTGCAAAGGCCAACTGCCGTGGACAACAGCGTGTGGATGAGCTGGGTCATCGTCGGCTAGCTCGCATTGTAACAGCGGATAGACGAGCCACAGTGCAAGAAATCGTTTGGCAATTTAACGCTGGTGCACAAAAACGTGTAAGCAGCCACTCCATCCAGAACCATCTCCTCGCTATGGGGTACAGAAGCCATCGTCACACGAGGGTACCGCTGCTGACCGCACATCACAGGGTTCAAAGATTAGCATGAGCGCGGGAACTTCGCCACTGGACCCTAGACATGTGGGAAAATGTTGCCTGGACTGATGAGTGGAGATTCACGTTGGTACATGCGGATGGCAGGATACGAGTACGGCGCAAACAACGTGAAGCGATGGATCCTTCTTGCCAGCAGGGTACTCTTCAAGCTGGTGGGGTGGCATTCTCGTCTGGGGACTGTTTACGTGGACTGAAATGGGACCTCTGGTACGTGTGACATCGTCCCTCACAGGTCAACGCTACCGAGATATCCTGGACGACCATTTGCTCCCGTTTGTGCGTCTTCAACATCCCGCTGGGGACCTCATCCTGCAACAAGACAATGCACCGTGCCATCGCTCCCGCATTGTATCCGAATGGTTGGATGAACACTCCACCGACGTGATCTCGCTTCCTTGGCCAGCTGGGTCACCTGACTTCAACCCCATCGAACACATCTGGAATGCCATTGAGAGAGATGTTCGAGGCTCTGACCCCCCCCTTCCATCAAATATTCGTGAACTGTGGCAGCTTGTTCACGGGTCGTGGATCCGTATAGCTTCCCAACGCTTCCGGTGTCTTGTCGAGTCCATCCCGAGACGAATTGCCGCTGTCTTCAGGGCGAAAGGTGGTGCTACACGTTACTATACAGGTATCTCTAATTCATTTGCTCTTCAGTATATACACTGCCGGAAAGTTAAAAAAGAAGAACACCTAGAAGAAATTGGCGGACGATCATGAAATTTACATATGTTAATGGGGTCGAGTTTACGTAGGTGTGATGTTAATTTCGGGACCAACCGGTGAGCGCTTTCGCCACAGCACGGCATAATATGCAAATTATCGTCGGTGGTATTTAAGGAGTACGGCGAAGTGAATGTAATCAGTCGTCGGCGTACGGACACGTGCGAAGACCCTGAAGAAGCTGCAATGCCTGGACATGGAAGACGTGTACGATTTCAGCAGTTATCGGACTTCGAGCGAAGTCGTTTAGTCGGACTCCGCGAGGCCGGGTGGTCGTATCGCGGAGCGAATTGGACTGGAAGTATCGGTGGTGGTACGATGGTGGCGTAGATGGTCCGAGGAACATTCCCACACGAGGAGACTTGGAACCGGGAGTCACAGACGGACTGATGAGCGGACCGATCGACGCATAAGAAGAGCGGCGTTGTCAAGCAGAACATCCAATGCGACGGAAATCCGAGCTGTCGTTGCACCTGAGGTGACTGTGGGAACAATCCACAACCGTCTACTGGATGCAGGACTACGTGCACGTGTGCCTCTGGCAAGTGTACCTCTGACTCCAGCCCACCATCAGGAACGGCTGCAGTGGTGTCGCCACCGTCTGCACTGGAGAACGCGGTGGCGATCTGTCGTGTTCAGCAATGGAAGCAGATTCTGCTTGGGAGCCTTCGATGGCCGTATGCGTGTACGCAGACGCACAGGGGAGCGTCTCCACCCTTCTTGCATCCGCCAGCGACACACAGGGCCTACACCTGGTCTCCTGGTGTGGGGAGCGATCAGCTATCACTCCCGTACACAACTAGTGTTTGTACCGGGTACGTTGAACAGCACATCCTACATCAACACCATTCAGCACGTTGTTGTGCCATTTGTAAGGTCGGTCCATCGTGGTGTTTTCCAGCAAAATAACGGACGCCCACACACGGCACGTGCAACGCAACATGCACTTCAGGGTGTGAGACAACTTCCATGGCCTGCACGGTCACCGGATTTTTCCCCCATTGAGCACGGGTGGGATTTTATGGGACAACGATTTATCCGGTCTCCACGGCCAGCCACGACCATCCCCGATTTACGCGTTCAGGTTGAGGATGCTTGGAACTCAATACCCCAAACTTACATCCAACATCTGTAAGACAGACTCCATGCCAGAATTGCACAGTGTGACGCAGTTCATGGCAGTTCAACCTCGTACCAACCATGTTACAGGGAAATGTTATTTTTCAGTTTTCCAGCAAATACAGCTGTATTTTGCCATAATGTTTTGATTACGTTATCCTCTGTATTCCGTTATTATGCTGTATAAATTTCGTTCATATCAGACGTCACGTTCTTGATGTTCTTTTTTCACTTTCCGCCAGTGAATATATATATAGCAAAAGCAAATAATGTTAAACAACAAAATTCAAAATTATGCTTTGTTTTTCTCTCTCTATATATATATTTTGCTGCTATATCATAATCAATGATGATGATGATGATGATATAGCAAAAGCAAATAATGTTAAACAACAAAATTCAAAATTATGCTTTGTTTTTCCCCATATATATATATTTTTTGCTGCTATATCATCATGATCAATGATGATGATGATATAGCAAAAGCAAATAATGTTAAACAACAAAATTCGAAATTATGCGTTGTTTTTCCCTATATATATATATATTTAAATCCATTGTCACTTGGAAGTCTCTTGAGATTCCTTTTCTACTGTTAAAAACGTTGAGGTGGGGATATCGCAGGGGAGGGGGATGGGGATTATTGCAATTGGGTTTTAATTAATCTAGTTATTTTTAAGGAGTCTAGTTGTGAGTTTCGGTGAATTTAGTCCAGTTAAGAGTGCGTCTTAATTATGCTGGAAGCCGAGATTATTATTTATCTCTCTGGAGCTGTTTCACACGGGCGGAAAAAATCCGTCGAAGCAATAAATCCCCCGGCTGTTCTATCGCTCGTTTCAGGCGGACTATAGAATTTCACATGCTGTACCCAAATTGCCCCTATCCAAATATTTCGAGGACTGAGACTCCAGTAATAAATGACTTTTACCATTGCGCTCTAAATTAGTTTCCGCTTCCAACGACATCTTACTCGATAATATGAGGATGACTTTAGTTTTTGCACACTGGAACTGCCCCAATTTGGGCCCCAATATCTCAGTGTTTTCGTACCAAAATGGCGAAATATTTTCTCTTGCATGCCAAAACGTGTAAATCCGGAAGTCTGATTTCGACCGACCACTATACTTTCTTATACTATTAATATAAGAAAGTAAAAAGGAAAGGCGGAAGGGGAGGCATTGAACACAAGGCGCAGCGCGTTGTGCTGTACTTTTTCAATTATCCCGACATCATTGACTATACTCCAATTGAACCTAAGAGTGTGTGCCACTACGTAAGGTACGGAACAGCTACCTCCGCTACGAAAAATAGTCCTTATCGTTCAGATTGAAGAGCAACAGAATTATTGCTCAGAATCCATTTTTGTTTGCTCAGCAGTTTATCGGGCAAAATTGCTATCTAAAACAAATTTTCGAAGTGTCAGTGTTTTCAGAAATAAATTTGGTATGAGAAGTTAATCAAGAGCCTCGCACTTTCGGCTGTCGAACTGTGGGAGATGTTCGTAAATATGCCCTAAGTCACCCAAAGAGTGTAGTGTTCTTAAATGCGGGCGAGCATTATCACGACCTCTCCGTGGAACACAAGAACGGTATCAATCCACGTTACAGTGCGCTCCTGCTGTTTCTGTCAATCAATTACTCTCGCACTGACCTCACTCGCCAATCGCACAAACTGTAGGGATTGTGAAGTAGGGTGTGGTGGGGTCCGAACTTCATCTACTGCTGTATATACACTGACGGAAAAAATCCCAACACCACGAAAAAATAGTTGTAGAGGAATGAAATGGCGGCAATACATTTGTATAGGTAACATATTTAATCGATTAAGGTTTCAAGATCACAGCTTAATGTAAGCGCGAGAAGAGCCATTTTAAATGTGAAATGCTGGTACATTAATAGCCGGTGTAACCGCCAGAATGTTGAATGCCAGCACGCAAACGTTCATGCATTGTGTCGTACAGGTGCTCGATGTCAGTTTGTGGGATGGAGTTCCATGCCTGTTGCACTTGGACGGTCAATACAGGGACGGTTAATGCTGGTTGGGGGTGACGCTGGAGTTGTTGTGCAATGATATCCCATACGTGCTCGATTGGTGAAAGATCTGGTGATCTAGCAAGCCACGGCAACATGTCGAAACTCTGTAGAGCATGTTGGGTTACAACAGCGGTATGCGGGCGAGCGTTGTCCTGTTGGAAAACACCCCCTGGAATGCTGTTCATGAATGGCAGCACAACAGGTTGAATCACCAGACCGACGTACAACTGTGCCGTCAGGGTGCGTGGGATAACCACGAAAGTGTTCCTGCTGTCATAGGAAATTGCTCCCCAGACCATAACTCCAGGTGTAGGTCCAGTGTTTCTCGGCCGCAGACAGGTTGGTTGCAGGCGCTCACCTGGCCTCCTACCAACACACGGCCATCACTGGCACCCAGGCAGAACCGGCTTTCATCAGAAAACACAACAGATCTCCACCCCGTCCTCCAATGAGCTCTAGCTTGACACCACTGACGTCGCAAACGGCAGTGGTTTGGAGTAAGTGGAATGCACGCTACAGGCGTCTGGCTCGGATCTGTCCTTCAAGTAACCGATTTGTAACAGTTCGTTGTGTCACTGTGGTGGCAACTGCAGCTCGAATTGCTGCCGCAGACGCGGTACGATGCGTCACGGCCATACGCCGTACACGGCGGTCTTCCCTCTCAGTAGTGCCACGTGGCCAGCCGGAACCGGGTCTTCTTGAGGCAGTACCTTCCCTTGACCACCGCTGCCAACAATCATGCACAGTGGCTACATTCCTGCCAAGTCGTTCTGCAATATCGCGGAACGAAAATCCACCACCTCGTAGCCCTATTACATGACCTCATTCAAACTCCGTGAGCTGTTGATAATGGCTTCTTCGTCTTTTTAAAGGCATTCTTGACTAACATCAACACCCTACGTCGAATCTCAACGATAACTAACGCTCACGAACGTTACAGCGCGTATTTACAGCAAACCTGCTTTGCATGTTCCGAGGGGCGCTACTAGCGCCACACGTATGCGCCGAGCGCGAAATTTGCATAGACGTCATCTTACAGATGTACTCTCACCGCCTACCAACTGTCGTTTATCTAAGACAACCCCTTCTTGGTGTTGCGATTTTTTTCCGTCAGTGTAACTTTAACCTCGAGTTTCCCCGATTGTGAATTTATTGTCTCTGTGTTGTGAATGTTGGAGGAGGTCTACACCCCCCGTATTGAAGCTGTTTCCCAGTTCCCAACTGGACGGAAGCAGCCCAAAGTGCGAGGCTCTTGATTAATTTTTCATATCAAATTTATTTCTAAAAACGCTTTGACTTTTGAAAAACTTGTTTTAGATGGCAGTTTTGTACGATAAACTGCTGAGTAAACAAAAATTGATTCTGAACAATAATTCTGCTGCTTTTCGCTCTAAACGCTAGGGTTTATTTTACGCTAGCGGAGGTAGCTGTTCAGTACCTTACATAGTGGCACCCTCTTAGGTTGACTGGGAGTATAGGAGAGAGAGAAAAGGTGTGGAAGCCTTCTCCCAACATTCGCTACACAGAGACTATAAATTGACAATCGGCAAAACTCGGAGTGGTGGGGGAGGGGCTACTTAAAGCAGCAGTAGGGGATGAATTTCGTTGAAGTTCAGACCCCACAACAGCCTCTTTCTGTTCCAGACCCACCGCTTCTCTTGAAACGGATCTCTGTATACGTCTCCATCAACTCCTAGGAGTTGAGATTGACTTCGAGCAGCACCCAGGCGGAACTATAGGCTATATTGCTTGAGAGCAGGATTGCATTGCGACACGGATTGATACCGTTCTTGCGTTGCACCGAGAAGTGATGATTAGGCAGACTTTCCTAACTTTTACAACAGTACACTCTTACGATAATTTCGAGTATAGCTCTCTGGCCAGTCAAGGAATTACTTATAAGGATGGATTGGCAGCTCAAGCGTACATTTTGGAGCAAAAGGGTAAAAAGTTTAGCTAGATTATTCATTATAAATTTCGTTTTTTAAATACAATTACAGATGTCACAGATTGTACCACTACAATTATTGTGAGGAATATAAGATAAAAGAAAATCAACGTTTAGTCACAATTATTTTCCTTGTCGACCACAGTTTCACTGTGCTTTGTCCCAGCTTCTGCGGGAAGAATGGGACGTAAATATTGAAATCGCATTTGGCATTATAAACTCTGTTGACGGGCACAGATTTTTGTCAGTTACTTCCACGCGCTCAATAGAAATGAAGTGCGATTTTCCGCTGTCAACAAAGCTGATTCAACCATCAAACTGGTATTTTGGAAATATTTCATATATAGCAAAATTCTTTTCAATTTGGCAACGATATGGCATCCATTCCATTTCCATCAAGGGCGTGTAAGCAGGTGACAAAAATCCACGACCGCAAACACCGTTGTTGAGGTCACATGCGAGAACTGAATATTTACGTGTCATTCGTCATGAAGTTTGGCCGAAACACAGCAAAAGTGTTTTCGACAAGAAAGATAACACAGAATTCTCGGGTGTAATGAGCACGTCTTTCGAATCCTTTCTGACACGAAATTTTTTTTCAAAGCAGATTTTTAGCAGAAAATATTCAGCGAAAAAGTGAATGCATTTACGCCACGTAGAGAAAATTTGAGCATAATTTAAAATGCACAATGTAAGCAGTGTTCTTCATTAACGAAAAAAGATAAACAAATCAACCGGAGTTCTACACATTCAGTAAAACATCCAGAGAAAGAAATACCACTTTAAAATAGAAGTAGACGGCTAGCGGCTGAAATGTGTGCAATGAAAAATCGCAAATTGTGCACAAAACATTTCTCATAACGGAAAATATCCAAGGCAAAGGGGATTTTTTAAATCGAGTTCTTAGAAACGAAGATACGAGTCCAAGTATGGCACAAATAGAAATGAACACTTACACCCCCTAGTGGAAAACCTCTGTGGTACAAAAGTTAGTAAAAAATGAAAAATATTCCTCGCCAACATCTCAGAACTTGGGGGTTATTGTGGGGCTAATTATCGTACGGGTGGGGCGACACTAATTTTGAAGTGTGTGGCAGAAATTTTTTTGACGCTGGTCATGTTAACCCCACTGAAAAATTATTTTCAGGTACACACTGCACGTCAGGGGCGTATTTAAAGGGGGGCAAATAGCCTTGAGCCCCCCACCCCCCAAAGTGTTTCATTTTCTGTTTTTGGTTAAAATTCGACTTATATTGGAAAAAAATTGCTTTAATTTAATAAAAATGCGTCAATTTACATTACAGAAAAGCGCTTTAATTTTTTTCTTCTATTTAAAATGGTGTCTTTACAATACTTTTTCAACAATCGCTCAGAGGACTCCCTCCATTTCACAGAATAGTATAACACTCAATTTAGCAAAGTAATAATAATCTTATGTAAGAAAGTTTCCGTGAATTAAAAAAATTCACGTAAGTTTAAGTAAGTTCTCTAAAATCTTACATGGTTGCGCTCGCTACGTGTTCTAACCGAGTAATTATCTAGAGGGCGGCGATAAAAGGTGGGCTCGAAGAAAAAATGGGTGACCATCAGTAGCAAATAACTTCCAATATCTTACTTTTAGAAGCTGAAATATAATCATTACAGTACATTGTCACTCCCTAGTGACATAGCGTTTTGTCATAAAACATTGTAAAATGCATGCAAAATATTCATCGTTGTGTCGCCTATTTAACGCAAAAGTAATTTGTAAAGTTACATCTTTAAAAACAGATTTCGGCGGAAATACACTGTACATTTAAGCCTCCTATCGGGAAACCGAAGATTATTTCAAATAGAAACTGTACGTCAAATGGCCTTTGTGGTAAATCTTATCGGAAGGTGAAAAAGCCGCCCCGGTGGCGCAGTGGTCTAAGCGCTGGCCTCTGATCATTCGTCCGAAAGGGGTGCGGGTTCGAATACGGCACTGGCTCTCTCCCTTCCCTGGAACCAGTGGCCCTAAATTAGGGACGGGCGACTGCTTACAGCCCATTGAGTTGCTCACGGTGGTCGTTAAACCTACAATCAAAAAAAAAAAAAAAGGTGAAAACAAATTTTTGAAGCAATTTCGTAGAATTAAAATTTACGCCGATGAGCCTTACATTATAACCACCTACCTAATAAGGTGTAGGACCCCCTTTAGCCCGCAAAACAGCGGCCACTCGGCGAGGCATCGATTCGATCAGGTGGCGATAGGTATCCAAGGGTATCTAGTACCATAATGTCAACAGCAGGTCCTCCAGTTTCCTTACATTTCGGGATAGTGGTGATTTAGCACGAACCCGCTTTTGCAAGTCGAACCACAAATGTTCGATTGGATTCATCCGAGGTGAATTTGAGGCCAAAATTCAGGGGAAAAAAATCGGATTTATCGTCAAATTCAGGAAAAAAATCGTTGTATGTAATTTTTTATCGTCAAATTCAGGAAAAAAATCGTTGTATGTAATTTTTTATCGTCAAATTCAGGAAAATATATGTATATTTAATCATCATCATCAACCATTTTCAATCTACTGCTAGATGAATAAAGATCTCACCAAGTTTCTTCCACTACGGTCTGTTTTGCCCCAGTCTCCACCATCTCACTCCCGCATGCTTTCGAATTTCATCCACCCATCTCACTCCCGCGTGCTTTCGAATTTCATCCACTCATCTCCAATGTGGTCTTCTTCTGGGTCTTTTCCTGTCCCTTGGAGTCCAATCTAAAATTTCGGCTGTCCATCGATGGTCCGTTCTTCTGGCAACATGTCCAGCCAATTGCCGTTTCAGGGATTTTACTCTGCTCATGATATCTTCCACTCTTGTCATTTTTCTGATCCACGAGTTCCTCTTCTTATCTCTCCTGGTTACACCAAGCATGCACCTTTCCATGCTGCTTTCAGTTGTCTGCAGCCTTTGTATGTCTCTTTTAGTTAAGGTCCACGTCTCTGCACCATACGTAAGCACTGGAAGGATGCATTGATCAAACACTTTTCTTTTAAGACATAATGGTATATTGCTCTTGAAAATTATACTACTTCTTCCAAAAGATCTCCAGGCAAGTTTTGTACGCCGATTAATTTCTTCATCAATGTGACCCTCACTTGATATCTGCTGTCCAAGATAAATGTAGGTATTGGTTATCTCCAGCTTTTCCCCATCAATCGATAAATTTTCATTTTTTGTAAAAGCATTGTACATCACTTTTGTCTTCTGAAAGTTCATTTTTAACCTCACTTCTTTACTCTTGTCAGCAAGTTCCTGGGTCATACTCTGCAGCTATATATATATATAGCAGCAGAGTATGACCCAGGGTATATATATATATATATATATATACCCAAAAGCAGAGTTAAGGACAAAATTTAAAACCGAATGTTAAAACAAAAATTTTTAACACACATTTTGAAGATCATGACGCGCAACGCAGCAGTGATGAATATCCAGAAATTAAGTTTGTATATATATAACATTGAACATGACGGGCGTCTCTTGAACTATTCTAGCCAAAAATTATCTTCTATTGGTACATATTCAAATAAATTGTATAAAACTGAAAGTAGAATTCGAAATAATTGGTTTTCGTATTAAATGAAATTATAAATGAAATTATTTTTCCTATAAATTAAAAACTAAAGCTTTGAGAAAGCACACAAACAAACATAGTTTCAGGTAAAATTAACCTTTGTAGCTTTTGTTGTTACAAACTTTATAACAATGTCCAAATTGTCTAAGTCTGTAGCAATTTTGTTTTAATTACTAACGAAAAAAAAAAAAAGTCGTTGCTGTTTCACATTTAATCAGAAGTAGCTTTTCATATTGCTAAGTTTGGAAAACGATCTATCGGCGTAAGCCACTGCTACAGACAGTAAAAATTTGAAAAGAGGATTTTGTGCACCTTATTGCAGCTATCAATTCTCAGGAACGATAAAAGGGGGCATTGTAATTTTTTTTTTAAATTACAAAAATTTTTTCTTTATCCTTTTTGGATTTCAAGTTCAACAGAAAGAAAAGGAAAGATGTTTATTTTCAGGCAGTGTAAAAATCCATAAAATCCAAAACAAATTTCGTTTAGCTTAACATTGTACACGTGTGCCCCCCCCCCCCCCCCCCCCGACAGTTTTCTTGAAGCAGCACATGCCCTTAGATAATTTGTTGACTTGTAGGTTGTAAACGCTGAAAATCTCCCGATCAGACCAGAAATGCTTTATATTTTATACTTTTGGTGTTACCCCCCTCTTCCGAAAGGTTTCGTGAGGCAGCACATGCCCTCAGATAATTAATTGCAGACTTGCAGTTTGTAAATCCTGAAATCTTTTGTTCAGTTGTAGATCATAAACATTTTTTTTTAAGAATTACATTAATAATCGCAATTAAGAAAAGACGAAATTACGGAAACTTTATGTGATTCAGATAACCAACTTCCAAGAACGTGGCCACGAAGGAGTCGAAAACGCAATTTTTATACGGCCTGTTAAAATTTTTGTGGCCAGTTCACCGATGGCCAGTTCTCCTACACCCAATCAGTGATGGTGCTAACTGAAAAAACATTCAAACAGGACAAACTGACGTCTACTGTTAAGGGGGAACTCAATTAACAAAAGGCATTTCCACGGCTCATGCTTAGAGTCTCGTACGGTGGGGAGAAGGAAGGGGTCTAGTAAGCTAAGAACTCTTAAAAAGTGGGCCTTCTGCGTTCACAATTCTAGCAAATGCTTTTCAATAGTATATCTTGCTTTAATGAAAGTTTAATGCGATGTAGTACTTTATCTGTGAGGAAGGGTAGCGGAGGGGGGGTCCGTGACAGATACAATGGCTTCGTTAATTACTAATCGTATAATGGCCCTCACCATGTGCACTTCTTTACACTTTTGTTGGCATGGTTATCGACATCATCAACAAGAAGGGAAAGAATAATTCTCGAATAATTCTCTTGAGATATCAAGACCCACCGTTTTATTTCGGTTAATAAAAACCAAACATGAATTAGGGCAAACGCGAAATAAGGAAAACGCGAATTAGGAAAAACTTGATACGGGCAAACGTGAAATAGGGGAAACGAGATTAGGGCAAACGAAATTAGGGGAAATGGGAATTCGGGTAAAAGCGATTTCGGGGAAACGCCATTGGGGTAAACGTGTTTAGGGCAAACGTGAATTAGGGGAAATGAGATTTAGGGAAACGAAATTAGAGGAAATGGGAATTCGGGTAAAAGCGATTTCGGGGAAACGCCATTGGGGTAAACGTATTTAGGGCAAATGCGAATTTGGGGAAACGCCATTGGGGTAAACGTGTTTAGGGCAAATGCGAATTAGGGGAAACGAGATTTAGGGGAACCGAGATTAGGGGAAAGGAGATTAGGGGAAATGGGAATTCGGGTAAAAGCAATTTCGGGGAAACGCCATTGGGGTAAACGTGTTAAGGGCGAATGCGAATTAGGGGAAACGAGCTTTAGGGGAACCAAGATTAGGGGAAACGAAATTAGGGGAAATGAGAATTCGGGGAAACGCCTTTGGCGTAAACGAGTTTAGGGCAAACGGGAATTAGGGGAAACGAGGTTTAGGGGAAACGAGGTTTAGGGGAAATGGGAATTCGGGTAAAAGCGATTTCGGGGAAACGCCATCGGGGTAAACGTGATTAGGGCAAACGGAAATTAGGGGAAATGGATTAGGGGAAGTGAAGCTACGCGTTGAGACTTGTTGGACTAGTAAATCGTAAACCGGATGTCGTCAGTTGTGTTAGTAATTTCAACGGAGAAAGCAGCTCCCAGAAAAGAGTTTCGCAGACGCTTAGCTTAGAAAATTTGTGCTTTTGTGTGAGTAGTTTATGAAGTTTCTTGGTATTGTCTTTTAATTTTGAGAATGAGCCACGTGACTAAAATGAGTGCATCTGAAAGATGCAAGCAGTACAGCAAGGGAACGTTTCATGTGAACAAAAATCTATTGTTCTGTTCGTGTTGCAGCATACCAGTGGATTTTTCAAGAAAGGACAGTTGTGAAAAGCATTTAGCAAGCAAGCTGCATAAGAAAAAAAGGAGTGTCTGAACAGTCAACCGAAAATAATGCAAAAATGTGTTGATGAATTAATTGAGAAAAGAACTGCACAAGAACAGCATCGCTCAATGGAACTTTCGAAACTGGTGCCTTTTGTGCAGCTAACATCCCACTTTCCAAACTGGATAATCCTACATTAAAAAATTACTTGGAAAATGCGTTAAAAGATATTGGTGTCATTCCAAATGCAAATTGGATGCGGAAATGCTATTTGCCGAAAAGGTATGATATTCAAAAGCAACAAGTGAAAGATTTTTTTAAATCTTTATCCGGTGTAGGCATCGCAGCAGACGAAACAACTGATTCTGAAGATAGATACATTTTGAATATTCTTGCTGTTCCATCAGCTGAACCGAATGTTGAAAGCTGCAATGATGAAACATCTTTGAATGCAATCTTCCTTGAGTGCATCACTTAGGAATCCTTAAATTTTAAAGCAGTCAGCGAGGCAATACTTCACTGCGTTAATAATTAAGAACCTTTTGCTAATATAACCGCTTTTGTTACAGACAATGCATCTTACATGTCCAAAGCGTGGGTAAAGAGCCTGAAAGCCGTATTTTGGAATGGTGTTCAAGTCACCTGCAATGCGCATCTTTTGAATTTTTTTGGGCGAAATTTGGCAGAATGAATTTGAAAATGTTAACTCTTTAGTAGTTGCTGTTAAACGTGCCTTCACAGCTTGTCCCTCCGGTAAAGGACGTTTTCGACTATTTTTGCAAGTGAAGGACAAAATACCTTGCTTTCCACCAGTACCTGTGCAGACTAGGTGGAACAGTTGGTTTGAGGCCGTGCCTTTTCAGTGCAAACATTTAGAATACTACGCAGAGTTTTTGAAAAAGACAACAGTAGCAGTTGTATTGTGGATAAAATCATTGGGTGTTATCAAGATAGGGATTTAAGAGAAAATCGGAAGCAGGTTGAGGTTCATGCGCCGTATATTTCCGGACAGCTCACTTTATTTGAAAAACAGCGAATTTCCGCGCAGAAAATATACATACGTACGTAAAATGAAACGTCGGACATCGCCAACAGTTTAAGAAGCAAGAGTCAAGACTGCGATCACGTCGCTGCAAAAAGAGCTCTATCCACTTAAAAAAATAATAATAATGCTTAATTTTTCATAAGATATAAAAAGCATCGATTTTGTCAGCTAGCTGCAAATTTCTTCAAAGCATGTAGGTTTTTGTAGGGTGTTTGATCCCGATCAATATAAGTCTTTGGACCTTTTACACGACGAAGATTTGCTTGTTTTCAGCCACATTCCTACACTGTAAAAAATTACTGTAGATTTTACGGTTTTAAACCGTTTTCCAGGGTGCCAACACAAAACCGTAAAATCTACAGTTTTATGCCGTGTTGGAGCAAAGCTATAGCTTTGCTCCAACACAATCAACACATTCGTTCCAGCCAAATTTTTGTGTTTTCGTGGTTATTTGGACTGTGACTCGCTCCAGCCAAATTCTGTGCTGTTTTCTTCATTAAATGCGGTGTTGGAGCAAAGCTCCAACACGGCATAAAACTGTAGATTTTACGGTTTTGTGTTGGCACCCTGGAAAACGGTTTAAAACCGTAAAATCAATTTTTTTTTTTACAGTGTATGCTAGAAGATAAGGACCAACTAAAATGTGAATTTCGTTCACATAAAGCGACTGTAAAAGAATTTCGTGTCAGCGAAGGTTTGCCAGACTTCTGGAATACGAAAAAAGGTAGTTTTCCTAAGCTACATAAGGTCGCCATCCGTTGTCTGTCAGTACCCACAAACAGTATCGATGCTGAACGATCAGTTTCTAAATTTAAAAACGTGTTACAGGACAACAGACACAGCATTAAAGGAGAAAATCTGTGTATGTACAATATAATGTATCAAAATGCCGTCCACTTAAATGGAAATCTTGATCTCGTGTAACGGCGTTTATAACATTGCCAGAATTTGAATGGTTTATAAATATAAGCATCAATTTTAAAAACTTAAAGTTATAATGCTTATTTAGTTACGTACTAGTCATTTGTATATACCGCTTCGTAACTTAGTAGACTTTTTTTTTTTTTTTTTTTTTTTTTTGGAAATGTCAGTGTATATCATCGGCCCTGAATTTGTCGCGAAATTTCATTATTTACCCCGCGACAGCCTCCCGAATTTCGCTTTTTTTCCCCCGCGATTAAATTACTGCCCTAGTAATGGCAATCACCAGCAAGAAAACACAGTTGCCATGAATGGGTAAACTTGGTCCGCAACGATGTTCAGATACATGACAGCTATTAGGAATTATGCTACCCACAGTATAACACCCCCGCCGCCTACCTGTTCCCGCCCAACAGGGCATCCTGGTGCCATAGCCTCTGTTGGTAATCAGCGTATCCGCGCTCGACCGTCTATATGATGCACCAGGAATCTTGACTCGTCAGACCAGGCCACTTTCTTCCAATCATCCACTGTCCAATCTCGATGATTTGGGGTACATTTCATGCGTTGTTGGCGATGACGTGTAGTGAGCATGGGGACCCGGCTGGGTCTTTGGCTACGCAAACCCATGCTCAGAAGGTTGTGACACATTGCCCTGATCACCAATGTTGTAGCTGCGGGTGATTTGTCGCACTGTGGCCCTGCGGTCGCTGTGAACAATGTGTGACAGTCTCTGCTCTTCTCTGGCATCAGTGAGCTGCGGACAACACACGGCTGGACGAAGGTTCGTCGTTTGGCCATCTGTGCACCACTTTTGAAACGTACTCGCCACAGCGCCACGTGAACAACCCACAAGCCAAGATCGTAGTTCCGCGGCGCCGTGCCATTACAATTTGTCCTTTATCAAACTCCGATAAATCGGCAGCTTTCCCATTCTGACTCCGAACACTCCACTAACCGAAAACCGGTCCTCGGGTTGTATATACACTGTTCTGTGAACTTCACGTACGCCACCTTTCGGTCTCCAGGAGCGCTCATTTCTCTAGGCTGGGGGTGACAATGTAATATATCATCGGTTTATTTTTGAATTTAATAGCATATGCGCCCCCCTCTCCCTCTAGCGGCGAGGTTATGCATCAAAAAATGACCAAAACATATGGATCGTCGTTTTCACAGTTCAGGCTTTCGTAGGAAAAAATAAGTTTTCAAATCGGACTAATAATTGCAGTGACATGGTGTCCACAGGCGGAAGGACGGACGGACTTAGTGATACTACGTATAAGCATGTACTTTCTTATCAAAAGACGTACTAAAAATAATTGCCACTAAACGTTAATTTCTTTAATCTTATAGCGACAGACATTTTCCTTTAGTCTACAAACTGAAAAATTAGTGTATTACATATGCTATACTAGTGGGGAAAAACTGTTACAAATGTAAAAGTTGATATTTCAATTTAAAGACAAACTAGAATTATGAAACTCAGTAGAGAGGGTACAAAGAACATACACAAAGAGAAATGCCACGTGAACAGTGCTTCGCATATATGGCATGCTATAAAAGAAAGCGCTAATACGGTTTTTGTGATACCTCGTTTTGCATGCTCCAAATGCTCGTCAGCTTGCACGAGGTGCTGGAGAACATGTAGACTATAACACTCGGAATCGCTTGGGGAATTCGGAGAAGAGGAAAGCCATCGGTGGGATGCTGGCAGGACACATCCGGGCAGATGTAGTCTTCAGTGGAGTGCGGTCGTTGTATGCAACGCATGCCCTAACGACGTGCAAAAATTTATTCTGTGAAAAAAATATATACGAAGAAAAGCTTTGTGGTGCAGTTTTTTTACAGGAAAATTTAAACCAAGTGCCTGGTTTTAGAAGTTTTATTTAAAACCAAGTTCACATATTTGTGTGCATTTAAGCTGGAACTGAAAGCGGTAATGCAAACCTAACTTCGTATGGCCGTACTCATGTGAGATTGTGCCGTTGGAGTGAGCGTATCCTTACCAGGTAAGTAAGAACGGCAACAAAGAAATCAACTGTATGCGAAATTTCGGTTGCATTCAGGGTTTGGGCATTCAGCCAATCGGAGAAACGGAGCCGTTCTCTCTCTGTCCCCACTGTTTATTTCCACTCGGGTAGAGGCCTTCGTTATCTGCCCTTGAAAACTTGCCGGAATGCAAAACAGAGTGTTGCATCAACCAATGGAAAGCTAGTTTTCTTTTGCCGGTGACTATCTGCTATCTTGTGCGTAATTTCAAGGAATCTTTTCTTATTCAGTTGGAAAATTGTACTACTACATTTTCGTACAGTATATTTCTTGCCTTTCTGAAGCACCGCAATGCTTCAAGATAATTTGTGGAAACTGCAAAAATGGAATAAAGAGCGGATGATGCAACATTAATGTCTTTCCATTCCCTATGTTCTACAGAAAAATCCGAATGTTTACGCAACGAAATACCCTCAAAACTGAGTTTCTTAACATCGCCGTTAAGTATGCAGGTTAAGCATACAAACTTATTACATATTTCGACGCTTCTACACTGACTGAAAAAAAAATCCCAACACTACGAAAAAATAGTTGTAGAGGAATGAAATGGCGGCAATACATTTGTATAGGTAACGTATTTAATCGATTAAGGTTTCAAGATCACAGCTTATTGTAAGCGCGAGAAGAGCCATTTTAAATGTGAAATGCTGGTACATTAATAACCGGTGTAACTGCCAGAATGTTGAATGCAAGCACGCAAACGTTCATGCATTGTGTCGTACAGGTGCTGGATGTCAGTTTGTGGGATGGAGTTCCATGCCTGTTGCACTTGGCCGGTCAATACAGGGACGGTTAATGCTGGTTGGGGGTGACGCTGGAGTTGTCGTCCAAAGATGTCCCATACGTGCTAGATTGGTGAAAGATCTGGTGATCTAGCAGGCCTCGGCAACATGTCGACACTTTGTAGAGCATGTTGGGTTACAACAGCAGTATGCGGGCGAGCGTTATCCTGCTGGAAAACACCCCCTGGAATGCCGTTCATGAATGGCAGCACAACAGGTTGAATCACCAGACCGACGTACAACTGTGCCGTCAGGGTGCGTGGGATAACCACGAAAGTGCTCCTGCTGTCATAGGAAATTGCTCCCCAGACCATAACTTCAGGTGTAGGTCCAGTGTTTCTCGGCCGCAGACAGGTTGGTTGCAGGCGCTCACCTGGCCTCCTACACAACACACGGCTATCACTGGCACCCAGGCAGAGCCGGCTTTCCTCAGAAAACACAACAGATCTCCACTCCGTCCTCCAATGAGCTCTAGCTTGACACCACTGACGTCGCAAACGGCAGTGGTTTGGAGTAAGTGGAATGCACGCTACAGGGAGTCTGGCTCGGATCTGTCCTTCAAGTAACCGATTTGTAACAGTTCGTTGTGTCACTGTGGTGGCGACTGCAGCTCGAATTGCTGCCGCAGACGCGGTACGATGCGCCACGGCCATACGCCGTACACGGCGGTCTTCCCTCTCAGTAGTGCCACGTGGCCGGCCGGAACCCGGTCTTATTGAGGCAGTACCTTCCCTTGGCCACCGCAGCCAACAATCATGCACAGTGGCTACATTCCTGCCAAGTCGTTCTGCAATACTGCGGAAAGAAAATCCACCTTCTCGTAGCATTATTACACTTCCTCGTTCAAACTCCGTGAGCTGTTGATAATGGCTTCTTCGTCTTCTTAAAGGCATTCTTGACTAACATCAACACGCTACGTCGAATCTCAACGATAACTAACGCTCACGAACGTTACAGCGCGTATTTACAGCAAACCTGCTTTGCATGTTCCGAGGGGCGCTACTAGCGCCACACGTATGCACCGAGCGCGAAATGTGCATAGACGTCATCTTACAGATTTGCTCTCACCGCCTACCAACTGTCGTTTATCTAACACAACCCCTTCTTAGTGTTGGGATTTTTTTTTTCCCGTTAGTGTATTTGCCGAACAGACACGATTTATAGTGTTTCAAATCTCCAACGCTGTTTTGTTGGCCGTGTTTATTATTATGTAATGAAACTGTCAGAAACTGTTTACCCTTTTCTAAAAAAAAAAAAAAAATGCAAAACTCAAATTGTCAAAATTCAGATTTAAAACCCTGAAAATATACTAGTAATCCAAATTTATTGGCGTAAAACAAAAACCAAAAGGTTCCAAACTTTCCCACATCAACCAGATGACTTGGCATAGCTTTAGAGTCGACCTTCCGTGTTGGAATCGCCTATTTAGTAGCACAAACAAACAGCAGGGCAATTAATAATGACCTCCCTCATTAAATTCCTATCCACCCTCTTAATTCGCCTTTTTTTTTTTTTTTTTTTTTTTTTTTTTTTTGATTGAAGGTTTAACTACCACCGTGAGCAACTCAATGTGCTATAAGCAGTCGCCCGTCCCTAATTTAGGGTCACTGGTTCCAGGGAAGGGAGAGAGCCAGTGCCGTAAGACAAACACAACATCCATGCCTCACCGGGATTCGAACCCGGACCCCTTTCGGACGAATGATCAGAGGCCATCGCTTAGACCACTGCGCCACCGGGGCGGCTTAATTCGCCTATAGCCATACAAACATGAAAAATAGCTTACACTAAGGATTTGGAAAAGTGGAGAACAATTGAATTTCTTCATGGACATGCGGATGCTATTTTGATAACCTTTCTACTGAGAAGTAAACAAAGTACTTCTTATAGGTAAAAATACGTAGTGCTACATCACGAAAAACTTATTACTTGGTAAAGCCCAAATTATATTTTAAAGTTAAATTTGAAAGATGACACATCTTGGACTGGGTGGGCGAGAAAAATTTCAAAGTGGGCTGTAGCCCTCCCTCGCACTCCCTTGGCGAAGTCCTTGAATACGAAGTTCCGCATAAACCGAAATTTTTATAGATCCATTTAACGTCTCAATTGGTATTTTGACCTCATATTAGATGTGAGAACTAGGATAGCACAAGCGAAGAATGCTTTCAATAAGAAAAGAGGACTATTAACATCCAAGCATCTCTTTGGAAACAAAAATATTTTATTAAAACTTTTATATGGAATGTAGCATTTTATGCATATGAAACTTTGACACTGCAAAAAAAGAGACAGGGCAAAGTTACAATCATTTGATATGTGGTGCTGGCGACGTATGATGAAAATTGCTTGAACAGAAAAAATGAGAAATGTGGAAGTGTTAAAAAAAAAAGTTCAAGAAAAACGAGAAATATTATGGACTATAGAAAGAAGATGAGACAGCATGATAGGCCACCTCATAAAACACTTGGAATGGTGTGCCAACTTGATTGAAGGTAGAATAGAAGAAAAAGTTGGAAAAGGACGCTCAAGAATTCAATATTTGAGTCAAATAGCAGGAGGAAGACCCTACCGGAACATCAAGCTTGTGGCTCAGGAAAGAATTCCTTTGTGGATGATGACCAACGCTGCCCACCAACCTTAGGGTTGAGGAGAGGAGGAGGAGATTACGAACAACAGCTTTTGGAGAAACCGCATATATCGAAGTTTAGCACTGTTATCAGGAAGCAAAATAAGTGACATTCACCCAGTTTTCAACTCTTCCTATTCCACTGGAACACTAGGAATTACTTATTGTTAACACCACATGGTTTCCTTTCCAGACAGGTTAATTTGAATGATCAAAAGAATGTTTCAGTTGTTTTTATCTACCCGCCCCTTTCTCTCCCTTTAGGTCACACACACTACATTATGAGAAGTATTTGGACACCACAATGTTTTGGGACAAATCGCTTTATTATCGTAATTAGTAGTTAGTTGGTTCACCTTTTGCTTGTATGACAGCGGCAACACGTCGAGGCACACTTCCGACCAATTTCCGGTAGGTCTCGACATTCGTCCTGCAAAGCTGCTGCCAGAGTGAAGAGCAAAGATTGTCGTTGAGGTCGATTTCGTATCCGTCGCGCTAATTGCTCCCAGAGGTGTTCTACAGGATTAAGATCAGGACTGTGAGCAGGCCAGTCTAACGAATCCACCTCATTTTCAAGAAACCAGTCCTGCACACGCCGTGCAGTATGATAGGGAGATTGATCGTGTTGGAAGAGACAATGGTCATTTCCATAATACTGCCACTGTTCATACAGAAGAATTATCCAGAACTCGATGAACACTTTGGAGTTCATGGTTTCTGGTATAATAACCAATGGGCAGAGTCCCATCCACGAAAAAAAACTCCATACCATGACTTGAGTCTCCACCGAACTTAACAGTTGGAAGAACACAGTCCGACGAAAATCAACAATCCATGAACGACGGGAGACAACACTCCACGCACAAACGGCGCTTCTCATTCACGATAGTGATGCGTGGCTTGTGTGTAACTGCTCTATCATAATAACCCACGCTGTGCAACTCTCTGCTGATAGTTATGATACTAACCGAGCCATTACAAGCATTTCCTACTTCAGCAGCGATGGAAACGGCAGAAGAAGAACGGGATCTCTTAACATTTCTGACCATGGCTCTTCTATCAAGCTCCGTCAGTTTGTGCGGCCTTCTTGAACGTATTTTTTTCAACACGTCTTTTGTAAAAAATGATCGTGCTTATGTTATCGGTTTGTCCGTTTGTCCGTCCACACCATATCTCTGTAACTATTAGTCCGATTTGAAAAATTATTCTTCATTGGGAAGCATGAAATATGCGCATGATGATCCTTTAGTTTTTTTTTTTTTTTTTACGATGTACAGTTTCGCCGTTAGAGGGCGTTACAATGTAAATTATATCGAATTCAAAATACATTTTACTCCATATATTTGCTTCTAAACATCTAATGGAAAAAATGCTTTTATCTTTCGATTCCATTTATGTCGGAGTATTTTAGGTATCGTTACTTTTTCAATTTACGCATAGATTTTCCGCTAGGGGGCGTAAAAGTTAATTACGTTTTACCCGATATCGCTTCCTCTAAAACTCCGCTTTGAAAAATTTTTCTTTCAGCGGATAAAATTTCCGATGGAAAATCTTTTGCTTATAATTTCTTATTTTTGGTAAAGAATACTCTGGCCACCAGGGGGCGTAAGCGTTATTTTTTGCCATAAAATCTGAGCTTCTAAAACCTCGATGAAAAACTTCGTTCGTGGACCAATGCCACTCACGTCGATAAACCTTTTCGGAATATTTTCTTCTTAAAAAATTGCATGGATCTTCACTAGGGGGCGTAGATGTATATCTTATTTTAATCAATATCTCTGCTTCTAATGAAAAATGCTTAATATCTCTGCTTATTTGAAAAATGCTTTCTTTATTGGATAGTTTCCGGTGTGGCATGTTTTTCATATAATTTCAAAATTTTGAAGTAATTCATAGACTTGGCGCTAGGGGGCGTATAGGTAAATTGCGTTTACCCCGATTTCTTTGCTTCTAAAACTCCGATTTGAAAAATTCTTTCTGCATCCGATACAGCTCCTGATGGGAAATCCTTTGCACATAATTTCTAATTTTTGTAAAAAATGGTTTGGCCACCAGGGGGTTTAAGTCTTAATTTTCGCTTCTGATGTATTTGCAGCAGAATCTGAGCTTCTAAAATCTAGATTGAAAAAATTCGTTTGTGGACCGGTACTACTCACGTCGACAAACATTTAAATAATATTTTCTTCTTAAAATAATGCACTGTTTCTACGCCAGGGGGCGTAGATGTGTATTTTATTTTTTGTCAATATCTCTACTTCTAGGAATCAGATTTGAAAATTTCCTTCTTTGATAGTATTTCTGATGCGAAATGTTTTTCATATAAATTCAAAATTTTCTTAACGCACAAGTCTGCAACCAGAGGGTGTAAGTAAGCTCACGATTCCGTTTACAGCAATATCTTCGGGTTAAAAACCCGATTAAAAAAACTTCTTTCTTCGGTCAGATACTATTGTTTTCCGTACCGGTTTCATTGACTTTGAATAGCTTTGATAAATTTAATTTGCTTCAGAACGGATTCAAAAGACGTGCTCATTACACCCGAAAATTCGGTGTCATCTTTCTTGTTTTCTTTTTTGTAGTTGTGTCGTCCTGCTTCCATCTCTTAACAACATCGCTTACAGTCGATTTTGGCATGCTTAGTTTAGCAACAATGATCCGTATGGAAACGTTACCCAAATGACATCCTATTATTCAGCCCACGCTGGAACTCGGAAAGTTCACTTACACGTGGCATATCAGCTTCAAATTACTGAAAACACGACAGAACAACTCAGCTTTACATACCTCCGCACTCACAGTGCTCCTTCCTGCGCAACTGTTCTTCGCACTTGTGCAAATATTTGGTAGTGTCCGAATACTTTTGATAATATAGTGTACATATCCTGGGGAAATGCTGTATTTTATGCAGCCCGATTGTCACCTTTCAGTCACTAAATGTCTGTTCCGAAAATTTTCGAGTTTGCTTTGCATCTAGAAATATCTTAACCACCGCGTCAGAGAAATCTGAAAAATATTTAAAACAGTTGTCATAACAAGCAACGATTGACTCATATTTTCGACAAAACGGGTAAACAGCAAATAAAATGCAATAGATGAATTTTCAAATTTTTGGCAGTCACTTAATTTTTTGCTCTGCAGATCTCACATGTATTTTGATTGCTAGCTATATTTCTTAATTAAGAAGTATGTTTCATACAAGAGACTGACGAAGAAAAAAAAAAGCTGAACTTTTTAACCGGGTAAAAAATCAGAACGCAGGCGAAACAGTGTCAATAAATGAAACACAGCATAAGCGAGACAGAATTGTTCACATTATTTATGTAACTTTTAAACTGGAGCACATCACTCAATGCAATATTACAAACATTTAACAACACAGTATAAAGGGAACATCGCGGAGGGGGGTAACGGATTACGGACGAAATCATCACTCCGCCTGACTTTAGTTTTCGGAAACTTTTCCATTTTTAAGCTGAAATATAAATATTCATGCAATAAAATTATATTTAACAACAATACTGAGCAGAAGGATATCGCAAGAAACAAAAATGTCGATTATGGGAGAAATCTTCACTCAGTCTAGCTTCCGATTTCGAAAGTCGTAATTCCGCATTCAGACGGACCCCCCCCCCCCCCAAAGTCAGTTCAGTTATGCATTGATGACGAGAACTTCACAAATAGGAGAATCTCATTCCTGAAGATCACAGGGAAATTTTTTGCGCAGTACCATTTCTGTTTTAGGAAAATTTTCCTCAGTTTTCAAGCTGAAATACAAATATTTGTGGCATAAAATGACGTTTTCAACACTACTGGGTAAAAGAAACATCGCGAGGAAAGGAAATTACGATTACGGGTAAAATCTGTAATAAGTTTAACTTCAGTATTCAAAAGTTTTGAAAGATGAAATGTCGTCCCCTGTCGGAAAATGAACCCCTCCTCCAACTAATACCCCCAAAATTTATCTTCAGGTTTACGTCGATCTCGAGAATGACCCAAATGATGACAAAAAAGATGAAACTCAGTGAATCTGCGGAAGAATCTAATGTGTGTTATTTACCTTCGATTTTTACAAACAGTTGATAATTCATTAGTTTTAACTTGATATAACTTAATATGCCAAAAATAGCCCGTTTTTGTTCAATTGGGTTATAACGAAGTTCGCATATATATATCGAATGTTTTTAACTCTCTTCAACTTCTTTATGTACAGGTTCGACTGTACTTATATCATCCTTTTAAATTCCTTTCCTGATACGTTAGAGACGATCTACAGAAGTTACATCGTGTAACGCATGCACAGGCCTCAGTTACTTTGATTAAACATCGCAAACCATCGACATAAGCTACATCCCATTCACGCGCATGCAAGAAAACAAACTTTGCAAGTGGTCAGTCAAGGTGCATCCCATCACAGGTACACCCGCATACGCAATTTTCTTCTTTCTCCCTTGTTAAATCGCTTTCGCGCAGCCTCTCTCTGACACGCACGCAGCGAGTCCTTTGTGTGGTTATCAGTTATTTAATCGCTTAATATTTTATTCGTAGTGAACCAGATTAAAAATCAAAATAACTGTAAGGTTAAGTGATTTCAAACATTTCTCTTGAAAATCTAACAGAAGAAAAAGAATGTGTGCAAAGCTCTGTTCTTTTATATACATCAAAGAGGAGTAGGAAATGATGGAGCTATGGGCTTTGAAAGTAATAAAAGAGTGAGTGAGTGAGGCAGTTAGCTTTGTCCAGCTAAAAACGCTTAACTGATGACAGTACATTAGGACCCGGAAAAAAAAGTTTACTTATGTTCCTTAGTGCGTGCTAAGCACAGAGCAATGATCCAAATTTTTATTAATTGCTGAAAGATTTGTCATTTTCAAAAGGTAAAGAAACTATAAAAATCTCTTCTGTAAACGCTAAACGACGGTTAAGATATATACAAATGGTCATAGTAAGAGGACTGTGGAGCAACTGGCAATTTTAATTTGAGATTGAATTTAAATATCATCTGTCTTGTTCGTAATGACTTCACTTCTAGATAAGAATTCATGGCCTGCGGGGGCAATCACAAATCAATGCACCGTTGGTGCAAGGACCTAATCTGTTAAAAAAGGAGTTTTTTGTTTGGGATGCTCGTTTATTAAAACGCTGAAAACTAGATTTTTTGTAACCTTCAATCTCATAGCGATATTGATGTTTACCTCATTTGGGTAATTCGTCGCGCACAGAATATCCGATTAGCAAGTTTCACAAATTATGAAACTTGCTGAGGGGTAACGAGCTGGCGGATGCCTCTGCCTGGTCCTTCGCCTCCATGCCGATCACTCTACTGCAGCTGTTTTTTTACAGATTTTCATCCTGGCATCCGTGCATTCATCATGGCTGAGTGGCAGTCCCTCTGGTCTCAGCAGGGCACGAACAAACTTTTCTCTATCAAACCACAGATTGGACTATGGTAATCTAGTTTGCGGAGGAATCGTCGTGAGGAAGTTGTACATGCGCGTCTCCGCATTCGGCATTGTCGTTTCACACACAGTTTTCTGCTGCTTGGCGACATTGCCTCAATGTGCGAGACGTGCCATTGCCGTCTCAGTGTCACGCATGTTCTATGTAGTTGTGTTCGTTTTCACTTTTTTCGCTCTCATTTGTTGAACGACGACGCAGCTACGCTGCAGTGTCTCCTAGATGACCACTGTGATACATTTTCTGTCTTTTCATTTTTCAAACAAATTGACTTTTTTAAACATATCTAGTTTTTACACTTTTCTCATTTTTCACTTTTACCGAATGAGCTTGATTTTAAGCATTACACTACGTTTTTAATACAGTTTCTTTGATTGTCTCGCATGCAAGATGCCACGCAGTTCGGAGCTCTCTGATTTCGAGAAAGGTGTAATCGTAGGGTATCACAGAAATGGCCGATCCATACGTGACATATCCAGTGAGTTGAAGTACCCAAAATCGACATAGGCCTACGTGATTGGCAAGTGGAAAATGAGAGGTGACTGTCGGAATGTGCCCCGACCCGGCAGACCCACAAAACTGGGAGTTAGAGACCGACGGGTGCTGGCCGGAGAAATTCGGAAGAACCGCACCAAATCGATGGGCCTCATCCGCGAGGAGTTTCAACAGGCATCCGGGAGTGCTCTTTCGATGAATACCATCCGTAAGGAAGCCCATCTGCTCGGTTATCATGGACGTGCTGCCGCCCACAAGCCTTTGATCACCAAGTCCAATAGCGCTGCTCGGCTAACGTGGTGCAAAGAACATCGACAGTGGACCGTTGAACAGTGGAAACAGGTTCTCTGGAGCGACGAATCAAGGTTCACCCTCTACCGTTCGGATGGCAGGGTCTGGCGTCTGCCTGGAGAACGCCTCCTGCCGGAATGTATTGTGCCAACTGTGAAGTTCGGCGGCGGTGGAATTTGCTATGGGGGTGTTTCTCCTGGTATGGCACGGGACCCTTGGTCGCAATTCCTGGTAGATTCAACGCAGAGACCTACTGCACCATTTTGGATGACCATGCGCTTCCTACGTTGTGGCAGTTTTACGGGGTGGACCCATGTTACTTTCAGGATGACAATGCCACCTGTCATGTTGCGAGGTCCACCATGGCTTGGTATGGTGACAATGGGGTTAATCGAATGGACTGGCCTGCGCAGAGCCCGTACCTTAACCCTATCGAGCACCTTTGGGACGAGTTGGAGCGTCGACGTAAGGGGTGCCCCCACCGTCCGAAATCGGTGAAGGAACTGACCTGTCTTCTCCAAGCCGAGTGGAAGAAAATACCGCTAGCCGTCGTACAACGCCTGGTTGAGAGTATGCCCCGGAGGGTCGCAGCTGTAATCGCCGCTCGTGGAGGCTCCACCAACTATTGAAGGTGAATAAACTTCGTTTTCCTTCGCTATCACAGGTGTCCAATTACTTGTTGGTAGATAGTGTATTTTTCAATACCTTAATGAGTCTAGACTAACCAAGAAACTGTTACAGGGCTCTGCGCTTGGTTTCTTTCTGTGCCCCGTCGTGTAGGGTTCGTCAGACCCTCGCTTGTAAGGAAATTAAATAGTTCCTGGCTTTTAGCTCTAAAATGCAAGCTCGCTCTTCTGAAATGGTGCTCTATGATTTCTATGCAGTTATTTTTATAATTTACAAATTGATCTGTTGTAGATAGTTCTGTCATTTCCGAGTTACCTCGCTGCTAAGTCTCGTCTTTCCAAACTTAATTTCTGCTCCTATGTTTCATTTCGCCCTTTAACTGATTGTCAGTCCACCTCCAAACTTCCTTCCTGCCGCTTTGAAGTATCAGATCAAAGTCCACTCTGTTTTCTTCCTTCCCTGCATGAGAAAAACGCAGACTACTCCCCGCTGTACACGACCCCCCCCCCCCCCAAGTTGCTTAATTCTCATTAACGCCACTTTAACCCATCATGAGAAATACCTAATTAAAACATAAAGCTGTAAGAAAAAAAAAAGGTACGTGCTTGATACTCTCCCTAAGTGAACCCTATCGCTGTAAAACGATAAATCATTAACCATCCGCTCAGAGAAATTAAAGTAATTCAAACTGAGCTTTACAGACGAGACCGGTGGTCAGCAATAGTGATTCCGCCGGACTCCGGAAGCGTAGAGGGAGCGGCCAACTCCCTTCCCTCGTTAACACAACTGGCATAAAAGTAGTGAAAATGGGATCAACTCCATACCTCGCAAGAACTAACAAAAATGGGAAATGATTTTAACTTAAAAGATGCTATCAACGATGGATATTAATGTTAACTTTCGATGAAATTGAGCCCAGGGTTGCAAAACTATAGCTTGGCTGGGATGAGTTTGAAATATTTTACGGAAAATGGAAAACAAAAATCAATCCCTCCCTACAAAGCAATGATTCTCACTCTCTTCCTAAATTTAGATATAATAGGAATTTTAACAAATTCCCTTCTCTTCAAATCTTTCTTCAAAAGAATACTCATAGTTCGTTTTTGCCAAATATTTGAAGAGATGGGAATAGTGTTCGTTTCAGAAAATAAATATCTAGGTGTAACCATTGATAAAAAGAATCACAGAACGAATGCCCACAGAAATAATGCTCACAGAGAAACACCCACTTCTCAAAAACTTAAAAAAATATCGACTTCTCGAAAACAGAAAAATACGCCAGCTGTTGACTGATGTTGCTGTCTGTTAGGAACACGAGGTTGTTTTTAGTCTCTTGAAGAAAGACCTTAATTTCAACTAAGAAATCATAAAACATTATGAGCCAGAGTAGCGTACTGAAACGTTACGAAGTTCCTGGGGCTAGGAATTTTCAACGAAATTTAACTTTGTTTTGAATTTTATGGTGAGGAGCGTACAAATACGTACTAAAACTGAGATAAGAGAGGATGCACATACCTAGATGCTTACAAGGCACCTAGGCCTCAGGCTTTTTTTGCAGATTTTTCAGTTAAATGCTTAATTCTTCGTTTATGTACGCGGGTGATAAAGGGTACGTAACTCACCAATCGAGACCATCATGCAAAGCTCCTAGGCCCCGGGCCTTTTAGTAGAATTTTTGTTACAATTTTAGTATTTGGTGTGTTTAAGTAAGAAAAAGTGATAAATAGGAGGAAATCTTCATTGAGTGCTTGTAAAGGGTCCAGGCTACAGGCCCTTCTGTAGTTATTTTATAATTTCACTGTTAGGGACACTAAACAATGTAGTTTATGAAATAGCATTTTCGAGATACCTTTCTGGGTACAGACGTATTACTCTGGTGCAACCTTACACTCGTACTTAGCCTGTGTGCGATACCTTATTTAGGAGGTGGAAGTTCTTTTCATTTTACTATGTGTTTAAGATTCATTCAGTTCGGGATCTTCGCTAAAGCCGCTTGCCTGAATACTGGGCATACACTTTACCTTAAACACAGTTACTCTATGAAAAGCTAAGAACGTGTTCCTTTGAACAATGCGCCTGTTCTGCCATTTTAAGAACAAATTACCATGTCCTAGTAATATTTGGTAGCGTTATGTGGTTGACCTGAGGAAGTGCTCTATTGTAACTATTTTGTTGATTGCTTAATTGAAATTAAGAGCTTTCTTTATAAGATTAAAAACAAACTCGTATTTCTAACAGACATAAGAACGCATCAGTCGACAGCTGGCGTATTTTCTATTTTTGAGAAGTGGGCATTCTTTTCCGGGGCATTCATTCCTCATACCTACCAAAATCATACTTTTGTTAGGTATGAGGAATACGCATTTTTCTTGGGCATAGTATCGTAAAGTGGGCATTTATTTCCCGGCCACTTTGTGTGCAAAGCACCCTGGAAAAGCCAGGGTGCTTTGCAATCTCGCTGACCGCCACCCGCGCAACGAGAACCACTCTTTGGAACTTTCATGCGCCTGGCTCAATTTTCTGACCAAAGAATAAAAATTAACAAGTAGCGTTACACCTGTTACAATGACTTAATCGTAGTATTCCACGTGCCTTCTTTTGTCTCTCGTTATTAACACGTGTTTACCGTAACGATGAGATTTTAATTTTATGAATTTCTTCTGGCTTGAATTTCATAGCTACAACTTATTGCCTTAAAAAAGCCCCCTGAGGAGAGCAAAAGCCTGGTAGAGTTGTTGAGTTTATTTTACGCTTAATTAGCGGATAATTTAAGACAACTGTTTATCAATGTACACTAGAGGCCAGAATTGTGGTAAACTTTAGGAAAATTTGTATTTCTAAGGTTTGATGGCTCGTAACATCAGTTTATTTTAAAATACCATAAAATTATATATCATTGGAAAAATAATTTAATACAAAATGTAATGCAACAAACTCTGTTGAATTATCTTTTCTGTTAAAACTTATAGACAAATAATCAGAAAAGGAAAACACAACTGCGTTATGTAACAAGAAGTGGATTTCCTTAACGCAAAACTAACCAATGAGACTTGTTCTGAGAGTCAACCAGGTGTTATGATACAGCATGGAACCAGAAATGTGTTAGAATGAGTCAGCTCTCATTTCCATGTATCAGACCTAATAATAGAACTCCTATTCAGTTGTGCGAGTGTCCTCAAGTTAGCCATTGGTTTTTTCACTGATTTTTCTATTTCTTCATAACTTAGTAAGCTGTGTAACTTAGTAAGATGACAGAATTCACTGGTTACCTAGAAAGCGATGTAAAATACTAACTTTGCATGAAGAAGGCTATACTAATGAGGAAATCATAAGTTGGTGGAATTCTAACCAAAGGCAGGCATTTCTAACCTGCGCAAGAGGTATCAGCAGACTCTGTCAATTCAAAACCAAACTGGTAAAGGCAGGAAAAGTCGCACAACAGCATGTGGTGATAGAAGAATTTAAAGACTGTTTAAGTGACAGAAAAAAATCATCTCGGTGAGTTAAAAATAAATTGTCTCCGTGTGGTTTGAAGATGAGTGCTAGAACTGTAAGACACAGACTCAGAGACTGGTTTAAATTTTAGAATTCCAAGGAAAAAGTCATTTCTATATCCCAAACAAAGATGAATATTAGAATGGGCTAAAAACCATGTTAATTGGTCTGAGGAACAATGGGACAGAGTCATACGGAGTGGTGAGACCAGAATATCTATATTTGGTAGTGATGGAATAAAGCATGTATGCAAGAAGAAATAATGGAAAAGATTTGCTGCCTGAATGAATTACAACTACCATGAAGCATCCAGTTAGTATTGTGATCTGGATTGTACGACAGTAAAAATTGTTGCAGATACTTATAAATGGAAAAAAAAAAAAAAAACACTATTGGTATACTTGATCCAAAACTGATGCTTTCGGCACGTGATCTTTTCCAGAAGAATGAAGCCGATACATATTGCAATAGGATTCAGCTCCTTGTCATGTTGCTACTGTGCGAAAAAAGTGGTTTCAGGAAAATCGTATTACACTGCTAAAATAGCCCTGACTTGTATCCAATAGAAAATCTGTGGAACAGTTAAAGAAACTTGTTAGTCACAGAAGTAACCAAGGAATAAAGTCCAATTGAAAGCAGCAAACCATAAAATCTTGGTTTCACATTATAGCACCTGATGAACTAAAACGCTTGATTCACTCCATGGGACGCCTTTGTAATTGCGGCAAAAGGTTCCCCGACTAAGTACTAGCAGAAAATGGTGAGAATTTGTGAAATACGCTTGATCATGGTTTTAGGTGTATAACTTTTTTTTTTTAAATGCAATTTCTTAAATAAAGCGTGCTGAATTACATTCTGTATTAAATTATATTTCTATTAATATATAATTTTATGATATTCTAAAAAAGACTTATGAGACATCAAACCTCAGAAATACAAATTTTCCGAAAGGTTTCCACAACTTTGGCCCTTAATATGTGATGCTAAAATTAAATCCTCTTACTGTTTTAAAAGAAATACAGCACAAGGATTTTAGCCCATAACTACCGAAGTTTTGAAGTTATGATTCATTAAACAAGAGCTAACACAAAAAATGCTTTCTAAAGCAACACTTAATATTCCTAATGAGGGAGAAAATAAATGTTACATCGATTGCTGCTTAAACGCGTTTTAACTCCAAAAACGCTTTAAATTAATGCGCGGCATGTTATTTTTTTCTGAAAGTGAGTGCTTGTTTCTTTTTCTCATGTATTTTTTATTGTGTCAGCAGCTCCCAGATTAATTTTTGTTGCATCCACGGAAGAACAAAATTAAACATTATAGGCTTAGAAAAGCTCACATTACTGGGAACTTATTCCCTGAGATAACATCTTTTCATTTTAGATTATAAGAGCATCTAAACAGTAACACAGGCTTCGTAGCAGTGCCCAAGAGATCTTATCTCTTGCGATTTACACTATTCTCCTGAAGTTCCGTCTTATTTTGCTACGTCTGATAAATATCACCGATGCAAATGTTACTCTTCGCAGCGCACAGCACTCTGGGAAAAGAAGCGCTAAAACGGTGGTTAGCTCGTACATCTTCGGTTGTCATATTGCAGAAGATAATTGAGCAGAAGTTCGCGAGTAACCTCCTCAGCATAATTAAATCCCAAAAGGCAGCAGCGTGTTATCTGAATTCCAAATGGTGGCTGAAACTTAAAACTGGTCTGCTTGCATGGAGGCGGAGGAGTTATTTATTACCAGTGAAGGGTAGTCTGAAACCCGCTATTAAAATGCTTTTGTTAGGTGCACAAATTTCAGCAGTGACAAAAGCATGCTTACTAAGTCATGCGAGAGACAATATTCCTTTACCTTTGCTTCTTAAAAATTTTTAAAAATTGAAATGGGAGTTTTGATTTTTTTTTTTAAATTCGTATTTCTAAAAACAGTGTTCCTTTTAAAAAGTCTAGTCAGCCTCCGAATAGAGGTCACAGCTCGGACTGGAAAACAGTGACTGTTGTTGGAAGTGGCCGTCGATCGGAGGTTAGGAATAAGTTAACATTGCTAGTCCGTTATATTTGTACCGGGGCGGATCAGGGAAGCCTACGAAGCCCAGTCGGGGGAGCCCAGCGATTCTGGAGGGCGCCAGAAATCACTTTTTTCATTTTTTCCTTAGTTTTGCTTCTCGAATTAAAAAACAAGACAAAAACAGTGAGGTACAAGATAGCTATACTGGGTTTTGGGAACATGCTTTGGCCCCCAACTCGAAGGATTTCTTCTGCAAATATTAATATACTAGCTTCAATGCAAGCTGACTAAGAATAATTTTCGACAGCTTTTTTTTCTTTGATTGAATGTTTAACGACCACCGTGAGCAACTCTATGTGCTATAAACAGAGATGGTCACGGGTCAATGGGCCAACAATTTCTTGCGGGTCCAACGGATCGGGTCAATAATGGGCCAGCAATTTCTTGCGGGTCCAACGGGTCGGGTCAAGGTGTTCCTGACCTGGTTTTATTCCTGTTTTATTTTTGAAAAGAGAAAAATATATTTCAAAGAAAAATGCGCTTTGTGGAATTCTGTAGTCGATACTGCTGTCCACGGAGTGAATAATGATTTGCCATGCAAAAATATTGTCGTCTCTCTCTTAAAGCAACGAAGATTTCCACCGACCGACGCCAGACACACCGACACCATGTCGTAAAAAGATACTTCCTTTGCGTTCTTTTACAGTGCGATTGTCCAGCGCAAGGTACAGGCAAACGCCATTCGCCTGCTTCTCAGCTGATTCACTCTCACCGTGCGAAGTTCACTGTATGACTAAGAGTTACTTTACACATCGTATCTTTTACACTGAACATTCAGAGGTTTTCGATTGATGTGCTAACATCCCGTTCCCATGACATGACATGCCATGTCATGTCGAAATTAACTCCCTAACATGTATGGATTCAATATAAAGGAGGTTGAGAAAGGCGTCGAGTGCCAACAAATACGTGTTTGTTGAAAACCACAAGGAAAAGAGTGAATGCTGGAAATTGTTTCGTCTCATTAACGGAACGGTTAATAATTCTGTGTTGTTTGGTCTTGCTTGTTGTTCAAACTGTGGAAAGTGTATAATTGCAAAGAAAGAGTTCTACGGTGTAATAAAAGATTATGGAACCAAAAATCTAACGGACCATATGAAAGTATGCGCACCTCCATCAACGCGTGGAAAGAGTGAACAATCTAAATTCATTAAAAAAAATACATTTGTGTAATCGTAAATAATGATTCTCAATTGTAATATACTCCATGGTCACGATCATAGTCAGCCGTTACTTCTGGATTACGCAAAATAATGGCACTAAAAATGTCACTAAAATTTAGCAGGTAACCAAATTTTATTATTAAAAAAAGATTTGTTATCAAATATCAAGCAGTTATTGTGATGAATATATATATTACGTTTATATGTATGTATATATCATCATCATCGTCAACCATTATCAATCCACTGCTGGACGAAGGTTTCCCCAAGTTTCCTCACCAACGGTCTGTCTTGTGCCAGTCTCCTCCATGTCACTCCCAAATACTTTCGCATTTCATCCACCCATCTCCCACGTGGTCTTCTTCTGGGTCTTTTCCTGTCCCTTGGAATCCAATCTAAAATTTCGGCTGTCCATCGATGGTCTGCCCTTCTGGCAGAATGTCCAGCCCATTGCCATTTCAGGGATTTAACTCTGATCATGATTTCTTCCACTCTTGTCATTTTTCGGACTTCTCTTCTTATCTCTCCTGGTTACACCAAGCATGCACCTCTCCATGCTTCAGTGAGTTGTCTGCATCTTTGTATGTCTCTTTTAGTTAAGGTCCACGTCCCTGCACCATACGTAAGCACTGGAAGGATGCATTGATCAAACACTTTTCTTTTAAGACATAATGGCATATTGCTCTTGAAAATTATGCTGTTTCTTCCAAAAGCTCTCCAGGCAAGTTTTGTACGCCGATTAATTTCTTCATCAATGTGACCCTCACTTGACATCTGCTGTCCAAGATAAACGTACCTGTCTGTTATCTCCAGCTTTTCTCCATCAATCGACATTTCTTGTAAAAGCATTGAACATCACTTTTGTCTTCTGAAAGTTCATTTTTAATCCCACTTCTTTTACTCTTGTCAGCAAGTTCTTGGATCATACTCTGCAGCTCTGAACAGGTAGTTGCAAAGATGACTACATCATCAGCAAAACGAAGGTGAGTTAAGTAATCTCAATTAATCTTTATCCCTTTGTTTCCCCAGTTCAATGATTGAAAGACATTTTCCATTGTGGCATTAAAAAGCTTGGGAGATATGGTGTCACCTTGTCTCACTCTTTCCAATTTTTATGTTTTTTTTTTTTTTTTTCCAACAGCCGAATCTTTGCACTTTCATTTTCATCATCATCATCATCATTGTCAACCATTATCAATCCACTGCTGGACGAAGGTCTCCCCAAGTTTCCTCCACAACGGTCTGTCTTGTGCCAGTCTCATAGATGTTATTATTAATATTAATGTATGCATCTTCAATACCGCAGGGTTTCAGAGCCATTGTAACTGCTGATGGTTGTTTCACCGAATCAAAGGCTTTTTCACAATCGATGAAAGCCAATGTATATATATAATATATATAAATTGAGTTTCGAATTTATAGTTCAAAGCAGATTTGTCTGGGTCAGTTACGGGTCGGGTTCAGGTCCGAAATTTTTGACTAGTTTCCAACTCTGGCTATAAGCAGTCGCCCGTCTCTAACTTAGAACCACTGGCTCCAGAGAAGGGAGAGAGGCAATGCCGTAAGACAAACGCAACATCCATGCCTCACCAGGATTCGAACCCGAACTTATGTCGGACGAATGGCCGCAAGCTAGCGCTTAGACCACTGCGCCACCGAGGCGGCAATTTTGACAGTAATATTACTTAACACTACACTACAACGGAGCTGAGAGACTGAGGTGTTATTTCTGAGATTTATTTTGAATGTAATGAACATTTTGCTTTTTAATGGTATACATACATAATATGACCGTCCATCTTTCCCTTAATTATTTTTCTTCATTCGGCCCATTTGAAGAGGCAATCGAAAGTTACCATAATAGTAAAATTGCGTTGGGAAGCTGGTTATATGAGACTCGCTAATCGGGCATCCCATGTTCGGAATGCCGGAGGGAGGGTGGGGGCGGTATTCATTTGCACTCAAGAAACTCTGAAAAGGATCAGTTGCACTCATGGCCTCTTCAGGTTCATAGGCTAATTACACTCAAGAGACACCCCAACCCACAGAGGTTCTCCCTGGTAGAGAGATTGCAGCACTCAGAGACTCCCTCAAAGTCTTTTCCGCTGTTAGAAGATTGCACTTATAGAACCGCAAGTACGTGTGGTATATACACGTATATGCATATGACAATTTTTTTATATGTACCTAATATGTGAGCTTGTATTTCTACCTGGTAAAGTCGACAGTCTAGTATCGTTACCTAGGGAATACCGCGTGGAGAGGTTGACTCTTCACCCCCCCCCCCAGCTTTTATTTTTCCATTTTAATTGCTTTTTTAATTTCTTTTCTAATCACATTTAATGGCAGTTCCGAAATATAGTCTGTTGCATTTCGCTTAACGCCATTTGATATGATTTGACGGGACAGTAGTTTTGGCGGGTCGTGGTTGTGGCACAAATCAGATTGTAAAATAACCCAAACACTAGTGTCCGTGTACAGTTCTACCAAGCATTTGCTTACTGTACAACGCAACTTCCATACTGTCCCTGTTTCACGATCTTTATAGAATTTGTGTCTTGAATATATCAATAATTTTTTGCTGTACATAAACTCTGTTGCCTGTATAATTGACGTTTGATTAATGATGCAATGATACCACCGTCTTCCAGGGAGTCGGAGTATTGTCCAGCAGAGAGCATTTTATGCTGCAGGCTCCCTATTCCTCCCATCGATTTTTCACATTTCCCCTCTAGTAGGCAAGGGCTGGATAAGTGTAGTCGATCGGTTTGTTATCTTTCTTTCGAGTGCAACTGTCCTATCAGATAAAAATCTGAAATTGGGGTGAGTGCAATTGACATATGCCTCTTTCGGGGAACTCTGAGTGGGGTAGAATATCTGTTGATGTACTATAGCAGATTTGATCCCACACCACATGTAGCACGAAATGTAGCATTTGTGTGTGATTAAGGGACCACCCTTATAAACGTTTTGACTCGTTTTCCTTGACAAAGGTTTTCCCAATTATAATTTCCGCTATTTCTTCCACTCCAGGGTATCAAAAAGAACCATAAATACAGATTTTTCGTAAACGACTAGTGGGTTTTCAGACATGTGTTTTCTGTATTTCTTACCTTATACAGTTATGACATCTGTGACGTATATTATATTTTAACTTTCATTTTTTAGTTCCTTTTCCTATGTAAATTTGAGTTTGTTCTCTTTTGCACCTTCCAAACTTAACGTCATATCTTCTCTCACATGAATGAGGTTTGGCAACACCCCTGAGGTCACTACGTAAGTGACGTATGCATGTGATAAGAACCAGAAGATTATATATGTATATATATATTTTTTTTTTGCGACGTAGTTGTTTGGGTGTGGAGATGTTGAATATTTGCTGAGCGTATTACGTTTGTGGATTTATGCATAACTATGTCTGAATAACTATTGTATGTTGTAAAGGTGTGCGTGATATACTATTGATTGATTAACAGTGCTGGATTAACTAACGACTTTGGAATATACCATGCTTTCTTGAAATTGGTTGGAAATGAAAGATTAGTAAGTACCAACCCTTGACATTATTTAGAGTGAACGCCTATTTCATTATTGATGAACTTTACTTTTAGCACATGTAGAATTTAGCTGGTTAGAAAACAATTATGGATAGACATACACTACACATCTCTCAATCGGAAGCGCAACAGCATAAGTTTTATGTGCGTCACTCAGTTCCTCTATGTGCCCAGTTTTAGTCACCCGGCACATATCCAAGCGGTAGTCTAATTCCTGCCAGACCCGATCGAGCATGACCAGTGTGACGACCTTCACAGCACGGGTGATCCTTTCCTGGAGATCAAAGACTGATCGGGGTTTCGTAAACTGCGTGTTTCATGTACGTCCACAGGAAGAAATCACATGGCGTTAGGACCGGGGTGGTTGTCCGCATCTGCAGCACGTCCAATCCGGCGCTGTAGAAGAACACAATTGAGGAGGCGTCTCACATCATGATGAAAATGAAAAAGAGATGGGGGGAGGATGGGTTCTGGTAGGTGGAACCAGTCACTGTTGTTTCGGCAAAGAAAAAAGGTCCGTACACTTTCCCGTGCAAGACAGCAGAAAAACGTTCACTTTCGGAGAGTCACGCTCGTATTCAATCGCTGCATGTGGAGGATCTGCACCCAAGGAACATCTAGCTCCATCCCTTCTGGAGATAAAGCAATATGCAGCATCTCAGAGGAACTGTCAACTTTCCGGAAGCAGTGGGCTTTAGATCTAGAGGCTCTGACAAAAAGCTTAGATGATAAAATTAACTCAAGACTGAATATAACTGGTATGGCTCCTGACAAGATTGAGAATAGTGAGGTCTCGACGCTCAGGCGGGAGCTGCTTGCGAATTTAACAGCTGCTATCGGGGGAAATGGCTGGACCAAACGTATCTACGAATTAGAGTCCAAACTGTATATTCTGCAGTCTTCCGTGGGGGCCCTTGAGGATTCGCTCGACGACCTCGAACAGTGTGGAAGGCGTCCTTGCCTCATGATTTACAATCTGCCTGAGTCTTCGGAAAACTCAACTAATGAGGCTGTTGATTTCTTCAATGAAAAAATCAAATGCAATCTACTTGCTACTGATATAATCACAGCCCACCGACTGGGCAGGGAGTCACCTACCGGTTCGAGACCGCTTGTGGTGAAATTCTTGCGCATGTCACAGCGCGACTTCATTTACAGGAACTAGAGCTTGCTTAAGGGATCGGGTTTTGTGATTGCTGAGAGTCTCACGGCTGCCAGGAAGACTTTCTGCGGCAAACTCAGGGCGAGTGGATATCGCTACTGGGCCCAATACGGTAAGATCTTCCTCGACGCGGCTGGCCGGACCAGGATTGTTAGAACCCTGAAAGAAATCTCTGCTCATGCTATCGATGATGGGAAATTATATGGTATGTAAACTCATATGACGGTGCTTTTTTCAACTGCATTTCATGTGTCAACCAATTTATTTAGTTCCTTTTTTCATTAACTTTGACAGCCCGGCTATAGATGCTTAAGTTTCATACGAATAATGAGTTACCAACTGTATTTATTTTTCTTGCCCACAATCACTTCTTGTGTAAATCGAATATGCTCAGTTGCTGATATTGTAACTGATACAGCTTCAACGTGACTTCTAACACATGATTTATGTTGGTGCTGTATTACTGACCAATTTGATTATCTTCAGCGTTCGCCATAAACATATGATTCGCTGTCTGCCGCTATTGGAATAAATAGCCAAATTGCATCTAAGGCTCTTTCACAAGATGGCACGTGTTTATTTTAACTCTGGCTGCAATGCATCTGGGTTTCAATTGAATTACATTTTTACTTTAGGGCTGTTGACCCAAAATTTGTTTGATTCTCTGCTGTAATTCCAACCAGTTTGCTGTGATCATATGTGTCATATACACTCGAGCCAAATAAGCCTGCTGGGGTTATTTTCGCTATTATCTAACATCTTGGTTTCAGGCTCCCTGCTTAATCGGCTTCCCACCATTTACACGTAATTAACCTCACTATTTGCCCTATATATACTCTTATGCTCGTAGTATGTATTGGTGTTAACAAACAACCACCCCATTTCTGCTTACACTCACATTTTGACTTCCAAGTATGGAAGACCAGTTGGGTTCTATACTAACATTTAATTTATTTTCGTCTTGGTAATACATTATGCCATTTGTTTCTATATTGGTCACTCAACTACCGCTTGCTAACCTTGTTCCTTACTGCCCCTTCATATTTGCACATGCCATGTGGTTGGATTCCTACCTGTCCTCCCGTGCAACGGAGTTGGCAATGCTTTGCTTTAGAGCGAGTGACTGACTACCAACTATATTTATCAGACTTACAAATTAACTTTCCTGTGTCAAGCGCCCTATTCTGCGCTACAATTATACTGTCTTCTATAGTTTTTCTGTGTGCCAAGCTATATATGATTTGACTGGTACCCAGCTGATTTCTACGTTGTCCCCTTGTATGGCTTGGGAGAATCGGGACAATTGGGGAATATCGCCTCAGTCTTCTTACATTTCTTATGCCTTCAATGCTGTGCCTACGCTACGAGCATACTGTTGGCTGCTTGCCCTGCCAGCATCACTAGTTACTTAAATTTAGCTCCAGACTCCCTTACATCTCATTATACTTCCACTGGTATTTTGATGCATAATACATAAATTTTATCTCACCCCAAATTTTGCATGACCTGTAATTATGTCCTCGCTATGCTTCTCCCACTTAGCGGCATCAAGTTCGAAAACAGTTAATCAACCCAATTTTCTGCCCTAGTCCTTTGACTTACTAATATGTTCAGTATGGACAATTGGTCACACAGCATTTGCTCACCCTCACATATAGCTATTCCTGTGCGTATGACTCTTCAGGCTCCTGCTAGTACCTTTGACCAGTAATAACCCTCAATTGTTTCCACTGACTCATGACTCAACCAAAGCCTTAGAGTATCAGGTTTCTCTGTAAGGTCAGGGCTATCGTCTCTGTCCTAGTGTTAATCTATGTAATTTATTACTAAAAGTGATTTTGAATTATTGTCAACCGGGGCTCTCCCATCTACCACAAATAGCAACTTAGACCCACTGGCAAGTTAATATATTGCGTCAACTAGCTTCTTAACACTGAATCAACCAGAGTCTCTGGCTCTGTGCTTTTGACTAATATTCATGTCTAATGCAAATACTTAATCATCCAATAGATATTTCACTCACACATATGTGCTTGTGATCATGGGGGCCTACTTATATACCAAGAGACCTCTCAATCGCATGGTGTCTTTGGAGATTCGCTGTGATATTGTTGCACTATTTCGACTGAGTTGTGATACTTGTGGCCATATGTCTCCGACCGGGACACCTATTATATCTACCAGCCACTTCAAACCTACTAAATCTATTAACTGAGAACATTTGTATTTACTCTGGGCTAGTACCTTCCTAACTATCTAAATCTTTTCCTCATGGACTGGGGTATCTCGCATTTGATGGAGATCCCTCCTCTTTTACTTGCACCTTTTGCCAGTATAGTTCACTACTTGCAGACTCGGTCTAATTGTACTCAAATTATATCCTCACGCTTCCTTGTATCACGGCCCATGATATTGTCGCCTCAGCATATACAACTTCGATGTGCCACAGGTGCATTGCATTTCACCTCCTGGGCATTGATTCGAGTCTGCAGTTTGTTCCATTGAGGACTTTTTGCCAGCTCTGGTAACTAGTCGCTATTTAAACCCCCCAGTTATTTGAACAGCTGGGGCCGTATCCTAAATTTAACTTACAGCGTTAATTTAATCAAATTTATCCACAGTTTCCAGGAAAATTGCACTAGAACAGTCTCACTGCTTGCCACGGGCCTATTAACAGCTGCAATGGCCAGTCCAAATAACTATCAACATTCTTCCGTATTATACGTACTACAATGGACTTGCTGGCCATAAACGATTGACACTGCTCACTCTGAATTCCGCCGCTTACTAGTGCGATAGTCCCGGCGCCTGTATTGTATTTGTATAATAATCTGTGTTTATTATCAATTTTTTTTCTTTAACTTGATTCCTCTTTGCTACCAATTGGATGCAGTTCGAATACTATACTCACTGCAAACTTTTAACCACCTCCTAACAACCTATTCACCCAACAGCTTAACATTACTTCACACTAATACTAGACCACTCATCAATAAAATTACATTATTAGAATCACTTATCCAACCGACAAATTTAAATCTAGACATTATTTGCATTTCTGAGACATGGTTTCCAACCAAAGACTACTCCTTATAAAGTTCAAACTACAATAATTTTCCATTAAATAGAACTTATTCCAGTGGTGGAGGGGTTGCTATTTTGGTTAAGGAGACATACAGCGATTTCTCGATCACGTCAAACTTCCCAATATCTTATCCCAATGCTGAAATTCTCATTATTGAGAATCAATTTTATTTAAGTGCCGTCTGTTATTGGCTTCCTAGCTCAAACCTTTCAGTCTCTGCTGGCTGAGTTACTTACCTAGTCCAATCTACTAAACAAAAAAACCTTCATTTTGGGCGTTATGAATATTGACTTACTTCAAACCACCAGCCAGTCTGCTCAGCTTATTCAAACACTAAACGCGTCTGGACACAATAACACTATTTCTGCACAAACTCTTCTAACTCCCACCTCACAGACTCTAATTGACCTGTCCATCACCAATGTTTTACTTGAGGCCACTATTTCCGAGGCATTGGAATATGACTTTAGCGATCACCTACCCATCTTTACAATTCACATTCTTCAACAACATTAAGTGCGCCTGTTGACCACTACATCTACAGACAAATTAACAAAACGAACATGGAAAATTTTAGAACACTATTAGCAAACATCAACTGGAGCGTTATACTAACTCATGGATCTGCTAATAATAATTATGAATTGTTCATCACAAACTTATAATCAATCCTTTCCAAAACTCCTAAAGCATCATACCCCCCCCCCCCCAAAAAAAAAAAAGAAAAACTGCGTAAGCCTTGGATTACAAATGCCTTGTTATGTCGAATAAATAAAAATATTCTTTTTTCGAAATTTTATAAATTGCAAACTATCGCATGATTTACAAAATTTCAAAAATTACCGCAATAACCTTAATAGCGATATTAGACGTTCCAAGCGTGACTACTATTTTAGCATATTCTCCCAAATCAACATGGAAACACTTAAATTCACTAATGGGTAAACAAAATCATAAAACACAAACAAAGTATCTCATTGACGCCAACGGCAAACTTACAGATATAAACGACATTACAAATGCACTCAACGAACATTTCACCTTATTTCCACTCACACTAAAGAGCAACTTGTTATCCAAAATATTCCGCTTATAGACTACCTAAGAAACTCACATAGATCTAATAATCTCCATCTTACTGAAATTTCTGAAACTGAGATATCTGAGGCTTTTAACCAAATAAATACCAATTCCGGTCCTGGATATGATTACCTTCAACTATTATAAAAAATGTTGCGAATCTAATCACGGACCCCTTACTACCTATATTTAATGATATATTCCTATCTGGCGAATTTCCCGACCTCCTTAAAATAACAAAAATTATTCCAAAATATAAATCCGGATCAAAAAATGAGGCAAACAACTACCGTCCGATAGCAAACTTGTCAATTTTTGCTAAAATCTTAAAAAGATTAATCTATAATTGACTAATATCTTTTATTCATAAATTTAATATTATCCACCTGAATCAACATGGATTTCAAGCTGGTAAATAGACAGAATCAGCTCTGTTATACCTACAGCAAACAGTCCAAAATAATTTTGAATCAAACCTAAATACTATTGCTCTATTCCTAGATCTATCTAAAGCATTTGATACCCTTAACCATAGTATACTACTATATAAACTTCATACTATAGGAATTGGGAATAATGCACATTCGATACTTAAAAGTTATCTATCAGGTAGACAACAATACACACAAATTGACCAATATCAATCCTCCCTTCAGCTTATGCCATCCGGTGTACCACAGGGTTCCATCATGGGTCCACTACTATTCAACTTATACATTAATGATATCTTCACTTCAATTACAAACATTGATCTTCTCTTATATGCTAATGATATCACTATTCTTACCTCGCTTAACGCTACTAATAATAACAATATGAACGTCAATACTCAACTTAATAACATCTCTAAATGGCTGATCTCCAACGAACTAATAATTAATACTATCAAAACTAGATGCCTCATATTCTCTAAACAAACGTCTCCTCGACCACTCTCCCTTACGCTATCCATAAACGGTACAACTATAAAAGAAGTTAGCTTCCTATAGTATCTAGGGGTTACATTGCATAATGACCTCAGATGGAACAAACAAATAGATAATCTGTTACTAAAACTCACTAATGACATTGGTGTCATCAGCTCGGTACGCACTAACCTTTCCTTCAAATCATTCATTCAATTATGCTACACTATGTTTCAGACACATGTCAACTACGCAATCCTGTCTTCTGGGCAAACGACCAAATATAATTTTACTAAACTTCAAATCCTTCAAAACAAATTCATTAGACTAATTGATCTAAAATCCAACTCATATATTCAACTATCATTATACAATAACGCAAGAGTTTTCCGAACAAATTTAACATTCTTACAATTAACCAATTATACTACTTTAACATTGGAAAAATAATGTTTAGGCGTATTAAAAACAACTTGCATGCTAATATCATACAAATTATAACAGACTCACTCACACGACACACGCACAAAATCGCACATCCTACCAATTCATCCAAAGACTGAAGCCACGAAACAAACTACTTCCTCGGACTCCGCTGATAAGTCTATCTCGCTGTGTCGGCATCGGACACGCTTGGACTGTCCGAACCGTTGCCTTTACACAGGCATCTGGTTTTCACAAACTGTCTGTACCACCTGCGAATGTTATTTTCATGCGGTAAGTCATTCTGGAAACGTAAACGGAATTTACGTCGCACTATCATGACAGATTTAGACACTCTGAATCAGAGCACGCAGAAAGCCTTTTCCTACTGGCTCGCCATTTTCGGAATCAGTGCCGCTATATGGGAATTTTCACTCAGCAAAGCTGACATAAAGGAAAACTTTGACAGCTGAGGGACTAATCTATGCATGCATTACATTCATTTCGAAATAGGAAACTAACGGAGTTATAAGTCAGTAAAACCCCACTAGAACAGAACCTGCGTCCAGGTTGTGTTCGAGGAAATGCGCATAATACGCTGCATTTACAGTCTGCCCTGGCGGTACTGCATGTGGTAGTAGGACGTCATCCAAGTCATAAACTGCGATTATCATTAACTTACGTTACTGGGATTCTCCCGGACCTTTGTTCGGCGCAGCGAGCCGAAATGCCTGAATTCATTAGACTGGCATTTGATTTCCCGTTCATAACATCGCTCCCATGTTTCATCCAACGTAAGAATACGCCGTAGAAATGTGTTCCCTTCACACTCTCACCGTTCCAAATGGACTAGAGCTTAACGTTGCCATTTCTCAACATCACTTAAAGCATGAAACACCTAACGTGAAGCGATTTTTTTGCATGTTTAGCAGTTTTATGAAAATGTGCAACACAGTCGTATGCGAAAGGTTACTCTCGTGGACGAATTCATGAATTGTTCACCACAGGTCATTTTCCAACAATGCAGAAAAAGCGAGAACTTGAGTTTCACTCGCCTGGGGACGTCCGTGCCCAGAAGCACGAGACACGTTTTTTTTTTTTTTTTTTAAAAGGCTGCCACCCACTTTTCTACCGTACAATACGGTAAACCAAATGCTCTACAAGCTTGTTGTAGTCCTTCATAATATTCCTTCAAGGTACGACCTATAGCAACTTCTATTTTTAGCCAACAACGCTGCTCGAATTTTGTAAACATGACTTTATACCGCTTACCAACGACAAGGTGCATATTCGTCGCTACTGCGCATATGCCGTTCGAGAGAGGGTTCAACCATTCTACCCAGGGGTACGTCGTGAAGGTACATTGCATAGGGGATACCAGTTAGGTTCTCTTGAGGACTACCTTCTCTTCTGCAGCAAGATTCTCACTAGATAATTTCTACCCCGTATTTTGGGAATCAACACGATCTTCATGTAGCTAACGATGGGATTTTCAATTACTGCAACAACGAATACGAGCTGGCCTCGACATTGTTAAATGAAGAAGAAAGTGGAATTGCATGTTGATATTAATTAAGCTCATATAGAGTCTGTATTTTGAAAGCACAAATGGGAATAGTATGGATGACAAATGAGGCGCAAAATCAATTGAACAATATTCAAATGCAGTTTCCGTCCCTCAAGCAGGAGGTTCGGTGAATTATGCGATAGTTTTCGAACTCACTTGACGCATAACCGCATTAGGGCGCGTCGCTCGGTTTGCAACTAGCATGTAACTCCTAAAGGAGACGCTTCTCTTATAGTGGCTTTACCCGGAACTCAAACTAGTTAAAGGTGTGGAAAAGGAATTTGCGAAAAGGAACTGAAATTATCAAATTACGATGCAGAAGAAAACTGAAAGCTGTGTCAAAGCAGTTTTACTCTAGTACTGCTTTGGCTCAATTTCTTTGTACAGAGCTCAGACTCAGCCCGAAAGTTGAAAGTGACGGGGACGGTTGTAATGACGTAACGAAATGTTTAATATAATAAGAAATCACCAGTGCAATATTTTGTTTCATTCTGGCAATTGAAGAGCGTAAATACCTGAATTACAAGGTATAAGTAATAACTAGAAACATCTGCGAAAATAATATCTGCATTTTCCTACGAACATTTCCAAATGTTTAGTCGCCTTTCATTAAGACTATTACGTTTTCCACCACACAGCGGGCGAAGGGAATGATGACTTTATTTGTACTGAGATCCTTAACAAGAGGTGGACGGTTTAACATGGTCTCTGAGGCACAGCGGATACTTTACAGTTAGCAAGATGATGGGTTCGAACCCACGATCACCTAACCACAGGGCTATCTGCGGCACAATTGAAAACAAAAGATAATGTTAAATACTCGACAGTGGGCGAGAACTGTTAACGATAGGAAAGGCATTTAGCAGTCAAATACTTGAAGGACGAGAAGTCTTAAAAACTCGCGAAGCTGGCGAATTGTTTGGCACTTGAGACGCACAAAAAATATTAAATACTTGAGAACGACGAGAATTGTCAAGTACTCGAGACACAAAAGCTTTTTACTCGAAATTCACGATAAGAGTTAAATACTTGAACAGCGGGAACCCTTAAATACTCGAAAAGCGCGGGAGTTGTTAAATACTTGAGAGGCACTGGAACTGTTAAATACTTGAGAGGAACGAAAAGTTCTCTGGAGAGCTGCTATTACAGGGCTATTGCCGAGTTTGTTTCAGGACTCTGTCGAAACAAACTCAGCAACAGCCCTGGGTTCGTTAGGCTTTCGCTTGTAAGCAAATTTAAAGGTTTAGAGGTTTTAACTATGTTTTCTCCCGATGATGAAACAAATTACTATCTAAAGTGAAGACTCTTTTGCACTGAAGAGTAGCTTTATTCAGTGGTGTGTATTCGGAAAGTCCCTTTCGAGCTTTGTTTTGATCTTATCACCCTTTCTATTATTTATACAATGACCAGTTTCTATATCCAAACTTAATTTCTACTTCGGTCTCATTTTTCGGTATCGGACATTCTAAATCTTTATTTTTTCCTCGTTTCCCTTTGTTCGGGGAGGCTGAAAACACCCTGCCTCGCACGTAGAAAATATTAGTCCTGGCGTTTACCTTTAAGCGCCAGATCAAAACCCCGCAGTTTTTTTTTCCTTCTCACAGAAAATGCCCGTATTTTTGTTTCTCAGTCCACTACACAGCCTCCACTGTCACTTTGACAAGCTTTTAAACCTCTTCGTTAGCAATTTATTTTTCCTGCATTGCCACTTTCACCAATCATGAGAAATCTCTTTCAAACCTGAAGATGTTAGAAACGCCACCTCCATGCAAGAATTTTGAAGCTATAAAACGATGAGATCATTGACCATTCACTCACAGAGCAATAAAAACTTAACGCCCTGAACAGCCAGTTATAAGTAGACTATCAGCAGTAGTGTCCGGAAGCGAAAGAGGAGGATGACAATGGTCCTCTGCCTCAGAAACACGGCTGGTAGAAAACTAGTGAAAGAAGACGATCTCAATATTTCAGCAGAAACACTAACGAATACGGAAAACAATTTTAAAACTTGTAAGATATTCAGAAATGTTCTTAACTCTCGCTGCAACCAATGAGCTCAGGGTTACATTGCCATATTAAAGTGCGTCGCATAAATATAGAGACAGAACTAATTCTCAAATAAAAAAACAACAACAACGAACCGAAATGTGCACTTCATATTTATTGCAAGAATAGCATAGGACACGAAGCTGCCCAATAGTTTGACGGAAACATAACAATTCCAACACCAAGTACAACAACAACAACAAAAAAACAGAAATACGCTGTCTCAAAAATATAAAGACTTACTAGTTATGAGCCCCTCCGGTACGAATAGTGGAGCCGTTGTGCTGAATAACACTGAAAATCTGATTGAACATGCTGTCCACCAAGTGATGTAAGTGTTCTGGACGGAGTGCGTACCAGCTTCATTCAATCTGCTCTTTAAATGCCGTTACACTTGAGAACTGCCGTTCATTCCCATACACATCACGAACTAAGATACCCACAGAGGTTCTCGATAGGGTTCAGATCTGGACTGAGTGTTGGCTAATCCATTACGGTCACACGATGAGTGTTAAACCAGCTTTTCGTTGATGCAGACCGATGGATAGAGGCATTGTCTTGCTGGAACACATAATCAGCCCCCGCTAGAGTTTCAGCAAACGGTAGAAGGTGGCTGCTGAGTATGTCCCGATACGTTTCGGAGTTTTGCCTGCCTTGCAGGAAAGCGATATTCGTTGTCCCATTGAACGCAAAAGCTCCCCAAACCATCACAGATCCCCTCCTTTCTGTCTGCTGAAGAAGGTGCTTGGCGCACGTCGTAAATTATGCCATTAACAGTTCCAACCGCCAGGGCCGTCCAGTTTGAATTTCTTCTCATCGGAGAAAATAGTTGTGATCCACTCGTCCGTCCAGTGCATGTGGCTGCTAGCCCAAAACAATCTAGCTTCCTTGTAGCGCCGCGTGAGGTGTGGCAGACTGCGCATTTTACGGAGCGCAATGTTGCGACTTTCATTGATTCGTCGATGAACTGTGTCCTTTCAGACGGTGTCACCAACAGTCCGAGAAACTTGAGGTAGTGATAACCTTTGGGATAAAAGTAAACGCGTGATGGCACGGTCATCTCGTTTGATTGTAATTCGAGGCCTTCCAGGCAGTTTTCTGCCCGTGGACGCACCGCTTTTCGATAAAGTCTTGTAAAGCCATGGGAAGGAGTAGGGCAGTGATTTAAAGGTTTTCGCTACAGGCAATCCATTTGCTCTGTCTCCAAATCTTCTGCACCTCCTCACCAGAAAGTTGACTGTTGCGTGGCATATCGGCAAGTGAATGACTGACGGCAGGTCCGCTGTCTTTTGTAGGCTGGACCGCATTACGGCACATGCGCTGCGTACAACATGGTAATTTGTACATCAATTTTCACGTGGCTGCTTTACATAGTTGTCTTAACATTTATGAGACACTTAAAATTACACTATTTCATATTGTGGTGTTCTTTTCACACAATCTGGTAATCTCGACTGATCGAAACGTTTTGTTGTAAGGTTATGTTTGTTTAGGTACCACTTCAGCTTCCTACCTACATTCGCATTGCGTTGACGGAGCAAATTGGACTGTCTCTATATTTATGCGACGCACCGTAGGTGATTCCGCTGAGATTCACTGATAATGTGATACTGTGCCCACAGCCTAGCAATAGCGCACCCCCCCCACACACACACACACACCTGGTGGCCGAGTGGTCTGAGGCGCTGGCTTCTGGTCATTTGTCGGAGATGGGCACGGATGCCCGTCCCGAACGAGGCATGGCTGTTGTTTGTCCGATGACGCTGACTATGTCCCATTCCTGGAACCAGTGGCTCTAAATATGGGACGGGGGCGACTGCTATAGCCCTGAGAGTTGCTGATGACAATCGTTCAACTCCCTCACCTCAATAGGTACTCTTTGCCGAATAAAACCAAACCAAGCACCCCAAGAAAGTCGATCGATCCTGATGAAACTCCGTATGCAAGTACCTCAGGTCCGAATATGCAAATGATTAGAACATAACGATTAATGACGAAATAGTGGTCCGCCACAGCACATGGGAACCGCGTATCGAGGAGAGTATATCAAGAGCAAAGCTAGCATGCAGGGACGATTGTGACAGCTGATAGTTGTTGCATTAACCTCCACGGACTGTGAGAATGCCTCGACGTCGGATCCGTGCACAATGCGAGCAGTTGAGCGAGTTTGAGAGAGGACGTATGGTTGGGCTGAGAGAGGCCTGTTTGTGTCAAGTCGACGCATCACCAGACATTTGGGTGCGAGCGACACGGCAATCGGAAGATGTTGACGCCAATGGGTCTAGAACGGCACAACCCAGCGGCACGTGGGCAGTGGACGGCCAATGGCAACGACAGAACGCGAGGATCGGGCGATTGTAAGATCCGCACGAACAGAACCGAATTCGTCGCTCTTAACCGTCCGTGGCTATGTTGCGGCGTTTACAGATGCAGAAGTGGCTATCAGACTTTTGCCAGACGACTTGCGGCACGGCAATCATGTTCGAGGAGCCTGCTACGGACCAGCGAGCTTTGCCGGCACCGGTTGCAGTGTTATCGGTCCCGTTAAACGTGAGATAGTGTCCAGTGGTGTCGTATTGTCTTTCAGTGATGAGTCACGGTTCGCACTTGGCTCCGATGACCAGCGCATACGTGTCTGGAGACGAGCGGGCCAGCGCATGGAACTTGCCTTTACCGTGAAACGGCACACGCCTCGCACACCGGGAGTGACTGTCTGGGGAGCCATTTCCTACGATTGCTGGACAGCCTTGGTAGTCCTCCGTACCACACTCACTGCTCAACGGTACGTCGATGACATTCTACGACTTGTTGTGTTGCTATTCCTGTCACGGCATCACTGCACAGTTTTTCAACAGGATAATGTCCGAATGCACACGGCACGGCTCTCTCAGGTCTGCCTCCATAATTTCGACATCCTTACTAGACCAGCTTTATCGCCCGATCTCTCGCCGATCGAACATGTTTGGGACGTGATGGAACGCCACCCACGCCCATCCCTGAATGTCGGGTAACTGGCCCGCAATTTGGACACCATCTGGCATGCCATACCTCAGGACTGTATCCGTAAACTGTGTATGTATCTAAACCTCTCCTGGTAACCGCTTGTATCCGAGCCGGAGGTGGCGCTACAGCATACTGATTTGTTCCACTCGTGTAGTTGTTTTATCCGAATAAATGGCGGAACTGTTCTGGAATTGCAATCATTTTCTTTCCTATAGATGTGCATTGCACACGCCAGTTTTCATCTCGATTGGATGATTCCTTCTGGGTGCTTATTGTTTTCAAAAAGTGTATTATGGCGTCATTTCTGCAACATACAAATGTGAGAAAAAGAAGCGCTAAAAAGTAGAATGTGTGTGTGTCTTTCTGCTTACTTTCAGGTGTTAAGTGAAAGTAATTTTAGTAGTAGTCGATGTAATGGTAGATCAAATCGTTTTATTCCCTCTGAACTTAAGCAATTTCTATTAAATCCCCGTAAACATTTCTAGCATAATAACATTTTCTACGGCATTCCCTGTCAGGCTCGTAAACGAGCACATACTTCAACCGTAATGTAGCAAACTGTATGCTTACTTAGAACATTAAGTCAACAAATCCAGGCCTTTAGACTGCATTGTTTTGTGCAGATCTGATCGATAAGCCATGGGCATTTCTCTGCAATTTGTTTACGCTGTGCAAGACTTGACTGATTATCTCGTAAATGAGAGCTGATGGACCGATTGCACTGCGCAAACTTCCGAGTTCCGAGTAAAGCGCGAATAAGCGCTGCAGTAATTACTGAGAAATCAAACATTCGAATATATTCTGTCCAGACTGCTCAGTGCTGTATGTTTAGAGGTGTTAGAGCTTTGACTCCAGGCTCAGAAACTGAAGCATATCCTACATGATTTATAGTTGGTAGTAGAAGTACACACCTTCGAATCCAGGTCAGATTAAGGTGTAAACCACCGCCGTTTTGCCTTAAAGTTCAGTTCCAGTAATTTTGAAGGATTAGTGAAAAAAAAAAAATTGGTGTAGAGATCTCCATAGACGAGACATATCAAGATTTTATTTTGTTTTAGTGACAACTGATCACCGAAAGAGAAAAAATAAATCACAGCCGAGAACACACTGTAAAAAGTAAGCGGTGTGAATTCACGGAAAATTCCTGGTCTCCCTGGTGGCGCATTGCTTTTAAGTGCTGGCATCTGACCATTCGTCCGAGATGGGTCCGGGTTGGAATCTCGTAAGGCATGGATGTTGTTTTTCTTACGGCACTGGTTCTCTCTCTTCCCTGGCACCAGTGGCCCTAAATTAGGGACGGGAGATTGCTTTTGCCCCATCGAGTCACTCACGGTGGGCGTGTTGCCCCCCCCCTTTCTAATTAAAAAAGTGAACTGAAATTTCAGTTTTTAATTATGGGAATCACAGTAATTTGATAGATTCTAATCTTATTTTTTGTTGGGGCTTATTATTTTTTTGAATAGGCTTGAAATAATTTAATTTTTTTCTGTAGTTGGACTCATCACACATTATTTTTCTGATCAGGATTTTTCCAAGCAACAAAAAGTTTTGGAACTTGAGATATTTTTTAACTGATAATGACTTTCAATTATCTTTAAGAAAAGGTGAAATGTACTGTTTTATAGTATTATTTCGCAAAACTTCAAAATATAAAATTAACTATTGACAGCTATAGTAGCTTTTGTTTTAAGGACTCCACACTGACTGATACATAGAAATCCTACAATCACCTGTGTGTAAACCTGGTACTTAAATTATTGTACAGGTCCTGTGCAATAATTGTTGTAATTATTGTTAAATTATAAGTTAAATACCAGGTTTCTTACGGTAACACAATATACAACAATATCTTGTGCACAAAATGGAGGAGAAGGGAATGAATATCCGGTGCCACAATAACCAAAATTTCACGCGATATGCTATCCGCAATATCCGATCTCGCTGCACAACTTCAAAATCAGCTCCTTCAACAGACGATTGAAATTTTACAGTTAACCAAACCTCAAGCATTTCTGCGAATAGTTGCTATTACCGGAAATGTTTTCGTCATATGGCTACGGCAAAAGTGAGAAGAGTTTTTCCTTTAATATGTGAAAAGAATTACTGGTTGGTTGCTGAAAATTCAGAATTTTCCTGGCGTACGAAAAATACGTGAAATTCAGGTTTCTTCCCGTCATTTTGCGAAAAAGGTTTTATGAGAAATATGCTTCTTTAATTCAGGAAAGGTATCGCGAAAAGTTTCTCGTGAATTTCAGAAAATCTTTTACAGTGTTTCGTGTATACGAGTTTACCAGGTAGCACTCTCCCGTGTACCAGTTTGTAGGGCATTAATCTCCAGGGTGTGAGTTTTCTGAAAAGTTCATTTCACGCAACTGCCGTGATTGCTTCAATTTATGAAATAATTTGCGAATTTGGAGGGGAAAAAACTTATCATAATAACTTGAGGCGATGAAGCTGATACTAAAGCCTGGAATTCTGACATTGAACTTGAACAGGAGGAGATAAAACAGCGAGTGTGCTAGTTTCTGAGGTATCAATCACCTTGAATCCCTTTCTTACATTAAGAGCGATTTTTTTATACATTCGAAAGTAATTTGAGCAGTCGTGGTGGTTTTCAATAAACTTAAAAATGTTTTTAGGAAAATTTAAGTTTTTCCAATTTTTCCTTATGAGTAATGAACATTCGCCTGAAATAATTTCAGCTTTCCAGTTCATTTGAGAAGTTGGCATTACTGCAGGACGTAACTGAGACTGTCAGAATAACTTTCCTCTAAGGGACCATTAATAAGTACGTCCGAGATTACAGGGGGAGAGGGGTTCCTGACAACCGGACAAAATGTGACATGGGGGAGGTTTAGTAATTGGGACGTCCAACGGCAAAAATATAGTGGTTGGTATTTCTTCGTTTTGTTTTCTCTTCTCTTCTTTTCTTCTTTTAATAGTTAGAAAGAGGTATACAATATTTCAGATTTCTGATGATATTTGGCTAAATCAGAATATTAATATTAAGTTCTCGTATTTGTACTACCAAATCTATCGTGTTTTGTAAATGGTATAATCGGGAGTGTTGAAACCTTTAATGCGTGCGTTCAGTTGTAGATCTTTATTTCAGAATGATAAAGTTTGGGTAGCATTTGGGAATAAATTAATGCCTAAATATTTAATAAATATTTTCTGAACCAAACGTGTAAATGTATGGAAGATTACTTTAAATAATTACATGCTTTCTTTTTTTCTCAACGGATTTCTAAAAGCAGTCGTCAAAAATAAAGGGGGTTGCGGGAATTAGGACGTACTTTTTAGGGGGAGGATGTCAACAATCGGACAAAATGTGACATGAGGGAGGGACAGTCTAAAAATAGTAAAAAAAAACACGGACGTACTTTATGGACGGTTCCTAATGAATGGATTTTTTTTTCTAAATCAATAACATGAGATTTGCTATTGCCCCATCTCCGCTTCTGGTGTTCAGAGGGCTTTTGAAGTTACACCGTAGGTCAGCAGGGCGGAGTTTTATCGTTTTACAAAACAGTGTTGCCCCTGGTGCCGATATAAATACCTCAACGCCTGCAGCGTCAAACGATTGAACCCCATCTGGCGATAGCGGTTCCCACTGTGTTGCCGCTCGCATAAATTTGGCAATTTGCCTAATGTTTCAGTTTTTGACCTCGAGTATCCACCTTTTACCGAGCGTTACTCCTTTAAGTCGGGGCACGTGCGTTTATATGAATGAAACACTGTGTTTAATGGGACACGTATATATCATGTCCCGGCAAAGCTTAAAGGAAATAAATAGCTTATGTGTAACCATTGCGATAAGAATATTAATATTGGAGAAACAGTTCGTGTTACATCAGGGCTATAGGTCAGGTTGTCTTGTATAATAACTCTGTGAGGACAAAGTAGCATCGGTTAGGCTAGGGAAACATTTTTCGGCTGATAGAAAGAATAACATTTTGGACTTTTACGAAGTCAACTGGCTGTTATCAATTTATTTTTGTGAGTAAATTAGCGTAGGAACTTTCTGTCCATTAACTAAAGGTTACTAAAGATGCTCAACAGATTGTTCTGATATATTCATTAAAAAAAAAAGATTAAGAGAGAGAGTACCCTGGTACTCTTTGTAGATAATTTATGCTATGCATCTTTCGTAAACCAACACCTTTGTGGGTGTGAAATAAAACAAGTGATTCGAGCAGGGGCGTATTTAGAGGGGGCCAAGGGACCTTGTCTCCTCCCCTGAAAGTGTTTCATTTCCCCCTTAAAATGCGTCTTACATTAGAAAAAAGTGTTTCAATTTAATAAAAATGCATCAACTCAAATTAGAAAATAAGGCTTTAATTTTTTTTTCCATTTGTTTCTCATTGTTTTATTTTGTCCTCGTGGATTTCAAAAATTTCTATTTTCTGTTCCCCTCCATTCTATGTACGCCCCTGGATTTGAGAGTATACATTCATTTACGTAAATCCCGTTGCATTTATTTATTCGCGTCACTCACGACCACACCGAGTCACAGTCCGGTACATACTAAGTGGAATTAAATCATAACAGACAATAAGGTTTACTATAATTCTTGACATTGAGCGGTACTTAGGTAGCTGAATTAATGAATGTTATTGCAACATCAATGAAAGAAAAATATGTGAGTCATAAAAATAAATATTTACTAATTAAACAATGACGGCGATAATAGTTTTTCGACTGTTTAGTTTTTCAAAAACAATATATTTATTATTATACAGTATATTATTCAGATTTAGACGAACGTGTCATTCCACGTGAAGACACCCATATTTGCTGCACCATAAGTACGCATTTTAGTGAAACCTTCGAATCTGAATTTGGAAACTATTTTGCCCATAATAGCCAAGATACATGCGTTTAAAAAATGGCAGCCATCTTGGATTTGGCGCCCATGTCTATTTTGGTAATAACTGGAGAACTAATGGTTCAAATTCAATAATTCCGGTACCAATTTGAACCTATTTATATTGTTACCCGTATGTCCTCCGGAATATCGTGTAACATTGGAGGACCATGATTTCGTAGGTATGAATTTCGGAAAGGGGGCCTACAAATTAGTAAGTGTGGGAAAGCAATATATTCACCAAATAATTCCTACGGTATCGCATAGTACGAGGAAATAGTTAAACGAGGAAGAGTAGTTACCAAGTAAACAATTTAGAGAGCGCGGGAATTGGGAAAGAAAATCCGAGAAGCATAATGTGGACAGGCGTTCTAAGAGGATAATTATAATACCTATTTCATAATTTTTCTAAGACCTGGCTGAGCAGATTTCTTTCTTGAGGAGGAAATTCCTTATTTTTTTTTCATCATTCTTTTGAATTGTTTTTTTTTATTTTATTTTGTGTTCCCCGAGCTCTCCGGAAATTCCAGTAAGAATACGCACGAAACACACCCCTAGGTTAGTAAAGAGAAAACTCGGAGGTTTTAGCAAGCAACGCTACGAGAATGAAATGCTCGCAATCACAGGTGGGGGCCAATTTACTGGACCTTTCGCTATTAACGAAGTCACGTTTTACGCACGCCTAGCGGGCAACGAACAGGGCATATTTCTCGTAGTGGGCGTAACTGGTTGACACCAACAGAAAGAGTCATACAGGAAGCGTACGTGAAAATTCTAAGGCAGCGCGGACATCCCGCGGAGCAGTTGACAAGATAAAGGAATATTCATCTTCAAGAAAACTCGATGTTCTCAAGCCTTTGCCAACGAATCGGAGGGATTCCCATACAGGGATGTAAACCAATGCCGAAGCGAGGAAAAGCGGCCCAACCAATAAGGGGAGAACCATTTGGGTAGGACAGGAACACCCCCGAACCCCTTAAACATAGACGAGAGGAAAAGTTTTTTTTAGGCGGAGATGATTTGGAGAGAACACGGGATGGAATGATGGCTTTTTCTGGGTGAACGCAGAGAGGAAAGATGGACTCTAGATGAATCCTGGGCAGAATATCGCAGAAAAGAATTAATGTAGGAGTTTTCCTGGGAGGACGCTCAAAATTGAGCAAGATGATTTCCAGGTGAAGGGAAGTATGATGTTTTCCCTGAGAGGTTTTTACGCAAATTTTGGGTGAAGCATCGAGTGATCTTATGCGGGCAGTGTGCATTCAGCAGGACCGGATGAGGTCCCAACCATAGACTTTATACCTATAAGTAATACCGGACGACAACGAAATAGATGAAAAGAAAAGAATTTGGTGAGAAAAAATTTCATAATTCCCAATATCTCGTTAGCATGATCATGATTTTGTCTCCTATACATCCTCGGTAGAAAAGATAATTTTAATCTCTTGCAAGTGCTGAATAACATAATGTGTCTTATATTTTGCGGAAGGTGAACTTTAAAATATGATTGCGAATATCAAAAAGCATAATGAACTTAAAATATATTTTGGTTTAAATCAATAGAAATCTCCACCGATCAGTGTAATAGATTTTAAGGAAACACAAATGAAAATAAATTCTGTATTTTATAATGAAATTTACCGAGTTTCTCAAATCTTTGAAAATTCAAAATAAGTGAATCTTTGTTTATTTTAACCTGAATAATTAAGTAGAACAATCGTAAAGTTTTGGTAGAGTAACAACTCCAAGATTTTAAGAAGAAAATAACTTTTAACATTTAGCAAACCCAGTCGCAGGAAAAATAAAAGGTCCAAATCTGACATGAGTTTATTAAATTTCAAGCGGCATATGGAGGAATATGGGTTTCCCATGTTCTCCCATATGAAACACAACGCAATGCACCCGTCAACCCTGAACTTGGAGACCCTCCATTAGGGAACCCAACTTCACGGTAGACACCCATAGGCGGAAGATAATAGAGAGTAAAGAGTTACGAAAATTAACGGCCTTCTTAATAATTAATCCCACTGCAGCGAATAGGACGCAGCAGATGGTTCGCCCTCACATCGAGTAGGGGTGGTGATATAAAACTGGTGCCGTGTGACCAGGATTTTTCAGTTCTTTGGTTAATTAATATAAAATTTGTGCTAGGACCAGGATTTCTTTGATCCTGTGGTTTAAAAAAAAAAAAAAAAGAATATTTGTTTTCGGTGGTCAGGATAATTAATCAAGTATACAGAATTAGCAGAATAATGCGATGTGTTTCTATTATCTCCCCTTCAATTCTGAGTAACAAGATGCAGGTTTTATAGAAAAATTAAGGAAATTGTAGCAAGATTTTAACTTCAAAAAATAGTGAAGGTGAAATGCAAGTAAATAAGTTGCAGGAAATCAGATTATGCTGAAATAAATTTAAATTTCTAAGGAAATAGGCAGAAAAACAAATAAGAGTGATACTGCTAATTTAGCAAATGAATAGATGAAATCTTACAGAAAATACATGAAAATTAATAGTACGGAGAAAATAAATTTATACAAGTGTAATTCATGAATAATTTTGATTTATCGTTGAAAATCAAGGGAAAATTCCTTGCAAATCAAAGTGAAATTATTTTTGATGTGTTGTTTATTTGTGCATTTGAGTGTTGTGATTTTAAATCGGTAACTAGGAGGAATAATAGGTTCATTGATAACTTGGGGAATGTATAATTTAACGGTGAGGCACTGATAGAAGAGTAGTGATGAGAAGTTGTGGTGATATATATTTTAAAATCAAAAGTGCATTATTATTGAAGTGTGATTTTATTATGTGTGTTGATGCATTGATAAGAAACTGATAATTTAAGAAGGAATAGGCAGGTTAATTATTGATAAGAGGAATTAATTTTTTTTTCTGCAAGATATAGGAGCTAATAGAAGGTTAAGCAGTAATCTTGATTTGTTTTGGAAGACTAAAAGGGAATGTAATATCTAAGTGTGTGTTTTATTGTGCATTTAAATGTGTAGAGGTACTTGGGAGTGTAGACAGAGAGTAGTTAAGTGGATTAATATTTGGGAAAGAGTAATAAAAAGGACTAGTGCAAGAAGAATTGGTAGGAGTAATAATTGGATAATGCTGGAACAAATTTTTGAAATGAAAATAGTGTTTATGGAAGTGTGATTTATTGTGCTTTAAATGTGGGATTGCATCCACCAAGGGAAGTAGACAGAGGTTATTGCTAGTATACTAAAATTTAATGAATTTAGGAAGTCAGCATAAGTATTTGAGGTGTGGTTCTAATTTCTTGAAAAAGTGGTTATCGTATTAATTTTGTTACAAGTGCATAATTTGATCTCAAGTGTTTCTAGTGTATTTATATATATATTTAAGACGTTCAAATTTATTTCATATCTTAGTGTGAAGTGCTGGTTATATATGTGCATATTTTGTTTAGTGTGTCGCGAGTTAGGTACAGTTAAGTTGAAAGCCGAATGCAATTTATGAGTAAGCTAGGAACGTTAATCATCTTATTCGTAGACAATTGTTTTCTGATCATAAGTCAAGTGGGTTAGCAGACGAAGCAGCGAGTTACGTTAGAGTGAATTTTTATTTTTACGTGGTAGCTTCACCGGAATTTTCTAATTTTATGTGACTTTACGAGATTACGAAGCATATAGTAGGAGCCGTGGGAATTTAAGTTTGTAAGGTTAAAGAATAAATATATGGCTAACCAACAGAACGGAGAACAGAGCAACGGTGAACAGAATTTTGTTTCGGAAAATTGCATAGTTGATCAACAGAACCAGGAGAACGACCTTCAGGGCACTCTAGAAGGGGAAGCCGTGTCAGAAAATTGTGTAGTAGCCCCGCAGAACGTACCAATAATGGCGGGAAATGTTGGCGTATATCCCCACATTCAGCGGATCGGATGAAAATCTGACCGCACGTCAATTTTTCGAAACGTTGAGAGTACCGCCGCACTGTCAGGATGGAACGACGCCGTTAAAATTTTGTCAGCTAAAGCAAATTCAAAGAGCCGCCAGTCACTTTCTTTCGGAGGCCGTCGATATTAGGAGGGAGACCGAGTACGAACGATTTAAGCAGGCGATAGTACAAAGATTCGACGCATTGCAACCGGTTACCGTGAGAATGCAGAAATTTACGACTTGCCGACAAAAACCAGGAGAACGGGTGGCCGAGTATGTAGCTCGTCTTAACGGCTTAGCTTATTCCTACATGGAGACGATGGATTTAGAAAATGAGCAAGTGCGAGGACTGGTAGACAGCACTAAAATGTCGCAGTTTTTGAATGGATTAAACCCCAAATTGAGGCGCACGGTTTTATCCTTCGCCCCGGAAAATTTTCAGGCAGCAGTTCAGAGAGCGCTGGCCGAAGAGTCTCACAATCTCTTATTAGACCGGGACGTTAACGCTTACGATGCACAGCAGGAATCGAGTTCGATCCCAGGGACTTCACAAGGGCAACAGAGCAATTCAACGGACCAGATAGCCGACTTGTGTTCTATGATGGCGAAGCAGCTAGCAACTCATGAGAGGCAAGTGAACGCTCTGAAAAGTGAGGCAGATAATTTGAGGGAAAGGCTAAGGCAAGCAGAGAATTCGCACCGGACGCACGTAAATCGCATGAGAAATTTCCAGAGCACTAATTTTCAATCTAGGGGAAATTTACCCGACGTACAGATTACTTCGGCCATCTGCTATAACTGCGGCGATTTTGGCCATATCAAGCGATTTTGTTATCGGAACAATCGGGAAGGAGCAGCTTATACGCAACCATCGCAGCAAGCTGAAAGAGGTTCATGGGACAGGGCATCCAACCCTTCGTACCCGCGACAGCAGAATAACTTCTCCCCTGGCGTCAGCCGCGGTAATCAGTATCGCTCCTACAGGAACTACAGCGCCACTTACCGAGAGGACGCTCACGTCCCACAGAATCCAAGGAACTTAGGAAACAGAAGAGAAAACCGCGTTCGTTTCGAAGAGGATGCACCAGGAAGAGATTGCAATAGGTATTCCAGACAAAATTCGCGTCCTTTAAACTAATTTCGGGTCAAGATAAGGGGACCGCCCTTGGCCGGAATTATAATAAGGTCCGTGGAGTTACTTTTAACAAACTGTTACGTCCGAGGTGATGGAGCACTCCCGTTGGTGAAAGTTAGGATAGGAGATACTCACGCGTTTGCACTCATCGACAGCGGAGCATGTATCTCAATCTTTTGTGCTTCACTATTAGAGGAGATAAAGGGAAGGATTCGTATACGTGACTTAGGATCAGCAGTTTTAGTAAAAGGCATTACTGGAAACACTTTACCTACATCTCAGTGCTATGAGATACCGGTAGAAATCGGAGGAGAAACCATTTTACATCCCTATCACGTTACTCAGCGGAAGTTGCATCAAGATTATTCTCTAATCTTAGGCTGGGATCTATTGAAGGAGCACGGATACATATTCGACGCAGGAAAAGGAATTTTGAAACGGGAAAGCAGAGCAAATTTAGCTAGAGCAGAGTACGGTAGAGGAAGGAATAACCGGAAAAGAAATTTTAAAGGAAAAGCACGTCAGTCGAAAATTCGAACCCAGGTCTTGTCCGTGCCTTCAGCGGAAATGGCCAATCCCATTAACCCCGACGTAACCAAGATAGGAAGGACCGTCCATAAGGAACTCATCCCACCGTATTCGGAAAGGGTTATTCGGATCCGATGTGGGAAATTTTCGGGATGTCAGGTTAACCAGGTGCTGCTAGTACAGCCGTTAGAAAGATACGCCCAGGGAAAAGTACGCTTGGGTCGTTCAGTAAACACGCTGGACAAATCAGGCATCATACCCGTATTGATAGCTAACCTCACAAATCGCCCCATTCACTTCAATAAGAAGACCAGATTAGCGAAAATTCAACCAAGTGTGTACGGAAATTTGAAAGAAGCTGCGGCGAAACAAGAGAAGTATGCAGACAGGCACGCTGCGGAAAAGAATCTACATTTAGGCGACAGAGTAATTTTGCACACCCCTTTTTCACAGCCACATTTATCGCGTAAGCTAGCTCGAACTAACTGCGGAGATTGGGAGATAGTTTCGTTCCCCACCCCAGTAAATGTTCAGTTGAGGTCAGTCAAAAATCCGAACAAATATCAGACCGTGCATAAAAATCGAGTCTTTAAGCGGACTGAACGCCTACCCCAGCTTACAGCAGAGTCACCGGTACAGGACAATATAGAGGTACAAGTACCCAGACAATCGCAGGATTTCTCTGACGACGGATCGGAGAGCACACAGGACTACGACTATCTGGATTGGGTCGATTTTCCCAGAGTAGTCATGCCGCAACCGACAAGCAGTAGAGCAATGCCGCCCGTAAGTAAACTGCCCAACATCGGAGTACCGATAAATTCGCCGCCCGCTACGTCGAGTTCAGCGCGAAGGGAGACAAACAGGGAAGTACCTCCGCCCTCGCAACATGTTGAAGAGCCGAGGCGCACACAGGCAATCGCGGAACCAACGGAGGAGACCATACCGTCACAGGATTCATATCAGGAAAGCAGCAGCCGACAAACACAAGAAGCAACGCGCCAAAAGGTTATCAGAGATCCATATCTACTACGTTCGCAGGACAGAATTCAGCAAACAGCAGCAATACACCCCACAGCAAATTCACAAGGGCCTAACACTTTGGAAATAGGCCCGAATCGCACATACCCAAAGGAAATTGTGGTCAGCGACTCGACCGAAAGACTTGAGCAGCCGGAAGATACTAGCTTAGTAAATAGAATGTTGAAAAGTCTCAGTCAACCCAGTAATCCAGAGGGAACCTCTTGGTTCGATTTAGCCGACCGCTATTTGTCGCAGCGCATTCAGAAAACCTAAGCGCAGGAACACCAGAAGGAGCACCCGTCAATAATCTTTATCCACAGTGGAGGAAAATCGTGGCGAAACCTCAGGAATCATTGGTTTAAGCCGAGGAAGTAGGAAGAACGCTGGGCGAAGAAAAAAATTGTGTGTGTTGTGAAAAAAAAAAAACAGCGATGCGGAATAAGTGGGAAGATCCCTGAATTTTCACGGTAAACGTTTAGCAGAAAATAAATTTGATAGGTGAAAAAAAAAAGAAAAAAAAAACAATTTTTGCGATCTGATCAGTGATCGAAAATAATTCGTAAAAGAGTCTAGCTAGAAAATGGTGTATAAACATGGAAGAATATGCAGGAAGTAATTAATAATATTCATAGCAGGACCACAGCCTAGTACGTGCATCGCAATCTTTCCAGTTTTGAGTTCACAAACCACGGAAAACTACAAAAAAAATATTTTTTTTTTGGCTACGATAAGGGGAAAATTAATATTAAGTAAGGAAAAATACATTACGTAAGTAAAAAGAGAAAGAATGGGTCAGGGATTAAGCACCCAGCAAAGAACCTGCGGAGGAAGCAATGTTTTTATTTCATGGAAAGACTGAACGGTACTGGTAGCAATCATTCCTTTCACAAAAAAATATTTTTTTGGTTGGAAGAAGAAAAAAAAAATATTTTTCCGCTCGAATTTTATTAATGATAGGCAGTAGGAGCATAAGCGAAGGTAATCGTAGGCAGAATGATGTCGCTCATGCACGGGGCTTGCAAGAGTAGAGGAACGGACGGACCGTGTTTCCAGTTTAGAAACCCCGTACACAAACTGGCTGGCAAGGAGCAAAAGGAAGAATGGGAAGACGCCATCTTGGGCCGCCATCTTGAAGAAAGAATGCAAAGAAAGAAAATTTATCGTTAAAAGAACGGGAACGCTCAGTAAGATATTTTGTACAGCAAAGGCCGAGCATTTCAAAGGATGGAAACTATAAACGGGAGCACAGCACGACGGAAAAAAAAAAATATATATTTTTTTTTCTCTCGAAAACTTTCTGTAGCAGAAGCATAGGCCGGAGTAATATATCACTAGAGAAAAAAAAAACGTAAGCACCTTCTGCGGAGTAATAGCCGTGCGGAAACACCGACGGAATGCAATGAGATTAGCAGCGTATCGGATAATGCAGTGGTTCACAATTAGCATCCATGGCAGGTATTCAAAGCAATTAAAATACGCGAATCTGAAACAAAACATGGTATAAGAAAGTAGCAACAAACATGATCGACGCGTAGCCTAAACGTCACCTAACATAGCCTAACCATAACCTATCGAAATGACAGTAAAAAGCACTTACCTTGAAGTGAAATATCCAAAGGTACTATATATTTTTTTTTTTTTTTTTTTTTGTGGATAGTAGGAAAATTCAGTTTTAATTGATAAGGAAGGCAATTATAACGGAAGAAAAGTATAGAAATGAAATCGAGGTAGAAATGCACTAGGTACATCGTGAGGTTAGAGGTTGAGTAAAGCAGAAGAGGAAATGTGAATGACAAATTCACCAGGCCCAGCTCCCATCCTCTACCACCGCAGCACACGAGGAGCAGTTGCAGATTCTCCCAAACCACAACTGGCGTCGAGCATGCGAAAAATGCGACGAGGTGAGATGAGGATTAATACGTGCAGACATGGTGCAACGATACCAAAAAAAAAAAAAAAAAAAAAAAAAAGAGATAAAGCAGAAGAGGAAATTTGAATGACAAGTTCACCAGACCAAAAGAAGCGTGTTGTTTCAATGAAATCCGTCAGCGAACTGAGCACTGACCTGCAGAAATTAGAGGGGTAGTTTTAGCCCCAGGTAACAGAATACTAAGTGGATGCTTCTACATAGGCTAAACAAGAAGCCTCCGATGTAAGCAAAACATGCAAGAGGCTACGCTATTGTGCGCTCACTTACACCCACAGGCATCAGCGCAGGTGTTTCAGATTTCGAGCCGTGAGAGACGGTCAACACAGGAACGACCCAAAATTTTTGGAGCGACGAATTTGCAGGGGTGACATCGCCCAAAGGGGACCCTCGCAAGCATTTTCGAGGAAATCCCCTATTTTCCGAAATCATCGGCGTTCCTTAAATGGTCGCCGCACACCTGCGAATACACGAGAAAAGCATCTGGTCGTGAAATCAGAAATAGCCAGAAATGAGAATACAATTGTAATACGCGAGAAAAAAAAAGAGAGAGAAGAAAAAAAAAAAGTAAAGCACTAAAGATAAAATGGCAAGAAATAGTTCAGCAAAGAACTAACGATTAAGTTAAACAACGTAAAAGGGAAATAAGCGACTATACGCGGGTACTATCTGGTAGACAATACGACAAACACGAAAAGGGAAATTAATAATTTTTCTTTTAGAAGTAGTAGACGCACCAGCGAATGGAAATAATAGCTGCAGAATAGATACATGGGAAGTAAACAACCGTTATTTAATTATAATTTAGTAAGCTTAAGAAACACGAGTGATGAGATTTTTATTTTTGTTGTTTTGTTGGAGAAAACCTACAAGTAGGAAAAAAAAAAAAATACAATTAGAGAAAAGGAAGCCTGGGATGGAATGCGCTTCGGAATTTCGAAAAAAAAAAAAATATATATAAATAAATATGCACATAAAAACCCCTCGCTTCTCGTAGGTCAGAGTGAAACGAGCTTTTCGAAGGAAATATTACTAGTTCTTAATGTAAAGTGTATATAATGCATGTGCAAGAGAAATACCGAGGTGATAAGGAGTGATTTCATGTGTATGCTTGTTTTGAGATAATTATGGCCGACAAGTGTCGACAGAACCATTACCACTTTTAAGATATTTGAAGAGAGTGACATTTCGTCAATAAAATGGACAAGATGAACGTGATTGCGTTCTCCTTAGTAATCTGGACAGTTAGCGGAGTAGCTGCTAATCACGAACTTTGTCATTTGAAGGGAGATAAATATCAGTGCACTGTAGCATCTCGGGCCGAACTTTTGAAACTAGGAATGCCGCGGAGTGCTTGTCATGCACTTTCATGTGACGAGTGCGTGAAAGCCTGGAGGACATTCATTACGCACAACCATGAGCTTATCGAACCGAGAAATTTCTTCGTTCAGCAGGAACCGAACCCACAAGGAGCCCTTTCATTAATGGAGTGCACAAGAGACGGTTTACACTGTGCCTGCACAGCCGATGCACCGTGCAGTGGAACGAGCGAATATTGTGCACTGGCGAGCTGTGTGAATAAATCCGTCACTACGTGCAACTGCCGCCTGACGCCAGCAGTATCTACACTGATACATGAAGCGGAAGGACTACGGATTTCGAACCCAGCGCTGATCTCTTTCACAGAGTGCGTTGGAAAAACCGCGCACTAATATTTTACCTCGGCGCCGTCACCAGAGACATTTGCTGTCTGACGAAGAGGCAGTATTTCAAAGGAAAATATCAAAGTATCATACAACGACCCAATCATCACCAGCTCACTTCCAGGAACCCTGGTGATTCGAGTTCGAGGTATGGAGCGGGTTATCACTTTAAGGAACGCTCCGTATCAGACATCATTGCCACCGGAACTACTAGAGCTTTCTGCGGAACTAACTTTGATTTTCGTTACCACGGATGGAAAAACCCTAAGGGTGCTTTGCAAATCGTAGGTAGAACAACGTGTAGACCCCTACAGTGCATACTGTGTCGTGAGATGCTACGACAGCTAAAGTGTTTACCCCACGCAGTCACTTATGTAGTGTATATTGTGCTAGTTTTAATTTCAGCGGTAACCTTTCTATATGCCAGGAAAGTAGTAATTAGCATCTGGAAGCTGTTGTGTGGAGTCGGAATAATTCTTTGGAAGTCATATAGATTCCTCAGAGGAACAACGTTTGTGGCAGTAAAGACAGGAGCCCTAACAGGAAATGTTTTACGTAACGGAGTAAATCAGATGCACGAATATTTGGAGAGGCAAGTTGCCCGTCCAGCGGCGCAACCGCCTTTACACGGACTGGTACTTTTGAGCTTATTTCTGTTGGTAAACGGAACTTCCGCGGAATGTAACGCACATTCGATTGTTGCATCAAAGGTGAAGGAGTGCACGGACTCAGAGGTAGAGCACAACTGCCGTCTAACTACTAATGCGCAGGTAACCCTAATGAATTTGGGGCATGAACAATGCATATGGTTTACGGACCAGGAAAATGACCATACACTTTTTTCCTTGAAAGTAACCTACCAGCAGGCAAACTGTATCTGGCACACGACGAGAGACTATTTTACGCACGTGACTACAATGCGTTATCTCAGCCAATTGGTTTGTGCAAATCACGAGACTTGCAATTGGGGAAAAGGATGTGTGCGATCAAAACAATTTGACGCACTGACAAAACAATCGCTAGAACTGGCCCGGCATCACAGGCTGTCAGCCGTCCGACAGTGGGTCCACGTCATGCTGGATCATTGACTCGCAACATTGCCATTTCTTTCGAATATGGCTGGAAGCAGATTTCCTGCGAGCATACGACGTACGCAGAATAGTATCGATGCAGTGTAAAGTTATCAGCTACTAATTCAACAGCACAACAACGACACCGTAGAGACTCTGACGGTTAAGAACCAAGCCACGACCTCTACGGGCATCACAGTGCAAGTAGTCGGATCACTGGACCAGCCTACACAAATCGTGAACACACATCTGATCTCTCGAGTGGGAAACCCTCAAGAGAGTTATATTGAAAGGGCAAGCTTACCTTCACGACCGATGAAAGGACATATCGGCGATACGCAGAGCAACGAATCGATGTCGAAAAATTTTATCTTCGACGAAAGCATGTTTTCTTGTAGCTATTATGAGGACTCTATGAAATACCACCGACAACAGTCGTATTTACTGAGTATGATAGAACAAAAAAGAGCGCCTTACCAATGGCATCAGCATGGCATCAACTGAAGGTTGACGGAAATGGCCAACTTGTTTCGGAACTGTTACACTCAGCCCCTATAGTGGTAAATCTTCAATTCCAGAAGTACAAGTACTCGATCGAAACCAGAACTGTCTGCCCAAAATTCACGGAGGCAGAAATCAAGGTAACAGGCTGTTTTGCATGCGAGCCCTTGGCTACGGTAGAGATCGAAGCTTTCTCATCGTGCGCAGCCGGGATTGTGGACGTTCACTTCGAAAAACTCACGGTGCACACTCGATCGGTAAAACTACAGACGGAAAGACGAACGATCAAGATAAATGTTACCAGGAACTATTCCTCGGCGCAATGGCACGGCACCCATATGAACTGAACGTGGAGATGGTGTTAGCCTACATCACTCCCGTCGGTTAGGCTGATCTCCAAAGGAACTCTGAGAAACTAGCTGAGTGCTTAAGAGATGGGAACGCCCAAAACCGAAACCATATCGCCGAACGGAGAGCGCGTACCCGAGCAAATATTGTGTGTCGCCGAGAAGACGGCGGCTGAAGAAATCTGTCACTATCGGAAAGAATTCATATATATATATATATATATACAGTGCATATGTTATCTGTCAATGTCAAACTTAGAATTAGATTCGGTGGAGGAATTTAATATTTATTGAACATTGTTATAATAATCTTACTCGTAGTTTTATGCTTATTGTATGTGCTTATAATTACATTATGTATCATATATGCGCATAAGTTTTCGCAAATGATTGTAATTCATCGCATGTTGAAATGAGCGAAAACGAGCAGCCTTGCAAGAGAGGAAGGAATCCACAGCACCTAACTTTGGGGGACAAAGCTCTTCAACCCTATGGGAGAGGGAGATAATGTTACCCGTATGTCCTCCGGAATATCGTGTAACATTGGAGGACCATGATTTCGTAGGTATGAATTTCGGAAAGGGGGCCTACAAATTAGTAAGTGTGGGAAAGCAATATATTCACCAAATAATTCCTACGGTATCGCATAGTACGAGGAAATAGTTAAACGAGGAAGAGTAGTTACCAAGTAAACAATTTAGAGAGCGCGGGAATTGGGAAAGAAAATCCGAGAAGCATAATGTGGACAGGCGTTCTAAGAGGATAATTATAATACCTATTTCATAATTTTTCTAAGACCTGGCTGAGCAGATTTCTTTCTTGAGGAGGAAATTCCTTATTTTTTTTTCATCATTCTTTTGAATTGTTTTTTTATTTTATTTTGTGTTCCCCGAGCTCTCCGGAAATTCCAGTAAGAATACGCACGAAACACACACCCCTAGGTTAGTAAAGAGAAAACTCGGAGGTTTTAGCAAGCAACGCTACGAGAATGAAATGCTCGCAATCACAGGTGGGGGCCAATTTACTGGACCTTTCGCTATTAACGAAGTCACGTTTTACGCACGCTAGCGGGCAACGAACAGGGCATATTTCTCGTAGTGGGCGTAACTGGTTGACACCAACAGAAAGAGTCATACAGGAAGCGTACGTGAAAATTCTAAGGCAGCGCGGACATCCCGCGGAGCAGTTGACAAGATAAAGGAATATTCATCTTCAAGAAAACTCGATGTTCTCAAGCCTTTGCCAACGAATCGGAGGATTCCCATACAGGGATGTAAACCAATGCCGAAGCGAGGAAAAGCGGCCCAACCAATAAGGGGAGAACCATTTGGGTAGGACAGGAACACCCCCGAACCCCTTAAACATAGACGAGAGGAAAAGTTTTTTTTTTAGGCGGAGATGATTTGGAGAGAACACGGGATGGAATGATGGCTTTTTCTGGGTGAACGCAGAGAGGAAAGATGGACTCTAGATGAATCCTGGGCAGAATATCGCAGAAAGAATTAATGTAGGAGTTTTCCTGGGAGGACGCTCAAAATTGAGCAAGATGATTTCCAGGTGAAGGGAAGTATGATGTTTTCCCTGAGAGGTTTTTACGCAAATTTTGGGTGAAGCATCGGAGTGATCTTATGCGGGCAGTGTGCATTCAGCAGGACCGGATGAGGTCCCAACCATAGACTTTATACCTATAAGTAATACCGGACGACAACGAAATAGATGAAAAGAAAAGAATTTGGTGAGAAAAATTTCATAATTCCCAATATCTCGTTAGCATGATCATGATTTTGTCTCCTATACATCCTCGGTAGAAAAGATAATTTTAATCTCTTGCAAGTGCTGAATAACATAATGTGTCTTATATTTTGCGGAAGGTGAACTTTAAAATATGATTGCAGATATCAAAAAGCATAATGAACTTAAAATATATTTTGGTTTAAATCAATAGAAATCTCCACCGATCAGTGTAATAGATTTTAAGGAAACACAAATGAAAATAAATTCTGTATTTTATAATGAAATTTACCCGAGTTTCTCAAATCTTTGAAAATTCAAAATAAGTGAATCTTTGTTTATTTTAACCTGAATAATTAAGTAGAACAATCGTAAAGTTTTGGTAGAGTAACAACTCCAAGATTTTAAGAAGAAAATAACTTTTAACATTTAGCAAACCCAGTCGCAGGAAAATAAAAGGTCCAAATCTGACATGAGTTTATTAAATTTCAAGCGGCATATGGAGGAATATGGGTTTCCCATGTTCTCCCATATGAAACACAACGCAATGCACCCGTCAACCCTGAACTTGGAGACCCTCCATTAGGGGAACCCAACTTCACGGTAGACACCCATAGGCGGAAGATAATAGAGAGTAAAGAGTTACGAAAATTAACGGCCTTCTTAATAATTAATCCCACTGCAGCGAATAGGACGCAGCAGATGGTTCGCCCTCACATCGAGTAGGGGGTGGTGATAATATTAGCAGTATTATGTAACATCAAAACAATGGTAAATTTACATTTTTGTATTTTTATTACATGAAAATTGGAAAAAAACCTTCAGATTAACAGTTAACTGTTATGGGCCGTAAAAAATGGCACATACTAGTTTTTTTCTAAAACTTGGTAGAAACACTAACTATAATATGCATACCTTAAGTGGGAAAAAAATTAGGATGGTAATACTTTTTATTACAGACATATATAGTTTTTAAACATATATAAATCTGTTTAAAGTTTGACAAGTCTTATTGCAATTATTTTTACAAACATTTTGTTAAAAAAACAAATAATGAAGAAAAACAAAAAAGGGGGCTTATAATATTTTAACAGTCAAAGCTAAAACCAATGAATTCAATCTATCTTGAAGCTTTTGAGTAATAATCCAATAGATTGATATTCGTCAGGTGCAATGTGATAAGTTCTTCTTGTAATCGTGAGAGAAGGCACAATTTTCATTATGTGCTCATACGGAATTCAGTACACATCTAAAGGTTTTGGCCATATATACTGTATGATATACTTGGGCCATGAGGATGCATAAGCATAATTTTATAGTTGTTTTGTTCTCACCATTCCGAAATCTTTTCAATCCACCAATTAATTCCATGCTCACATGCCACGTACTGTTCATTGTGGAGTGTCAGTAGTCTGATGGTTTCTTCGAATCCCATAGTAGCAACGAATGTTGTGGAAGAACCTGATACTCTGGAAACCAATAATTAGGTTTTGTTTACAGGTGAAAAGCTGTGATTAGACCTTGTTCCTGTGATCGTATCTACCATTTCATACCTCACAGCTAACTCACATTTGAGAATTTCAATTTCAGATTTTGCAAAAAAAAAGTTTTGATTCCTTGAATAGATTCCCTTGCAAATTTATACAAATCAAATGCGTTCAATATTGAATCTTCATATGGACGCTGAAGGCTTGCTTTGGTGGCCATACGTTTTTTATTGTGCCTTCCCATAACAACAGAAGCGCCTTTTCCATGACAGGAGGCGAAAAATGCCTCTCAGCCTTCACACCATGGTCTTCTTCATGATGACAGAGATTGACAAAGTTTTTATAATTTTTATAATGGGCTGACAATCCATCACTTAAATACTTAATGTATTTAATTTGTGGCACTTGCATAATTAAATGCTTAACAATTACCTTTTGGAAAGTCCAAAATGTTGTAGTGTCATGTATCAAATGGCCACTTATTACGCACATAGAAATAGATTCCACAATATCACTAATAGTGTCCTTTACATAAGCTAGAAAGGGATGAACTATCACCTGTTCCTTTTTCCAGTGAAAACTGTGGACAGCATCTTGTATGATGCAGGTTTAGGTTTCAGAAAAATCAGCCACGATAATAGCAGTTTCTTCACTCAATTCATCCTTTATTTCTTTTAAATACTGACTTTGAGCTTTTGTAAAAAAGTGATGTGCACATAAAGCAAACAGTTTCGTAACTAAATTTTCAGCAGATTCATCAACTGATGTAATAACTGTTTTCAACTCTGTATCATCAGTTTTCACCCATTGTAAGTAATTTCATTCATCATTTCTAATTCATTGGAAAGCATTAGTTCTTCTTTAAGAATTTCTGCAGATGGACAATTATCAAGCCTGTGTACCATACACTTTTCCGACTCAGTGGAACAAACTAGTTTTTTTTAACAATGATACGTAATATCACAGATATTGATAGTGTAGGGGTGGAAGCTCATTATGCTAATTATTGCTTATCAGCTAAAACGATCCTGGCTTCCCGTGCTGTCAAAAATTCCCCACAGCAGGAAGAAAAATTTATGAGGTTCTTTTTGTTTGAAAACTGTCTATCAACGAAAAGCTGAAGACAGCCCGGCGTCCTTACTCTCCCAGCTTTACTAGAAATGATCTGCTATTCGGGAGAGGGGAAGTAAAAATAATGGCAAGACATTCAAAGCATGAATTCAACCTTAGACTTGCTTGAAACTTAATAAAAATGTTTAATCAAAGATAATCAATCCTGGCAGTTATTGTTCCGTGAACCGAGCTCCTGCAAGTTGCAGTTCCACGAAAAAATGGTCGGAATCTTTCATTCACCTCACTCTTCTTTTGTTTGGAAGCTAAGCCTCGTGTTCTATCCCCGAACACGTGTCCTCGTAGATCGTTTTCTGCGTACTTCGTTACTGACAGCCGGTGTCTCCGTCCGGCTCTTCCAACAATGAACTTTTTCCCGTGCTATATAGCTGGCACGTGCCCCACGACCAACTTTCTTTCCGTGCTGTCTCCCCAGCACCTTCCACGCTCCACTCCAAACGCTAACTCCTTCCTAACTGTCCTTCTATCCCGAAGTTTTTTCCTAGTAACTTCTCCTCGCCTCCTGATTGGCTCCTGCCTTCTCTGCCATAGGCCTTCACCCTCTTCCGAGTGAGAGCGCGTGTCTAGCATGCGACCCGCCCGCCTCTCTGCGCCCCCTATCCTTTTCCTCCTTGACCTTGTGAATTCCGGCGCTGACCTTGCCTTCACCTCGCTGATCTTGCGCTTTCCGGTACCCCACAACCTGCATTCCCCCCGGCCAGGAACAATAGCGGTGCCTCCGCGAGTACATCGTCATTACAATAGGCACATTGGAATGTCGCCTTACTAGTTCATTTACACGTTTAACATCCGTTCTAAGGAAGATCTTGATACACATGAAAATAGTTGACATCAAATGTTCATGTCTTGATGAAAACAGTTCATTCTTATAAGATTAATGTAGTTTGATGTCCATCACATGAATCTAAAGAGTTTCAATCACAATGTATCATGCCGACAAATGTATATCACATAATTTACAGCTGTGTATAAATTCTCGCCCCTACAGATAGCATGAAACATGAGTTTTGATGGTATATGCAAACACACACCGAATGAATGTTTTTGCTTCCAACAGTCACACATTCTCTTGGACGTAGTGAACAAAATTTATACAGTGCAATTTTTATTTCATTATTATGTTCTTTAAATGCTGCATATAATTCCTTTAAATTATACAAAATCAATCTCTTCTGTTTTAATACTCTCCCATTTTCACTTGGAACAGATATGCAATCTGTTTTTCCTGGGCACATAAGACTGTTATTATGATCATAATAAAAATTAGTAACCTTTTCTATAGTATCAGAACTTAGTTTAACACTTTTTCTTCCACTAGGCATTGATAACATCCTTTCTGTTTCTTTTAATTTTCTTGCTTTTTTTACTAAATGTTTTGTAGTACTGAAATGAGTCTGTTTCCTGGATTGTCCATGAATCTGGAACTAATGTCAAAATTTGAACTTTTTATTTAAATGATCCATTTGTAAACGTATTCACTAATTTTTTCATCATAGATATTCAGTCTGAACAAGTAATCTCTTTTAAATTTTGTGGATTACTAATAGTTTCAACACCTAATACTGCAGCCGTTTTAGTAGCAACAGAGTTACTTAATTTCTTAACTTTCGTTTACATGTAATAAAGTTTTCTCTTAGAGTAAAATCTACTGACCTTCATTGGCTAATCCAAAACTTCACAGCTTTTATTTAATTGATCGATCAGTATTGTGGATTCACTATAATCTTTATCACTGGTGAATTCCATGTCAGCAATAGGAATCTGTGACTCACTAACTGATGAATGCAATGAAGAATAACAAGAAATGCACAGTTTGTTTCCTGGAATGAGTACTTCCGGGTTTCTCATAGACAAATTCAGAGAAATTGGTTTTAGTGACACTGCTCTGATTTTGCTGGGATGTTTATTAAACGGATCACAACAAGCTCTCTGTCTTCGACTGTACCATTTTAGATATTCATCCTTGTGAACCTTGCAGATACTTCCATCCACATAAACTTTTTCATCTGTAATTACTCTATGTAATCTTCTTAATGATTCCAAATTATTTGAAGACAATTTAAGCACAGGAATAAACTTAGTACTCAATGATACATTGAGTTTCTTGCATACAAAACATTCAATCTCTACTAAATAAAACTAAGCAGTAACTGAAATAATCATAGAACACAACACTTTGTTGACTAAATATACTTCTCTGAACACTTAAGCAAAAACAAACTCTGAAAGCGATAGCTCAGTCTATCAGATAGTGTATGATGTAATATTACATCATGTTTTGATTTGAACCAATCACAAAACAGATGACGTAACACAAGAATTTCACAATCAGCCAAGTCTCTTACATAGTGTAATTGCATCATGCTTTGATTTGAACCAGACAGGAAACAAATAATGCAATACAATCATTCCACAAATTGCATCATTTAGAGTCCTACAGGATTCATGATAATTGCTATTACTTGTATAACACAATTGTCTGAGTATAGTACATATCTTTGTTATATTTCTCATTAAAATACTAAAATATAAGTGGTAACTGTGTGGTTTTTAGACAGCTTCTTATTAGCACCAAGGATTTTTATACCTTGACATTCTGTGTATAACAGCTATTTTTTCCGTTATTAAAAATATTAACATCCTAATTTTCCCCCACTTAAAGCCCGCATATTAGTTAGTGTTTCTGTTAAGTTTCAGAAAAAACTATGTGCCATTTTTTTACGAACCATAACAGCTAACTATTAATTTGAAGGTTTTTTTTCCAATTTTCATGTAAAAATATATGAAAATGTAAATTTACCATTGTTTTGATGTTACATATTAACTGATAATATAAATAGCTTCAAATTGACACCAGAATTAATGAATTTGAGCCATTAGTTCTCAAGTTATTACCAAAATAGACCTGGATGCCAAATCCAAGATGGCTGCCGCTTGGTAAAATGACCATTTTTCAAACGAGAGGAAGTCAAATTTTGGGCCATTATTGGGCAAAATATTTTCTAAATTCAGATTCGAGGATGTCAATACTGGGCCATTATATTTTTTCCAAATTTAGATTTGAGGATTCCACTACTATGTGTATCTATGGTAAAAATTTAAGAAAAATCTGTTACTATGATGCAACAAGTTTGGGTGTCTTCACGTGGAATGACTAGTTTTTCTTTCAGGACTTTTTGGCCGGGGGTGGGATGGAACTTTAGAGGGGGGAAAATTTACATTTGCTATATATATACACTGCTGGCCACCCAAAATGCAACACCAAGAAGGACACGAGATAGCAAAGCCAGATTTGCTGGACACATAGCAACAGATACAAAGACGAAACGATTGGGTTACAGGCCCGTGCGACTTGCGGAACACGCAGACATCAATAGTTCGTGTGGCCCTCATGGCTGGCAATAACGGCCGATACACGCCGCGGCATCGAACGAAAGAGGCTTTGGATGTGGGCTTGGGGTATGTCGGTCCAGGCTGCTTCCACACGTTGCTTCCACACGCTGCCGCAGTTCATCAGGCGTAGCCGCGGGTGGTGCTTGCCGGGCCACTCGGTTACTGATCAGCCACCAGACGTGTTCGATGGGCGACATATTGGGAGAACAGGCGGGCCACGGCAGCAGTGACACCTGGTGGGCCGTGAAGAATTGTTGCGCGATGCTTGCCACGTGCGGGCGCGCATTGTCCTGTTGAAACGTGGCCGCTGGCAGGTCCTGCAGGTAAGGGAGGACTACAGGCTCCAAAATGTCGGAGATGTAGCTGTGGCTGTTGAGTGTACCGGCGATGCCTAGCAGAGGGGTGCGGGTGGCATATCCAATTGCGCCCTAGACCATAACGCCAGGCAACGGACCGGTATGGCGATGCACAATGCAGGCGTCATACAGTCTCTCGCCGCGGTGCTGCCACAGGCGGATCCGACCATCGTGGTGTTGCAGGCAGAAGCGGGATTCGTCGCAGAAGACAATGTCGTGCCATTCCGTAGTCCAGGTGCGGCGTTCAACGGCCCACTGCCGCCGCACTCGCCGGTGGTGTAACGTCAGTGGTAATCGGAGCAATGGGCGCCGTGCGACAAGTTCCCGCTCCTGCAGACGACGTCGAACGGTGCGTGCTGATACAGGTTGTTGCGCAACACACCCTAATTCCTGCGCTAAAGTTCGTGATGTGGCGGTGCGAGCCGTCAATGCCCACCACACAACATGTCGGTCCTCTCGTTCGGTGGTGTGCCGCGGCTGCGGCAATCGCTCATGTTGGTCCGTCCGTCCCTCCTGCACTTACCGAATCCATACTCGTCTCACTGTGGCTGGATGTCGTCCCACACGGGTGCCGATGTCTCGGTACGATAAAGCGCTGTCGCGATAAGCCACTATTCGTCCTCTGTCGAACTCCGAAGCGTGCTGGAATGACTGCCGTAGTCTGCGACGAAGTATCAGGAAGCTTCCCACGCACAGGTTCGGCAGCACAACACACTTCCACTACTTACACTCCGCCTTTTGTGCACCCTTCTTATAGTGCTTCTCGGTGGCGTGCCGGGCGCATATGATTTGCATATGCCCTGCAATGCTAATCGTTTGCATATCCTCTCGCGGGCGACGCATGCTGCGAATTTCAGGCCAATCGGATGCTTCCTTCTTGGTGTTGCATTTTGGGTGGCCATATATATATATATATATATATATATATATATATATATATATATATGTATATATAATAAGGGATGTAAGGTCAGGTGATGCGTAACATCACAGCCTCTCCTTGACAAATGTCAACCCCGCCTTCTCGTGGTACATCCTGTTCCCACTAAAGGGGCTCTGACGACCGCCAATAGCGGTATAACTATACCATCGGGATTAGAGAAAATTCTATCCCACACTCACCAACCCGCTTGGCCAGCGTGGTGAGTTATGGCCAAACCCCTCCAAAATGATTCCACAACTTAAATCTTGGCCCTCAGTCTCCGGCAGCTGGAATGTACCTGGCCAAGGCAGCGGCCAGTGCGACATAAAGGCAGAGGGTGCTAAGAATCCCCGGAGGACCGGACTAGGCTGCCATCTGATGCTGACCTTGGCTACGTACAACGGACGCTCCCTATCTTCTGATTCAAGGCTTCTTGAATTGGAAGAGGAACTACAAAGGATCAAGTGGGACATCGTGGGTCTAATAAGTGAGGTAAGGAGAAAAGGAGATCTCATCGAACTGAAAAGTGGACATCTCTTCTACTATCGTGGGACAGATACTGGCAGAACTAGTGGTGTTGGATTTATAATAAACAAGAAACTGAAGGATAAAGTTGTAGAAGTTGAAAGCTCCTCTGACAGAGCTGCACGACTTGTTATCCAACTCTCGAAAAGATACCAGGCTCAGATAATTCAAACTTATGCACCCACCACAAGTCATCCTGAAGAAGAAATTGAAGAATTTTATGAGGAAATTTGTCATCTAAATAATAAAGGTAAGCAGCACTTGAAAATAATTATGGGAGATTTCAATGCAAAAATAGGGCAACGGCAACAGAATGAAACTTCAGTAGGTAAATTCGGTCACGGCAACAGAAACCAGCGTGGAAATACTCTCGTTGAGTTTGCAGAGGCAGAAGGGTTTTTCATCTTGAACTCCTTCTTCAAGAAAAAGCCACACAGGAAATGGACATGGAGACATCCAAATGGGACGACAAGTGAAATTGATTTTATTATGTGTAACAAAAAATTCGTCATAGAAGACTGCAGTGTGCTAAACAAGTTCAACACAGGTAGTGACCATAGATTGGTGAGATGTAAGATGCACCTCAACACCAAACTTGAACGTGGCAAGCTCATAAGACAAGCAAAATCTATTGACATAACCAACCTTAAAAAACACCATAATACCTTCAATTTGGAACTGAAGAACAGGTTCTCTGCTTTAGAAGGCCTAACATCGGAAGAAGTGGACATTCCTGAAGTTAACAGAAAAGTAACCAAAGCTCTTATGGAAACAGCAACAAAATTAGCTGTGTCTAAGAACAAGTTGCATGTAAACAAATTATCAGGAAAAACGAAAATGTTGATGCAAAAAAGAAGAGAGAGGAGGACAACTAAAGAAGATGTGACTTCCAAAGTGGAATATATAGAGCTATGCAAGACAGTAAGAAAAAGTATCACTGAAGACGTAAGAAAAATTCAACTGTGAACTAGTGAGGAAAGCAATTGAAAAGAACCAAAGCCTAAAGATAGCAAAGGGACATCTCAGTAAGGGAAGAAAACAGATTATGGCACTGAGAAAAGAAGATGGTTCTGTAACAAGAAATAGAGGCGAAATTTTGACAAGAGTGAAAGATTTCTACTCCAAATTATATGAAAGGGATGATACATGCACTCCAGACATCATGAAAGATACCAGTACCAGAGTTCCTCCAGTCCTTCCAGCAGAAGTTGCACATGCAATCAAGAACATGAAGCGGGGAAAAGCTCCAGGAGAAGATGGAATTACTGTAGACATCATACAAGAAGCAAGTGGAGAAATCGAAACAGTACTCGCCCAAATTTTCACTCGATGCCTTAATGAAGGAAAGATTCCTGAGGATTGGAACACCGCTACAATGATCCTGCTACATAAGAAAGGTGACATTGAGGATCTCGGAAACTACAGACCTATCAGCCTCCTATCAGTAGTTTATAAAATCTTCACTAAAGTTCTTTCACACCGCTTGAAGGTAACACTGGACATGGCTCAACCGAGAGAACAAGCTGGATTCAGGAGTGGCTACAGCACAATAGATCATATCCACGTACTGAGAGAACTAATTGAAAGAGCGAGGGAATATGAACTTCCATTGTGCATGGCTTTTATCGATTATGAAAAAGCCTTTGATTCGGTGAAACCATCAGCAGTTACAATGGCTCTGAAAACCTGCGGTATTGAAGATGCATACATTAATATTATTAATAACATCTATGAAAATGCAAGTGCAAAGATTCGGCTGTTTGAAAATACAACACACATAAAAATTGGAAAGGGAGTGAGACAAGGTGACACCATATCTCCGAAGCTCTTTAATGCCACATTGGAGAGGTGTTTTTCAGTCGCTGAGCTGGGAAAACAAAGGGATAAAGATTAATGGAGATTATCTAACCCACCTTCGTTTTGCTGATGACGTAGTCATTTTTGCAACTACCCCATCAGAGCTGCAGAGTATGATCCAGGAACTTGCTGACAAGAGTAAAGAAGTGGGATTAAAAATGAACTTTCAGAAGACAAAAGTGATGTTCAATGCTTTTACAAGAAATGAAGATTTATTGATTGATGGAGAAAAGATGGAGATAACAGACACGTACGTTTATCTTGGACAGCAGATATCAAGTGAGGGTCACATTGATGAAGAAATTAATCGGCGTACAAAACTTGCCTGGAGAGCTTTTGGAAGAAACAGCATAATTTTCAAGAGCAATATGCCATTATGTCTTAAAAGAAAAGTGTTTGATCAATGCATCCTTCCAGTGCTTACGTATGGTGCAGAGACGTGGACCTTAACTAAAAGAGATATACAAAGACTGCAGACAACTCAAAGAGGCATGGAGAGGTGCATGCTTCGTGTAACCAGGAGAGATAAGAAGAGGAACTCGTGGATCCGAAAAATGACAAGAGTGGAAGACATCATGATCAGAGTTAAATCCCTGAAATGGCAATGGGCTGGACATACTGCCAGAAGGACAGATCATCGATTGACAGCCGAAATTTTAGATTGGATTCCAAGGGACAGGAAAAGACCCAGAAGAAGACCACATGGGAGATGGGTGGATGAAATTCGAAAGTATGCAGGGGTGACATGGAGGAGACTGGCACAAGACAGACCGTTGTGGAGGAAACTTGGGGAGACCTTCGTCCAGCAGTGGATTGATAATGGTTGACAATGATGATGATGATGATGATATATAATAAATAGTACATAAATGAAACAAAAAAATTACTTTATAAATAAATTATTTTAACACAAAAAAAATTTAGGCAAAAAAGGCTAATACCATGAGAAGCGCAGAAGGCAGCTAAACCTCATGTAGTAGCTTATATAGAATGAAAATATTATAGAACAAAAATACAAAAATTTCAAAACAAGTGAAAACTGGAACAGGTTGCCGTCATCAGGAGAGCATCAACCTGTGGGAGTGGCCTTTCTAGTACCAAGAAAACGAAAAGGCAAGCCAAAATTCTCGGTTGGTCATGCTCCCTAGGCCACAAAACCAAATTCTAATAAGCACAAAAATTCCAAGAATCAAATTTATAAAACTAAAAGAAGAATTAAAAGCTTACCGGCAGAACAAAACCCGCCATGACAAAAAGTCAAACAAGACTGAACAGAGCACCCACAAGAACCCAAATATATACACTAACAAAAAAGGTGGTCACGGTTAATCAACTACCTGATAAGCCAAAAAATGTGTGAATTGACAAGATGCAAAACTGTGTATGTAGATAAGATCTTCAGCTATTAGGGACCCACCAAATAGCACTTTGTTACCTATATATATATATATATATATATATATATATATATATATACTAAAGAGCAAAACTGAAGACTAAGGAAAAAAATTTTAGAATTTAAAACGAAGGGTGCAAAATAACCTGAAAATCAAAACGCGCAACGCAGCAGTTTTGAAAATTCAGAATTCACATTCTATAAAGAAGATACCTAAGCAAAAAAATACATATATAATTTTGACTCACACCTAGTACAACATAGAAAAGGTTATGTATCTACCTGTGTGATCAAAAGGAAAAAAGGTAAAAAATAAAATAAAACAACTGAATGTAGAAGGTGTCGAGAATACTGAGCCTTGGCTTTATCAAGGACCAGCAAAAACTCTGCATTTTCTCACTTCCACAATGACCTAGTTGGAAATGGGTTTCTGCAAGGCCATAGATGCAAGTAACATTCCCACCTAAAATAGTTTAAAAAATATATATATAAGTCATGTCCTCCTTAGAGTTGCATGACCTAGCACTAGTTAACATTTTCGCTTGCATCCATTAACCTTCCTGGCCCGACCCATACTCTTCATCTGTTACTATTAAACAGAGAGAAGAAGATTAAAGAGAACTCAAGCTGTGAGAGTGACATAATAATTAGAAATGATTTTCAGCCATAACGAAATATATATATATATATATATATATATATATATATATATATATATATATAATTTTAACTACTATATTTATACATATATATAGAAGTAATTACTATATATCTTGCACAGGGGCGCATTTAGATGGGGCCTTCCCCCCGGAAAAATGTTACATTTTTTTGTTAAAATGCAACTTACGTTAGAAAAAAATGCCTTAATTTAATAAAAATGTATCAACTTACATTAGAAAAAAATGCTCTAATTTTTCTTCAATTTTTCATTAACTTTAATTTTGTTCCAGATGGTGGATTTCAAAATCTTACTTTTTTCGTCCCCCTCCCCCGAAAAAAAATTCTATATACATCCCTGATATAATAATTACTTATTCAAACATTTCAGGAATAACACCTCCCCCACGGCAAGCCTTATGGAATTTTTATCTATTAAAATGCATTCAACGCACACTTGTTCCTGAATCACGATTCCCAGACAATTAGGTATGGTTAGTCTGCGTATTATATTTTGAAGATTATCATGCGTCGTAATACACTTTTGTATAAAATAAACTATAAGTAGTACCATTTGAACAAATATTAAAAAATATACATTGACGGAAAAAAAATCCCAACACCAAGAAGGGGTTGTGTTAGATAAACGACAGTTTGTAGGCGGTGAGAGTACATCTGTAAGATGATATCTATGCAAATTTCGCGCTCGGCGCATACGTGTGGCGCTAGTAGCGCCCCTCGGAACATGAAAAGCAGGTTTGCTGTATATAAGCGCTGTAACGTTCGTGAGCGTTAGTTATCGTTGAGATTCGACGTAGGGTGTTGATGTTAGTCAAGAATGCCTTTAAGAAGACGAAGAAGCCATTATCAACAGCTTACGGAGTTTGAACGAGGTCGTGTAATAGGGCTACGAGAAGGTGGATTTTCTTTCCGCAATATTGCAGAACGACTTGGCAGGAATGTAGCCACTGTGCAGGATTGTTGGCAGCGGTGGTCAAGGGAAGGTACTGCCTCAAGAAGACCGGGTTCCGGCAGGCCACGTGGCACTACTGAGAGGAAAGACCGCCGTGTACGGCGTATGGCAGTGGCGCATCGTACCGCGGCAGCAATTCGAGCTGCAGTTGCCGCAACAGTGACACAACGAACTGTTACAAATCGGTTACTTGAAGGACAGCTCCGAGCCAGACGCCCTGTAGCGTGCATTCCACTTACTCCAAACCACTGCCGTTAGCGACGTCAGTGGTGTCAAGCTAGAGCTCATTGGAGGATCTATTGTGTTTTCTGATGAGAGCCGGTTCTGCCTGGGTGCCAGTGATGGCCGTGTGTTTGGTAGAAGGAGGCCAGGTGAGCGCCTGCAACCAACCTGTCTGCGGCCGAGACACACTGGACCTACACCTGGAGTTATTGTCTGGGGAGCAATTTCCTATGACAGCAGGAGCACTCTCGTGGTTATCCCACGCACCCTGACTGCACAGTTGTACGTCGGTGTGGTGATTCAACCTGTTGTGCTGCCATTCATGAACAGCATTCCAGGGGGTGTTTTCCAACAGGATAACGCTCGCCCGCATACCGCTGTTGTAACCCAATATGCTCTACAGAGTGTCGACATGTTGCCGTGGCCTGCTAGATCACCAGATCTGTCACCAATCGAGCACGTATGGGACATCATTGGACGACAACTCCAGCGTCACCCCCAACCAGCATTAACCGTCCCTGTATTGACCTACCAAGTGCAACAGGCATGGAACTCCATCCCACAAACTGACATCCAGCACCTGTACGACACAATGCATGAACGTTTGCGTGCTTGCATTCAACATTCTGGCGGTTACACCGGTTATTAATGTACCAGCATTTCACACTTAAAATGGCTCTTCTCGCGCTTACAATAAGCTGTGATCTTGAAACCTTAATCGATTAACTATGTTACCTATACAAATGTATTGCCGCCATTTCATTCCTCTACAACTATTTTTTCGTGGTGTTGGGATTTTTTTTCCGTCAGTGTGTAATTGGAGAAATATTTGTAGCATAAAAAGAAACAAAACTTCCTTTTTCATCATAGCCTAAGTTTATTAAAATTTGGCTCGGTAACTTAAAATGTCTCCGGAAGGGGTGGGGTCCGTTTACTGGAGGGCTTCGCCCCTCCCTGGATGTATGCCTGAAAGAAACACTGGGAATGACCCATGTAAAAAACGACCCTGATACCAACGAATTATGTTGAAGCTACAGAAGTCCATTTGCGCATGCGCAAGCTGAAATATAATCTCAAGATAGGAAGAAAAGCTCAGTTGTAGGTGTTTAGTGAGGGGATTTGTATCTTTTGGTCTAGGATATCTACAGGTAACACCCCATCGTGTTATATATAATTTTAAAGCTCTCGTCAATAGTAGATAACCTCTCTTTTGAGGAGACGAGAGGAATCCAAATTTTAATACGACTCGCCGTTTTTATAGTTTCAACCCATAAGTGGAATCGGGCACATTTAGTACGTAAAGAGCGTCGTGCTGTCCAGGGGATCGCTATCTGTGCTGCACCCTAGATAAAGACCTGTTGCAGAAAGAACAATATTAATTAATGTTTTACCCTTTAATAACACTGAGACCCAAATGTGAAAAAACAATTTAATATTTTAAAAATTTGTTACTGAAAATCACACAATTTGTTGGAGCGCAGAAATTTTAATCTGAATCATATACAATACGTATAATAAAAAAATAATAAAATATGTACACTTCTAAGACTGTGCATATCTGCTGTTCATGAAATAATATTCATAAAAACTAAGTATTGGGTCCCTTCAGCAAGAATTTCTAGAAAACTGCAAGCGTTGAACTGACATATTCAGCATTCAGAATCACAGTTTCCTCATTCGAGGCATATTTGTTGGCATCACTCAAGGCATGTTGGTCTATTGCAGGAAGAACACAAATTTGTGTCAACTTTTGCCTGTAGGCTCGGCACCAGTGTTTATGGCTATATACAGGGTGTCCGAGAATTATTGGACACATTACAAAATTATGTGCAAAAAAACCCAACTGAGCATTGTCTGTTTTTCTATGTCACGTATTACTAACACGGTTTCTATATTTTTGTTTTGCAGAATTGTTATTCCCAGAATCCAATAGATGGCGCTAGGTGTGGCCTGACGAGGAATGTATGAGAAATGCGCAATCAGTAGTTATGTCATCCGTACAGCAGAAGGCAATGTGTGTATTGTGGCTTGCGGAATTAAAGTCTGTCATTAAAGTTAAAAAACGGTACCGTTTAGAGTATAGTTGTAATCCTCCGTCAACGAATTCAATTAAGCGGTGGATGAAACAGTTTAAAGAAACTGGCAATGTGGAACATCGTGGAGGAGCCGGTAGGCCTAGCGTCAGCGGTGAGACGGTTGACCAAGTTAATGAAAGTTTCCGACAAAGCCCCAGAAAATCCGTTCGCAAAGCAAGCAGAGAACTGTGCATTCCGAAATCGACAGTTCACTGTATCTTGCACAAAAAATTAAAGTTTCATGCTTATAAAATTCAAATAGTGCAAAAGATGCATGTAAATGATCACACTCTGCGATACGATTTCGCTATGGATATGCTGAATAGAGTGGAAAACGACGAACACTTTCTCAATACTGTAATTTTTAGTGATGAATCCACATTTCATGTATCAGGTATTGTGAATCGACACAACTATCGGATATGAGGCGGTGAACCGTCTCATGCTGCTATTGAACTGGAACGTGATTCTCCAAAAGTTAATGTGTGGTGCGCCCTATCAAAAAGAGAAGTGATTGGCCCTTTCTTCTGCGAAAAAACCATAAATGGTGACATTTACTTGGATATGCTAGAAAATTTCGCTATATCCCAGATCAAAAGATATGACAACGTCGTTTTCCAACAAGCCTCCGCATTGGTCAACGTGTGTACGTAAGTGCCTAAATGAGCCAACAGTTTGATTGGGCGTGGTGGTCCCATTCCGTGGCCTCCTCAGTCTCCAGATCTAACTCCATTGGATTATTTCATGTGGGGTTATGTGAAGGATCGTGTTTATCAGACGCCTTGTACAGATTTGCAGGAACTTAAGCAGCGTATCACTGCTGCTATTAATTCCATAACTCCTCAGATGCTTGCCAATACATGGCATGAAATCGAGTATCGCTTGGACGTACTACGAGTGACCAAAGGATCTCGCATCGAAATTTATTAACTTGTAAGTTAGTACAGTCAGTTTCTTCCTATCTGTTTAATGTTTTGTTTTATATAATTTTGTAATGTGTCCAATAATTCTCAGACACCCTGTATATATTTTTTGTGTATGGCAGTTAGTCTACTCGAGAAGTAAGCAGGCGTGTTCCATTGGATCACTCCTGCTACAGGAGTGTTCCAATGTTTAGAGACGCGAAGCTTTAGACTTTCGCATCGGAATTAAGGAGTTACTCCTGGTGTTAGAAATAAAGATTCTTCTCAAGGGAGTTTTAAAGAGAAATACGTGAGATCCGGCGAGCAAAAGAAGTAAGGAAAGGGACTTGCGGTCGGGGTTCGGAATGGCGAAAAGACAAACGCTTGCCGAAATTACTCATATCTTATGATCCACTTTAAATTGAAGCAATGGTAACATTAAAGTAGTTCGAATTATGTGTAAAAATATAATAAGCTGTCCTCAATTCTCTTCAACGCTGATCGAACCTGCAAGCAATTACACTCACGGACAATGAAATTTGCGCACCTAGAAGAAAACATGCTACAACCGCGAAACTTTGCAAATAGCTAGAGTGTGTGCTGGTATGCAAATGATCCACGTTTGGTGCGAGTGCGCATGACCACACACCCTGTGGTGGCGCTGCAAGCGCGAACCGGCAGCCTTATAAACCGGCATGTAGTCGATGCCCCATGAAAGCGAAAAGCACCGGCCGACGCAAGCAAGAGTACAGAGTGACAAGAATGCCGAGTAGATGCCAGAGACGTCGATTTACGCAACTTATGAACTTTGAGAGAGGCCTGATCATCGGTCTGAAAACCGCAGGGTGGCCGGCGCGCCGTATAACGCGCCACGTGGATCGTTCTGGCCATACCGTCCGACTGTGTTGGGAGCAGTGGACACGTGACGGCACTGCCACACGGCGGAGCGGCTCCGGGTGGACCAGGAGGACCACCGGTAGAGAGGATTGACAGATCGTGCGCCAGGCACGAAGGGATCCCACAGGGACCCAGTCCACCATACAGGCAGATGTAGCTGCTCCTGTGTGCCTACGAACCACTTCTCGACGCCTTGCGGAAGTGAACCTGTGATCTCAGCGCCCCTTACGTGTGCTGCCATTAACACTGGAACATCGCCGGCTCCGTGTGCAGTGGTGCCAGGCCAAAGCGACGTGGAACGCTACAGACTGGCGGCATGTGGTGTTCAGCGATGAGTGCCGCTTCGTTTTGGGGACAGATGATCATCGTGTCCGGGTGTGGAAGTCTCCGGGTCAACAGCGCAATCCTAACCTCGCTATCGAGCGCCACACCTCCCCCACTGCAAGCCTTATGGTCTGGAGAGCCATTGTCTACGGTAGCCGATCAGCTCTAGTAGTGGTACGTGGATAATTGACGGGCCAGAGGTATGAGGATGAGATCCTACGGCCCCATGTGCTCCCATTCCTGGCCGGGATTCCAGGTGCGCTATACCAGCAGGATAATGCCCGCCCGCACACGGCTCGGGTTGCCCAGGACTGCCTACGTCATGTTCAGGCACTTCCATGGCCTGCCCGCTCCCCTGACATGTTCCCTATTGAGCATGTGTGGGACCAGTTGAAACGCCAGCTGCCGCCGTGGCACTAGCTGAGATTTCTAGCGCACCATCCAACACGTGTGGGCTAGTCAGCCGCAGGACATCAGGCGTCTGTTCGCCTCCATGGCGGACCGTATTGCAGCATGCAACGCCACAAGAGGCCGCCGCGCTATTGAAGATGACCGGACTGTGTACCACAGATCTCTGTAATTGCCCTGCAGCTCTGTTTTTGCCATCATGTGTGTCATTCATCCGTATCATTACGTCCATAAAATTTCAGTTCAATCCGATGCTTCTTTCTTGGTGCGCACATTTCATTGTCCGTAAGTGTATTAGAGGCTACAATTGAGTGAACCCGCTAAAAGAAAATCAAATCTTAAAGCAAGCCTACAACATTGTGACAATAGATAGAATCCTGAAAATATCTGAATGAGAGATCATTCCTGTCAATGGCGCTGTCTCAAAGTTAAGGTGGCCGAGGAGAGGGGAATTTCAAAAATAAATGGAAAATAAAAGTACGTAAAGATTAACTGTTTCACACAACTTATCCGATAGAAATTTTGAAACCAAAATATCCTCTTCGCAACTTTGAAGCAAAAATTTCGGAATTACGAGTTTTAGAAGTGCTGAAGGGAAATTTAGGAACAATTAAGAATTTAAATGCGTTACATTTTTTGGTGTATTAAAGTTGGATTTTTGATATAACGTCGGCGACAAAGAAAAACTTAAAAACTCTCTCTCTCTCTCTCTCTCTCTCTCTTCTCACACACAAAAGTTGGATTTTCACGGACAGACAATACAATTACATTACCGCTTTTTAACAAACGCGCTAAAAGTGACTGTTTTTGCTGAGATACATGGAACTTGAATGACAATGAATGAGCTCACACAGTAGTTATTTGGGGTAGGGAAAGGAGTTTCAAAATACACGTAAATGTTGACATTTGTCAATCATCACCATGAGGGCCCATATCTTAATTTTCAGGAGAGGGCAAGTAAGAAATACAAATCCACTGTGCCTTTTTATTGTAAATAACTTTTTGTTATTTTTATTTTAACCGTATTTACCACACTATCAACATGCAAATTTAATTGGAAACCAGAAGACCCAAAACCCATATAAAAAAGATGGGCAAATGAAATTAGACAGCATATTAGAACAATAAGGAAATTTCTTTGTTTTTTTTTTATCCTTTCAGCCACTTGGGTGGCATGCGCCACGAAACCCCAGAATATCACTCAATTGGTCATCAAGAATGAAAACAAATACCCTCAAGACAAATTTCTGGGGAAAACTTTGGAAGATCTTTGTTTAGTAGTGAATAGCTGATGCAGAGTTTTCAGATAATACCAACGTTCGAATTCTTTGCTGGTCCACTGAACAGAGATTTTTCATTTCTTCTCATTTCATACTTTTCAATACTATATAGGTATGTATGCTCTTCTACATACATACCTACAGTACGGAAATTTCCTTTTGTACATAATTAAGACACTCAATTGACTTGGATTAGGTATATCAAACAGAAGTCATCGCTCTTTCCACGTTTATAAGTAAGTCACGGAAAAATTTTCATCGGACGCCACCGGGATTCGAACCCAGTCTTCCAGTTACGCGCCGGACATGCTACCACTGCACTACAGTGACCTCGAATTTCTCCAGACTCACATACGACTAACTGCCAAACCACATGGCAGTTTCGCCTCCTATTTATTTGTTCAGTTCCTGCTTACCTACCATCTTTGGTGAATCCCCAGCATTGTGCGGGGCTCCAAGAAGCAACCTGCCATGTGGTTTGGCAGTTAGTCGTATGCGAGTCTGGAGAAATTCGAGGCCGCTGTAGTGCAATGGTGGCATGTCCAGCGCGTAACTGGAAGACCCTGGGTTCCGTTCCCGGTGGCAGCCAATGAGAATTTTTGCGTGACTCACTTATAAACGTGGAAAGAGCGATGACTTCTGTTTGTTGTGCAGTGGAAATTTCAACTTTCTTCTGGAAATTCCCAACGTTTTCCCTATTTTTATGGCATACACATGCATCCAGAAGTTCCACAGAAAACTTAGCAATTAGGATTAGTGTCATCAAGCAACTACCTGTAGTACCATCCAAAAACTGAAACGGGTATGATCGGATTTCTAGGCACCCATGATCATCATGAGTGCATATCGAAAAAAAATGCTTTGGAACGAGGTCAGTACTAAAAGTTAATGTGTAAAATATGTGCGGAAAAATAGCCTGCGTATTCTTTTCAAGAGAAAATTTTTTAGGAAGTTGAATTCGAACCCTTTCTTCGCTACGCGCATGTGCTTGCCCCCCCTTTTTTTTTTCATTTTAAATTGAATCCTGTTCGTATGATTCTAAGCCATTACCAACCCGTTTAGCTGCCGATGTACCTGAACCAATGGTGCCCCAAAATTTCTTTGTTACCCAGACAGAAACGTTCACATAGCGTCGAGCTTTTATGAAAGCTCCGGCGAAATAAGTCCTTTCGCCCTTTCCTCTGTGCAGTGCCAACCATAAACATGTCGCAGGTGATAAGCGCTCTCTTAAAGTCCTAATTCTCCTGACACAGACACCATCTCACTGGGTAGTACCAAGTGACTGAAACATATCTTTCCTTTCTTAGGCTCGCAGCTATTGTTATAGCACTTTCCGCGGTTAATCAGTCAGAGGATCAGTATCAATCATCCCTCAAATGACCGCTTTGATTAATAAAGCTAAGAGTAAAGCATCGCTTTTAATTCGCAGTTTCACTCGTTCTAGTCGCATTCGGTCTACTTCTCAGACAGGGAACATATTCTTTCGAGCTGATTTTAGTCCATTCTACTAACCACGAGTTCATTCGTTTCAGCCCATTAAAGGGTTAAACCTTAAATCTATTTCTAAAAGCTTTTTGGTCGCTTTGTTACGATATTATGATGTATCTCCTATAACCAAAACGAAAATATCCATTTCATGTTAGTGAATGTTGAACTTTAAGATTACATCTGAACCCATTTCACAAAATGTCATACATATTTGACCGATTTCTTATTGATTTGAATCCAGTTTAAGATATTGTTCTAAAAGTCAACGTATTTCTTGGTGCTCTGCGGCATCTGTGCTTTACGTTTTTGACTGGAACAGGCAAGAAGACATATTACGTCAAATCACTTCATAATATTTTTTTCTCGAAAATCTGCGGTTCAATGAATGCGTCGTTTCTGGAGAAGAAAAAGAGCATGGTAACGGGTTTCTCCCGTGGTTTTGCAGCTGAATTTCTTTTTGAGGCGGGAAATACCATGACTCAGTTTCTTCTGAGTGATAGATCTCTCTCTCTCGAGCTTCGAACTATCGTTTCGGGCAAAACGACGAGCAATGTTTACTGTCCCAAGCTAATAACAAAAAGCCTGCAGCTACACTGACTTCTCAAAACACAAGAGAAATTAGGGAGCCCGAAAGTAGCGTAGCATTAACATTTTTAAATTATTCGGACACGCAGTGGAAAAACTTATCGTTTGGGATTCGAAAAGGTGCTCATCCTATATGGTGTTGCTTTTATCCCTATCCTTGACCAGCGGCTTTAAATTAGAGACCGACGGGTCCATGTGTAGCCTTCGATATTCGTGGAGGTCGTTAAAACCGGGCAAATCAAGAAAAATGTCACAATTCTCTGGCGTAATAAGTACCTCTTTTGAATCTTTTCAGACACGAACAATTATTTCAAAAACAGATTTTTAGAAGAAAAATTTCAGCCGAAAAATGAATGAATTTATTCCTAGAAAAAATCTGCCAAAAATTTAAAATGCATAACGTAAGCAGTGTTCTTCATAGTGTATTCACCTTACTAAAAAGATATCAACAGAATTTCCTCACAATCGGTAAAACATCGACAAATAGAATTATCTACTTTTGGCCGCTAGCGGCTGAAATGTGTACTACGAAGATCACAAATTGTTCGCAAAACATTTCTCATAACGGAAGCTGTCCAAGGCAAAGGGAATTTCCCCAATTGGATTCTTAGAAACGAAAATACGGTTCTAAGTACGGTACAAATAAAAACGAACACTTACACCCTCTAGTGGAAAAACAGTGTGGTGCAAAAATATGAATATTCCTCGTCACAAAACACTATCAGTAGCAAAAAGACTTTTTTAAATGGGACTTCTAAAGCGAAGCTAATCATAATCATTACAAATATTTACATTAAACCCCCTAGTGCGAAAAATAAACATGATTTTGATGAAAAAGGTACACAGATGTTTCCTGCGCTACCCCGGTGGTGCAGTGGTCTAAGCGCTGGCCACTCGTCCGAGTTGGGTCCGGGTTCGAATCCCGGTGTGGCATGTATGTTGTGTTTGTCCTACGGCACTGGCTTTCTGACTTCCCTGGAACCAATGGCCCCAAATTAGGGATGGGCGACTGCTTATAGCCCATTGAGTTGCTCACCGTGGTCGTTAAACCTTCAATAAAAAGAATTTTCTGCGGTCAGTGGTGTCTGACTGAAAGGGGATTTTCTTCAGTTAGATTTTTAGAGGAGAAAATGCGATTGCAAACATGCTGAACATAGAAATATGCACTTACGGTCCGCGGTGGCAAAGCATTTTGCCACAAAATACACTGCTCAAAATAATTAGGGGAGCAAAAGATATTGTAAGCAAAATTATGTGTGACTGACGTTGTTGAACGTAAAATGTTATTTTTATGTGAGATTCAGTAGAATATTCAGTAATATGGGTAAAAAAATAGCACATAAACGAATTTGTATGTAATATTATGATTTAATGCATATGATGCGATATGCTGTACAACAATGCGCAGATATGTCTACAAGAAAAAAAAATTACATTTTGAAGGTGGTAACTGACCTCTTGTAGGATGTGTGGTTCCTTTGAATGGCTAAGACCGCTGCACAACTGTGTGGAATTGCATTGATACGGTTATCGAGGAGGTTTTGGATGTATATTAGCTATTCCTCAATGAGGGCAGTATCCAGTTCACGAAGGGTTAATGGAGGTGCTGGCCAAGCAGCAATGCGTCTGCCCGTCACAGGCATGCTCAATTGAATTTAGTCAGATGAGCATGCTGGCAACTCCATACGCTCGATTACCTTCTCTTGAAGCATGTTGTCCACTAACCGAGATCTATGAGGTCGAGCGTTATCGTCCATGAAAAGGAACGAATTTCCGACGGCTGCAGCGTACAGCATGACAATAGGTCTGAGAATCTAGTCTCTATTTCTCTGGTTCGTCAAACTGCTGTTTTGGATGATATGCAGGTCCCTACGTCCACCGATATTCATGCCTACCCAGACCATCAATCAATGTCTGCTGTAATATGTTGTTTCCTGCACAAATCTGGATTATTTCGTGTGCTGGATTCTCTCCAGATATTTGTTGACTGTGGATTATTTCGTGTGCTGGGTTCTCTCCAGATATTTGTCGACTGTGGATTATTTCGTGTGCTATGCTCTCTCCAGATACTCGTCGACTGTCAGACTCCAGACTGAATCTCCACTCGTCAGAGAAGAGAACTTGACTCCACTCGCCGTGTCCTCAAACACGATGTTCCTCTTCCCAGTTTCTATGGGCTGTGCGGTGTCGTGCGGTTAAAGAGACACACACACACCATTTGTCTGTGTTTATAAAGGCAGCCTTGGTGAAGTTGATTGTGGAATGTTTGGCTCGACAACCTGTAATCCTGTTGACACGAGAGGCTCTCGCTGAAACTGAGTAGCATTTTACCGCTTGTTCCGACGGGCTGTTAACCATAGATAACGGTTGTCCCTTGCTGTAGTTGCTTGTGCACAGCTTTGATCTAGCCCACAGTTAGAAAAATTACACTTCATGACTCTCCAATGGTTTCTGCTGCCACCCGCTGTGTTTGACCTGCTTCCAGCCTGCCAGTAGTTCTCCTCGTCGTTGTTTCCGGTAAATCGTGCTGTTGAGACATTGTTCAAACCGAAGACTTCAAGAAACGAAATGACGGGATAAATTCGACTGAAAAAGGGAGCTACCGGAAAACCTTCGTTTTTGCCGTAATCTGTGAGTTATGCATTCTGACATCACAGTCGTAAATTTGCATAAGGATATGCATGATTGGGCTGTCTGCGTCACACTGTACTTGTGTTTTCCACACGTTTCAGGAAGATATCGCACGACTGGCTCGCATAATGTTGCCAAAGTCGCATGCTGTCTTAATTATTTTGAGCAATATATAATTATTTTCCAGTAAAGAATTGTTTTATACCGTACATATTTACAGTTACTTTTCATGAAAGAGTGAAAATGACCACTGCAGCATGCTGTCAGTCTCACTGTAGTTAATGGTGAGAAGATCACAGAACGGTACGGCTAATTAAATGACATGCCAAATAAAATAGGTGATTCACTGTGGGTCAGACATTCGTAGCAAGCAAACAGTATTATGAAGGGTACAGTGCTGGAAGGCGGAGGCTCAAAGCTCGGACCATGCGCTACATACCCACGTCTTCGAGCGAATTCTGTTCTATGCGATTACATTACACACATTGGTATGAAGATCAAAATACTCTCACAACGACACATTTGGTATTAGAAAAATGTAATACTCAATTATTCCGAATTTTAATTTTAGAAATAAAATGTTTTTGATATTGAAAAATCTAGGCAAGTATGGTAAGTTAAGTGACAAACTAAAAATAAAACATGAGGACGGTCCCTACTTCGGAAAAAGTTGATGCGACACATCCACATCGTCTCCATACGATTCTCCGCCCGTGTGTGTGAGACTTTTCGGACTCCGTAAACATATGAAGTTAGAATGAGGTGCCAGTGCTATATTACCTTGCTATATTGCCAAATATCAAGTAAACCGTAAGTTATGTGAACGTCAACACAAGCACACGGCAGAAATACAGAACGAAAAAAGAAAAGAGAACGAATAAGTATATGATAAGATAGCGAACGTAACAATAGGAAAACTTTTTTGGAGTAGGGTTTGGAAAAGTTCTGTAAAATATGAAAAATTTCTCGTCCGATCCGGAGATTTTCAGCATTTACAAGCTACGTACAACTCGACACATTATCTGAGGGCATGTGCCTAATCTGCAAAACCCTTCGGAGGGGGGGGGGGGGCTTTAATACCAAAAGTGTAAGATATGAAGACTTACTCGTCCGATCGGGAGATTTTCAGCATTTACAAGTTACAACTCGACATATTACCTGAACGTATGTGCCTACTCTCTCTGGAAACCTGGGGGGGATACCAAAACTGTAGAATATGAAGATTTCTCGTCCGATCCGAAGATTTTCACCATTTACAAGCTACAATCCCCCCCCCGACAGGTTTCCTGAGTAGGCACATGCCTTCAGATAATGTGTCGAGTTGTAGCTGCTAAATGCTGAAACGAGTTGTAGCTGCTAATGCTGCTGCGGACGAGAAATTCATCATATTTTACACTTTTGGTATGCCCCCCCCACACACACACACAGGTTTGCTGAGTAGGCACATACCCTCAAATAATGTGTCCAGTTGTAAATGCCAAAAATCTGCCGATCGGACGAGAAATTCTTCATATTTTACACTTTTGAAATTACACCCCCCTCCCCGGACGGGTTTGCTGCGTAGGCACATGCGCAGAACAGAAGATTTGTCTAGTTGCAGCTTGTAAATACTGAAAATCTCCCGATCGGACGAGAAATTCCTCATATTTTACACTTTTGTATCCCCCCCCCCTCACATACACAGGTTTGCTGAGTAGGCACATGCCTTCAAACAATGTGTTGAGTTGTAGCTTATAAATGCCAAAAATCTCCCGATCGGACGAGGAATTTTTCATATTTTACACTTTTGGTATTAACCCCCCCCCCTTCCCCGACAGGTTTCCAGAGAGCGCACATGCGCTGAGAAAATTTGTCGAGTTGCAGCTTGTAAATGCTGAAGATCTCCCGATCGGAAGAGAAATGAGAAATACTTGATATTTTACGCTTTTGGTACTGCTCCCCCTCCCCCCGACTAGTTTCCTGAGGCAGCAGATGCCCTCAGACAATTCGATGACTTGTAGCTTGTAATGGCTGAAAATCTCCCGATCGGACCAGAAATTCTTTATATTTCATATTTTAGGTTTTAAGCCCCCCCCCCAGACAAGTTTCCTGGGTTTGCTCATACTCGCAGAGAATTTGTTTAGTTATAGTTTATAGAAAAATATCGTAAATAAGAAAATACGAAATTACGGACATTTTATGTGTGTCAGATAACCAATCTTGCGTTCTGGGGCCACGGAGCAGCCCAGAACGCAATTTTTATACGGCCCCTTAAAATTTTTGAGGCCAGTTCTCCGGTGGCTACTTCTCCGCTTAGTCTTAGCTCCGAAAATCATGGAAATGTCTAAATTTCTTACTGAAAATGAAATATTAAAAAAAATAAAAATATGAACAATAGTTGCTCAAGTAGTGGGGAATATAGCCACATGAAATTTGTTTATGCAGAACAATTTTATGGCACTGAAATTGCAATGTGTCCCGTTCTCCGGTGGCCAGTTCTCCGTGCCCGCTTATGCAAAGCTAACTCAGAGTAGAATGAAGTGGACTTCGGATTAGTTAGGTGCTGCCTCATCACTTTCCATGGACCGTTCATTTGAAAGTGTCTAATTAGACATTTATTAATGTTAAATTAAGGTTGCAGCTACTGCGAACAATTAACAATGTGAATTACAGTAGATCAATAAAGTTCTTAAAGCAGCTAAAATCAGCAAATTAAGTTTAAGTGTAGTGACGTTTTACTTGAAGTGTCGTAAACTTTAAACTTAATAGTTCTGCAGTCAGTTAAACCCGATTCTTCTACAGAAAAGAAAAAAATGTCTAAACTGAGAAAATACTTCATAAATTTAAATTGAAAATGTTGTATTGTTTGGACACGTTAGTTGTTCCAGCAACTATTATTTGCTAAACTGGAGGGAAGAGAAATAATATTTTTTTTTTTTTTGATTGGAGGTTTAACGACCACCGTGAGCAACTCAATGGGCTATAAGCAGTCGCCCGTCCCTAATTTAGGGTAACTGGTTCCAGGGAAGGGAGAGAGCCAGTGCCGTAAGACAAACACAACATCCATGCCTCACCGGGATTCGAACCCGGACCCCGTTCGGACGAATGATCAGAGGCCATCGCTTAGACCACTGCGCCACCGGGGCGACAAAATAATATTTTGCTGCCCCTCTAACAACAAATTACTGAAAACTGTCCAAGCATAAACACTAAGACGATCCGTAGCAGCTGCTACCGCCGGAGAATTTTTATTATGCGTCAAGGCACACGCTCAACACGTGCGCACAGGAAGTAGTTCACGCTGAAGACCCAGGAGTGACTTTTGAGACAGAAGTGAAGGATGGCAACAAGGCATCAGCACTTTGAAAGACACAAAGATGAATGGAACTGGGAAAAGAAGGGTCTGAAAGTAATTAGCCCGAAGAGGAAGAGGGAGCTATCCTTCTGGCCGGAAGTGGCACCGAATTTAGTGGAGAAAGATGTCAAGCGCGATTAAAAACGGGACCAGCGGAGAAATGTAAATACAAGACGAAGGAAATGAAAAGTTTATTTAAATTTTTTGGTACTATTTCGGAACTAAAGACTTCTCTTGTGGAAAAAAATTCCATTTCGGATCTGTTTAGTTGATGCTGTTTATCAAGCCGAACATTTAAGAAATAATAAATAAAACTGCTTTGAGTTCTGACACAGGCGGTCGGTAAGAAGAAATACGATTTTAATTTACTCAGTTTCTTGAAACCAGGTAAAGTCCTACACCGGAAATGTCCTACTTAAGTAAAGTTTTACATCATTTCATATAAGGGACTGTACACAAATTGTATTTCGTTCGGAGATTTTGTCTAAGTTGTGACGTATACCTGCCTCTGGAATTTCTGTTTTCTTATGTAAATTTAGTTACTTTCTATTAAACATTTTCTACTGAATTAGCTATTGCTTCCCATCGTAGCTTTTATGAATTGGCAACATTGACAGTGGTTCAAGGCAGGATTAGGCGAGGCTAACGGGGCTACAGCCTAGAGGTCCACCATTACCAAGGTCCGAGGTGGCATACCGCTACACCACAAATAATGCATAGCTTATATAACGGAAATCAGAAGATTCGGATTCATTGCCAATTCAGAGCGAAGCAATTTTCAAAACTACATTAAAATCAGTGAAAATACACCTTCGTTCCAGTAATGACATTTGTATTGCCCTGCACGTATTTGTGAAGAATTATTTCTTCAGGAGGATTCGTTTCCCCATTGATATTTAGAATGTTTTTGTAATCTACATGAAAAAAAGGTGCACGAAGAAAAGTATACAATCCTAAGTCATTAAAGAATCCTACACAAAATCTAGGAATCTTACTTAAGCTTTCAACTGATGTTTCCGTGAGAACAGCGGGAAATGCAATGACTGCTAAAGTTTTGTGTTTTTAATGGACTTCATGAGGATTCTCCGTTTTCAATTCTTTGGGGGCCCACTGGCCTTAACCTTAATCCGGCACTGGTCACAGCAAGATAAAACAAAAATATTGAATGTAGCAAATATTACATACAGAAGATGTTCACACCAATGGCGGCTCTAATGCGTTTTAGCAGGTGGGTATGCCAAAAATATCGTAATTTTAACTACTCAAACTAGTTTTAACTGCATGTTTTAACATGAACAAATTTTAACTACTCTTCTGAAGTGTATGCACGCGTGCGAATCAGATAACTACTTTTTAATCGACGATGCCTTTTATCGGTTTATAACAAACATACTGAACGTCGTATAAATTACTTTTGTCAAAAATAGAAATAATTTCGGGTCCTGTAAATCGTTTTTAATAACGAATCTAAAATTTACATCTATATTTTTTTAATAATAATGGTTACATGTCCATAAGCAGTTTTTATAATTATGATAATTACAGATCTTATAAATTGTTTTTCATAATATTGTCAACTTGTCTTTAGGCTATATTCAGGACCGTAGTAAGCTTTCCTTATCTTGGAGGGCGAGACTTGAAATTACGGCCCTTTCGAATTTTTAAATAACACATGGTTTTTACTTTCTCACACACTACCATTATAGGAAAGTATTATAATCGTTCAAAAATCGCACTTCAGGTTTTTGACATAATTTTATTAAAAATGTAAAAACTAGGTAAATACCCAAGAACTACAGGTTGTATTGGGTGTGTGCAAAAGTTCTACCCGTTTTTGTAATGGATGCAAACTGCGATCGGAGTAGTAACGTCACAGATGACGCTGCGATGCCGAATTTTCGGCCAATAAAGCGTAGAGCATATAGAGGCACTGGGTTTGTCCGAGTAAGTCATTCGTAACTGAAATCACGGACAATGTAACGTGGCATGCGATAAGGAGCACATTAGACATTTTTTACTGTACAAGTTCAATAAAGGCAGTACTACAGCCGCGGTTTGCCGCAAAATCTGTCAAGTGTATGTGGAGGATGCAGTTGATTATTGCACATGTCGCCGTTGGTTTCGGAAATTCCGGGTGTGAGACAAAAGCCGTAAAGCTCAACCACATCCTGGACGTCCATCCCTGGTTTCTGACAAGGATGTGGACCAAGCCATAACAAATGACCTACATCCAACCGTTCAGGAATTAGCGGAAACGTTGTCGGTACACAGAACAATAGTCGAAAGACGGATGCATGCGCTTGGGTTCATCACCAATTTCGATAACTGGGTTCCGCACCAGCTTTCTGCAAAGCAACGAGAGGAGAGAATCCGTACCTGTGTTTCTTTGCTTTTTCGTCCCAGAAATGTACCGTTTAGGGGACGAATTGTAACAGGTGATGAGAAATGGGTACTGTACCGTAATGTAAAGTGTCGACGGACTGTGTGGCAAGGTGCGAAGCCTGCTCCATCGACCTCAAAAGGAGGACTGCATCCCAGCAAGGTTTTGTTGAGTGATTGGTGGGATGTCCAGGGAATAATAATCCACTGGGAGGAGTTTGCACTTAACCCAACGATAAATGCTGACCTCTACTGCCAACAGTTTGAAAGATTGCGAGAACAACTGACATCGAAGCGGCCAGCACTCGTCAATCGCAAAGGCATGTTCCTTCATCATGATAACGCCAGACCTCATGCTGCTCACTGGGCAAAAATTACTGGACTTCGGTTGGGAAGTGTTATTTCACCCGGCGTATTCCCCTGACCTAGCAACTACGGACTACCACCTTTTGCGATCGTCACAGAACGCCTTCGCTCTCCAAACCTTCGATGATGTAGACGATGTGAAAACGGCATTACATGACTTTTTTGACTCTAAACTCTAAAACACAGGAGTTTTTCCTACTCATAGACAGACGGCAAGAGGTCATACAGAATTATGGCAATTATGTGAAATCCTAGGTACTCTATTTGTTGTGTTCTCTTCCTTTCTTTGTAGCCTACAAAAGCGGGTACAACCTATGCACACAACAAATAGATTTCCACGATAGCAGGGCATTTCTTGAAATTGGTAGTGGTAGTTTTTTCCACTCTTCTTCCACTGCTTTCTATAGTCAAATCATTGTTTTAGGTCTGCGCTTAGAAAGCGATCTTTTTAGCAGTCCGAAGGCACATTAGTCCGTTGGTGACACATCAGGGGACTTTGAAAGAATATGAGCAGAAGGTATAGACTTGGTACCAGTCTCGTTTTTCATTTTTTCAAGAAATAGAGTGGTGGATTTGGATGTATGACTGGTGCTACCAGCCTGGTAGCCTTACCCTGACGGAGTTCTACTCTTTGAAGGCTCTGTAGATAAAGGGATGATATTTCCTCTTTAAATATAGGAGTTAAAAACATTATTTTGACAATATGTAGAATTCAGTTTAGCATTCTTTTCAACTTTTCTTAACTTTTAATTTCCCATTGTGCGAAAAACCAGCAATAATCGTGAATCCTTTACTGAAACTTTCTTTGGATTCTTGAAACCAAGCCTGTTAAGTCTTTTTCTGCTGTTTTCCCATAGTAAATCGACCAGTTTTTGCTACAGTCGTTTAGGTAGATCCATACTTCATCAATAGTTAAAATAAATTTCCATCTGTCTCCGGCTAAGTGATGTTCATAAAGAAATCTACACCGTGTTCTGAGCTCAGTCACGTGCTTAGGCAAAATGCGGTGAACGTTGTTTTTTATTTTTTTCAGATTCAAATCTTTATTACCTTGTTTATAGTTGATACAGAGATTTTTAACGACTTAGCGATTGCCCTTTTGATTGGTGGATTTTCTTTTAAGACCAGAGACCTTACTTTTGAAATAGTCGTAAAAGTACGTACCTTCTTTGGATATTCATTTGGTGTTCTTTTTCCTGTTAAAAACAATGCTTGACGATTTCCCCCTCTATTAATAATACTATTGCTTATTTTACATTTAAAAGTGCTAATTCCATGATTTTCACAGCGTTTTTTAATTACAGAATATGAATATTTCTCTTCGTAAAGAGCAAAAACAATCTATCCACAGCTTGTTTACGTGCGCCATTTTCTTAGCAGACGGTATTTGTTTTTCATGTTCAACTAACACTCTTTTGCCAGTTTCAATTCTTTGAACTTTTTGTTTTCTGTAATTTCTTATCGAAAACGTTCTAAAAATGTGTGAACCAGGAGCAGCTCTTACCGAGGGGTTTGTGGGGTCAATCTCCATTCAAAGTTTAAAAACCAAAACGTTTTTATTTTTAATAGTAAAATACGTAAGGTTTCCTTAGATTAGACCGTTCTGTGAATCTGCTCAGCGTAATTTCATTCATTCTGTCTTCCCCAAAACCAACGCGCTGTACAGTCTTTCCTCGTGATTTACGGAGAGGAACGACTGCCAGTAATCCCCAGCTATGGATGATGTAGTTTCCAATGCACCAATGTACGCTCCTCAATGCTAGATAATTTTTTTATTGGAAGTTTTACGACCACCGTGAGCAACTCAGTGGGCTATAAGAAGCCGCCCGTCCTTAATTTAGAGCTACTGGTTCCAGGGAAGGGAGAGAACCAGCACCGTTAGACAAACACAACATCCATGCCTCACCGGGATTCAAACCCTGACCCATCTCGGACGAATGATCAGAAACCATCGCTTAGACCACTACGCCACCGGGGCGGTCAGAGAAATTTTCATGAGCGCGCATGCCTCAGTTGCGATAATTTGAACCGTCCCTGGACCTTCGGAGGTTTGGAGACACGTAGGCGAAATTTCACTCGTTTCTCCATGTGACGACTTCAGTAAGAAGCATGCGGTAGCCGTGTCTAGCCTGTGCTTTATTTGCGTCTGCTTGAAGTTTAAAACATGAACTCTGAAAATAATCGTGCTCTGTTTAGTGAACCGTGAACAGAGACACTTTGTGTGTGTGGGGGGGGGAAGGGGGTTACTTTACCATGAATCAAGTGTATCTTTTACTGAAAAACAAGTTCAGCTCAATGAATTTCAGGAATACAAATTGAATTAAAATATTTAGGATCACGTCAAGCTAAAGATGTTTTTGTCAACAGTAAAGGCGAATACTAAACCAAATGGCAATATAACTAAAGCGGTTAGCTACTGGGAGCAGAAAGGTCATTTCAGGGGCGTAAATTCATGCTCTGGGGGATGCAAAAAATAGAAGTTGGAACTAAAAAAGAAAGTTACACCCTTCAGTATTTTCTTTTTAAAGATTTTAGTTACTCTCATACAGTATTCCATGCAGTTAACCAGGGTAAAGAGTAACATACAGTACTACGAGGTGTGAAAAACTCATATCCATGGAGGGAATTTTCCAAAACAGTGAATGGAGACACAGAAAACAATATGCTGATATGCCTAACCTCCATCACCTTTCCGACCAATGCCGTTTTCACATCGTCCACATCATCGAAGGTTTGGAGAGGGAAGGCGTTCTGTAATGATCTAAAAACGTGGTAATCCGTAGGTGCCAGGCCAGGGCAATACACCGGGTGAGGTAACACTTCCCAACTAAAGTCCAGTAATTTTTGCAGCGTGACTGAAGCAGCATGAATGATCACGCCTTTGTGATTGACGAGAGCTGGACGCTTCGATGTCAGTTGCTCTCGCAATCTGTCAAACAGTTGGCAGTAGATGTCAGCATTTATCTTTGGGTTATGTGCCGACACCTCTCAGTGGATTATTCCCTGGACATCCCACCAAACACTGAACAAAACCATTTTGGGATGCAGTCCTCCTTTTGAGGTCAATAGAGTAGGCTCCGCACCTTGCCACACAGTCCGTCGACGCTTTACATTACGGTACAGTACTTATTTCTCATCACCTGTTACAATTCGTCCCAAACACGGTTCATTTCTGTAACGAGAAAGCAAAAAAACACGGGTACGGATTCTCTCCTCTCATTGCTTTGCAGAAAGCTGGTGCGGAACTCAGTTATCGAAATTGGTGATGAACCCAAGCGCATGCATCCGTCTTTCGACGTTTGTTCTGTGTACTGACAACGTTTCCGCTAATTCTTGAAGGGTTAGATAGGGGTCATTTGTTATGGCTTGGTCCACATCCTCGTTAGAAAGCAAGGATGGACGTCCAGGACGTGGTTGATCTTTACAGCTTCTGTCTCCATCCTGGAATTTCCGAAACCAGCGGCGACATGTTCTAGCATCAGACCGTCCCAAGGCCAGAAGACCCGCAAGAACTTTAAGACCTTAGTGGAGACCGACGCACGTGTGACCATGCGGGAACTGACCGAACAGCTGGGAAGTACCCACACCTGCGTTATTACACACCTGCGTCAACTTGGGAAGGTGCACAAGAAGGGAGTTTGGGTGCCACATCAGCTCACAGTTAAGCAGAAAGCAAATCGCATGAGTTTCCTTGCTTGCACGTTACAAAGTTGAACCGTTCTTCGAGCGCACTGTAACAGATGACGAAAAATGGGTCCGGTATGGTAATGTCAGCGCCCGGGAATAGTGGCTGGACCTAAAAACAAAAGCCCATGCCGATATCAAAAACCAGCTTACACCCATGTAATATCCCGCTGTCTGTTTGGTGGGATCTGCGGGGTGTCGTGTTTTTGAGCTGCTGCCGGACACCACAACTATCACCGCGATGTGTACTGCCGTCATCTCGACAATCTGCACGCACTGCTCACGTCGAAACGACCAGAACTGCTGACCCGCAAGGATGTCCTCTTACAGGATGGAGCGAGACAACACACAAAACGGGTGACTTGTCACAAGATCAGGGACCTGCTTCCACACCCAGACTATTCCCGGACATTGCCCCAAACGACTGCCTTTCCCCGTTGTTGCAGCATTTCCTGGACGGACAGCGGTTCACCAACAAGGACTATGTCGAACGCACACTTATCTTTGCGTCTAAGTTACCACAATTCTACAGGGACGGTATCCAACAGCTGCCCAGACGATGGGAGCAGGTCGTGGCAAACGACGGCGACTAGATTTTGGACTGATTTGTGCTTGTATGTACGGTAATTAGTACTGTTTGTTTTGTTGCCTTGCATTTGCAGACATTACTTTCTTTCCAACTCAATAGAGATTGCGAGTAGATTGTTAAACGTTGATATTATGAAAGAGATAAAACCTATTTGATATGAACGTGATCGACGCATAAGTGTGATTGTTATGCGGTTGATATCTGTGTTGACACAAACGAGATTATATTTTAGCAGTAGATTATACTGCTGTCCTGAAACAGTGGTGTACCTGAAAAACTCTGCCCAACCCGCAAAAAATGTTCTCGATGCCTTTTTCCGAAAACCTCTCAGCTTTCAGTTACTGAAGTTTATAAATTCCTATTATCAATTAAGTCTTATGGGCGTTTTAAAGGTTCAAGGTATTTGGGATTTCCCGTAAAACCAGAATTATTGCGTATAACACAAATGTGCACGTTGTAATTAAAATTATTGCCTCAATTTTATACCAATACAAAGTACTACAAAACACGTACGCCAAAGTTGATCATATCATGCAAATTTCATTCGTTGAGAGAACTAAGTCTCAAATTCTTTGAAATGCCTCATGATCACAAGGACAGAACACGTAGCTGGCCTGTGACAGTATTTAACGGCCTTCCACATTTATACGAAAGTACAGCATGTAAGTAAGCAAATAAAAATTATAAATTGTGGCACAAATAAAGTAAAACTACTTCAATTATTTACTCTCGTAGGTAAAAAATACACTTTACATAATCCCACAATGCTTTGCAAATTGTGAGGTATATATATATATATATGTTTGTCTTAGACTTATATATGTATGTCCTTTATATTCTATACTTCAGCATGTTTGTCCATTAAGAAGGCAAGGTAAGAAATTATTGTGTATTTGACATATTTCAGTGGTGTTATGTTTAATTATACATCTGTTGTTGTGCTACTTTTAGGGTTCGGGTAAGAAAGACAGATGGCCAATACATTTTGCAAGTACAAATTCGGTTGCAACCACAATTTGTTTAAAATTAGGTATCAGGCTATCTCATGAAACCCGAACCCGACTGGCTCCGGGCTCCCGGGTTTCTTCCCCTGAAGAGTGGTTCAGAGGTTCAGAGCCATTTGATACGATATTTTGTTTGGGTTTTTCTTTTCCTTATCAGTATCTTTATAATTTTGCAGTGTGATTTTTAGGTATCGTTTATCGTTCTCCTTTTTTTTTGCTGTGGTCTGGAGTTCATTTGTTGTCATGTACAGACCTCAAAAAAAAAAAAAAAAAAACCGAACCACGCTCCTTAACTTTCGAACCGTTTGTCGGTTTGTCGCATGCAAACAAGTAAGGTACCGTTGGAAAGCACTTGAAGGGAACTATCATGTGATGTTAAGAAAAATGCTAATTAAGCTAATTAACATGCTAATTAACATGCTTTAACATGCTATCTCCGACTTTTTCCATATAAGAGGTACGTTATCTTTCGCGCATTCTATTCAGCACATAATAAAACCCTTAAATTCCAAATTTCATACGAATCAACTAATAAATACGTGTACAGTGAGTTACGGAAAACAGATGCCGCTAATGTGTTAAACTGCAAAAGTTGTTTTTGACTTGTATCATTTAATCGAGAACATATACAGTGATTCGGTGTTGCAACAGTAAAACACAGAGGCCCAGATAATATGAGCCGCTATACAAGATCAGGACGAGTAATTAAGAGAATTATAAATTATGAAATATGATCATGAAAAAAATGAATTATGACCATATCTGGTTAGTAGTCCATTGGATGCGAAATATCATTAAAGCCTTAACTGCAAATTTCCAGCGTGATAGCATAAACCCTTGATGAGATAAGCGAAAACTCAAGCATACATCGATTAAGGGGCCGTGCATAAAAAAACATATTTTCTTCTACTTACTGTAAAACGGTTTACCCCGCAATACTGAGAAACGCTTAGGAGAAAGTGTTTCTACGTGAAGTTCGTTGAAGGAAGCAGTAATGAGGTTATACCCTTAAATTCAGAATTGCAACTTTTAATGATGAACATCATAAGTTAATAGTTTTGCACAAAAATAACTTACGATATAGTTCGTGCAATTACATATTTAATGTTTTCCTATTGGTTACATAGCTGACTCTTGTATATTGTTTAATTGAAAAACGCAAAAAAAAAACCAAAAAAACTACGTTCCACAAAACGAAAGCGTCCTATGTGTCTTCTGTATATTTTTTACATAAATACTTTTACAGCTTCGTTAAATTATGAAACTGTGGTCATGAAAATGAAAATTTTCATTCCAAATCGTTCCCTGTGAGAATGAACCCGCGTGCCTGATTTTTTTTTTTTTTTTTTTATATTGCAGATTTGCTGCTGTGCCCATTCTGTCTTATGGTATAATGGTATAATAGGCATGCAATTGCATATCGTTTCGATTCGTTGGTATATTCCATTGTAGTTATACTGTTTAAACTGTCTGTAATATACAAAGCGGAACTGCCTTTCGCTGCAATACCGAAGCCGAATCTACGTGTGTAGCTTTGATCTGCATGAAAATTTCCTCTTAGGCATTAGTTGTTTTCGACTACCGGTTAAGAAAATAATCGTAACCAGTAGGGTTTGGAGCATTAAGCTTACTTAGTGTAGTTTAATATGATTCTAATTGGATTTTTCTTTTCTTTTTGTTTTCTTTTTCATTCCTTCTACAAATATAAACAAGAAAGATGACACCGAATTTTCGGGTGTAATAAGCACGTCTTTTGAATCCGTTCTGACGCAAATGAAATTTATCAAAGCTATTTCAAAGTCAGTGGAACCGGTATGGAAAACAATAGTATCTGACGGAAGAAAGAAGTTTTGCAATCGGGTTTTTAATCCCTCAGATTTTGCTGTAAACGGAATCGTGAGCTTACGCCCTCTGGTTGCAGATTTGTGCGTTCAGAAAAACATGAATTTATATGAGAAACATTTCGCACCGGAAACGCTCTCCAACACAATTTTTCAAATCGGACTCTTAGAAACAGAGATATCGACAAAAATAAGATGACTTTACGTCCCCTGGTGGGAAAACCATGCATTATTTTAGAAAGCAAGTATTCTCAAAAGGTTTTTCCATATGAGCGGTTCGGTCCAAGAAAAAAAAATTTAGTCGAGTTTTCAGGAGCCCAGATTTTGCTACAAACACATACATCAGAAGCAGAAATTAACACTTATGCCCCCTGGTGGCCATACCATTCTTTACCAAACATTAGAAATTACGTGAAAAGTATTTTCCATCAGGTCTTGTATGCGATACAGGAAGAATTTTTCAAATCGGAGTTTTAGAAGAAGAACTAACGCAGAAAACGCAATTTACCTTTGTGCCCCCTAGCGGAAAGTCTACTATTTACTCGAAAATTTTGAATTTATAGGAAAAACATTTCGCATCGGAAACACTATCCAACAAAGAAGGAATTTTTCAAATCGGACTCTTAGAAGTAGAGAGATTCACAAAAATAAGATATACATCTACGCCCCCTGGCGTAGAAATCATGCATTATTTCAAGAAGAAAATGTTCCTGAAAGGTTTGTCCACATGAGTAGTATCAGTCAACAAACGACTTTTTTTCAATCGAGGTTTTAGAAGCTCATATTTTGCTGCAAATACATCAGAAGGGGAAATTAACACGCAGCCCCGTGGTGGCCAAACTGTTTTTTACCAAAAATTAGAAATTGTATGCAAAAGATTTCCCATCAGGAGCTGTATCCACCGAAGAAAGAATTTTTCAAATCGGAGTTTTAGAAGTACAGAAATCGGGGGAAACGCAATTTACTTTTACGCCCCCTAACGTAAAATCTATGCGTAACTTGAAAAAGTTACTATACCTGAAATGCTTTTCGACATAAATGGAATCGAAAGGTAAAATAATTTTCTGAATCGGATGTTTAGAAGCAAATATGTATGTAATAAAATGTGTTTTGAATTCGATATCATCTGTGTTTACGCCCCCTAGCAGATAAATTGCACATTGATAAAAAAAAAAAAAAAAGAAATAAAGGATTATTATTCGCACATTTCAAGCTTCCCAATGCAAAAAATAAAACTTAAAAAAAAAATACAAGTTAGTAAAAACATGCAATGCATTGATTATGATACGCTTTCCAACATACCAGAAATTTTTTTTGTGATTGAAAGTTTAACGACCACCGTGAGCAACTCAGTGGGCTATAAGCAGTCGCCCGTCCTTAACTTAGGGCCACTGACTCCAGGGAAGGGAGAGAGCCAGTGCCGTAAGACGAACACAACATCCATACGTCACCGGGACTCGTACCCGGGCCCATCTCGTACGAATGATCAGAAGCCATCGCTTAGACCACTGCGCCACTGGGGCTGCTCCAGATCTGAAATCATTACTCAAGTGATTACTCAAGTTATGGAGACAATGGCTGTGGAATAAATCTCGCTCCTGTGCCCTGACCATTGACCCCATTTCGATTTTATTACACAGAACCGGTTCAGTATACCTCCGAAACAGCATTATAAAGTTTTGTCGCAATCGAAGCATTTTTACTTAAGTTATGACGCATAAGGGCGACGGAATAGACCCCTCTCCTGTGTTCTGACCTTTGACCCCATTACGTCCATTTTCAACAAAGTTCGTCCTCAGGTTGTCCGCTACCACATGCTAAAATTTAATCGAAATCGAATCAGCTTTACGCGAGTTATCGTGCGGCCAGACAGACAGGCGGACAAAGCTGGAGCATATACGCTTCTTCAACCTACGGTTGGAAAACGTAAAAAATCGAATTTCGTAGTTCTGCTTCAATTTTCTATTATGAGACAGCGTTTCAGTGATACGCGAATGCTCAGTGCCTCGAGAAAGTGTAAGGATCGGAAACAAGAAAATGCAAGACAAATTTCAGCTTGCACAGATTCGGGTTTTCCGTTATTTGAAAAATACATACTGTTTATTCTAATATTAATTCAAGTCATTAGCACAAATAAATGAATTTGTTATAAAGGAAACGGCAAGAGTAATTAACTCCGTCCCTGGATGGCCCCAAGTTACCGTACACATCACTGTCAGGGCCTTTGCTCTGTATTCTGCATTCAATTTGTCTGAGGTTCGGGCAAGATGCCAACTTTCCAGCATTATCACTGTCCTTGCAGGGAAAGTAACATTCCAAGTGTGTTTCCCAGATGTAGATATATGGATGCCCCCTCTAACTTTATTTGCAAATATCTTCGCTATTAATCATCCGTTTTGGACGATATTTAAAATTTAATGGTTTTTCCATGTGCTAAATAGATTGCGCATAAAATAACATACTCCTTATATGGTAAAATTTGGAGATAGTGAGCTAATTAACATGTAAATTTGCTTAATTCGCATCACGTGATAGTTCCTTTCGAGTGCTTTCTAACGGTACCTTACTTGTCTATCTGCGGCAAATGGTTCCAAAGTTAACAGGGGTGGCTCGTGTTTTTTTTTTTTTTTTTTTTGGTGGTCTGTACATGTTCGAGAGGTGTTGCTTGTGGTTATTTATACTGTATGTATGTACTATTTACTCTTGATTTCCAGCTGCATTGCGCTGTAGCAGAGTGGTATGGCCATCTATCAAGGGAAAATGATTTATATTTTGAGATATATATATACACTGGCGGAAAGTGAAAAACGAACACCAAGAAGGAGACTTCTGATACCAACGAAATTTATACAGCATAATAACGGAATACAGAGGATAACGTGATTAAAACATTATGGCAAAATACAGCTGTATTTGCTGGTAAACTGAAAAAGAACATTTCCATGTAACATGGTTAGTACGAGGTTGAACCGCCATGAACTACGTCACACTGTGCAATTCTGGCATGGAGTCTGTCGTACAGATGTTGGATGTAAGTTTGGGGTATTGAGTTCCAAGCATCCTCAACCTGGACGCGTACATCGGGGATGGCCGTGGCTGGCCGTGGAGATCGGATAAGTCGTTGTCCCATAAAATCCCACACGTGCTCAATGGGGGACAAATCCGGTGAACGTGCAGGCCATGGAAGTTGTCTCACACCCTAAAGTGCATGTTGCGTTGCACGTGCCGTGTGTGGGCGTGCGTTATCTTGCTTGAAAACACCACGATGGACCGACCTTACAAATGGCACAACGACGGCCTGAATGATGTTGTTGATGTAGGAGGTGCTGTTTAACGTACCCGGTAAAAACACTAGTTGTGTACTGGAGTGATAACTGATTGCTCCCCACACCAGGAGACTACGCATACGGCCATCGGAGGCTCCCAAGCAGAATCTGCTTTCATCGCTGAACACGACAGATCGCCATTGGGTTATCCAGTGCAGACGTTGGCGACACCACTGCAGCCGTTCCTGACGGTGGGCTGGAGTCAGAGGTACACATGCCAGAGGCACACGTGCACGTAGTCCTGCATCCAGTAGACGGTTGCGGATTGTTCGCACAGTCACCTCAGGTGCAACGGCAGCTCGGATTTGCGTCGCAGTGGATGTTCTACTTGACAACGCCGCTCTTCTTATGCGTCGATCGGTCCGCTCATCAATACGTCTGTGACTCCCGATTCCACGTCTTCTCGTGTGGGAATGTTACTCGGACCATCTACGCCACCATCGTACCACCACCGATACTTCCCGTCCAATTCGCTCCGCAATACGACCACCCGGCTTCGCGGAGTCCGACTAGACGACCTCGCTCAAAGTTCGATAACTGCTGAAATCGTACACGTCTTCCATGTCCAGGCATTGCAGCTTCTTCAGGGTCTTCGCACGTGTCCGTACGCCGACGACTGATTACATTCACTTCGCCGTACTCCTTAAATACCACCGACGATAATTTGCATATTATGCCGTGCTGTGGCGTAAGCGCTCACCGGTTGGTCCCGAAATTAACATCACACCTACGTAAACTCGACCCCATTAACATATGTAAATTTCATGATCGTCCGCCAATTCCTTCTTGGTGTTCTTTTTTCACTTTCCGCCAGTGTATATATATATAAGAAAGGCACAGGTCTCTGTATCTTCGTCCCAGCGAAGAACACCTTGTAGTTCATTATGTGCGGAAGTTTTAGGTGCAAATAACTGTAATACATAACTCTCTCCTTATCCTAATTGGTATAAAAATTTCATTCATTACACTGATGTTTCTTTTACATTATCTTTTTAATATACACTGAAGTGCCAGAAAAACTGGTACACCAGTCTAATACTTGGTAGGTCCCCATGGGAGCGCAGAACTGCAGAAATACGAAGGGGCATGGACTCCACTAGCTTCTGGAAGTATGCTGTAGGCAATGCACACCATACTTCCTGCAGATCGTTCCACAATTCGGGTGTATTCCGAGGTCTCGGATTCCTGTGTTCGATAGCCCGTTGCATGGCATCCCAAATGTGTTCTATCACGTTCAGATCTGGGGACTTGGGTGGGCATGGCAACAACCCAAACTCAGATGAATGCTCCTCTAACCATAATGTGGCGTCCCGACACTTGTGTGGAGGCGCATTGTCCTTTTGGAACAGGCCCATCCCATCAGCATGAATGCAGGACATGAACGGGTGTACCTCGTCAGAAAGGATGCACACATAGCGTTGGCCGGTCACAAACGTTTGTAGACGTACCAGGGGTCCCAGTGAAGTCCAGCTAAACACACCCCATACCATTACGGACTCCCCACCAGCCGGTACAGTTCTCTGTTGACAGGCGGAATCCATGACTTCATGGGGTTTGCGCCACACACGAATCCTTCCATCTGCCCGATACAGTTGGAAACGCGACTCGTCAGACCAGGCTACTTGTTTCCAGTCATCAAGTGTCCAGTGGCGGTGTTGCCATGCCCAAGCGAGGCGCATAATTCTGTGTCGTGCACCCATCAATGGGACTTGAGTTGGGCGTCGGCTCCCAAAGCCCACATCTTGCAGGGTACGTTGCACAGTCCGGACGCTGATGCCTGTTGAGGCTCCAGCATTGAATTCCGATGATACCTGCGAGAGTGTTGCACGCCTATCGCGTGAAACGATTCTTGACAGCCGATGATGGCCACGTTCACCCAATGACTTTTTACGGACACAATGGTATCGTGGATTGGAAGTTTTGCCCGAATTCTTGTAGTCACGGTGCACCCTTGCAATGGTCGTCCGTGAATATTCCGAACTATGTTCCTACCTCCGAAATACTATGGCCCATCTCACGAGCGCCAACTATGACACCGCGTTGAAAATCGCTTAAATCGTTATTACTTGTCATTCTTATGCCGAGAACAGCTCTGACAGCTGGCAAGGATGTCTATCACTTTATATACGCACTGGCGCTCGCAACCGAGTACGCGCATAGGTGACTTTGCTATGTATTTTGCATAAGCTCGTCTGTACCAGTTTTTCTGGCACTTCAGTGTACATGTATTGGAACTTTTGCTATGGCTGTGAAAAGAAGGCTGAAGTCCTTTGGAATAGCTGCTTTCCCGTCATCCAGTTTTTATAAACTCTAAAACTGCGAAAATTATTTCTGAAGATTAGACTTGTTTACTGAAAAAAAAAAAAAACTACCAAAACTGACTTTCTTTTTTAATACTGCATTCAGAGCTGCCGTCAGAAATTCCTGGTTATTTCTCTAACCAGTTTCATAAAAAGTTTCCGCAATTGCAAAATATTTTTACTGAGGCTGCAAGCCCTCTTAGCCGTGCGCGGGTGGGGTGGACTCAAACCCACGTGCTGGAGTACAAATGCTTAAATAATAAATTGTTGGTGTTACACAAGTCGATAGCTGATTTTTTCTTTCTCGCCGTTTGGTTATTTGTTTCTAAAGTGTGATTTATGTGATACAAAGCTGTCTCAAAAATTTAGACAATTAGCTAGCTACTAAGTTAACCAGTTAAAACAATTATCAAAAGCTTAAACTCCACAACTTACATTTATTTTCCCATTACTATCAACAGAAATCCCGACGTAAATATGTTAGCACCATATTTAGCGTAAGAAATGCAAGCACATGAAGTCCTTCCCTTTCGTAAAATGTCCGTGTCTTCATTTTTCAAAACACTCAACCAGTCAGGATGATTTTACATATTCGACTGATATTTGGATTATTTGCCATTAACGGATATTTTTTTCGGGTAATTTATACCTCTTGTGTAAAACAGATCCAACTGAAGGCATTAAAACGAGTTTTAAAGAATCAAATATTTGTTCTCCTCCGAGGACTGAGATTCGATCGTGTTTTCCGTTGCTCTATACATTGTAAAAGAAAATTCACCTGTTAAAACGGAAAAACAGAGAAAGAAGAATAGAATTTATTTTACTGAAGAAATTGAAGAATAAATTGAGCATTGTTTCTATTGACGTCGATAAAAAAAGGGAAGAAAAGATAACTCCCCTGCCCTCTGCGTTCAGAATTATTTTTCTAACAGTAAGTTTGAAAAATGCTTTTCTGCTGTCCCTCAGGCATTTCTCTTCTCGTCCACGTGAAAAGTTGAGCTAAACGAACAAGTAAAAACGAAAATGTTCACAAGATTCCGAATGAATCATTGCAAAACTGAAAGACGCGGGGAGGGGGTGAGGGCGGGAGTGCTCTGGCTGTCTCTTTTTTTTTTTTTTTTTTTTTTTTGTTGTTGTTGTGATGAAACGTCCAACGTAAATGGAACTTAACAAAAGCCGAAATATTATTGCGATGATTCTCGCCGAACTGCTCCTTTTTTTTTTTTTTTAAACTGTTATTTCGTGGTTCAGCATCTATTACAGGAGAATTTATCAGCTTTGTTTAGTTTATAGCAAAAGTTGAGTTTTATGTCTATCTTTGATTAGAAATATAAAATAAAATTTTTAAAATAATCGATATAAAAAGTGCCTATCTAAAAATCGATGAAACTGGAACGATTGAGTCGGTTAGTATCAACATTTTTGTGAAGATGCCGTTAAAGCTTTTCAGCACATGATTACCGTATTTTTTGGCTTACAAGTGTATTATATGGAGTATAAGTCGAATGGGTTAAATTTCTCGATTTCCTTATCTTCATTCATAGACAAATCAATTCTGAGTATAACACGAGGAGAGAACAAATACATGTAGTGTTCCGAAATTCGGTAGCTGTATTTTTAATGTTTCAGTAAATGTAAAAAGGATGAGAAAGTGAGGTAATTTCCGCATTTTTCTTTTCGGTAAACACTTAAATTTCGTAATTTTTTTTTCTTGGAAACAGACGTTACCCTATTCCTAACCGCCTACCGACCAGACGTAAAAGTGAAAAACGAAACAACAACAACAACAACAAAAGCAATGTCACAAAAGTGTACCAAATCAGAGTGATGCTTGCAGCGTGAATTATAGTTCGCTGCTTTTTCACAGTCCGATTAAAATCAGAAACCAAAAAGGCTTTTGATTGCAATCTGAAACGTCAAATGAATTAAAAGAACTGTAATACAGAGGGTGAGTCGAAAGTTTTGCAATATTTGGATCACTTTGTCTTCGTACGTACCTTTACGACGAAAGCTCACTAGCATTCAAAGTATAGTCCATCGTGTTACACAGTCTTTAGCCATCTGTCTGACAGTTCTTCGATTCCGCCGCGGTATCACTTCTTGTTCTTTGAGGCGAAGAACTCCTTCACCTCAGCTGCCACCTCCTCCTGGTGGTTGAAGGACCACCCGCGAAGGAAGTGGGCCATGGACCGGAACAAGTAATAATCCGACGGGGCAAGGTCAGGACTATATGCTGTGTGTGTTATCAGTTCGATGCTTTCAAGTTCCTGGAGTTTTGCCAGGGCCGTTCGCCCGCGGTTTCAGTCAGAGTGTTGTTCTACTGTAGGAGAGCGTGCTTTCTGTTCACCAGTGCTGGGTACTTCTTCTCCAAAACGGCATACATCCGTACCAGCTGTTCAGAGTAGAGGTTGGCGTTGATGGTCCGACCGTCTGGAACAAATTCGTAATGGATTATCCCCTCGAAATTCCCCCAGACGCAGAGCATCACCTTGCACTCGAATCGCCCACGCTTGGCAACAGGCTCAGAAAGCTGGCTCGGGCTCAACCACTGTCATTATGTGTTAGGATTACGGAAATAGACCCACTTTTCATTGCACGTTACAACTCTCTGGATGAAACGTATATCGCGCGGGTTTTCTAAGAGTTTCGTGCACATTTCCACTCGGCGGTTTGCTTCAGCTGGCGTCAGTTAGTGAGGGACAATGAGGCAGCTCATGTAGACCTTGCCAAGGTCCTGAAGATGACGAACCCCGGTGGTCTGTGATATGCCCAGCTCGCCTGATAATCTCCGAGTGCTGGTTGTCGGATTTGTCTCTATGGCCTGGCACACAGCATCCTAATCCTCCGTTCACGGCCTACTTGACCTTGGTTGATAGTCGAGGTTTCTGTCACCTGAGTGAATTTTCTTGAACCATCTGGCTGTGGTCCACGGAACTTTCCCCTTTTGCATGACAAATGTTTTGTGTTGCTTGAGCAGCGTTATGGCTGTGTTCAAACTCATAAAGCAAAAGTTCCCTAATTAGCTAGTTGTGGCTGTTCATCTCTTAGGTGTCTCAACCACTGACAGAACGACGACATGCAATGCTGTTTACAGCAACGACTTCCACCTTATATCTCCTTCGACTAACTGCAGTGCGCGACTTGCACTAGTTTAAACACGTGACATACCCGCCGCAGCACATGCGTTTATGCAAATATTGCAGAACTTTCGACTCACCCTCTGTAACTGGAAGCAATAGTTTATTTCAAATTGGGAGATATTATTGAGAGATTGACAGAGCGAAAAAAGACTGCCTTCGCCAGCCGCTGGCTATTGCTGTTGAAGCGCATGCGCTGCTGGCTGTCTGCACGATTGTCACCAGCCAATGAACTACGTGGCAGCTGCACGTTTCAGTGGTTTAATCAGTACGAGATAAATGAGGTTCACATATTGTACTCGTATAATAATTTTGGCGGCTTTGCACATCCAGGGGTGAATGCCAACCACAGGTTCTTGGTGGGATCACGAGGGAGATGCAATTGACGTACAACATCGGCCACTCCAAATCGGTCACGGCGATTTCAGTGATATTTCTGTGGAACTGAAATATCAATTTTACAGCTTTCAAAAATGGTTTTAGTGAATGTAATATAACATTTCATAGGCTTTCGGAATGGTTTCTCATGAACGCAATATTGCGTTTCGGGTGCTCCGATAACTAACGAATTTAAAGCACATTTCTTCCGCTCACTGAGAAATTTCAATGATCAATCAGTAAATAAGTGGATGTGGTGCATAAGTCAAAGCCCGGACTTCTGAACAAAAATTTTATCGTCTTATACGGCGAAAAATACGATAACTTAAAAACCATCTCCGACACACAGTTGGCTCATCTTCAGCGTCATATCTACATGGTGAGCGACATTTAGGGTTCCGACTCGCCGATATCGCACATTGAATGCGGGGTTTCCTCCGAACGTAACGCAAATGCGTGGACGAGTACCCGAAAGTCTAAGCTGGACGTCTTCAGCCGTTTCCGGCGGCTGTCCCTGTGGTTTGTACCTTACGCAGCATTGGGCTGATCACCCAATCTGGTGCATTGCCGAAAAACAATCGTACTGGTGCTGCGGCTCTAGTAAGAGTAGATGAAACCCTCTGGTAAGTGGAAACTCCGAAGAAGGGTGTTTGGGAGAACTTAAAAGTTATCCGTATACCTTAGATTAAAAAAAACCCGAATAATAACGAATCCTTGAGTTTTCAGTTTAAGCAAAATAATGACATAATATATATTTGAGAAATATGTAATTATTCAGATGCAGTGTTGGTCTCTTCCGAACAGTAAGAAAAGGGTCACAGTGTAATTAGAGTAGCTAGTTGGTATCGCATACCATTAGCGCCGTATTTTATTTCAGACCTGTTGTTTAACCCTTTAAAAGGCCGATGAACCGAAACTAAATGGTGGCGCAAAATTTTTTGCGCTCCCCAAAGAGAAATGCTCAAATATTTGCGGGGTTATACAAAAGCTGCGGCAAAGCAATTCCTTTATTTTCTCTCACCTCAGCAGCACCGACCATAAACCTGTCACTGGCGATAAGTGCTCCATGACCCAAGGCATGATGGGGAAGGGATAGTCACATGACATGAACATCATGCCCCTGGGTAGTAACAGTGACTTAAGCACCTTCTTTGCCCTTTATGTTCGTCAACATTGTATTGTTTCAGCAGGTAGTCAGCCAGAAAAAATTAGTGCCAATCATCCCTCTGAATGACCACTTTGAGTAAAAAACATAAGAGGAAAGCATCATTTTCTGATGCGCAAGTTCAGTCTTTCTAGCCGCGTTCGGCCCAATTCTTATACATCAAATACGTATATTTGCTCAAGCTGATTTCAGCCCGTCTTGCTAACACGAAAATAATTTGTTCCAGCCGGTTAAAGAGTTAACGCTGTATGCGTCCAGGTATACATTTTTGTCTCCGGACAGTCACCCGCTTTCAAATATGACTTCTCTTAGCATCCGCGGAACCTTTGTTTCTTCTTTGTAAGTCTGGGGAGCTTCAGATGCAAACAAAGGTAACTATACTTTTTTCTACAAACTTAAAATAATTTACGTTGAATCAGAAATTCAAGATTTAGACGAAGTAAATGATTCAGACCTTTAACTCAGTAAGTTTAAATAAACATGTTTTCGAATTCTCGGGAGCACTCGTAAAAATTATTAATTGTTTTAGCTCCTGCTCTGTGCACTTGAATCTCCTAAAATTGCCTAAAATTTCTACTTTCGTATGCTTACCAGATAATTCTTCTAGCTTCACCAGAAAGGTATTAGTCGCTTGAAAGGCAGTAATCTTATTGTTTCAGCATCCGAGAAAAATGAATTTTAATTTAGTCTGTTCTATTTGGTTGTCGGAAAAGTCATGACTTATTTTGGCACCCGATGGCGGTTGGGCGGTTTTGGAAGTACTAGAGGCATGCGTAGCTCTGTTATCGCTATGGCATTCGACAGGTGCCAGTTCTAACTGCAGTCTAAAAGGAATAGTGAGCGATTTGGTTGATTTGCGGAGATTTGACATCAAGTTGAAGATGGAAGACCTAAACTGTGCATTTTCGCCATATTTTACTGTTTTACTTCCGTAAAAGGAAGAACGCGCGTCAAGCTCGTGAAAAGTTGCGTAAAGTGTACAGTGATAATGCTCTACAAGAACGTCAGTGCCAGCGGTGGTTCGTAAAATTCCGTGCTGGTGATTTTGACCTCAACGATGCTCCTCGGTCCGGGAGGTCAACCGAGGTTAATGACGACCAAATCAAGGCACTGATCGAGTCAAACCCACGTTACACAACACGAGAGATTGTAGACACATTGCACGTCCATCATTCAAGCGTTCACGACCAACTGAAGAAGCTGGGATACGTAAGTAAGCTCGATGTGTGGGTTCCTCATGAACTCAAAGACGCTCAATTGACGGCGCGTATAAACATCGGCGATATGCTCATTAAACGTGAGGAAAACGATCCTTTTTTGAAGCGACTGATAACTGGTGACGAAAAGTGGATTGTGTACAACAATGTGCTGCGCAAACGGTCTTTGTCCCGACGTGCTGCTTCGCCTCAAACGACATACAAAGCAGATATTCATCAGCGGAAGGTTCTGGTCTCAGTGTGGTGGGATTTTAAAAGTGTCGTGTTTTTCGAGCTCCTACCACGGAACCAAACAATCAATTCGAATGTGTACTGTCGGCAATTGGACAGTTTGAACAAATTCTTCATCCATAAACGTCCAGAGCTCGTTCATCGTAAAGGTGTTGTGTTCCATCACGACAATGCGAGACCACACACAAGTTTGATCACCCGCCAAAAATTATTGGAGCTTGGGTGGGATGTGTTGCCACACCCAGCATACTCGCCTGACCTTGCGCCGTCAGACTTCCACTTGTTTCGCTCTCTTCAACAGACCTTGCGTGGTATAACGTTCAATTCCGATGAGGCGGTAAATCAGGATCTTGTATAGATTTTCGCCACGAAAGACAGGTCCTTCTATGAACAAGGCATTCTGCAGCTCACTGAAAGATGGCAAAAGGTTATCTAACAAAACGGGCATTATATCATTTATTGATCTTTATTCTTTCTATCAATAAATGACCTTTGCAAAACATGGCTGAAATACGTCATGACTTTTTTCGACAAACCAAAACTTTCAGTTTTCTCATTTCATTTATTACTGATCGATTCATTATGCGATGAATTACGATAATGTTGTAATAGCCATCCTTTTCTGTTTCCTGACTTTTTTGTTTTTCTCTATTTTTGAGTATTTACCGTTGCTTCTATTTTTCGCCCGTCGACTCTTTCCATGGACCCCTGTAAGTATGAGGTACTCTGGTTTCCAGCTTGTCCCTGTCTAAAGGCGCGCTTGCGCACAAATTGACTGTTATACAAGATGACAACAGTTTTATAGTCCTAATTTGCATGCCTTTCGAAGATTGTAAGCAGTGTTGTGGATGCTATCGTGATTTCTATCATATAGTTATAAAGCTTATTCGAACTTATGTGAGCCTCCAAAACGTGTAGTTACGTGGCTACTCTGTGTGGGGTTTTGAAATGGAATTACTTTTTATGCAGGATCGAAACACCTCTCTGTGGAACCTAGCAAAAAACAATCTTTATTCGAACCCGGACCTATCTCGGACGAATCGTCAGAAGCCAGCGCTTAGACCACTGCGTCACCGGAACGGCAAAAGCAAGTATTAGAAACAGGCACGGCTAAAAACTGAGTGAATGACACTTATTTTACCTGCCTATAACCGTACTGAACTTCGATATAGACAAAAATTATTGTTCGTAACATGCAATTAAAATAACGAAGGAGAATATTACAAAGTTCATGGGATCTATAAAAACTTCGGTTATGTGGAACTTCGTGTTTTGTGAGCTCGTTATATCTGGGTTCAACTCTACTTAGACATGTAGGCGTAGTGCTCCAATCGGTGGATAAGCTTAAAAACTACAAAAAAACGGCGATAAAAACATTGACTATAGCTAACCACGACGCCATCAAAATGTTTACGGTAAAAATCGGTCTTTGGAAAAGTCGAACCCAAGCTGAGAAGCCTAAGTTTTTGTCTTTTCCGAAATTTTCACCCTTCTCTGAAAATGATGAAGGTTTTCAAGAACTTCGGATGTGAAGAAAATTATGTTTCATCTGGATTTCGTTCTTAATGAATGCAGCTGTGCTGTTTTCCAGACAGCCTTTCTGCCAACCCCGTACATAAATTAGCACGCAATCCGTTTAACTTTGATATCGATTCACTACCAGAAGTACTGCAAGCGTTCGAAATGAAATATCATGATTCAATTGCGAAAGGTAATTTCGAAAACCCAACCTCGGGGAAATTTTCGATAAAATATTTCGCACTTTATCCTAAAGTTGAAGATGTTGTTATTCCGTTTTCGTCGACATACCTCTGCGAAAATAGCTTTCCATGTTTAATCACAATTAAAACTAAAGGAATCTGCTAGATACCGAAAAGAGTTTAGGTTGCGCACTTTCATCGTTAAAGTTGGGGATTTCTAAATTCGTAAAGAAAATGCAGCAGCATCTTTCACATCAAATTCGTTTTGTTTCTGCCATTTCTTGAGGTAGATTATATTTTTATTAACTTTTTTGTGACAAGAAAGACTATTTGTGCATATTTTTAACTTTAAATTACTTTATGAATTGATTTTTTTGATAAAAAGAGGTTTGGATGATAGTAAAGGAAAAATGGGGAGGGCATCTCAAAAATGTGGCGTGATGACGAAAAAACTAGAAACCTCTGTTCTAGAGCTATAAGGAGTAGCCCTTCTCAGAATTTAGATCACTGGTTCTGATGAAGGAACCAACGACGGAGGAGTAAATGCAGCATGAGTTGGATTTGAACCTAGACCCAAAATTACGAGAGGTCAGAAGCCCGCGCTTTAAACTCCTTGACCACTGGGCGGCTTTTGACTTTCTCATCAAACCGGAAACACTTTTTTGTGGTACATCTTTTTTCTAACGAGCGCTAAATTTTTCATTTCGGTTCATCTGATCATTACACACACTGCCCGACCATGTCCACACGCCCTTTTATTGATAGTAAATTAGATCCGACGCAAGCAATACGCACAGACGTAACCATAGATCTACTCGTAGGGCTATGATTAGACAATAGCACGACTGTGAAAGCAAGATGCCTTGATCGACAGAGTTAACTGATCGTTTGACAGAGGTACTCATTCGATTTTTTGATAAAAAGAGGTTTGGATGATAGTAAAGGAAAAATGGGGAGGGCATCTCAAAAATGTGGCGTGATGACGAAAAAACTAGAAACCTCTGTTCTAGAGCTATAAGGAGTAGCCCTTCTCAGAATTTAGATCACTGGTTCTGATAAGGAGCAGCCCTTCTCAGAATTTAGATCACTGGTTCTGATGAAGGAACCAACGACGGAGGAGTAAATGCAGCATGGGTTGGATTTGAACCTAGACCCAAAATTACGAGAGGTCAGAAGCCCGCGCTTTAAACTCCTTGACCACTGGGCGGCTTTTGACTTTCTCATCAAACCGGAAACACTTTTTTGTGGTACATCTTTTTTCTAACGAGCGCTAAATTTTTCATTTCGGTTCATCTGATCATTACACACACTGCCCGACCATGTCCACACGCCCTTTTATTGATAGTAAATTAGATCCGACGCAAGCAATACGCACAGACGTAACCATAGATCTACTCGTAGGGCTATGATTAGACAATAGCACGACTGTGAAAGCAAGATGCCTTGATCGACAGAGTTAACTGATCGTTTGACAGAGGTACTCATTCGATTTTTTGATAAAAAGAGGTTTGGATGATAGTAAAGGAAAAATGGGGAGGGCATCTCAAAAATGTGGCGTGATGACGAAAAAACTAGAAACCTCTGTTCTAGAGCTATAAGGAGTAGCCCTTCTCAGAATTTAGATCACTGGTTCTGATAAGGAGCAGCCCTTCTCAGAATTTAGATCACTGGTTCTGATGAAGGAACCAACGACGGAGGAGTAAATGCAGCATGGGTTGGATTTGAACCTAGACCCAAAATTACGAGAGGTCAGAAGCCCGCGCTTTAAACTCCTTGACCACTGGGCGGCTTTTGACTTTCTCATCAAACCGGAAACACTTTTTTGTGGTACATCTTTTTTCTAACGAGCGCTAAATTTTTCATTTCGGTTCATCTGATCATTACACACACTGCCCGACCATGTCCACACGCCCTTTTATTGATAGTAAATTAGATCCGACGCAAGCAATACGCACAGACGTAACCATAGATCTACTCGTAGGGCTATGATTAGACAATAGCACGACTGTGAAAGCAAGATGCCTTGATCGACAGAGTTAACTGATCGTTTGACAGAGGTACTCATTCGATCGACAGAGTTAATTGCTCCGTAGTGACATTTCAGCGGCATTGATGGCCCCTAGGTCGATGGTCGATGATATGATATGCAAATTGCAGAGGACTGGGGCTGAATCTTCCAGAATCGACTTGGCAAACTCCGAAGCCAACAGAACGTGACAGCAGAACTCTGCAAAGGGTTGCCCGCTCAGAACGGAAATCAAAATTTTCTCAAATCATGGGAACCCTATGTGAGACTCTAATGACTGATGTTAGCAACAGTACAATGGTAGGACACTGCATGATATGAGTTAATACGTTCAAGGAGCCATCTACAAGCCGCTAATAATTTCGACTAATGCCACACGCCGATTACCGAGGTGCAAGGAGCGTCGATCTTGACTGATGTATATCAATGAAAAACTGAGCTTTGGACTGATGTGTCACGATACATAGTCTACTAGACTGATGGTCGTTCCTGGATGTGGCGGATGCCGGGAGAACGATATCTTCCAGCCTGTATTGCCCGGACAATGTAGTTTGGTGGAGGCAGCCTGATGATATTTACCTGTTTCTCGTGGTTCGAGTTCTGCCCATTGGTGTACCTGAAAAACTCCCCCACCCCCCTCTTCCCCCGCAAAAATATCTTCTAGGCACTTTTGCAAAAATGTAATTTGCTCTCAATTGCTGAAAATGTTAAATTCCATGTTATTAACTAGGTTTTACGGGCGTTTTAATAATTCAAATTCTTTGGAACCGATAGGTACTTTTCGTAAAACCAAAATTGTTATACTTTAAAATAAATGAGACTTCGTTCTTACTTAGTCATGGGATAAAAGATTACCGTCCAATGCACGATTAAAATAACTACATAAGTTAAAAAGAACTGATGTTCCGAATACACACCAAAAGTGGTAAAAAATAATCTAAACAACATAAGTTCTTTCGATCCCTCTTGGGATCATCCTCAGATGTGCACATGAATTGGTGTTTCCGACCTTTAAGTAACAAAAGAGCAGAGTGTCAGGATTCAGTTTGTGAGTTCACTGCGCATGCCTGGGCTATCCACGGGGAGGGGGCCCGGGTTGCCGATTGGGGGGCTATGTCATCTAGTATTAAGGTGTTCTGAAAGGTGTCATTCTGAGTATTATTTGATTCCTTTGGCAAGATATGTTTCCAAGGATTGGTTCATTGGTAGATAGTCGTTGCAACATTGATTACCCTTTATGAAAATCTTTAAACTCTCAGCAAAAAGCAACGAGGTTTTGTTCCGTGGTGTTGAAACGATGGAAGCTTCCTGCCAAGCTGGATAATTTTGGTGTGTATTCGGAACATCAGTTCTTTTTAACTTATATAGTTATTTTAATCGTGCATTGGACGGCAATCTTTTATCCCATGACTTGTTATACTTTTTTGCGTGTAACAGTGCACGTTGTGATTAAATTAATTGTTCTAGTTTTATAATAATTCAAAGTCTTACAAAACACTTACGCCAAAGTTAATCACATCATGCAAATTCTATTCTTTTAGAGAACTAAGGCCAGCCTCCTTGAAATGCCTTACGATCACACAGGGAAATCATGTAACAGCCGTGTACAGCGTCCAAAGACCTTTCCTAATTTATACGAAAATACAGAACATAAGTAAGCAAATAAAAAGTATTTAGAATTGTGCCACAAAAAGAGTACAATTAAGGTATTTACTCTTGAATATCAAAAAAAAAAAAAATACTTGACATAATATCACAATGTTTTGCACATAGTCCTTCCTTTTGACTGTTACATGTAAAAAAAATGACACAGGTCTATGGGGGTTTTTTTTTCCCAAGAAGATCCCCTTTTACCTCACATTCTGAAGGATGCGTAGTTAAGTGCAAACAAGTGTTACATATAAAACGCCTTATCCTCATTTATACAAAGATTTCATTTATTCAACTGATATTTCATTCACATTCTCTTATTATACATGTATAGGAACTATTGCTATGGCTGTGAAAAGGGGGCCTCAAGTCCTCTGGAATGCCCGCTTCCCGTCACCCAGTTTTTATAAACTAAAGCGAAAATGATTTCTTGAAGATTTTACTTTTTTACTGGAAAAAAAAATTTGCTTTTCCTTTTGATACTTCATTCAAATCTGCCCGTTAACAATTTGTTGCAATTTCTTTCAGTTTCACATGAAGTTTTCGCAATTTTTTTGAAAAATCCTGCTGAGGCCCCCATAGCCGTGAGGGCCCGCCCCCTCTGTGGGGGTTGCGGGGTCTATCAGTACGCCCATGGTTCTGCCCATGAGTCGTTTTGGACAAAACCATGAACGCTGAGCTCTACCTACAAGTCCTGGATAATTATGTACTAACAACGTTGTGGCAGTCCCTACCTGTATCAGAAGGCCAACGCACTTGTCATACTGCTCGCGTTGTTACAGACTGGTTTGATGACACGGACGTCGAAAAGTTGGGCTGGCCATCCGCAATCCTCACCTGAACTCTATAGAGAATCTCTGGGATGAAATGGGTTGTCGGGTGCGAAGAAGAACCGATCGCCCAACAAACAACATTGAACTGGTCACCACATTGAAGGCCGAACTCGGAGCATATTGGCATGCATGAGAGTATTCCACGAAGAATAGAGGCCGTCATAAGCATAAAGGTTTCAGCTCACAACATTAACTTTTCTGTAAATAAAGATGATTTGTACACATGCAGGTGTCCAAGTATATGCTAATGGTAGAGCACTGTGCATCTAACTATTCTGTAAATTGTCGAAATTTCCAGTGAATCACAGGATTTGAAATACACTGTCTGCTAGAGAAAATGCCACGCCACGAAGACGTGAACGCAGCGCCATGCAAATTGCAGGGTGGGTGCACACGTACAAGTTATGCAAATGATTGCATTTGCAGGCCAATCGCACGAACGGCGCTGGGATATAAGCGGACAACCAGCCCGTGAGGCCATCAGTCGAGACGTCGTCACGGCCGTGAGAAGTGAGTGGTTCTGCTCTAACCTTGTCTGGAGAACGAACAAAGGGTGCCAATGCCGTTAAGATGCCGTCGTGCGCGATTTAGTCAAACGGATGTGCTCACAAGAGGTGTATTTGTAGGCCTTCGTACCGCCGGATGGTCCTTGCGTCGTATTGCGGAAGAAACAAAACGTGATGCCACAACTGTCGGTCGCATTTGGAGACAATGGTCCCAGCAAGGATATGTGCAAAGTCGTAGAGGGACCGGAGCATGGGCTGCCACGGTGGCGCAGTGACCTAAGCGATGGCCTCTGATCATTCGTTCAGAATGGGTCCGGGTTCAACTCCCGGTGAGGCATGGATGTTGTGTTTGTCTTACGGCACTGGCTCTCTCCCTTCCCTGGAACCAGTGACCCTAAATTAGGGACGGGCGACTACTTATAGCCCATTGAGTTGCTCACGGTGGTCGTTAAACCTCCAATCAGAAAAAAAAACAACAACAACTGAGCATGGAGACGGACGCCCGAGCTCACCGATCGTCGCATCCGACGTCATGCCGTAGCGGACGCACATGCGACAACGGGCGACATTTTGCGAAGTGTACGGGGAGGCTTGGATGATTCGATATCGACGCGGACAGTGTAGTGCCAATTGGCTGCATCTGGTTTTCTGTCCAGCCGTCCGTTGCGAAGGCTACCCTTAACAGCGAGCCATCGTCGTCACCGGTTGGCGTGATTTCGTTCCAGAGCTGCTTCGGGTGACCAACCGGTTTCTCTCAGCCTAATTATACGTCCTGTCTTTAACTCTCTCAACTGCTCGTATTTTGCACGGATCCGACGTCGAGGCATCCTCACAGCCCGTGGAAGTTAATGCAACAACAATCCGCTGTCACAATCGTCCCTGCGTGCGAGCTTTGCTCTTGATATACCCTCCTCGATGCGCGGTTTCTATGTGCTGTGGCGAGCTACTATTTCGTCATTGGTTATTATTTTATAATGATTTCCACATTCGGCCGTGAGGTACTTGCATACAGAGCTTAATCAGGATCGGACGACTTTCTCGGGGTGTCTCGTTTGCTTTTTTGTTTTTTTTTTGCAAAGAGTGCATTTAAATATTATACCCCCCCCTCTCGGAGAAATAAGTGCTAAACTTTCAACGAAACAATAATAACGAAAGCGCTTACAGGTATCATAAGAAGAGGCTCTGGCTCTGTCCCTTACCTGGAACCAGTGGCCCTGAATACGGGTGACTGCTTTTATAGTCCATTGAGTTACTCACGGTGGGGGTTAAACCCTGAATCAAAAAGTAAATAAATAAATAAATAAATAAGGAGAGGAAATACAAGCTCCTATTTTCTGAGATTAATTTTTGCGCACGGCTTTTGCTACGCATATCTTAAGAAACAGGAACGAGAAGACAAACCGCTAGACTTTTATTGGAAAATATCTAGCTATTTCGGAAATTAAAAGGCAAAGTGTGTAAGAATTTGTAGCTAGCTTGTAGCAACATCGGTGGTATTTCAAAGCGCCGTTAGCAAAATCTGTTGCTGCTTCTGCGGAATTTTTTCCCTCTGCTCGCGTAATTGCAAAAGCAATTTGAAGATGGCGATCTGGCTAAGGAGCCTCTCTTTGAAGATTCTGATGCTTTATTCTGCAACTAAAAAATAAATAAAGCTGAAATCATGAATGGCATTAAGGATATTAAATTACCACTCAGGATAGTAACGAGAAGAAAACTAATGACCTCTGATATGGTAAAACAGCTTGAACGAAATTCATCAGCTTGAAAATTCATTTTCTTTGCAACCCAGTGCAATTTACGTACCTCAAAGTTGCATTTACGTGCAGGTGATCTCTGATGAATTTTCCACTAAAGAAGAGTTTTTGTAAATCATTCTACTAAAAGAAAGAATCTAGCGAACGGATGTTTGCGTTTCTTTCAAAAAGAATTCATTCTGAAAAGAAAACCTTCCTTTCTCTCTCTCTTCAAAAGGTTATTTCAGTTGCAAGTGACGGGGCTCCTTCAGTGAATGATAGCCATATACAAAATGCCCACAGTTCTTAGTGGAAAAGATACGGCGTTTTCTGAATTCAGTTCAGAGAAGCTTGTGATACATTGACGAGCATTATGTGGAAATTCAGCAATATTGAAAGAACAGATGGAACTTGTCATCAGAACTCGTAACGTCATTTTTAGGAAGCCTGAAACGTTGTTTCAGTTCAACTTCCCCTTAGAAGAAATAGAATAGGGATAAGATATTTGATCTTTAGATACTACAAACGCCCTCTGTTTCAGTTAGGGCGCCATTTTGAAACTACTTCTACCGCCAATTTCACAAATGAAGGAAGTGAACTAAATGATACAAACTGGCTTTTAATGTCAGAGGCTTTGTGACGTATACTTTTATTTAATCTTCATTTTAAGTTTGTTTTCTAATGTAATGTTTCGTTCCTCCCTAGTTAAACATTTTTAGCTGAACAGTACATTACTTCCTCGAACAGTTCTTACATTTTGGCAACACTGACAATGCACAGCAAAACAAAATAGCAACGTTCAGTGGAGAGTTAGTTATGCGACGTATACCTCTAATTTAACCCTCCTTTCGAGTTTGCGTTCTTAAGTGAATTTTATTCTTTCTCTTCAAATATTTTCTGACTTAACGACGCATTAATTTCCCCAAAAAGTTTTCTAAGTTTGGCATCATTGACAGTGAGTTAAAAATTAATATAACGTCAACACCAAATGTAGTAAGAATGCATTTTGCTAGAGTGACTTAGTTACAGGCCGATTGTAAGAGCGACTCTTTAGAAGGATGTGTATTTTGATATAATCATTTGATATGTGGACTTGTTAGAAGTGCATGATTCAGCGTCTTGTGTAAGAAACGTACGCATTGTGAATGTTATTGAATCCAGAAAGTTTGTATTCTGGCTAGTGTTGATCGACCTGTTCTGAAGTGCCATTGACGCGAGAACAAATGTGGAATCATTTAAATGGTTTCTGCTGATTCATTACCTGGGTATTAGTGATTTATAGATTCTCTAGTAATAAATATTTATGTTTCAAGTTCAAAGTTTATAGCTTTAGCAACGTAAGCATTTAAGCTAAGATAGCCCTTACAGCTATTGCAATTAAACACGAGGCTTGTTACAAACCGTTAAACCTAATTGATACTTTACAAGTGGTGGAGTTACATCGAGAGATTGCGTGTAGATTGTTAAACGTTGATATTGCGAAAGAGAAGAAACCGTTTTGATATATATGTGATTCCCGAATATGTGTCATTGTCATACGACTGATATCTGTAACGATCCGAGTGAGATTATATTCTGGCAGTGGATTGTATTGATGCCGATTGTGGATCTTCCTATGACTGAAACAGCACAAGTTAGTAAAATCATGCAATGCATTGATTATGACACGCTTTCCAACATACCAGAAATCATTACTCAAGTTATGAGCACAATGGCTGTGGAATAAATCTCGCTCCTGTGCCCTGACCTTTGACCCCATTTCGATGATATTAAACAGAATTGGTTCAGTATACCTCCGGAACAACATACTAAAGCTCTGTCGCCATTGAAGCATTTTTTTAAAGTTCAAGTTAGGAGGATAATGGCTGTGGAATAAATCTCACTCCTGTGCCCTGACCTTTGAACCCATTTCGATTATATTAAACAGAACCGGTTCAGTACATATCCGGAAAAACACCAAGTTTTGTCGCAATCGAAGCATTTTTACGTAAGTTATGACGCATAAGGGCGATAGAATGAATCTCGCTCCTATGTCCTAACCTTTGACCCCATTTCGCCCATTTTCAACAGGGTTCCTTCCCAGGTTGTCCCCTACTACATACTAAAATTTCATCGAAATCAAACCATTTTTCCGCGAGTTATCGTGCGGACGGACGGAGAGACAGACGGACAAAGCTGGAGCATATACGCTTCTTCAACCTACGGTTGGAAAGCGTAAAAAAGCAAGCGTTCGTTGACTTCTGATCATTCGTCCAAAAGGGGTCCGGGTCCGAATCCCGGTGAGGCATGGATGTTGTGTATGTTTTATGGCACTGGCTCTCTCCCCTCCCTGGAACCAGTGACCCTATATTAGGGACGGGTGACTGCTTATAGCCCATTGAGTTGCTCACGGTGGTCTTTAAACCTCCAATGAAAAAAAAAAAAAGAGTTCGTTAAGTGCTGATTCTTTGCCCTGGTCATTGATATTTTTATTCACGTAGTTAATATAGAAGTAAACTACACTACATAATCAAAGGTGTTCGGACACCCTTTTTGAGCAATGGATTTGCCCATATACTATATGGTTACAGCCATGGCCCATTGAGGTATAAAAAGACGCACGTGGCCTGGCAAGCATGCACAGTGGAATGGGCAGTACGGCAGAGCTCAGTGACTTTCAACCGGGAATCGTCATAGGATGCCATCTTATCAACAAGTCAGTTCGGGAAATTTCTGCCCTGCTGCAACTGCCACGATCACCTGTGTGTGACATTATTGTGAAGTGGAAAGGCCTAAGAGCAACAGTAGCGCAATCTCTAACTTCTAAGCCATGTAAAATGACAGAGAGGGACCGCTGAGTGCTGCGGCGCGTGGTGCGACAAAATCGCTTGTTCTCTGGTGCAACAGTTCCAAAATGCCTCTGAAAGCAACGTCAGCACCATAACGGTTCATCGTGAGCTAAAGGGAATGAGTTTCCAGGGCCGAGCAGTCGCTCACAAGCTTAATATCAGCAAGATCAATGCAAAGCGTGGCTTGGAGTGATGTAAATCCCGGTGCCAGTGGATTCTGGAGCAGTGGAAACGCGTTCTCTGGAGTGGTGAATCGCGCTTCTTCCTTTGGCAGTCCGACGGAAGAGTCTAGGTGTGAAGGATGTCGGGTGAACCTGACTTGTCAGGTTTCGTGGAGGAGGCATCATGCTCTGGGGCTGTTTTTCATGGTTTGTCTTGGCTTCCTGGTTCCAGTGCTCGGGACTTTTCACTATGCGATATGTAATGGCATTCTCGACAATTCTGTGCCCTCAACATTATGGCAACGGTTCGGTGAAAACCCTTCACTACACTGCAATGCCCCTATCCACAAAGTAATGCCCGTGCAAATAGGTTTGACGAGATTTGACTGGCCTGCACAGAGCCCCGATCTCAACCCCATGGAACACCTTTGGGATGAACTGGAAAGCCGACTGCGAGCCATGCCGAGCCGGCAGATTTCGGTGACCGACCTAACTAATGTGATTGTAGCAGAATGGAAGGCAATTCCCGCAGCAATGTACCCAAATCTAATCGAAAGCCTTCCCAGAAGAATGGAGGCTGAACCAAAAAAGTAAGGTTCTAATTTTTGAAATTGCACGGCTTTCTTTCTTGGTGTTTAAATTTCCCTGTTGAGGAGTGTATAACACCACTGCAAACAAAATTTGTTCTTTGAGCATCGTTGTCTAGAATTTAGATTTCTCACTTTTTCTTGAAGACAAGTAACAAGAGGGACGATACCGATTTTAGTGTGTAAGAGGAATGTGATTTTGATCCAAAATAAAAAAAATATAATAATGTAAACTGTAGCAAACATCAAATCTTACAACTGAGGATTTATAATTGACAGAACGTTCATCATAGAGAATAGTGTGTGACGAAAAATAAATTCTAATATCTTTCTTTCTGTTTTTTTTTTTTTTTTTTTTTTTTGCGGAGGAAATGCTGTTACAAATACAGAGATAAATGTTTCGCTCCCTGGAGAACATTTTGCATTGCATCATGATGAAACCTATCCAAATTGAGAGAAAAAAAGAGACTGCACCGAATTTTTTTTTTTTTTTTTTTTTTTTTTTTTGTGAATGAGCTTTTTTCCGACACGATTCAGCAAAAGGAGAATTCAGTTGTACCACCTAGTTAAAAACAGCGCATAATTTAAAATACCCAGTGTTAAAGGAGTTAATTCATAGTGAATGAAACCTGTTACACAAAAAAGTCAACCGGACGTCAGCAATCGATAAAACATCCACAAATAGAAATAGCTACTTACTCCCGCTAGCGACTCAAAATGTGCGCAAAAAATTCTCATAGCGAAAGATATCAGAGGCAAAAGGAAATTTCAAATAGGCAATTAGAAGAGGTATAAAAAGAAACGTGATATAACTTTACACCCCCTGACGAAAATGCTGTACATTACTTAAAGAAGGAAATAGGTGCAAAATATACTATTCACAATGAAGAGCATCCTACCAAATCAGAATTCTCTTACGGATTTTTAGAATCGAATAAGCAGCCGAAATAGCGAGAAAAAGGTTTTCACATTAGCGCCTCCTAAGAATTGTTTAAATCAAGTTTTCAGAAGCGTAGATATTATTGTGAATACATCAAAAACAAAAATATACACTTACACCCCTAGTGGCCAAACCATTCTTTATCAAAAATTAAAAATTTTATGCACAACATTTCCCAGCAGGATCTCTATCCGAGTCAAAAATAATTTTTCAAATCGGAATTTTAAAAGCAGAGATATCGGGGAAATCGCAGTTTAACTTTACGTCCCCAGCGGGAAAACTATGAATTAATTGAAACAGAAACTGCTTCCAAAATGATTTTCGTTATAAATGGTATCGTATGGAAGGAAGTATTTTCAATCGGATGTTCAGAAACAATTTTATGGAATAAAATATATTTTGAATTCGATAGCATCTGCATTTACGCCTTCTAGCGGCGAAGGTATGCATCGTAGAAAAACCGAAAAGCAAGGATCATCGTTCTAACACTTCAAGGTTTCCAATGAAAAGAGTGTTTGAAATCGGACTAAAAGTTACTGAGATGTGGTGTCCACAGACTAACGGACGGCGAAAGTGATAATGTATATACACGCTGTTCTTGCAAAAGACGTGCTAAAAATACACTGATCATAAGAAGTTAGGGATATTTCGTGAAATTAATGATGTTATGTACCTGATTCAAGTAACATGCATTAAAATAACATCAGTGAGGATACGTAACACAAACGGTAGAGTGCGTTTACAAAAAAAAAAAAAAAAAAAAAAAAAAAAAATGCGCAATTTCTGCACACAACAGAGCAGCTCTTCAATGTAGACAAATTGGTAAATTCGGAGAATGTCCACATCTGGATTTTAGTACCTGGTAACACCACTTCTGTGTCGAAGAATGTCTTGACACCTACGAGGCATACTTGCAATGGCATCGTTGATGAGTGTCTCGGGCAGCTCGTCCCATATTACAGGCAACACGCTGCGGAGGTCTGCCAGTGTACTGGGATATAAAACGTGGTTATCCAGACGTCGCTGTATAGTGTCCCAAATGTTTTCAATCGGATTAAGGTCAGGAGACCTCGGAGGCAGCTGTAACGATTCAATCCCATGATTTCCCAGCTCCTGAAGGTGGCTGGTTGCATTGTCATCGAGAAACGGAATGCATGCTTCACAGCAGCGTAAAACAGCGTCACAATGATCTCGTCTCTTTACACTGAGGCCTTGACAAATTTACAAGGAAGTACTGCTATTAAACTACACTCCTGCCCAGACCAGATCTGACTACCACTGGTACGGGTGGATGGACTGCACATAGTGTGGTTGCACACGTGTGCCGGATCTCCTCCGCACGTCTCCTCGTTGAGTATCAGGTTAAAGAGTGAAACAGGATTCATCTGTGAAAAGTACACGGTGCCACCCTGTATTCCATGACATATATATCTTTGACAATGGTGAGCTGATGTCAATGCTATACATTTCAGCGGTTTTCTTGCTCTGTGTCCGTTTTCGTAAAGACTGTTTTGTACCGTTGGAGTACATATTGTGACACCAGAAGCAGCTCGAAGTGATGCCCGGAGTTGGCTATTGGTGATACTAGGTCTTCTCCGAGCATTTACTGTTAGGTAGCGATCTCGCCTCCTGGTGGTTATCCTCGGGCGACCACTCCTGGGTCGATCTGCAGCATTTCCATGCAGTAGAAATCTTGAGTGTATCCGACTTACTACACTTTGCGAAACTGAAAAAGCAGCACCTCCATCGATCTGCCGTACATCCACCTGTAACATGCCAACAGCCCTATTTCTGTTGTCAATGCTTATACATCGTCTGGACATAATTTCAGGTTAATACCGCACTGAAGGCAATACATTCAGCAAACTTCTAGATTTAGCGGCGAAACGACCCGTTTTTCACTTCTCGCAGGGTCCTTTTTTCGGAGTTTGCATTCCCCGTGCTGGCCGCCTCGGTGGCGCCGTGGTCTAAGCCAGTGGTGCGCAACAATTTTATGGGTGCGACCACACTGATGAATTATTTTATTATGGAGACCCCAAGTCGCCATGTAAATAAAACAATGGGTTAAAAATTATAATTATTTATGCATTTTTAAAAGACGTTTATTTTATATTCTCCAATATTAGTTACATTTATTAATTAAAAAATTCAAAATATTTCATCTTACTAGAAATAATATGTAGGAAATATTGAAACAAAAAATAAACACAATTAGTGGGAGGAAAAAAACTACACAACCTTTGAGTCCTAATGCGATTTTTGAGCTTGAATCTTGGGAATTATGCTCTCCATTCTTGGTTTTATAAAAAGAGGAAAAAAAGAGAAAGAAATGGTGACCCCTTAATAAACCCTCGCGACCCCAAAAAGGGTCCCCACCCAAAGGTTGCACACCCCTAGTCTAAGTGATGGCTTATGACCATTCGTCCATAATGGGGTCAGGGTTCGAATCCCGGTCAGGCTTGGATGTTGTATTTGTCTTGCGGCACTGGCGTTCTTGTTTCTCTGGAACCATTGATCCTAAATTAGGGACGGGCGACTGTTTATAGCCCATTGAGTAGCGCACGGCGGTCGTTAAACCACAAACCAAAAAAAAACTTCATGTACTGTGTCGTCATGATGCCAATTTACATATGACGTAACTACCCACGCTGATAACCGATCTTCAGTAGTCACTAAATTTTCATATCACCACGTTTTCCCTGCGAAACAGTAATAATCCCTAACTTTTTGTGATCACTGTAGTTTTCCACATGCGACTAATAGTTGCTGAGGTATAATGTTCACAAATGGAAATTTTGGTACTGATAGCGTAATTTTTTTTAACCAAAGGACTTGCTAATAATATTCAGTTGAATTAAACACTTTTTGGGACTTCTATTTTGTTGTCGTGATGCTTCCGATCAGATTGCAGGCAACGAGCTGCAACAAACAGTGGAAAAACATACTACTTCTCATCCGACGAGGTGGAGATCGGTGACTAATTGCGTGACATCGTAAAACTCCATGAATTCCATTTTCTCACAGTGTCACCCATGTATATTATAATTGTTGTACGATGAAAGTCTTGCGTTTGCGTTGTGCACGCGCGTTTGTTTTATTGTTTTAAGCAACCTGCTGCGAGAACTGTTTCTTCGACGCTTAGAAAGCCATAACCACGAGGACTCGTCATCCAGAACTTACATGTTGAAGGTTTGCCGCTCCTGTCACTGTCCACGCAATTGATAAATTACTATAAGCCAAAAGTTCTCAGCCTAGTGGATTTCGCAAAAAAAAACAAAAAAAAAAAAGACCCGCTTGTATAAAGTTTGGAAAAGACGTTCTTAAGCAGCCGTTGACTGAGACAGTGTTTTTTTTTTGTTTTTTTTTCTGTTTAAGAATATCTGCTCCGAACTTAAGAAGCGCATTTTTTTGCAATAACCATTAGAGGCTGCGACTCTAAAAACCTTTGGTCAGCAGTAATTAATGAACTATGTGGATAGTAAGAGCAGCAGCAAACCTTTAACGTGTAATTCGCTAAGAGGCAGAAACAGGGTTTGTACTACTGAATGTGGGATTATTATTACTCAGTCCCCTTCGTTTTAAGGTTTGTTAAATTCATGTGCAGTCAAAATTAGATCAGAAAGACATTTTTAAAGTGTCGAACATTTTTTTTGTTCACCATATTTTATATAATCCTTCGTAACCCGTAAACTTGCCGCGTGATTACATCACCGCAATTATTTTCACCGTCTGTTTGCGATACTCAATGCGTACACTGTAAAAAATAAGTGGTGTGAATTCACGGAAAATTTCTGAAAATAACTTGCAGCAAAGTTGCCGGTAAGTGTCCGTGTTTTTCAGAAATTTCCGTTTTTAAAAGTACCCGTTTATTTTAACTTCCGTATTTTCACAGATATTCCGAACTCAGAAATTCCGTTTATTTCAGAAAAAAATCCATTTCAGGTTTTTCCATATTTAAATTGAAATTCTGCAAAATCGACGACCCTGCATTTCTCAGCCTTTACCCCAGATAATCCCTCAGCTGCGTCAGAATCAAACCCTCGTCGTTGCTTGGGGTGGTTTAACATGTAACCCACGACTTTAACCACTGAGCCATACACGCTCGGAAATCTGAATCACGTGTAGCATAAAACAAATTGAGCGACGATAGTTTTTTTTTTTTTTTTTTTTTGTCATTAATGCAAGTGATTTAGTCATTTTATTTTCTGTTGGAGCTTATTATTTTTCTGAATAGACTTTTAATATTTTTTTTCTGTAGAAGTACTTTTTACAAATTAAACATTTTTCATCGTGATTTTTCGAAGCAACAAAATGCTTTGCAACTTGATTTTTTAAAATTGATAATGACTCTCAGTTATCTTTAAAAAACAGGTAAAATGTGCTCTTTTATAGTATTATTTCACAAAAACGAACCTCCTAAACATAAAATTTACTCTTGATAGCTATAGTATCTTTTGTCTTAAGTTGTCCAAAGACTGATACATAGACATCGCATAATCACTGTACAATAAGTTAAGTACCCGGCTTCTTACAGTAACGCAATATATATAATAAATAGCTGGTACACAAAATAGGGGAGAGGAGAAGAAATACCCTGTGCCACAATAAAAACAAATCATGCGATATGCTATCCACAGCATCCGATCTCGCTACGGAACTAAAATTCGACAGACGATTGAAATTTAAAAGTTAATAAAACCTCAAGTATTCTCACCAATCGCTCCTATTACCGGTAATTTCTCTTCATCATCATCATCATCATCATTGTCAACCATTATCAATCCACTGCTGGACGAAGGTCTCCCCAAGTTTCCTCCACAACGGTCTGTCTTGTGCCAGTCTCCTCCATGTCACCCCTGCATACTTTCGAATTTCATCCACCCATCTCCTATGTGGTCTTCTTCTGGGTCTTTTCCTGTCCCTTGGAATCCAATCTAAAATTTCGGCTGTCCATCGATGATCTGTCCTTCTGGCAGTATGTCCAGCCCATTGCCATTTCAGGGATTTTACTCTGATCATGATGTCTTCCACTCTTGTCATTTTTCGGATCCACGAGTTCCTCTTCTTATCTCTCCTGGTTACACCAAGCATGCACCTCTCCATGCTTCTTTGAGTTGTCTGCAGCCTTTGTATGTCTCTTTTAGTTAAGGTCCACGTCTCTGCACCATACGTAAGCACTGGAAGGATGCATTGATCAAACACTTTTCTTTTAAGACATAATGGCATATTGCTCTTGAAAATTATGCTGTTTCTTCCAAAAGCTCTCCATGCAAGTTTTGTACGCCGATTAATTTCTTCATCAATGTGACCCTCACTTGATATCTGCTGTCCAAGATAAACGTACGTGTCTGTTATCTCCAGCTTTTCTCCATCAATCGATAAATCTTCATTTCTTGTAAAAGCATTGAACATCACTTTTGTCTTCTGAAAGTTCATTTTTAATCCCACTTCTTTACTCTTGTCAGCAAGTTCCTGGATCATACTCTGCAGCTCTGATGGGGTAGTTGCAAAAATGACTACGTCATCAGCAAAACGAAGGTGGGTTAGATAATCTCCATTAATCTTTATCCCCTTGTTTTCCCAGCTCAGCGACTGAAAAACACCCTCCAATGTGGCATTAAAGAGCTTCGGAGATATGGTGTCACCTTGTCTCACTCCCTTTCCAATTTTTACGTGTGTTGTATTTTCAAACAGCCTAATCTTTGCACTTGCATTTTCATAGATGTTATTAATAATATTAATGTATGCATCTTCAATACCGCAGGTTTTCAGGGCCATTGTAACTGCTGATGGTTTCACCGAATCAAAGGCTTTTTCATAATCGATAAAAGCCATGCACAATGGAAGTTCATATTCCCTCGCTCTTTCAATTAGTTCTCTCAGCACGTGGATATGATCTATTGTGCTGTAGCCACTCCTGAATCCAGCTTGTTCTCTGGGTTGAGCCATGTCTAGTGCTACCTTCAAGCGGTGTGAAAGAACTTTAGTGAAGATTTTATAAACTACTGATAGGAGGCTGATAGGTCTGTAGTTTCCGAGATCCTCAATGTCACCTTTCTTATGTAGCAGGATCATTGTAGCGGTGTTCCAATCCTCAGGAATCTTTCCTTCATTAAGGCATCGAGTGAAAATTTGGGCGAGTACTGTTTCGATTTCTCCACTTGCTTCTTGTATGATGTCTTCAGTATTTCTCTTCATACGGATACGGAAATAGGTAGAACAGAGTTTTTCCGTTAATATACGAAAGGAATTCCGGAAAGGTTTCTGAAAATTCAGAATTTTCCGTTAACACATCTCTAAAACAGTACTTTACCATCAATATAAAAAAGAAACTGCGGAAAGGTTTCTGAAAATTCAGAATTTTCTCGTGATACGAAAAATCAGTGAAATTCAGGTTTCTTTCTATCATTTCACGGAAAAGGTTGTATCAGAAATATGCTTCGTTAGTTAACGAAAGAAAAGACGGAAAGTGGCTCGTGAATTTCAGAATTTTTTTTACAGTGTATGTATTTGAAAATCAAGGGAGAAAGTTAGGGAATTCAGAGATTAAATTCAAATAAGACAGCTCCTTTTATTCATTCTTGAATCCGACCGTAGGAAGGCATTCTGTCACCCTAGGAGAACTTTACCGTAAGAGAGAAGTACCAATAACTTCCATTTCTGGGCGGAAGACATTAGACAATTCAGTGAGTGGGTGCAATATTGACCCTAGAGTGCGGCCGAGGTATTTCCCATGGATGCCACGTGTCAGTGACTTTTGATCCGTTCTTAATAGCGTCCACATCACTAGCCACGTTATTGAGATCGATATCAAGGTGGCAATACGGTTTAGGGGGCAGAGTGTGGGGAACACTTTAGGAAATGCTTTGTCATCACCATCCTCTCCTCAGTGTGAGGCCCATTCACTTTTCCGAATCCCCTTCTGAACACTAAAAGTACTGCGAAAGCTAATGGCAGGCGGAGAGATCATTTCAGGATTAGTAAAAGGAGAGGGAACGAACGTGCTATTTCTGCCTTTCGTCTCAGCCTTGTTTTTTTCTTTTCTTCAAATAATCATGAATATTGTGGTATTAGAGTGTCAAAATTTCGCCGAAAAGAAATATCGTTCCCCCAAAAAGCAGAAAGGAACACCGTATGAAAATTTAAAGGAATGTTGGTATGTTGAAGTTTATTACAAATGAAATTTTTCTTATTGGTGTACTTACACTAAAGCATTTTTTTTTTTTTTTTTTGCTTTGGAGTTTGACACTCTCCTCCCGTGAGCACGTGAAGCCTTTTTTTTTTTGGGGGGGGGGGGGGGTGTTGCCACGTCCATCGTGAGCAACTCAATGGGGCCGTCTTTAATTACGTGAGCAACTTAATGGGGCCGTCTTAATAAGTGAGCACTCGAACGTCTTTAATTACGGGTCGCTGGTTCCAGGGAAGGGAGAGAGCCAGTCCCGAAAGACAAGCGCACCATCCATGCCTCGTCGGGATTCGAACGTGGACCAATCTCGGACGGTTGATTAGAAGCAAACGCTGCGTATCTCTCGTGCCCTGGGGAGGCCTAAAGCCATTAAAGGTCCCCTAGTGGTCTGAGGCAATGGCTTTTGACCATTCGTCTAAGATGGGCACAGGTTCGAGCCCCGAATGAGGAATGATGGTGTATCTGTCAAATGGCGATGGCTGTCTTCGTTCCCTGAAACAAGCGGCCCTAAATTAGGAACAGGTGACACTTTATATAGCCCTTATATTTGCTCATGGTGGTTAACCTGTCGCCGATAAAAATCCTCGCCACATTGTCTCATCTGGGACTCGACCCGGCCCAACTCGGACGGTTAGCCAGAATTCCGTGACTCTGACTACTGGGAAAATGGAGGGGTTACATCAGGTCCCTGTGTTTCTTCCTGGTAAATTCGTCTCAGGAAATTATTTCCTGAGACGAATTTTATGACTTTGACTTTTTTTGTTTTCTCCTCTGTTTTCCTTCTCGGAGTGCAGTCTTAACCCACGGGAAAACCATCTCCAATGACTTAATTTTGAAGATTGCTGTTTTAACAAAGGAGTTTCTATTATCATTACACTAGATTTTTTATGATCCGTAAGAGGCAGAATTTCGTGATCCGACTGTTTAGTTTTATCCCTGCAACACGAGTATTCGTTTAAGAGAATAATATGCTTGCATTTCAAATATAGCACTCCATATTTTTTCGAACACGATCATCTAAAAAAATTTCTTTGCCCAGCTTATCTTGTCATTAAAAAAAAAAAAATTCTTTGCCCAGCTTCTCTTTCAATTTAGTGCCACTAAGCCTAGAAAAAAATGGCGCGAAAATAAAAAAAAATGCCACCGAATTCTCGAGTGTAGTGAGTCCGCAAAAAATAGAATTAATTTACCCTTTCTAGAGAAAATCTCCGTATAATTTCGCCCTCTAGCGGGAAAACTAAATATTGGTTGGAGAAAAAAGTACACATAAATGCCTTTTTTCTCCCCCTTTCAAATAAAGGAGCATTTTCAGTTTTCACAAAACCCTTTTCTCTGATATTGCTGCCTCATTTGGAGATTGCAATCAGTTTTGCTTTAGAATTTATTGCAATTCTTTAGAATTTATTACAAATTCTAATATTTTTAAAAATTATCGTACCCGGATGTATTCTTTCAACAAGACACCTCCATTTTCCACAGTAGGATCGTTTCTTTCAAAAAGATATCTCCATTTTCTATAGATGGATTCCTTCTTTCAACAAGGTAACTCCTGCATTTTCCACAACAGGATGGTTTCTCTCAACAAGACAATACCTACATTTCCACAGAAGGATGCCTTCTTTAAAAAGAAGTGTCATCTCATCGTTTCCGTTTGGGGGAACTGGTTGGAGAAATATTCCAGTAAGTTTGCAACACTCGAATGGACCTCTCACTCACCTGATTTGAACCTCTGTAGCGTAAAAGTCTTTTCGACTTCTACGCTGTTTTAACACATCAATATACTAAGAAATAGTTCCTAAATGAAAGAAAACCTTAACGGCCAGACGAAACAACAGAAGTCAACTTACGGAAAAGCTTTATTCAGGACGTAGAAAACACATCGTAATATGGCATACTGCAGTAAACGCTCCACACACCATCGCAACCCAACGCTCGTAATAATCGCTCTCAAGCAACGCTCTCTTACAACAGATCAGTCGTCGTTTTTATCTCTTGCTCTTATCAAGATCAGGCATACGTCACGTGCATTCAACTTCAATTGTGTTGCCAAACGTATTCGTTTGAGAGAAAAGATATTTCGTTAAGCGTGAAGAATACTGAGAATAAACTCAAGATTTACATAGGGAAAGAAACTAAAAAAAGGAAAGTTAATCTAGAATATACGTCACACCTCATTGAGCATCTATGCGATGAAGTGGAGCGATCCACTTCATCTTTTCATCGGCAACTCTCGGACATTTATATCTAACAAGTATTTTTTTTTTTTTTTTGGTTAAATTTACTTCCTGTGGCACATGTACAAGAAATAAAGATTTATGATATTTTTATTAAATTAGCATACTGGTAAATTTTTTTGAAACTAGCAGATAACGTTAATCTTTAGCATTTAAAATTTTGCCTTTCAAACGAGAAGTGAATAATTTTAACTCTAATTTTTCTTCGGGATATTCCTTGAAAAGGGCTCAAAGGTAACCGAATACATTTTTCTTAGCACTTAATTTTGATCAGTTACTTAGACACACACACACACAAAACGAAGAAAGAAAGGAATCCAATTTCATAGTTCATTCACAAAGCAGCGTTGAGCCGCCCCGGTGGCGCAGTGGTCTAAGGCGTTGGTCTCTGATCATTCGTCCGTAAGGGGTCCGGGTTCGAATCCCGGTGAGGCATGGATGTTGTGTTTGTCTTACGACACTGGTTCTCTCCCTTCCCTGGAACCAGTGACCCTAAATTAGGGACGGGCGACTGCTTATAGCCCATTGAGTTGCTCACGGCGGTCGTTAAACCTCCAATCAAAAAAAAAAAAAAAAAAAAAAAGCAGCGTTGAAATCAGTTCATCAATCTTCTGCACTACAAAATAATCAAATCTGTACTAGGTGATATCCTTCGAGAACACTTAGCAATTTTCCAATCTTCTGTATTTAAAGCAGAAAACCCTGAAGAAGTTTTGATGATATTGATGAATTTTTTAATGCCATGTCACTTAGAAAGCGTTGTGGAGGTATGAACTATATTGGTAGTTTGCCGGAGCAGTGTCAGTTGGGTAGGAAGAATGAGGCAAGAAGAACTCGCAGTTGAAATACTTTTTCTGAATTGCTTTTGCGGAATGTAGACTTGCGTTGTCCAACTGCAGAATGGTAGCTTCTTTTGACCAATACTAAATGCTTTTGTTGAACAAAACTTAATCGTTGACGATGGATGCCTAATGCAATTGTTTGTCATGTTACCAAAGTTTCGAAGTTTAACTTCACCACTGTCCTATCAAACTCAGAATACTTTTTACAGGTACAGGCTTCGTTTTGTTCGATTCCTGGCGTGTGAAAGGCCACGTTCTTTATTGTAACATACGAGTAAAGAGTACGTTTTCATGTTGTTTTTATTTTGCTTTAGCGACCACCGTGGGCAACTCAGTGAGCTGAACGCAGCTACCTGTGCCTAATTTAGAGCCACTGGATCTAGGGAAGGGAGAGATCCAGTACCGTCAGACACACACACCATAATGCCTCACTGAGTTTCGAGTTTGGACCTATCCTTTTTTTTTTTTTTTTTTTTTTGGATTGGAGGCTTAACGACCACCGTGAGCAACTCAATGGGTCGTTCCTAATTTAGGGTCACTGGTTCCAGGGAAGGTAGAGAACCAGTGCCGTAAGACAAACACAACATCCCTGCCTCACTGGGATTCGAATCTGAACGCCGCCCCGGTGGCGCAGTGGTCTAAGGCGTTGGCCTCTGATCATTCGTCCGTAAGGGGTCCGGGTTCGAATCCTGGTCAGGCATGGATGTTGCGTTTGTCTTACGGCACTGGCTCTCTCCCTTCCCTGGAACCAGTGACCCTAAATTAGGGACGGGCGACTGCTTATAGCCCATTTGAGTTGCTCACGGTGGTCGTTAAACCTCCAATCAAAAAAAAAAAAAAAAAAAAAAAATCTGAACCCCCTTTTGTACGAATGATCAGAGGTCATCGCTTAGACCACTGCGCCACCTAGGCGGCGGACCTATCTTGGAAGAATGGCTAGAAGCCTCGGACCGCTCGACGACAGGGGTGACATTTCTCATCTTCAGCAGCAATTGGATTAACCAGCAGTTATTATTATTATTATTTTTTTTACATTATCAAGGAGCTGCAAATATTTGAACGTGGGATTTAATCTTCACCTGAAAGTGATGAACTTTTACAACTGCTGCCGTGGCGGCCGGGTGGTCAGAAGCGAGGGATTGTGGTTTTTCATTAGAGTCCCGGATGAGTCAGTGTGTGCTTGTCCTACGGCATTCTTTCTAGCACTTGTCTAACCTAGCAGCACTGAGCCTAAATTAAGAACAGGCACCTCCCTACAGTTTTGGATATTCAGAAGGTGTTAATATCCCAGATCATTTACAGCTCAATTTATAGATTCCTAATTGGCTGAAGGGAGATCTTGAAAACTATAGCACGGGAATTCAATTTCTCATACTGTTGTTGTATGATTTATCTAGGATCCAATAATTGAGCTCTATAAAATGCCCAGAATGAGAGGTAATACACAAAATACGAATCTCTGGGCATAAATGTGTTGAAGCAATATCAGAGCTTTTAGATATGGAATTCATCTCCATACCTGCCAACTTTTTCGCTGATCAATTCTCACCGGTAAGCTTATAGAGCTAACACTGACGTACGAAGACACTGGACATTTTTGGGTGTTTGTAGAGATCACAGTTGTGATGTATCCTTAAATATATACCGAAGAGCCAAATCATTATGACCAGCGCATCTTTTGCAAATCAAAGCAACTGCAGGTAAACGAAGGTGCGTGTGTAGTTCATGAAGCGGTGATAGGTCATGAAGCGGTATAAATAACATCTGGTACTGAGCTCTGTTAATCAGGGTTATTCTCGTTCTTCAGATGGGAACGCCAAATTGTAAAGGCCAGACGACTGGGTCAGAGTATTTCCGAGACGGCAAGTCTTGTGGGGTGCTGACGTTTGCAAAAAGTGGTCCGAGGAAGGAATACCACGAATCGTCTGCAAGGTGTGGGTAGACTACGGCTCATTGATTCTAGGGCTGATCGAAGGTTATCCCGTATGGTACGAGCCAACAGAAGAGGTACTGTGGCGCAATTTGCCGGTAATTTGAATGCTGCTAACGGTTATAATGTGTCACCATGCACAGTAAATCGAACCCTGCTGAAAAGGGGGCTGCGTAGCCGCAACTCAATTTTGGAAGTAGCTCTCTCCACCAGAAAATACCATGCACATGTACTGGTGTGCCTGGTCTTCAGTAATGTTAAAATTTCTCGTGGTATCCAAATGATGCACCAGAGATATTAAGGAACCCGATGCTTGCCATGAAAACAGACCCAAGACCATCTCACCTCCTCCACCAAATTGCGCAGTTAACACTAGGTAGTTAGGATACATCGATTCGTGCTGTTGACGCCCTATTATGGCCAGTTCATCTGCGTATACTAACTGAAAACGTGATTCATCGGATCAGATGACTTATTTCCAGTCCTCAAACAGTTTTTGTGGTCCTGTGTCCACTGCAGACAAATTTGTTACCAACGACTAGTGGTACACAAAGGGGACGTCGCCTGTAACAACCAATTCGAGCAAATGTGCGGCGGGATGTGCATGTTGACATTCTCCACTCGATACGACTGTTGTACTGCGCGGTTACTCGATGGAATGGAGTTGGTCTGTTACCTGGAACAATCCTCTCGACCAGACGTTTTCGCCTATAGGAAAACCGCGCTGACTGCTTGGTTTGTTGTTTGAGCACCACTCGTTGTACACTACCGATACGGGTGTTCTTGCATAGCCGAGATGGTTTGCCGTTTCTGAGATGCTTGCGCCTGCCCGCGTAGCGCCTACTATCATGCAACGATGACGGAATCCTAAAAGGTTCAGTTCCTCCTACCTGCAGCTTGTTGGTTTTTTGTTTTTTTTAAGGGGGAAGAAAGAAGGAGGTTATGTGGGAACAGGATGCCTGATAAGAAACATCTAAAGGAAATGATGAAATTTTTGGTTAAGAGTATATACTGTTTCCTGTCAAGTGAAGTTGTAAGCTGCCCTGGCCAAAGACATTTAACTGCGCCGGCGGCGCAGTGTTCGAAGCGATGGTTTATGACCATTCGCTCAGGGACTTGTACGGGTTCGAATCCCGGGTGAGTCATGGATGTTGTTTGCCTTTCGGCACTGGCTCTCTATCTCTCTTTTGTATTGATAAACTGGAATCCTGTATTAAATGTTACCTATGCACTTTGAGGATGTAAATGAAAAGCTTATTTGCTATACACTGTGTCACACTATGAAATATACACTATATTGGCAAAAGTCACCGGACACCTAGAAGAGAAACACAACACAGCATTTATTGACATACATTAGTACGGTGTCGGTCCACCTTTGGCCTTAATGCATGCACTGAACCTTCGAGACATGCTTTCGACAAGGTTTTGGAACACAGCGATAGGTATGCGCTTCCATTCAGTACATAATGCTGCCGCTAACTGTTGCTTAGTAGTAGGCCTTGGTTCCAAACTTCTTATGCGGCGCTCTAATTCATACCATATGGGATTAAGATCAGGGCTCTGTGCTTGGCCAGTCCACCCACGATACGGAATTATCGTCAAACCACGCCGTAGAAGTCCTTGCTTTTTATGGCTCGATGCATTATCCTGCTGGTACCAACAAGGCTCGGTTCCATAGTATTGCCGCAGAGTTGGTAGGGCATAATTGTCCAGAATATCGAGGTAGACCTGCTGGTTAACAGGTTTATCCACGGTAACCAATGGGCTGGGACCATACCACGAAAAACACCCCCACACGGTTACACTGCCAGCTCCAAACTTGACCGTAGTAACAGTACATTGTGGTAAATAGCTTTCCCCTGGCTGCCACCATACCCACACACGGCCATCAGACTGATGGATTGTGTATCTGGATTCATCAGTCCATAGGACCCGTTTCCATTGATCTACGGTCTACGATAAATGTTCTTTACACCATGCTAAACGACGAGTAGCATTCCGAGTGGAGATGAAAGGCTTCTGAGCAGCCGCATGACCACGGTAACCCTTGGAATGAAGTTCCATGCAAATGGTACGTGTACATACCGAGGTCCCAGCATTTTAACTCACCTGTACACTGAGGTCTTGTGCAGTACTCCGTCGATCAGCTGTAACGACTCTCCTGAGGCTTCGACGTCCTCTATCATTGATTTTCTTTTGTTTGCCGGTACGTTTTGCTGCTTGAGGCGCACCATGTGTCTTCCACTTATTAAATACATCCAAAACAATTGACTTGGGTATGTTTAAACGCCTCTCGGTTTCTCTTATGGACAACCGGCTAATATAACACCGAACAATCTTTCCTTTCTCAAAGTCAGTTCTCTCCCGCCGCGTCATTTTCATTCAACCTCACAGTGCGATATGACCGCGGTTGGGGAGGGGGGTGTCCTAACTTAGGTTGAGAGACCCGAACCCACAGCGCTGTTAGCCTTTTGGCAGGTGAAAGAGAAACTAAGAGAGTTAGGAGCAGATTGCCCTGATAGAATAGCACGAAAGAAAAGTATGGAAATATTAGAGCAGAAGGGGTAAATGGTTTCCCGTTAAGTAGTGAAGTTGTAAGCTGCCCTACATACTTACCTGCAACAACTAGCCGTTCCGAGCAATATTTCTCTCCGCAGAAAAACGCCCAGTACACAGCTGCCACAGATGAGTACATGGGAAAAGGAAGGGAAGGACATGGGAAAGGGGGAACCTGAAATAAAAAAAAGACATCACACACAGAATAAGTTTCCCAGAGGAATACCGACGTTTAACACCGGATAAAACAAAACTGGCCGTTTGCTCAGTTTTCCTCTCGGAGTCGGCTATTTGCCCCGTCACTCATCAGCCAATGAGAGAAAAGATTTTTCCCCATTGGTTTAAATTTTTTTCTCAGGTTTACTTTTGCTGATTCTTGCCTGACATGGTGAGTGAAACCATAGCTGAGGTGGTGTTAACACAAGATTACACCGATCGAGGTTTAAGTTACTCAATTTGAGTAAACAACAGAAAAACAAAAATATAAAAAAGGTCACAATCAGGGTTGTTATTTCTTTTATTCCTTATTTAAGGAGCCGGCAGTATAAGGGCCAATCATTTTTTTCCCTCGCTACTTGTTTGCTTGTTGCACATTTGTGTGCAACAGCGCAAAAAATTAAGTCCTGTTTTTTTTTTTTTTTTTAGTCAGAACTAAGGCGTAAGCAAAATTTTTTTAATAAAATATACAAGACAAACAACACCTTGTTTGTTAGGGGAAGAGATATTCAGTACAAAAAAGATAATTCATTTTTGCAACATTTTGCTAGGCTCTTAAAAGGGCCGTTTGTTTTTGTTTTTTTTTTCAACAAAACTCCTGATAGTCAATTTTTGCTTTCTTCCCATGTGTGAAGAAGATCCTGTTTTCTTCCCATGTGTGAAGAATACCTTCGTTCTAGTCCCAGTTATTTCTGATTTTTTTGGAAGTATAACCGTGAACTGGATTCTTTTCAGGAATTTTATTTAAAATAGCTTTCGGTCTTTTAAATTTGTCAGTATCATTGACAACATAGTTAAGGGCCTCCCTGACAAGAGGATTGGAATGTTCCTTAGCTTTCTCGTAATATCTTTCAGCTAGTCATACATAGTATAATGTATAGAGTTGATATTTAGCATACCACGGATAGCATTAGTGGATGTTTTACCATCGAGTCCTATCATCATACGAAGAGTTTTATTTTGAAACGAGGTAATATTATTTGTTTGCTGCTTTCTGCAGTTACTCCAGATAGGACAGCCATAGGTAATCACCGGGCTGAAGCATGCTTTCCATTACAAGGTTTTATGTTTTTTTGCTAAGCCTTTTATATTTAATTATGGGTTGGAGACATCCTCTTAATTTAAGAGCTTTAGCCAGGGTTTCCTTAATATGCTTGTTCCAGCTCATATTATGATCCATAATGAGGCCTAAATATTTGACATTCTTTACCCAAGGTATTTTTTTGCCATACAATTCAATTTCAAAGTCAGGATTGTAATAGTATGTTTTACGGGAGAACATAATTGCTTGGGTCTTGTCAGTATTAATTTTTATTTTCCAGTCTAGGAAGTAATTCTCCAGTTTTTCCACATAGTATTGCAACATAAATGTTGCTTGATTTTTATTTAGAGAAGTATATGCAAGTGCAGTGTCGTCAGCATACAGAGCTGTTGTCAGATTCTTGTTGTTAAAATTTGGAAAATCTGACGTAAAAATAGAGTATAGCGTAGGAGCAAGTACACTGCCTTGTGGAACACCAGCTCCAATTATTTTTTTGGAGATTTCTTCCCATTGATTTTTACACAAAAGTTCTGTTTTCAAGATAAGACTTGATTATATGAATAATCCAAGGTGGGAAGTCATATGCTATTAGTTTGTAGATAATTGCCCCGTGTGGACATTTATCAAAAGCCTTAGCTACATCCAGGAATATAGCCGCTGTGTGTTTCTTTTTCATTATTCCTTCTGCACATTTTTCAGTAACTCTCGAGAGCTGGTGCACTGTGGAGTGTTTGTCACGAAAACCTCCTTGAGTAAATGGAATAACTGGGTATTCTTCACAGAACTGTTGCATCCTAACAAGTATAATTTTTCAAAGATTTTTCTCATGGTTGGGTGCAACGAAATCGGTCTGTGATTTTCAGGAATTGCCGGGTTCTTACCTGGCTTGGGTAATAATATTACCTCTGCTGTTTTCCAATCATCAGAAAAATATTTTAACATAATGGCATAATTGTAAATTTTGGTAAGGGTTTGCACATACTCTTCCGGTGATTTTTTCATAATTTTATTATTTATGCCATCTTTGCCCGGTGCCTTTTTATTTTTAAGATTATTAATGTGAAACCTAACTTCCCTTTCACTGATGGGTAGTGGTTTTTCAAATTCTGGAGGAACAAACATTTTTTGGCCCTTAAAAGGTCTTTTGTTTTTTCTTATTTTTTCAGTTTCTGGCACTCCGGACGTAAGAGAGGGCGTAGCACCTTTAACTTGAAGTTGCTGTCTGACTTTTGCAGTTTGTTGATTAACGGACGTAAGAGAGGTCGTAGCACCTTCAACTTAGGTTACTGTTTGACCTTTGCAGCTTGTGCCGTGTTACCGGATGTAAGAGAGGTCGTAGCATTTGCTACTTTTGGCTGCTGCTTTCTATGCCTTGTCCTCCGATTTTTTTTAATCAAACCTTTCTGTTCAGGCTTGTTTTTATACCGTTTGCAGCTGTACCGCGCATCTTAACAAAGCAGCGGATCCGTTTATTTGCTTTTGAAGGGGTGTCCGGGGACTTTTGTCAATATAGTGTATATGTATGTATTGTGTCTCAAGAGTATATTTGTGCGTTAACCAGGACAAATGAAGATTTTAACCTTCAATCAGAAAAAAAAAAAAGATATTAGAAGAGCATAGACAGGCAACGTAACGCTGGCGGTTCTGAAACAACGGGAATCAATTGTTGCGCCATCTGTAAATGCAGGGAGTCAGCGGTGAACAGATGCCTCTTGGAAAGCAAGAGGGTTTGAATCAATTCGTAATGTGATGCAGAAATTACACAGAAATTTCATCTCGAAGCAATATATATATATAAAAAATAATTTAAATACAAAGATGTTAAAAAATTACTTTAAATACCAAAATGTTAAAGATTTAGAACATAAATACCACGCGTAAACATGTTAAAATATTGGCTACTCCCCACAATAACTGTTTTCAATATGTGCCGGAAGTAATTTGCTCTTTGCCAGTTTATTCTCCTCTGTTGTCTTTGGCCCTAACATACTTACCGGGGTGCGATTCGGCGTCATACCAGCACCAACGGGAAAAGTAAAAGAAGCAAGGGACAAGGAGAGGAAGAAACATGAGAACACAGCAAAAATCCCGCTCAAAACATCGAGAAACCGATAACTGAAATAATTTTGCTCCTGTCTGTGCCGGAGCTCGTGATTTTGCTTTTATCTAGCTTATAATAATTTTGCAGCGTGAGCTGTTTATAATGCTATCTCAATGCCGTAGTTGCGTAAGTAAGGGAGAATGGAGCGAGTCTGATTGCTATTGGTTGTGTCTAATAACTTGCTTCCTCAGTGTACATGCATAATACTGAAAACCGGTTTTTTGCGTGAGCTAAATTCCAAGCTTACAGTTTTAATATTCACGACAAATCTCATCACCTACATGCTCTGTAGAAGTGAGTTTTTTTAAATGTATATATTTTTTATTATTTTCCTTAGTCCCTTCTTGCACAGTTTGTCGTTTTCGCCACAAGATTTTTTTTTTTCGCAGAAAAACTCGTGTATTAAAAAAATAATATTTCTGGTCAAGAACCGATTTCCCTTCAGTTACACGAGAATCCTTTCACAGTCTCTCCAGGCTTCCACGTAACGTTCTTTTTGCGCGACTTAAGTGGGAATCAGCGTCAATCATCCGTTTTTTTATTTTTCCCTCGACCCTCTTGAATCTGTCTAGCTACAATATTTTTTTATTGATTTGCTTTGAAGTTTTATAGAATTATATCAATACTTTCCATAGTAATATGTTTATAGCTCAAAATCTCTGTAACAATGTGTGTTCGTATAATTCCTCTTGGTTGTAAATATTGTTTGTTAAGAAGAGATTTTCTTATGTTGCTTAAAACAAATTCCACCCACAGATCTATACAGAATGGGCCAATCATTACCTCGACAGAGGGCGGTACAAGCGCAGTATTCAGGACCTCCAGGCAGATGTGACTGACGGTGTACTTCTGGCAGACGTAATAGATGCAGTCAGTAAGTAAAAAATTCTGCTAGTTAACGTAGTTATTTTTTTGATTCGCTTTAATGATCAAGAAAAGTGATACCGGATTCTCGGATGCAATGCGTACGTCTTTTGAATACTTTTCGACACGAAGAAAGCAGAATTTTAGGAGAAAAAAACAGCGAGAAAGAGTGCATTTTCACCACCTAGAAAAAATCTGCGTATCATTTATAACGCGCAATGTAAGCAGTTTTTTTTTGTGGTATATGTAACCGGTAAGCCGGATTTCAATGCAATAGCTACAACATCTGCAAATAGAAATAGCGACTAGTGACTGAAATGTGTTCTACGAAAAATCTGTGCACAAAATATTCTCATGATGGAAGATACTGATATGAACCGAGCGTGATTCTTCGAAAAAAAGATTGTGTAGGCTCTCTCGCGAAGACTGCTGTAATGAAGGCGTGCACTCTTAATTTAACTTAATTTTTACTATCAGCAGAGCATCCACCAATCAACTGCGACGATTCATCATCATCATCAACAACAACAACCATGGGTAATAGTCCCGTAGGTGCCTGAAGCCATGTGACATCAGATTTCATTCGTCTTACAGTGCTTTACTACCAGCTCATCGACACTCATCTGGTAAACCCAGCCATCCTGGAGAAGGGGCTCCAGAGACAATGCCCGTCCGGGGTGGACTTCAGAGGGAACCATCAACGCATTCGCGTCCCCAAACACTAGAAATCCGCGGAAAACCCAGGGAAAACCTCAGACTAGATGGCCAGCAGGACCAGGGTTAACTGCGAGGATTGCCGGCACATAAATACTTTTAATTTAGAAACTCATACTTACATAATTTATGATGATAGAACTATTACTTCAGATGGGTCACTACGACCCACATCTAAATTTCTACTGGATCACAATGTCCAATGCCGCGAAAAGAGTTAATTAAATGTGTCACAGGAAAGTTTAGAAATCGTGCTGGATCAGTTCAAGTTGCGAACATATACAAAATAAAGATTGCGGTTTTCGTCGATAAAGTAATCCAAAAACATCACGAAAATGTTCACACCAGTAACAACCGCAGCTCTCAGCTGCCCCACAAATTCACCACGAACCATTCACAGGTTTCACATTCATAGCGTTTTCATTCACTTAAGAAAACACACACGGCACAGGGATGTCTTTCACTAGGTAAGCGTTTCTCACCACCTGGGGATTTTTTGCCTGTTCGGAACAATTCTTTGGGAAGCTGGGAACAACGTAACACAGATCCCCGTCCACGTGGAGGAGACAAACAACAGGTAGGTCACTCTCCGACCCTTTATTTTGGCGCTTCTTTTCTCCACGAATGCGCTTGGAAAGCTAAGTAAGAAAGGCTGACCAGAGAGGTCAGCCAACGTTTCTTCTAGCCATGATTTTGCGGGAAGCTCCTTGTGCACCAAGATTCATGGAATCCCTTTACCTCTGGTTCGATTCTCTCTCCATTCGCTGTTTTCTTGACACGAGGATACTGTCAGCTTTCCTTCTTGCAGATTTGGGAAACAACTGATTCTTCCTTCCGTTGATTTCAGCTCGCACACTGCAACCTATCCCATAAATCTGTCTTCCAGCGATGGGTAATGGAGCCTACCCTCATTTTCCAAGCACTGCGACCAGACATTGAGTACTAGCGGCTTGTCCACGCCAGACTGACTTAAGACTGTTTTCGCAGAATTCGGACACCACACGCACCGATAAAGCCTTTATATATGTCCCTGTTCCACTTCAAGACTTCTTTCCTTTGTCCTAAAACCCAATCAGAACCACGAATTAATTACTGAATTAGTCGACCTGATTACTGTTTTATAGAAATAATTAAAATGTAATTAAATAGTGACTTCGGTTACTCAACGTGCGAGAAACAGCAGCTAGAATTTCGCTTTCAAATAAAAAAGGCGCTTAACAGATCCCTCGGGAAATCTATTCCTCCGTTGACCGCGGACTACCCACGAACTAAAGGACCCCTCTCCCCTTCTTTATCACCCGTCGTTCGAGGACAAACACTTTCTCTGAGAAACTCCGCAAGTGACAATTCGACCTGCAGCAATTAACAACAATAAACTTCTTTCGTCACGAGCATCTTCCTTCAAGCGGGAGACAGTGAAAGGCAAATAAATAAATATATATATATACACATACATGTACACTGAAGAGCAATTGAATTAGAGATACCTGTCTAGTAACGTGTAGCACCACCTTTCGCCCTGATGACGGCGGCGATTCGTCTCGGCATGGACTCGACAAGACACCGGAAGCGTTGGGAAGCCATACGGATCCACGACCCCTGAACAAGCTCCCACAGTTCACGAAGATCTGATGGAGGAGGGTCAGAGCCTCGAACATCTCTCTCGATGGCATCTTAGATGTGCTCGATGGGAATGAAGTCAGGTGACGTAGCTGGCCAAGGAAGCAAGGTCACGTCGGTGGAGTGTTCATCCAACCGTTCGGATACAATTCGGGAGCGATGACACGGTGCATTGTCTTGTTGCAGGATAAGGTCCCCAGTGGGATGTTGAAGACGCACAAACGGGAGCAAATGGTCGTCCAGGATACCCCGGTAATGTTGACCTGTGTGGGACGATCGATGTCACACGTACCAGGGGTCCCATTTCAGTCCACGTAAACACTCCCCAGACGAGAATGCCACCCCCACCAGCTTGAAGAGTACCGTGCTGGCAAGAAGGATCCATCGCTTCATGTGTTTTGCACCGTACTCGAATCCTGCCATCCGCATGTACCAACGTGAATCTCGACTCATCAGTCGAGGCAACATTTTTTCCACATGTCTAGGGTCCAGTGGCGATGTTCCCGCGCCCATGCCAATCTTTTCACCCTGTGATGTGCGGTCAGCAGCGGTAACCTTGTGGGACGATGGCTTCTGTACCCCATAGCGAGCAGATATTTCTGGATGGTGTAGGTGCTTACACGTTTTTGTGCACCAGCGTTAAATTGCGGAGTGATTTCTTGCACTGTGGCCCGTCTATCCGCTGTCACAGTGCGAGCTAGCCGACGATGACCCCGCTCATCCACACGCTGTTGTCCACTGCAGTTGGCCCTTGCAGGGATAGTTTTACCGGATTCGATGTACTAACGGTGTACCCGTGACACAGTGGCTCGTGAAAATCCTAGTGCTTGCACGACTTCCGCGATGAAGTGACCCATTCGTCGGGCCCCGACAATTTGTCCACGATCAAATGCGCTTAGATTCTTCGTCTTACCCATACTGCTTCCGACTCTTACTGATTCCCGTCGCATCACTCCTTATATTGTCGGGTTGCTCCATACGTCATGTCGTTTCCGTTTACAGGGCCGCCTACAGCGCCACATTTGCATAACGCCAGCTGTCTCTAATTCAATTGCTCTTCAGTGTATATACTTGAAGGTAACACTGGGCATGGCTCAACCGAGAGAACAAGCTGGATTCAGGAGTGGCTACAGCACTATAGATCATATCCACGTACTGAGAGAACTAATTGAAAGAGCGAGGGAATATGAACTTCCATTGTGCATAGCTTTTATCGATTATGAAAAGGCCTTTGATTCTGTGAAACCATCAGCAGTTAAAATGGCTTTTAAATCCTGCAGTATTGAAGATGCATACACTAATATTATTAGTAACATCTATGAAAATGCAAGTGCAAAGATTCGGCTGTTTGAAAATACAACACACATAAAAATTGGAAAGGGAGTGAGACAAGGTGACACCATTTCTCCAAAACTATTTAATGCCACAATGGAAAATGTCTTTCAATCATTGAACTGGGGAAATAAAGGGATAAAGTATAATGGAGATTGCTTAAATCACCTTCGTTTCGCTGATGATGTAGTCATCTTTGCAACTACTCGTTCAGAGCTGCAGAGTGTGATCCAAGAACTTGCTGACAAGAGTAAAGAAGTGGGATTAAAAATGAACTTTTAGAAGACAAAAGTGATGTACAATGCTTTTACAAGAAATGAAGATTTATCGATTGGCGAAGAAAAGCTGGAGATAACCAATATCTACATTTATCTTTGACAGCAGATATCAAGTGAGGGTCTCATTGATGAAGAAATTAATCGGCGTACAAAACTTGCCTGGAGAGCTTTTGGAAGAAACAGCATAATTTTCAAGAGCAATATACCATTATGTCTTAAAAGAAAAGTGTTTGATCAATGCATCCTTCCAGTGCTTACGTATGGAGCAGAGACGTAGACCTTAACTAAAAGAGACATGCAAAGGCTGCAGACAACTCAAAGCAGCGTGGAGAGGTGCATGCTTGGTGTAACCAGGTGAGATAAGAAGAGGAACTCGTGGATCAGAAAAATTACAGGAGTGGAAGACATCATGGTCAGAGTTAAATCGCTGAAAGGGCAATGGGCTGGACATACTGCCAGAAGGACAGACCATCGATGGACAGCCGAAAATTTAGATTGGATTCACAAGGACAGGAAAAGACCCAGAAGACCACATGGGAGATGGGTGGATGAAATTCGAAAGAATGCGGGAGTAACATGGAGGAGACTGGCACAAGACAGACCGTTGTGGAAGAGGGTTGGAGAGACCTTCGTCCAGCAGTGGATTGATAATGGTTGACGATTATGATATATATATATATACAGTATATATATATATACGTTTATCTTGGACAGGAGATATCAATATATATATATAAGGCGTTGTACTACGGCTAGCGGTATTTTCTTCCACTCGGCTTGGAGAAGACAGGTCAGTTCCTTCACCGATTTCGGACGGTGGGGGCACCCCTTAGGTCTACGCTCCAACTCGTCCCAGATGTGCTCGATAGGGTTAAGGTCCGGGCTCTGCGCAGGCCAGTTCATTCGATCAACCCCATTGTCACCATACCAAGCCATGGTGGACCTCGCAACATGACAGGTGGCATTGTCATCCTGAAAGTAATATGGGTCCACCCCGTAAAACTGCCACAACGTAGGAAGCGCATGGTCATCCAAAATGGTGCAGTAGGTCTCGGTGTTGAGTCTACCAGGAATTGCGAACAAGGGTCACGTGCCATACCAGGAGAAACACCACCCCCATAGCATAATTCCACCGCCGCCGAACTTCACAATTGGCATAATACATTCCGGCAGGAGGCGTTCTCCAGGCAGACGCCACACCCAGACCCTGCCATCCGAACGGTAGAGGGTGAACCTTGATTCGTCGCTCCAGAGAACCTGTTTCCACTGTTCAACGGTCCATTGTCGACGTTCTTTGCACCACGTTAGCCGAGCAGCGCTATTGGACTTGGTGATCAAAGGCTTGTGGGCGACAGCACGTCCATGATAACCGAGCAGATGGGCTTCCTTACGGATGGTATTCATCGAAAGAGCACTCCCGGATGCCTGTTGAAACTCCTCGCGGATGTGGCCCATCGATTTAGAGCGGTTCTTCCGAATTTCTCCGGCCAGCACCCGTCGGTCTCTAACTCCCAGTTTTGTGGGTCTGCCGGGTCGGGGCACATTCCGACAGTCACCTCTCATCTTCCACTTGCCAATCACGTAGGCCACTGTAGATTTTGGGTACTTCAACTCGCTGGATATGTCACGTATGGATCGGCCATTTCTGTGATACCCGACGATTACACCTTTCTCGAAATCAGAGAGCTCCGAACTGTGTGGCATCTTGCATGCGACTGGTTGCGTTGTTGTTTCCCACACGATATTTAACGGCGGCGGCCGTGACGTGTATCAGGACCGCAGATATCGTCGATTGCAGGGGTATCCAATTACTTGTTGGTAGATAGTGTGTATATATATATATATATAGAGAGAGAGAGAGAGAGAGAGACAGAGAGAGAGAGATCAAAATTAGTAATCAAAGCGTTATAGCAAACAACTATTATTTACAGGTTTCACATAAATTTACATGACACCACTTAAAAAAAAAAAAATATATATATATATATATATATATATACACTGCTGGACAATTGCTAAGGACGGATCATAAACGGCTATATAGCGCATAAAAAGGTAAGTGTGGTTGGATGCCAAGTGAAATAAAATAATGTCAGAATGCCAGGACATTAAAAGAAAGACAATTTATTGTGCTCTGAAATCCAGAAGGCTTTGGAACGTGTTCAAGGGACAAACAGGCCATTTTGTGCAGAATACGTAAACGTGAAAAAAATGCAGTTACCGTCCGCAGACGTTCCAGCGTAAGATGTCAATACGGGATATGGCCACCATGGAGGGCGATGCAAGATTCCACACGTCGTGTCATGCTTTGCACAACAATATCAAGCAGCTGTTGGGGTAATTTATCCCATTCCTCTGTCAGTGCACGGATGAGGGTGTCCTTGTTTATTGGAGGGCATTGGCGACCAGCAAGACTCCTCCCCAAAGCATCGCACACATTTTCAATCGGATTCAGATCTGGAGAAGTGCTGGCCATACGAGGCGTTGAATATCCTCGCTCTCAAGACACTCCTGGACAGCGACTGTTCGATGACATGTTGCGTTGTCGTCCATGAAAATGAATCTATCACCGACAGCACCACGGAACTTGCGAACATGAGGTAGCAGAACATCATTAATGTATCGTTGGCCAGTCATAGTCCCAGTTGGAAGCACATAGAGGGACGTACGGCCATTGATCATGATGCCAGCCCATACCATGACACTACATGTCGGATATCGGTCCCTTTCCTGTATATTTGCTGGACAATATGCAGTACCACTATCACGCCAGATCAGTTGTCGTCGACAATCAGACGATAGACTGTATCTACTCTCATCTGAGAAGAGGACAGCAGACCAGTCGTTATCAGTCCAATTGCGATGTTGATGGCACCATTGCTAACGGGCGGTACGGTGACGTCTGGACAATGGGATGCACACAACAGGACGGCGGGCGTATAGTCCTCCTTCATGCAAACGTCTGGCGACAGTTTTTCGGGAGATCCGCTTGCCAGTAGCAGCCATAAACTGATTTGCTACCTCACTAGCTGTGCTGCGCCAGTGTCTTTTTGTAGATAGCACTATGTACCGATCTTCTGCAGGTGTCGTACTGCGAACACGACCTCCCCCGTGACGTTTGCTACACTCTCCATTTGTTTGAAATGATTTCCAAAGCCTTGAAACAACACTGTGGCTGACGTCGAACTCCCTGGCAACATCTGTTATTTTTCGCCCTTCTTCAATCTTGCCAATAATACGGCCACGCGTAAAATCATCTAAGTGATGTCGGGAAGACATACTGAAAATTGCAAGTTCGTCAATTGATTCTTTCCCTTTCAACTTTGCGTTTGAACAACAACGGTCAATACGCGTGAAATCCTTTATATCTCTTATCAGCGCTATGACGTCACGAACAAGTTCGGCAATCCAAAATTTGCATACGCACAATACGTCTTACTGTATCCCGAACTTATGCTAATTTCCACATTTTCCTGCCTTCCATTTTATGGTTGCTATCGTTGCTATTGTCATCCGTCCTTAGCAATTGTCCGGCAGTGTATATTGCGAACAAGTAGTTTTAAGAATGTCCCAATGCATTTCCCCCTTTAAAACAATGTTACCTTTCTCTTTCCCGCATGGTTGGCTTCTATTAGAACATTTACTGTCGCTACTAATGTTTCAACAACCAAAATGTTAGAAATGCAAAACAAGTAAGTTACGCACGCAAAGAGCTCAGGAGAATTAATTCCACTCCTGTCATCGTGCGGAGACACACGGTTACAAAAATATGCTAGGAAAGAGCAAGCTTTTTACTTGCAAAAAAAATTTGGTTTGACTAAGTAATACGTAAGCGACCATTTCTTTTTTCAGCTCCCTTTAGTCTCTTAAAATAAAGAGAGAGCCTTAACAAACTCAAGATCTTCTACTGAAATGACACGAGGGAAAAGCAGCGTAGTAAAGAAACCGACACAGTGGGATGCTGAATGGAATCATAATGAAATTTCGAGTAAAAAAGGAAGTGTGCTACCGCTCAAAATCCGAATACCCCATAGGAATACAAAATAGGGGGACACGCCCCTGTGTTTTATATGCTCAAAAATTGGAAAGATTTCTAGTGAAGCCTTTGTGCATATTTTTAATCCTCGCCTTATCATTGCATTATCTGTGCAATGCTTCTTGTTCAGTAAAGCTGGGGTTTTTTTATCTATCTGTAAAAATACGCACCCATTTTGAAAGTGATCACCGTCGACAGGATTAATAGCAGTACGAATGGGGCACCCCAGAGTGTTCTCGCGGAATCATTGTTATTCAAGTCAAGCAAAGAGTTCCGTGAAGAACAAAGTTGTGTTTCATGAACTACACTGAATGGGCATATTCACGTCGATAACAATATGCAAAGCAGGAGTATTGCGTTCAGTTACGTGGGCAGCTGAAACTGTCAATGCCTATATATAGAGAGCAGGTCTCTACGCATTATAAACCAGTCATCGAAAACTAATCATGGGTAAAGGTAGCTAAGTGAGTTTGACCGTAGCCAGTAGTAGCTGCGAAGAAGGCTGGTTGTTCACTCACGGCAACTGCTGAACCGTTAAGATTTCCACGTGAGACCGTCGCACGTGTATGCAGAGATTACGTGAAATACGGCAAAACTTCTAACTAACAGGAGAAACGTGTAACTGACTCTCGAGGTGAGCGCAGACTGTTCCGCATCGTTACAAGGAATCTCACGGCTTCCTCGAAGTAGATAACTACGGAATTTAATGAGTGCGTATCCACAAACTTGTATACACAAAGATTATCTGTCGTACCATGGAAAAAAATAAGCTATGGCAGTCGACTTCCACATCGTGTCACCTTGTTGACTGCAAAGGCCAGAGAGATCCGGCTGCAGCTTGTTAAGGCCTATCGCAACTGGAGTGCGGATGAGTGGAAACATGTCATCTTGTCTGATGAATCACGATTTCAGCTCTTTCATGCTGATGGAAGGATACATGTGTGGCCCAAACCACACGAAGCGACGAACTCAGCTTGCCAAGGTGGAATCATACAGGAAAGTGGAGACGGTGTAACAGTTTGTGGTGCTTTTACATGGAGCTTCTTGGCGCCCCTTGTACTCGTCGAAACCTCTCTGTCACGGCCACAAGGTATGTGAAGATCCTCGCCGACCATGTGCACCTGTTCGTAACGATTCTCTTTCGGCATCATGGCGCCATCTTTCGTCAGGACAATGCTATACCTTATACTTTCCGAGTGGCGACCAAATGGCCCCAGGAGCATTCAAGTGAGTTTACCAAATTCGAATGGGATGGGTAGTTTACCACATCCGAATGAATGTCGCTCAAATGTGGTAAACTCCCCTCAATCGCCGGAGCTCAACCATATCGAAAATTTGTGGGACTAATTGGAAAGGTCCGTTTAAGCCCACCAACACCAACCAGCAACTGTGGATACGACAGGGGATCTTGACTTAATGGACAGCAATACCACCTCCGTGTTTTCAACACCTCATTGCGTCTTTACTAAGATGTCTGGCTGCTGTTGTGAGAGCAAAGGTGGAGCGACACGCTATTTGTCAGGTGTATGTAATGATTTGTTCGTTCAGTTTATATGAAAAAATAAATAAAAAGATCTTGCGGCTAAAGAGCATAGAGATTTTTAAGATGTATAACAGAAGATCATAATCGCTCAGTTCAGTTATTTCTATTGTGGCCAAACAGCCTCCAGGAGAGACCCTTCTCGTCACTAGCTTTGGTGTCTCTCCGATCTCCTTGATCTGTTTATCTTCAGCGTCATGCCACCTATCATTATGGACTGTGGCATAAACTTTTATGTAAATGAGCGTTGCATTAGTTTGGGAAAATAAATTATTGCTAAAAGTTTCAGCAATTCGTTTTCACAATCGAAACGGAATAAGTATCACAACTCTGACCGGGGATTTGTCCTATTCAAGTCCTAGCCAAGGACCTAAGAATCTACCAAATGCCGAAGCAAAACGCATGATATTCCAAGTAGTGCAGTTTTTGGAAACTAGCTGATGTCATTTGGAATATGTAGGACGAACCTTTATATGTGTTGTTGCAATTGCTTTTGTATTACTCTTGGAGCCCGTCACAATTGATATTGTTTATGGTTTCTCGTTCCACAGAAGCTGAATAACTATTCCTAGATCTATGTATTAGGTGACTTTTTCACATTCTTTTTTTTTTTTGTCTATCCTGATATACCCAGAAATTGCCACATCTATACTACGTACTTTCTTTCCACTACGGTAATGTAAAGCATTTTGTGCGTTCTGTGTCTGGATTTAAAGTTGCATAATATTTTAATAACGTTTTCGGGTGTGTATTCCCATGATTTCATGCAAGTTCAAAAACCATATTTTTCCATCCAGTGTGACGTACCTGCCAGCAGGACGCACACGACATAAAGGCACATAGCAATCAGAATAGACGTCTGCGTAGCTCAGTTGGTAGAGCGACTTGTTCCAGAATAAGCGGACTCGGGTTCGAATCCCGGAGTAGACCAAAAATGACGGAGAAATTTACTTCGTTATAATGGCGCCCGAACTATCCGGTTGACCCGACCGTTCAAAATCTCGCATTGGTGTGATGTTATTTCCACACCGCGAGATAGAAAAAATCAGAGAATTCCTTCTCCAGCGCTTCGAAAAAAAAAAAAGATTGACTGGGAGTTCTCAAGTGCACGTTCTACAGTGGATGGCTGCCTGCAACGATTCATGGTCACAGCTGATCCGTGAGCCATGCCCCCGGCCCTCTTTCGGGGGGGGGAGGAGATGTGACGTACCTGCCAGCAGGACGCACACGACATAAAGGCACATAGCAATCAGAATAAACGTCAGCGTAGCTCAATTGGTAGAGCGACTTATTCCGGAATGAGGGGATCCGGGTTCGAATCCTGGCGTGGACAGAAATGACGGAGAAATTTACTTCGTTACACCAGCACCAGTCTACAGCGGCTTGATCGTGTCTTTTATTCTGTATTCAGTTTGAGGAATTTTTGCTGCCTACACAAATCGGGTGATCCTCTATTTCTTCTTTGTTCCTGACATAATCCACATTCGTTGTTGTATCCTGCCTTTGCTATTTTGTCTTTATTACATTAGTTGGCAGTGTTTGTTTCTGGGCAGGCAAAATCAGTCCCTCTGTTTCTCTCCTTTGAAAGCCATTCTGAAGCCACAGCTGGATCTTTCTCTTGCCAAATTTTTGTTCTATCAGGTAATCCCAAAAATACTGTAGTTATTTCAACGTGCGAAGAAAAGAAAGAAAAACGTACCTGGAGCAGATGTTTTAATCCATATAATAAGTGCCCCCGGTAGTTACAACCCTCTCCCATCGATCGGCAAGGTTTTGAATCCCTTGTCGAATTCCATGGGTTTCGATGCAAAAAAGGCAGAAAGGGTTCGCCGTACCTCCTCCACATTTCGAAGTGCAGTCCCAGCAAGATGGTTTTGAAGGCTGCGAAAGAGGTGGTAGTCGGATGGGGCGATGTCAGGGGAATATGCTGGATGCGGAAGTTTCTCACATCCAAAGTCCTGCAACGTGGCACTGGTCATTTTTGATGTGTGTGGTTTTGCGTTTTCCTTCTGCAGCCGCACGCCTTTACGATTCACGAGTGATGGACATTTATCCTGCAAAGCAGTGCGTAGACGCTGCAGATTCTGACAGTAGACCTCCCCTGTAATGGTTTTGTTGGGTGGAAGCAGCTCGTAATGGATTATGCCTTGCATATCCCTCCACACAGACATCAAAACCTTTTGTGGGAAACTTCCTGGTTTCGCCACTGCTGCAGACTCATTCCCTTTGGGAAGCCACTGTCTTTTACGCATAATGTTGTGATAAACAATCCATTTTTCATCGCCCGTGACAATTGTGTGTAAAAACGGCTCCCTTTTTTCACGGGAGAGCAAAGAAGTGCAAATATCCACACGCTGTTGCAACTGTTGTGGAGTGAGATCATGGGGTACCCACTTATCCAGTTTCGACACATAACCGAGGCCCTGCAGATGCCGGTGAACAGTGTAATGGGTTGAATGAACAAGTGTGGCCAATTCCTCGACTGTTGCCTGCGGATTTCCCTCAACAGCGACTTTCAGCACGTCGTTATCCAGCTCAACAGGCCGTCCGAGTCGCTGCATATCCTTGAGGCTGGTGTCCCCCCTTCGAAATTTCTGGAAACAGCGTTAACATTTCGTTACCTCCAGGGTACCCGGCCCATATACGGCATTGATGTTTCGTGTTGCTACCGTCGCTGAATGTCGATGGTGGAGCTCATACAGCATGATGTGCCTAATGTGGTCTTCTGACACTGCCATTTCCTACGTGGTTTAAGTACGCAACAACTGCACCTAGAACTCCCGTTTGCGGTCTCAAGTGACTTGAAGGTCTGCTCGCGTGATCCCTCTTATACTCACCGTGGTCGACGTCATAGTCTGGGCACAAGGGGGGGGATTCACTACTGTTGGGCTTGGGCAAAACGACATTACTTCTGGAATGACCTAATATATCTTTCAGATTTGTCCATGTAACACTTTGCTTTTCTAATTTCCTGTTCTTTAACGGCATTCCTTGTTGCTCTTTGGATTCTGTTGTACTCAGTATATTTTCTTTGCAAACTTGCATCAGAATTGCCAATGTGGTTTTTTTTTTATGTCATCGTTTAACCCTCTTTCCTCCTCTACCGATTGCTCCACTTGCGAGAATCTAAGCCATTCGCATTTCCCGGGAAGGTTAAATCCGTGTATATTGCTACGAGAATGTAAAGTGTGATTCAAAGTTAAGAATTTTTGAGTTTCATGATCCAGTTATTTTAGGATACCGGACGTATGTACTTCCAAATCAATTTGTATCCAATCTATTTTAACAGCTGTATATCTGATTCAGGAGCGCCATCAGTACTAAATATCCTATCCATGTACTGAGACGACTTGTCATACTCATTCGCTCTTTTAATAATACGATTACCTGTGGCTTTTATTGATTAGAGAAAGGCTTTTCATTCCGTGAAACCATCAGAGGTTGTGAAGCCTTTGAAATCCTGAGGAGCTGAAGATGCCCACATTAATATTATTTATAACATCTATTAAAATATAAGTGCAAAGGTTCGACTATTCGAGGATACAGGATATATCAAATTTGGAAAGGAAGTGAGACACAAGGTGAAAATATACCTCCTAAACTCTTCAATACCACATTGAGCAAAGTCTTTCAATTATTGAACAGGGAAGAAAAGGGAAAAGATTGATGGAGATATTTTAACACAATTTCGTTTTGCTGAAGACGGTCATTTTTCCAAGTACCCCCTTCAACTCCAGAGTATGATCCAGGAACTTGTCGACGAAAGTAAAGGGGATTGAAGATGAACCTACAGGTGGAAAATAGCTGTTCAATGCTTATACAAGAACTAAAGATTTAGCAATTGATGTGGGAAATCCACAGGTAGCCGATACCTACATTTACTTTGGATAACAGATGTCAAGCTAGGACCGCATCAAAGAAGAATTTAAGAGGTGTATAAAATATGGTTGAAGAGCGTTTGAAAGAAATAGTACAATTTTTAGGAGCAATTTACCATTATGTCTTAAAAGGAAAATGTTTAATCAATGCATTCTCCCAGTTCTTACTTATGGATCAGAGACATGGACATTAACTAAAAAAGACAAGCAGTGGTGGAGGATAACTCAAAGAAGAGTGGAAAGATGACTCAAAGAAGAATGGAGAGATACATGTATGGTGTAACCAAGAGAGATAGGAAAAGGAACTCATGGATCAAGAAAATGAAAAGAGTGGATGGCATTATGATCAGAGTTAAGACACTCGAGGGGAATGGGATCGACATATTTCTAGAAGAATTCACAACGGTCGACAAGTGAAATATTAGATTGGATACCAAGTGACCGGATAAGACACAGAAGACCACATGGGAGACAGATGAATGAAATTCGAATACATGCCGGAATGACTTGGAATAAAATGGCCTAAGAAAGAGAGTTATGAAAAAGCCTTGGAGTAACGTTCATCCAGCAAATGGATTGAGAACGATTGAGGGAAAGGATGATGATATCTGATTACGGGGATTACTCATATATTTATGGCTTTTAAAGTATTACTGCGATTTCATTTAGCTTTGGTTTCAAAATATTTGCAAAGCTTCTCATGCACTCCGAGCTAGACATTTTTTCTTGCTTTGGTTTGCTCGTAAAGAATACCATCTGTTTCAAGGAATTTCTGATTTGGTATGTCTTTTTGTGATACGCTTTCCTTGTTCTGATATTTTGTGATTGGATTCCTTCAGAAAGTGTTAGTTTTCATCAGACACTGTCTGAAGTTGCAAATTTGTCAAGTCCAAATTGTGTAGAGATGTCCTTTTTGAAAATTCTGAACGTACTGTTCGATGACTCTCATTTTAGGTGCCACATAATAAGATTTCAGATCGCTCATGAAACGCAAAAGACATCTTTTTTTCTCTTTACTTTGACAGCTCATATCCCGGGAATATTTCTTTCGAAAGTTTTATCAAGGGAATCACTGCAACAATGAACGTGAAAGTTTTTTGACGTATATATCTCTAATTTAAACTTCCTTTTGAGTTTGTTTCTTATGTGAATTTCGTTACTTCCGAGTTAAAGATTTTCTAACTGAACGGCACACTACTTGCCGAACAATTTGAACGTTTAGGTAATGCTGACAGTGAAAAATAAAAAGCTAAGACGAGTGTGTTGTAGGGTGGAGGGACGAAAAACGAGTAGAATAGATGTATTTTGTAATGAGCGGAGCTTATCGAAATAGTCTGGAGATTGCTATGTTTGTGAAAAATACATGAGTTGCTGTTAAATGACATCTAATGATTTCTGACTTGATGATTGTCAACAAAAACCGTATTTGTGGCTACAACTTCGTAGTCAATAAAACCAATGAAAGTTTACGTAAGTGCTGATTCTTTTCATTCCAGCTGTGTTCAACGAATAATTAGCTAAGAACATTAATCAAGTAATTAACTACATCAGAGGTTAAAAACATTACAGGTGATAAAGCATCATTCTAAAATATTACTCTCTTGACCTCTGTGTTCCCAAGCTCTTCTCTAAAAAAACAAATGGGATTTCCATGAAGACAGTAGGGGGGGGGGGGTTATGGTCTACTGGTCGGTCGACATTCGTAACTGCTACGGAAAAGTGTCAGGATCGATCCTGGGAGGGTTGGAACTCTGGAACCACTAATTATCTGCCGTGAGTCGGATGGGCTCGTTAATTCGTCGTACCCGGGTACTAGCCTCCCGGTTATAAATTAGGGCGTCTTCCTTCCACTTCCTACCTCGTTACCATACCACTGTAGCACAAATCTCCTACCTTCCTACTTCTAAGAGATTTTAAGACCTGGGGTCAGACACTCCCTTCCTAGGATCCTCTACATAAATCTCAAATCTTACGAAGACGTGTCCGCCCCGGTGGCGTAGTGGTCTAAGCGTTGGCCTCTGACCGTATATCCGCGATGGAATCCCATGAGGCATGGATGCTCTGTTTGCCTTATGGCACTGGCTCTCTCCCTTCCCTGGAACTAGTGGCCTTAAATTAGGAACGGGTGAATGCTTTTAGTCCATCGGGTTGCCCAGGGTATTCGTTAATCCCCAAACAAAACAAACAAAAGAGACGTGGATGCTGCTTAGAATTTTTTTGTTATTACTGATTCAAACATTTTGAAATCCAGCTGTATATATAGGAGCAAATCAAAGCTTTCTGGGCGTCAGTCATGCCACATGCAAATTCATTTTTCGTCTTTTTGAATTTATGGGAATAGTTTTGTCTATCCGTCGTTCCTTTTGAACTCTTCCAGTTGTATTTCCGTTCTCTAAGAAAAGTCATATTTACTAATAAATATTCATAAACCTTGATCTAAGAGTTCAGTGTATAACTTGAAGATTGTTGGTGAACAGCTTATCAGACGAAAATTATTCGTAGTATTTCCTTTTTTCTGTCTTTCAAAATTAGAATGTTCTTCCAGTTGTTATCCATTCTTTTAATATAGTCGTTACATACATACATTTCATTAAGCTGTTATCTGAGATTCAGAGGTTAGCTCCTCAAAGAAAGACCATCTGCCAAAGTAAACATTTATCTGCTGGAACTAAAATTTACTTAAAGTTGGTGTATTAAACGTCTCCATTTACAACGATCTCGGCATACAGCTCGAGCTTCATTAACATCCATCACACGCAGCACACAAGACCTTCTGTACTTCACACTCATAATGTTTTTCTCATGCAGGCATTCTTGAATCTGGCATTCCCGTAATTTCCTTTGCCTTTCTAAACCTTTCTTTCACGCTACTTGGTCTGAATAAATTCTCTTAGTAAGCACCTCATCACTCATTCTTTCAACATGGCCAAACCACCCAAGAATATTGGTCTCCACCTTACTAATAACATTTTGCCTCGCATTACAACATCTGCAACACATCTTCATTCCTCACATGGTCAGAGCGTGTCTTACCACAATCCCCCCCCCCCGTAAGTAACGCATCTCCCCAGCACACAAACGACTCCTATATCTTTTCTGTAGTACCCAGGGTTTACTGCCGTACATCAGAGTACGAACAATTACACTTTCATACACAGCCATTTGGGACTTCCTTGAGCATCATTCCTGTGAAATCCTCCTAAAGCAGCTATGACTTCCAACGAAGAATTCACTCACCTACTAATTTCGCCATCTAATTTGTTCTCTCTGTCAAACATACACTATGTTGACAAAAGTCAGCGGATCCCCTTTCAAATGCAAATGAACGGATCTGCTGCGTTGTTAAGATGCGCGGTATATCTGCAAACGGTATAAAAACAAGCCTGCAGCTGACCGCGATCACATCGCACTGTGAGGTTGAGTGAAAATGTCGCGGCGGGAGAAAACTGACTTTGAGAAAGGAAAGATTGTTCGGTGTTATATTAGTGGGTTGTCTATAAGAGAAACCGAGAGGCGTTTAAACATACCCAAGTAAACTGTTTTGGATGTACTGAATAAGTGGAAGATACATCGCGTGCCTGAAGCAGAAAAACGTACCGGCAGACCAAAGAAAATCAGTGACAGAGGACGTCGAAGCCTCAGGAGAGTCGTTACAGCTAATCGACGGAGTACTGCACCAGACCTTAGTGTACAGGTGAGTAAAAATGCTGGGACCTCTGTATGTACACTCACCATTCGCAGAGAACTTCATTCCATGTGTCACCGTGGTCGTGCGGCTGCTCATAAGCCTTTCATCTCCACTAGGAATGCTACTCGTCGTTTAGTATTGTGTAAAGAACATTTTTCGTGGGCCATAGATCAATGGAAACTGGTCCTATGGACTGATGAATCCAGATACTCAATCCATCAGTCTGATGGCCGTGTGTGGGTATGGCGGCAGCCAGGGGAACGCCATTTACCACAATGTACTGTTCCTACGGTCAAGTTTGGAGCTGGCAGTATACTCGTGTGGGGGTGTTTTTCGTGGTATGGTCCCGGCCCATTGGTTATCGTGGACAAACCTGTAAACCAGCACGTCTACCTCGATATTCTGGACAATTATGCCCTACCAACTCTGTGGCAATACTATGGAACCGATCCTTGTTGGTACCAGCAGGATAATGCATCGAGCCATAAAGCAAGGACTGTTACGGTATGGGTTGACGATAATTCCGCATCGTGTGTGGACTGGCCAGCTCAGAGCCCTGATCTTAATCCCATATGGGATAAATTATAGCGCCGTATAAGAAGTTTGGAACCAAGGCTTACTACTAAGCAACAGTTAGCGGCAGCATTATGTACTGAATGGAAGCGCATACCTGTCACTGTGTTGTCGAAAGCATGTCTTGAAGGGTCAGTGCATGCATTAAGGCCAAAGGTGGACCGACACCATTCTAATGTATGTCATTAAATGCTATGCTATGTTGTGTTTCTCCTCTAGGTGTCCGGTGACTTTTGTCAATATAGTGCATTTCCCAAATATACAAACTCATTCACCTGGTCAACCTCTGTGCCATTTAGACTTGTCTTGCATTCAGTACTAACAGGTATAACGAAGTAAATTTCTCCGTCATTTTTGTCCACGCCGGGGCTCGGACCCGGGTCCCCTCGTTCCGGAATAGGTCACTCTACCAATTGAGCTACGCGGACGTTCGTTCTGACTGCTATCTGCCTTTATGTCGTGTGCGTCCTGCTGGCAGGTGGGAAAGGAGTATATTAAATCTTCAACAAGTGAGTTGTGCAAGAGACTTTCTGTGCCACCCATTTTAAGGGGCTATGTCTTGGGTGTATAGCGTCAGACGAGTTGAAAACAGGCCATCTACTCCTTGGCAAAAAGAGAATGGGTGGGGTTCACGTACATATAAATGTATTTTAATTGCAGAGAGGGATAGAAGAGTAATGGAATGGGGATGTCGTCGGATGGGAAACAGATGATAACAATTTCTGGTGTTGTGTCCATTTCCCCTTTCATCCTCCAAGTGAGCGTTGCATTGGGAGGATCGGTGCTGCATTTGTTTCGTGTGTGCTGTGTAATTAAACATCGGTCAGTCCCACGTGGCCGTCAAGTTGAATATACATGAAAGACTTAATTGATCATAGTGTACTAATACAGCTAATAAATTAAATCTTTCAAGTATATCCAACTGTTATGGATATGTGATAATAGCGTATATGCATATTATCACATATGTATGTTTTTCCGTGGTAGGAATTTTCACCCAATAACGGATTTAGTGAGCACCCGAATTTGACGAGGGTTTCAGTCTGTCCCAAGCTCCCGCTTATAAGCGGGTTTTATTGCATTTAACTTTCCCTTTTTGTAGCTTTCTCTAATGAGAATTTTGTTTATCTCTCGACTAGACTTTCGAAAGTTTCTTTAGATGTGGCAGCACTGGCAGTCTGTCAAGGTCAAGCAGCAGATGAAAATCGACAAGCGCTGTTTGTTTATCTGATATGTAGAAAGAGATTATCAGCATTATAATCACTTACTAAATTTGTTACATATTCTGCTTGTTTTAAGTTCGTAATGAGCCTTTTATGACCTAACTAAACGACGAAATCCTCGAAAGGTTCAGCGCTCTTCCGGCTGGAAAAAAAAGCTGGAGTAGGATGCCGTGATAGGAGAGATCTTAAAGAAAACTTTTGGAATTTGAAAAAAAAAATGGTTTTAGAATTATATGCTTTCCTGTTAAGAGGGTGAAGTTTTAAGCTGCCCTACATACTGTACTTGTTGTCTTACACCGAAGAGAGTATGTACTGTTTTCATTATTTGTAGTTGCGTTTAGTTGAAGTTGCTATTGACTTAGTGTCCTGAATTAACTTGTTGAACATACAGGGATTACACAAAATAATGTGAACACTTGGAAAATAGGCGATGTGTCTTTATTAATAAGGTGTTGGACCAACATTTGCGTTTAATACAGCTTCTAACCTTCTTGGAATAGATTCATACAGCTTTTGAATAGTCTCCAGCGAAATGTTGTACCATTCGTCGATCAGAACAGCAGCAAATTGCTTCAGAGATGTTGGAGGAGGGAATTTGTTTCTCAGTCTGCTCTCCAAAATTGTCCACAGTGGTTCGATGATATTCAAGTCAAATGATTGAGTTGGCCAGGGCAGATGTTGAAGTTCATCTCCAATGAGATAGACAACCTGCAATATTCATTGAATCTCTTGGCGTACGCTCCAATAAATTGCCAACAGCAGAAACTCAAAAGAAATGTTACATAGAGGTAGAGCTCTACTATATTGTTCGTTGAAGTTAATTTACACTGCTCAAAATAATTATGGAAGCATGTGACTTTGGCGACATTATGCAAGTCAATCGTGTGATATCTTACCGAAACGTGGAAAACGAAAGTCGAGTGTGACGTAGACTGCCGAATCATGCATATCCGTATGCGAATTAGCGTCTGTGAAGAATGCATAAATCATAAACTGGGATAAAAACGAAGGTTTTCCTGGAGTTTCCTTATTCGGCTGCGTTTATCGTGACTTTTTGTTTCTTGAAGTCCTCAGTTCGAACGATGTCTCAACAGCATTATTTATCAAGATCAACGGCGTGGAGAGCTATTAGCAGACTGGAAGTGGGTCAGACATAGCGGGTGGCAGCGGAAGCCATTGGAGTGTCACGAAGTGAGATTTCCCGATTGTTGACACGATTCCAGGATACGGGAAGTGTTCGAAGGAGGCAAGGCCAAGGCCATCCACGAGCAACTACATAAAGGGACGACCGTTATCTATTGTTAATAGCCAGTCTGACATACGGCAAAATGTTAATCAGCTCCAGCGAGAGCTTCTCGTGTCAACGGGACGCAGGTTGTCAATTCAAACTACCCACAATCGCCTTCACCAAGATGGCCTTATATGCTCGAAGACCAGTGGTGTGTGTTCCTTTAACCGCACAACACCACTGAATCACACCATTGAATCTCGAGATTCTCTGACGAGTCGAGATTGTCTGGAGTCTGACAATCGACGAGTTCTTATCTGGAGAAACCCTGCGCGCTAAATAACTCAGTTTTTATCTAGGAAACATCACATTACGACAGACACGGATTGATGGTCTGGGCAAGCATAAGTATCGGTGGATGTACGAATCTGTACGTCATCCGAAACAGTAGTTTGACGGCCTAGATTATCAGACCTATTGTCATGCCTTATGCTGCAGCAGTCGGCGATTTGTTCTTTTTCATGGCCGATAACGATTGACCCAATAGATCTCGGCTAGTGGACAATATGCCTTTAAGAGGAGGGAATCGAGCGTGTGGAGTGGCCAACATGCTCACCTGACTTAAATCCAATTGAGCCTGCCTGGGACGCACTTGGCAGACGCACTGCATCTCGGCCTACACCTCCGTTGACTCTTCGTGAACTGGAGACTACCCTCATTGGGGAGTGGCGGGAATACCCACAAAACCTCGTCGATAACCTCATCTATTCCATGTCACACAGGTATGCAACGGTCTGAGCAGCTCGGGGGGACCACACACCCTACTAGAAGTCAGTAATCACCTTCAAACATTTTTTTTCTTGTTGTACAGATATGCATATTTTTGTATAGCACATCGCATCATGTGCGTTAAATAATATTGCATAAAAATTCTCTTATATGTTTTTCTTACCTATATTACTGAATATTGTACTGTTTCTTACATAAAAATGATATTTTACGTTCAACAACGTTAGTCGCACATGATTTTCCTTTCAATATCTATTAATTCCCTAATTCTTTTGAGCAGTGCAGCATTATTGAGTTAAACTGCGTAAGCGATATTTGATGTGTATCTGCAACGATGCCTTGATAAGTGTTACTGCATCCGAGTGCATAAATGAACTATTTTACAGCGAATGGAATGAAAATGGTGTCTACAAGAACCTGTAAGTTAGTTTTCAATCTCTAGTATTGGAGTTATTGGATCCTTAGGTTTCATGTTTAGTGGGAACTATTAAGCAAAAACACCACGCACATTATGAAAACCACATGAGCGATTTTCATTTGCTCTCTCATTTCGCGTGCACCGGTGTGCAGAAGAGCCAATGTCGTGTTCCCTTGGAAAGCAAATACTTTCCCGCTGCACTTTAACCCAGGGCGAGAAGCCAAACCCCCTCATGAGATACCAGGAATTAATGCGCACTTGGAAGCTAGAATACGTATTTGCTTAGTTTGATCCAATCCTTATCTAAATGACTTTTGTGTGTGCAAAACCATAGTAGACGGAACAACGGAAGGAATTAGGATCTAGGTCGCTACCGCATGTTTGCTTTGACTCATTGGTGATCATAAACATCGTGCGTTTTCAACGTTAAAGGAGTCGTAAATTTTCATCTCTTTCTGACAGGTCATTACATGTTTGTTGCTTTTAAATGCCAGATTCTGAATTTTCAAGCACCACAAATCCTAACAGAAGTATTAATGCAAATCCATTATATTATTAGTTACAACTAAATCATTATGCAGACACAGATTTAGTTTTAGAACAAAATTTTCGGATGTACGATAATATTTTTTCTTTGGTTTCTTTCCGAAAACAACCAGAAGGATAACACCCAATCATCTGGTGTAATGAGCTGGTCTTTTGAATCCTTTCCAACACACACACACACACACACACACGCACACACACACACACACACACACACACACACAAGAAAAAAAATCAAAACAGATTTTTGGCAAAAGAAAAGAACCAGCGAGAAAGAGATTGTGTTTATGCCAGGAGCGTCACTTGACCATTTCGGGGGATGGGGGAAGGGGTGAAGCCTATCAATCGGATCTGAAGCCCTCTCAGTAATGTGACAATCTGCAAATATTTTTTGTTTGTTTTGTTTAAGTGTTTAAGTAAAAAATAACTATCTATTTTATTCATTTATTTCCCAGTTAACAACATATACTACAAATCCTTGATAAAAGAGAAAGAAACAACGCAAATGAAAATCACATTATATTCTATTAAGAAACACATATATAAACACCCAAAGTACAACATAGCAGGGAACGAGGATAAAAGGCTAAAGTTAGAAAGCAAAATATCAAGTAATTTACATATTTTTCAACTTGTATGCACATAATTGCAATACAGTATAATTGAACTGAATGTAATTCAACTAAATGCATAATATTCCTTTAGTACACTTTAAAAACATGGAAAACTGGCAACTGATTTATAAAATGAGCATTAATATTAAAATACTGCGCATCTGCAAGAGCCCTAGGAATCAAAGTTAGCATACCCACGAGTTTGGTAACTATGTGTAGGATAACATATTTTTATTAGATTACAATGTTTATTGGCATAAACTCACTCAAGCATTAACAACATCAGTCGATAACCATACAGTTTCTCAAATATCAATAATTTATAACGGCTAAACAAAATCTATGCATTTTCCGATGGATTCAACAAACGAACAAATATTTTTTGTAAAGAAAAAAATCTGTTTTTAGTACTTTAAGTTGTCCTACTCCAAGCAAGTAGACAATAAGGCAAATAGGGATAAATCAAAGAATAGTAAAGTATTAATTTAATCTTTAGTCGTAATAGACTCGAAACTCTAGATATAACTCTTAATCGCGATTTCAACTTCCCGAAATAAATTCAACATGGTCATTCCAATTCGGATTTTCCTGAAACAAACTCCCAAAAACCTTACCCTTTCCTGAAAAACCAAAGGAATATCATTTAGAAACACTTCCGGAAGAGCCTCAACCTTTCTGCTAGAAAAAATATAATTTTTGTTTTAGTAATGATAAGAGTTAAAAAAATTACAACCATACCAAGTCTAATATTCCTGTTAAAGCCTGGTTAACACGAGGTATCAAGTCAGACATCGCATGACCGAAAAAAACAACAACACTGGTGTTATCAGCAAAAAAGGAGCATATACGCACTGGAAAGAACATAAAAAAAATATCATTAATGCTAATTAAGAATAATAATTGCCCTAGGACCTAGTCCTGTGGAACTCCAAAAAGAACAGTTTTAATACTAGAGCAAACATTACGAAATTGAACTTACTATTTCCTCCCAAAAAAACTAATTTTCAAAAAGTGTCCTCGCGACTCCCTGAATGGCAGTGTGTTCAAGCTTAGATATCACAGTATCATGACCAACAGTATCTAAGCACGAGATAAATCATAAAAAACTACCAAGACACCTAAGACTTCATCAATATTAATTTGTAAGTAATTAAAAACATCAAGAATAGCTCTCTCCATAGAACTACCACGACGGAATCCGTATTGCTTTCTATTTAGTAAATTATTACATTCAATATAAGATAACAACCGACTATAAATCAGCTTTTCAAAAATGTTAGCAAATTCAGAAATGGCAGATATAGGACTATAATTTAAAACATTAGTCCTTGATCCCTTTTTATGAATAACACTGACTACTGAGTTTTAGCAGTGTACGTAAAACACCCGTATGTAGAATGTTATAAGCGGAATTAAATAATTCTGAGTATACAAATTTCACTACCCGTGGGTGAACATCGTCAGGTCCAGCACACTTAAAAGGATCCAGTTAATCATCGACAATAAATCATCCTCAATAGGCTTAAGAAAAAATGAAGAAGGGGAAGATGGCAAGTAATCACTAACTTTTAGATCAAGTAAGTATATCAGAAATCATGTTACCTGATAGTTCAATAATATAATCATTAAAAAAATCAAGGACAGCAGCATCATTCGACAAGCGAAAAATAAATATAACATTATATATATATATATATATATATATATGTATATATATAGCAAAAACATACAGTATAAAGGAAAAAGCAAAAAACTAAGAACGAATTCGAAATTCCAAAGCGCCAGAGGCTGCGTAGAAGAAAGATCAAATAATACAAAAATGTGAAACTAAAGAGCAAATTTTGAACAAAGAGAAGAAAACAAAAATTTGGGGAACGAGATGTAGAACAACAATCACCACTTTCCAACCACCCAAAGCAGGCGAGCTTTAAACAATGGAAATCTAACGAACAGAAGAATGCAGGGAAGCATATTAATGACTGACTCTCTGTTGGCTTCGTCAAGGGCAAGCAATAAGAAAATCACTCATTAATCTGCTGAGACCAGAGAATTGTGGGGTTCTGCTATTTTAGTTTGCTATAAGGACCAATTAAATTTAGGGGTAAAATTGTCAAAATAAAAGGGATTTCTAAAAAACCCAAACCCAGCAAACTAAAACACGTTGCTCGACCACACAACAGCCAAGATAATTACACACAAAATAAAAAGAAAGGGAGCCAAGCACCCCCCCCCCCAAAAAAAAAAAACAGGTAAGAAGTTAATATTAAAAAAATCAAGAAAACCCCAACCAATGAAAGGTACTGAAAGGATATCTTTAAGCTTGTCACAGAAAAAGTGAAACCTTAATCCTGCCAGATAAAAAGAAAAACAAGAAACACCAGAAAAAAATATAAACAAAAATAAATTAAAACAAAAATAGCAACATTACAATTTTGAAAAAGAAAAGGAACCAAGCAACAAATTTAGGAAAAAAGGAAGTAAAAGTTGCACTAGGAGCAATTTACACTTGCAAATCCCGAGAGTGAACCAAATAACCAAGTTGCATGTCTCAGAATGGCAAGGTAAATGCCCAATACATACAGCAAAAAATTCTTTAAGAAAATAATACACACAGATGCTCGATGGGCGAGAGGTCGAGGGATCGCGCTAGCCACGAAAGCATCCGCACACAGCGTACAGCGTTCAGGCTGATCCGAGCGGTATGCGGCAGGGCGTTATCCTGTTGAAAAACGGCGTTTGGGATGCTCTGCAGATACGATAGTGCCACGGGCCATAGCACCTCATCAACATAGCGGCGTGCCGTCAATGTGCCCGTACTGCGTACCAGAGGTGAGCTACTGTTGGCGCTGATAGCACCCCACACCATGATTCCACGTTGTCGGGCCGTGTGGCACTCCACAATGGCGGAGGAATCCGCCCGTTGGCCACGTCGCCTCCAGAGTCTCACACGGCGATCATCCGTTGTGAGACAGAACCGCGATTCGTCGCTGAACGTCACACTGTTCCAGTCGGCACCCCACGCAGCTCTGGAGCGACACCACGCCAAGCGGTGACGACGATGGCTCGCTGTAAAGGGTAACCTTCGCAGCGGACGGCTGGACAGCAAACCAAACGCAGCCAATCTGTGCGACCTTGTCCGCGACGATATCAGGGCATCCACGCCTCCCCGTACATAACGCAAAATGTCGCCCGTTGTGGCCTGAGGGTCCGTTACGGCATGACGTCAGATGCGATGATCGGTGCGCTTGGACGTCCGTCTCCGTGGTTCGGTCCCCCTACGACGTTGGACAAGTCCTTCGTGGGACCACTGTCTCCAAATGCGACCGACGGTTGTGGCATCACGTTGCGTTTCTTCTGCAATACGACGCAAGGACCATCCGGCGCGGCGGTATGAAGGCCTACGATGAAACCTCTCGTGAACTCATCCATTTGACGAAATCGCATACGACGGCGTCTTAACGGCATTGGCACCCCTTGTTCGTTCTCCAGACACGGTTACAGCAGAACCACTCACTTCTCGCGGCCGTGAGGATGTCTCGACAGATGGCCTCGTTGTCCGCTTATATCCCCCGCGCGGTTTGTGCGATTGGCCTGCAAATGCGATCAGTTGCATAGCTTGTACGTGTGCACCCACCCTGCAATTTGCATGGCGCTGCGTTTACGTCTTCGTAGTGTGGCATTTTCTCTGTCAGGCAGTGTATAATACCATTCGTCCGATTTGGGTCTGGGTTCGAATATCGGTGAGGCATAGATGTTGCGTTTGTCTTACGGCACTAGCTTTCTTCATTCCCTGTAACCAGCGGCCCTAGGAACGGGCGACTGCTGATAGCCCATTGAGTTTGTCATGTACCATTGAGGTGACGAAAGAGTCCAAACAGCAAGCTGCTGCCGTAAGCCAAGGGAAAATAACTGGCTCCGAAGCTTCGAATCCAACCACTGTCAAAAAGCGCTTATTTTTCACATTGGCGCCCGAACTTGAAAAGTGAGGTTCGAAAATAATGTGTGACGTTTCTTCCACACACCGTCTGGAATTATTAAAAAATTCCTTCTTTTATAGTGAATTGTTCTTCAAGCATCGTGGTTTGGGGCGGATCCAAAACCTGCGATTTCGTGTACCAGCCTTTCTCAAGGGGGAAGGGGATTTATGAGACGTACCAACGGCAAGTTGCAGCAGTAAGCCTAGGTCGGTGTAGTTCAGAGGGGGGAGAATGACTTGCTCCGGAGCGAGAAGACGTGGTGTCGAAATCACCACCGGCAAAAGGGGCACTTATTTTCACGAGTTACTCACGGTGGTTATCAAACGTCCAAATAAAAAAGAAAAACAGACAACTTTGAATCGATCCCAGCCCGCCGCCCCGGTGGCGCAGTGGTCTAAGCGATGGCCTATGATCATTCGTCCGAACGGGGTCCGGGTTCGAATCCCGGTGAGGCATGGATGTTGTGTTTGTCTTACGGCACTGGCTCTCTCCCTTCCCTGGAACCAGTGACCCTAAATTAGGGACGGGCGACTGCTTATAGCCCATTGAGTTGCTCACGGTGGTCGTTAAACCTCCAATCAAAAAAAAAAAAAAATCCCAGCCCAAACCATAAAAGCGATAATTTAATTGCGCGTGTCATGTATGATGCTTCAAATGTGGCTATTTAATAAAACTTAAGTTCCAGTAGGTACTTTCAGCCCATTTATAATTTTCATACCGAAATACACTCTTTAAAATCAGCGGTGCTCCTTAAACTGTGGTGGGGAAAACTATTAAAATCTGATTTCCCTGTGTGTTCTCAGTTTCTGCTTTGCTCGTTGAGGTTGATATGACCAAAACAGAAGCCTCTGACCGCAGTCCGAACGTCTCTGAAAATCATGCTTGTCTCTTGCTCTGAAATGCGGAGGAGAAAAGGAGATAGGCGCAGTGGTCTAAGCGCATTGGCTTCTGATCATTCGCCCGTGATGGGGTACGGGTTCGAATCCCGGTGAGGCATTATTGATTTTTTATTAGAGGTTTAACGACTACCATGAGCAACTCAATGGGCTATAAGCAGTCGTCCGTCTCTAATTTTGGGCCACTGGTTCCAGAGAAGGGAGAGAGTCAGTGCCGTAAGACAAAGACAGCATCCATGCCTCACGAGATTCGAACCCAGACCCTGTTCGGACAAATTATCAGAAGCCATCACTTAAACCACTGCGCCACCGGGGCGGCCCCGGCGAGGCATGGATGTTGTGTTTGTCCTATGGCACTGGCCCCCTTCCTTTCCTGGAACCAGTTGCCCTAAATTAGAGGCGGGAGACTGCTTATAGTCCACTGAGTGACTCAAGGTAACCGCTAAACCTTCAATCAAAAAAAAAAAAAAAAAAAGGAAGAAAGAAAGAAAAAAGTGGATTCATCAAGTGAAGGCAGTTAGTTTGTGCTTGAAAACACCGAAGGAAGTAGTAAATTAGAATTCTAAATAATGCTTTATGGCCCTTAAGCGTTTGATATTTGTATTTTAAACTTCTGATGGCTGTAGCTTAAGCTTGCTTGATTCAGTTCTTAGCTAAGTGTTTTTAGATAACTTTGTAGAACGTATTGAAATTCCTTGACTAATTAAGTAACCACTAACGACCATACCGTAAAAGACTTACATAACAACTGAAACGTATGTATTCTTCTACTCACGGAAAAGTCAAGATAATCCACTGATACAATGTGGCTCACAAGTCTCCACGCAGGATTCAATCGAATGGCAGCAATTATCCATCACATCTAAACAAATATAATTTCCTTTGTGTGAACGCCTGAACGTTTGTCCCATTTTGTTGGCGCCTCCTGGTGCTTGCCTGCTTTAATTGTCGGATCTCTGCCTCAAACAATATACATTCTTATTGCTGTACTGTTCACTTTTGTAATGTTCATTATTGTAATCTTCATTGTTTCACGTTTGGAACACATCTGTTTCATTTTGACGAAACATTATTTCGTGTATTTTTGTGACACTCCATGTCAAGGTAAGATTCTCAAACAATAAAATATAGCCAGTCAGCACAGCGCACACGTGTACCATTTTGCTTTGTTGTTATAGCAACAAAAACCGAATTTGCACAGCTGCTGGTGTGACGTCATCTCATCCAAATCATTCTGACTTGACGTCAGAGACGCGCTACGTCGCACAATTAAAACAGTTTCAGTAACTCTAAACAGGAAAACGTTACTTCACGAAATTTGGTTCTACTTTGTCGTTCATAAACGACGTACAGAATTTTTCATTTAGCATACTATCGTACGAATTTTAATTTTAAGATTTCCCTTGCGAACGTAAAATGATTATTTTAAATTGTCAAACCACATTTAAGTCTAAAAATTGAGAGTTTCAATGCAGTAGGTAACAGTGTGTTATTATTTCATGCGTATACTGAAGAAATATAATTTGGGAACTTTCTTTTTCCTTAAACCACGAAATTCTCAGAATGCAACTAATCTTTTTTTTTTTTTTGCAGAATTTAACCAGGTATTCTTTTATTTATGTTTGTAAGAGAAAAAAAAAGAAAAGAAAAAATACTGTTTGTGCTTCTGCGCATTAACTAGCATAACATTTTAAGACTTGCAACTGCGCAATTTTAAGTTCACAAACAAAATGAAAATACCTAGTTATTAAAAAATTACTGCATATATCTTATTTTCCCCGTCATTATTGACATTCTTTCACCTAGTATGTATGTACCAAGCTTTAACTCTCGTTATATCAACGCTTCAGAATCTATTTGCGCCGCCCCGGTGGCGCAGTGGTCTAAGCGCTGGCTTATGACAATTCGTCCGTGAAGGGGTCAGTGTTGAAATCCCGGTGAGGCATGGATGTTGTGTTTGTTTTACGGCACTGATTCTCTCCCTTCCCTGGAACCAGTGACCTTAAATTAGGGACGGGCCACTGCTTATTGCCCATTGAGTTGCTCACAGTGGTCGTTAAACCTTCAATAAAAAAAATCTATTTGCAATCTCCTGACATCTGTAAAGTTTCACACTTCACATTCAACGTCGTTATTTTATTCTGCTGTGACCCACTATCAGCGTTGCAACAAAAGCTGTTCGGGGAAGTAACGTATCGTTGAGCTAAACAGGTTTAATCAAGAAGTAACTAAACTTGCATAAAAAAACAGAAACTAAAAAAAAAAAAAAAGCTTATTTAGAGTGTGAAAATATGTCTATTTGCCGGTGATGGGAATCGTACCTATATCTACATTCTCCGGAGTCGACTGTTCAACCGATTGAACAACGCTGATGAAGTTTATCACTGCAGCCTGGCCGTCTTTACATATGCGCTTCAGCTCTGAGGTTGGTACGTCACATATCTCCCCTCCCCTTGAGAAAGGGCTGAGACGGAATCGTAGGTTTCCGGTTCAGCCGGCAAACCATACTCGAACGCTCACTTGTAGAAGGAATTCTGATTAATTCCAGACGATGTGTGGAAGAAGCATCACACAGTTTTCGAAGTGTTGAGGAAGGAATTCTCATTCATTCCATGCTATGTGGAAGAAACATCACACATGTTTCTCGAACCTCACGGCCAGGAAATTCATTTTTATGTTCAGCAGCCAATGTGAAAATAGCCCTTTTTTGCTGGTGATGGATTCAAACCCAAATCTGCCAACTCCGGAGACGACAGTTCTACCGATTGAACTACACCAACGAAAACTTATTACTGCAACTTTGCCGTTTTAACATTTGCTTTACCTCTGTGGTAGGTACGCCATAAGGCCTATGCGTCACAGCCTCACAAAACTCATTTCCGAGTAGGACGAAGCTCTTTGTCAGATGGTCAGTTCAGACGATTTTGCTGTTTACCTACTGCAGTGAAACCTCCATTAACGGACACCTTAAGAACAACCGTAACTTTTGGTTGGTACACTTCGGCAAGAGGACTAAGGCGAGGACAACAGGATATTGCGAGAGGAACTGTGCCTCGGCCAGGATAGGTTGGAATACGGCGGGTACAGTGGTGTGCGTAGCTAAAAGAAAGGAGTTTAAGTCTACGTGAGGCGAACTACAGTACGTGAGGCGAACTACAGCTCCCGTATATATTTCAGACCCCCCCCCCGGTGGCTGCTGGTGCCTGGCGTATTGGCCGTTGGCGGCGGTATCTCTCGGCTTTGGTCACAATGGGTTGTGTTCCTTCCTTCAGGCGCGCGACCAGATAACTGCGCAGTTCCACTTGTAGCGCTCTTTGCTATTTGAAACGTGTATATGTGGCTTACGGAACACTACGTAAAGTTTGCTCTTCTTATTCACTCACCTTAAGTGAAACAAAGTCACTCAAAGCTGAAGAAAGATTTACTTACCGTTCGCATTTTATTCAGCCGCATTTGACTAAAAAATGGCTCCAGTAACAATAGGCACTCAGTCGAATTAACTTGAGTTTGTGAATACAGTAGTAGTTTGAAAATACTAACACGAAAAAAAATATATGTACCACAGATAAAACAGACCCTATCTGAATGAAAGAATACAGACAGCTTACAGATTCGTACAGCCTCTCCGATTACCACTAAGCTAAGCACCACACTTTTCGTTGCTTGCTACAACATTATGTAGCTCATTCTTTTGTCCACACACATGTCGCGCAGTCTGACCTCAATACTTTTGCCAGATAACATTCAGCGAGTAAGAAAAATACACAGTCGAGTCACATTATTGCGACCACCTCCTACTTTTGACGTCAACAGCGGTTAGCCAATGAAAGAAGGCACGTGTCTTGAGTTGGCTTGGAGGGTATATAAAGTGTGCTGTAGGCAATCTGAAAACATACCAGTTGTTGCTGTTATGGATAGAAGGAGCGATTTATCAGATTTGCAAAAAGGGATGATTATCGGCTTTCGTGCTAAGGGTGGCAGTATTTCTGAAACATCGTAGTTTGTGAACTGTTCGCGTGCTGCTGTTGTTAAAGTATATTGTGATTAGAGAAATAGCACCATTGCGAATAAGCGACCTGGAAACTGCGGAGCACCACGTGACATTGATGTGAGAGATGAACGTCGGCTTCGAAGGTGCGTGAGGGTCGATCCACACGCTACAGTGGAGCAACTCACTGGCCGAATGAACCAGGGGGCTACTGGAAGTGTTTCCAAAACGACAGTTCAACGAACCATGCTGTGTATGGAGCTCCGATGCAGACGGATGGTCACTGCACCTATGCTAACGAAAGTGCATCGGCAGAAAAGGCTTACATTTGACGGCAGCATCAGAATTGGACCTCCGCTGATTGGGAAAGGATTGCCTTCTCCGACGAGTCACGCTTTCTGCTTCATTGAACGGATGGACTTTGGCGTATAAGGCGAGAAACATCGGAGAACAAACACTCTTCAACCATTGCTGGCAGAACACAAGCTGGCGGGGGCAGCGTGTTATGGTCTGGGGAATGTTTTCGTAGCATAATCTAGGTCCACTCATACCTATGGAAGGCACTATGGACCGAATTCGTTATGAATTCATCCTTGCAGACCCCATACACCCATACATGCTGATTGTCTTCCCTGGGGCGGATGGGATCTTCCAGAACGACAATGCGACGTGTCATAGAGCCAGAAATGTCAGAGATTGGTTGGAAAGAGCACGATGAAAACTTCAAAGTACTTCCCTGACCCCCTAATTCCCCAGACTTAAACCCAATTGAGCATCTGTGGGATCACCTCGATCGTGTTGTTCGCGCTTTGGATCCTCCACCACGCACCCTCCAGCAGCTGTCAGATGCACTGCAGTCAGCATGGCTCCACATACCCGTGAACACCTTCCAGCACCTTATTGAGTCACTCCCAGCCCGTCTAGCTGCTGTCCGCGCTGCACAGGACGGTTACTCTGGATATTTGCTGATGGTCACAATAATGTGACTCGACAGTGTATAACGTTAAGGGTGAAAGTCTAAAAAAGGATAAACTCAAAATTTACATAGAGAAAGAAAACTAAAATGAAAGTTAAATAAGAGTATACGTCATACACTTCACTCTCTAGCATTTTTCTTCTTCTCTCTCCTATAACATTATAATATCGTTGCTTGCTATGTAACGAAGTAAATTTCTCCGTCATTTCTGTCCACGCCAGGATTCGAACCCGGATCCCCTCATTCCGGAATAAGTCACTCTACCAACTGAGCTACGCGGACGTTTTATTCTGATTCCTATCTGCCTTTATGTCGTGTGCGTCCTTCTGGCAGGTACGTCACATCTCCTGGTACGTTACAGCTATTACTAAGGGCGGTTTAAGATAAGGCGTCACAAACTGCTTTCCCCAAATCCTTTACTCAGTGGTTTCTTTACTTAAATATTATATTGAGTTTCGTTCAGCATTTGGAAAAAGCACTGCGTCTTTTTCTTTGTGCAGAAGGTTCGTGCACTTATTCTGCTTTTGTACAAATGCAATGGACAAGCAATGTTAACTTAGGCATAACCTCCCAACAACGGTCATTATTTTTTGGTCCGAGCAGTGACCGTTATTCGTAGGTTTCTTTGTATTACATTTCAGCTGCAGCTGAGCCAAACTTAGTTCTTCTGTTATGTCATTGAAAACCCGTGCTAGTGACCAAGCAAGGAGGAAAGCATAACCGTTTCCTTAATTATTACTGCATCTACTTCATTGAATTTATGACCGAAGTTTAATTTAAAATGAGAACGTCGTAGCCATGAGTGACGTACATCTCTGATTCAACCTTCTTTTGAGTTTCTATCCTTATGTAAATTTTGCTACTTCTCCATTCGATTTTCCTTCTGAACGGCACATTTCTTCCCCGACTTTCTTTGTACTTTCTGCAAACCCTGGTAGTGGGTCAATGTGTAAATAAAAACTACGTGGAGAGTGTAAAGTGAGTAGAGATTGTAAATATTGTAGTGGTGGTAGGGATTGAAACGAGTGTGATGATACGATGTGAGGTAAATTAGCATTTTTAATTTGATTCTACGAAAGTTCGTTGATTTTATTTGAGTACTGTGGATTATTATTCGAGTTTACGTAATCTTCTACAAGCGGCACTTCAACAAGTGAATTACAATAAATCATTTAGACTTGTTACGTAAGCTGTTTTGTTTGAACCCAGCTGTTCCTTTATTTTGCTAGACTAAGTGAATACAGTGCCTCTCACAAGTAATTTGATGACAACAACTTTAAAATATTAAAGCACTGCACATGTTCCTTCATATTTCGCTGCTTATTACCGATAAATAAATATTTCGTATAAAACAGTGTTTGAGTATTAATTTTTAAACTATGGTATCTTTTCATTTTCAGTTGGATCTAAAGTACCGGGAGTGAACCGGAAGCCGAAAAGCGCATCTCAAATGGTAAGTTAAGCTTCAATTTATGTCATTCCTATAAGAGCTACGTAAGCGAATTTGCTTTTAGCGTACTCTGGTCTAAATAGTGGAGCATAGTCTTATTGCATGAAGGTTTCTTCATTTGTAAAAGTACTCAGCTTTTACACCAATCCTACTTTTACGCTTTGTAACGTATACTCTAGATTCACTTTCCTTTTGATTTTTACTATCTCTGGTTATTTTATTTTATTATGTAAATTATCTTCTTACTGAACGAGATGTTATTTCTCCAGCTGAATGAGATCTGGCAATGAGTGTAAGTCATGACGTGTGGTAGCCAGTATAAATAGGCGCGTTCAACGACACGTAGGGAGAGCGTTTGTTGTTGTATAGAGAGAGCGTTTGTTTATGTGGAGGAGAGCTTTTTGTTGATGTGCGTAGAGTGAGCTGTGGTTTATGTGTCAGAAAGCTGTTGTTGTATAAAGAGATCTTCGTTTATGTGAGAGCCAGAAGTTTCACTAATCCGAACGGGGTCCGGGTTCGAATCCCGGTGAGGCATGGATGTTGTGTTTGTCTTACGGCACTGGCTCTCTCCCTTCCCTGGAACCAGTGACCCTAAATTAGGGACGGGCGACTGCTTATAGCCCATTGAGTTGCTCACGGTGGTCGTTAAACCTCCAATAAAAAAAAATAAAAAAAGTTTCACTAATAAAGAATTTGTTGTAAGTACGCTTTTCTCAGTTCATAGTTTTGTCAGATCTCTGTCTGGCTGTTAGGTTTATTTCATTAGTTGATTATTATTAACAACCAGCATAAGACTTTATTCATCTTAATTACTACTACAACATTACTAGCAGTTAAAGGCTTGTTCATTATTATTACTACACTACTAGCAGGAAAGTTTATTCATGATATAATTAACAAACAACAACCATTACTAGAAGAAACTAGTAGCAAAAGCATTATATTCATTATAAAGCATTAGAAGAAGCATTAGCTTAGAAGAAGCTGAGTTCATTCTAATTATATTAGTAGAAACTGATATTCATTATAGCTTTTTGAATGGCCGGCCTAATATCTGATACAGGAATCAAAGTAAAATTGCCTTCCCTCTCCTAAAGAAAAGTAAGACTCCCACTTCTTATAGCCTTATTGTACCAGTCGCATTGCAGGACGTTTTCCTGACTTATGAAGTAAAGAAATCTTTACGCTTGTCCTGGTTGGAGCTCGAGCCAGCGATGGTTTGGACGTGAGTAAGAAGCGCTACTTACTGAACTAGCAAGACACTTGCCACCAGATCACGTTTAAGGTAGAAACCAAAAAGACTGGAGTCGCGCGATGAAATGTTTTTGCTATGAATGCGGGCAAATTATTTTCTGTAGGACCTCATTATTTATCTGAATAGGTTTATAATAACCTTATTTTTTCTGTAGGGGGTGGAGCTTATCATAAATTTCTTGTTTCTTTATTGTTGTTTTTCATCATGATTTTTCAAAGCAACAGAATGTTTTGAAACTCGAGATGTTTTTTTATACTGACGAGGATATTCAGTTATGTGTTTAAGTAAAGGTGAAGTGTGTTACTTTATAGAAATTTTCCACAAAACCCCTAAAATATAAAATTTGGTCCTGATAGCTATAATGGCTTTTGAGTTAAAGGGTCTACAGTCTGATACATAGACATCATACAATTACCTGTACGACACTTCAAGTACCCATTTCCTTACGGTAACATAATATATAAAACACCAGATGCACTAATGCAGTGGGAGGAATATCGATTGCTACAAAAACCTTAATATCATGCGATCCACAGTTTCTGCTATCCACAATATCTGGTCTAGCTACAGAACCTCAAACTAGGTTCTCCAACATAAGATTGAAATTTAATAGATAATGAAATCTCAAGTATATATATTCCCGCGAACCGCTCTTATTACCGGTCATTTTCCGTCATAGGGATACGGAAAAAAATTTAAAACACAATTTGACCGGTTGGAACGAATTAACTTGATGGGCTGAAATCAGCTCGAAAGAATATATTCGCTGTCTAAGAAGTGGGCCGAACGCGGATGCAACGAGTTGAACCTGCGCATCAGAAAGCATTGCTTTCCCCCAATGGCGTAACCATGTTTCAAAATCTGGGGGGGGTCCGATCACACATACACACATTATATATATATATACACATTGCTGGCCACCCAAAATGCAACACCAAGAAGGACACGAGATAACAAAGCCAGATTTACTGGACACATAACAACAGATACAAAGATGAAACGATTAAGCTTACAGGCCCGTGCGACTTGCGGAACACGCAGACATCAATAGTTCGTGTGGCCCCCATAGCTGGCAATAACGGCCGCTACACGCCGCGGCATCGAACGAAAAAGACTTTGGACCTGGGCTTGGGGTATGTCGGTCCAGGTTGCTTCCACACATTGCCACAGTTCATCAGGCGTAGCCGCGGGTGGTGCTTGCCGGGCCGCTGTGGGTTGCCGATCAGCGACCAGACGTGTTCGATGGACCACATATCGGAAGAACAGGCGGGCCGCGGGAGCAGTGACACCTGGTGGGCCGTGAAGAATTGTTGCACGATGCGTGCCACGTGCGAGCGCGCATTGTCCTGTTGAAACGTGGCCGCTGGCAGGTCCTGTAGGTAAGACAGGACTACAGGCTCCAAAACGTCGGAGATGTAGCGGTGGCTGTTGAGTGTACCGGTTATGCGTACCAAAGGGGTGCGGGTGTCATATCCAACTGCGCCTCAAACCATAACGCCAGGCGACGGACCGGTATGGTGATGCATAATGCAGGCGTCATACAGTCTCTCGCCGCGGTGTTGCCACACGCTGATCCGACCATCGTGGTATTGCAGGCAGAAGCGGGATTCGTCGGAGAAGACAATGTCGTGCCATTCCGTAGAACAGGTGCGGCGTTCAACGGCCCACTGCCGCCGCACTCGCCGGTGGTGTAACGTCAATGGTAATCGGAGCAATGGGCGCTCCTGCAGACAACGTCGAACGGTACGTGCTGACACAGGTTGTTGCGCAACACACCCTAATTCCTGCGCTAACGTTCGTGATGGGGCGATGCGAGCCGTCAATGCCCGCAGCACAACATGCCGGTCCTCTCGTTCGGTGGTGTGCCGCGGCTGCGGCAATCACTCACGTCGGTCCGTCCGTCCCTCCTGCACCCACCGAATCCATACTCGCCTCACTGTGGCTGGATGTCGTCCCACACGGGCGCCGATGTCTCGGTACGATAAACCGCTGTCGCGATAAGCCACTATTCGCCCTCTGTCGAACTCCGAAACGTGCTGGAATGACTGCCGTATTCTGCGACGATGCATCAGGAAGCTTCCCACGCACAGTTCCGGCAGCACAACACACTTCCACAACTTACACCCTGCCTTCTGTGTACCCTTCTTATAATGCTTCTTGGTGGCGTGCCGGGCGCACATGATTTGCATATGCCCTGCAATGCTAATCGTTTGCATGTCCTCTCGCGGGCGACGCATGCTGCGAATTTCAGGCCAATCGGATGCTTCCTTCTTGGTGTTGCATTTTGGGTGGCCAGCAGTGTATATATATATATATATATATATTCGAACCATTTTTGGGGGGAGGATCCTTTAAATTGGGCATCCCCGACTCTGAAGATCTGGGAGGGCCTGACCCACCCTACTCCCAGTGGTTAGGCATATGCTTTCCCCTTTGCTTTGTTATTCACAGTGGTCATTTTGGAGGAACTAATCCTTTCTGACTGATTGCCTTCTATAAGAACTATAACAGTGTGGCGACAAACCTTAAAAGGTGAAAGGTATTTGAATCACTTGTTTCTACCAAGTGGTATGATGTCCGTTTCAGGGGGGGGCTGTCTCTTTCCCATCATGCCTTAAGTAATGGGTCAGAGAATCAAAGACTTGAAGCGCGTATCACCGGTGAATGATTTATGATCGCCCGCTTAAAGAGACTGCTGAGATGAGAGGAAGAAAAAAATATTTTCCGTAGTTTTCGTAAACCCTGGCTGCTATGTGAACATTTCCGTTTGGGGAACGCAGAAAAATTTGGGCACCATTTGGATCAGATGTATCGTCCGATTAAAGGGTTAATAAACAAATGGAATCACGGAAAGGTTCTATAAATATTAAGGATTTTTCGGTAACACCCTTTAGAACGAATGGAATCACGGAAAACGGCAATTTTCTGTTATTAACCGCTCAAATATTAACAGGAGTATTTCTGTCAATTCAAGTATCAAAAATCCGGGAATTTCAAGGTTTTTCCGTCATTTCAAGGAAAAGGTTGAACCAGGTATTCCGATCACGCAAAATGGCTCGTGAGTTTCAGGAAATTACACTGGCGTGCAAAAATTAAGGACAAGACGGTTTTTCGAATGTAACGTCCTGCAGAAGTGCTCCACATCGACTCAAATCATACCATAAGATCCCCAAGATGTAAGAATATGGGACAAGTGAGCAAAACCGTCCAAACAAGGAATCCAAAGGATACAAAGGAACTTTATTGAAAAGGTAGCTTCGAGCACATCTGGACAGAAGACACAAACGTCCGTGTGACAGGCGGCTGCCAAGAAAAAATCTAGTCTTTAGTAGGGGATATGATCTCCCCTGACTGCGTTGCAGGATTTACAACGTCTGTCCATGCTGAGGACGAGGTTGTCAAGGAGCTGTTGAGGCATCGCGGCCCATTCCTCTTGTAGCGCCAATCGCATCTGTGGAATCGTTGCTGGCGGCTGGTGACGTGCTGCCAAGCGTCCCCCAAGAAGGTCCCACACGTGTTCGATTGGATTTACGTCCGGGGACCTTGCGGGCCAATCCATGCGTTGAATATCTTAACTCTCCAATAGCTCTGCGACAGCCACTGTACGATGAGGCGTAGCGTTGGCGTCTGTGAAGAGGAACTCAGGACCCACAGCACCTCTAAACAGACGCACGTGAGGCAGGAGAACCTCGGTACAATAGCGGACACCAGTGACTGAACCTCCTTGGAAGATGTGGAGGTCAGTACAGCTACCAAGCATGATACCGCCGCAAACGAGAACTCCGCCACCTCCGAACCGGTCCCTTTCGATGATGTTGGACGTGTGATTGCGTGTTCCCTGCTCTCTCCAGATGTGTATATGTCCAGAATCGCTCGTCAGACTAAATCGGCTCTCATCCGTAAAGAGAACTCGACCCCATTGCTGATGTGTCCAGTTCTTGTGTTCCTGGCACCACAGAAACCGCCGTCTCCGATGAGCAGGCGTTAATGGCACACACCGTACTGGTCATCGTTCAAATAGACAACATTTGTGCAGCCTCCTGGCCACGGTAAAACGCGATAACGGACGTCCAGTTGTCTGTTGCATGTGTCTTGCGATTTCTCCCGCTGTCTGCCGTCTGTCTCTTCTCGCCTGTAGGACAATATACCGGTCGTCCGCCACCGTGGTTGCTCGTGGAAGACCACTGCTAAACTCTCGGGCAGCTGTTCTTGTCGTTTTAAATGCTCTCCAAGCTCGTGAAACGATGCTGTGAGCGATTCCGAACTCCTCGGCCACACTAGTCACACTTCGAACTTCTTCCAACTTCCCAATGACGCGCCCTCGGGTAAAGTCATCCAGATGTCATCTACTGGATTGCCTGTTGGCCATATCACACGGTGTCAGTAACTCGACGTCGTTTTAACCGATGTACACCGTGCAATAGCTTTCACCGAATTGCTGAGCGTACACCGTCCGTGGGCTTTATACCCTTCCGACACCCCTCCCCCGCTACGTCATGCTGCATATATGCGCATACCCTACCGTACCGAACTCTATCCGTTTTGCCTGTTCGTTCCGCTGTTATGCTAATTTCTCCTCTTCGTCCTTAACTTTTTTGAAATGCTCTCCAAGCTCGTGAAACGATGCTGTGAGCGATCCCGAACTCCTCGGCCACACTAGTCACACTTCGAACTTCTTCCAACTTCCCAATGACGCGACCTCGGGTAAAGTCATCCAGATGTCATCTACTGGATTGCCTGTTGGCCATATCACACGGTGTCAGTAACTCGACGTCGTTCAAACCGATGTACACCGTGCAGTAGCTTTTACCGAATTGCTGAGCGTACACCGTCCGTGGGCTTTATACCCTTCGGAAACCCCTCCCCCCGCTACGTCATGCTGCATATATGCGCATACCCTACCGTACCGAACTCTATCCGTTTTGCCTGTTCGTTCCGCTGTTATGCTAATTTCTCCTCTTCGTCCTTAACTTTTTTTGAAATGCTCTCCAAGCTCGTGAAACGATACTGTGAGCGATCCCGAACTCCTCGGCCACACTAGTCACACTTCGAACTTCTTCCAACTTCCCAATGACGCGCCCTCGGGTAAAGTCATCCAGATGTCATCTACTGGATTGCCTGTTGGCCATATCACACGGTGTCAGTAACTCGACGTCGTTCAAACCGATGTACACCGTGCAATAGATTTCACCGAATTGCTGAGCGTACACCGTCCGTGGGCTTTATACCCTTCCGACACCCCTCCCCCCGCTACGTCATGCTGCATATATGCGCATACCCTACCGTACCGAACTCTATCCGTTTTGCCTGTTCGTTCCGCTGTTATGCTAATTTCTCCTCTTCGTCCTTAACTTTTTTTGAAATGCTCTCCAAGCTCGTGAAACGATACTGTGAGCGATCCCGAACTCCTCGGCCACACTAGTCACACTTCGAACTTCTTCCAACTTCCCAATGACGCGACCTCGGGTAAAGTCATCCAGATGTCATCTACTGGATTGCCTGTTGGCCATATCACACGGTGTCAGTAACTCGACGTCGTTCAAACCGATGTACACCGTGCAGTAGCTTTTACCGAATTGCTGAGCGTACACCGCCCGTGTGCTTTATACCCTTCCGACACTCCCCCCCCCGCTACGTCATGCTGCATATATGCGCATGCCCTACCGTAACGGACCCTAGTCTATCTCCTGAGTGGTCTTTCGGTCCGTTTTGCCTGTTCATTCCACTGTTATGCTAATTTCTCTTCTTCGTCCTTAACTTTTGCACACCAGTGTATTTGTAGTGTAGTTTAATCTGTTAGACTCCTGCCGTTTTCAGAGCGAAGCGTTAATTTCGTGAAGGTAAGTCCTTCATCTGCAGCTGCTTTAAGGACGCACGAAGAAAACGTATATTACTGAAAAATTACTTTTGTTCTGCATAAAGATTCAAATTTATTTTGGAAACAATTATGCTTTATACATGTAGGTGAATCAAGTTACACTTAGCGCCATCTGGAGTGGGACTGCAGTCGTCAGACCGTGTGTGCTTAGGAGCGAAGTAGACAGTACGTCACAGCTACCGACGGGAGGTGTTTTAGTTCAGTAAATGCATAAGGTGAAGGTAGTTCGTAATGGCGCGTCAACTGGATTCTTATTTGGAAGTGCGAGGTACCATTCGATTTTTGTGGGCTAAGCGCCTAAACTGCACTGACATCCATCGTGAAATCTGTGCTGTATACGGCGAAAATGCGATGTCTCGCCAGGCCATTGTAAAGTGGTGCCAACAATTTAACAAGAAGAATGACACCGAATTTTGGGGTGTAATAAGCACGTCTTTTTGAATCCGTTCTGACGCAAATTAAATTTATCAAAGTTATTCAAAGTCAATGGAACTGGTATGGAAAACAATAGCTCTGACGGAAGAAAGAAGATTTTCATTCGAGTTTTTAATCCCTCAGATATTGCTGTAAACGGAATCGTGAGCTTACGAACTCTTAGAAGCAGAGATATCGACAAAAATAAGATGTGACTTTACGTCCCTTGGTAGGGGAAAGCCATGCATTATTTTAGGAAGAAAGTATTCTCAAAAGGTATATAAATATTTTCAAAAGGAAGAAAGTATTCCATATAAGCGGTTTCGGTCAAAAAAAAAAAATTAGTCGAGTTTTCAGGAGCCCAGATTTTGCTACAAATACATCAGAAGCAGAAATTAACACTTATGACCCCTGGTGGCCAAACCATTCTTTACCAAACATTAGAAATTATGTGAAAAATATTTTCCATCAGGTCTTGTATGCGATACAGGAAGAATTTTTCAAATCGGAGCTTTAAGAGCAGAAATAACGCAGAAAACGCAATTTACCTTTGTGCCCCCTAGCGGAAAGTCTATGATTTACTTGTAAATTTTGAATTTAATGGGAAAACATTTCGTATCGAAAACACTATCCAACAAAGAAGGAATTTTTCAAATCGGATTCTTAGAAGTAGAGATATTGACAAAAATAAGATATACATCTACGCCCCCTGGCGTAGAAACCATGCATTATTTCAAGAAGAAAATTTTCCTAAAAGATTTGTCCACATGAGTAGTATCGGTCAACAAACGACTTTTTGTTCAATCGAGATTTTAGCAGCTCATATTTTGCTGCAAATACATCAGAAGCGGAAATTAAGACTTACGCCACCTGGTGGCCAAACCATTATATACAAAAATTCGAAATTATGTGTAAACGATTTCCCATCAGATGCTGTATGCGGTGCAGAAAGAATTTTTCAAATCGGAGATTTAGAAGCAGAGATAAGGGGGAAACGCAATTTACATTTACGCCCCCTAGAGGAAAGTCTATTTATTACTTGAAAATTTTGAAATTATATGAACCACCTGTCATACTAAAAACACTATCGAACAAAGAAGGAATTTTTCAAATCGGACTACTAGAAGCAGAGATATTGACAAAAATAAGATATACATCTACGCCCCCTGGCGTAGAAACCATGAATTATTTCAAGAAGAAAATTTTCCTAAAAGGTTTATCGACATGAGTAGTATCGGTCAACAAACGACTTTTTTTTTTCAATCGAGATTTTAGAAGCTCATATTCTTCTGCAAATACATCAGAAGCGGAAATTAAGACTTGCGCCACCTGGTGGCCAAACCATATTTTTACAAAAATTAGAAATTATGTGCAAACGATTTCCAATTAGGAGCTATATCCTGTGCAGAAAGAGTTTTTCAAATCGGAGATTTAGAAGCAGAGATATAAGGGGAAACGCAATTTACCGCTACTCCCCCTAGTGGAAAGTCTATGAATTACTTGAAATTTTTGAAATTATATGAAAACATGTCACACGGAAAGCACTATCCAACAAAGAAGGAATTTTTCAAATCGGACTCCTACAAGTAGAGATATTGACAAAAGTAAAATGTACATCTACTCCCCTGGCGGCAAAACTGTGGGATATTTTAGGAAAAAAATATTCCCAAAAGGTTTATCGATGTGAGTGGCATCAGTCCACGAAAGAATTTTTTCAATCGATATTTTAGAAGCTCAGATTTTATGGCAAATACATCAGAAGCAAAAATTAACACATACGCACCCTGGTGGCCAAAGTATTTTTTACCAAAAACTTGAAATTCTATGCAAAAGATTTTCCGTCAGGAGATGTATCCGCTGAAGAAATTTTTTCAAATCGGAGATTTAGAAGAAGAGTTATCGGGGGAAATGAAAGTTGCTTTTACGCCCCCTAGCGGAAAATCTATGCGTAATTTGTAAAAGTAACTGTATGTAAAACACTTTTCGACATAAATGGAATCGAAAGATAAAATAATTTTTTCAATCGGATGTTTAGAAGCAAATATGTGGAATAAAACGTATTTTTTGAATTCGACATCATCTGCATTTACGCGCTCTAGCGGCGAAATTGTACATCGTAAAAAAAACGAAATGAAGGATCATCATTCGCATATTTCAATCTTCCCAATGCAAAAAAAAAAAAAAAATTCAAATCGGACTAATAGTTGCAGTGATATCGTGGGTAAAGATGGACGGACGGACAAACCGATAACATAAGCACGATCTTTTTTACAAAAGACGTGCTAAAAAGGGTCGCACGAATTTGACGGACGAATACCGCGAAGGCAGATCAAATATCCAGCATTTGACGGAAGAATACTGCGAAGGCAGACCAATATCTAGCAATCCGGAGCATGTTGACGACATGATACGGGATAATTCGCGTATCAAAATCACGGTAATTGCCAGTACGTTTAAACATTTCGTACGGGACTGTGCATTCTATCATTCAGGAGCAGCTGGGATTTCGGAAATTGTGTGAAAGACGGGTGTCACGTTTATTCACCGACCAGCACAGAAACCAATGTTTCCTGTCGTCTTTGTCTCTTTTGTAGTTGAGGGAAGGTGTCATTCTGCTGCACGACAACGCCACACCGCACATAGCACGGAAAGCAAAGGAATTTCTGCAGTCATTCAAGTGGAAGGTGTGGCAACATCCACCGTACAGCCCTGACTTATACCCCGTGCGACTACCAATTGTTCGGTAAAATGAAACAGGACCTTAGTGGGCAACGATTCCAAACCGATGAGGCTGTGAAAACTGCGGTCCTTAACTAGTTGCACCAAACTGGAGGAGACTTTTTCTGTACAGGTATGGAAAGTTAATCAGATGTTCCTATAATTGTTTACAGTCCTTAGGCGACTATGTCGAAAAATGAATAAATGCTGTACCTTTAAACCAACATATATCCCCTGAGTATATCTCTTTGTTTTTCTTACTCAACAGTGTAACTGACTTTTTGATCCGCCCTCGTAGCACGTCTTTTGTAAAAACAACTACACGCTTATAGTATCACTTCGTCCGTCCGTCTGTCTGTCTATAGACATCATACCTCTGCAACAATTAGTCCGATTTGAAAAATCCATTTTACATTGGAAAGCCTGAAGTGTGAGAACGATGATATTTGTTTTCCGGTGTTTTTACGATGCATAATTTCGCAGCTAGAAAGCGTAAATGCAGATGTTATCGAATTCAAAATACCTTTTATTCCATATATTTGCTTCTAAATATCCGACTGAAGAAATGTTTTCTACCTTTTAATGCCATTTATAACGAAGACTATTTTGAGTATAGTTTCTTTTTTTCAAGTAAAGCATAGATTTTCCACTAGGAGGTGTAACATTAAAGTTAAATTTCCCTGATATCTCTGCTTTTAAAAATCCGATTTGAAAAAATATTTCTGCATCGGATAGAGCTTCTGGTGGGAAATGTTCTGCATATAATTTCTAATTTTCGGTAAAGAATGGTTTGTCACCATGGGGGGTACGTTTACATTTCTGTTTCAAAAGTATTTGCAGCAAAATCTGCGCTTCTGAAAATTCAATTTAAAAAAATTCTTTCGTGAACCGATACCTCTAACAACGAAAATTCTTTTGAGATTGTCTTTTACTTAAAATAGTGCATAGTTTTTCCGCCAGGGGCGTAACTATACATCTTATTTGTGTCGATATTTCTGCTCTAAGAGTCTGATTTCAAAATTTCTTTCTTTATCGGAGAGCGCTTCTGATGCGAAATGTTTTGCATATAATTTGAAATTTTTCTTAACGCAAAAGTTTTCCACTAGAAGGCGTAATTTTACATTTCCATTTGCAGCAATATCTGCGGATATAATAACTGACCCGATTGAATTTGTTTTTCTTTCTCGGCCAGATGCTATTAACTATGAAAACATTTTGCGTGTATTTCCTTCCCAAAATAATGCGCACTTTCTCCGCTAGAAGCGCAAATATTTAGCCTGTTTTTCGTGATATCTTTGCTTCTAAATGCCCAATTTAAAAATTTCCTTTAACACCGAATACCATTTGCCTTGTGGAATGCTATGGTTATACTTGAGTTTTTTTTGGTTTTTTTGTAGGTCACAGGTGGTGTTTGTGCACTTCTGTTTGCAACTTAATCTCCTTCTAAAAACCCTACCGAAAAATTTAATTTTCAATTGAATTCCATTCGCTACTATAAATGTGGGGAACATTATTCTCTTTAAATAAAGCACAGCTTTCCCGCGAGGGAGCGTAAATGTCAAACTTTCTCTAACTTTCTCTGCTTCTAGGAGATGTTTTGGAAATATTCTGTTTTCATAGCATAGCTTTTGATGTGAAGAATACTTTTGCATATTTTCAACTATTTCATTATGCAAAGTTCTTCCGCTAGATGGCGTAGAGTTATATAATGTTTCCCTCTATATTTCTTTTCCTAACTGTTCGATTTGAAAATCCCTGATGTTTATGTACCTTCCTCTATGAGAAACTTTTGTGCACAATTTGTAATTTTCGTAACATAGGTTTCAGCCGTTAGTTGGAGTAAGTAGCTGTTTCTAACATGTGGATGTTTTATCGATTGTAGAAATCCGATTGATTTCTTTTTTCTAGCCGGTTCCATTGACTACGAATAATTGATAAATTTTTTTCGCGTCGGAAAGAATTCAAAAGACGTGCTCATTATAACCGAAAATTCGGTGTCATCTTTCTTGTTTATTTATTTAGTTATGAGCATAACCCATGCTCGTGCAAATGCAGTGCTTTTTGTTACATTTCTTTAGAAAACATGCATAATTTCACCGTAGAGCGCATTTTAACGATGGTGTGGACTGCACGGATTTCTATTTCGTGATTTACAATAACATCAAATATTTAATGAGAAATTCTTTAGGAGCAAATAGGTTGGTTATAAAACACAGTGAATTCGTTTAAACCATTTGGTCTTTGGTCATTTTCATCATAAATCTTTTGCATCCTCTTGTCGTTCTTCGGTGAAATCTGTCTCACGCGCGCACAATTTAAACTGTTTTAGCAAAAATAAAAACTCACAGAATAAGCCGTAACGAGGAGTAAGGAATCATCAGTAGACCTACTCATGAAATCCTCAAGAACATTATTCACGCCCCTCAGCATGACATAATATCCTACACTTCATTCGTTTGATTTAAGCGTGGTGTCATGTACAATGAAAAAATGAATTCGTTGCTTCTGCAGTTCGCTCGTTTTTGTTTTGCATAGCACGTGCTGGTCTCGCGGCGAGGTTCTTTGATGCTTCATCGCCTTTTGCTTTTAATCTAGCCTCCTCCTTTTAGTTTCTTTCTCTTTTTTTTTTTTTTTTTTTTCAAGCGACAGTTTTGATCCGTCTTCAGTCATTTGGCCATTCAAAGAACATGACGTAGTACGCCTCAGTGGATATATTTCCCCTTCGGTCATTTTAATGAAAGGATAGAATGAGATATGTTCATAGTTTTTCCGCAACACTCAGGGGGAAAAAATCATTTTTTCAACTCCGGCTAGTTGTGACAATTTTTTTTCTTCTGAAAACTTTTTCTTGTAGCATTAGTCAAGCTGAAATAAAAAATGCATTAAGTGAAATTACTGTAAAGAGTGGGGAACTTGCCGAAGATTTAGTGGATATAAAAGCAGAAATGCGCACTAACAAGATGTGAAGTTAAACCTCATGTGAAACCTGAGGAACTTTCGTCGTGGCTATTAGCAATTACAAAGCATTTGTGGCATAATCTTCATAAGTGCCAACTTGAAAAGCGGCTCGTTGTTCTACGTAAAATGTCTTTCTTTTTCTGCTTTAACTTAAGGCTTTCATTCATCACTAACAAGTCATTTGAAATAAACAGATAAATATTTGAACCGTACGAAAGCAGTTCATTATGAAACAAATGTCTCGCAAATTTTTAAGGTAATTATAACTTTCATAATGACCTTGTAGTTGATGAAATCTGCAACGGTGCACGTCCATCGAAGAAGAACGAGAAAGAAAGAAAGCAGTGGCGTCGGAACTGCGGTGGCAGAGGGGGCAGCTGCCCCCTACTCATTTGCGTGCAGGGGCAAAACATCTCATTTGTCTCCTCACTTTTCCGTCGGTCGTCATCAGAAATGGAATTAATATTTGGAGTTTCTTTTATTTTTTACCATTTAAAATTAATTCCTTCTGATAAAAGAAAATATTTTGTTTTAATTATTAATCATCCAGAACTGTAAATTTTTTTATTGTCATTCCTAACAACAAAATCAAGTCTCCTCGCTTATCCAATATGAGAATCATCTCACGAAACTATACAGAAATTCCTGAAATATATTTCGTTTTTTAAAAAAGAACAGAAACGTTTCCTATTTTTTTAAGTATAATAAAATCAGTCTGTCTTTAAAGAAAAAAATGGAAGAGGGAGAAAGGAATCGGATATATTTTTCTACTTCTGTCGTTTGATGTTATAACGAAAGGCGTACGGTGCTTTTTGAATTCATACTAATGTGGAGATGTTCAAATCTATATAGTTTAACATCGTTTATACGATGTTAAACTATATTGATAGAACACCTTAATATGAATAAAACGATTTATATCAAAAATCTTATAACATGGATATAAAATTCAAGTTTTATGTTAATTTAGATTTTATCGATGTAATTGTTTTATCTGTAGCATTTTCGATTCAAATGACGTCATCACGTCCTGTTTTACAAAAGCACAATAAGCTTTATGATCCGACCAAAAACTACATATCCTGATATCATGCCCCCATTGTCCAAAAATAGTTCCGACGCCGATGAACGGAAATATAATCCATTTAATGTCCCGTATTATAAATAATTAATATACAGTCGAATCGGGTGCCCCGCCGGCAGTGGTCTAAGCGTTGGCCTCTGACCATTCTTCGTCCGTGATGGATCTGGGTTCGAAGCCCGGTGAGGCATGGATGTTGTGTTTGTCTTACGGCACTTGCTCTCACCCATCCTTGGAACCAGTGACCCTAAATGAGGGACAGGTGACTACTTGTAGCCCGTCAAGTTGCTCACGGTGGTCGTTAAACCCACAAACAGTTTAATCGCAATCCAACATTTTTGGAGGGAACCCCGACAATGAACGCTTAATCCGGAAAATCGCTAAATGCAGAAGTACAAATATTTGAGTTCAAAATTGTGATTCAACATGCCCTGCGTCAGCGACAGTCAGATTTTTTTCGTTGTGTGTTATCACTTGAACAAGTGAAAAGAATGAGTCAAAACGAAAATTATATTGCAGATACCCACTGGAAAATATGTACGTAGTAACTGCACATTAAAAATACGTAATTCATGTAAGTACGTACATACGCATCCTACCACAGTGCTAAGAGGAGCTCTATTGCACGAACCCTTGAAAAAGTCTGTGATGGCTGCTTGCTGGCGTCTAACTAAAAGTAGTTCATTTTCAATTCCACTCAAATGTGGCGCACTCTCACCGTATCAAATGACATTTTCATTTTTTTTTAACTTGCGTCTGCTTCACCGAAAGAAACAGGTTCATTTTCTTCACTGTTTATTAATAACCTTCCCTCTCTTCGATATTTCGGATTATCGACAACAATGCCGAAATCGATATCGCTCGATCATGAGCAAACTGCTAATCACCTTAATATTATTATTGGCTAACGCGGCTCAGTGATAAAAGTTTGCCCGGAATAGTTTCATTGATTACGAGGTTTTTATGGCGCAAAAGGCCGTTTTTGCAGAAATAGTGCCAAAAATGTAGGATACAAACACAATGCTTAAGATCCGTCGTAGTTGTTCAGGCCGGACAGTAACCAAAATACCGGTATCGCATTCACTAATCTAATTACGAACTATTGATATTTCGGATTATCGACAGAAATACTGAAATTGATGTCGATCGGTTATCAGCACATTCTTAACTGCTGATCTCGCCGTCAGGGCCATCGCTGTAATTTTGGGGTCCTGTTCCAAAGATACCTACGGGGCCACGTATAAGGAAGGAAGGATGGATGTAAGTGAAGTCCCCATATAATAGAAGGGTAGAAGTGAATCACGGAAATTTAGGCATTACTTTTTTAAAACAATAATAAAAGGTAATGACAATAGTATGAAGAAAATTAAAGAATATTAAACGAGAATTCCCGAAGTGTTTTGAAGAAAATTTTTGTGGAAGAGCTTCTTTTGCATTTTTTTCCCTTTAGTTAACAAATTGACCAGCCTTTTAGACCGGTGGAATAATTTCACAGCCAATATCTTCCCTCTACATCTACTGTAATATGAGTGAATTTAAACATGCTATTACCACATCAAACCCCGTTGGGAACTTGAGGGCATAAATTTGTTAATCAATTTACAGTACCGTCTAAATGTATCAACAATGACATAGGGTTTCCAAGATTCGGCGACCCAGTCTCATCATTAGGACCTGTACGCATTGTATTTCAGAAGAGCTCGTACGTAGTAGTTGCAAGAACTCATATGTCTCAATGAAGTTAGTTTAAACTAATATTCCGGTATCATATTTATTTTATCTAGGTACCTTCTGAAAAAGAAAATTGTTTACTTAAAATTTAACATGCATCAGGCACTCGTACCGATTTGCAGAACAGCAAGCGAAGAAAGACACGTTTGTTTAAAAATCAACTAGAAAATTTATTTTGGCATATTCCTTAACTTATTCACAGTTTAATGTTTAATGGGACTAGGTAAGTTATACTGAAGCACATCACTTCACGTGCACTTAATTTAAGCATGCTGATCTCGCTCTCAGTATACGGTTGACAGAACTGTTCCTTAACAATCCGACTCGAACGGGGTAAGCTATATTACTTCATTCACAATTTTCATATTATGTTACTTAAACATGAACGGGATTGAAATATTTGGATGATGTTTTACCCTGAGTTGTCTACTTGTCATCCCTCTTCCGATAATGGTGTTCCCAGATGCACACGACGGTCCGTCAGACAACAACTTACGAAAGAACTCATATGTCTCAATAAACTAACTTCATTGAGACATATAAGTTCTTTCGTCCACGTCTTGGGGCTGGTATCCTCCATGGATAGAACACCGCCAGGGTTTTCTTTAAGAGCCCTCTATGATCCTTCTCACATAGGCCCCGTCACCTTGTCTGACTTAACATCTTACACCTAGCATTCTACTTTACACACACACATTTTGCACTTTTTTTCCTAACAATTTTGCATTTTGCTCCTAGCCTTCTGTACCTTTTGCTCTTTTTTGCACCCCGATTTCTCGAAGTTCTCCTTTTTATTTTCTCTGTCGTTTTCGCTTTTCCCGTTCTTCTAGGTGAGTCGTTACCTCCTGAAGGTGTCACCTTCGCCTCCGTTGGTTCGTGGGGTTCCCATTGACCACTCGTGATTCGTCCTACGGGGACGCTGACCGCTGGTTACTTCGAGCAGATGTTTCTTCTGGTTAGCTGAATATCTGCCGAGCTCTAAGCCCTTTAAAAATTTATTTGGCCATAACTCTCATTCTGTTTCGGAGTTCTATTATCGGGGTATTCTGGAATATGGTTCTAAGCCTTTACCAGCGATCAAATGCACGTACGGAACGCCTGAGATATTTTCTCCAACACAGAGACTGGGTGACAGTTATTACATAACTTCTTGACCAGATCTAGCTTCTTTTCCAGACTCGCGCAGCATAGCTGACGTTGTGGCCTATTGCTAGCTAAGGCGCTAATACCTAAGTTCCACCGCCGTGCTTTTTCTTCTTTGCAAATGCCTGGCATGAAAATCCCTTTTATTTCCTTTTCAGAACTTTGCACCTGGTCTAGCGTCCGTGTTCCGATCTTACATTCCTACGCTGAGGAGGAGAGGGATCGAGAAAAAAACAAAGAGAGGGAAACAAAACTTCAATGCTGCCTGGGGCGGGATAATACCCCCTGAGAACCCAAGCAGGAATTACTCTAATTAAAATAAATAAATAATATAATTAGAATTATTACTTAGGTAATCAATTCCCGAATTTGGTATTTATTATCCTGAACCAATGTGCCCGAAATTCGAAGATTTTCCTCGGCAACAATGCTTTATGCAATTTAAGGCTTACCTCTGTTTAAGAAAAAGCTATGCCCAATATAAAATCAGTTGCGTGATATCAAAGAAAGATGTCGAACAGTACAAAAATTACGAATTCTGAATGTTGTTTTTCAACTGAAATGTAACATTCTTGCTTTTACAGTAGCAAAATAATTTCTAAGTTCAACATATTCCAGTTTTTCAACGATTTCTCACGTTGTAACCTATTATATACTGTATATCATCATCATCATCAACCATTATCAATCCACTGCTGGACGAAGGTCTCCCCAAGTTTCCTCCACAACGGTCTGTCTTGTGCCAGTCTCCTCGATGTCACTCCCGCATACTTTAGAATTTCATCCACCCATCTCCCATGTGGTCTTCTTCTGGGTCTTTTCCTGTCCCTTGGAATCAAATCTAAAATTTCGGCTGTCCATCGATGGTCTGTCCTTCTGGCAGTATGTCCAGCCCATTGCCATTTCAGGGATTTAACTCTGATCATGATGTCTTCCACTCTTGTCATTATACTGTATATATATATATATATATATATATATATATATAAAGTCAGGTGATGCGCAACATCACGGCCTCTCCTTCACAAATGTCAACCCCGCCTTCTCGTGGTGCATCCTGTTCCCACTAAAGGGGCTCTGACGACCGCCAATAGCGGTATAACTATACCATCGAGATTAGAGGAAATGTTATCCCACACTCACCAACCCGCTTGGCCAGCGTGGTGAGTTATGGCCAAACCCCTCCAAAATGACTTCAGAACTTAAATCTTGGCTCTCAGTCTCCAGCAGCTGGAATGTACCTGGCCAAGGTAGCGGCCAGTGCGACATGAAGGCAGAGGGTGCTAAGAATCTCCGGAGGACCGGACTAGGCTGCCATCTGATGCTGACCTTGGCTACGTATAATAGACGCTCCCTATCTTCTGATTCAAGGCTTCTTGAATTGGAAGAGGAACTACAAAGGATCAAGTTGGACATCGTCGGGCTAAGTGAGGTAAGGAGAAAAGGAGAAGATATCATTGAACTGAAAAGTGGACATCTCTTCTACTATCGTGGGACAGATACTGGCAGAACTAGTGGTGTTGAATTTATAATAAACAAGAAACTGCAGAATAAAGTTGTAGAAGTTGAAAGTTCCTCTGACAGAGCTGCACGACTCGTTATCCAACTCCAAAGAAGATACAAGGCTCAGATTATTCAAACTTATGCACCCACCACAAGTCATCCTGAAGAAGAAATGGAAGAATTTAATGAGAAAATTCGTCATCTAAATAATAAAGGTAAGCAGCAATTGAAGATAATTATGAGAGATTTCAATGCAAAAATAGGGCAACGGCAACAGAATGAAACTTCAGTAGGTAAATTCGGTCACGGCAACAGAAACCACCGTGGAAATTCTCTCGTAGACTTTGCAGAGGCAGAAGGGTTTTTCATCTTGAACTCCTCTTTCAAGAAAAAGCCACACAGGAAATGGACATAAAGACATCCAAATGGGACGACAAGTGAAATTGATTTTATTATGTGTAACAAAAAATTCGTCATAGAAGACTGCAGTGTGCTAAACAAGTTCAACACAGGTAATGACCATAGATTGGTGAGATGTAAGATGCACCTCAACACTAAACTCGAGCGTAGCAAGCCCATAAGACAAACAAAATGTATTGACATAACTAATTTTAAAAAACACCATAATACCTTCAAGTTTGAACTGAAGAACAGATTCTCTGCTTTAGAAGGCCTAACATCGGAAGAAGTGGATATTTCTGAAGTTAACAGAAAAGCAACCAAATCTCTTATGGAAACAGCAACAAAATTAGCTGGGTCTAAGAACAAGTTGCATGTGAACAAATTATCAGGAAAACCCAAAATGTTGATGCAGAAAAGAAGAGAGATGAGGACAACTAAAGAAGATGTGACTTCCAAAGTGGAATATATGGAGCTATGCAAGACAGTACGAAAAAGTATCACTGAAGACGTACGGAAATTCAACTGTGAACTAGTGAGGAAAGCAATTGAAAACAACCAAAGCCTAAAGATAGCAAAGGGACATCACAGTAAGGGAAGAAAACAGATTATGGCTCTGAGAAAAGAAGATGGTTCTGTAACAAGAAATAGAGGCGAAATTTTGACAAGAGTGAAAGATTTCTACTCCAAATTATATGATAGGGGTGATACATGTACTCTAGGCATCATGAAAGCTACCAGTACCAGAGTTCTTCCAGTTCTCCCAGCAGCAGTTGCACATGCAATCAAGAACATGAAGCGGGGAAAAGCTCCAGGAGAAGATGGAATTACTGTAGACATCATACAAGAAGCAAGTGAAGAAATCGAAACAGTACTCGCCCAAATTTTCACTCGATGCCTTAATGAAGGGAAGATTCCTGAGGATTGGAACAACGCTACAATGATTCTGCTATACAAAAAAGGTGATATTGAGGATCTCAGGAACTACAGACCTATCAGCCTCCTATCAGTGGTTTATAAAATCTTCACTAAAGTTCTTTCACACCGCTTGAAGGTAACACTGGACATGGCTCAACCGAGAAAACAAGCTGGATTCAGGAGTGGCTACAGCACAATAGATCATATCCACGTACTGAAAGAATTGATTGAAAGAGCGAGGGAACATGAACTTTCATTGTGCATGGCTTTTATCGATTATGAAAAAGCCTTTGATTCGGTGAAACCATCAGCAGTTACAATGGCTCTGAAATCCAGCGGTATTGAAGATTCATACATTAATATTATTAATAACATCTATAAAAATGCAAGTGCAAAGATTCGGCTGTTTGAAAATACAACACACATAAAAATTGGAAAGGGAGTGAGACAAGGTGACACCATATCTCCTAAGCTCTTTAATGCCACTTTGGAAAATGTCTTTCAATCACTGAACTGGGGAAACAAAGGGATAAAGATTAATGGATATTATCTAACCCACCTTCGTTGCGCTGATGACGTAGTCATTTTTGCAACTACCCCATCAGAGCTGCAGAGTATGATTGAGGAACTTGCTGACAAGAGTAAAGAAGTGGGATTAAAAATGAACTTTCAGAAGACAAAAGTGATGTTCAATGCTTTTACAAGAAATGAAGATTTATCGATTGATGGAGAAAAGCTGGAGATAACAGACACGTACGTTTATCTTGGACAGCAGATATCAAGTGAGGGTCACATTGATGAAGAAATTAATCGGCGTACAAAACTTGCCTGGAGAGCTTTTGGAAGAAACAGCATAATTTTCAAGAGCAATATGTCATTATGTCTTAAAAGAAAAGTGTTTGATCAATGCATCCTTCCAGTGCTTACGTATGGTGCAGAGACGTGGACCTTAACTAAAAGAGACATACAAAGGCTGCAGACAACTCAAAGAGGCATGGAGAGGTGCATGCTTGGTGTAACCAGGAGAGATAAGCAGAGGAACTCGTGGATCCAAAAAAGGACAAGAGTGGAAGACATCATGATCAGAGTTAAATACCTGAAATGGCAATGGGCTGGACATACTGCCAGAAGGACAGACCATCGATGGACAGCCGAAATTTTAGATTGGATTCCAAGGGACAGGAAAAGACCCAGAAGAAGACCACATGGGAGATGGGTGGATGAAATTCGAAATATATAGCAAAAATATATAAAGGGAAGAACAAAAGAACAAGAACAAATTTGAAATTCCAAAACGCCAGAGGCTGCATAGAAGAAAGATCAAATAATATAAAAATGTGAAACATAAGCTCGCCTGCTTCGGGTGGTTGGAAAGTGGTGATTGTTGTTCTTTTTTCTCGTTCCCCGATTTTTTGTTTGTGTTTTTTTTTGTTCAAAATTTGCTTTTATGTTTCACATTTATTTATATATATATATATAGCTAAAAAATCATATATATATTGTATATATATATATTTGAAAACGCGTACCCAGTTCACTCGAACCGATTTAACTGTCTTTGCAGCGGCCCTGCTCGCTGTGATAAACATCAACTAAGGAGGACAACTGATAAAAGTTCGGCAGGAACCGCTTGATTGATTAAACATTTTGTTTTTACAGAGCAATGGTCATTTCTGAATGTAAAGAATGTCACTAAAGGTGGAATACAGTATTTACAATTGGTTATCCACCGTGACTCGGTTGGTTGTTACACGTACATTCAAGCATCGTACGTCGTTCGTTAAGAGGTTTACGTTTTTCACCACACAAAGTGGAAGAGATAAGTAGTTTAACTAGTGCTGAATGATGGTTTTGCTTGGCCAGGGGCGAAATTTCATTGTGGGCCCTAGAAAATGAATCTCATATTTCAATAAAGTTTTTCGTGAAAAAATTCGGCCGAAAGATCTCACGCGAGAACTATCATAAAGAAAGAAATTATTACTTCAAAGAAGTGTTTGCTTTAAGCTTAAGAAAAAAGACCATACGATTGATTGAATGTTTGTAACGACTGCGTAACATGGCGTACTACTGCGTTGACGTATGAGTCAAATCAGCAGTGTTGCAGCGATAAGCCTGCCGGCGTAATTCAGTTGGGAGAAGAGCTGCTCCGGAGTGGGAAGACGTTGATTCGAATTCCACCAGGGGCAATAAGGTTATACGTTATATTGGTACCCGGACAAAAATAAATCTTCTGGCAGTGAGGTTCGAAAATTTGTGTGATGACTCTTCCACACAACGTACGAAAATAATAAAAAAATCCTTCTACAATGAGATGGTCCTTCGAGCATTGTTGTCGACTGACCCGAAACCTACGATTTCGTGCCCCGTCTTTCTCGGGGGGGGGGGTGTAACGTTCTACGTGGCATGACGTACTACTGCCGTGACATATGAGTCAAATTGGCAATGTTGCAGAGATAAGCTTGCCGGCGTAGTTCAGTTGAGCGACCAGTCGCTTCGGGGTAAGTAGACGTGGGTTCGAATCCCACCACTGACGAAAAGGTTATATGTCATATGTTCAAACAGAAAGAGAGAGAGAGAGCGAATAAAACGAGTTAAAATCTATGATTTTCTTACCTGGGATTGGAAATTGTGGTTACATCGTAATTATTATAAAAACCTGCTTACAAATTGACTAAAAGATAACTAATCTGCTTAGCGAATAATAAGGATCCCTCCAAAATATATTCGTTTACATATTTTTTTCCCCTGATACACATTTAGTGATTGATTTTTGATATAAGATGGAGTAACTGACAAATTAGTTACTTTTTCTAACTTTTATACGCGCGCAAATATGAAAGTTGCAATTTTTTTATTTACAGTACTTTTTTAAAGTCACTGAACAGCTGGCCTCCATATATAGTGTCAAAACAACTTCGATATTGTTCTTTTTATTATTTTTAACTTAAGTACAAAATGGTTTAATTTAATTTGCTATTTCATGAGCGCAGAAAGATTTAGGTGGTTATAACAATCATATAAAATTATTCCGTACTGTGATGGTCCAGCCGGTCCTGAATTTAAATGCAGGATGCGCCAAGTTTCGTGTACTAAAGAAATATCTAAACTTTCAGACATTTTGGATTATTCAAAATTGATCATATATGCAAAGCTAGAACAGGAGGTGGAAGTGAAGCTAAGCATTTAGTTGGAATAAGTCAAAGCGAGCTGAAAAAGAAATAAAAAATGAATGTAGGTTCTCTTGTCAGCCATTCCGTTTATCGTAGGTAAACAGTTTTTGCGTGGGACAGCGTAATCCCTGAATATGAGACCGCCAATGTGATATGACATATTGCTAGTGGCCCACTTCCCGTCAGCGATGCCAAGTGATGGGGATGCCTTCAAGGGAGAGCGGGCGGAGGAGGGATGAAGCAGACGATGGACGAGCGGGTGGGTGGGAGCGCTGGACTAGCGTATCTGACATGGTGAATCATAGGCAACGGCGAATCCCACCGACTTTCTTCGACCCCGTAACACGTGCCGTTACACAGTGTAACAGTCGCAACCGGGATAGTCCAGTCGTGTGGAGGAACGATTTGGGATAACATTCTTTCACTCTTCGACCAAATTCCTTGGAATAAGGTAAAACGTTTTCGCCACTGTTTTTATGTTGTTCATGCTCGAGATTGTGTATTATTCACGATGGTTAGCGAATCCTGAAATATTAAATTGCGCTTTATAAAGACAAAATCTATCAATGTTTTAATAGAGAATTGATAGCGAAGAACAAAGCCTGATATAACACTACATTTTTTCAATGCAAACAGATTATTAAAAAGTGATTTATCCCAATTTAAATATGTGAAGTGTATAACATTTAAAGAGAACCTTTCCAGGAATAAAATTGAAAGTTTTTGATGCCATAATGAATTTTTCATGAATAAATTAAAAGGTTTTGATGACATAAAGATGAATTTTCAATGGATGAATTCAAATGTTTTGATAACATGAGAATGAATTTTCTGTGAATAAATTCAGAAGTTTTAATGCCTTAAAATGGATTTTTTACGAATGAATTCAGAGATGCCATACGAGTGGATTTTTTAAGAATGAATTTTCACTTAATCCATTTTCAATTTGATTTTTTACATTTCCTTTTCTAGATACACAACCATAACCTTTATTCTTTAATAATGATAATAACAACAACAGAGTTCATGGAGTTTTGAAAAAGTCATTTTGTCTTTTTCAATCCGTTATTCATTCTGCGTATCCAGCGTTTTGACGACGTGTAGTAATTCCTGACGGCTTCTGGAAATCTCAGCCGTTGGAATCAAAGAGAAACATTTTATTTTAACGGTGGAAATTTGCAGAAGCTATCCGAGGATTCCAAACTTGCCATCAAGAATCAAACATTCTCCTTTGAAGAATACTAATTACCAATTGTGTATTTCAGTATACGCCAAAATAATTTTATGCCCTCTTACCGATGTTTGAACCTCTTTTAAACGCAGAAATGAGATTTGACCTGAACGACACTGGCAGCCAGATTTAATTTTGATGTGTTTAAATTTATTGTGCTTTCCAAAAAAGACATCATGTGTTTCCTCAACTGCTTATGATGATAAGTTAAAACAGAAAGCATTTTATATAATCAGATCTTGGAAAATCAGAGCAGCATGCAGCAGGTCCATCGCGAAGGCAGTTTCATCAGTTCGAGCGGCGAGGCCCCGCATTTTTAACAGTAAATAAGTAATAAATTACAACGTTGGAAATTGCAGGATTGGAGTATGATGAAATCATAGATGACTTTGCCACTGTTAAAGCTAGAATGTTGCCCTTCATTTGAAAAATAACATTTATAAGTCAGCATTTTTTGCGCGATTTCACATCCTTTTTTGATGTAACACAAATTGGATTTTATATTAGATATTGCTTTTTCTTAAAAAGTTGGAAAGTCTTAAATTGCACAATTCATGTTTCAATTAACTCACATCGAAGAAGCTATAGTGAAGAGGGGGCTGATATTGTGACTGTAAAATGATTTCGTAGAACAAAACAGATGGTCAATTTTTCAGCTAAAGGAAAAAATGCAAAAGAAGCTTCTTTTCACAAAAACTTTTTCAGAGCACTTCGGAAATTCTCTAACAGTTTCCTGGTGAACATGTAAGATATTATTAATATCTTGAAAATATAAAAAATATTTTCAAGGCATTTATACTGTTGCACCACGTAACTAATTGTACAATAACTGATTATGAATATTTTCAAGATTCGTACAAAGTATAATCTAAAATATTAATTATATTCTAAGACTAGACCAAACTACTAGTTTGAAAATGGTAAAGATATAAAAATAAAAAAATTGTAATTTTCAAGTAAATTACAATTTCAAAAGATTTTTGAAAATAAAAGAAACTTTTAAACTCAATTTATTTTATTTTCGTAACTCTTTTATGAAAATAAAAGGAATCGAGCGTCTAACGACGCACAATAATAATACAAACCAATATACAAAAAACCCTAAAGAATATTAAAGACAATCAAACGGTTAAACAGAATAACATATGTGAAACATATGCTATTCTGTTTAACCGTTTGATTGTCTTTAATATTCTTTAGGGCATTTTTTTGTATATTGGTTTTTATTATTATTTTGCGTCGTTAGACGCTCAATTTCTTTTATTTTCATCAGCTCTTCCATATAGTGGGCACGGGGATCATTGGAACAGGGCACCTGAAATTGGAGCGACGACCCTGGCATGCAGTAAAAGAAAATAACAAAATATGCAAATATAAGTAAATCCATATTTTCCAATAAGATTTTAAGCTTACCAAAAATTATAAGCTTTAAACCCTTTTGTCAATAGTGTGAAGGCAGTGACTGAAAGAGGACAAAGGGAAACCAGAGTCTTCTGTTTCTATTACAATCAAGCTCTTTCCGTCCATTTACATTATTTTTACAGAAACATATTTTGAAAGTATTTATCAGGTATCATTTTCAACATATTTTGTTTAATTTTATTATGGAAGAAAAACAAAATGTTTGTGGGTTTGAAAGATGATGAAGTGTGACTTCGATCGTCTAATCTTATTTTCCCCATAAAATTTTAAACTTACCAATAGAAAGGCTTTCTAAAAAACTGGACTCTAGCAATTGGCATGGGGTTATATTTGATTCCAACGGCAATAATTTACAGAAGCTGCGAAGAAACCAAACTTGCCAAAGGAACTTGGCTAAACAGAACTAACGAGATATTAAAGAGAAAATGTTTTTATGAAATCTCCTTTGCGAAGTTCGATAATTCACTTAAACTGTGAATGGATAAATTGACTAATTTACTCTCTAAAGTAACTAGGAATGGATTAGTCAGCAAAGCAAAATTCAGCCTTTGCGTGATTGAGTCTCTCGAAAGGCGGTGGAAATCTTCCGGATTTGGTAGGGGGATGATGAATAATAAGTATTTTTTTATTTATTTTTCAACAGTAATATGTGTTTTGTATAAGATTTGGAAGAAGCAGCTGACCTTAAGTTAGGTTTAGTTCCCATCAATCTGCAACTCTCATAATGCCCTTTCTGTGTGCTTTGTTTAAAATTACCGATGGTGATTTTAAAGAAACGTTATCTCAGTTTTTCATTAGAGGAGCTTATGTTTTTATATATACTGTGTACAGCACTTTTAAAAAGTAGTTTGTCATTGACAGGACTGCCCTTAGACCCGGGCAACCTCCGGGTCTCAGGGGATTGCCCGGGTCACGCTTTGGAGGATCACGCTTATAGTAGGAGCAAATGATTGACATAAAAATGAAATATGCAAAATAAAACAAAATAACTATTGAGGATCTGCACAACCAAGCGGATGTTACCTTATTTCTATGTGGTATATTTTTTTGGGATATGGGAACTTCTGAATACACCTAAATTAAGCCAACCAAATACTATCCCATCTGAATTAGACGGGATAGTATCTGCTTCTGACAGCTCCGGATGACCGTATGTACTGTTTGTAATGTTTCATTTCCAAACACAGTATTGCTTTAAGAATTTTATTGAAAATTCCAGTTGCTATTGTCTCAGCAGAGCGAAGTTTCTTTCCGTTGAAATTTATAAAAAACTATCTTATAACTACAGTGACTCAAGAAAGGTTACCTAATTTGGCATTACTGTCAGCAGAACATATGTTATGTGAAAATCTTGATTACAACATCGTAATTAAAATTTTGCTGAAATGAAGGCAAAAAACAGATTTTCTAGAATAAACTTGTGATAATTTATCAGTGTTGTAGCCTATGTCATTTTATATATTATGTCCACTGGTATATGAATAGGACGTCCAAGCATACGCCATCTTTAATATAAAAAAAGGCTCGGTTTTGTAAGTAGGATTTCAGCCTTACCTTCCGCATATTTCATATAATTGCATTCGTGTCCATGTGATATTTCACGATAAGGCTTGCTGACAAAGAAATCGACAAATTTTCCGTTGGAATTCCGCAAGCAAGTGAAATAGTCCTCCTTTTCGGCATTTATTTCATTGTCGAGCGCTGTGAAAGATGACTTATATAAATCCCTAAAGAGACCATGGTCCACACTGAAAAAGATCGCATTCTAGGAATGCAGTGGTTAGCCTGAAGAGTCCGAGAGAGCACTGATTGAACAGTCAGTACCTCTTCTGTGCCCATTATTCTAAATCTTCATCGATAGATCAGTATATTACATGCGGGACCACGAATTTTGCAATACATTTTTAAATCAAAGTGTCTATATGGACAGGGCCCCGGCAAAAATACTTGCCCGGGGTACCACACACCCTAGGGGCCTCCTTGGTCCTTGATTTGTGTTGCTGAAAACTGATAGCAGTGTTCAGAGAAACCTCCGTATGGTAGGGAATTTCAAGGTTGCGACATGGCAGTAGTCAATGAACCTGTACAGAAGTCTACTAAATTCGGTATATATTGATTTGAGATCGGATTTCATGCATGGCCCAAAAGGTTGAACAAGTGCGGACTGCCTCCGTTCGTCTGCGACAACTCAGTGGGTCTCGGATAAAGAGGATGGCACTATATAGACTCTACTGTCATTTCTGGTGCATCTTTGTTTAGACTAAAAACATTATTTAAAACAAATAAATGTCATCTTTAATGGAGAAAAAACGCTGATCGGTTTTCAGATGTCAAATGTGTTTAGTGTTTCTACATAGGTTGCTCCCTTTAGTCGGAGGTGTGTCCATATAGCATGAGAAATGACTAGAAAATGTTTCTTAGAGTGAGTGAAAAAATGCACTTTTCTGCCGGTGTTGAATTTGGAAATCAAGTCTTCCTACTCCGGAGCGGTGTATTCTACCAACTGAACTTCGCCGGCAATGCTTATCACTGCAACTTGCCGTTTGGATTCATGCGTCTCCTCAGTGGTCCGCGCTTCACATGTATCCCCTTTCCCTCCCGTAAGAAAGATGGGTACACGAAATCGCAGGTTTCGGGTCCTCCGACAAACCATGCTTGAAGGAGTTCACCGTAGAAGAAGGAATTTTTTATGAATTGCAGATGATGTGTGAAAGAATCATCACACATTTTTTTCCAACCTCACGGCCAGGATATTAAATTTACGTTCGGGCGCCAATGTGAAGAAAAGCCCTTTTTGCCGGTGGCCCATGGGATTCGAACCTACGTCTTATGACGTAGAAGTCTTTTCGTACTTCTACGTTAATTTAAAACATGACCATACGAAGAAATAGTGCCTAAATTAAACCTTAACGGCCAGACGAAACATGTAAACAACAGAAGTCCAACTTACGGAAAAGATGCTTTATTCAGGATGTAGCACTTCCATAACAAAACGGTATCAATATTAAACACTCCACACAGCTCTTAACACAACGCTCTACAACACAACGCTCTCTTTACAACGCTCTCTTTACAACGCTCTCTTTCAACGCTTTCTTTAACAACGTTCGCTTTCAACCGTTTAGTCGTCGTTTTTATCTCTCGTTCTTATTTTATCTCAGGCATACGTCTCCCTACTCCGGAGAAGGATATTCTTCCAAATTGACTACGCCGGCAAGGCATATCGCTGCAACTTGCCGTTTGGCCTCGTGCGTCACCTCAGCGGAACGTCACAAGTGCCCATAATAACATTATAAAATTCCTCAAGGATACAACCAGAGGCAATCTCTTTGGGGTCTTGGAAATGGTTGTGGTCAGATTTTGCTTTCTGTGCGCTTGTGTTTAAACACAGTACACCCCACTTATAACGAGCCCGTATTTAGCGAGATAACTCGAACAACTTTTAATATTTAACATTTGGTAGATCTATGTTGTTAAACCAGGAGATGTTAATTTCTGATAGCAGTACTAGATTATGCTTGAATAAGAGGGTCCAGCCAGCTGTCTCTTGGGTCAGCGCTACCTGTTAGAACGAAAGAAAAGAAGGGGAGGAGAAGAAAAGAAGAAAAAATTTTAAAACATGAAATTCATAGTGAGCACAAAACACTAAAGGGGTTAAATTTTCAATAACACAAAACAAATTAATCCTTTATCATAAAACTCAGGTTTAATTAAATCACAATAATGTGATGGCAATATTTCGTTTCTTTCTTACACTAAAATTGAAATAACTAAACCTACTTTTATGCATGTGGACTTAGTATTCATTTTAACTGTACGTAAATATTTCTTCTTCCTGAAATATTACTGTATATTGATAAATCAAAAAAGTCTTAGCAAACATATCAGCAGAGAGTCACGGCTTGCTTAGAAAGCCCATTTCAGTGCTTTGCAATTTTGTACTTGTCAGCTACGAAAACATTTACTAGAAAAAATCCAATTATACATGTATATACGGCCTGTGGTCGTCTGTTTTTGCAGTTCAGGGGAAAATACGCTACATAGGCAACTGAAACAAAACCCTCAACAAACGGTTAGTTCGACTTTATGGAGATATAATTACTACTAAAAACTGCGATATATTATTTTTTCTCAAAAAATTTACTCATATGAAGCTGAAACTGAACAGAGATGCTGTTGCATCATGAAAGTATATGTTGAATTTTATCCTTACATATCAGTGTAAAAGTGAGACATTTTATTTAATGTAATTGAAAATATTCTTTCATAGTAACAGTACATCTTATTAGTTCTGATTTAAACATAAGACATGTCAGTCTTCATTAAAATTTATATTAATTAGTTTTACACATGGCAGTTAATAAGAAGTCGTACTAAAGTTGACTGCTACTGTTAGAAATTTCTGTTCTACCTTTGAAAAATACTGAAGATAATTGGTGAACTTTAATAAGATAAACTGCTAAGTTTTGTGATTAGTCCAGCCAACACCGATTTGTCCCAGATGTGATTTTTTTTTGCGCATATATTGTTAGTAAATAAATTGTGATAAGGATACTAATGTGCCAGTAAAGAAGAAAATTTAGGAAGACTTCGATCTTTTTGAAGTACGAGTGTGTATTTATAAATCACAAATAAAAATTTAAGGTAAAATTTGCCTTTTCGTTGGCTGGAAAGATATTGGATATCGAGTGTTTTCGTCTCTGGGAGAAAGAAATTTAGTATACGTTTAATCAAGTTACACTATCTGATCAAAGGTATCCTAACACTGGCCTATCAACACACTCCCTGTAATACGAAAGGAATTATTATCGACTTGGTCTTTGCTTTGCTGCCGTCACAGCTTCCACTTTTTGGAAAGGCTTTCCACTAGATTTTGGTACATTCCTGGGGGAATTGCCTTCCGTTCTTCCACAAGAGCATTAATTAGGCCGGTCACTGATGTCGGATTGTTCGGCCTAGTTTGCAGTCGGCATTCCAATTCATCCCAAAAGTGGTCCATCGCGTTGAGATCGGGGCTTTGTGCAGACCAGTCAAGTTCTTCCACATCCGTCTCGTGAAATCATTTCTGTACAGACCTCGCTCATTGCTCTGATGGTAAAGGAAAGGGCCTTCACCGAACTGTTGCCCTGACGTTGGGAGCATTGAATTGTCGGAGATGTCATTATAGGCAGCAGCGTTAAGATTCCCGGGCACTGAAACTAGGGGATCCAGTCCAAACTATGAAAATCAGCCCCAGATCATGATGCATTTTCCACCAAATTTCACAGTTGGCACAAAACAGTCTGGCACGTAGTCCTCACCGGGCATTACCCACAGCCAGACTCATCCCTCGGACTGCCAGATGGTCAAGCGTGAACCATTATTCCAGGAACCGTGTTTCCACTGCTCCCGAGTTGACTAGCGCCGAGTTTTACACCACTCCAACCCACACTAGGCGTTGAACTTCCTGAGGTTAGACTTGTGTGCGGCTGTTCTGCCATGGAATCCCATTTCCTTCAGTTTTTGACGAACCATTGTGGTACTGCCATTGGTTCCACAGGCATTTTGAAACTCAAATATGAGTATTGCAACTGGCGACAGGGTAATTTTGTCGCATCACCCTCTTTAGCACTCAGCGGTCCCTCTCTGTCACATTACGTGGACTACAATGTCGCGATTGCACTGTTGTTGCTCCTAGGCGTTTTCCCTTCACGCAGCTGCTTTGATCACACTTACAGTTAATCAAGGTAGCTGCAGCAGGGAGAAATTTCTTGAACTGATTTGTTGCTAAGATGTCATCTTATGTTCGTGCCACGTTAAAAGTCACTAAGCTCTGCCGGTTCGGCCCATTCTACTGTTTATGCTTGTCTATGATGCTTGCCAGACCACGTATTTTTTATATCTGTATGGACAAATCTACTACTGCAAAGGGTGTCCGGATACTTTTGATCATATAGTTTATGTATGCTACTGGTCAGTCCACCGCCATATTTCGATTTCGACGAATCTTAAAATATTTAAACAGCTCTAGGGAGACTGAACAGACCCAAGTACACGCTAATATTAATTTGAAAATTCAGAATAACACTGTAGTCGCGTATCATGTGCAAATTTATTGAAAAAAAAAAGACATAAACTTCCAATCTGATTTAATAGAACAGCACATAATCCTATACTCTAGTTGATTTATATCAGGGAATGCAATTTTGCTTTTATTAATTTCTTATTTTGATTAAACCAGGCATTTGTTATTTTGCAATCTCACTCGTACATGCAGTAGAAATGTGCACATTGTTGTACCTAGATTTGTATCCAGTTAAGGCTCGAATTTACCCTGGACCTGCTATTTTGCTAGCTGGCTTTGCTTGAACATTTCAGTAAGTTGTTAGGCGGAGTATTATGCAAAAACGCATGAATGTTATCAGTACTACATCATCATTTGGCATTATAAAATCCACGAGGCAGCCATTGTATAACAACCTTTGTTGGGATTCACCAAGTTTATATGTTAGTTTGCTAAGTAAATGCAAGGGGAAGATTCCTTATCGTTAAAGTAGATTTCGAAATAAAATAGAATGAGTCTATAGAAGTCTCTCCCCCTTCCCTCAAAAACAAAACTGAAAAATATCCACATAAATGAATAACAAAAAATAAAATTAAATGAAACCAGCTCAAGAAAGGCGCTAGCGCAGGGCTCGCTACTCCAGAAAAATAAAAATTTAGATGGTGAGCTCAGAATGTCTGAAATAAATAAAAGACGAAGCCTAATAAAATGCAAGCAAAAGTACTAGAAACCAAACTCAATTTTACCCAGATTTTGACCTAAACAAAGGAAAAGGGTCATCCACCCCCTCAGGAAAAATAACAAGTCCCACTCCCGCAGAATAAGCACTAAAAGTAAAGTAAGTGAAGGGCAAATGTCTTCGCATACTGCGAGAAAGCAACTTATAACGAAGTAAATTTCTCCGTCATTTTTGGTCCACCCCGGGAATCGAACCCGAGTCCACTTACTCCGGAAGAAGTCCCTCTATCAACTGAGCTACGCGGACGTTCGTTGTTGCTGCTATCTGCCTTTATGACGTGTGCGTCCTGCTGGGCAGGCACGTCACATCTCCACAGTATTCGTTTGAGAGAAAAGACATCACGTTAAGTGTGAAGTATAACTGAGAACACACTCAAGATTTACATAGGGAAAGAAACTAAAAAGGAAAGTTAATTTAGAATATACGTCACAAACTTCTTCAATTTATTGTAGGCTGCATCAGTTTCTTCTTCAGATGAAGAACAGATATCTTTCAGGAACGCGTGGAAGAGTCCCTTCGAAAGGTCCTATTTGAAGGAGTAGATGGGAACACTATAGATGTCTTGGAAGTAAAAAGTGCGCTCTCGCACAGCTCTTACAAATCTCCTTACCACAATGGGCGCCCTGAGCAGCTCAGAGATTTGTGGGGTCTGATGGATTATACAATACAACATGAAAAATCCAGTCAAACCGCGGCTGGTGGGATGTCTCAGGCTGAAGGCACGGATACAGGGTACTGTTTTATGGATGTATTTGATGTTATACAGAAATATTTATATATTACCAAATATCATGAAATAGTGACTTGGGTTATACAACAAGCAAATCATAGAGAAATTCGTCGTCAGAAGAAAGCACTTAATAATTCCTTCGGAAAAACGATTTCTTTGTTGACCGCCCACCCACCACAGGAGAAAACGGAAGCTAACATCTCACCGACAACACCGCCATCCTTTCAGCAGAAGGGACAAACTTTCTTGCAGAAGCTATTATCAAACCAGTGAAGTTACAAATCGGTTGACAATCTCTCGCAAGCGACTTTTACTCCAGCTGCCTGCGTGAGAGAATCTTTTGGATATGAGGCTACACTACACCTTCACCCCCGCGTAAAGCAAGGCAGCTATCAAACTGTTGCGTCGTTGAACACAATGTATCCATTTCCCACCAAAGTGCGGAGAAAAAGAATGAGGAGTTGACAACACGTTTGTAGTAAGGGGAATCTCAATGCTAGGGCATCGGTCTAGATGGAATGATTTTTGTACGGGATGTAGATAGAGAAGGGAAAGACGCGAATTTTAGGCGGGAATATAGAAAAGATTCATATAGTACATCTCCCCGCTGGAAGCGACAAGTATTTTACCATTTCAATATTCCCCTATTCTCCCATTTCAGAAGAATAAAGATTTTTACGTGCGAGTTAATTCATTTTTTTTAATTCGTTTATTTATTTGCTTCCCTGCTCCTAGACGTAAGGAATTTGCAATTCTTCTGATATCACTTGGCGTTCAGGCAATCATCATTGGATGCTTTAACATCCGCACCAAGTTAACCATGCCATGGCAACGTATTTTGGCGTAAGCTTTAAAAGAATTTAATAATCCCGAAGACAAATGTTTTTTTTTTTTTTTTTTTAACCACGACAGGATTTGAATCTGTAATCTTTTGCAGCACTGCCCAGTAAATCATAAGTGGTGTGAGTTCACGGAAACTTCCTAAAAATAACGTGCAGTAAAGGTGCCGGTAGGTGTCCGTCTCATAACGTAATTTCCGCTTTGAAAAGTTTGTTCCTTTTAACTTCAATACTTTGGTAGATTTTCCTTAGTCAGTAATTCCGTTTATTTCAGAAAAGTCCGTTTCGAAATTTTCCGTATTTATACAGAGATTTCGCAAAAACTTCGATTTTGTCTTTTTCAGTCCTTAATTATCGCGGATTCTTCATTCCTGACATATTAAGTTTAACGACTCCTTTCCGCTTGGCCTTAGTGGGTTTTGAACCAGGGGCATCTTTAACGAGAACCGAGCGTGCTATCACTAGTGCCAGAAAATCACGTAACGAGTAGTCTCATATAAGGTAAAACTCGAATCGCGCGATGATGAAATGTTTTACCCTTATTAATGCGAGTGAATTAGTCATTTTATTTTCTGTTGAAGCTTATTATTTTTCTGAATATATTTGTAATCATTTTATTTTTTTCTGTAGGAGGACTTATTACTAATTACGTATTTCTTTTTTCATCGTTATTTTTCGAAGCAACATAATGCCCTGGCACTTGATTATTTTAATTGACAAAGACTTTCAATTATCTTCAAAAAAGGTGTAGCTTTCTAGCATTATTTCTCGAAACTCCTAAATATAAAATTTACTCTTGATAGCTATTATAGCTTTTGTCTTAAGGACTCCACAGACTGATACATGGACAATCATACAATTTTGAAGTAATTACTTAAAGAAATATGATCTGAAATCAAACTATCAAAACGGTTCTTATGTTACCTGAACAGAAAGAAATAGGGTCTCGGAGTATTCACAATGTTTTAGAAGGCAAGGTGGTGGGATGAGGTAGTTGGCTTGTGAGGCGTACCAAGACCGTCTAGAAAACACAAGGTCATGGCATTAGAGAGATGAGTTCCCTCCATTTGTGACGTCACTCTCATGATACACGGACTGATATGTCGGTGACGTGTTTGACGTCACACACGACAGCGTTCGAAACCAATCGGAAGCCTTGGTTTCCCCGTGACGTCACTAAAACAGGGAACTCATCTCTCTTTCATGGAACTCATCTCTTATCACCTTGTGTTTTCTAGACGGCCTTGGGCGTACCCAGAGCTAATTTTTGGGGTGTATCTTTATAAATTGATTGAAATCCATTAATAGCAGTCTTAATGTTACTAATAACTATGTTGTAGTTATTACAAGGATTTGATACACAAGAAACGCATATAGTGTATTAAATCCGTTTATTTTTGTGGTGTAATAAGCACAAAGATTCGCCAAGATTTCGATGATTTCCAAGATTCACCAAGATGCGTTTCTTATGTATTCACAGTCTAGTGTATTTAAAATAACATTAAGGATTTGATAATTAAACAAAAAAAACTTTTTTCTTATATGTAATGCGAAAACGAAGGCAATACAAAATAGTATGTTCAAATGGCGTAATCGTAGTCTTCTCAGTTTGATTAGTAGTCGTTTCGGATTTCTGTAATATATCAATAACTTAAGTACCCAGTTTCTTGTGTGGTAACACAACATACAATAGCTGGTGCACAAAATGGGGAAGAGTGTAAAAAATATCCGGTGATACAATAGCCAAAATTTCATGCGATATGCTATCAACGATATCCGATCTCGCTGCAGAACTTCAAAATCACATCCTCCGACAGACGATTGAAATTTAATAGTTAATCAAACCTCAAGCATTCCCGCGAATCGCTCCTATTACCGGGCCCCACCTTCTCGTGGTGCATCCTGTTCCCACTAAAGGGGATCTGACGACCGCCAATAGCGGTATAACTATACCATCGGGATTAGAGGAAATGCTATCTCACACTCACCAACCCGCTTGGCCAGCGTGGTGAGTTATGGCCAAACCCTTCCAAAATGACTTCACAACTTAAATCTTGGCCCTCAGTCTCCAGCAGCTGGAATGTATCTGGCCAAGGCAGCGGCCAGTGCGACATGAAGGCAGAGGGTGCTAAGGTTTAAATATGCATTTATTAAACACTCTGAGTATAGAATGAGAATGTGAGTCATGAAATGATTATGTACAAATGAGCGCCAGAACAAGTAGGCAAAGAAATAATACTATATACACTTCCTGAGGGTAAGATAGAGGGGAAATTAAACAGGTTAATCAACGATGTAATTATCAACAAGGGATAGATTATTCATAATAGTTCAAACTGTAAAAGAAGCTCTCAGGCCATCTATCTGGAACCAGCTGAGGTATGGTCTCCAGAGTTTGTAGAAGTTGGGAATAGTATCTGTATTGACAGCGTGTCCATGTGCTAACTGTAGACGGAACTTTAGTCGAGCTGTGAAGTGATGGACAAGCTTCTCGCTTGCCTCTGTGAGAGTAGGTACAGTAGAGTATTCCTGATGCGTCAGTTGATGGGAGTAAATTACTATTTTTACAAGCGTGAAAATATAAACACACACTAATGAGAGAGGAGAAGCAGGAAGAATATCTTGAAGTAGGGTAAAATATGGGGCAGCACTCCGATTTCCTGGGCAAAGATGGTGTGCAATACGGAACATGAGATTTAACATAGGTAGCAAGACTGGACAAAACAAATAGACATGTTCAATTTCAGCCGGGACATCACAGTAGGCACATTGTAGAAAGACAACAAGAGTCATTCGGTGTAGCAATTGAGGAAAGGGAAGATGGGAATCACCGAAGGACCGGACTAGGCTGCCATCTGATGCTGACCTTGGCTATCTTACAAAGGACGCTCCCTATATTCTGATTCAAGGCTCCTTGAATTAGAAGAAGAACTACAAAGTATCAGGTGGGTCTTCGTCGGGCTAAGTGTGGTAAGGAGAAAAGGAGAAGATCTCATTGAACTGAAAACTGGACATCTCTTCTACTATCGTGGGGCAGATACTGGCAGAACTAGTGGTGTTGGATTTATAATAAACAAGAAACTGAAGAATAAAGTTGTAGAAGTTGAAAGTTCCTCTGACAGAGCTGCACGACTCGTTATTCAACTCTCGAGAAGATACAAGGCTCAGATTATTCAAACTTATGCACCTACCACAAGTCATCCTGAAGAAGAAATTGAAAAATTTTATGAAGAAATTCGTCATCTAAATAATAAAGGCAAGCAGCACGTGAAGATAATTATGGGAGATTTCAATGCAAAAATAGGGCAACTGCAACAGAATGAAACTTCAGTAGGTAAATTCGGTCACGGCAAAAGAAACCAGCGTGGAATACTCTCGTAGAGTTTGCGGAGACAGAAGGGTTTTTCATCTTGAACTCCTTTTTCAAGAAAAAGCCACACAGGAAATGGACATGGAGACATCCAAATGGGACGACAAGTGAAATTGATTTTATTATGTGTAACAAAAAATTTGTCATAGAAGACTGCAGTGTGCTAAACAAGTTCACCACAGGTAGTGACCATAGATTGGTGAGATGTAAGATGCACCTCAACACTAAACTTGAACGTGGCAAGCTCATAAGACAAACAAAATGTATTGACATAACCAACCTTAAAAAACACCATAATACCTTCAAGCTAGAACTGAAGAACAGATTCTCTGCATTAGAAGGCCTAACATCGGAAGAAGTGAATATTTCTGAAGTTAACAGAAAAGTAACCAAAGCTCTTATGGAAACAGCAACAAAATTAGCTGGGTCTAAAAACAAGTTGCATGTGAACAAATTATCAGGAAAAACCAAAATGTTAATGCAAAAAAGAAGAGAGATGAGGACAACTAAAGAAGATGTGACTTCCAAAGTGGAATATATAGAGCTATGCAAGACAGTACAAAAAAGTATCACTGAATACGTAAGGAAATTCAACTGTGAACTAGTGAGGAAAGCAATTGAAAACAACCAAAGCCTAAAGATAGCAAAGGGACATCTCAGTAAAGGAAGAAAACAGATTATGGCACTGAGAAAAGAAGATGGTTCTGTAACAAGAAATGGAGGCAGAAATTTTGACAAGAGTGAAATATTTCTACTCCAAATTATATGAAAGGGATTATATATGTACTCCAGATATTATGAAAGGTACCAGTACCAGAGATCTTCCAGTACTTTCAGCAGAGGTTGCACATGTAATCAAGAACATGAAGCGGGGAAAGTTCCAGCAGAAGATGGAATTACTGTTAGACATCATACAAGAAGCAAGTGGAGAAATTTAAAACAGTACTCGTTCAAGTTTTCACTCGATGCTTTAATGAAGGGAAGATTTTTAAGGATTGGAACAAAGTTACAATGATCCTGCTATATAAAAAAGGTGACATTGAGGATCTCAGGAACTACAGAACTATCAGCCTCATATCAGTGGTTTATAAAATCTTCACTAAAGTTCTTTCGCACCGCTTGAAGGTAACACTGGACATAGCTCAACCGAGAGAACAAGCTGGATCCAGGAGTGGCTACAGCACTATAGATCATATGCACGTACTGAGAGAACTAATAGAAAGAGCGAGGGAATATGAACTTCCATTGTGCATGGCTTTTATCGATTATGAAAAGGCCTTTGATTCAGTGAAACCAACAGCAGTTGTTCCAATGGCTTTGAAATCCTGCGGTATTGAAGATGCACACACTAATATTATTAATTACATCTATGAAAATGCAAGTGCAAAGATTCGGCTGTTTGAGAATACAGCACACATAAAAATTGGAAAGGGAGTATGACAAGTTGACACCCTATCTCCCAAGCTCTTTAACGCCACACTGGAAAATATCTTTCAATCACTGAACTGGGAAAACAAAGGAATAAAGGTTAATGGAGATTATCTAACTCACCTACGTTTTGCTGTTGACGTAGTCTTTTTGCAACTACCCTATCAGAGCTGCAGAGTATGATCCAGGAACTTGCTGACAAGAGTAAAGAAGTGGGATTCAAAATGAACTTTCAGAAGACAAAAGTGATGTTCAATGCTTTTACAAGAAATGAAGATTTGTCGATTGATGGAGAAAAACTTGAGACAACCGATTCCTACATTTATCTTGGGCAGCAGATATCAAGTGAGGGTCACACTGATGAAGAAATCAATCGGCGTATAAAACTTGCCTGGAGAGCTTTTGGAAGAAACAGCATAATTTTCAAGAGCAATATGCCATTATGTTTTAAAAGAAAAGTGTTTGATCAATGCATCCTTCCAGTGCTTACGTATGGTGAAGAGACGTGGACTTTAACTAAAAGAGACATACAAAGGCTGCAGACAACTCAAAGCAGCATGGAGAGGTGCATGCTTGGTGTAACCAGGAGAGATAAGAAGAGGAACTCGTGGATCCGAAAAATGACAAGAGTGGAAGACATCATGATCAGAGTTAAATCCCTGAAATGGCAATGGGCTGGACATACTGCCAGAAGGACAGACCATCGACGGACAGCTGAAATTTTAGAGTGGATTCCAAGGGACAGGAAAAGACCCAGAAGAAGACCACATGGGAGATGGGTGTATGAAATTCGAAAGTATGCGGGAGTAACATGGAGGAGACTGGCACAAGGCAGACCGTTGTGAAAGAGGCTTGGAGAAACCTTCGTCCAGCAGCGGATTGATAATGGTTGACAATGATGATGATACCAAATAAATTGCGTAAAGATTTATGAAAATTCAGAATTTACCTGGCGTACGGGAAATCTCTGAAATTCTGGTTTTTTACCGTCATTTCACGGAAAAGGTTGTGTGGAATATGTTTCGTTAATTCACGAAAGGAATTTCGGGAAATGGCTCGAGGATTTCAGATAATATTTTAAAGTGTGCAGTGAGCCGTAGGATGAGAAGTTTGCTGAATTTTCTGAGTTTTGGTCCTGGTACCGGTTGTAACAGAATATGCGGATTTCTAAGAATCTGGAGAAACGGATGTTGGAACAGGATCAGCGATACCTGAGGCTTACGACTCGGGAGATAATTTTCGGGTGAGAAACAATTATGTCTTCGACAGCTAAGGGGACATAACTTGATTTGCCTGCTGACGCAATGCTTCTGAAGCAATTTCTTCAAACCTCTGAGCCCTGGAGGAAAGAAAGTTTTCTCCGAATATCATTCTGGATTTAAAAGGGGAAGGTTGTAAATATGTGAAGCATATTTGATTGTATAATGATTGAACATGAAATGATACTTTCGGGCCAAAGATAATCAATCATCTGTGCTAGCCAAGCCGCCGCGATTTTATCTGAGCTACAGAGATGTGCTCTTTATCTTTTTCTTCATCAGCTCCTGCAGATTACTGCGCGACGCCTCAGGATTGCCAAATTTCAGACTACCAGCTGAAACGATTATCAGAAGAGCACTTATTTTGCAAAGCTCATCCTGATTAGAGCGACAGTTGAATTCGCGTAGTAAAATCAAGCTCGTAAAAGAACGTCTTGCGTGAAGAGAACTTTCAAATCGACAGATCGTATAACGAAGCTTGAGGGCATGCCTAAAACTTAAAGGAAATGCAGAAATGAAACTGTACGGATTATTTTCTGATCTTTCATTTGTCTGCGAAAAAGATTTAGAACATAAGCAAAAACCCTCACCTAAAACGTCTGCTATTTTTGCGCAAATACAGTACGTAGTATTGCGTTACTGCTGGACAAAATTTACACCTGTAGAAAGCTGAAATTAAACTATATTTACGCTCCGCACAAAATCCAACTAAAATTTAAGTAGAATAAAACGTGAAGTAGTAACTATCAGAGGCGTAGAATTTTGTAATTCTCAGGGCATGCTCGACGAAAAAAAATCGCAAGAGCGTTTATACACTAATTTTCTTTAAAATAAACAAGAAATTAAATGAAAATGTTTTTACTGAAGTCCAGTAGTAAACGTTTGAACACATTCGAAATGGTGCTCGTTTTTCATTCAATGATCATACTTGTGAGTAAATTTGAATATTTTACTTGAAAAAAATGTTCTCGTTTTCCTTCACAAATTTTTAATAGCTGTTTCATTTCTCAGTTGATGTGAAACACATTTGCTGTATTGAATTCAGCATAAAATTAATCTTTGACTGATGTTAACATATTACTGAATTTAATAATATTAAAATAATAAAATAATAAATAATAAAATAATAAAATACTCAACATACGCCTTTTCAGAAGTGTGTGTTGAATATATTAATTTCGATTGTTAGCAGTCTTTGACTGATGTTAACTGATAGAAGCATTGTTTTCCGTAAGTTCTAATTACAATATACAAATAGTTACCGAAAGTTACTTTAAATTTTCTTCGCTGGAATCAGGGCGTGTTTACTCAACCTGACATGCCCATAGTCGGCGCCTGTGGTGACAATGACACTTTTTATTACTGGATTTCAGTCTTGCTTTCAGTTTATTATTTAGTATGTGCGCGTAAATTTCAGGCACACACCAATTCGTCAGAAAAAATTTAACTTCGCCATTTGAAAAAAAAAGGAAAGAAAAAGAGAAATAGTTACAGTATTTGTACGCAACATGAAACTTCCTGAAGAGTAGTTTCTGAATGGCAGACATTCGAACATGACACCATATTTTTATATATCATGGTAGAATGTCAGGTCAAAATGCGAAAAGTTTAGCTATGTTATGCTTAGCAGATTCTTTTTTTGAGGGGGGGGAGGTTAACGACCGCTATGAGTAGAGATGGGTGATTATCCGTCCTTGGTTTTGGAGCTAGTGAGTGAGTACAGCGCCGTGAGTTAGGCACATGTCTCATCAGGAGATGTGGCGCAGGCCCAGCTGAGACGACTACCAAGAAACCAACGCATCTCATCATTCGCCCAACGGTGCAGAGTGTTGCACACAATGCAGTTGTCTAGATCAGTGAATTAGAGCGATACTTGTGCCCATTAGGCAAACAAATGAATTTTTTAACCATTCTATTCAATAGACTATGATATTTTACAGTGATTTCCGTCAGCAGAAAAGGTTTAACAAGAGTATATTACCATAAGATTAACCAACAGGACCACAAATTAAAGCTTTTGTGGGGTTTTTTTTTGGTTTTTTTAACTCTTTACACAAACATTTGAAACTATGAGAAGTCGTCGGTCCTTAATTTAAGGCCAATTATTCCCGAGGAAGGACAGAACGAGCGCTATAGCACAAAAACAGGACTCAACCCCCGTGGCCAGTGCGGCTGATCGGCCGCAAGTCGGCGCCTTCGGACACTCTATGAAATCGAAATTCAGTTTACTGAACTGGAGAGTTTTTTAGTATATAAAATAATTTTACTATTCGTTCCAGAGGAAATACGTGTCACATACATTTTTGCATAGTCTACATTTATTAATATACTGTATACTACTTTATGTAGATAAACGTATTCGCGGACACCTAGGTAGAGCGGAAACAAGAGCATTTATTAGCCGAAATCAGTACATAGTAGGTCAACCTTTGGCCGTTATGACTGCAGAGACCCTTCCAGGCATGCTTTCCACGAGATGTTGGTAGGTCTGTACCGGAAATTTCCTCCATTACTCCTGAAAAGCTCCTGCCAGAGCAGCCGTAAAGGTCTTATCTGTCGAGATTCGGATTCGGCGTTCTAGCTCGTCCCACAGCTGCTGTATAGGATTTAGATCGAATCCTTCGGCTGGCCAGCGCAACACTTGAAGGTCCCGCCTCACAGAGAAGGCATGGACAGATCTTGCAGGGTGGCAGGATCTTGCTGACGCTGGCAAGGATCTCTGCAGAAGTATAGTGCCGCAGGGTAGTAGTGCGGAATTGCTCAGGACCTGGCTGCCGTTCGACTGGAGGACACCACAACCAAAATGCCTATCCCTTCCCAGAAGAAACAGCCCCACATCATTGCAGATCCCTTTCAAACTTGACTGTAGGGACAATACAATGTGCCTGACAGCGTTCTCCGGGAAAACGCCGCACCGAAATATGTTCATCCGAACGATTAGTATCTTGATTCGTCTCTCCGCACGTCCCTCTTCCACTGTTCTGTTGTCCATGAACGGAGAGAGAAGCACCACTGTAGTCTTAATTTGGCATTGCCTGGAGTGATGTAGGGCTTGTGCGCAGCTGACTTAGCACGGTAACATTGGGCATGAAGTTCCAGACGGACTGTGTTTTGGTGCAAATAGCTGTTCCAATGGCTTCTGCGACATTCCTGGCAATCTCTGTTGCGGAGAACGCGCGTGTCTTCTTCCCATTTCGCAGTAAGTTTCGTTTGGCACAATCATTCCGTTTGTGCGGACTCCCAGAGCCCGGCTTCTATATAGTGGCACCATTTGCTTTCCATTGATGAACATCCATCGATGAAAAACACTCAGAAGGGCGGCAATGCTACGCACTGACTGCTTAGACAGGTGGTATCCAACCTCCAAGCCCTTCCCAAAGAGTGTCAGTTCAGTTCTGCTCGGCATAGTCGCTTTCAATGCAAAGTGTGCACGTGTCAAATCACCCCTCTAGGCATACAGCATCCAACACACCCCGCACGTTTGCGTCTGGTAATGTGAATGCACGTTTATTTGCGTATGCGAAAGTGTCCAAATCCTTTTGTCTACATAGTGTTATAATACGCTAAGGATGTCTATAACAGTTTCAGTCACCTTTTTCACCAAGTTTCAGCATCTCTATTACGCACTATAACACAGTCGCGCTTCGGAATTTCATAAACAATTTGAATTACGTGTTTCACGTAGCTGGTTGCACCGCAGTTGCGCATAGAGTCACGGAAAAAAAAAGAAGCAGTGAAACTCAAATAATAAGATAAAGCAATTCAAAAGGAGAATATGAAATATTGCAGTGCCCATTGTCGGTGATCAAGAAATATGCGTAGTAGTCCATGAATATAACATCGATAATTCAAGAAGTTAATAGGTCGTTTCGGTTCCTGAGTGGTCTCAAGCGCAGGCGTCTGGATAGTTGTCCTCGACCGAACTGGTCCGGAGCTCATGTCCCGATGAGGTATATGGTAACATTAATAAGACCTACTACATGTTCTTATTTTTTATTTTTTATGACGACTTGGGATGTTGAGGTAGAATATGTAAGAAACGTTTATTCACAATTCAATGTTTTATTTTAAGATCTACTGATTTGTTCTATCTATTCTACTACAGGTAGTTTGAACAATGTTTTTTTCACAGTGGTAATAAAACTTTAATAAAACCATATTGCTGTAGCAAACAATCTTCATGTTGTTAAGGCTGTAACTTTTTATACGAGAACCAGTTCGATGGCATTACAATATATTTCCCTGCCGTTTCTGAAATCCGCTTTAAAACCTTTACTTAACATTTAATCGATGCTGTTAATAAAATATTTATTAACAGCATCGATTACTGAATTAAAGCAATGTTTTTAACACGCTATAAAACAAATGTAAAAAAAATTCTGCTGACACAAATCACTCTAAAATGTTGTAACCTATTAAACAAACTGTCTTCTGGGAAAAAATAGTTCAGTATTGCTTCTAATTTCGACAACTGCTCGGTACAGAAATACGCGTTAAGTAGGCGAAAGTGTCACTCCCGTGACCGAGTGATCCGAGGCGCAGGTTCCTGGCTGTGCCCGACTTCTAGTCCAATAATGGTGAGTGGGTGGTGCGCTTGTCCTACTGCGCTGGCTTCTTCCTTCCCTGGAACCAGTAGCCCCCGATTATAGGGTTGGGTGACTACTTAGAGCCCTAAGAGGCTGTCATGATGGTCGTTAAACCCGAAAGTGAAAAGTAGGAGAAAAAAGATGTACTGGATGAGAGAAGGTGTCATCACTGGAATCAATGTGAAATTAATGATTCTGTTACAACTAGAAATTTTCTGTTTTTTTATTTATTTGTTTTTGTTTTCTAAGCAGGAATAAAGCTTTCCATTAATGGGTATCCAGCTTCCTCATTGCACATTTTCTAAGTTTATCGTAGTAGTGTAGAAAATTCATTCATCATGCAAGTTTGAATGCACTCCCTGATGTGTAAGATAAGCATTCATTCATTCACGAAACGTACTTGAATCAGATAAAAATATATGAGAATCACCTTTCTTGTTCGCAGCGCGGTTACTCACTTTGGATCTTTTCCAAATATTTTCATTCCGGCTCATGTTTCCGTTTTTCTTTTTGTAGCTTTCTGTTCTAGTGTCGGCATTTCAAAGCCGAGAGTTTTTTTTATTAGATATTTTGTCTTAAAGAGTATTGAAAGTGCATGACTGTATACTTAACTTTGAGTATACCTTGAACTAATCGACTAGCAAAATGGGCTTATTATTTTAACCCATTAATTGATCTCGATAACTTACTTGTTTTCGTGTCATTTCATTCAGTGTGTTTGGTACTGAATTTACTTGGAATGAGGTTTTAAAATACCGGCTCTTTCCCAAGAAGACAGAATGAGAGGCATTATTTTTGCCCATTAGTCTCTTGTCGTTTCATTCCGTACAAAAGAATTGTTTTTCTATGAAAAATAGTTCTGTTTAGCAGATAAATGGCATTTTGCAGAAACTGGTCGGCGAATGAAAGTTTTGTATAATTTACACAAGCAATTTTTTACATTAATATAGCTTCCTGAGAATTTAACAATAGAGCGTATTCACTCATTACATTTTAGCGTGAAAAGTTTTCTTTTAATAGATTATTGCATTTCGTCAGTGGCATCCGTACTCTGTATATTATTTAGAGTTGTTTGGCTTTTGAATTTGAACTTTTAAAATTACGTTAGTGAATTAAACTATTTTAAGTACTCTTATATCCTGTTCGTTGGTTCATGTAGAAGTCGTAGCTGAAAATCTTAATTAAACAATGTCAAACACTTGAAAGTCAATACGGTACAGGATTCAGTAATCACAGAATTCTACTTACAAGTTCATTGTATTTTTTATTCTTTGTCCAAGTACGTCAATTATGCGTAACATGTAATGTGCTTTCGTTTTAAAGCCTTAAATAAACGTGAAAAATGTCAGTTTACCTAGATACCAACACTAAGTGAAGCTTGATTAACTATTGAAGTCCTTAATAAAGCATAGATTGACTAAACGAGCAGATTAGTAATAGGCCGGTACTTACTCAAAGGTCATCGTGTTTTAAGAGGGCCATCTCTAAAAAGAAAGTTTCGTTCCCACATCACTACCGCGCAGGTATTCGCTTCAGAGTCGCGCATACGCAGTTGTGTTGCCTCATCCATTAGCCACGCCCTGACACCATTTTGTGAAGTTGTGCTTATGTGAAAGGTTTGTGCTGTGCGTTAATAATGTTCAAGTTAAAAGAACGGCCCGCCGACTGTGAAGTCCGGTCTGTGATAAGGTTTCTGAATGAGAAAAATGTCAGACTAAGTAAAATTCATCAGCAAATTTGAGAAATTTACGGACAAAACGTAATGAGTGTAGGAATGGTGCCTAAGTGGTTCGAATGTTTACTGAAGGACGACCGAACGTATTCATGACGAATTGTGAAGTGGCAGGACTTCTCTGGTCACGGAAGATTTGGTGGAGAGAGTGAATGCAAACATTAGGGAGAACCGACGCTTCACAATTTCTGATCTTTCAGAACGTTACGCTGAAGTTTCGAAATCATTACAGAAAGCTTCAGTACCGCAAAGTGTGTGCAAGATGGGGGCCAAAGATGTTGACGGAAGAGCACAAAACGAAGCGCATGGGGATCTGTTTTGGAAATTGTGGAGCGATACGCGGAGGAAGGCGATGATTTTTTAAGCCGTATAGTGATCGGAGATGAGAATTGGGTCTCTCACAGAATACCTGAAACGAAAAAGTAGTCTATGCAATGGAAACACATCATTCGTCCGACGATGACCTGAAGATGACGGCTGAGCGATGGCTCAAAATCTTGGCGGCAAACTTCTGTGAAAAGAGTATCCACAAATGCCTTAGCATCCACGGGAAATATGTTGAAAAATAGATCAACGTATGTAGAATTCATCGCACATAAAAATTTAGTTACGGATATATTTTTTTGTTTTATCTTCAAACGGTACTTTCTTTCTGGATGGCCCTAATATTTAGTCCTTTAGGCACTGTTAGCACCACAATTCATCATATCACTTCCACAATAATGAAACTAACACAAGTCAACCTAACGCAAATCAGATTAACGGAAGACAGCTCAATGAAAGACAGCTCTCACTTCAAACATCGCAAAACACCGTTCTTATCTTAGTTTGTTACGTACGTCACATTGCCTCTAACTTCAATACTCGTTGCCAAGAACATTCGGGCGAGAGAGAAAATGTAAACTTTAAGTGTGAAAAATGCATTAGGAGAACGAACCAAAATCTACGTAGATACAGGAACTGAAAAGGAATAGAGTAGACTATATGTTACAAGCACATCAATCACATCAGTAATACGTCACTTGATGAATAATAAGATGAATAGACGCCACACTACCATACTGTACTAATATACTTTTGATAAGTATCTTTCTCTGTCATCAAATATAATCCACCTAGATTAAATCTACAATGCTTATCGTACTCCCCTCATAACATATCGCACTCCTCTGATAGCATATCTCGTACTACCATTGCTCTTCTCTACATAGCATTCTACTCGCTTTCTACATTCTACATAGTCTGATCATCGCTTTTACCTTTTATTCACCTTTGATTGCACTTTGGCCTAGTGTTATGTTTCCGAATTTGAGAAGTTCGTCGAGAGAAATAATGTGTCGTTAAATAAGAAAATGTTTAACGAGAAGAAATCAAATTTACATAACAAAGAAACCCGAAAGAAAGATTTAATCAGAGGTAGGCCTACACGTCACAACTCACAATACACAGCCTTTTAAAAATGTATATTAGTTTTTCAAATTTCTGTATTTGTATACATATTTATTTACTTGTTTGCATTACAATCTTCTTGTGTCGAAATTACAGAATTTCTCAACATATTTTTTTCCCTTTAGCCGCCATTTCTCTCCGTCGTTTAGTGGATAAAGCCTTCGCATAGCTTGCTACGGCTAACTAGTCGCTGTGGCTTGAATAATATGTTGCGACATACGCACTGGCAACATACTTTTCATAAGCAGAAATCTGCTCTTTCGCTTTACTCTCTCTGTCAATTAGGACAGCTCTTTTGTTTTTAGCACGTCTTTTGAAAAAAATGTACGTGCTTATACTGTAGTATTCCTATATCCGTCCGTCGCTGTGGACACCATATATCTGCAACCGATGCGAAAAATTCTTTCTGCAGCCGAAAGCCTGAGTTGTGAAAACGATGATCCATACATTTTGGTCTTTTCCCCATGCATAAGCTCGCCTATAGGGGCATAAGTGCGCATCATATAAAATTCAGCATATAATGTATGTCACTCTGTACAATTGTGCTTCAAAAACAATGATTCGAAGAATTATTTTTACTTTCCGATACCTTTCACCAGGAAGGTCGTTTTATGTAGAGTTCCTATTTGAATTAATGCATGTCATCATCTCTAGGAGACAAAAATACATATTATATTTTTCCCGAAACCTCTGCTTCTGAAAATCGGATTTAAAAAATATTTTTGTGTTAGAGCTCATGGCGATGAATATTTTGCGTGCATTAAACAATATTTTATAGGAAAATGTTTTGCCACTAGGGGGCGTAAGTGCCTATTTCTGTTTTTAACGTGCTTGCATTAATCGTATCTTCGCTTCTGAATATCTAACTGAAAAAAATATTTGTCAGTCAGACACCACTCACCGCTGAAAACATTTATGCGTTCTTTTTCCCCATCATAATAATGTACACTTTTCCCGCTAGGAGGGCATTAATGTAAATCTCTATAATGATATCTCTGTTGCTAAAACTCCGATTTAAAAAAAAATATTTTTGCTACTGACAATGTTTGTGGCGAGGAATAGTGTTGGTATATTTGCCGATTTTTGTACCATGCAGTTTTGCCACTATGCGGTATAAGTATTCATTTCTGCTTGCATCATACTTGGTGGAAGCCTATCTTCGAATCTAGAAACCCGACTTGGGGGAAAAAAAGAACTTTGCCTTGGATAACTTCCGTAAAGAGAAACGCTGTGTGCAGAATTTGCAATTTTTCGCGGCACACATTTCATCCGGTAATAGCAGAGTGGCAATAATAGAACAAGTGTGAAAAGCCCAGTATGCTATATATATATATTTTTTTTATAAATTATATTTTGAATTATGTGCTGATTTTCTGTAGGTGGGTAAATGCTTCCTCTTTTTTGCTGATTTTTTTCTTCTAAAAGTCCGCTTTGAAACATTTTTTAGTGTCGGAAAAGATTTAAAAGACGTGTCCAAGAATTCGGTGGCATCTTTCTCGTTTGATTATTTTTTTCAGGTAAAGTGTGAGAACTTATAAAGCATTACTGCATTTGTTATTGCACCCAAGAAAGGTATTTCATGGCATGGGTAAGAAAAGTACTTCCGTAGTACATTTTAATATGTATTTTCGTTCCACATTGAGCAAATATACAGTATTTCTATAACTGGATTTTTCATTTTGACGGTACCTTTTTAGTTTAAACTAACAAACAAGCGTCGTTGGTTACTTATCTTTTTGTAATTGACATTTTTGTGAATTTTGCTCAACGCATTTCGAAAATATCTCACAGTATGATGTTTCACTCAGAATTTTCCAAGTACATGTGGGCTTATTTTCATTCAATTCCTCAGTAATAGCCAAATCAATGAGTGAAATAATAGAACAAGTGTAAAAAGCCCCGTTTGTTCATAGGAATTTCAGAGAATAAGATACGAAAATTTCAAAGTAAAAAATAGAACTCTTATACAAACTCCGTTTCGGAATCAGAATTTATGTTAATAAAGAGACATAACAATTTGTAAAAAAAATCGAGTCACGCATTCAACGCAAACCCCAACGCAAACCATTGTGTTTCATGTTGGTTTGTGCCAGCTATAAGAAAGAGTAATTATAACACGTTCATAACATAAATTCCAACAATAACTCAATTTTTGTACGATATAAATGCTGAGACATAGTTAGTAAACTATATGATCAAAAGTATCCGGACACCCCTTTTAGTAGTGGATTTACCCATATACGTCATAGCCATGGCCCATGCAGGTATAAAAAGACGTACGGGGCCTGGCAAACATCATAGACGAGCATGAACAGTAGAATGGGTCGTAGAGCTCAGTGACTTTCAACGTGGCACGGTTACAGGATGTCATATTAGCAACAAGTGAGTTAGGAAATTTTCTGCCCTACTGCAGCTACACCGATCAACTGTAAGCAATGTTATTGAATTGTGAAAACACCTAGGAGCAACAATTGTGCAATTTCAACCTGGTCAGTCACGTAAAATGAGAGAGCGCGGTACCACCGAGTGTTGAAGCTGGTGGTGCGACAAAATCGCCTGTCCTCTGTTGCAGCACTCACCACCAAGTTCCAAAATGCCTCTGGAACAACGCCAGCACCATAACGGTTCGCTGAGAGATGAAGGGAATGGGTTAATATTAGGGCTTAGGCTCATTCAGCAACTAGTTGATAAGTTCGTGTTTAACCTTCCCCATAATTATTCAATTGGGAACTTTCGACGAATATCTATATGGTATTTAGTACCAATTTCATGATTTACTTTTAAAATATTTCTAGATATTGAATATGGAGGAGAAGAGAATGAATAAAAGTAAATTTCGTGAGGTAATATGAAATTTCTTGGAAGAGTTAAATGCAGTGGAACCTCCGTTATACGTTTTTCACTTTTGTACGTAACTGCACTTCCCGATATTTCATTGTAGTTTCTATTGCTTTTCCAATTTAGTTATACGTAATTCATTTATACGCTTTTTGCGATTATACGTTAAATTTTCAATTTTAGATTAACAAAAATGCTCGGTTCTTGGAATCTTTTATAAGTAACCCGGTATGTTGAGTCATGAAATAGATAACGCAATTAAAAATTTGCTAAGAAACGTTCACAGTTCTCTTTTTTTCTCTGAATTCTAGAAATTGGAAACCAGAAAGGTTAGTGAATATTTTACTCGTCCCTAATCTAAGTGGGCAAACTGCAATAAAAAAAGAGCTATGCTTATAAATAAAGAATGTGTAAATAGGGGTATTGAATATAAAACAAAATCGCATTCGGATTTATTACCTGTATTTCAAAGATAGTTTTTTTTTTTTTTTTTTCATGTATTGAAGATATGAAATCGTGCACAATTTCTTAACCCGGTTGTTGCAATGAAAGGTATAATAAAAAACAATACAAAAGTCAAAATACACGTAGGCTTAAGGCAGCAAAGTGTTCATGTATGTATGTATGTATGTATGTATGCATATTTTACATTATAAATTATCGTTATCTAAAATTATGCAGTTCCTTTTTCATGCTTTCTTTTTGGAGGCATTAAAAATTTTACAATAGTATTTAAGATTTTGAAATTTCTTATACGCGCTTTTTACATTTATGTTTTTTAATGACATCCGGTTGAAAAATGTATAACCGAGGTTACACTGTATCATGGTTACGCAGATTTTCTTTCTTTCTCTCTCTCTCTCTGATCCTGCTGAATCTAGTTCCTGGGAAAAACCGCTCACAAATTCCATGAAATGTAGCTGCAAGTTGATCACGCATTCATTAAAGATGAGATGCATCCACTTCCCACTGGTGAAAAAAAAAACTACGAGCTGCTTTTGCACCATTCTGATTTCTGAAGATTTATTCGTGGCGAGGAAGTATTGCTCCCACCTGCGAGTGAGCAACACGTCAGACGGGAAGCAGCAGGCAGTGTCCGTTTCCCAAGAGGAGAGTTAAGGGTCAATTGCTCTTCCCCATCCCAGCCGCTCTCTCTAAAGGGAGCCTCTGACATTCTCATGCAGACGGGCAGAGGCATTCGGGTGGCAACATCCCCTCTTCTCACGCAGTGACTAAACTCATTTCCATGGGTGAGCTGTCCTAACGCCATCAACCTCCGAACTTCTCTCACTCTCTGGTTACCTATGACATCACGAGTTGTGTCTCTACCTTTGGCCCGTAGGGTGATTACACAACCATTGCCTTCGTCCAGTAGGCTTATTGGCTAATCTAGCAAAGCAGTCAACGCTCTTGCTGACGTCAGCCTGCTCCATCATTAATGCCACCCCTACCCCCCCCCCCCTTCAATATCCAATTCGGAACTTTTCTGTTCAGTGTACCGATGACTAAGAATGACCCCCACATTCAGTACCCATTCTCCCGCTCCATTTTCAGCTCAAATGGAACGGTTTCATTCCCTGTACAACGTTAGAAGAGAAGGGGATTATACAAAAACTCTTCTGGCTGGCTCTCTTTCTCTCTCTCTCTCTCTCTCTCTCTCTCTCTCTCTCTCTCTGATGAATTTCAGAAGGCTGCGATAATGAGAAAGGACATCGGCATCTCGCTTACATTTCTCTCTCCACAGCAGCTCCCTCAGTTTACATCCCGACCGACTGCTTTTAGTCTTTTATGATAAATTTCAATCCCTACCGACAGCAGCAACACCATCTGTAATGTATGAAATCGGGCATTGGCGTCATTTTTATGTGTGTGAAATCCTTTAAGAAATTACTGGTTATTGCAAAAATTAACGAAAAGAAACAAAGCTCATAAATAGTTCGCGACCATCCAACTTTGTGACTGTTTATACTTTAGCATAGCCAAGGGATCCCACATAATTCACAAAATATTTTTAATGATTCTTAACTATGATCTTTTATTCTAAACTATGATCTTTTAAATAATTCTTTATTATTTTACATTTTCATGGTGCTGATTCTATTTAGTGATTCTTAACAATAACATGATTCTAAAGGTTCTTAATAACGATATGTTTTAGGTATTCTTATTATATTTTATGATTCTCAGTTATTAATTTATTCCTAATGTTTTTAATGATTCTGATTCTCTGTTTAATGTCTCTTAATAACAACATGGTTTAATAATTCTTATTCTATTTGATGATTCTTAATATTTTAATGACTCTTATTGATGATTCTTAATATTTTAATGACTCTTATTAATGATTCTTAATAACGTGTTTTTGTTTTTTGTTTCGGAGTTATAACGACCAACTCGATGTATTATAAGCGGTCTTTCGTCCCTAATTTGAGGCCACTAGCTCCAGGAAAAGGAGAGATGTGTTTGCTTTAGGGCAAACACATCTCTATTCATCATATTTCAGTCGAAATTCGAACCCAAACCCAATTCGGGCAAATGGTTAGAAGCCAAGCGCCTCTTACCACTCGATCACCGGGGAGGCGATGTGCATTTAAGGATTCTTAATAGCGATATGTTTTAGTGATTCTTATTGCTTTATTCTTAATATAATTAATGATCCTTTTCATGCTTAATGAATTTTCATAACGTTTTTAGTGATTGCGATTTCATTTTAATGACTCTCAATACACTTTGTGAAAATTGCAACACCAAAACAGAATCGCACTATCAAATTAATTTTATATCACACATTCTTCATGTTACAGCAGAAAATACATTTGTAGAGCTATACAACATTTTTTCGCTTCAAAACTCAGTATCGTGTGAAGCCAACCCCATGCAACGGTAACGAACTCCACACGTCGTGGCATTGAATGGAAGAGGTTTTTCATATTGTCCTGGGTAATAGCTTGCTACGCGGCTTCTATGCGAGACAAGAGCTCATTTGCGGCGATTAGCGGAGGCGCTTGACGAGCCAGTCGCTTAGCTACCATGTCCCAGACATGTTCGATAGGGAACATATCCGGGCAACGTGCAGGCCAGGGAAGAAGCGGTACCTGCCGTTTATGGAAGAGGCCTTGGACATTCCGGGCTACGTGTGGCCAAGCATTATCCTGGTGGAATATAGCGCCAGGACAACTCTGAAGGAAAAGCATCACCTCTGCCTGTAAAATATCCCTGGTGTATCGCTGGCTGTTAAGGGTTCCCTCACTTCGTATCAAGCGAGATCGCGAATTGAACCCAATGGCGCTTGTCGTTGGGCCGGTTATTGCGCTGCAAAATGCATGCTGCAAGGGGCCGCTCACCACGATGTCTTCGAATACCTGTGCAACCATCGTGGTGCATCAGTTTAAATCTTGATTCGTCAGAAAACACGACCTGTTGGCAGTGGCATCGGAATTCTTTTTTGACAGCGGGGGCAAAACAAAATATTTTATCATGCCATAAAATTTATCCTACTACTGTAGACGTGCTGACTTCATTAAGAAAATTTGCTGAACAAAAATTCTCTTTTCGATTAAACATTCATCTAAAAAAATAACCCCTTTTATATCCATATAGTTTCTCAATGTAAACTAACTCTACACATAAACGGCGTTAAACTATAGATATTGATACTTTCGGATTGGTACGAATTCCGCAAGAATAGTAGCCGTAGATGCTATAATTAAACATTGAAGGGACTTATATCTCATTCCTCTCCCTGACTTCCATTTCTCTATTTCTTTTTACTCATTTTTTTAGACTAATGTTTTACACCTAATGAGACACAAAACATTGCTGGTCTTCAAACGGGTATATAGCAGGCCTCTGGACTGTTTAAGCATTTCTTGGCCTCTCAGGAGTGGCTTTAAAAAACAAATCAGATTTTTAGATAGTTCGTGGTAAAAAATGAAGAGCAATACTCAATTTTTATCAAAATGAACTTAAAAAAAAATCCAAATGTTTGAGATTTCCAATCACGAACATATGTAATTTGAAAAGGAAGAAAACTGAGGAGGCAAATGTGATGTTTTGCTCCCACACTCATTTGCGGGCATGGGCAACTGCCCCCTCTGCCTCCTCCGTTCTTCTGCCGCTCTTAGAGTTGATAAAATTGAATGAGTTAATGAAAAAAATAATGATAAAAAAGATAGACTTCTTTTTCTGTTGTTTTTTCAATGTAACATGAAAATTCTTATTCGTTGAGTAAGCCAATAACTGAGACCTGCGCTTGTAGACTGGGTAAGTCAGCATGCAGTTAATCCGACACCCATGCGCACATCTGTCGAAAAGCTGCCATGAAGATCTATGCAGAAAGCAAGTCAGCGACGCCTGAGGGCGGTACAAAATTTAGGAAAAATGCATTCTGTTCTTATGCGGCTTTCAGTGGAAATACCAAGACTGACCACCTCTGTAATAAACAGTGGCAATGCTCAGCGCCTAGACGAGAGGTTAGCAACTGTTACACTCCGACTTATTTTCTAATGAAAACAGGAGAAAAGTAAGAGCCGCTACCACTAAATTATTCTCGCTGGAATTTTTTAGGGTTATATACGTTGTCGATCGAACAAGAAATTGCCCGTGACTTAGATTTGAAGACACTTGTTGGTAATTTTGCGAATAAAAATATGCAAAATGAAATTTTAATTTACGTTGGACCAGTCAAGTAAATCGATGTAGTTCCTATTAGTTTCTTTCTATTTAGATTACACTGTATTTTTTCTGCATCTTGAAATTATTGAATAAATACTGTGATGACGCACAAATGAATTACATACATTTTTTGAGCCATTGCCTAAGGCGCCAAGCAGCCGAGCACCGGTCCTGGATGGTAGAATTTGAGCTAGAAAATGCAATAAAGAATGTTACTGCCCGGTTCGTTCAACCACTGGCGCACTAAGCACAAGATTTAGAGTTCAGTGGCGTTGAAACACTTTTTTGACAGCTGGTCAAGATGTCGGAGAACAAAATAGTTTATCATGGCATAAAATTTATCGTACTACTGTAAAAGAAGACGTGCCTGACTTCATAAGGAAAATTTGCTGAACAATTTTTTTTTCTATTAAACATTCATCTAAAAATAAACCAAACGCTTTCATATCCATATAGTTTCTCAATGCAAACTAACTGTACACATAAACGACGTTAAAAAAGATAGATTTGATACTTCCGGATTGGTACGAATTCCGCAGGAATCGTAGCCGTAGACGCTATAATTCAACATTGAAGGAACTTGTATCTCATTCCTCAGCCTATTTCCATTACCTTATTTATTTTTACTCATTTTTTTTAGAGGGAGACTAATTTTTTATACCTAATGAGACACAAAACGTTGCTGGTCTTCAAACGGGAACTAGCCCTCTGGAGTGTTTAATTCCTTGTTGTCTGAGGAGTAGGTGGCAATAAAAAAAAATTCAGATTTCTAGATAGTTCATGGTGAAAAATGAAGAGCAATACACAATTTTTATCAAAACGAACTTAAAAAGAAACTAAACCGAATGTTTGACATTTCCAATCACGAAAATATGTAATTTGAAAAGGAAGAAAACTGAGGGGGGCAAATGTGATGTTTTGCCCCCACATTCATTTGTGTGCGGGGGCAACTACCCCCTCTGCCTTCGCGGTTCCGACGCCCTTGTCTGTTGCCAATCAACGCGCCAATGTCTGTGTTCGAGAGCTCATTACAACCCGAGGCGTCTGTGGTTGAGGGTCAAAAGAACGCGCAGCAATGGGCTGCTAGCGACCAGTCCTCTGTGAAGCTGACGACGTTGAACTGTGCTGGAGGACAAAGCTTGGCCTGTGACAGTGCTTCACTGCTGCGCTAACACAGTTGATGTCACTGTGCGATCGGTCACTGCTATGCGGTAGAGGTTTGTCATCCCGTGCAGTGGAGCGATTTTGCGTCCGAGCCTCATCTGTTCACTGACGCCACGTTCCCAATTGAGAATGAAAATTCGGATTTTTAAAGTCCGGAAATCCGCTTGGGAACTTGGGGGCATAAATTTTGCTCATTAATTTAGATCGTCTAAACGTGGCAACAATGACATTGGGTTTCCTAGAATTGGCGACCCAGTCTCATCGTTGGGACCTGTACGCGTTGTGTTTCATACGAGCTTGTACGAGGTTGTCGTAAGAACTCATACGCCGCAATGAAATTAAGTTTTAAAGCTAACATTTCTGTATCATGTTTCTAATCGTGGTACCTTCAAAAGAGAGAAAACTGTTTACCTTAAAATAAACCAGAACCCGACCCTCATATTCATTTGCAGAGTAGCAGCGAAGAAAAACACGTTTGTTAAAAGAAACAATTTTAAAATTTATTTTGGCATGTTTCTTAATTTTTGAACAAATTAATGGTGGGACCAGATTAAGTTATATTGAATCATCACTTCAAAAATACTAGAGGTTAAGTCAGGTTCATAGAACCACTTCCTGGCAATCCGATTAGTTCGAGGTATATTATTTAGTTTCAAATTTCATAAACTACATCGACATGCAAGGGATTGAATATTTGGATGATGTCTTACCCTGAATCCTCTTGGTCCTTGTGTTGATGATGGTGCTGTACTGTCGTCACGCTTCCGGTCTTCGGAGCTATCATCCTCCGAGGATCAAAACGCAGCCCGTGTTTGCTTAAAGAGACATCGGTACTTGGTGAGTTTTTTCACTAACACTTTCGGGAACCTGTTCCCCTGTGCCTACGAATTAGCAACTTTTTCACTGTCTCCCGCTCCTAACCATTTTAAAATTTTTGAGTCCGACTTATTGACCCACGCACGCACGACAATTTTTTTGTACTCTGACGTGAACCTTTTGACAAAAACTAGATTTCTCCATGTTTACCGTTTTTATCTCCTCCGTCAGTTTTGCTTTCAACCCTGCTCCTAGGCGTGTTCTCACATCTTGGAGGTGTCCCCTTCGCCTTCATTGGTTCCTGAAAATCCCCCCTCATCACCTAGTGATCTGCGTCCGTGGACGATGATCAGTGGCTATTTCGAGCAGATGTTCTTTTGGCCAACTGACCATCTGCCGAGCTAAGTCCTATAAAAATTTATTTGACCCTAACTGTCACCCTGTTTCGGAGTTCTATTATCAGACTAACCGGGAATACCTTTCTAAACCTTTTAAGTACGCTCGAATGCACGTACGCCCGTCTGAATTATGTTCCCCGATATAGAGATTAGGTGACAGTTATTACATAAGTTTCTTCTGACCAGACTGAGGTAGAGCTTCTATTGCGAACTCGTGCCGTATAGCCGCCGCTGGCCTATTGTTACTGAGGCTGTAGTATGTAATCCCTATACTACACTGCCGTGCTTGTCCTTTGCAAATTCCTGGCAATGAAAATATCTTTCATTTCGTTTTCGGAATTTTGCACCTGGTCTGGCGGTTCCGGTCCTTCCATCCCACGCGAAGGGAAAGCAAGTAAAAAATAAAACAACAAATCTAATGCGATCTGGGGTGGGATAACGCTCCTGCAAACCCAATCAGGAATGACTCGAATTAAAGTGATTAATTAATTAATATAATTAATTAGGTAAATAAATCCCAAATTCGGGTATCTCTTAACTGAAGCAATGTGCCCGAAATTAGAAGAATTTCCGCAGCAACAAGACCAGCAATTGCTGTATAATGCCGAGACTTGACGCATGACAAAATGCTTAGAGAGTAAGCAAGATGTCGCAGAGATGAAGATACTGAGATAGATGCATGGTGTTACCAGTAAGGATATATTTGGGAAGGGGAGGATAAGGGCAATACACCATTAACGCACCAGTGGTTTCAAAGAATGACCAAGAAACAAAATTACACTGACGTGGTCATGTTTTGTAAAGAGAGTCTTTGGCATAGAGTTACGTAGATGGAACTACGTGGCAGAAACCTCGGGTGAGATGGAAGAATTGTGTTAATTGTGCCATAAAGTGTAAGAATTGAAGAGCGAGCTTTGAAGCAAAACGGGAAAGAATGGAGAAAAGGATTCGCAACATTAACTTCGCCTAGATGTGGGACTAATCATGAATAGCTTTAACAACGCAGTCCGTCGAAGGCTTGGAGGAATGTATTCTGCATGTTAAGCTTTTTCGCATGACATATCATTTTGTAGATGGTAAATATAATCTTGGGTTATTTTCGAGCATGGTCTATGTCACTAAATAAATAATCCAGCCCTCGTAAGAAAAACTAATAACAATTCAACTAGGGGGGGGGGATAAAGCACACTCTCGAAGTCGAGGCGGTAAAGTTTAGATTAAGTCATAAAGTACCAGGAAAGTCAAAATTCAGATTTGGTGAAGAACCCTATGTTAGCCGATCAGCCAGCTACGTACCTGTACTTGATCAGGGGCGCAACCAAGATAGGGGTTTTAAGGGTTAAAACCCCCTCTAGAGCCAACAGGGGTTTTTGTTTTGTTTTCTTTTGTTTTAGGATTCGCATTATCAGTGCTCAGTGCTGTTTTCCTATTTCATATGTCTCAGTCTCACAAGGGGACATTGAGACATTCACCTGAGAGACTTCAATAATACTGTTTGTATGGATAAGCCTTGGTATGAACCTTTATTGAGCAAAGGAAGAAAGCGCGCTTATAAAAAATATTTTAGAGAAAATCAAAGTTAAAAAAATTCCTAGCGACTTATGAGTAAGTTTTGCGTAGCACTTTTCACCGAAGGCCACGTGGGCCGGCAGCAGCGTGTCAGACGCGCGATCGCTTGGCCAGTCTAGAAGTGTCACCTGTTGCTGCTGGAGGCTGCCTTCGCTACTCTGGAGGTGTGCTTCGAGTCGTTGTCTTGCTGAATGATCCATCCGGGTGGCATGTTCTGGTTTGCCCATGGGAAGACATCGTTGATGAGCATGTTCGTGTAGCTGTGGCAGGTCATTATTCCGTCAATCTTGATGATGTGGCCTATTCCATTGCGAGAGAAGGCGCCGTAAACCATGAGCGATCCTCCTCTGTGCTTGACAGTCGGCTGAATGAACTGGGGGTTGAATCTCTGGCCACACGGACGTCGTACGTATCGGATGTCATCACTTCCGAACATGTTGAACTTGCTCTCGTCGGTGAAAAACACCTTACTCCAGTCCGCCGCGGTCCAGTGTCGATGACTGCGCGCGAACACGACTCTGGTTCGTCGATTCTTGACTTCGATGAGTGGTTTCTTGACGGGGCGTCTTCCATTCAACCTACCACCAATAAGACGACGGGAGATGGTCATTCGGCTGACGTTCAGGTCGTCGCTGTCGTGGAATTCGGTGGCGATGTCCACAGCAGTCAAGGTGGGATCAGCACGCGCTCGACGGAGGATGCGTTTATTTTTTTTTATTTTTTTTTTGATTGGAGGTTTAACGACCACCGTGAGCAACTCAATGGGCTATAAGCAGTCGCCCGTCCCTAATTTAGGGTCACTGGTTCCAGGGAAGGGAGAGAGCCAGTGCCGTAAGACAAACACAACATCCATGCCTCACCGGGATTCGAACCCGGACCCCGTTCGGACGAATGATCAGAGGCCATCGCTTAGACCACTGCGCCACCGGGGCGGCGAGGATGCGTCTATCCTGACGCAACGTAGTGGCACGAGGCCTACCACATCGCGGACTGTTCTCGACGGTCCCAGTCTTCTTTTAATGTTGCAGGATAGCTGAAATGGACTGGTGTCGGATCTTCAGGGCCCTCGCAATGTCGGTGACGCGCATTCCGGATTCCATCATGTTCACGTCCGCCTGGCGAGCTCCAACAGGGATCTCCGCCTTTTTACCCATTTCTGAAAACCTAAGATTGACTTATTATCACACTGCACATCACAAAACCCACAAAAACCACAAGAAAAATATTAATACATGCAGTAAACAAATGTGTAATAATTGGCGACTCTTGAATATGGCTCATTTCGAACGACAAATTCGCTCTGAGCGAAATACAAGCTACGCGGCATTGTAACCCACGAATCAACACACATCATATCCCAAAATGACCCGATTTGGTCCAGCAGAAAAAAATTATGGTGGATAAAGTGTTTCGCCAAATACTTTTGTTCGCTACTGTATACTGCTCTGTGAAATTCCCCTGCGCCACCGTTCTGTCTCCCGGCGCGCACATTTCTGTAGGCTGGGGTGGTCATAATGTAATGGCTCATTGGTGTATATGCTACGTCAGTCGACTAATCACGCCCTCTCGGAAATCACGTGGTCAACGAGCCGCATCCACTTTTGATAGGGATGGTCCAATTCAGTGATCACGCGGTGTATATCGACTTGCATACAAATTATTATTGGCATACTTTTCATGTATAGATTTCATCGATCTCATAACCTTTCTCAGGAAAAATGCCTAATTGCCCGCCTGTATCTGATACTTCGAAGATTTTCCCGTCGAGAAGAAGGACTAGGGGCTAGTAAGGCAAAATTAGTTGCCACATGGCAAACACACTGTGATCACCAATATTCAATGTATTAAAGTTTTCAGTTTTCAGCACACGACATTACTTTTTCTGAAAGGCACAAGTCAAAATCTGCATTTTTGCTGTACAGTCTTTTTTTAATGTTCAAGTTACAAAATTAGAGAAGCGCTTCTCTCATTCCAGTATCACTTGGTGGGTATGCCAGCTTTATGGGGTTCTGCTTCGTCCTTTTTTATATATGCTAATTCTGGGAATCTAGCACATGAATTCCGTTTTCAGTGAAGCGAAAACCTTGATGTGGGTCACATTGCATACTTTCACACGGACCTCATTGTGGTGGCGTACTTTCCGATGACGGTTAGTGAAACGCGGCAGTTGAGTTTTTCTGTCACATGAACAAACTGTACGCATGGACCACGAAACTCTGTGTGTGCGTGTAACCTTTTAGCTCCATGAAAAGCCGCAAATGCTCCTAAAACAGGAAGAAATGGTCGATGTCATGTAAAGCAATTTCGTCATCATTTTTGAACTTGAATTAGTTTTTGTTGTTTTTTTTTTGTGTGTGAGTTTACAGACTCCATTGAGCATTTAAGATTATGAGATGTCGCCTATACCAAATTTAGGGACATTGGCTCGAGAGAAGGTGAAAAATAAGCATCATAAGGCGAAAACCTCCTCCACGCCTTATCCGGAACTCGAATCCGGCCAGTTACACAGAATCCCGCACATCTGACTACGTGGGCACCGAAGTGGCAACTTTAAGCCATCACTAAAGATGAATTAAGCCTGTAGTGTAAAACCTTTATGCCCACGTCTTCGTACTCCGAAGGCGGCTATTCTAACTGAATTACGCCGACAAGACTTATCTCGCTGCAAATTTACCGATTTAACTCGTACGACACCGCAGTAGCACCTCATGTTACGTAGTACGTTACATCATCCCTCCGAGAAAGGTGGGGGCAGGAAATCGCAGGTTTTCGGGTCCGCCGACAACCATGCTTAAAGGACTAGCTCATTGTAGAATGTTCTGTTATTAATTCCATAAGATGTGTGAAAGAATCATCATACATATTTTCGAACATCACGGCCAGGCGCCAATGCTGGATAATGATTCCTTTCCTCCGGTGGAGTTATCGAAATCACGTCTTCTAACTCCGGAGCGACTGTTCTCCCAACTGAACAACGCCAGCAGACTTATCACTGCCACATTACCGATTTCTGTCATGCCTCACCTCAATAGTACCATCATCTACATCATGTCACATTACCGATTTCTGTCATGCCTCACCTCAATAGTACCATCATCTACGTTATGTCACATCACCGATTTCTGTCATGCCTCACCTCAGTAGTACCATCATCTACGTCATGTCAAGTGGTGATAACATGGGAATGGTGTTTAACATTTGAGAGTGTTTCGGCATTCAATAAATTACACCAAAGCAGTGTACAGCATTAATACGCTATAACACCGTAGTATGGCGTTCCAAAAGAAAGTATCATACTCACTGGCATGTCTTATTTCTTGAGGCGATTCATGCCTAGAAGCTCCAAGCGCATGTGTAGATAGTGGTCTCGGAAGCAGTTTCCTTGCGATAGGGTTTCACGCAGGTGCTCCTATCAGTGGAGTGGGTGACACCTGTCATGCGGCCAAAGTATTTCTTATTCGCTCTCAATTTCGAAATTGCCATTTTAAACGAAAGGAAACAAATTCCATCTGTGGACGTACTGCTATCAGATCTGAAAATATAAACGTTAAAAATTACAAATCAAATTACAAGATTGATAATAATCGTAAAAGCAGAGGAAGTACAAAATATTTATTTCAAACTGAATCAAGGAAAGTTTAAATTTAGACTATTTTTTATTATTTTGTAAACCGTGATTTCTCTAATTGTAAAAAAAAAAAAAATTACATGAAAAAATAACCACTGGTTCGAAACGTCAGACAGTCTGAGAAGCACTTCTCTGCACAACACGACCAATTGAGTTTTAGCACGTCTTTTGAAAAAAATTGTACATGCTTATAGTATCACTATATCCCTCAGTCAGTCTGTGCACACTATATCTCTGCAGTTATCAGTCCAGTTTGAAAAATTATTTTTGTAGTCGAAAGCCTGAACTATGAGAATGGCTATCCACATGTTTTGGTCTTTTCCCCAGTGCATAACCTCGCCACGAGGAGCGTAAACGCACACGCTATTAAATTCAAAATATGTTTTACTCCGTACAATTGCTTTAAAAGAAACGATTAAAATTTTTTTCCTTAGGATACCTTTCACTACGAAGGCCATTTTATACATACTTTCTATTTGACATAATGTATGGTGTCACCCCTACGGGGGGCGTAAATGTATATTGTAATTCTCTCGAAATCAGTGCTTCTAAAAATAGGCTTTTAAGGGGGTTTTTTTCTCTTGCGTTAGAGAGAGGCCACGACTATGAATATTTTGAATGCGCTTCACAATATTTTGTGACCGCCTCGGTTGCGCAGCGGTCTAAGAGCTGGCTTATGACCGTTCGTCCAAGTGGGTCCGGGTTCGAATCCGGGCAGGCATGGATATTGTGTTTCTTTTACGGCACTGGCTCTCTCCCTTTTCTGGAACCAGTGGCTCTTAACTAGAGACTGGCGACTGCTTATAATCCATTGAGGTACTCACAGTGGTCGTTAAATTTCCAAACAACAACAACTCTTCCTTCCCTGGAACTATATATCACTATATCATTAAGCTGTTCTCTGAGATTCAGAGGTTAGCTCCACAAAGAAATACAAACCACCAGATAAAATTTTAACTGATTATTTACTTACTGTTGCTGTATCAAACTTCTCCATTTACAGCGATCTTGACACACAACTCGGGCTTCACTGACATCCATCACACGACGTACACAAGACCCTCTGTCTTCAAACTCATAATCTTTTTCTCATGCGGACACTCCTGAATCGGATCCTCCCATGACTTCCTTGGCCGTCCTCTGCCTTTCCTTCCTGCCACTTGGGCTAACAAGATTTTCTTAGTAAGCAACTCATCACTCATTCTTTCAGCATGGCCAAACCACTGAAGCATATTAGCCTCCACCTTACTAACAACATTTTGTTTCATATTACACAACCGTAACCCATCTTCATTTCTCACACGATCAGAACGTGTCTTGCCACAAAACCCCGTAAGTGACGCATGTCCCCAGCACACAAACGACTCCTATGTCCTTTCTGTAGTACCCAGGTTTCACTGCCATGCATCAGAGTAGGAGCAATTACACTTTTACACACAGCCATGCGAGACTCTCTTGAGAGCCCATCATTCCTGTGAAAACCTCCCAAAGCAGCTATGATTTTCAATGAAGAATTCACTCGCCTACTAATTTCACCATCCAATTTGTTCTCTCTGGCAAACATGCTTCCTAAATACACAAACTCATTCACCTGGTCAATCACAATGCCATTTATACTTACAATTACATTCAGTGCTACCAGTTCCTCGATGAAAAATCATAACTTTGGTTTTTCCCTTATTTATACCCAGTTTGAATTTCATGCAAACTTCGTACATTCGGGACAACATACTCTGCAACTCAGTTTTGATCTTTGCTAACAGGACTGTGTCATCAGCATACAGCAATCTGCACACACGGATATTACTAGGACATAAACCAGTATTGTCCATCTTGGTATCATGCATGCACGCATTCATCAATATATTTAAGTCATGGTCACATTACACAACCTTGTCTGACTCCTGCATCCCTGGAACCAGTGGCCCTAAATAAGGGACGGGCGACTGCTTGTAGTCCATCGAGTTGCTCACAGTGGTCGTTAAACCCGCAAACATTTTTTTTCCCTCTTACATTTTTTTTGCATTAAAAGTATAAAATGTTTTGACTCTAGTAGTACCGTTGGTTCGAATCCCCGAAAAGACATGCATGCTCTCGCTGTTCTCACAACCCTGTTTCTTTCCTGGTACTAGCAGCCCTAAATTAGGGATAGGTGACTGCTTATATAGCCCATCGAGTTGCTCACTGTGGTCGTTAAACTTTCAAGCAAAAAAAAAATGTGGCCGAATGCTTTGCACTTGTGGGCATAAGTGCATAGTTTTGTTTTTAATATGTTTGCAATCATATCTTCGCTTTTAAAAATTAAACTGCAAAAATTACTTTTCAGTCAGATGCCATTTATTTCTCAAATGTTTAATTTTCCCGCTATGGGGCGTTAATGTATATTTGTAATGATGATATCGCATCTTCTGAAAGTCTGATTTTAAAGTTCTTGTTGCTACTGGTGGCGTTTATGGCGAGGAATATTTTTCATATACTTATCAATTTTTGCGCAACATGATTTTGCCACTAAGGGGTGTAAATGTTAATTTTATTTGTACCATACCTAGAACTGTATCTTTGTTCCTAAAAACACGATTTGAAAAATCCCCGTTGCCTTTGATATCTTCCGTTATAAGAAATGTTTTGTGCACAATTCGTGATGCTTCGTAGCCCACATTTCCGTAGCTAGTGGCCGATTTCTGATTGTGACTGTTTTGAAGATTGTGTAGAAATCCAGGTGATTTTTTTTTTGTAACCCGTTCAATTCACTATGAAGAACATGCTTACATTGCGCATTTGAAATTATGCGCAGATTTTCTGTAGGTTGCATAAATGCTTTCTCTTTTTCGTCGAATGTTTTCCTCTAAAAATCTGTTTTGAGATATTTTTTGTGTGTTGGAAAGGGTTCAAAAGACTTGCTCATTACACCTGAGATTCGGCGTCATCTTTCTTGTTTTCCTCTGAAAACACGTAAAAATGGGCTTGAAATATTTGCCTCCATTCCCGGCACCATGTAAAACACAAAATCTTTCCCTCGGTTAATATAAATGGAGGGAAATATTAAGTATTTTGTTTTTCAAAAGCAGATTTTTTTGTTAAAGAAGGGAAAGTTGTAAATTTTAGCCTGTTTCATTGGTTCTTTTTTTATTTTTTGGGTGAAGTTATCCGTGATGATATCTTATTTAGGTAAATTTCTCTTAGGCGAAGCGAAAACGGAGCTTTTAAATTACATGCGTGCCATAAATTCCATCTCTCGTTGGTAGTCTTTCCATTACGTAAACCAACATGTTCTGCCTTAAACGTTACATAGAGCACATGACTTTCTATCTGGATTTCATAGCTTGTGTTATTTCCTGCTTCAAAACAATTATCTGTTCTACTATTGAATTATCTGTAAAACGTGCTAAGAAGACAACATGTTGTTTCTAAAAGGAAACTTTCAATCAAGATGCTAGTTTTTATCATCAACAGTACATGACTCCTTCGGCTTCCGTTTGATGTAAGGAACTGAACTTCCGCTGGATATCGTGTGTTTGTTTATCTACGAGTAGTTGGGACCTCACATCTCTTTTCGGCTTCGCTGATATACAGATGCTAGCTAGTCGTGCGAGTTTTCGGCAGTCTCCAAGCTTAATTCGAGTAGCTGCTCGTCTATGACTGTTTCAAATGTTATCTTCATCTTTCAGCATTGCCAATGATGAAATACATTTGGCAAAATATTTCATTTGCTGACAAAAATATTATCCGAAGACAGATAAATTGATGAATGGTTTTCGGTTTCTGCAGCCGTATTTCAGGGAGATGATAATAAATAGGTCCAACACGCGAAAAGGAAAATCACGAAAGCTATCTGTCGTACACACTGAGTGTTCACTGAATTAGGACCACTTACCTAATGCTTCTTGGGCCGTCCGGAGAACGATGGCCACCTGGCGTGTCATCGACTTCAGAGGTGTCTGTATAGTTATGTGGGGATATGCAACCAAGCTGTTTGTATTGCGGTCCAAAGATCCGGTATGAACCGAGGTGGTGCGTCCAACTGCTTCACCTGACGTTCTACAACATCCCACAGATGTTCAATTGGGTTGAATCAAGAGAATGTGTTGGCCATTCGAGATGTGACATATCAACACTGTGTTCGTCGAGCCATTCCTGCACGAGGCGGGCCCGATAACGTGGAACATTATCGTGCAGGAAAAACCGATCTCCCTCTGAGTGGAGGTATAACATTGTGGAGCGTATATGGTCCTCAAGCTGTCTTTGGTCGTGTGGTTCTCAAGCTGTCTTTGGTCGTATGGTCCTCAAGCTGTATTTGGTCGTATGGTCCTCAAGCTGTCTTTGGTCGTATGGTCCTCAAGCTGTCTTTGGTCGTATGGTCCTCAAGCTGTCTTTTTTTCGTAGCAGGAGTCCATATGTTGGTTCACATGCAGCAGAGTTCCAAATTCATGCCAGCTAAACATTCCCCATATCATACAACTGCCCTACCGGACTGTACAGTGGATGCCATGCATGAGGGATCCATAGCCTCGTGCTGCTGACTCAAAATAAGGACTCGACCACCGGAAGAATAGAGTGCATATCGTGATTCATCGGCCCCGCACACCTGCTCCCAATCTTTTATTGTCCAGTCCGGATACTGTTGACACCAGGAGAGTGGTATACGTCGATAGACTGTTGTTAGGAGAGTGTGGCGTTTTAGGAGTCTTCTCTTGTAGCCCATCCGTGGTATCACTCATCGCACAGTTGCGCGGGATGTTGTTTCACGTTGACTCTTATTGTGTTGGGCCGTCAACTGTGATGCGCTGATTTTCCTGTTCAAAGCGACGCATTCCACCGTTCGCCCCTGGAATTTACCGTTTGCCGCCATGTGCAGGTGTGTCACCGATTAATTGTTTCGCCATTTTGGCACCACATGGGAAGACCCCATCTTGAGTATTCAAGTGGTAGAGGTCAACCACAGCTTTCACGCATCGAAAATAAAAAATGGAGGAAGACGGTCTACACGATCATCGATCTATTGAATCCAGCCAGGTCAATGGAAGGAAGCCATTCGCTATTACGAATAATCAGCTGACTTGCCCTAAGTCAAAGTTACCATCGAGTGTGAATATTTGAATGGCGTCACATGAGAGTCCTTCGCAAGTGGAGTTACAGTTTATCAGAGGGAATGAGAGCCTGTATACACTGAAGTAGCAGATTAGTAGGAACACCTACCAAACAACACCTTGGCAGGGCCGCCCTTGGCCTTCAAAAGATTCGATGTGGCATGGATTCAACGAGAAATCATTCTACCGGTATGTTGCAGCTTAGCGGTTGTGATGGCGTCCGTCAATAGCCGAATGCTTCCTGGAGGAAGATCTCTGTTACGAGTCGCTCATTCAACTTCATTCCACAGGTGTTCAATTGGGTTGAGATCTGCGAACTGTGGGGAGCCATTCTAACACTTTGAAGTCAGTGTCGTGTTCCTGGAACCACTATGTGACGATCCGAGCCTTGTGGCATGAAGCATTTGTGCCTGGTCCGCAGTGATGTTAAGATGCTTCGCGACATCCAAATGCTGTTTCAGAAATATTAAGAGACCTAATGTCAGCTACGAAAACAGACCCCAGATCATTGCACCGCCTCCACCAGCTTGAACAGGTATGATGAAATTCTCCTCTCGATACGCTGTTCTACTGAGTGGTTATTTGACGTAATTGAGCACGTTTGTTACCTCGTACAATCCACTCCAACCGCCGTTGCCCTTGGACATCGATCAGTCGTTTCTACCTACAGGAAGACCACTGACTTCTTGTTTTGTTTTTTGTGCGCCACTCATTGCATACCTTCGATGCAGTTGTTCTGTCAAATCCGAGACTTGCGTTTTCTGAGATTCTTGAACCTGCTGACGTAGCGCCTAGTATCATGCTTCTTTCAAAGTCGCTTAAATCGCGAGTCCCTCTCATATTGCCGCTGTCTAGGATTCGCAAACGTCTGAATCCTTTGCAGTGAGCTGTTTATAAAGCCATCTCAATGTCATAGTTCTATACGTGAGTGAGGATGGCACGTGTCTGATTGCAGCTGGGTATTCCTAATAATTTGTTACTTCAGTGTATAATCCTTGCTTTGATGATGTTACGTTGCAATAGTGAAACTGTGAGTTGCGTTCCATTGCGCATACTTCTAAGGGTTGCTAAATTTTTTAACAGGATCACACAAGTCCTGGTATGAATCTCAGTTTGTGAGGTGTCATTCCAACTGGCTGCTCAAAACAAATCCTGAGGGCATTCGTGGTGATCTTCAATGTGCTCATATATAGTTGCTTTGATTTCGGTGCCTGATGAGTCGGAAACGAAAGTAGCGTTGCATTTTCTGATAACTCTTTCATTTTTAGCTTCAAGTTAGTTGCTGATAATTCTTTCATTGAATCAGGCGTTTCTGATAAATCTTCGAGTGAAACTTTTCTGTCGTGACAGCGTTTGGTGTGAAAAGGGCACCACAGTAACTGCACAAGTCTAAAACGCATTTCCGTGTTTATATTCTTTAGTGGTATCCTGAAGCTGAGAATGATTTGCATTCGGTGCACGTTCATTCAATCTACGTCGTTTAGCTTGTCTCATTTTGCTCAGTTGATTTTCTCTCGATTCCAAACTCCGATCATCCCGTCTTCCTGTTTGTTTTTGATTAAGTTCTCTCTCTCTATCTTTTTCACCTTCATTAGTTCTTTTATCGCTGTTGCCTTGATTTCTTTCAGTACTTTTATTTACTTCATCAACATATTTATTTGCTCGCTTTGTTCTTCTTGTGGCATTATAATCAGCTGCAGGTGCTGCTGTTGAAGGCATACCTTTGCTGCAAAATAATTTGATATAAATTTAAAGTAGTCACGGTAAAGTATGACGTCCTGGTTACACACACACGAAGTCTTCATGATAACGTCAAATGCAAACAAGAAATTCGGATTTTCATATTTGTAAGATATATTGCACCACGCATCGCCTCAGCGTATTATAGTAGTGTCACAGTGCTGTTTTAACTCTTTCTTAAATTACTGAAATAGGTTTGAATCAGAAGATTGCCAGGTTCCTTGAGCACTGTAAACATCAGTAGAGTACACTGGTGTGCAAAAATTAAGGACGAAGAGGAGAAATTAGCATAACAGCGGAACGAGCAGGCAGAACGGACCGAAAGACCACTCAGGAGATAGACTAGGGTCCGGTACGGTAGGACATGCGCATATATGCAGCATGACGTAGAGGAGGGGTCGGAAGGGTATAAAGCACGCGGGCGGTGTACGCTCAGCAATTCGGTGAAAGCTATTGCACGGTGTACATCGGTTTGAACGACGTCGAGTTGCTGCCACCGTGTGATATGGCCAACAGGCAATTCAGTAGACGACATCTGGATGACTTTACCCGAGGTCGCGTCATTGGGAAGTTGGAAGAAGGTCGAAGTGTGACTAGTGTAGCCGGGGAGTTCGGGATCGCTCACAGCATCGTTTCACGAGCTTGGAGAGCATTTCAAACGACAGGAACAGCTGTCCGAGAGTTTGACAGTGGTCGTCCACGAGCAACCACGGCGGCGGACGGCCGGTATATTGTCCTACAGACGGCATAACAGCGGGAGAAATCCAAGGTACATGCCACAGACAACTGGATGTCCGTTATCGCGTTTTACCGTGACCAGGAGGCTGCACAAAGGTGGTCTATTTGCACGACGACCAGTACGGCGTGTGCCATTGACACCTGCTCATCGGAGACGGCGGTTTCTGTGGTACCAGGAACACAAGAACTGGACACATCAGCAATGGGGTCGCCTGAATTAGGTACGGGCGAGTGCTTATAGCTCTATGAGTTGCTCCTGCACTGTAAAACATTTTCTGAAATTCACGAGCCACTTTCCATTATTCCTTTCGTAAATTAACGAAGCATATTTCTAACACAACCTTTTCCGCTAAATGACTGATATATAGAAACCCGAAGGACGGATTTTTCGTACGCCAGAAAACTTCTGAATTTTCAGAAACCTTTCCGCAATTCCTTTCGTATATTGACGGAAAATTTCTGTTCTCACTTTTATTCATATCCACATGACGAAAACATTCCGGTAATAGGAGCGATTCGCGGGAATACTTGAGGTTCAATCAACAGTTAAATTTCAATCGTCTGTAGAAAGTCCGATTTTAAACTTCTATAGCTAGATCGGATATCGTGGGTAGCATATTGCAAGAAATTTTGGTTACTGTAGCACCGGATATTTCTTTCCCTCTGCCTCATTTTGTGCTCCATCTATTGTACAGTACATTGCGTGACCAAAAGAAACCGGGTACTTACTGTAAATGATTGTATAGGTAATTGTACGATGTCTGTGTATCAGTCTCTGAAGTCCGTAAGACAAAGGCTATTATATTCATTTTTAAAGCTATTGTAGTCATTTCTTTTACATTTAGGAGTGTTGTGAAATAATACTATAAAGCAGTACATTGAACCTTTTCTTTAAGATGAATGAAAGGCATTGTCGTTTATAAAAACATCTCGATTTCCAAAGCATTCTGTTGCTTCGAAAAATCATAATGAAAAAAATATGTAATTTGTGATAAGTCCTCCTATAGAAAAAATAAAATTATTACAAACATATTCAAAAAAATAGTAACCTCCAACAGAAAATAAAATGACCAATTCACTCGCGTTAATGACAATAAACATTTCAGTATCGCGCAGTTAGAGTTCTGCCTTGAACGTTACTGTGACTTCTGAGTTTTTCTGGCCCACAGCTAAGACACGCGCTTTCGGTCGAGCCAACACATACGACCTCGGATCGAATCCCACCAGGGAAAAAAGGAAAGGGTTCTCTCGTATAAGAGGGCTGAAAAATTCAGGTTCTTAAATTTCGAAAAAATGTCTGTATAAATACGGAAAACTCGAAATGGACTTTTCTGAAATGAACGGAATTAATGACTTTGGAAAATCTGTGAAAATCCGGAAGTTGGAAAAAACGGGAACTTTTTTAAAAAAACGGATACCTACCGGCAACTTTGCTGCACGTTATTTTCAGGAATTTTCCGTGAAGTCACACCACTTATTTTTAACAGTGTGGTGGTCGTTGTTAAAACCGGAAACAAAATGAAGAAATACATTTAGCAGGCAAGCTACGAGTGGTAAGGATTCCATAGAAAGGCAAGAGCGCTTAAATTAAGCAAATGAACAACGCAACGTCCTTGCTGAAGATGTTGAGCCTGAAAATAGTATTGAATTCTTTGTCGTGTAGCTGTGTTAAGGTACCCGAATCACATGTTCAGTCTCTCTAGTCGGGTGTTTTGATCTCTGTTACTCTTTGATCCCAATTTCCTATGCTATTCATCCCCCAGTGAGATCTTCCCTTCTCTGAACTGCTTCTACTCAGACTTTGCTCAACAGGAAGCAATGGGGCGGAAGCATTATCAGTCGATGGAGCGAGGCACTGGACTATTTCATGGTCCTCTTCCTTCTCCGCTCCCTTGAGATGAAGTGACTCATATAGCGCAGCAGAAAGATGCAGTGGGTGGGGGTGAGAAGCCGTGATAAGCGGTCGTTGTGGAGAGGGGGATGTTAGATGTTCCGATATATACTTAGAAAATGAGGGTAGGGGAAGCAGAACAAGATTCCAACTTTGAAATTCCCAGGTTGTCTGAAACTATTTTGCTGCTAAAACAGTAGCCGCAATCTAACCAATCTGTACTCGGGAAACTTGTGATTTAAACGTCGGCCCCCCTACTAGCAACTGTCGCCTGAGCATACGGAGGGAGGCCTGGGGGAAGATGGTTCTGTTCTACCCTTTTGAGCCTTTCCCCTTCTCCCAGCAGACAATATTCGAAAGTTGACTTAAAGTATTAAGCTGACAGGAGGCCTCAATTTACGCATCCCCCTCCTTGTGGATTATTTCTCTGGCATTAAGTTGTTCTGGGGAATAAAAAGGAAAGACAGAAAGAATGAGAGAGAGAGAGAGAGAGAGAGAAAGGGGTGTTTTAGTTCTCAGTTGTTTCTGTTCTACAGGCTTTCAGTAATACAGAACTTTTTCTTTCACTAAATAAAAATTCATTTTTGTTAATAGGGTTGAGATCACTTCCAATCATGCTGTACCAAAGCGTAAAAAAAATACGGTGCAACCTCGGTTATATGTTTTTCCGTTATACATTTTTCACTTTTATACGTAATTCTGCGATACTTCCAATAGTTTACTGTAGTTACTATCACTTTTTCAGTTCGGTTATATGTAGTTCATTTCTACACTTTTTGTGATTATACGTTAAATTTTGAATCCCAGATTATTAAAAATGCACGGTTTTTGAATCTTCTATACGTCACCTGGTATGCTACGACTTTCAGAGAATAGAAACAGCGGTTTTTTCTTCAGCCATAAAATAGATGATTCAACTAAAACTTTACTAAATTATGTTCAGTTTTTAATTTTCTCTGAATTCAAGAAATTTGAAACTATCAAAGATTAGCCAATATTTTACTCTGCACCAGTGCTAAATCGACTAACTGACAAACTGCTTTAAAAAGAGAACGATGCTTAATAAATAAAGAATGTGCAAATAGGGATATTGAATACAGAACAAAATCGTATTTGGATATCATCCTCATCAACCATTATCAATCCAATGCTGGATGAAGGTCTCCCCAAGTTTGCTCCACAAGAGATTGTCTTGCGCCAGTCTCCTCCATGTCACTCCCACATGCTTTCGAATTTCATCCACCCATCTCCCATGGGGTCTTCTTCCGGGTCTTTTCCTGTCCTTAGAATCCAGTCTAGATTTCGGTTGTCCACCGGTGGTCCGTTCTTCTGGCAATATGTCCAGCCCATTGCCATTTCAGGGATTTTACTCTGATCGTGATGTCTTCCACTTTTGTCATTTCCCTTATCCACGAGTTCCTCTTCATTTTCCTCCTGGTTACACCAAGCATGCATCTCTCCAGGCTGCTTTCAGTTGTCTGCAGTCTTTATATGTTTTTTAGTTAAGCTCTACGTTTCTGCTCCGTACGTAAGCACTGAAAGGATTCATTGATTAAACACTTTTATGACATAATGGCATACTGCTTTTAAAAATTGTACTGTTTCTTCCAACAGCTCCCCAGCCAAGTTTTGTACGTCGATTAATTTCTTCATGAATGTGAACTTTGCTACTGTCCAAGGTAAATGTAGGTATCGGATATCTCCAACTTTTCCCCATATCGATAAAACTTCATTTCTTGTAAAAGCATTGTACATCAGTTTTGTCATCTGAAAATTCATTTTTAATCCCACTTCTTTATCCCTGTCAGCAAGTTCCTGAATCATACTCTGCAGTTCTAAAGGAGCAGTTGCAAAAAATGATTATGTCATCAGCAAAACGAAGCTGAGTTAAATAATCTCCATTAATCTTCATCCCTTTGTTTTCCTAGTTCAATGATTGAAAGACATTTTGCAAAGTGGCATTAAAGAGTTTGGGAGATATGGTGTCACCTTGTCTCATTCCCTTTCTAATTTTTATTGATGCTGTTACCTCAAATAACCGAACCTTTGCACTTGCATTTTCATAGATGTTACTAATAATACTAAAGTATGCATCTTCAATACCTCAGGATTTCAAAGCCATTGTAGCTGCTGATGGTTTCGCGGAATCAAAGGTCTTTTCATAATCGATAAAAGCCATGCATAATAGGAGTTCGTATTCCCTCGTTCTTTCAATTAGTTCTCTCAGTACATGGATATTATCTATGGTGCTGTAGCTACACCTGAATCCAGCTTGTTCTCTCGGTTGAGCCATGTCCAACGTTATCTTCAAGCGATGTGAAAGAACCTTTGTTAAGATTTTATAAACCACTGAAAGGAGGCTGATGGGCCTGTAGTTCCTGAGATTCTCAGTGTCACCTTTTTTATGTAGCAGGATCATTGTAGCATTGTTCCAATCCTCAGGAATCTTCCCTTCATTGAGACATCTAGTGAAAACTAGGGCGAGTGTAGCTTCAATTTCTCCCTTTGCTTCTTGTATAATGTCAACGGTAATTCCATTTTCTCCTGGAGCTTTTCCTCGTTTCATGTTCTAAATTGCATGTGTAACCTCTGCCGGGAGGACTGGAGGGACTTTGGTACTGTTACCAGGACTTTGGAGGACTGGAGGGACTTTGGATATACTACCTAGTATTTCAAAGGTAAGTTGTTTTTTAATAAACTGAAAATATGAAACCATGGGTACCCGTAGATTAGTTTTCAGGAGGGGTAACCAGGAATTGTAACTACGAATAATGTATACAAACAACATATGCAAGTTTCCACTGTGCGTTCTTGTTATCTGACCGTTCCTATCACACTCTGAACCCATATAACAAATTGGAAATTTAGAGGGCCTACAAACTAAATAAGATGAATAAATGAAATTAGAAGGCATGTTAGGACAATAAGGACATTTATTTGTCCTTCTTTTAATCCTTTTGGCATCTGTATGTTCCTTGTTTCACGAAACCCATAAGTCCCTCAACTAGATCAAGAAAGAAAAGATACCATCAAGGCAAATTTCCGATAAAAACTTCGAGAAATACTTGTTCAGGAGTGAATAGCTGCCGCAGAGATGATGTATTTTCATTTCTTCGCCTTTCATACTTTTCTGCATCGTTCGTATCTACGCCGTTTTCCGACATGCAATGGGAAATTTCATTATTACCTTCTAATGCAAATCTTCGCTTTTTATCTACTATAAAATTTCAGCGTTTTTCTTATGTTTACTGCATGTACACGCATTCAAAAGTTCTGCCGAAAAATAGCAATGAGAATGAGTGTTATCACGAATATCTCCGAACAGAAAAAGGATGGTTCGATTTTCAGGGAGGGCAAATGCCCTCTCTTGTCCCCTATATGGGCGCCCATGTATGAAATCGTACAGGATTTCTTAACTTAGTTTTCATAATGGAATTTGAATTACAAAAATAATACAGAAGTCAAAACAGACATAGGATTAAGGTAGCAAACAAAGTATTCATGTATTTTAAACTTAAATTACAAATTAGCGTATTCTAAAATTACGTGCCCCCCCCCCCCCTTTTTTTTCCTTTTTGGAGGCTTTCAAAATTTTACAATAGCACTTAACATTTTGAAATTTCCCTTTTACGTTCTACTATCACCTAGAAAAACGTATAACTGAGATTCCACTGTATCTCATCCGTAGCTAACGTCAGTGAATACCACTCATTCCTTCCAGGTTAGTACTGCCCGTATTTAAAATAGAATAGTTAAACCTCCCAATTTCGGCATTTCGGTTGCCAAAATAATTCAAAGCAAATCCTGACAAGAAAGATGACACCTAATTTTCGGTTGTAATGAGCACCTCTTTTGAATCCGTTTTGACGCGAATTAAATTTATCAAAGCTATTCAAAGTCAATGGAACCGGTTAAGAAAAAACCGGTTTCAACAATCGATAAATCATCCTAAAAAAGAAACATCTGCTTAGTTCCACCAGCGGCTAAAAAACATATTAAAAAATTAACAAATGGCGCACAAGAAGTTTCTCATAGCACAAGGAAGGTATCTCAGTGACAAAAAGATTTTCAAATCGAACAGTTAAAAGAAGAAATATACGAGAGAAGGAAACATCATGTAACTCTATGACTTCTAGCGGAATAATTTCGCATAATGAAAAAGTTGAAAATACGCGAAAAATATTCTGCATGGAAAAAGCTATGCTAAGGAAAAAACTTTTCAAATATGCCTCCCTGAGGCAGAAATAGCGAGAGAAAAAGGTTTCGACCTTTACGCCCACTACCGGGAAATCTGTGCACTATTTAAAGAGGATAATGCTCCACATCTCTAGTGTAGCGAATGGAATACAGTAAAGATGAAATTTCTCCATAGTGTTTTTAGAAGCAGCGATACAGCTGCAAACTGAAGTACACAAACACCACCTACCGACAGAATTGTGAGCTACGAAATTCTCATATACTAGCCTAAAATGTTCTACAAGGTAAATGACATCCGGTGTTGAAAGAAGTTTTTAAAGCGCACTTGTAGAAGCAGAGATATTGAGAAAAACAGATTAAGCATTTGTTCTCCCCTTAGCGGCGAAATTGTGCATTGTTTTGGGAAGAAAATTCGCACACAGAGTTTGCATAGTTAGTAGTGTCTGACCGAAGAAAGAAGTTTCAATCGGGTTTTCAGTCCCGCAGATATTGCTGTAAACGGAAACGTGAACTTATGCCCTCTGGTGGCAGACTTGTGCGCAAAGAAAAATTTTAAATTACATGAGAAACATTTCGCAGCGGAAACGCTCTCCAATAAAAAAAGAATTTTTCAAATCGGACTCTTAGAAGCAGAGATATTGACAAAAATATGATATGCATCTACGCCCCCTGGCGGAAAAGCCGTGCATTATTTTAAGAAAAAAGTATTCTCAAAAGGTTTTTCGATGTGAGCGGTATCAGTACAAGGAAGATTTTTTCAGTCGAGTTTTCAGGAGTTCAGATTTTGCTACAAATACATCAGAAGCCGCAATAAAAACTTATACACCCTGGTGACCAAACTATTCTTTACCAAATATGATAAATTATATGCAAAGCATTTTCCATCAGAAGCTGTATCCGGTGCGGAAAGAAGTTTTCAAATCGGAGTTTTAGAAGCAGAGATATTGGGGGAAACGCAATTTACTTTTACGCCCCATAACGGAAAGTCTATGAATTATTTGAGAATTTAGAAATTATATAAAAAATATTTCGCACTAGAAATTCTGTCCAAAAAAGAAGGAAGTTTTCATATAAGTCTCTTAGAAGAGAGATAAAATAAGATATATATATCTACGCCCCATGGCGGAGAAGCCATACATTATTTTAAGAAAGAAATATTTCGCAAAGGTTCATCGACGTGAGTTGTACCACGAAAGAATTTTTCAATCGAGATTTTAGAAGCTCAGATTTTGCTGAAAATGCAACAGAAGCAGAAATGAACACTTACGTCCCCTGGTGGCTAAACTGTTTTTTACCAAAAATTAGAAACTATATGCAAACGATTTCCCATCAGGAGCTGTATCCGCTGCAGAAAGAATTTTTCAAATCGTAGTTTTAGAAGAAGAGATATCGAGTGAAACACAGTTTACCTTTACGCCCCCTAGCCGAAAATCTATGCGTAACTTGAAAAAGTGACTATATCTAAAATAGTCTTAGACATAAATGGAATCGAAAGGTAAAATAAAAAATTCAATCGGACGTTTAGAAGCAAATATATGGAATAAAATGTATTTTGAGTTCGATATCTTCTGCATTTGCGGCAAAATTGTACATCGTGAAAAAAAACAGAAAAAAAAAAAACTAAATAAAGATCATCATTTGCACATTACGAGCTTCCCAATGCAAAAAGAATGTTTCAAATTGGACTATTACTTGTCCAGACGGACGGACGGACAAACCGATAACAGACGGATTACTTGTACAGACGGACGGACGGACAAACCGATAACAAAAGCACGATCTTTTATACAAAAGACGTGCTAAAAGTACGTAGAGTATCGGAAAAGACAGCAGAGTTTTTGATACCGAAGTCAGCTAATCATATAAGTTTGAAGACTACTGACTGACTGACTGTATTATGTCAGGCAAACTTGAATGCAGCCAACAAATAACTGGAAGTTGAATGTTCATACGGCTATTTTTTTATTAAAAAAAAAAGCCTCGAATGTGCGCACAAATTGAGTGTGTGAGTTCTAATAAGGATTTGGGTCAAAGAAATTTCTACGCAGTGATACAAACTTCTAGGAGTAGTAAGGAAAACGAACTACGCAGTACGTATATCCATGGAAGCGCAGAAAATTATGTGCAACGAGTATTAATTAATATTGCAGGATCTCTGATGAAAAAGATATTTTTTATCAGAAAGTTATTCTACATGAAGATCTGTGTTGACACTTTTTCATAAGGAAAAATACGAAGTACAGAACTGACTGGAACCGCGGCGTGTGACAGACACACCACACATGTTCGAAACTCGCAGCAGGGCACAGCTCTGACGAATAACCAGAAACCAACGCCTTTGGCTACTCGGCCACCTGAGTGAGCAAATGTGTCTTAATTCACTTTTTTACAAACTTTGAGCTACCTTTTTTTAACTGGTTCAAAACTGAGTATTAATTCTAGGTTTTTTTCATTGTTTCCCATTTTTAATTAAATGTGAAAGATCAATTTTGCCGCCCCGGTAGCTCAGTGGTCTAAGCGCTGGCTTATGATCATTCGTCCGTGAAGGGTCCGGGCTCGAATGAGGGTGAGGCATGGATGTTGTGTTTGTCTTACGGCACTGGCTCTCCCCCTTCGCTGGAACCAGTGACCCTAAATTAGGGACGGGCGACTGCTTATAGCCCATTGAGTTGCTTACGGTGGTCGTTAAACCTTCAATAAAAAAAAAAAAAAAAAAAAAAAAAAAAGATCAATTTGCACAGTCTTCACCTTTCTAGCACACGGGAATGGAAGTGATTCACTTCAAGCAAGGAAGTTATATGGTAAAAAGCAAGGTTTCAAAATTTAAACAAATTAGAGCTGGGAAAATACAGGTTTCTTCTTTTTATCAGTCATGAACGATTGTCAAAGTTGGCCATGAACAGCTGTCGAATTTTAGTTTTCATGGTCGTTCGGAAATAGAAAATAATTCAAATAACGTAAGGTGATTAATAATGCGAAAACAACTGTGTACTTTTTTTTTTAATTACCTCTTTTTTGGCGATTTTTCCTCTCTTTATGCAATGCCCGTCCAACTAAAGAAAATTCACGAATCATGTGGACGTCAATGCGACCTGTAGTTGTGATTTAGTTGAATGGATTACAATATATGGTAAATATTTCGTGTGTAAATTTTCAACTTTCTCACTACTACGAGGTAGACAAAAACTGGTAATCTGAGAAAACAGCACATTTTTTGTAGAGGTATGGGCTTTAAAACTTTGGATTTGGGTGAACTTTTCTTTATCTGAGTCACGAGCGAATAATTTGCACAGCTTCACTGCTCATTTTAAAGTATGCAATGATTCGCGCTATGCAAATGTCTTGTCACAAACGACGAACTCTTTTCCTGGAACATTCCAAATTTCTGTATTTCGCTGTTTTTAATTTCTTCAGAGATTCTGAACAATGCGTATGAGGATTTTCTCCGTTCTAGGTCATAAGGTGGTAGGCAATAATTTGTATTGCGATAGGTGCTTAGGAATATGAAATCTGTTGGGAGCATCGGAAAAAATATTGTTTTTGTTTCCATTTTTACCTGTGAGATACGGAGATTTAATGCCGAAATTTACAGCGTTTAGCAGCGTGAACCTTCAACGCTACCTTTTTCTCTTGTAATACCAGGTAAGACATGGCCTTTTTTTTCTTTCTTTCATTCTTTGCTTTTTCCTTCTGCTTGTCTACCTTCATTGTAGCCCATAAACTTAAATTAGGAATGGCTGACTTTTCCTTGCCTTAGATCGAGTCGTAGAACAGCCATATAAAAGAAAGTTAATACAACTGACCATTGGAAGTGGTAAATTGTAAGATAAAGCTCGCACATCTTATTCAAACACATCACGGAGATCTTGTTACACTTCCTAGAGGTAGTGCGTCTTAAGAATAATACTCCTCCCGTATTTTAAATACATGCACACATTGAATCTTGATGTATCACTCCTAGATTTTCAGCAACGTATAGATATGGCAACTGAATATATCAAATAATAAGTGCTGTAGTAAAATATAGATACAGTGGAACCTCGATTATACCTTTCTCAGTTATATGTTTTTCCCTTTTACGTACCTCTGCGTAAGTCCTGTGCCGCCCCGGTGGCGCAGTGGTCTAAGCGATGACCTCTGTTCATTCGTCCGAACGGGGTCCGGGTTCGAATCCCGGTGAGGCATGGATGTTGTGTTTGTCTTACGGCACTGGCTCTCTCCCTTCCCTGGAACCAGTGACCCTAAATTAGGGACGGGCGACTGCTTATAGCCCATTGAGTTGCTCACGGTGGTCGTTAAACCTCCAATCAAAAAAAAAAAAAAAAAAAAGTCCTGATAATTTACTGAAGTTTGTATGGCTTTTTCAATTAGGTTTTGCATACTTCATTTATACGCTTCTCGCGATTATACGTTAAATTTTGAATTTTAGATTATCAAAAACACGGCTCTTGGATTCTTCTATGCGTAACCCTGTATGTTACAACTTTGAGAGAATCGATGAGATAGTGTTTTTTTCTTTTCTTTTCAGTCATGAAATAGATGATACAACTAAAAATTTACTAAACAGCGTTCACGGTTCTCTTTTTGCCGCCCCGATGACGCATTGGTCTAAGCGCTGGTTTGTGACCATTCTTCAACGGTGGCTCCGGGTTCGAATCTCGGTGAGGCATGTATGCTGTGCTCCTCTTTCAGCACTAGCTCTCTCTTTTCCCTGGAACCAATGGCCCTAAATTAGGGATGAGCGACTGCTTGTAGCCCACTGAGTTGCTCACTGTGGTCGTTAAACCCTCAATAAAAAAAACAGTTATCTTTTTCCCCTGAATTCAAGAAATGTGAAACAAGTTAAAGGTTAGAGAATGTTTTACTCGGCATCAGTGCTGAATCAACTCGGGTACGGAGAAGTGGCCACCAGAGAACTGGCCACACGGAGAACTGGACACATTGGAATTTCAGTGCTATAAAATTGTTCTGCATAAACAAATTTCGTGTGGCTATATTCCCCACTACTTGAACAACTATTGTTCATTAAATATGTTTTTTATATTTCATTTTCATTAAGAAATTTTGTCATTTCCATGATTTTCGGGACAAAGACAAAGCGGAGAACTGGCCACCGGAGAACTCAGCACCGGACAACTGGCCACAAAAATTTTAAGGGGCCGCATAAAATTTGCGTTCTGGACTGCTCCCTGGTACGTCTCCCGAGATTGGTTACCTGACTTGCATAAAATTTCCGTAATTTCGTATTTTCTTATTTACGATATTTTTCAAGGTTTATAAACTACAGCTAAAGAAATTATCTGCGGGTATGTGAAAACCCAGGAAACTTGTCGTCGGGGGGGGGGGGGTTTGCTTAAAACCTAGAATATGAAATATAAAGGATTTCTGGTCCGATCGGGAGAACTCAACAAATTATCTGGTACAACTCAACAAATTATCTAAGGGCATGTGCCTACCCAGGAAACCTGTCCCCCCCCCCGGGGGGGGGATTCCAAAAGTGTAAAATATAAAGAATTCCATTTACAAGTTGTGCTGGCTCAAGAAACCTGTCTTAGTACCAAAATTGGAAAATATAAAGAATTCCGGGTCCGAACGGGAGATTTTCAGCATTTACAAGCTACAGCTCGGCACATTATCTGAGAGCATGTGCTGACGCAGAAATTCTGACTCGGGGGTGGGGGTGGGGGTTAATTCCAAAAGTGTAAAATATAAATATTTCTGGTTCGATCGGGAGATTTTCAACATTTACAACCAGAAATACACTTTGTTCTATAATTTAGGTATTACCCCCCACCTCCCGACAGGTTTCCTGAGTCAGCACATGCCCTCAGATAATTTGTTGACTTGCAGGTTGTAAATGCTGAAATATCTCCCTATCGGACCAGAAATTCTGTATATTTTATACTTTTGGGCCCCCCCCCCGACAGGTTTCCTGAGGCAGCACATGCCCTCAGATAATTTGTTGCCTTGTAGGTTGTAAATGCTGAAAATCTCCCGATCGGATGAGAAATTATTTATATTTTACACTTTTGGACCCCCCCCCCCCCGAAATGTTGCCTAAGCAGGGGGTATGCCATCAGAAAATTTGTCGAGTTGTAACTTGTAAATGCTGAAAATCTCCCGATCGGAAGAAAAATGCTTTATGTTTTACACTTTTGGAATCAACCCCCCCCCCACACACACACCCCACCCCCACCCCACCGACAGGTTTGCCGAGTAGGCACATGCCCTCAGATAATGTATCGAGTTGTAGCTTGTAAATGCTGAACATTTCCCGATCGGACCAGAAATATTTTATATTTTTTATTTAAGGTATACCCCCCCCCACCGACAGGTTTCCTGGGTAGGCCTATGCCCTCAAATAATGTGTCGAGTTGTAGCTTGTAAATGCTAAAAATTTCCCGATCGGATCAGAAATTCTTTATATTTTACACTTTTGGTATTACTCCCTACCTGTAGATGTCATGCCGGTGTCCTGCGCAATCTGAGTGGCCAATGTGCGCCGTGGCTTCGACTTAGGGTACCTCGTCATCGGAAATTACTTTCTTTCCAACTCAATATAACCGTGGTTCCACTGTATTTCTTTTTGTGATACAGTTCGTACCGGATGCCAAAGTTGCACCTGAACTACTTTAAACGCAACGATGCCTTCCGTGTAATTATTCACATTTTCAAGACATGTCAAAAATGTCTTAAAATATGAATATTTAAAACGGAAAGTGAATTTAGTTCTGCAATAATTCACTTCCCTTCCAAAGTGATGAACTCAAAACACTTGTTGCATGGAGATTCGCTCAGGGAGTAATATGCAAATCAGAACGAAGAATAAAATGCATGGCCAAACTAACTGGGTGGGGGGTGAAAGGCTCTAACGGGATATAGCCTAGGGGCCCACCATTACCAGAGAGAAGGAGATAGAGGTTTACACAGTAGTTCTAATTTTGTCTCTTATGATTTCAAATTTATCACAGGCTAGAAGAACAGATTTCAAAACAGTGTTTTCACTAAAGGTAAACGTTTCATGTCGGGAGGACAGTTTCAGCATTTCCCTACGTCTTCTTTCTTGCAATTGGGACCGTTAATAATCGAAGTCCACTGTTGTTTCACATCGCATAACAATAAAAGATCCAGCAAGAACAGTATACAATGCTAAATCATTAAAACTTCAAAGACAAAATCTTGGAATCTTAAACTTTTAACTCGTGTTCTTGTGAGAACAGGGAAAAATACAGTGACTTGTTATGAAAACTCTGCAGATAATTCATTAGTTTGAAGAACACATTACGTATTAATTAACACAAGCATATTGCTCCAGTTTCGTGTTTTAACGGATTCATAACGATTCTCCCTCATAAGTTTTTTTGGGGCCCACTCAGATGCTTTAGCCTAGAGGCCCACTAAGGCCTTAATTCGGCCCTGATAAAAGAAATTATTTATATCACAGAGGCTATCAGTTCAACGTGGAAATTGAGATCAGCCATTTTCCTCGCCATGTCGCAAAGACGACTAGAAGGATGAAGTCATTGGGTGGTAAAAGGTAAATCAAGCACAGAGGTATGTCGTTTCTTTGGGGTCAATCATTCTGTGATCTTAAAGCTATGGAACCAATTTTAAACGAGTAGACCAATCTTCCCGGGACATATTCCGGGCCATCCAAGAAGACCACTACATCGAATTTATTGGTCGGACAGAATTATAAAGTAACAGCACTCAGTGTGAGTGTGTAAGCTGGGTTTTTTATTGAGTTGCCGTACAGACTATATTTTTTCTTAAGGTCCTGTGATGACCGTAAAATATCGGGATGAAATTCTTGATTCCGGTGTGTCGCCGCATTCTGTTACAGGTGCCACAGATTTCCTCGTAACTGAGGATAACGCACGTCTTCACAAAGTCGATGCGGTCGACTCATATCCTGAAGAACGTATGCAATGAACGACAGGACCTGCATTATCCCCAGATCTCAATCGCACTGCATATCCCAGGGTAGATCATTGCTGCCCTCCAAATCTCTCCCCGAATCCTGAGGTCTCAAGACGTCTGTCATTCTCCAGTGGAAGTTATTGCCCTCCCACTGAATCATCTCATCGTACCCGCATACTTCGCGAAGGAGACACATTTCATGTTCATTTCCCGTTTTGTATACCAAATGCTCACCATATTTTGGAGATGTAATTGTACGACTTGTTTGTCGGTTTATGTGTCGTTGTACTGGCTCACATGTGTGAGGCATATACCCTATACATCATTGTACCATGCTATGAACTTTGATATAGAAAAGTTAATTACACGGCTGTACATTTATATAGGGGATGGCTTTAAAGAACGTATAAATGTACAAAACGTATAAAAGGAATTTCAAAATGTTAAATACTATTGTAACATTTATACTTTGAAAGAGTATAAATGTTAAATACTATTGTAACATTTATACTTTGAAAGAGTATAAGATATTCTTTAATAATGATTTATTTAAAGTCAAGTTGACGAGGAAAGAAAAAATAAGCCTTAAAAATTATATATTTTATTGCATTGCAAAACTAATAAAGCGTATGAAAGTCAAACTTCTCTTTCGACAGCTGTCTATAAAAATCTTGATTCTCGATTAAGAGAAATTCTCACGACTAAGAATTTGAGACCAGTGCAGCTTGCAGCAAGTAAATTAGCAGGTGTGTGTGTGTGTGTGTGTGTTTCTTTCTTTCTTGGGTGCATCAATTTGAAACCAGAATGTTGGATATTGATCGCACATTTAAAATTCGATTCTACTACGCCCCGAAATGGTGGAACCACAAGGTTAGGTCCCAGAGATTTATCAGATTTCAAATGGTGCATATGTGTGTGAGTTGTGAAGCGCGAAACCGATGTTTAATCCAAACCGAAAGAAACAACATACCCTTCTATGGTAGAATCAAGGTTCAACATTGGATGTGTCAAGAAGGAACACATCAAAGTTGTCTATTAAGTTAAATCACTCTAAGTCTTATTAAGTTAAATTGCGTTTATTTAGAACATGAAGCGGGGGAAAGCTCCAGGAGAAGATGGAATTACTATAGACATCATACAAGAAGCAAGTGGAGAAATTGAAACAGTACTCGCCCAAATTTTCACTCGATGCCTTAATGAAGGGAAGATTCCTGAGGATTGGAACAATGCTACAATGATCCTGCTACATAAAAAAGGTGACATTGAGGATCTCAGGAACTACAAACCTATCAGCCTCCTATCAGTGGTTTATAAAATCTTCACTAAAGTTCTTTCACACCGCTTGAAGGTGACACTGGACATGGCTCAACCGAGAGAACAAGCTGGATTCAGGAGTGGCTACAGCACAATAAATCATATCCACGTACTGAGAGAACTAATTGAAAGAGCGAGGGAATATGAACTTCCATTGTGCATGGCTTTTATCGATTATGAAAAAGCCTTTGATTCGGTGAAACCATCAGCAGTTACCACGGCTCTGAAATCCTGCGGTATTGAAGATGCATACATTAATATTATTAATAACATCTATGAAAATGCAAGTGCAAAGATTCGGCTGTTTGAAAATACAACACACATAAAAATTGGAAAGGGAGTGAGACAAGGTGACACCATATCTCCGAAGCTCTTTAATGCCACATTGGAGGGTGTTTTTCAGTCACTGAGCTGGGAAAACAAGGGGATAAAGATTAATGGAGATTATCTAACCCACCTTCGTTTTGCTGATGACGTAGTCATTTTTGCAACTACCCCATCAGAGCTGCAGAGTATGATCCAGGAACTTGCTGACAAGAGTAAAGAAGTGGGATTAAAAATGAACTTTCAGAAGACAAAAGTGATGTTCAATGCTTTTACAAGAAATGAAGATTTATCGATTGATGGAGAAAAGCTGGAGATAACAGACACGTACGCTTATCTTGGACAGCAGATATCAAGTGAGGGTCACATTGATGAAGAAATTAATCGGCGTACAAAACTTGCCTGGAGAGCTTTTGGAAGAAACAGCATAATTTTCAAGAGCAATATGCCATTATGTCTTAAAAGAAAAGTGTTTGATCAATGCATCCTTCCAGTGCTTACGTATGGTGCAGAGACGTGGACCTTAACTAAAAGAGACATACAAAGGCTGCAGACAACTCAAAGAGGCATGGAGAGGTGCATGCTTGGTATAACCAAAAGAGATAAGAAGAGGAACTCGTGGATCCGAAAAATGACGAGAGTGGAAGACATCATGATCAGAGTTAAATCCCTGAAATGGCAATGGGCTGGACATACTGCCAGAAGGACAGACCATAGATGGACAGCCGAAATTTTAGATTGGATTCCAAGGGACAGGAAAAGACCCAGAAAAAGACCACATGGGAGATGGGTGGATGAAATTCGTAAATATGCGGGAGTGACATGGAGGAGACTGGCACAAGACAGACCGTTGTGGAGGAAACTTGGGGAGACCTTCATCCAGCAGTGGATTGATAATGGTTGACAATGATGATGATGATGATTTCAATATCTCTGCTTCTAATTGTTCGATTTGAAAAAATTCGTTTTGCTTCGGATGTCTTCCACTATGAGGAAGATTTTGCGTACAATTTTGGATTTTTCGTAATTGGCTCTTGTGTTGCTAGTAAGCGCATATTGATATTTCCAAAACAGAATAGACAAATTATTATTTACACCTACCTAATAACGTGTTGCTTTGCTTTTTGCCCTCCACGGCAGGCAGACGTGCCGTTTGTAAGAACTCAGTGAGGTGCTGAAAACACGGAGATGGTATTTCCGCCCATTAAGCCAAGATTCCCTGTCGTATAGCATCCACAGTTGCTGGTCGATGTTGGCGGGCTCAAACAGATCTTTCCAATTAGTCCCACAGATTCTCAATGGGGCTGAGGTCCGGCGATCGACAGGTCATTTGAGTGTGGTGAACTCATATGAATGCCCTTGGAGCCCATTGGTCGCAACTCGGGAAGTATACGGTGTGTCATTGTCCTGACGAAAGATGGCGTCATGATGCGGAAAGAGAATCGTTACAAACAGGTGTAGATGATCGGCGAGGATCTTCACATACCTTGTGCCCGTGACAGAGAGGTTTCGATGGGTACGAGGGCTGCCAAGAAGGCCCATGTAAATGCACCCCAAACTGTTACACCGTCTCCACCTGCCTGTATGATTCCACCTTGGCAAGCTGGGTCCATCACTTCGTGTGGTTTACGCGACACATGCATCCTTCCGTCGCCATGATAGAGCTGAAATCGTGATTCATTAGACAAGATGACATGTTTCCACTCATCCGCATTCTGTTACGATAGGCCTTTGAAAAGTGCAACCTAGCCTTTCGATGCCTTGCAACAAGGGGACATTATTTGGACGTCGACCGCCATAGCCTATAGTTTTTCCATGGTACGACGGATAGTCTTTGTGCCTAAGTTTGTGGATACGTCCTTAATAAATTCCGAAGTTATCTACTTCGCAGAAGCCGCACGATTCTTTGTAACTATGCGGGGCAGTCTGCGCTCCCCTCGAGGGTCAATTACACGTTACTCCCATTGTTTAGAAGTTTTACCGTATTTCACGTGACGGTCTGACGTGGAAATACTAACGGTTTAGCTGTTGCGGTGAGTGAACAACCGACCTTCCTCGGAGCTTCTATCTGGCCACGGTCAAACTGACTTAGCTGCCGTTACCCAGGATTAGTTTTCGGTGACTGGTTTATATGCGTAGAGGCTTGTTGTATTTATTAGCATTGACAGTTTCAGAGTCCTATGTGACTGAACGCGATACTTCTGATTTGCATATTGTTATCTGGAGGAAAATAATGATTTGTCCATTCAGTGTATTTGTAACTGTTTTGCCGATTCTAGGCATTCGGTTTGGAAAAACATTTTTTAAGAGGTTCTATTCCCAACGAAGAGCGATACGAACATTGTGTATCTTAAACAACGCGCATGTTTTCCCGCTAGGTGCTTAAATGCATTTTGTTTTCTCTTTGATTTTGATGTTCTACCTTTCTAAAATCCGTATTGAAAAATTCATGTTGGGTTTTATATACAAATAATTTTATAAATTAAAGCTGTATATACAGTAGAACTTCGTTTATACCTTTCTCACTTATACGTAAATGCCGCAGATCTAAAAATTCTGAATTGCCCTTAATATTAAACTTACCCTGTTTCGTTTATAATACGTTTTTTTGCAATAATTATATGTGAATTTTACTTGGTCCCGTGAAAAAGGTATATACGAGATTCTATTATATATCATCATCATCATCATCATCGTCAACCATTATCAATCCACTGCTGGACGAAGGTCTCCCCAAGTTTCCTCCACAACGGTCTGTCTTGTGCCAGTCTCCTCCATGTCACTCCCGCATATTTACGAATTTCATCCACCCATCTCCCATGTGGTCTTTTTCTGGGTCTTTTCCTGTCCCTTGGAATCCAATCTAAAATTTCGGCTGTCCATCTATGGTCTGTCCTTCTGGCAGTATGTCCAGCCCATTGCCATTTCAGGGATTTAACTCTGATCATGATGTCTTCCACTCTCGTCATTTTTCGGATCCACGAGTTCCTCTTCTTATCTCTCCTGGTTATACCAAGCATGCACCTCTCCATACTTCTTTGAGTTGTCTGCAGCCTTTGTATGTCTCTTTTAGTTAAGGTCCACGTCTCTGCACCATACGTAAGCACTGGAAAGATGCATTGATCAAACACTTTTCTTTTAAGACATAATGGCATATTGCTCTTGAAAATTATGCTGTTTCTTCCAAAAGCTCTCCAGGCAAGTTTTGTACGCCGATTAATCTCTTCATCAATGTGACCCTCACTTGATATCTGCTGTCCAAGATAAACATACGTATCTGTTATCTCCAGTTTTTCTCCATCAATCGATAAATCTTCATTTCTTGTAAAAGCATTGAACATCACTTTTGTCTTCTGAAAGTTCATTTTTAATCCCACTTCTTTACTCTTGTCAGCAAGTTCCTGGATCATACTCTGCAGCTCTGATGGGGTAGTTGCAAAAATGACTACGTCATCAGCAAAACGAAGGTGGGTTAGATAATCTCCATTAATCTTTATCCCTTTGTTTTCCCAGTTCAGTGATTGAAAGACATTTTCCAATGTGGCATTAAAGAGCTTCGGAGATATGGTGTCACCTTGTCTCACTCCCTTTCCAATTTTTATGTGTGTTGTATTTTCAAACAGCCGAATCTTTGCACTTGCATTTTCATAGATGTTATTAATAATATTAATGTATGCATCTTCAATACCGCAGGATTTCAGAGCCGTGGTAACTGCTGATGGTTTCACCGAATCAAAGGCTTTTTCATAATCGATAAAAGCCATGCACAATGGAAGTTCATATTCCCTCGCTCTTTCAATTAGTTCTCTCAGTACGTGGATATGATCTATTGTGCTGTAGCCACTCCTGAATCCAGCTTGTTCTCTCGGTTGAGCCATGTCCAGTGTTACCTTCAAGCGGTGTGAAAGAACTTTAGTGAAGATTTTATAAACCACTGATAGGAGGCTGATAGGTCTGTAGTTCCTGAGATCCTCAATGTCACCTTTTTTATGTAGCAGGATCATTGTAGCTGTGTTCCAATCCTCAGGAATTTTCCCTTCATTAAGGCATCGAGTGAAAATTTGGGCGAGTACTGTTTCGATTTCTCCACTTGCTTCTTGTATGATGTCTACAGTAATTCCATCTTCTCCTGGAGCTTTTCCCCTCTTCATGTTCTTGATTGCATGTGCAACTTCTGCTGGAAGGACTGGAAGAACTCTGGTACTGGTACCTTTCATGGTGTCTGGAGTACATGTATCATCCCTTTCATATAATTTGGAGTAGAAATCTTTCACTCTTGTCAAAATTTCGCCTCTATTTCTTGTTATAGAACCATCTTCTTTTCTCAGAGCCATAATCTGTTTTCTTCCCTTACTGAGATGTCCCTTTGCTATCTTTAGGCTTTGGTTGTTTTCAATTGCTTTCCTCACTAGCTCACAGTTGAATTTCCTTACGTCTTCAGTGATACTTTTTCGTGCTGTCTTGCATAGCTCTATATATTCCACTTTGGAAGTCACATCTTCTTTAGTTGTCCTCATCTCTCTTCTTTTTTGCATCAACATTTTGGTTTTTTCTGATAATTTGTTCACATGCAACTTGTTCTTAGACCCAGCTAATTTTGTTGCTGTTTCCATAAGAGCTTTGGTTACTTTTCTGTTAACTTCCGAAATATCCACTTCTTCCGATGTTAGGCCTTCTAAAGCAGAGAATCTGTTCTTCAGTTCCAACTTGAAAGTATTATGGTGTTTTTTAAGGTTGGTTATGTCAATACATTTTGTTTGTCTTATGAGCTTGCCACGTTCCAGTTTAGTGTTGAGGTGCATCTTACATCTCACCAATCTATGGTCACTACCTGTGTTGAACTTGTTCAGCACACTGCAGTCTTCGATGACGAATTTTTTGTTACACATAATAAAATCAATTTCACTTGTCGTCCCAATTGAATGTCTCCATGTCCATTTCCTGTGTGGCTTTTTCTTGAAAAAGGAATTCAAGATGAAAAATCCTTCTGCCTCTGCAAACTCAACGAGAGTATTTCCACGCTGGTTTCTGTTGCCGTGACCGAATTTACCTACTGAAGTTTCATTCTGTTGCCGTTGCCCTATTTTTGCATTGAAATCTCCCATAATTATCTTCAAGTGCTGCTTACCTTTATTATTTAGATGACGAATTCTTCAATTTCTTCTTCAGGATGACTTGTGGTGGGTGCATAAGTTTGAATAATCTGAGCCTGGTATCTTCTCGATAGATGGATAACGAGTCGTGCAGCTCTGTCAGAGGAACTTTCAACTTCTACCACTTTATCCTTCAGTTTCTTGTTTATTATAAATCCAACACCACTAGTTCTACCAGTATCTGTCCCACGATAATAGAAGAGATGTCCACTTTTCAGTTCAATGAGATCTTCTCCTTTTCTCCTTACCTCACTTAGCCCGACGATGTCCCACTTGATCCTTTGTAGTTCCTCTTCCAATTCAAGAAGCCTTGAATCAGAAGATAGGGAGCGTCCGTTGTAGGTAGCCAAGGTCAGCATCAAATGGCAGCCTAGTCCGGTCCTCCGGGGATTCTTAGCACCCTCTGCCTTCATGTCGCACTGGCCGCTGCCTTGGCCAGGTACATTCCAGCTGCCGGAGACTGAGGGCCAAGATTTAAGTTGTAGAGTCATTTTGGAGGTGTTTGGCCATAACTCACCACGCTGGCCAAGCGGGTTGGTGAATGTGGGATAGCATTTCCTCTGATCCCGATGGTATAGTTATACCGCTATTGGCGGTCGTCAGAGCCCCTTTAGTGGGAACAGGATGCACCACGAGAAGGCGGGGTTGGCATTTGTCAAGGAGAGGCTGTGATGTTACGCATCACCTGACCTTACATCCCCTATTATATATATATATATATATATATATATATATATAAGTTCTCACCCTAATTCAAAATAGTTTTTTAAGCTTGCCTTTCTCATAACAGTAATTTCTTTAAATCAGAGCTACTGGCCGTTTGATCGCAGAGCAGATCTCATTTAACTTAAGAGAATTATAATTTTTTACTGTACACCTAATTATTATACTACTTCTGTGGTACAAAAAATCCGGGTAGTTTTTTTTTTCTTTTGTATTACGTCGAACAAGAAATGGGCAAACGTTTTATATTCTGATTTTAAATTACAGCGCGTAAATTTTAAATCACGCAGATATTTTGTTATCGGAGTGATTTACCTGACTAGCAGTACATGTTGTTTTACCTTCAAGTCTGGGTATATCATAACAAGCACTCTAAGTCTTATTGAAGCATTTTACGTAAATATTAAGCAATGCAAATACCCCGACCAACATACCAGGTCCTAAATTCGTTCCTACACCATCTGGAGTTATATGCGTGTCCGTACTACAATGACTTCACCGGTGCAGACCATCTGCAACCTTACTCAATCTCCTCTACCTCTTTCATTATTTTGGTCAAAAGGAATATCAAAGTAAACACTCTAATAGCCAAGTGGCTGGTTCACTGCTGTAGCGGGGAGAGAGCAGCATGAAAAGGGTAAACGATCGTATCTCATTGGTGACTGTGTCATGTTTCAGATAGCAAAAGCTCCCTCATTTCCATAAATAGGAAACGGTGACAAAGAGCAAATACAGAGTGTACTACGGTGTATATAAAACAGCCAGTTTTCTAACCCTCATTATTCTTTTCAGTATTTGACGCGCACTCATATCAGTAAAATAAGCCATATTTGTTCAGAATCATGAATTAGTGAGATTACAGCTGATATAAATAACTTTTTCTCCTGAAAAGTGCAACTTCATTTGAACTGAAGCTTATTGAAGAATTTCAATGCCCACGAAAATTTTCTTGCTGTAAATTCTTGCCATTTAAGTAGTCGAAGAATCGTTAATTTACTCTAGGAAGAGCTGTTTTGCCAAAAAGGACATTACACTTAAAGGAAATAAATAAGACCTATAAATACCCAGGTTGTATTATTTTCTATTCGCGAAGTGTTATACAATTTTATAAAGAAATTGCTTAGAAAATTCGCAGGTTTCGAGAGGACTGCATATTCATTGATTATGTATTTAGTTGATTCCTTTTTCGTAAAGCACCTGGTTTTGAATTTGAATTGTAACCGTGAAACTGGCGTTATCACAATCAATGTGCTCAGTGCCACAACAGCAATGAAGTATCTTTCCTAAATTATCCCTAACCTATAACACGAGATATCGTTTTTGCCTTTTACATGACGCCGTGTGACTGACTAATCAATCTGTTAATTACGAAATTTTTTAAAATCCATTTGTCAATGAACATCGATTTAGCGTGATTTTTCCCCCGGGGTTTCACGACCACCATGAGCAACTTAGAGAGCTATAAGCAGTTATCCGTCAATAACCTAGACCATTGGTTCTATGAAAAGACAAAGCCAACGCCGTAGGACAAGACACTACCCATGCGATGCTCGAACCCGGTGCCATCTCGGACGGATGGCCAGAAGCAAGCGCTTCAAACCATTCCTCCACCGGGGCAGCTGCCTTAACTTTGACGGTCCTTTGTTTCTTTCAGGAATAGACAATGTTAAACGGAATAGAAAACGGTAATGAGAATATTTTTAAGTCTTATTAGGTGGAAAAATGAACCACAAATCTGATTCTTTAAATTTCTGATCACATAAGTTTTCTTGAAATTAGTAAAAAAAGAATACAGAAGTGACTACTTCACAACAATTGATCACGTTAAAGAAAGTAAAATGTTTAATATACACTGGTCGGCATAAATTAAGCAAGTAAAAATTTCAATGAAACGTACAAAGAATATAACAAAACTTTGTGTGGACATAATCATTACTATTTGTGAAAATTGCAACACCATGAAGGACTGTTGGTATTAGCTTGAAACTTTCAGGATATGTACGATAGGTTGGGACATGCAAATGACTAAAATGTCAGTGAAAATGCGCATACGGTTTCGCAGCAGCTCCCTCTGGGCTGTCCGGTCTTGGGTATATAGGGCTGGCTCAAACGAGACTTTCGCCGACTCTGAGTCGAAAGAGTGTTTCTTGTGTCTCACTCTGCCCCGTCGCCGAAGAAGATCGCATTATGAACACCTGACGGACTTTGAGCGAAGCTATTGCTGATTTTCTTACCGCGGAATTGCCACTCGTATGGGACGAAACGTCAGTACAGTGATGCGAAAGTGGCGTCACTGGACAGATAAGGTTCGGACTCACAGAAATCTTGGAAATGGACCGCAAAATCAAACAACTGCACTAGCTTACAGACACCTCTAGCGCAAGGCAGTGACCGATCGCACAGCGACATCCACGGTGTTAGCTCTCACAGGTCAGGCTTTGTTCTCCATCACAGTTTGACGTCGTCTGCTTAACAGAAGACTGGTCGCTAGCAGCCCATTGCTGCGCATTCTTTTGACCCTCAACTACACGCCTCGGGCTGCAGTGGAGTCTCGAACACAGCATCGGCGCGCTGATTGGCAACAGGTCGTGTTTTCTGACGAATCAAGATCCAAACTGATGGACCACGATGGTCGCATAGATGTTTGAAGACATCGTGGTGAACGTCACCTTGCAGCGTCATACCGGCCCAATGCCAAGAGTTATTTATGGTTTGTAGCGTCATTGGGTTCCATTCGCGATCTAGCCTGATACAAATTGAGGGAACCCTCAATAGCCAGCGATACATCAGGAATGTTTTAGAGGCAGCGGTGATACCCTTCCATCAGAGTTTTCCTGGCGCTATATTCCAGCAAGGCAATACTTGGCCACACGTAGCCCGGAATGTCCAAGGCTTCTTCCATGCACGAAAGATACCGCTTCTTCCCTGGCCTGAACGTTCGCCGAATACGTCCCTGATAGAACATGTCTGAGACATGGTAGCTAAGCGGCGGGCCCGTCTAGCGCTTCCACCAGTCACCACAAATGAACTCTGGTCTCGCATGGAAGCAGCCTGACAGGCTATTCCCTAAGAACGATATGAAAATCCTCTTCCATTCAATGCCACGACGTGTAGAGTTCGTTATTGTTGCCCGAGAGGGCTTCACACGATACTAAGTTTTGAAGCCAAAAAGTCTTGTATAGCTCTATAAATGTAATCAGTTATCTACTGTAACATGAGAAATCTGTGATTTAAATTTCATTTGAATAGCGCAATTCTTTTTTGGTGTAGCAATTTTCACAAACAGTTGAGTTTTATTTTTTATTTTTTTTGATTGGAGGTTTAACGACCACCGTGAGCAACTCATTGAGGTTGTGTATTTTGACATAAACTCGTCAATTTTTTTAAAAATACAATATAATGTGGATTTAGGTCTTGTAAATGTTCTGTTGTAGACGTTAGTGTTTCGGAGTTGGCTAATAATTAGTTGCATGGTCACTTCCAACTGCTATAAAGGCGTCACAACAATCCTTTTTGCTTCCAACGAGATTTTACAGCAGCGCTAAGAAGGAAGAGTTCCTGTTTTTCTATCGCAGCAGTTTTTAGCTCACAGGTTGTTTTTAGAGGGATTGAAGACTTTCGAATTGCCGTCGTAAAATATCCCAAGTGTACCTGATGGGGTTGAAGTGTGGGGACCTGACTGGACAATCCATTCTTCGTATATCTCCGTTTTCTATGTATTCATGCATAAGTTTCACCCTACAAGAACGAGCATTTTCGTCCATGAAAGCAAATGCTAGATCAGTAGCACCTCGAAAATAAATTGTGCGTGCGGTTCTAGGATTCTACTCTACACCTGTGGCCAATCAAAGTTCCTCTACCGGAGGCATGCAGAGAGGTACTACCATCAGTCGTGATACCTTCCCAAACCGCCACTTAACAAAACTATCCATTTTATTGGATGAATGATTTTGGGTGCCTACTTCTGTCTAGATGCAATGGCGTTGACAATCACTTATTAGAGAAAATCTTGACTCATTCGTGAAGAGCCCTTGTCCCCACTGCTCAGATGTCAAATTCCGATGTAGCCTGCCCCATGCTAATCAAGCTTCTTGTGGCTACGGGAAAGGGAGATACATACCCCAGTTTTCTTAGCATACAGTCATCTTTCGCGAAGCCTGAGTACAGTTCACCTTGATACTTCTTTTTCCTGTCGTCGAGGCAAGCTCTAAAAATAGTTGACGAGCTGTGATGAGTCTGTTTCGTTTTATAGTTAGGAATACATGCTGTACCTGTCACCCTCAGCTGCGCTCTACCTTGGCCATGTCCATCTAGTGCAGGGGTCACCAAACTGTGGCTCGCGGTAACGCCCCTTGGTTGTGGGAGTTTGCATTTTTAACAGACATAACCATCTCAATCGACTCAATTTGAATTTGCAGGGGAAACTCGTATATGAGTTGTTTTTTGATCTGAAGTCTTTCCAATCGAAGTTGAAACTATTCAAGAGACCGTTAGCACAGCAAAATTCTTTGCACTTCCCATCTTGTAAATTTATGTGGGACAAACATGTCTTATAAGTTTGTTTTTGTTGTTGAACACTATGTCAGAAATATTAATTTGTTGAATGCTGAGTTTGAAAACGTTTTGGTGATTTTTACAAGCATGAAAAACCATTCCAGCTATTGCAGAACATATTATGTTTACGGTTGATGATGCTGTAGAGAATTTACATTTGCAACTGTTAGATTTGCAATTTACTAATAATTTGAAATCTTTGTTTTTGAGTGAAAGTTTAATAGCCTTTTATTCTCTTTTGCCTAGAAATAGTTTTGCAAATCTGAAAAGTTTTGCAAGGAAAATGCTTTCAGTGTTCGATAGCACATATGTTTGCGTGAACAAGGCTTCTCAAAATTAAATATGTGAAATCGAAGCTTCGTTCATGATTGATCGACAACCACTTGTCAGCTTTTTTAGAAATTGGGTTCTCCAACCTGAAAGCAAAAATCGAAATGTCCCTATAAATCATTCCAGAAACAATAACATTCTTATCATTGATTATTTCCCCAGTTTTAGATGAAATGAAGTCAATTCGTTTATGTCATGAAGTCAACTTACTAAAGACTAAACTTTAGTCTTTAGTAAGTGTAGTCTTGTGTTTGTTTTAGATGTGTACAAATATCTTTAAATATTTATTTGAAAACCTTCGTGTTAAATTACAGGCCATACAAAATTAGTTAGACCTTGACAAATATTAGTTCATTGAAAATTTAAAATATCTGCATTGATTGATTTCGGTTTACTAATTTTTTTTCAATCCGGCCCCCTGAGCTTTAGTCAATTTCCCATTTGGCCCTTCTCTTCAAACATTTGGTGACCCCTGATCTAGTGCATTTTCCCGTATGTTGGAACTGTCTCCTTAGCCTTGATAAGATACTCTCGGACACATTCATTGTCTGGCAAACTATGCATGACTTTGACCAGCTTCCATGCTTCTGATGACTCTCCACCTTTAATTGCAATTCAAATGGCGTCGTGAAGACATTTGGAACAAACACTGTAAGCCATAGCTTTCGCTTAATCACGGACGAAAGGCAAGCGCCTGAGAGCTGTTAAATTGTGCCTAATTTGCATATTCTGTGCTGCACCAGAACATTTGCATAGGGTTCACTACTCACTGGATTACCACACATATGTATGCTAATTGTGGCTGAAAAATTCTGCTTCATTTTTAAAAAACCGCTAAAACATCCTTAATTTATGCACCCCAGTGTATTTTGACAACAGGCGCAGTGTGAAGATACTTGATCAATACTTCACGCTCATGAGCTTCATGGTCAGAAACTAAGTCCTGCGCTCCGAAGATGTGTCTCTGAAACAAAACAAAACAAAAAAGTAAATAAAATAAAATAAAATAACGGTGTAAATTACGAAAGAATAAATAAATAAATGTAAACCAAATGCCTTTATGATAAGTGTTGACAGCGAGATGCCTTCCGTTGCAGGGAGCTTTGCCGTTCTATTTATAAACTACTCGTGAACTACAAAGCCGTTTTTAAACTTGCGGTCTGCTGCAGCACGGGTTTTCCCTCAGTCATAAGATTGATGATTTTGATATTAGAGAATAATTCACTTGTGTTTTTTGAATGCATAAACAGAAGCAGCTTCACCATGTGCTTTTTAAGCGTGTTTCTCTTGCCGTTCTTTTATCGTGTGAAGATCCGTATTGTTTACATACTTCTTTTTGAAATACACGGTAAGCCCTGTAACGCTGAGCAGTTTAACAAAACTAATCAATCAAGCGACCTCTTTGTACTTCGACTGTTTTTTGTTGTTTCTTTCTTAGATAGCAGATCAAGAATTTCAATCACATTAAGAACAGATGCGAAATCTAATCCTTAAAATGTATTTTACAATATTTCAATTACTGTATGTTTCAAATTATGTTCATAAAAAGCAGAACACTTGAATGGAGTCGAACTACGACTTTGACTTTTACTGGATATGCTAATCAGGCAGTGTCGCAGAAATGATTAGCATTTCGGCGTCATGTATGCATGCGTACCGCGTCTAGGCAAATCAGATCGCGCAGCGTCACAGATCGGATACTGGCCGTTTTGTTGTTACAAGTACCGCGAGCGAGTTTGACAGAGGTCACATTATCGGCATGAGAGACTGTAATACTTCCCTCCAGAAGATTGCCGATCGTGTGGGGCGTAGTGTATCCGTCGTACCAAGAGTGTACAGAGAATGGTACGAAAAAGGGCGTAGGACACGAAGAGAAGGTTCTGGGCGTCGTACACAGACAACTCCAAGGGACAACCGTCATCTCATGCGGATGTCTTTGAGTGATCGTTCTGCATCATCAACGGCGTTGGCGCAGCATTGGCAAACTGTGACACATTCTTACACGCCAGCTGTAACAGTACGTCTCCTGTTATTGCAATTCGGACTGCAGGCCTGTCGGCCCTATCTCAGGCTGCCTTTGACACCGCAGCAACGGACTACCAGGCTGATGGTGCATCGAAAGAAGGGAGTGACGTGACGAATGGCACAATAGCGGGTTCTCGGACAAAATGCGCTTCTGTTTATGCGAAAATGGTGGTCGCATTTGTATCCGCCGACGACAGGGAAAGAGGCTTTAAGAAGAGTGTATTCACACAATGGAAACCGTACTAAACCGAGACATTATAGCCTGGGATGCTATCGAGTACGAAAGAACAGATCGTTTCTCGTGAAAGTCCGTACCACTATAATGAGTGCCTGTTACGTCAATGATATTCTACGGCCGGTCGCCCTTCCGTACCTGCGAGATATTCTCGGGGCCATATTTCAGCAGGACAGTGCCACACGTCATGTTGCAGCGACAACACGTGCCTTCTTCAGGTATAACAAAGTTGCATTTCTGCCGTGGCCGGCTAGATCGCCGGATTTGTCACCCACAGAATCTCTGGGACATGCTCAAACGACAGGAAGAGTATTACGACCGTCCGCCAGCAACTATTAACTTTGGGCAGCCCCGGCGGTGCAGTGGTCTAAGCGATGGCTTATAACCATTCGTCCGAGATGAGTCCAGGTTCGAATCCCGGTGAGGCATGGATGTTGTGTTTGTCTTACGGCTCTGGCTCTCTCCCTTCTCTGGAGTCAGTGACCCTAAATTAGGGACGGGCTACTGCTTATAGCCCATTGAGTTTGCTCACGGTGGTCGGTTAAACCTCCAATAAAAAAACTAACTTTGTATGCAAGTCAATACAGCCTGGATGGCTATTTCACAGGACACCTTTCACACATTATTTCATTCAATACCTCAGAGCGTACGACCTTCCGCCAGCAACTCTTGATGAACTTTGGACGTGGGTCAATATACCCTGGATGGCTATTCCACAGGATATCATTTACACATTATTTGATCCAATACCTCAGAGCGTACGACCGTCCGCCAGCAACTCTTGTGGACGCGGGTCAATATATCCTGGATGGCTATTCCACAGGATACCATTCACACATTATTTGATTCAATACCTCAGAGCGTACGACCGTCCGCCAGCAACTCTTGATGAACTTCGGACGCTGGTCAATACAGCCTGGATGGCTATTCCACATGACACCATTCACACATTATTTGATTCAATACCTCAGAGCGTACGACCGTCCGCCAGCATCTCTTGATGAACTTTGGACGTGGTTCAATACAGCCTGAATGGCTATTTCACAGGACACCTTTCACACATTATTTGATTCGATGCCTCAGCGCGTACAGCACGTGATTCAAGCCAGAGGTAGCCACACCGATAATTAGCTACGCCGATGCACCAGGTACATTATATATATATATATATATATATATATATATATATTCTATAAAGAAGATACCTAAGCAAAAAAATACATATATAATTTTGACTCACACCTAATACAACATAGAAAAGGTTATGTATCTACCTGTGTGAGTAAAAGGAGAAAAGATAAAAAAATAAAATAAAACAACTGAATGTAGAAGGTGTCGAGAATACTGAGCCTTGGCTTTATCAAGGACCAGCAAAAACAAAATTATATATGTATTTTTTTGCTTAGGTATCTTCTTTATAGAATGTGTATTCTGAATTTTCAAAACTGCTGCGTTGCGCGTTTTGATTTTCAGGTTATTTTGCACCCTTCGTTTTAAATTCTAAAATTTTTTCCTTAGTCTTCAGTTTTGCTCTTAAGTATATATATATATATATATATATATATATATATAAATCAAAGGCAGCAAAGAAAAAATAACTGTTTTGAAATTCTAAAGTGCCAACGGCTGCATTAAAGAAAAATCAAAATTAATACTGAAATTCACCTTAATACTGAAAAATGTAAATACTAATTTGCCAGACCAAAAAGCTACCGACCACTGGGAGAAGAAGAGAGGGATATAGAGCTATGTTAAGCTGTTCTCCATGGCTTTGTCAAGGGCCAGGCACGGACAACACCTATCCTACCTCTATAGGGACCAAAGAAAGTGTGGTTTATGCGTGAATTAGTCTGCTACATTGCGGCAACGAGCTTTTTTATTTTATTTTTAATTTTTATTTTATTTTATGTTTTTCTTTTCGGGAGTTAATTTTTGCTGTTTCCGGTAGGCTCGTTGCCGCAATGTAGCAGACTAAATCACGCAGAATCCCACACTTTCTTTGGTCTCTATAGAGGTAGGATAGGTGTTGTCCGTGCCTGGCGCTGCCATGGAGAACAGTCTAACATAGCTCTATATCACTCTCTTGTTCTCCCAGTGGTCGGTAGCTTTTTGGTCTGGCAAATCAGTATTTACATTTTTTAGTATTAAGGTGAATTTCAGCATGTGTGTGTGTGTGAGAGAGAGAGAGAGAGAGAAATCTCCCATCGATTTTCATAGTTAAAAACTCAATAACACAACTGAGCATTTTTTTGCTTTCAAGCATCACATCGCAAAATGTATGGCAAAGCGCGCACAAGATGTTGCCGGAAATGGCTTTCGAAAGACAAAATAAATCCACCTTTCACAAAGAATGCAAATTCTAAAAGGCATACAGAAAATTAGGGCGGTAATTTCTTACAGTAGAAGACGAAAATTAATAAACAGGTGAAATTCAATGCATACAATAAATATGAAATGAATTGTGGTAGAGAAATTATAAGAAAAATGTATGAGTAGTTACGCATTTTATCCGAGTCAGCAAAATTTCCTATACAGTTTAGTTTTAAGACAACATGGCCTTGTTGTCTTAAAACTAAACTACAAGGTATTTCTCGATTTCGTAAGAAATAAGGTTTAAAAAGTGAAGTGTTAATTCCATTTTCACACTTCTAGCTTAAATAAAACTGACTTGTAGCCCTTTTTCTTTTTCCAATTCTAAAACATAAAACTAGGTTTTTAGATGGAAGTTCTAAATTTTTATTTAAGGTATCCATACACCATCCGAGAGGATTTTTTCAAATTATTTTATTTTTATTTTATTTTCTGCGTTTTATAATGGAATGTGGCTGAAAATATGGAATACATAAAAAAAAGGTTCTAATTTTTTTATTTTCATTTTTAGCTCGAAAAATAGGGAAAAACAGCAAAAAATTAACCTTTCCGCAAAACAAAATCAATATATTTTCATTTTTATTATATTAACTTTTCCTCAAAATCAAATCAATATATTTTCATTTTGTAAATTTTATTATGATGACAGTAATATCCTCTAGGGAGTAGGCCATTCCCATTATCATAGCGCAGTTATTTAAAAAGCTGTAAAGATTAAAGTACTGTCGAAAAGAAAACCATTCAAAATTTATAGCAATTCATAATAATGTACACCATAAAATAAAAACACTAATGGGTGTACAGTCATGGGAATAGTCTATTCCGTTTATATTCTCTTGCAATATATTCCTGTTAAGTTTCAAGGCATTTAAAGCATATTTTTTTGCGTTATGATTTTTTGCATGAAAGAAAAATATAAAAAAAATAGCATTATATATGCCTAATTTCATATTTTTGAAGCAAACGAGAACCTCCTTCGGTATTTTCTTCCATATCATAACTTTGTTTCCAGATGCTCAACAAAAAATGTGTTGCCATATCCTTTTTAAGTATTTTAAATAGTTGAAATTTTAATTTCTGTTTTGATTTATATAGAGGATCAAATTTGAACGTTCATATTTAATAATAAAATTGAAATATAAATAAACATTAAAGCTCACTTCCGGTTAACATAACAGTTATAACAGTTCTTCCGGTTCTAAAAACTTGCTGTCAAGTAACATTAAAGTGACTGTAATCCACGTTTTAAAAAAGATAGAAACAAATTTTTATCGGATTTGGGAAGATAAAAAAATAGGCTTTAAATTAGAACAAAATTGGGAAATATATTTTGATTGAAAATCGCATTTTAAAGGTGTACGGATACCTTAAATATAATGCTGTTCATATTGGTCAAAACTGCAAAAGATACGTGAAATGCGTATACATTGAGAAGGACAAAGTAGTTTATTGGACCTTGTGAAAAACCCATTTTAAGTAATTCATCGTTATAAATGTTTCTATAAAACAACTGGAAAAATAGATCGTTGAACAGATTAAGTGTTTCTGGCAGCAAAATGTAAGGGAATGACGAAAAGCAAAGCATGAAATAGAATTAAAAAATCGTTGTTTTCAGTTCTACTTACGTATCGTTGGTCCAAAAGGAAACTTACCTGTAGCATTTCCTTCCTTTTCACAATTTAGGGGAAGCTAACTTTTTAGACATAACTCATAATTTTTCTTTGCCAGTGACGCTGCTCATCTGGACCAAAACCGCGGAAATTATATAAAGATTACGTAAAAACAAAGAATGATAAATTATTATGAAGTATATTTAATGTGTGTGTACTCTGTAAGAATGTTTTATTACAAATGTTTTTGTATTTAATTAAAACGTTGCTGAACAAATTAAGCCATCGTAGGTTGTGAAGAGGCTAACGGAGTAAAAGATCAGATAAAAAATCAAAATAACAGATTTGCCTTTAAGAGCTGTACATAAATGCATATATTTTTCTTTTTTTTTTTTTCGTATTATTTCACTGATGACATCAGCAGAATAGCATCGGTGCACATAATTTACATCCTATTGTTATCACTTGTGACCCATCATTATTCATGCACCTCCGACTGAATATTTTTGAGCAATCAATTAATGCCACTGAGCCCCTGTTATCCCTATTGTCCAGTGTCATGCAGTTTCACCGCCTTATTCATCTCTTTCTTGCCCTATAACATCCCCATCTACGTACACCCGATATTATCCATCACTCATCTGCTGCGGGGTAGACCCTTCCCATCCCTTTGGCCACTAGACAAAACCCTCCCCATCCTCATCCATTATCAGAAAACCCATCGATGGCTTTTCTCATCCCAAACTCCCCCTCCCTCCACACACTTTCTGTAAGAACTCATTCCCATTCTATCTCCAAACTCATTTAGACTAAGCAATCAACACACGCAGTAGTGTGATTCTCCCCTTTGCAGTAAACAATACATAATCGAAGGGGCAATAGAAAAAAGCTGTTTTAACTCCTTTGTTTCAAAATATGATTGCAAATGGTATAGGGAGGCACTAAAACATTTATAACAGATTTAGCCAATCGAAAAATAGCTACTTTAAAGGATTGTTTTTTTTATCGTCTTCTGTAGCATGATTAGTCCCAAAGCTGGATTATATCATACTATGGCAGGGGCTGGCAATGAATTGTGGTCCCTTTCAAGAAACTTTTCCTATTTCTATAAGTTATTTTGCTATCAATTATTTTAGTGGAACATTAATAAGGTTATCTTTGTCGGAAGAGAGGGCAATGTTATCAGAAAGAAATATTTATATCGCAATCATTATTGCTATAAAATCATAGTTATTATTTTTATTACTGTTAACTCATATCCTGCTTTACACAACCAGCAGGTAATAAATTAATTTAATTTTTATTTATTTTACATAACTGGACTACCAAAATCAATCACTTTTATCTAAAAATATGTTTAAAGTTTAAATTAAAAAGATGACAAGAGTAAATTACCTTAAAGAGTATAAGTTTTCTTAGTTCAGAAAAAAAATGTTTTTGTTGGTAAGTTGTGAACAAAGCTTTCAGCTTCTAAGATAGTATTCATATTTACTTTAAAGTGGCAGAAGTACTGACGATTTCAGAACATTTGAATATATTTTTTTTTCTTGAAGGCTCCGACAGGATGAGTGTGGGCCCAGAAAACCATTCTCTTCATAGCTTTACGTTCATTCATAAGAAATTACAGTAACACAAGTGTTTATGGCTTTTCAAAAGCAGTCGCCAGGAGAAAGAAAACAAAACAGCAAATAATCCTTCTGCACAGAAGACTGGGCCGAATTTTCGAGTAGCTAGATTTATTAAAGCAAGGGAGGGAGGGAGGAGGGGAGGGGGCGATTTCTGGCTTGCTATTTGTAGAAGTCATTTTAAATCTGTGTAAAAATTAAGTTTAAGCAAGCAAGAACAAGGTACAAAATTTATTTTTAAGGATATCAGTGGAGGCCCCCACCGAGGTTGCGGCCTAGGGCTACGGCTCCCAAAGCTCCCCCTTCCCCCTTAATCTGGCCTTGATTAGTTCAACATCTAATTTAGGTTGTTGTTGCGAATCTTCGTTCTTTACTCTTCTGTCACATCACTGTTCGAATTCTTCTTTATCATTGGGATTTCACATTAGATCTCCTTGTGGCCACTATTCGATATAGCTCCGTGTTCATAACTGTCATTTATTTCTTATCCCTTCTCAGTATACATGCCCATCAGGCCCAGAATTTTAGTCTTGGGGTCCATTGTGTGACGTACGATTCAGGTGACGCAAGAGTCAAAAAGGCAAGTTACGGAGATAATCCGAAGTCGGCGTAGTTCAGTCGGGAGAATACCTGGCTCCAGAGTGAGAAGACGTGGATTTGAATCCCACTACCGGCCGAAATGGGGTTTTATTTTCACATTGGCGCCAGAAAGTAAAACTGAATCTTTTGGTCATGAGGTTCATAAAATCTGTGATGCTTCTCCCACACATCGGCTGGAATTTATCAGAATTCCTTCTTTTACAGTGAGCTCCTTAAACCATGGTTTGTCAGCTGACCCGGAAACCTACGATTCCGTCCCAGCCCTTTCTCAAGGGGGACATATGTGACATACCGCTGAGGTGACGCAAGAGTCTAAACGGCAAGTTGCAGCGATAAGTCAAGGTCGGTGTAGTTCAGTCGGGAGAATAACTGGTCCCGAGAGTGGGTTCCAATCTCACAACCAGGGAAAAAAAGGGTTTATTTTCACAACTGCAAAAACACGCATACCTACAGGGGAATACCTCATAAGTTCCCTCATCAATGAAACGTCTGTTAGATCCTGGGTGAAAGAGAACTACAGTAGACGTCGAAAATCCGAACAAGCTCCCGTTGACTTTCTTATTTTTTTTTATTTTTATTTTTTTTTTTTTGTGGTGGTGGAAAGTTTAAGTATAGTCCGTTCATTTTAACTTGGCCCTTTATGATCATGGAATCACCAAATTTTGGGGTTGCAAGCATTTTGGGGGCGGAGTGTCGAAGGTGGCTTCTGATACTCAGAGACAAAAGGTGAAAACTTCCCCAGTCACTTGTTTCCTGCGGGGCTAAGATTTTATGACCCACGGCAGTACCACCTCTTGTTTCATCCCTCAGTCCCATTATTCACTGTGAGTCGGAAGGAAAGTTATTCCCCCTGCACTCAACATATAGTACACCTCTTAGCAATAGGAACCAGCTTGTAATGATTGGTAAGTTTTGGAATTAGCACTTTGTTTAAAAATTTCACAGCAGCAGCAAAAATAGCAGACTTGTTTCGTATTGCATAATAACAAGAAAAAAATCTTTGTCTTATGTAATTTTTTTTGTATACAGTTGCTTGTTTTTGGTACATGCTTTTGGATAATATAACGTAGAAATGTTAGCGTATTTGTTTACACGTTCGATAATCCGAACACATCGAAAATCCGGACGACCAGTGGTCCCAATTAGTTCGGATTTTCGACGCTCTACTGTATTGCATTGAAAAACGAATTCAGTCTTGAACAAATTTTGACAATTTAATGCTGAAAGAATTTTAAAAATCCGCTTGTGACTAAATGTAGCATCAAACCACGCTCGAAACCTGGTGGTGTGACTAATAATTATTTTCCTTTGAAAAATATAGTTTTAACAAACTTACGAGTTTGTTGAAGACCTCATTTCCAAATAAATCACCATGAAAATCATTCCAAAAGTTCGAATGTACCCATGCCGCATAACAATTTTCCTAAGTAATTACGAGTAATTTTGGTCAACGATCACCTTTTACGTAGTGGTATTACTGACCTTAAGTAGACGCCTTTTTCTTTTTTTCCTGTCCTTCTGTTTTTTTTGTTTTTTTTTAAGTCAACCCGTTATTTTGACCCATGTGATCCAATACTGGTAAATCGTTGTTCCTTCTAAGGTAAATGTGGGTGGGACACGGATTTTAAAAGATGTCTACGGGAAAACTGATTTGTGCTCTCTGTCATTGTGTGAATAAAATAGTTGCAAATGAATGAAATACGGGATTATACCATTGTACAATACAAATTTGGAGGATGTGAATCCGTTTATTGGTGTAAATATGGCATGGATGTTAAGTCAGATAAAGAGAGGGTTGAAAATGATAGGCCATCACAGTAGGTACCAGTGTCTCTTGTAGGAACACAAAAGGAAGGCATACCAATGACCAGCTAGTCGCACAGAGTTTCTGCGGCTTTGAACGAAAATTGCGTATGGTTTCAACACCGCGTAATGCCGCCCCGGTGGCGCAGTGGTCGAAGCGATGGCTTCTGATTATGCGCCATAGTTATGTCCGGGTTCGAATCCCGGTGAGGCATGGATGTTTGTGTTTGTCTTTCGGCACTGGCTCTCAATGTGTTACTTGATCAACACTGGCTCTATGTGTACATTGGTCATTTAGCATACTGTACAAACCATGTTTGATATGTACTTGATGTGAAACATTTGTATCCTGTCTATGCCAGCCTGTTTGTCATGTCTCTGTACCCCCAGGTCAAATAAATTATTTTTTAACCTCCAATTAAAAAAAAACAAAAAACAAAAACCCCCCACCGCGTACTGACGTGCATGGCCGTCAGGAACTTTGTCTCTTCACGCTATCTTGAACTAACCAACAAATCACAGAAGGTTGTTACCAGAAGAAGGGTCACCACTGTAAACCGATCTGAAATTTCTTTGCACAGTGGTAACGGACTTTGATTCTACCGAGTACCACGTGCACACGCAGCCTTCTGCTGATCAGTCGCCATTCTCGACACAACTGGCGAGTATTCTCTGCAATGCAGCTGTCGCCGCCGCGCTGGTGCAGTGGTCTAAGCGCTGGCTTCTGACCATTACTTCGAGATGGGTCCAGGTTCGAATCGCGGTGAGGCATGGGTGTTGTACTTGCCTTATGGCACTGGCTGTCTCCCTTCCCTGGAACCAGTGGCTCTAAATTAGGGACGGGCGACTACTTACTGTGTATAGCCCATCGAGTTGCTCACGGTGGTCGTTAAACCAAAAACAAACAAGCAATGCAGCTATCGTTTTAACTTGCACATTCGCATGAGCACTTGTTGGAATACGTAAGACAGAATGCCGCTCTGGTGTGGTGAAAACCGTACTTCCGTGACGTTATTTATTTTCATATTGCGCTGCTTTTTCCTATGGTGAAAACAGTATTGTCTAGATTCTAGACTTTATTTCCTCGTGAAACATGTTTGAAATGTAACCCTTCTTTCTCAGGTTGAAATGAAACAAACATTTTTGAGTTGCTTTTTTGTATGGTGAAAACTGGAATGTCCTACTCTTCTTTAGACACTGTTAGCGTGGTTATTTTTAAGTATTGAAGTGGACGCCATATTATCAGAAGAATCGCTGTTTGCAGGTTCCTGTGTCATTGGAGCAGGGAAGCAAATAAATAAATCACTCAACAAATTGAATGTAATGACAGGTGATTTCGCTCGCACGAATCTTTATTCTTTTGGTTGGGAGGAAAAGGGGAGAAATATCGGTTAGTCAGAATAAATAGTATATACTTCCAGCGGGAGATGGGCATTTTGGAAGGCTTTCTCTATGAATTTCCCTTCAAAATCTGTTCATTTCTTTCTGCCTGTATGCCTGTGCAAAAATCGTTCCTCTCTCTCTTCCCAGTCCCAAGCAAGACTCCCCTTTTTATGACCACTGTATATTTTTTCTTTCACTCTCTGCTGCTTGAAGGAAGATGCTCGTGATGTAAGAAGTTGATTGCTAATTGCTAAGGGTCGAATTGCACTCGCGGGGAAGTGTTTGTCCTCCAACGCTGGGAGATATAGGATGGGGAGGGGGATCCCTTTTGTTCGTGGGTGGTCCATGGTTAACGAAGGAATGGTTTTCCCGAGAGATCTGTTCAGCGCCTTTTTTTATGTGCAGGTGAGTTTCTAGCTGCTGTATTTTCGTGCTTGAGTAACTAAAGTCACTATTTAATTATACACTGAAGGGGAAAAAAATCCCAACACCAAGAAGGGGTTGTGTTAGATAAACGACAGTTGGTAGGCGGTGAGAGTACATCTGTAAGATGATGTCTATGCAAATTTCGCGCTCGGCGCATACGTGTGGCGCTGGTAGCGTCCCTCGGAACATGCAAAGCAGGTTTGCTGTAAATACGCGCTGTAATGTTCGTGAGCGTTAGTTATCGTTGAGATTCGACGTAGTGTGTTTATGTTAGTCCAGAATGCCTTTAAGAAGACGAAGAAGCTATTATCAACAGCTCACGGAGTTTGAACGAGATCGTGTAATAGGGCTACGAGAAGGGGGATTTTCTTTCCGTAATATTGCAGAACGACTTGGCCGGAATGTAGCCACTGTGCATGATTGTTGGCAGCGGTGGTCAAGCGAAGGTACTGCCTCAAGAAGACCGGGTTCCGGCCGACCACGTGGTACTACTGAGAGGGAAGACCGCCGTGTATGGCGTATGGCCGTGGCGTGTCGTACCGCGTCTGCGGCAGCAATTCGAGCTGCAGTTGCCACCACAGTGACACAACGAACTGTTACAAATCGGTTGCTTGAAGGACAGCTCCGAACCAGACGCCCTGTAGCGTGCATTCCACTTACTCCAAACCACCGCCGTTTGCGACGTCAGTGGTGTCAAGCTAGAGCTCATTGGAGGACGGAGTGGAGATCTGTTGTGTTTTCTGATGAAAGCCGGTTCTGCCTGGGTGCCAGTGATGGCCGTGTGTTGGTTAGAAGGAGGCCAGGTGAGCACCTGCAACCAACCTGTCTGCGGCCGAGACACACTGGACCTACACCTGGAGTTATGGTCTAGGGAGCAATTTCCTATGACAGCAGGAGCACTCTCGTGGTTATCCCACGCACCCTAACTGCACAGTTGTACGTCGGTCTGGTGATTCAACTTGTTGTGCTGCTATTCATGAACAGCATTCCAGGGGTGTTTTCCAACAGGATAACGCTCGCCCGCATACCGCTGCTGTAACCCAACATGCTCTACAGAGTGTCGACATGTTGCCGTGGCCTGCTAGATCACCAGATCTTTCACCAATCGAGCACGTATGGGACATCATTGGACGACAACTCCAGCGTCACCCCCAACCAGCATTAACCGTCCCTGTATTGGCCGACCAAGTGCAACAGGCATGGAACTCCATCCCACAAACTGCATGTACGTTTGCGTGCTTGCATTCAACATTCTGACGGTTACACCGGTTATTAATGTACCAGCATTTCACATTTAAAATGGCTCTTCTCGCACTTACATTAAGCTGTGATCTTGAAACCTTAATCGATTAAATATGTTACCTATACAAATGTATTGCCGCCGTTTCATTCCTCTACAACTATTTTTTCGTGGTGTTGGGATTTTTTTCCCGTCAGTGTATTTTAAATATTTCTATATAACAACACTCTGATCAAAAGTATCAGGACACTTGGGCATCTACAAACTGCCTGTAAGAGGAAAGGAGTTAATATCGAGTTGGTCCACCCTGTGTCGCTATCACATCCTCCACTCAGAAGGGAAACCTTTCCACTTCATTTGGGTACGTTGCTGCCGGAATTGCCTTCCACTCTGCCACAACATCAATCAGGTCGGTCATCAATGTCGGTCGTGTTCGGCCTGGCTATAGTAGGCGTTTCAGTTCATCCCGAAGGCTTTCCATGGGGTTGAGATCAGGGCTCTGTGAAGGCCAGTCAAGTTCTTCCACACCTATCTCATCAAACCATTCCTGCGTGGACCTCGCTTTGTGAATGGGGGCACTGTGCTGTTGGTAAAGTAAAGGGCCTTCGCCAAACTGTTGCCCTAATGCTGGGAGCATAGAATTGTCGAGGATGTCATTATAGGCAGCAGCGTTAAGATTCCCGGGCGCTGGCCCTAGGGGATCTAGGCCAAACCACGAAAAGGAGCTTCAAAGCATAATGTTTCCTTCACCAAACTTCAAGGCTAGCACAGCACATTCGATCAGGTAGCGTTCACCTGGCAACCTCTACACCCAGACTCGTCCGTAGGGCTGCCAAGTGGTGAAGCGTGGTTTATCACTCCATAGAACGCAGTTTCATTGTTCCAGAGTCCAATGGCACCGAGCTTTACGTCACTCTTACCGACGCTTGGCTTTGATCTTGCTGACGTTAATGCTAGTGTGCGGCTGCTCGGCCATGGAAGCCTATTCCCTTCAGCTCTTCAGGAACTGTTTTGGTGCTGGCGTTGCTTCCATAGGCATTGTGGATGACGGTGGTGACTGTTTCAACAGAGAACAGGCGATTTTGTCACACCAGACGCTTCAGCACTCGGCGGTCGCGCTCTCTCATTCTACATGGCTTACTAGGGTTTCCATTTCACAATAACATCGCTTACAGTTGATGAAGGCAGCTACAGCTGGACCAAAATTTCCCGAAGCTACTTGTTGCTAAGATGTCATCCTTTAACCGTGCCAGCTTGAGAGCTCTGCCGTATGGAACATTCTACTGTTCATGCTTGTCTGTGATGTTTGTCAGGTCGCTTGCATGTTTTTATGTCTGTGTGGACAGTGGCTGTGACGTACATGGGCAAATCCACCACTCAAAAGGAGTGTCCGGAGACTTTTGATCACACAATATACTTTCTCACGAAACATGAATAAAATGCATCCATTCTTTCTAGAGTGGCCTATAGTTTTATAAAAGAACATATAAATATTACATTTTCACCAAAACAAAGTGGTAAAGCTTCAAAAAAATTACGTCACTTCGCTTGATCTGTTTCTTCCAATTAACGCGTCATTTTTTTTACTGAGAATGCAACACGTACACAGGTCAGAGAACTTGTTTATATTTCTTGATGATGAGCATTGCGGAGATGGAGGGTGAAAAAGAAGCAAAAGAAATTAAAAACGCTTTTCCACAGTGCTCTCGTTGTTTGGTTAAATGGCAGCTTGTTCCTTTTGCCGCTAATTAGAAAATGCAAGATGATGATCGACATATTGTGGGACCTACTTATTTCTCCTTATTCTCGCTTGATTTCCTGCGAAAATTAACGCACATAACACGGCATGGTGGCGACAGCGGAGAAACATTTATCCTTTAAGATAATTTTACTTCTTTTCATGCTCGACATATATAAAAGAAAATAAGTCAGTTGTTTGCTAAAAATGGCTATCCATCTGTCTATGAATTTGTTCTTACCTTTTATACTTTTTACACTTGGCAAGATGTAAGTTGTGATAACCAGTTGATTGGGAAATGTTGTGTTATCTGACTTTCTGCATTGCCCTTGTAAATCCAGGGTGTAATTACTCAAAAAGCACTTTATGCACGTGCCAAGGGTTGCAGATATCAGGGAGAGGCATTTCATGACAGTTTCCAAATAAAGCTCCTTGAGATTCATAAAAACATAACACGCAGTATGTTTGCATATATATACACTCATATTCTATAACGAAGTAAATTTCTCCGTCATTTTTGGTCTACGCCGGGATTCGAACCCGAGTCCGCTTATTCCGGAACAAGTCGCTCTACCAACTGAGCTACGCAGACGTTTATTCTGATTCCTATCTGCCTTTATGTCGTGTGCGTCCTGCTGGCAGGTACGTCACATTTCCTGGTACGTTACATCATCTTCCCCTTATTTTTTTTTTTTTTTTTCGAAGTGCTGGAGAAGGGATTCTCATATTTTTCCTATCTCGCGGTGTGGAAATACCATCACACCATTGCGAGATTTTGAACGGTCGGGTCATCCGGATAGTTCGGGCGCCATTATAACGAAGTAAATTTCTCCATCATTTTTGGTCTACGCCGGGATTCGAACCCGAGGCCGCTTATTCCGGAACAAATCGCTCTACCAACTGAGCTATGAAGACATTTTATTCTGATTTCTATCTGCCTTTATGTCGTGTGCGTCCTGCTGGCAGGTACGTCACATTTCCTGGTACGTTACAATTCATAAAACAGAACACCTGAAAGGAGTCAATCTACAACTTTGATTTTTACAGGACATGCTAATTAGACAATACCACAGACATTATTAGCATTTCGGTGTCCCAGATGCATGCGTACCGCGTCTAACTAAATCAGATCGCGCACCGTCACAGACTGGAAACCGGCCGTTTTTCTGTTATAAGCGCCGTGTGGCTCGGTCGGCATGCCTAGGCTTGGTCAGCAGTAAGTAAAGATGCCTCGTCGCCGTATAAGTAAGTGGTACAGTAACATCTGCGAGTTCGACAGATGTGGCATTATCAACATGAGAGACTGAAATGCTTCCCTCCCCGGGGCATTGCCGGCTGTGTGGGATGCAGTCTGTCTGTTGTGGCAAGGAATGGTTCAAAGAAGGCCGTAGGACACGAAGAGAAGGTTCTGGACGTAATACATAGACAACGCCAAGGGACAGCCGTTATTTCATGAGGATGTCTTTGAGTGACCGTTCTGCGTCATCAACGTCGTTGGCGCAGCAGTGACTATGAACTATGACACATTCTCCCATGTCAGCTATAACAGTACGTCGCCGGCTGTTACAGTTCGGACTGCAGACCCGTGCGTCGGCTCCTTCTCAGGATACCTTTGACACCGCAGCAACCAGGCTGATGGAGCATGCGTGACGAATGGCACAATATCGTGTTTGTTCGCGGACGAAACGCGCTTCTGTTTATTCGAAAAGGATTGCCACATATGTGTCCGCCGACGTCAGGGAGAAAGGCGTCGGGAAGAGTGTATTCGTACCTGGTATACCGCAGCAACACGAGGCATTATGGCCAGGGGTGCCATTGGGTACGAAAGCAAATCACCTCTCGTGAGAGTCCTTGCCACCATAACGAGTCCCCGTTACGTCAGTGACATTCTACGGCCCGTCGTCCTTCCATACCAGCAGGACGTTCCCGGGGCCATATTTCAGCAGGACGATGCCGCACCGCATGTTGCAGCGACAACACGTGCCTTCTTCAGGAATGACAACGTTCCGGATTTATCACCCCTAGGTAATCTCTGGGACATGCTCAAACGACAGGTACGACAGACAGTACGCCAGCAACTCTTTATGAACTTTGGACGCTAGTCCATACAGCCTGGACGGCTATTGCGCAGGACACCATTCACACATTATTTCATTCGATGACTCAGAGCGTACAGCACGTGATACAAACCAGAGGTGGCCACACCGATTATCACAGGTCAGCGATGAATTTTTTTCTTCAAATTGAATGAAATTTCTTATGTATTTTTTGATGCAGATTTTGGGGAAAATACTCAAAACATTCTATCACGTACAGTTTCCACAGAAATCGAGAATTTCTGTCTGGAATTTTTGTCACCAGAATATTGTTGTAATATTTTCTTCTATATATTTAAACATGGTGTGAAGGCAAACGTGGGCCTGAAAGGGATAAGGTGTGTGCATTAACGACTGTCATGGCTTCAAGAGATTGTATCAATTCTCCTGACAGCTTTTGCTATATCTGTGGCGAACTTGTAGTGAAAAAGCAACAGCGGAAGATCAGTGACTGTTGGAAAAGTGTATTTTACATACTTCGGTGTAAAGGTTGGAGACCAAGACAAGTCATGGGCCCCGCATCGAGTGTGTTCAAGTTGCGTGGAAGGACTCCGCATCTGGTCTAGTGGTAAGGTGAAATCTTTTCGTTTTGGAGTGCCTGTGATATGGAGGGATTCCCGAAATCACAGCGATGACTGCTACTTTTGTTCGTCCAACATACAGTAGTACAGCTTAAAAAACAAAAAAGAAATCTTCTACCCGAACCTTGAATCTGCACTGCACCCTGTGCCTCACGGACCTGACATTCCCGTACCTTTGCCTTCAGAAAGGCTAGACGATGTGCCTGCACCCTCAGGGAGCGAGTCATATGACAGTTCTGATGACTATTTTCTGGTCGACGACTGCAGTGAGCTTCAGCTGTTTTCACAAGCAGAATTGAACGACTTGATCCAAGATATGGCCTTTCCAAAAGATTCTGCTCAATTGCTAGGCTCTAGACTCCAGGAGAAGAACTTGTTAACACCTGGAAATTCTTTCTATTGGTTTCGAAACCAAGAGAAAGACTACGTGCCTTACTTTTCTCAAGACGGTGAACTTGTTTACTGCTCCGATGTTCCTGGTTTGATGCAAATGTTCAAAATTCAGCATGAGGCGGAAGATTGGAGACTCTTCATTGACTTATCACAAAGAAGTTTGAAAGCTGTACTTCTTCACAACGGCAACAAATATGCCTCTATGCCGGTTGGACATTCCGTTCATTTGAAAGAGAGGTATGAGAATTTAGCCTTGATCCTGACCAAGCTTAACTTCAAGGAATACGAATGGACCATCTGGGGCGATCTTAAAGTGTTCTCATGATCCTTGGTCAACAAGGTGGCTACACCAAGTACCCCTGTTTCCTCTGCAAATGGGAAAGTCGTGCTTAAGTCAAGCACCGGACTCAGAAGGTGTGGCCAAGCAGGACGCTAAAAGTAGGGGAAAAGAACGTGCACTTCGAATCTTTGGTGGACCTAAAAAAAGTACTCCTGCCTCCACTTCACATCAAAATTGGCATCATGAAGCAGTTTGTGAAAGCCCTGCCAAAAGATGGTGATATTTTCAAGTACCCGGCAAGTACGTTTCCACGGCTAAATGTCTTCCAATTAGTTTCCACAGAAGGGGTTTTCGTCGGTCCTGACATTCGAAAACACATGAAAGACGAGATCTTTGAAACCAAAATGGATGACATTGAGAGATCGGCTTGGATATCCTTTAAAGGAGTTATAAAGAAGTTTCTTGGCAACCAGAAAGACCCTGACTTCAAGAACATCGTAGGAAACAGGCTGGAGAACTTCAAAGCATTGGGCTGATCAATGAGCTTGAAGCTCCACTTTTTGAACTCCCATCTAGGCCGTTTCCCAGAAAATGTAGGTGCTGTGAGTGAAGAACAAGGAGAGAGATTCCATCAGGACATAAAGGAAATGGAACGGAGGTATCAGGGCCGGTGGAATGTGAACATGATAGCAGACTACTGCTGGATGCTGAATACGGAGGAGCAGCAAGCAGTGCACAAGAGAAAAAGTTCTAAACGGAGCTTCGAGCGGAAGAAGAAGAGACATTATACAGATTTTTAACTTTGTGGCAGCTATAACAAACAACAAATTAATAAAATGTAAAATAAAGCTCATTTTTAAGTTTTTTGCAAATAAAGTTTTTTGACTCTGCTAGATCTTCTGTGTGATTTACCTGGATCTTTATCCTCACTTTGTGGGGAAACCTTACGCGATAGAGGGAAAAGCTCAGCATTTCTGAACTCAGCGTATCGAAAAACATTAGAAACACCTAAAACGGTGTAGAAAAAAATATTAATTCGCAGACCTGTTAATTATTAGCTACATCGACGCACCTGGTACGTATGACACCGAGATGCTAATCATTTGTTCTGTATTGCCTAATGAACATATCCTGTAAAAATCAAAGTCATACCTCGACTCCTTTCAGGTGTTCTGTTTTTTGGAATCTTTGGGAGATATATATATATATATATATATATATATATATATATATATATATATATGTACTCCAGACATCATGAAAGGTACCAGTACCAGAGTTCTTCCAGTCCTTCCAGCAGAAGTTGCACATGCAATCAAGAACATGAAGCGGGGAAAAGCTCCAGGAGAAGATGGGATTACTGTAGACATCATACAAGAAGCAAGTGGAGAAATCGAAACAGTACTCGCCCAAATTTTCACTCGATGCCTTAATGAAGGGAAAATTCCTGAGGATTGGAACAACGCTACAATGATCTTGCTACATAAAAAAGGTGACATTGAGGATCTCAGGAACTACAGACCTATCAGCCTCCTATCAGTGGTTTATAAAATCTTCACTAAAGTTCTTTCACACCGCTTGAAGGTGACACTGGACATGGCTCAACCGAGAGAACAAGCTGGATTCAGGAGTGGCTACAGCACAATAGATCATATCCACGTACTGAGAGAACTAATTGAAAGAGCGAGGGAATATGAACTTCCATTGTGCATGGCTTTTATTGATTATGAAAAAGCCTTTGATTCGGTGAAACCATCAGCAGTTGCAATGGCTCTGAAATCCTGCGGTATTGAAGATGCATACATTAATATTATTAATAACATCTATGAAAATGCAAGTGCAAAGATTCGGCTGTTTGAAAATACAACACACATAAAAATTGGAAAAGGAGTGAGACAAGGTGACACCATATCTCCGAAGCTCTTTAATGCCACATTGGAAAATGTCTTTCAATCACTGAACTGGGAAAACAAAGGGATAAAGATTAATGGAGATTATCTAACCCACCTTCGTTTTGCTGATGACATAGTCATTTTTGCAACTACCCCATCAGAGCTACAGAGTATGATCCAGGAACTTGCTGACAAGAGTAAAGAAGTGGGATTAAAAATGAACTTTCAGAAGACAAAAGTGATGTACAATGCTTTTACAAGAAATGAAGATTTATCGATTGATGGAGAAAAGCTGGAGATAACAGACACGTACGTTTATCTTGGACAGCAGATATCAAGTGAGGGTCACATTGGTGAAGAAATTAATCGGCGTACAAAACTTGCCTGGAGAGCTTTTGGAAGAAACAGCATAATTTTCAAGAGCAATATGCCATTATGTCTTAAAAGAAAAGTGTTTGATCAATGCATCCTTCCAGTGCTTACGTATGGTGCAGAGACGTGGACCTTAGCTAAAAGAGACATACAAAGGCTGCAGACAACTCAAAGCAGCATGGAGAGGTGCATGCTTGGTGTAACCAGGAGAGATAAGAAGAGGAACACGTGGATCCGAAAAATGACAAGAGTGGAAGACATAATGATCAGAGTTAAATCCCTGAAATGGCAATGGGCTGGACATACTGCCAGAAGAACAGACCATCGATGGACAGCCGAAATTTTAGATTGGATTCCAAGGGACAGGAAAAGACCCAGACGAAGACCACGTGGGAGATGGGTGGATGAAATTCGAAAGTATGCGGGAGTGACATGGAGGAGACTGGCACAAGACAGACCGTTGTGGAAGAAACTTGGGGAGACCTTCGTCCAGCAGTGGATTGTTAATGGTTGACAATGATGATGATATATATATATCCCAAAGCTTCCAGAAGGAATCATCCAATCGAGATGAAAATTGATATCTGCAATGCACATATATAGGAAATGAAGTGATTGCCATTTCAGAGCACTTGAGCCATTTATTGGGATAAAACAGCTAGAAGAGTGGAACAAGTTGGTACTCTGTAGCGCCACCTCTGGCTCGGATACAAGGGTTTACCCAGCGTGGCATAAACGCATACAGTTCACGGATAGTGCCCTGAGATGTCTGGTGGTGCCTAAATTGTGGGCCAGTTCGCCGACATCCTGGTTTGGGAGTAGGTGGTGTCCCATCATGTCCCAAACATGTTCGATCGGTGAGAGGCGGGGCTGTCGAGCTTGCCATGGAGGTGTGTCGACATTACGGAAGCAGGCTTGGGAGAGCAGTGCCGTGGGTGGCCGGGCATTATCCGGTTGAAAAATTGCTTGGTGATGCTGCGACAGGAATTATAACGAAGTGAATTTCTCCGTCATTTTTGGTCTACGCCGGGATTCGAACCCGAGTACGCTTATTCCGGAACAAGTTGCTCTACCAATTAAGCTACGCGGACGATTATTCTGATTCCTATCTGCCTTTATGTCGTGTGCGTCCTGCTGGCAGGTACGTCACATCTCCTGGTACGTTACATCATCTCCCCCTTATTTTTATTTTTTTTTTCGAAGTGCTGGAGAAAGGAGTCTCTTATTATTCCTATCTCGCGGTGTGGAAATAACATCACACCAATGCGAGATTTTTTTGAACGGTCGGGTCATCCGGATAGTTCGGGCGCCATTATAACGAAGTGAATTTCTCCGTCATTTTTGGTCTACGCCGGGATTCGAACCCGAGTACGCTTATTCCGGAACAAGTTGCTCTACCAATTAAGCTACGCGGACGATTATTCTGATTCCTATCTGCCTTTATGTCGTGTGCGTCCTGCTGGCAGGTACGTCACATCTCCTGGTACGTTACAGAATGTCAACACAATAGGTCGTAGAATGTCGTCGACATACCGTCGACCCATGAGGGTGTCCGACTATCGTAGGAAATGGCTCCCCAGACAGTCACTCCCGGTGTACGAGCTGTGTGCCATTCCACGGTAAAGGCAAGATCTGTGCGCTGGACGGCTGGTCTCCAGAAACGTATCCGCTGGTCATCGGCGCAACGTGGAAACGGCGACTCATCACTGAAGACAACGCGATGCTACTGGACACCATTTCACGTTGATCTGGCCCGTATCCACTGCAACCGGTGCAGGCCATGCTCGCACCAGTTGCAAATCTAGTCCCCGTGCCGCAAGTCATTTGGCAACAATCCGGATGGCCACTGCCGCACCTGTAAGCTACGCAACATGGCCACGGATGGTTGAGAGCGACGTCTCTCACAGTCGCTTGAACCTTGCGTTCTGTCGTTGCCCTCGGCCGTCCACTGCCCGCGTGCTAATGGGTTGTGCTCCTCTCGACCCCTTGGCGCCAACATCGTCCGAATACCGCGTCGCTCCGACCCAAATGTCTGGCGATACGGCGACTTAACCAACTGGCCTCTCTCAACGTAATTATATGTCTTCTTTCAAACTCGCTCAGCTGTTCGTAGTGTGCAGGGATCCAACGTCGAGGCACCCTCACAGTCCGTGGAGACTAATGCAACCGCAATCCGTTGTCACAATTGTCCCTGCGCGCGAGATTCGCTCTTGATATGCCGTCCTCGATGCACGGTTCCCATGCAATGTGGCGGGCCACTATTTAGTCATTTGCATATTCGGCTCTGCGGCACTTGCATGTAGAGTTTCATCAGGATCGAACGACTTTCTCTCGGTGCTTCGTTTTTTCTGTTTCGGCAAAGAGTGTATATATATACCTTGCCAAGGCAGCAGGCAGCAACCAGTGCGAGATGAAAGTAGAGGGGGCTAACATTTCGTGGTAGAAGGGTAGATCAAATTCGAAAGCATACCGGAGGGACATGGAGGAGAATAGCTCCAAACAGGCAGTTGCGGAAGAAACTTGTGAAGATTTTCACCTCATCCAACAGTGGATTAATAATGGTTGACAATGTTGGTGATGATATGCACATGCACACTCTGGTATGCAAAATTAAAGTATAATAGAGAAAATCTCCCTCCATACTGAGTTCATGGACGGAGGGGCGATGAAAGCAGATGAATATGAAATTATAGTGATACCGAAGAAGAAACCATGTGAACGTGTGTCTCTATTAGCGCAGAATATGCAAATCAGGACATTGTTATAAAGGCGGTAGATCGGCTCGTTTTTCATCGCACTTCATATTTCTTCCCGAAGTAAGCTGAACAGTGTTGTGTTGTTAGGTTGAGTTGAAAATGTCTCGAAGGCAGCACTTTCGGACGATTCCCAGCTGTGGCGAGTGATCGGTATTACAGAGTAGGCCTTTCCCAGTAGGGAGGCATCTAGAGAGTTAAATATACCACAAAATGTCATCTCAAGACTATTGAGGTTGGTACAGAAGTGGTCGACAAGGACAAGGCCGACCTTAGGCTACCACTGCTGCCAAAGACCGCTATATAGCGCCAACACCAAGAAGATATCGGCAGATAACCGGTAGGAAAACTGACTCTGGAGCTGACTACAGCCCCTGGCACGAGAATAACTCGATTTACAGTTTACCGTGGGTTGCACGAGAGAGAGAGAGAGAGAGAGACCTATGATTTGTTTCTCCTTAACTCCCTCCTCCAGAGCGGCGCGTTTTAAGATGGAGTCGCCAATACTGCCTGTGGAACCCAGACAACTGGGTATGTGTGCTTTTCCCGGATCATCCACGATACAGAGTTTAAAAACTGATTCCCGACGTATTCTGATCTGGCCAGAACCAGGAACTCGCGACAACCCCCAAATATTCGTGAAAGATCGAGTTTTCATGGCGGTGGTTTTCTTGTCTGGGAAGTACAAGCGGTCGCACCGACCTGCATATCTTTCTGATGGACTCGGTGACCGGTCACAATACACACTATATTGACAAAAGTCACCGGACACCCCTTTAAAAGCAAATGAGCGGATCCGCTGCGTTCTTAAGATGCGCGGTACAGCTGCAAACGGTATAAAAACAAGCCTGCAGCTGACCGCGATCATATCGCACTATGAGGTTGAGTGAAAATGTCTAGGGCGGGAGAGAACTGACTTTGAGAAACGAAAGATTGTTGGGTGTTATATTAGTGGGTTGTCCATAAGAGAAACCGAGAGAAGTTTAAACATACCCAAGTCAACTGTTTTGGATGTACTGAATAAGTGGAAGACACATGGCGTGCCTGAAGCAGAAAACGTACCGGCAGACCAAAGAAAATCAGTGATAGAGGACGTCGAAGCCTCAGAAGAGTCGTTACAGCTAATCGACGGAGTACTGCAGAAGACCTCAGTGTATAGTAAAAATGATGGAACCTCGGTATGTACACGTACCATTTGCAGAGAACTCCATTCCATGGGTTACCGTGGTCGTGCGGCTGCTCATAAGCCTTTCATCTCTACTCGGAATGCTACTCGTCGTTTATCATGGTGTACTGTGGTTGCCACAGTAACACAGCGCTCGCCAGAAATGTAGCGCAAGGAACTGTCCAACCAGATTGGAAAAACATTAAGCTGCTACATACACCCACTTCTGTATACTCGTTGTATATAACTGAAAGTTTATACATCGAGGCCTTCGTGGACGGCTGCTGTAACGATAATTCCCCAATTGACTTACCCAGGATATGGAAAAGACTCATTACAGCTAAGAACTTACATAACATTTCTTGTTAAATATGTGAATTATGACAAATGCATATATTCCGAATATATTTGTGCACCCTGTTTATCATATTCCCACATGGACCTCGTCTGATTTGTGATTTGGCCTGGCACGTCATCATATCGGACGTATATATGGGAGCATAATGGCAGCAGCAGCTCTCCTCCATCTGAAGACGGGTCGATTGTCGATCCGAAAGTACTCATGGGTTTTTAATCTTTTAAATATGTAAATATTTGTCATTTTTTAAATTAAATATATCGTGCAAAGACGGTGTATGTTTTTTAATGCATTGTATATGCACGACATCTTCATTAATACTATGCACCACACGTTTTAATAGGATTGAGGCCAAAGGTATGTGAAGGTAAGGGGAGAAGATTGAAGTCATTTTCGTGTTGATCAAACCACTTTCATAAGTCTGGCTCGATGTGCTGTTCCATCGTCATCAACAAAGATGACATTATATGAAAGAAAAAAGTGTAGCTTTGCAGGGTGGCAGCACTTGGTCCGTTAGAACACTCCGATTTCCCTGGATATCATCTTACTTTTTACTGATGTAAGCGCGCCCAGTCCGAGCCAACAGACCATGCTGCCGCCTTCAGATGCTTGGACTGTGTTCACAAGGAATGCCGAGTGTATGACTTTGTAAGGTTCTTAGCCCACTCTTTGCTGACCATTTGTACAAAACAATGCATAGCGTGATTCACTTGATCACGTGACTTTTTCCATTGCTCTACTGTCCATTCATGGCGTTCTTGGCATCAGTGCAAACGAATTTTCGGTTTTTTGCTGAGACAAATGGCTTTTGGATGACCAGACGACTTCCAAGACCCAAGTTCTTGAAATCCCTACGCATGGTTTGTCTCAGTTGAACTCAGTAGTCACCTGCTGCACAACGGAAGACCTGTTCTGCCGTACAATCCTCCTCACAGTTCGACGGTCACGCTCTTTAAGTCTAGTTTTCCGGCCACATTTATGATCCGCCTGTTCTCCAGTGGATAAACACCTTTGAAATGGTTACTTTTGAGATACCAGTATTTCTTTTGTTTTGTTAATCGTAGCACCTGCAAACGTGCGCCTAAGATTAGACCCTTTGTGGACCCCGACAGATCCTTGAGTTTTTCCCACGTTTACTTGAGTTGTTGCGGCTAAATATATCAGTATGCTGTTTATAAAGGTCAAGACAAAACGTCATTAATCCATGTGACTGTAATATTTGCATGCATTGGCCTTTATTGGCTGTGACTGTCGTTTCATTAAGGTTTGTAATTTTGGGAGAAGTGTGTGTGTGTATCATGTGTAATAAACATAAATAGCTATCACTGTTCTGCCTTGACGTTCGAGCGGGCGAAGAGGGTGAGGCAAACGTGTTTTCAAGAAGCTGTTAAAAGCAAAAAAGATTGAGTTGCTATTTGCTATGGCGAATGCAGTTTAAGTAGGAGCACCTCGACATGTCAACTGCAAATTGATGGCCTAGTTGGTGACGTTCTTGACTGCTGCAGAAAAGTCTCAGGATCGATACCACTCAGGTACGAACGCTGGAATCACTAAATATCCTCCGTGCGTCGGAGGATATTTAGTGATTTCAGCGTTTCGTACCTGCTAAGCCGTCGGACCTGGGGTACTGCCACCCCCCCCGGTTATACAAGGGGAATTTTGAAAGTAATGCCTCCTCCTTAATAACTTTTGGAATTTTTAAGTGATTTTAATGAAACTGCACTGACATGTACTATCATATGTTACCAATGTGGGAACAAAAGTTTTTCAGAGTCGGAAATAAAGATCACGAATGACAGTGAAAAGCAGGGAGCCGTAATTGAATTCTTGGAAAAAGAGGGATATGAGGCTCCAGAAATCCACAGAAGACTCCTGGCATGTATGGAGCTGCCACAATTGATATCAGTAATGTCCGAAGATGGATGAAGAGGTTTCGAGAGGGAGAAAGTTCAGTGTCGGACAAACAACGGCGTGGAAGACCCGCAACTGCAGTGACAGATGCCAACAGGCAACGAGTGAAAGACCTCATCACAGCTGATCGTCGTGTCACCATCCAGAAGGTGTGGGATGCAATTCATTGTGGTCATAGTGCTATAGAAACATTAATTAGGGATCTGGGCTATAGAAAAATTTGTTCAAAGTGGATCCCAGGAAACCTAACCTGTAAACAATGTGAGCAAAGGGAACATGTGCCGGAACCTCTTGGACTTTTATGAGAGGGAGAGTGATGTGTTTTTCTTTAATGTTGCGACGGGGGATGAAACCTGGGTGTTCTTTCAGAAACAAAACGTGCGTCAATGAAATGGCAGTAGACATCTTCACCTCGACCGAAAAAGGTGATAAGAACTCGTTCCGCAAGGAAAGTGATATAATGACAATTTTCTGGGACAAATGTGGTGTCATTTTGACTGATTTCCTTGAACGGGGTGCAACAATAAACAGTGCTCACTATGTGCAGACATTGAAGAAGTTAAATGAAGCTATCAGAAGGAAAAGACGTGACATTACACTTCATTGTGTTGTTTTACACCATGATAACGCACAACCCCACACTTCAATGGAGACTTCGCAAGCTATTGCCATAATGGGGGACGGTGATGCCCCCCCCCCGTACAGTCCTGATTTGGCTCTTTCAGATTTTTCCCTGTTTGCCCCTTTGAAAGACACCCTCCGTGGGGAACGTTTTGACGATGTGACAAACGTTAAACTGTCTGTGAACTCATGGGTGAAACGACAGCCTCAGGAATTTTTCCAAAATGGATTTTACCAATGGGTTCAAAGATGGCGGAAATGTATAGAATGAGATGGACAATGCTTTGAATAGGCTAGCATTATTAACAATATGTCCAAGTATTTTGCCACCAAGTTTCACATTTCTGCTGCTACAAGTAAAAAATCTTATGAGGGACGAGGCATTACTTTCAGGATGCCCTTTGTAAATAAGGGCGTTTTCCTCTCCCTTTCTTTATCACTTCCGTGTGACTTCCCTGTCCTACTTCTAAGTGTTGTTTAAGGCCTGTGAGTTATACTAATTAGAACACTAAGAACTGAAAGTCGTGCAAATGTTATATGTCCTCCCTTCCTAAAATCATCTACATAAATTTAAATCCAATGTGAGTTTCAAATTTATTTCTGAAAAACATAACATTTCCACAACTTTCAGTTATAAGTGTTCTTATTAGTATAACTATTGTGTAACTATTGTTTATTTATGTTTTTAGGAACGCTCTATATACAAAAGCAGGATACAATTCAAAAAAGTTCAGCAATATGTATCATGAAGTTTAAGATATTCTTCGCGATTTTTTAAAGCAACGGTTTTATATCTGTTACGGGAAAAATAACATTTACTGTTATGTACAGGGGCGTATATAGAATTTTCTTTTCTAGGAAAGGGTGACATAAAATGGAAGTTTTTGAAATCCATCAGAACAAAATAAAAGTTAATAATAAACAGGGTAAAAAATTAATGCATAATCTAAGTTGATGCATTTTTATTAAATTAAAGCATTTTTTTCTAATGTAAGTCACATTTTGACAAAAAATGAAACACTTTCGGGGAGCAAAGTGTCAAGCCCCCCCCCCGGTTTAAATACGTCTCCGGCTAGGTACATCGAAATGTTCTTGAAATTGCTATAATGGGAGCTTTGAACTTTTACAGAATGCCGTGCTTAAATATTTTTTCGTTCAGATCCTGTGTTATCAGGCAAAAAAATTCACGAAACATCTCCCTTCCTGTTTACCAGTGTAATGGGCAGATACAAATATTGGTCACTCAGCTGCTCCCGACCCAATGGAAGCCCGGGAAATTGATCTCCTGCATCTATCTCCCTTAATCCCACTCGAGTCGTCGTCAACCGGCACCGTCAGCTTCGGTGATCCACCACAGCCACGACGTCTCCAGATGATGCTGTATCGCAGAGACTCGCCAACTAACTTGACAGACACAGAGCTCCTTGTCTCAACCCGGGGGTCAAAGTTCAGCAGCTTCGGATCACTGAAGAGGCGGAGATGGAGGTCACTAAGCCCACAGCTCTTTGCTTTAGTGACTGACTATCAATGAGAAATGCGTATAGGAAATGAGGCTGTTCGTACGAGAATCTCTATAATGGAGTCAAACTGCCTAATCGCGTAATAAGCGTCAGCTCCTGAGGGTTGGAAGCAGTAATTATCAAATCACTTCCAGACAAACGCATATTAAATTTTGGCATAGCTCAGTTGAAATTTAATAGGCTCATTTAGGGATGTCAGTTTTATCTACATTTAGTCATTTTGGAATTATGTTTTGCAGTAATGGGAGCTCACTATTCTGAATGTATATTCAGTTACTGATGACTGGTAAATTTACGAGTGGAATGGCGCACTCGTGTAGTAACTAAATTGATGACTGCTATCTAGGTTTATGATTGCAATGCCTTGTAGCTAAATATTCCGTATATACGTTAGGCAAATGCTGACTGATAAATATGTGTGACGTGTAGGCTACCGACCGTTATTTAACGTTCTTATTGAGTTTGTTTTCTTATGTAAATTTGTTTACTTCTTGGCTAAACATTTTCTCGCTGAACGGCACATTTCTTCCCCGAACAGCTTGAACATTTTGGCAATGCTGACAGTGAGTCAGAGCAACATAAAATGATGGCATTGAAATGGGAAGAAGAGGAGTGGAGAGATGTGAAGAGATTGCGAGTAGATTGTGAAGCGCAGATATTTCCAAAGAGATTAAAACTGGTTTGATATACACGGTCGTATCAGAATAATATGACCACTCCCGGAATCACAGTGTACCCGCCCAGGCGCGTCACAGAGAGCACGTGACAAGGTCAACCACGCGGAGGTATAAGCTGCCAGCCAGGACAGAGGAGCCATAGTGCGTAACGTGAGCACAATCGGCAGAGGTAGTGATTGACAGACGTTCAAAAAGGATTGATCATCGGCTACCGCTCCAAGGGTGGAAGCATCTCAGAAACAGCAGACTTCGTGGGCTGTTCGCGAGGTGCTGTAGTAAGGGTGTACCAAGAATGGACCACTGGCACACCGAGTACCTCCCGATGTCATAAATGTGTAACCCCAAAGGCCATCGACCGCAGAAGAGAACGTCGCCTCCGTCGACTGGTAAAGCACAATCGACGCGCAACAGTGCAGCAATTGACCACGCAAATGAACGTTGGGACACCCAGGTACGCGTCCCCGATAATCGTAGAGTGAACCCTGTTACTCATGGGTCACCGGAATAGACGCTGCGTCAAGGTGCACATGCTAACCCAGGTCCATCGGCAATGTCGCTTACAGTTCGCATGGGACTGCCGTCATTGAACAGTGGAAGAGTGAGAAAACGTTGCCTTCTTCGACGAATCGAGGTTTCTACTCCACAGAAGTGACGGGCGGTGGCGGATACGGCATCAGACACACGAGAACCAACACCCGGACACGTTTGTCGGTCAAGTACAGGCCGGCGGTGGCAGTGTAAATATCTAGGGGATATTTTTCTGATATGACCTGGGATCGCTGGTATCACTGGATTGCCCCCTGAATGCCAATGGCTACCTGTCCGTCCTCGCTGACCATATGCTTCCCTTCATGTTGGACGTTTTCCCAGGTGGTGATGATGTCTACCAACAGCACAATGCGCCAGGCCACGTCGCTAAAGGGGTGTGTGACTGGTTCCAGGAACACAACCGCGATGCCTCCGTTCTTCCTTGGCCGGCTAAATCGCCCGACGTCAATCCCAGAGAGCATTTGTGGGACTATTTGGATCGACAGGTTCTACGTGCCGACCCACAACCACGTCATCTCCAGGACCTCCGTGCTCTGCTGCAGTCCGAATGGGCACTTGTGCCTCGGGCAACCTTCCAGGGCCTCCTTGCCTCCATGCCACGCCGTCTCGCAGCTGTCATCCGGGCCAAAAGTTGTTATTCCCATTATTAGGTAGGTGGTCATATTATTCTGATACGACTGTGTACACTGGTGTTCAGAAGTTAAGAATATTAAAAAAAAAAAGATATTTTGGAACAAACGAAAGGGAGAAGAAGGGTAATAAAGTACAGGGGACATATTGTTATGTGGAAATATTCAAACTATATTTAAATTGCAACTTTTATCATTTTGTGGGCCAACGACAGTGAGAAATTTCCTCCCCAGTCAGAAAGGCGCCAAGCGCAGATCCATTTCGGAGAAAGGTGATTCTCTCGCCGGACCCCTCCCACGGACAAAAGGATAGCCCCATTCTTTCCCCAGCCGTCGCCAGAATCTCTAGCCGACGGGTATATGCAATGGACCAAGCAATTAAGAATTTCTTCTTACGTCAAGAACAGAACGTGTAAGGGAAGGAGACAGAGAGGAGCTTTCATGGCGATCTCGAGGAAAAAGTAGGAAGGATTTTGCTCGGAGGCAAGAGGACAAACGAGGAGGTAGAAAGAGATTTTCACGCGGGCTTGTAGCCACATAAGATAGGAACAGATTTGGGGGAAAAGCGTAGAGAAGGCCATCCATAACATCCAACTCCCGCTGGAAGTATTTGCTATCTGATCTGACCAACTATTATTCCAATATTTCCACTTCCCCCATCTGATGAATAAATATATGTGCAAAAGGAACATCTGTCATAATGTTCAATTTTAACTACTTGTTTATTTGCTTCCCAGCTCCAACCAACGAAAGGAATCTGCAAACTATTCTTCTGATAAGTTGGCGTCTACCACAATTTAAGTATTGTGGTAGACGCACACTTATCAGAAGAATCGTTTGCATCTGTATTCATCAGATGGGGGAAGTGGAAATATTGGAATAATAGTTGGTCAGATCAGATAGTAAATACTTCCAGCGGGAGTTGGATGTTATGGATGGCCTTCTCTACGCTTTTCCCGCCAAATCTGTTCCTATCTTATGTGGCAACAAGCCCGGGTGAAAATCTCTTTCTACCTCCTCGTCTGTCCTCTTGCCTCCAAGCAAAATCCTTCCTACTTTTTCCTCGAGATCGCCATGAAAGTTCCTCTCTGTCTCCTTCCCTTACACGTTCTGTTCTTGACGTAAAAAGAAATTCTTAATGGCTTGGTCCATTGCATATACCCATCAGCTAGAGATTCTGGCGATGGCTGGGGAAAGAATGGTGCTATCCTTTTGTCCGTGGGAGGGGTCCGGCGAGAGAATGACTTTTCTCCGAAATGGATCTGCGCTTGGCGCCTTTCTGACTGGGGAGAAAATTTCTCACTGTCGTTGGCCCACAAAATGATAAAAGTTGCAATTTAAATATAGTTTGAATACTTCCATATAACAATATGCAAATGTGGAAATCATGACGCATTGCCATGTGACGAATGTTAATTGCCATAAAAGGCGAAGCAGCACATTCGTGGAGTTGAGAAAGAGCTGCATAAATGCGGAAAGTGACATTTCTTGTCATCGCGCCCTGCTATAGTAGTAGAATTTATTTTGTATTAAAACAATGCGTCAGAAAGACGGGAAGTCGATATGCTTACACGTGGTCGGATTATCGGAATGTTTGGATCCGGCCAGACGCAGAGTAATGGTGCTAAGCCACCAGTGGCGTAAAGCAATCCATTGTATCCAGACTTTGAAGAAGGTACCCGAACACCTCAGATGTTAATCGTCAACCTGTGGTAGGTCGTTTACGGATTACAACGGCACAGGATTATAGGTATGTGGCACTAACAGCGAGACGTAACAAATCGATGTCAGCGAGAGCGCTTGCTTTAGAGCTGTCTGCGGCTAGTGGACCAACTGTTCCAAGGCACACAGCATACAGACGGCAAAACGACCAAGGCTTATACGCGAGAAGACCTGCAGTTTGCATCCCACCCACTCCGTCAGCAAGAAATGTCAGGGTATTGTAGTGCAGGCATCGGGACTGGGATGAAAATCAATGTGCCGATATCCTTTTCTCCGATGAATCCAGGTTCAGTCTCGAAAGTGACAGCCGTCGTGTTTCCATTTGGAGAGAACCTGGAGCCCATTATTCTCCCACAAACGTCCGAGAAATGCACCATTACAGAGGTGGTGGTGTACTTGTCTGGGGTGGCATTATGTCTATCCGGTGCACACAACTCCATGTCTGTTCTTGTGGAACTTTAACAGGTTGGAGATACAGAGACGAAATACTTGATTCCTACGTGAGACGTTTTCGGAGTGCTGTTGGGATGGATTGGGGAGACGCATTACAGGTTGTGAAAACATGAATTTGTCGGTGTTCGAATTCGCGTCTCCTCGCTCCGGATTGAATTTGCTCTAACCGACTAAACTACACCGACGGATTGTGAATCGTAGATCGGCTGAGGCTGGTTTCTACTCTCGCCAGCTATTGCGACGACTGTCACTCACCACAGCACACGTTGCGCATGGTTGCAGTGTTACCGTATCAGACATGCGTGGCGGAACAAATAGAACCATGTCGCATTCAGCGACGAGTCCCGTTTCTGTCTCAGTGCCGACAATCGTCCATTAAGAGTCTGGAGACGACGTAGTCACCGGGCTGATCTTGCTGTCATCCGTGAGCATCACACAGCTCCTGAGTCTGATGTCGTTTTTGGTATGCTATCAGATTCAGCAGCCGTTCACACTCGTACGCAGCGTAGGTATCAAGGTTTGAAAAAACTCAGCCCACTCGGGTTTAGGGGGATTTTCTAGTTTCTTTCATTTCTAATTTGCATAGCTGTAATTAATTTGAAATATCATTGGAAATTCAAGTTTATCATATTTTATGAGTTCTCGTTTTTTAAACTAAGTGATATATAAAAATATTTAAGGCGCTGTGAGTGTGTACAAAAAATGACGTTATGTACATATTCGCGTGCAATAGTTAAAAAAATAACCAGTTTGTCCATACTCTCGTACAGTCTGTACCCAAGAGATAGTCCGCGATATGTGTTTTTTCTTATAAAAACATTCTCCAAAAGTCTGTTGAAATACGGGGAAGTCCACTATTGTTATTTTTTCTTTTTACTGAGTTAAATGTGTCACTTGTTCACTTCTCTTTTTGCTTCAGCAAATTCACTTTAGTGTTTTTTTGACATTTTTCATTTGCCCTAGATTCATCAAATCATAGCAAATCCACTGCGAAAGGGGGAGGGGTGCATGAAAAGGTGCAATTAAAAATTAAAGTGACAAAATTTATAGCAGAAAGGAGGGAACTTTAAAAACCCAGTGCAAGGTTGACGATAAAGAATAAAATGGTGCATGGAAAAAGAAAATCTAAATCTTACTGACGAAACAAACAACAATAGTTGCTTTTAAGTCTGGTACCACTCTTAAACGTTATGTTCGTATGAATCAGTAATATCAACCCAAAATATTTACAAAAATGGTAAAAACTGGAAATTTAGCAATTATTAGTTTAATGCTGTTATAAAAAACTGTTACAATTGCTAAAATGGGCAAATAAAAAAAACTCCGGCGTTATCAGATGAAATTTCTTTCAGTAATATAATTAGTGATGAGCTCGGAAAGTAGATTTTTCATGTTTTACGAGAGCTAGCGGTTATATCCTACATATGGAAGAATTAATGGCTGATAGTTGTTTACGAAAAAAGCCCCTCCCCTCCCCAGGCCCCAGTGTACCGAGCGAACAGTTACAGCAACGGTCTTAGTCTCTCTCCTAAATTCAATCTCTGTCTCTCAGCAGATAATACACGAAGTTGGTCGGTCAAACTAACTGTACAAGAAAATATTATATTGGGTGTCATTAAGTTTAGAATATTGTAGAAGTAAAAATAGAATCTAATTTTGAAAAACCCAGGTGGGGTTTTTCGGTGAGTTTTTCAACTGGGCCCAGCCCGAAAATATCCGGTGGATTTTTTCGAGCTGGGCACACCTTGGCAAACCGTGGTGGATACAACGACAGCACGATGATGAGGTGCTACAGATGCACGATTTTCAACAAGATAACGCCTGTCCGCACACTGCCAACAGACAAATGCCTACAAGGTGTACAGATGCTGCCCTGGGCAGACGACTTCCCAGTACAGAACGTGTGGGAAGTCATTGACAGGGGACTTAAAGCCTCTGCACGACCCTCGCCCAATGTCGATGAATTATGGACGCGTGGTCAGCGTCCATAGTTCATCGACATTGGGCGAGGGTCGTGGTCACAACACCATCCAGAGACTTTTCCACTGGATGCCACGCCGTTTTGCTGAATGTATAGCCCAGCATGACGGTCAGCCCCCAATAGACTATTTCCTCGCCCTTATCGCGTTCATGTAATCCCTTAGAAATAAAATCTCTTTTTTTTCCAGCTGCTTGTCTGCATGTGAGGTAATTTTTTTTTTTTTTTTTTTTTTTTACGTTTTGAGCATTCCTTCTTGGTGTGGCATTTTCATATGTAGAACCGTGTAGATAATGGCGGCCTTTTGACTATCTTCACTGTTTCGATATCCATAATTTTGCTGCACAAACTTACAAAAGCGCGATTAAAAATGCCATTTCGCGTTAATGGTAAGAATAAAAGCAAATTCACTTTAATCTATATATCTAATCTATAGTATCTATCTATCTATTTATCTAAGTAAGTAACGTAATGTTACTTGTCTCAGCGGTTGTACTAACGGAGGAATGTCTTATTCAAAACCTGCAACAGGAAAGATCAAGTATGCGTTTGTTTTTCGTATTAGGTTGCTGTGTGAAGGCTTTGTTCTGAAGTCATGATATTTCTGAATCTCTTACATGCACTAGACAAACTAGTGTCACTTGCAGGCTATCGATCGTTACCAGTGATAATGAAGAAGCTTCATATGATACAGAACAAAAGCAGAACTGGGATGAAGCAAACGACCGTTAACAACAAAATTCGTGCGAATATAAGAGACAGCCAATAAACAGTGAGGGCCCGAATCAGAGAGAAACACGGCGCGTGCGCATTGCCTGAGGGTGGCTCATTTTCGTTCTAGATTTTTTTTTTTTTTAGTCCTCTTTTGATTAGAATCGTGAAACGGCGTCTTTCTTAAATCCCCGAACATTGTGTGAAAGCGAGTTCAACCATTATGTTAAAAAAATAAAACTGTGTTAAACAAACCTCACTGAGGAACACATACAAACTACACTGCTCGACAAAATTAGAGTAATGCGATGCACATATGTGGTGTAGCGTTTTTAATTTGCGATGTAATTGAACCACAAAGGTATACAGCAGCGTATTGTAGTGGCGATGAAAGGATTGCACAACGACAAACCTTATAACGGTATAATTAATATCTACAGTGGTTACATCAAAATAAACAAACAGTACGTATTATAGAAGTTGATATATAGTGCTCAAAAGATACACAGAAGACATAAATCAGTAGTATGTTCCCTCGAATGACTTTAAATGATTTACAGTAGTGAACCCATGCTCAGTGTAAGGGTGTTCAGACGGGTCTGAGATAACAAATTCTACTGTACCACAGGAGAGCTGGCTTTAACTCACGGAGCGACTGATTAAATGGCTTCCAGCTTGTAATGCTGCTCCCAAGAGTTCCCACACACGATCAATAGGGTTTAATTCTGGGGATCTTGTTGGCCAGGAGAGTAATTGAATATCTTCAGTTTGTAAGCATTCTTCCACCAGGTGGTCTCTGTGAGGTCGCGCGTTGTCGCCTACAAACAGAAATTCTGGGCCAACAACACCCTTAAAAGTTCTAAGGCGGTAATGGTCTTTTTATTTCTGCGCAGTTACGGCTCCTCCGTCAAAGACATGAAAGGGAGCACAGCCGTCCATTACGTCATCCACATTAATACATCGCTTGAATTTCTTCTGAACAGTAAGTCAAGTACTCCGAGTTTCCTTATACCTTTTTTGGCAACGGCTGACAGTGAGTCAGGGGTAAGTAAACAGCCACGCCCAAACTGTAAAATATGGTAAGAGTAAGGGTTAGCGGTACTTGTACTTGTACCAATAGGGGGTGGGGGTGGGTACTTGACCCAGCCCCAGCACCGCGACCTAAGGTCTATTGTGCATCCCCAGCCCTAATCTCGAAAGAGATAAGATGCACGAGCAAAAGCAAGAATGCTCTTGACTGGTACTAAAGAGAGATCACTTGGTCTCAAGTTGTGAGTACCAAAGTGTTCAAGCCTGAGTGCTGCAAAAAAATCACAGTCACAAAGAAAATGCAAGGAAGTCTCCTCTTCTAGATGGCATCCTCTACAAAGTGGATCTTCTTTCACCCCAATCAAATAAAGTGCCTGCTAAGACGACAGTGTCCTGTAAGTAGACCAACAATCAGTCCAATATCCTTTTTTGGCAGTTTAAGGAGTTCCTTAGCCCCATGAGGCAAGGGTCCTTGATTAAGTTCCTTTGCCTGCCTCTGACCCCTGGCAGCATGCCAGAGGTCAAGCTGCTTATTCCTCAGCAGCCTTTTAGTTAGTCCTCTGGCCACACCAGAGGCGAGCCCTAATGCAGGCTCTGGACCATAAAAAGCCTGCTGTGCCCCCTCTTTAGCAAGAAGGTCAGCTTTCTCATTACCTTCAAAACCCTTATGTCCTGGAACCCAGAACAGTTGCACTTTGTTCCGGTTTGCCAGTTCAGTTAGGGTCTGGAGGCAGTTCCAAACAATTTTGGATGAAATGCGGCACTGACAAAGTGCCAGTAAAGCCGCCTGGCTGTCTGAACAAATCTGGATACGCACATTGTGATACCCTTTGATCAGACATTCTGAGGCGAATGCTAGAATAGCATACACCTCAGCTTGGAACATGGTAGCATGCCTTCCAAGGCTTTGGCATGAACCATAACCTCTGGATAGGCAATATTCCCCTGCTCCAACTCCTACGTTTGTCCTGGAGCCATCAGTAAACCAAACAGTTTCACCGCTGCACCCAGGGACAAAGGACGTTTCCCATTCACTGCGACTGGTTCTGGCACAGCTGTTGGTATTAGCAGAACAGAGCTTCCATGTTTACCCTTTGCCTTAAACCTTTAACCGGCTAGAAGGAATTAACTCGGGGTTAGCACAATGGGCTGAAATCAGCTCCAACGAATATATTTCCTGTCTAAAAAGTGGTCCGAACGCTGCTGAAACGAGTTAACCTGCGCATCAGAAAACGCTGCTTTTCCCCATAGCTTTGTTGTTCAAAGAAAATGGTCATTCACGGAGATGATTGACACAAATATTTTCTGTTGTTCAAAGAAAATGGTCATTCACGGAGATGATTGACACAAATCCTTTCTGTTGTTCAAAGAAAATGGTCATTCACGGAGATGATTGACCTACTAAAAGGGCTATAACAATGGTGACGAAACTACGAAAGGAGAGAGATGTTTCGATCAATTGTTTCTGCCCGGTGGCATGATGTCCCTGTCAGAAGGACTATCCCTTCCCCATCATACCTTAGGACATAGATCAGAGGACATAGGACTAGAGGGGATATCTTCTCATGAATGATAGGCTTATGGTCCATACCGCTGAGATGAGTGGGGAAAGGAATCGTTTTGCCGTAGTTTTCGTAAAACTCGGCCGCTTTGTGAACATTTCTGTTTGGAAAGTGAAGAAAATTTTGGTCATTATATGGTTCAGGTACTTTGGCCATTTAAAGGGTTAAAGCAAAACACTAGTGTATTCTCAAAAATGCAAAACAAGAACGTAATAAGTCATAAATAATTACTAATCACTGTGTTCGGACGCACGTTACGGAAGAAAAGCAAGAAAAGTTAAAAAATTCATGACAGCGATTAAAACCAGTGGGTTTAACTTGGAAAGAAATGAAAAAAAAATGCTTGCCTTGTAGCGTCACTCGTCAGCTATAATTTTTGACTCGTCATGGGCGAGTGTAGTATCATGATGGTACAATAAACCAGACTTTCTATTGGGCCCACGCAAGTGTAGAAAAATATTCGAGTTATGTGAACTTGAAATTGATATAGGGTCAAAATATTGAATGCAAAATTATATGTGAGTATGCAACCGTAATTGTTATGAAATGAGAGTTCACCTCAGTAAATTTGTTTACTAGAAAGAAAAGAAAATTATAAAAAAAAAATCCTGAATCAAAAACTGAAACTACGACGAGCTATTTTGCCATCAGAATCTCGTTTAAACGTGGCAATTACAATTAATATCTATGGATTTAAAGAAAATCGCCTAAAGTTTCGAGGAGTAATGGGTTTACGATTGAGGTAAAACTATCAGTTGAAAGTTTTGATATTCGTTCACACAAGTTAGTTTTTTTAATTTCAGTGTTGTTACAAGAATAATTTCTGCTGAGTCTTCTGCTAACAAAGTGCAATTAGTTTCTCGTGTCCTTTTGTTTACTTTTGAGTTATTTAATAATTTCCTAGTAACTTATGTAGTTTTCCCCTTGTAACGTACCAGGAGATGTGACGTACCTGCCCGAACGACGCACACGACATAAAGGCAGATAGGAATCAGAATAAAACGTCCGCGTAGCTCAATTGGTAGAGCAACTTATTCCGGAATGAGGGGACCGGGGTTCGAATCCTGGCGCGGATAAAAATGACGGAGAAATTTACTTCGTTATAATGGCGCCCGAACTATCCCGATGACCCGACCGTTCAAAATCTCGCATTGGTGTGATGTTATTTCCACACCGCGAGATAGGAAAAATAAGAGAATCCTTTCTCCAGCACTTCGAAAAAAAAAAAAAAGGGGGGGGGGAGATGATGTAACGTACCAGGAGATGTGACGTACCTGCCCGAACGACGCACCGAAGTTAAAGGCAGATAGGAATCAGAATAAAACGTCCGCGTAGCTCAATTGGTAGAGCAACTTATTCCGGAATGAGGGGACCCGGGTTCGAATCCTGGCGCGGATAAAAATGACGGAGAAATTTACTTCGTTTTACCCTCACGAAAAACAAATATTTTGACATAACAGAATAAAATTTTAATTTACCAATAACTACTTGTGCAGGTATTTTTTTTTTTTTGTTTGCAGACCGCAAAAACACCCATTTACGACACGATAAATCTATCTCGGAAATCCAAACATGTCATTTTGAGCAAAGTAAAATTATTTAAAAAATGTGGAGTCGTTGGAAAGCTTATCTGTATTTCGGATGGATTTAGAGCCGCAGAAATGTTATGGCCAAGTGATACAGAGCTTTTAAACTCCGCTTTGGCACAATGTTATCGGAGCAAAAGAGCACTTAAGTGTTCGCAAGCTTTCAAAGTATCCGGAGGAAAAAAACGAGGTACATAAAAAAAAGCAATTATCTTATGTTTAAAAAGGCATGTAAACATTCTAACGATTTGTGCTATTTCTCTTTAGTCTTACTGCTGCAACATTCAAAGAATCAAACAAGTTGGTATATGTTCATCGCTTATCTGCCCGCACATATATTAAAACTGCATTACCCTAATTTAGTAACTTCGTTCAAGATGTCAGGAAAAACCTTGTTTAGTTCTGTAACTATGGAAGAAGCCCTGTGTTTGTTAAACTACAGTGGTTGGACAAAATAATGTGAACACCTGGAAAATAGCAAAATGTCTTTATTAATAAAGTTTTGATACCATTTGCCTTTAATACAGCTTCCAACACGTGCTTGGAGTAGATTCGTACAGCTTTTGAACAGTCTCCAATGGTACGCTATACAATTCGTCGATCAGAACATCAGCGAATTGCTTCAGAGATGTTGAAGGAGGGAATCTGTATCTCTTACTCTGCTATCTAAAACTTCTCACAGTGTTTCGATGATAATCAAATCAGGTGATTGAGCAGGCCTCGGCTGATGTTGAAGTTAGTCTTGGTGTTCCTCAAACAAGACTGAATTGTTCTGACTGCGTGTATGGGCGCATTATCGTCTTGAAAAATGGCACCATAGTTGGGAAACAACGTTTGCGCCATGGAATGCACCTGATCACCTAGAATGTTCAGGTATCCGCTGGAAGTAACTCGACCATGTGGGGTAATTATGTGGCCAGCCGGATACTAAGATATGGCCGCGGAAATCACCATAGATCCACCCACATGTTTGACAGTTGGAACCAGACATTCCAAATTGCACCCTTCCTTCAGGGTTCTCTCTACAGAAACCCGACCTACTGCTGGGAATAATGTAAATGAGAACTCGTCGGACCATATCACACATTTCCAGTCATCAGTTGTCCAGGTTTTATGCTCGTGACACTATCTTTTTCGCATTGTAGAGTTGGTTTCTGTGATTAAAGGTTTAGCAATTGTAGCTCTTCCGTGGAAGTTTGCTTTGTGAAATTCTCTGAGGACCGTTTTTGTGGAAATATGGTCTGTACATGAAATTTCCGTTACTTACAGTCGATTACTCCAGAGATTTAGAAATAGAGCAAAGTACTGATCTTCAACTTTTATGGTGTTCTACTGTTTAAAAGTTGACGTTTTGCAAATTTCTTGTTTGAACAACCAACACAGTCGCACAAAATAAAGAACGGCCAGTATTCATATGAATAAGAACAACTCATGTCAAAGTCCAAGTGCTTTATTTTTTTCAAATGTAGAAATCGCAAAATTGTAGAACACTAAAAAAAACCTGGTGCTACAGCAGCATGAGAGATACTGCTGCAATCAATTTTGCACATTAAGAAATAGTTGCCATAAAAAGCAGGAATTAATTCCTTGTTTTCATAACAAATGTAAAACCACAAGTTTGTCCGCGACCAGCGTCGAATCCGTGTCCCCTCACTCCGGAGTAAGTCGCTCTCCCAACTGAGCTACGCTGACAGAATGTCTCGCTGAAGATTTGTCGTCTTGACACATGTTTTCACCTCTGTAGTACGTCACATCATCTTTCTCTTTTTTTTTTTTTTTGTCTTTGAAGCGAAGTAGGAATTTTTCATTAATTCCAAACAATGTGTGGAACGAACATCACACATTTTTCGAAGAACCCAACGGCTATTAGATACATTTCTGCGTGCAGACGCCAATGCGCTCGCGACCAGCATCGAATCCTTGTCCCCTCACTCCGGAGTAAGTCGCTCTCCCAACTGAGCTACGCGGACACAATGTCTCTCTGCAGATTTGTCGTCTTGACACATGTTTTCACCTCTGTAGTACGTCACACAAAGCATATTCAGGTGCATAATTTTTTTTCAGCTACTCAGAATTTTGCAGTTGCAGCCAAAAAAATTTAAGTTGTACAATCCACTTTTCTGAACCAACCTATTGCACTTGTTCAGTGTACCATCTTTACTGTCATTAACAACTCCGAACTAGTATCTTGGGCCCAACAGATTTGGTGACACCGGAAACTCCAGCCAAAGAAATAAATTTTGCTACATAAACTACCCATGATCGTATGCCTTTGTCTGCCTGCACTCATTACCATCCCATTTCCCACGTGCAGCACCAGGTCATCGCGGCATACATATCGGAGTTGTGTAAGTTACGCTTGGTATTGTTTGTTTTGTATGTTCTTACCGTTGTAGTAATTACGGAGTTCTCAAATACAACAACTATGTCAAATATAACAGCAACAGATATCTGGGCCCTTCCAGGTGAGATTATTTAGAAATTTCAAGGTAGGTAAGTCCAAATGCATTTTGTGATGATTTTTTAAAGAAAATCGGAATATTTTTTGAATTATCGGTTTGGGACTTCGAAAAAGGACTGGTGGCCGGCTAGTTGGTGCAATGTCGTTTTGGGACTTCGAAAAAGGACTGGTGGCCGGCTAGTTGGTGCAATGTCGTTTTGGGACTTCGAAAGAGAGTTGGTGGCCGGCTAGTTGGTGCCTCCGTGACAACAGTCGCTAGGGTAGTGGTGGTATCGTGTCTAACGTCATGACAGCATACTGTGTTCGTGGCAAAACGTCGTCTGTGAAACACAAGAGCGGCAGAAAAACGACCCTGACTCATAGAAACAGGAGAGCATTAAAGAGGATTGTTACCCGTAATAAGAAGACCACGGCGCCGAAAATGAGTGCGGAGCTCAATCTGCATCTCCAGACTTCAGTATCAACGGAAACAATGCGCAGGGAACTGCATAAACAAGATATTCATGGCAGAGTTGTTATTGCAAAACCTCTGGTGACCCGGGTGAATGCACAACGGCGACGGCAGTGGTGCCAGAAACATACAACGTGGACTGCCGATGTGTGGAAGCGTGTAATGTGGTCGGATGGATCCACATTCACACTATTCCCCACCGCAGGACGTGTTTACGTGTGAAGAACACAGTCAGAAGCGTACAACCCAGACTGTCTGCTCCCAACAGTGCAGCATGGTAGTGGTTTCGTCATGCTTTAGGCGGTCATAGCGTAGTTTTCAACAGGTCCCCTGATCACCTTGAAAGGACGGATGACTGGCAAGGGCGTATGAAACCATTTTGGCTTACCAAGTCCATCCAATGGCTCAAGCATTGTTTCCTGCAGTGGATGCCATCTATCAAGATGATAACGCCCCAATTCACAGAGCTCGGAATGTCCAATCAAGGTTTGAGGAACATGAGGACGAACTTTCAAACTTTTCTTGGCCTCCCCAATCACCAGACTTAAATATCATCGAGCCACTGTGGTCTGTGTGTTGGAAAACAGCATAAGATCCCGTTGTCCTCCTCCTGCATCTCTCAAGGACCTGGAGTAGTTTCTGCGTGACGAATGATGTAACACCCCACTAATCACCATCCAAGATTTGTATGCGTCCATTCCAAAGAGGATTCAGGCTGTTTTGAATGCCAAAGGTGTCCCATACCCTTTTAGGTAGGTAAAACCTTCTTTTTCTAGGTGTTCACATTATTCTGTCCAACCCCTGTATTTCATGTTTCGCTAAAACGAAGTACTTCACCTGATTTTGATAATCTTCAGCTGAAAACTTATCGCATTTGAGGTTGTCGCTTTGCTTTACTATTTGTGAAAAAATGCTTGAGGGACTATAATGGGTATAGGTAAAGTTCTTACATCAGTGTCCCCTTAGGCCGTTCTCATCTCCCCCCTCACATAAGATGTTAAGTTCACCTACAGTGATATTTTACACGAAAAGAACTCTCGCAATTGGAAGGGGCTACTGTATTTGTGTCTGTGTGTGTGTGATCGATCATCATCGTCAACTATTATCAATCCACTGCTGGATGAAGGTATCCCCAAGTTTCTTCCCCAGCTGTCTGTCTTGAGGATGGCTTAATACTTCTGTTAGTTATTGAAAGTAAAGGTGATTTTAAGACAGAAGCATATTATGCCACAGCGAGAGCAGGAAGTACAACAGGGATCTCAAAGGAAGAGGTTTGTGAAGCTATAACATCTCTTTAATTAATGGTAGGTCTTCGAGAGTAGATGGCATAACTGCAGATATGGTAAAATATGGTGGTGACTCAGCAATTGACTGGTTAACTGGAATTTTCCAGTTGTACTGGGACTTAGGAATGGTCTCTCAAGATTGGAGGCATGCTATCGTTGTTTCTTTGTATAAGGGAAAAGGTGTCAGACTTAATGCACGCGAGCCATCGTGGTATCAGCCTGTCGCGTGTTGCAGGGAAAGTGTTTGAAAAGGTCAGTATCAGTATGCTAGGATAGAAGGTGTAGAATGTACAGAGTGGGATTATGCCTCCTGGAAAGGGCTGCAGTAACTAAATCTTTTCATTACGTATGATGATTGAAAAGTGTGTCTTTTGATAAGAAACTTTTTGCTGCGTTTATAACTTTACAGAATGCTTATGATCAAGGAAACGGGATGATCCTGTGGAAGGTCTTGAATAATAAAGGTGTAACTGGCAGTCTACTCGAATGTGTGCAATCTATGTATTCTATTAGCAGAGCGTGTGTACGAGTGTTTATCGAATGGATTTGCGTGTGTACGAGTGTTTTATCGAAATGGGTTTCTATTGGTTCAGGAGTCAGACAAGGTTGCGTAATGTCACCATGGCTGTTTAATATATTTATAAATGCATGCATGATGCTAAAACGGGCAATACTGGTTTATATCTTGGTAATGCCCGTGGGTGCAGATTGCTGTATGCTGTTGACATAGTTCTGTTTGTAGAGAGCAAAAGTGAGTTGCAGGGTATATTATCCCGGATGTGTAATACGAAGTTTGTATGAAATTTAAACTGAGTATAAATAGGGGGAAAACCAAAGTTACGGTTTTCGAACGAGGAACTGTTAGTACTGAATGCAAGATCAATCTAAATGGTACAGAGATGGATCCGGTGAATGAATTTGTATATTTAGGAAGCGTGTTTGACAGAACACAGATCGGGTGGGGAAATTCGTAAGCGAGTGAATTCATCTTTGAAACTCATAGCTGCTTTAAGAGGACTTTGCAGGAATGATGAGTTTTTACAAAAGTCCGGAATGGCTGTGTTTGAAAGTGCAATTGTTCCTACTCTGATGTACGGCAGTGAAACCTAGATGCTGCAGAAGAGACATAGGAGTTGTTTGTGTGCTTGATACACGCATTACTTATGAAGTCATAACGAAGTAAATTTCTCCGTCATTTTTGTCCATGCCGGGGCTCAAACCCGGGTCCCCTCATTCCGGAATAAGTCGCTCTACCAATTGAGCTACGCGGACGTTCGTTATCGCTGCTATCTGCCTTTATATCGTGTGCGTCCTGCTGGGCAGGCACGTCACAAAGGTTTTGTGACAAAACACGTTCATCATGTGAGGAACGACGATGTGTTGGAGATGCCTTATGTGGAGCACAATGTTAAATATTCTTAGGTGGTATGGCCATATTGAAAGAATGAGTGGTGAGATGCTTACTAAGAGAATTTAATCAGCCCAACTGGCAGGAAAGAAGGGTAGAGAAAGGCCAAAGAAATCATGAAAGGACCAGATGTATGAATGTCTGCATAAGAAAAAGATAATGAGTATGAAATACAAAAGGTCTTGTGTGAGACGTGTGATGGATGTCACTGAATTCTAGTTATGTGGCGAGATCGCTGTAAATGGAGACGTTTTATACATAATTAGTAAGTAAAATCTAGCACCACCAGTTTTAAAATTTAATCCGGCAGATGAATTTTCTTTGAGGAACTAACGTCTGAATCTCAGAGAACTGCTTAGTGATATGCATGTAAGGAAATGAAAAAATATAGTGTCCGTATTTTCACTCGGACAACTAACCGAAAATTTATCTTTCTAACCGACAAGAAGCATTCACTAAAAAAAAAATTACTCATTGAAGTTGATTCCGCCGTCGTAGCAACTCTGACCTTGCGTTCTTGTTTTTCTTGCGAACAGTGATGATTTCATTCTATGAGGTCTGCCAAAACAGCATGCCTATCTAGCTCGTTTCATGTGCAAGCCACCAACAAAGAATATAACTTCATCAGGTCGTTTAACCATCGTAAGAAGCTACATTTAGTAGTGACCTAAAGACCTGTTCTTGAAAATAATACGTGTACTTTAGCCGAGTCTGTGTTATGTAATATTTATGCAGTTGAGGTCAGTAAGAGCAAGGCCAGGAAACCCGCATCATTACCATGTGTCATAATTTTCCGTTAGTTTGGCAAAGTTCCCAGCCGTTTCCCATTGTATTATTAAATACTCCGAGAGAGAGAAAGAGAAAAAGCCCACATACTACATCAGCTTCTAAAAAGAGTATTTATCATCACAATTCCTTAACGCTAGACATGAATTGTTGGGTTTTGATACTCATTGCTCACTTTTGTAGCAGGATACTGCTGACTCGAACGCGGTTGGGACCAATGTCGTCTGTGCTTACTTGTTGCTGTTTTTCAGAAATAGAAAAAGTTTTTGAAGCTTCTGTAAGCTCGGAACTCTACACATATTAGTTTTCCCTGGAGTAAAGGCACTGAATGGCCTCCCTACAAAGCACGACTTCCATGAATTTGAGTATTGGTAAGATGAAATTTCTTTCTCATTTTTTTATCGTGTTTGTGAACATACGATAACTATATTTATAACATATAACCTTATTGGCCGGTGGTGGCATTCAAACCAGAATCTTCCTAATCCGGAGCGGGTTTTCACCCAACTGAACTACGCCGGCAGGCGATTTGTCTCATGCGTCACCTCAATAGCGCATAATATACGTCATGCCACGGAATACGTTACATCACGTCCCCCCCCCCCCGAGAAAGGCGGGGGAACGAAATCGCAGGCTTCGTGTCAGCTGACAAGCATTCTGGAAGGACAATCTCATTGTAGAATTAATTTTATAAATTACGTGCATGTGCGCAGGACCGGATGGAACTTTTGCGAGGCCCAGGGCAAAATTTCATAGCGGGGCCCTAAGCGAAATTTCACTGCGGGCCCTAGAAATTACATTTCATATTTTAATAAAGTTGTTACATGAAAAGTGTTGTCCGTGAAGAACACACACGAAACTGCTATAAAGAACAGGTGATTATCTCAAAAAATGTTTGCTTTTGAGCTTCAGAAAAAGACCTTTATATGGATTGAATATTCAGAGAGAGAGAGAGAGAGAGAGAGAGAGAGAGAGCGAAAGAAAGAAAGAGCAAAAAGTGTCATCTGCGATTTTCTTTCCGGGGAGAGGGAGCTGAAGTTGCATTGTGGTACTTGTAAATACTTCCTCTCAATATGATTAAAAGGCACACGAAAACTGTCATGACGAAAGAGTGATTATCACAAGGAAGTGTTTGCTTTAAGCTTAAAAAATATCTTAAAAGCTTAAAAAAATGATCTTAATATGGACTGGGAATTCAGAGAGGGAGACTGAGTAAAAAGTGTCAAAATCTGCGATTTCCTTCCCGGGGGAGGGAGTTGAGGTTGCATTATGATACTTGTAAAAACGTTCTCATGATGTGATAAAAAGATAACTTTTATCTGCGTAGCGAATATTTTTCCGTTGAAAATAACAAGAATCCCTCTAAAATAAATTCGTTTAAATGTTGTTGGTTTTTTTTTTGTTGTTTTTTCCGTGATATACAAGCTTTAGTGGTTGATTTTTGATGCAAGGTAGTAATTGACATAAGTGACCTTTTTTACATCATAAGTGACCTTTTTTACGCTTTCCAACCGTAGGTTGAAGAAGCGTATATGCTCCAGCTTTGTCCGTCCGTCCGCACGATAACTCACGTGAAAATGGTTCGATTTCGACGGAATTTTAGTATGTAGTAGGGAACCACCTGGGGACGAACCCTATTGAAAATGGGCGAAACAGGGTCAAAGGTCAGGACATAGGAGCGGGATCCATTCCATTGCTCTTATGCGTCATAACTTGCATTAAAATGGTTCGATTTTGATGGAATTTTAGTATATGGTAAGGAACCACTTGGGAACGAACCCTGTTGAAAATGTGCGGAATGGGGTCAAAGGTCAGGACATAAAAACGGGATCTATTTCATTACCTTTATGCGTCATAACATGCGCAAATATGGTTCGATTTCGATGAAATTTTAGTATGTGGTAGAGAACCAACTGGGCACGAACCGTATCGAAAATTGGCGAAATGGGGTCAAAGGTCAGGCAGGGCATAAGAGCGGGATTTATTCCATTGCCCTTATGTGTCATAACTTGCGTAAAAATGGTTCGATTTCGATGAAATTTTAGTATTTGGTAAGGAACCACCTGGGGACGAACCCTGTTGAAAATGGGCGAAATGGGGTCAAAGGTCAGGACACTGGAGTGGGAACCATTCCATTGCCCTTGTGCATCATAACTTACCTAAAAATGTTTCGACTGCGACAAAACGTTATCATGTTGTTCCTGAGGTATAGTGAACCGGTTCTGTTGAATATAAACGAAATGGGGTCAAAGGTGATTGCACAAAAGCAAGATTTATTCCACATCCATTATTCTCATAACTTGCGTAAAACTGCTTCTATTGCGACAAAACTTTAGTATGTTATTCTTGAGGTATACTGAACCGGTTCTGTTGAATATCATTGAAATGGGGTCAAAGGTCAGGACACAGGAGCGAGATTTATTCCACAGCCATTATCCTCATAACTTGAGTAATAATTTATGGTATGTTGGAAAGCGTATCATAATCAATGCATTGCATGATTTTACTAACTTGTTAACTTTTATATGCACACACATAGAGAAATTGCCTTTTTTTTTTTTAATTTCCAGTACTGTTTTAAAAGTTACTGAACATTTGGCCTCCATATATAGTTCAAAAACAAGTTTGATGTTGTTGTTTTTTATTTTTTTTAATTTAAGTATATAAAAATTGTTCAAAATGTAAAAGTAGGGAACCGCAAAATGATGAAATATAATTTTCTATTTCATGAATGCGGAAAAGTTTAAGGTGGTTGTAATATTCATTTGAAATCTGCAAATCTCACCGTCTGTACAACGAAGGTCGGTAACCTATATGAAAGTGGGGTATTAGAAACTAAATAAAAAAAATATATTGTAAAAATATATTTTTAACTGCTTCGTGTCCCAAAATTTAAAATAGCAATAATGTCAAAAACTATACGTAATATCATATATATATATATATATATATATATATATATATATATATATATATATCTTACGTACATATCAAAACTGTATTTTGTTTTTATTTCCTAAACTGCGGCGCCCTGTTTAGGCACGGGGCCCGAGGCGACAGCCCCGGTTGCCATTATGGTCCAGCTGGCCCTATTTCTGCGGAAAGACTCAACGCACAAAATTTTCAAATCTAACGGCCATGAGATTCACATCCCTGTTCGGGAGCCAATATAACATAAAACTTTTACTAATGGATATAGCATAAAACTTTTATTAATTCGAACCTACGTTTTCCTACTCCAGAGCGGCTGTTCTCCCAACTGAACTATGCCGGCAGGCTTATCGCTCCTTCACTGTCGATTTGACTCGTGCGTCACAGCAGTAGTAGGTCATCTATGTCATGTTTACATATTTCATTCCATGCTTATGTTTTCATAGAAATTTCAAGTAAAAAATACGTACATCAACTGTAACTAAGATGGCATGGGGAATCGATCATCGCTCAATACCAGCATTGAAATTTAGTGTCAGTATTCACCAAGTTAATGGAACATCACGCTCATATTTCTGGGGTATTTGTGTGGGGGAAAATATTTTCTAATCCTGCAAGAGTGTGCAGTGTTTTTAATTTACTTGGGAGTAAGAACATAATTACTTCAACGACTAGAAAGTCGTTGAAGTAATTTATGTTCTTATTTAAATTCGTTAAACATACACCAATGAGCCATTACATTATGACCACCCACAGCCTAGAGAAATGAGCGCGCCTGGAGACCGAACGGTGGGGCATATGAAGTTCAAAGAGCAGTATATATACAACCCCAGGACCGTCTTTCGGTTAGTAGAGTGTTCGGAGTCAGAATGGGAAAAGCTGCCGATTTATCGGAGTTTGATAAATGACAAATTGTGATAGCACGGCGCCGCGGAACTACGATCTCGGCTTGTGGCGAGTACGTATCAAAAGTGGTGCACAGATGGCCAAACGACGAACCTTCTTCCAGCCGTGTGTCTTCCGCAGCTCATTTTTGCCAGAGGAGAGCGGAGACTGTCGCGCATTGTTCACAGCGACCGCAGGGCCACAGTGCGACAAATCACCCACAGTTACAACAGTGGTGATCAGGGAAATGTGTCACAGCACACAGTTAATCACAGCCTTCTGCGCATGGGCCTGCGTAGCCGAAGACCCTGCCGGGACCTCATGCTCACTGCACGTCATCACCAACAACGCATGAAATGGGCACAAGATCATCGAGATTGAACCGTGAATGATTGAAAGAAAGTAACTTGTCTGACGAATCAAGGTTCCTGGTGCATCACGTAGATGGCCGAGCGCGGATATGCCGATTACCAACGGAGTCTATGGCACTTGGATGCACTGTTGGGCGGAAACAGGCCGGCGACGGCGGTGTTGTGCTGTGGGCGATGTTTTTTGGGACACTTTAGGCCCCATTATCCCAATAGCACAATCCTTGACAGCTGTCAGGTATCTGAACATCGTTGCGGACCAAGTTCACCCATTCATGGCAACTATGTTCTCTGCTGGTGATGACCATTAACAATAGGATAATACGCCATGCTACACTGCCAGAACCGTCAAGGAGTGGTTCAAGGAAAGTGCTGGTGACTTTCTGTTGATGTCCTGTCCTCCAAATTCACCTGACATGAACCCAATCGAGCATTTGTGGTTCGACTTGGAAAAGCGAGTTCGCGCTAAATTACCACCACTCCGAAATGTACGGGAAGTGGAGGACCTGCTGTTGACATTGTGGTACCAGATACCCAAGATACCTATCGCCACCTCATCAAATCTATGCCTCGCCGAGTGGCCGCTGTTTTACGTTCTAAAGGGGTCCTACAGCTTATTATTAATATAGGTAGGTGGTCATAATGCAATGACTCATCGGTGTGTATCACAACTAAGTCATTAACTAGAAATAAACGACCAGGATGAAAAGAATCTGCTGTTACAAAAATTTACCTGGTTGTTTATTGTCCACGAAGTGGTAACGCACAGGAAGTTTTAGACACCAATACACTTTAGTTGATAATCAATTCGTAATTCATTACATGACTCTTAATTGCAGTCTTATATATAAACGTAAAAATCTCCACCGTGAAGTTGCAACACGATATTCATCTATCCGTTTCTTTGCATTCGACGTAGACTTCGTATTCTCTTGTGACACACTATTAGCTGTGACAGAACGTACAAGCTATTCGAGAAGGTAATGTGCAGTTCAGTAGGAAAATCTTTACCGGGAAAGTAACGAAATTTACATAAGAAACAAAAACTCAAAGGGAAGGTTAAATTATAGTTTTACGTCACAAGTGTTTCAGGGCAGAGATATTGATACTTCAGGATAAATTTAATATAGATGTACTGATTTTTGAATGCTTGTGGTGAAATCTATGAAGGATTCTAACGTACTACGCGAAATGACGTACTACTGAGGAGATGCATGAGTCAAAGTGACAAAGCAGCAGCTATAAGCCTTCCGGCGTAGTTCCGTTGGGAGAACAACCGCTTCGGAGTAGGAAGATGTAGATTTGAATTCCATCACCAGCAAAATGTCATATTTTATATTGGCGCTTGAACGGAAGTAAATCTCTTGGCCGTTAAGTTTTACACATTTGTGTGACGAGCCTTTTACACAACGCACGTAGTTAATAAAAATTATTTTTTCTGCAATGAGATGGTCCTTCGAGTGTTGTTGTCGGCTGACCCGAAACCTCAGATTTCTTGCTCCCACCTTTCTCAAGGGAGGGAGAGGATGTAAAGTACTACTGAGGTGACTCATGAAGCAACAATGAAGCAGCGATAAGGCTGGCGGCGTAGTTAATGCTGGAGAACAAGCGCTCCGTAGCAGGGAGGCGTGCGTTCAAATCCCACCACCCGCATATGTTATAAGATGCAGTGCAGTAAATGACGAATGTTTCGTCAGTGTTCGTGGTAGCTATATGTAGCAAGAATTCTTAGGGAAAAATTTTTCAGTGGCATCGTTGAACACCGAGTGATCACTGAATTACGACCACCCCTATCAGAAGTGGATACGGCCCGTTAACCTCGTGATTTTCGAGATGGTGTGATTAGTCGACCGATGTAGCATATATAAGGTGTGAGTGGAGCAGTAGGTAATAAAATTCGTAGCATAATGGGTAAATGTGCCCTTTCTCAAAGTCTGAAAGGATTTACCAGACTTTGACATAGGACAGATTTTGTGGGAGCTTGGAGAGCGGGTGCCTCGATTTTCCAGACGGCTGAACTGGTAGGTAGTTTGCGAACCGCCGTAGTTAAAGTGTATCATAACTGGCGTGAAAATAGTCTCCGGAGGCAAAACTGCACAGGACAACTAAAGGTTGATGTCAGAGGTGAGCTCCTGTTCCGATGACTTGTACAGACGTAGTACTGTTCAACAGTTGACTACTCAATACAACCGAGCTCAACTCGAAACACTATCTCATGACCAAGCATCGCACATACGTACGTACGGGCTATAACAGCAAACTATCCCGGCGTCATCCTGTCCTAACCCATGGTTCACCGGCGCAAAAGACTCTCCTATTGCAAAGTTCATGCAAGTTGGACGTCGAATGACTGAAAAAAATGTGCTAGTGTGGCGAGTATTCAATTCCGTGGATGGTCGTCTACGCATTTGGCGCAAACAACATGAAGCACTAGTCTTCACAATGCAACCCGGTGGAGGCGGTTGTATGGTGTGAGGCATGTTTACCTGGCAGGAACTTGGACTTCTGGTGCATGTGGAACAACGTATGACTGGTGCCTATTGTCGTGAATTGCTTGCTGAGTCTGTACAGAGAGTCTTTTGCGCCGATGAACCCAGCAGTGTTGCACTTTTTTCCCGAATGGTGATGGTGTCTTCCAAGATGACAATTCGCCAAGCTTACACGTGCAGGAATGGTTTGAGGGACACAGTTCACACTTCCAGCATATCGATTTGCCTCCGAACTCTACCGATATCAATCCCATAGAGCACTTGTGGGTTACTATGAAATGGCATGTCAGGCGTCTGAATACACCAATCTCCTCTATACCTGCATTGACGGCAGCTTTGTTGGTCATGCCTCCCAAATGCTTCCGGTATTTTATTGAATCGATGCCACGTCGGATAGCTGCTGTAGTGAGGGCGAAAGGAGGACCTACGAAGTATTATGTTGGTGGTATAATTCGATGCTGACTCAGTGTATATGATGAATTTTCCATAAATTGTTTTCACAAGGATATTTTTCACCTCGGTCGAAAGGGATACGTATACTCCTGAATTAATAGCAGCAACACGCGCGTTTTGGGGTGATGCGTTGTACAGCAGTCTTTTGTGTGTGTGTGTGTGTGTGTGTGACAGTTATCAATATAAACATATCATCAATATTTACGAGCCAACAACTTTTCCGTTGCAAAGTAAGAAAATCTGAATCGCACAATTTTTGAAAAGCGTTTGTAAATCTAAATTGGTGATGACAGCACTAAGTATTTCCACTTTCACTTTCCTTTTTAGTTCCCTTTTCTCAAGTTAATTATATTACTCCTTAGTAGCAGTTTCTTTCTAAACGGCACGTCAGAACCTTCAAGTTTCACAGTACGTTATAATGTTTTAACCTTTTTCGTGGTCATTTGGTTGTTTTCAAACAGTTACTTGCATCCTTATAACGTTAGTTGTTTATACTGATTTGTTAAGTTTACTTTTCTATAGAGCACTAAAAGCTTAGCTTACGTAAGGTTTAACTTAACTTTGTGTATTGGCATTACTATGAAACCTCGGATTTCTTCTCAGTCGCAGCAGCTGAAAGGTCTTAATTAGCATATAATTTACTTCAGCAATATGGCTAGGGTTTAGAGAAAACAACGTAACTTACGAATCCAAATCTTTTATTCGTCTCAATCAGTACGTCGATACTTAATCATATCACAACAAGCACTGGAATCACAGCAAAACTCGTGAAATGTTTCTCAATGCAATACATCGTAGCTCTGTACTCCCTCAGTGCCTATGCTATCGTACATAAAGTATGCGTGAAGGAATATCTCATAATATACGTCAGTCCTCTGTTATAGCCTTTCGATCATTGCACACAGATTGCCTGTGCAGCAATGCACACACAAGAGCTTATCTCTTGAGTCTAACTAGTATACTGCACTTTTAGCCGCTGTCAGGATTTGACAACTGTAATTTCGTCGAGAGGAAATCTGTGGCGTTAAGTCAAATAAAAATATAATGAGAAACCGAATTTACATTAGAACACAGGAACTCAAAAGGATTGTTAAATTAGAGGTATACGTTACATACTAAAGATAGCAATAACACTAATGGATAGAGTTCGTGAGTCGGTGAAGTAAACTACTTACTGAACTTCACTGCACTCGTTATTTGTCGCGAGTTATTGAGGTACACTATGCAAAACACACTTCGCTTGAAAAACACTCGTCACATAACCAATGGGCAAAGTATCACATAGAATTGAATAGTTTGTCACTTCATAAAGTTCAAACTTCGACTAACTGAAAGCTTACGTGATGAATTACGTATCTTTGCTATTTAAAGTTCGTAGTGAACTTCGCTGAACATATATTCAAACTTCTTGAACAGTTAAGTAACTAACTGCAAACGGCAAGAGAAAGAACCATCGTAGAACACTTTGTGACGTATACTATAATTAAGCCTTCTTTTTGAGCTCCTGTATTCTTATGTAAATTTGGTTTATTCTTGTTAAACGTTATTCTAAACTTGACGCCACTGATTCCTGTCTAATGAATTTCAGTTTGGCAACCCTGACAACAGGTCAGAAGTCAATGACGTATATTCAATCTACAGCTAGGAGCTGCTGTTTCGAATGTCTCGCTTTTACTTGTTTTGCGTGGCTCACTTGATTTTTGTCTCACTATATGTGGCGTCTTAGAATATTTTACGATCACTATGTTTTGAGCACGATGTGTTGAATTACTGCGATTTGATTCTTACGATTTCACAAAAGCAAGCGCAGTGTTGTATACTGCTGAGTATAGAGAGGATTGTGTACTATTTGGGAAACATCTGTGATCAAATTATATTGACTGAGCGAAGTGCTAAAAAGTAACCTACCTCTTGATCAGGGCCATTCAAGGATTGAAATATTAATGTAAGTTATCTATTTTCTTGGACTGAAGTTGTTTTATGTCTAGTCAAGAACTTTTCAGCTATTAAATTTTAAGCTATCCGGTTGAACGAAAGTTACAGTACGATAAGCCTAACGAGCTCTAATCTTGTGTCCTACATACAGTAAAGCTAACGTAATATTAGCATGTGGTTGTAGTACAAGTTAAGCTAATAGTTCAAGTTAATATAGCAGTTAAATAGACTTTCACACACACTAATTTAACAAAAACATTATAACTTAACAATTCCAACGTCTTTATTCTTCCCCTCACTGTAGGGGTAAGTCGAGACATCAATACTATCCATTGCCAGAATATAATCTACCTGGCTTCAACACAGACATCAATCATATAGCAATGACACCTTTTTCGTCGATCACATACACACCCACCGAAGAGCCAAAACATTATGACCAACGCATCAGTATGCAAATCAAAGCAACTGCAGGTAAAAGACTGTGCGGGTGAAGGTCATGAAATGGCATTAATAACACCTGATACTGAGCTCTGGTAATCAGTGTTGTTCTTGAGATGGGAAAGACATTGGTCTTAAGCGAGTTTAAGAAAGGCCAAATTGCAATAGCCAGACGATTAGGTAAGAGCATTTCCGAGATAGCAAGGCTTGTGGGTTTCTTACGGTCAGCCGCGGTTAGTACCCTCAAAAAGTGGTCCGAAGAAGAAGAAAAACCACGAACCGCTGGCAAAGTATGGGCCGACCACGGCTCGTCGATGCTGGATGTGAGCGGAGTCTATCCCGTATGGTACGACCCAACAGAAAGAAAACTGTGGCGCAACTCTCTGGTAATTTGAATGCTGTTGACGGGAGTAACGTGTCACAACATACAGTGCATCGAACCCTGCTGAAAATGGGGCTGCATAGCTGCAGGCCGCTCTGAATGCCCATGCTAACCTCAGTTCACCGTCATAAAAGCTGACAAAAGGCACGCTAGCATCAGAACTGGAACTTGAATGATTGAAAGAAGATCGTCTAGTCCGATGAATCTCATTATCTTTTGCACCATGTGGACGGCCGGGCATGTGTGCGTCATTTACCTGGGGAAGGGTTGGCACGAGGAAGCACCTTGGGACGAAAACAAGCCGGTGGAGGAAGTGTAATGCTTTGGGCAATGTTCTGCGGGGAAACCCTGCTTCCAGTCATTCATGTGTAGGAAAATGTGACATCTACCACCTACCTGAACACAATTGCAGATCAGATACATCCTTTCGTGCAACGGTATTCCTCTCTAGTAGTACCTTCTTTTACGAGGATACCACACTGCCGGATTGTTCGAGTACAGTTCGCGGAATATTCCTCACGTTCCGAATGTTCAGAACATGAAGATTTCCAGGTATTGTCCTGCCCTCCAAATTCCGCAGACATCAAACCAACCGAGCATCTGTAGTTTTTGATGAAACAGCAAATCCAATCTGCGGCGGCTCAACTACGTAACTTTCAAGAGTTTAAAGGATCTTCTAATAACGTGCTGGTACCAGATTCTACAAGAGACCTTTGGAAATTTTGTAGCGTCTATATCTCGCCAGGTAAGTGCTGTATTGGCGGCACGTGGGGAACCAGCATCATATTAGGAAGGTGGACATAATATTTTTATTTTTTTGGTGTATATGACCCTGTAGATTTAATCTCTTGTGCAATTAGTATTTGTCATACGTTTTGCAGAACATTAATTTTTGCACATTCAAAGAGACATGGCAGTTGGGAATTGTAAGAAATCGGTTTTTAAAAACCACACCAGGAAGTAATATTTTCATCTCTTGATTTTGAGTTGGTGGTTGCCATCCTATAAACCATTAAAATAAAAATTAATTTCACAGTGACATCGCTGGACATACACTAAAGTTAATTCCCTTTCACAAATCCGATGGGACCACTAGCCTAATGCAGTTGGTAGTACTCTGTGTTCTATGTTTTCGCATGTGGAAAGATTAACATTTCAGCCTAATGCTTTTTAGCTTTCTCCCAGTTTGTTTTTTAACCACGGTTTTTTTTTCAGTTGCAACTGCAAGAATTCGGAGGTAGAGTTTATCGCAAAGGCTAGCCTGAATGAAATCTAGCCTTTACTTTTGTTTAGCTAAAAACCTAACTCGATTATAACCCTGGAGGTATTGAGTTTACTGAGAGTTTCTAATCCAAAATCAGCCAGTCCGTCTTCGTCTGAGGTGTTTATGATGATCATGATGATGATATCTATTCAGTCAAATCCGACTCTTCGCGATTCTGTAGGCTGCGACCCTTCATTCGTGACGATCTTGGACTCTTTTCCTTAGCTGTTCGATATCCAGCCCGCCACTCATTTTGATTGTATCCTTCCAACGTGTTCTTGGTCGTTCTCGTCTTCTTGTTGCCTCCACCATTCGAAGCCTCATTTCTTTCTCCAATGAGTCAGATCGCATCACATGAGCAAAGTAAGTGAGCTGTAGTCTGGTAATCTTTCCCTGAAGTTACATTTCTGGTTTGATGCGCTGAAGATTCTCTTTGTTGGTAACCCTTGCAGTCCGTGATATCCTTAACAATCTTCTCCAGCACCAAAGCTCAAATACGTCAATCCTCCTCTGGTCACCTTTTTCCACGATGTTCATAGGATACGTAATGCTTGACACAACTCCCTAACTGCGGTTGCATTTTTAATACCGTTTCCAGGGAGATTTATTTCCACTCCCCAAGAAAAATGTTGCAAGAGCCAATTCCTCTTTTAAATTTCCAAGATGCAGATTTCTCTGTTTCTCTTTGAAAAATTGCAAGCTGAACCTCGAAAATGATAAACTTAGAATCGTGCCATATCGAATAGTTTTACGCTACGTCGTCCCTGCCTGCGTTGCTAAATAGGTGGCAACTTAGTTGCAGATAAATCTGCTGTTTCATTTTGAGAGACTTCCTGAGAAACTCTGTGCACTGTTAGATAGTGAAGTTGCCCCCACACAGAAGGAATTAGCGTAGAAGCAGGCAAATTGGCAAGTGTGTGCAGTCAGTTGGGATATGTAAATTATTCAAGTATGCAACCAATCGCGTTAGATGTGCGAGAGGTAAAAGGGCAAACACGGACCGCCGAAACTATGTGGGGGGGGAGTGGTCTAGTGCTTAGAATAACCTACCAGCGATCCCAAGTATGCTGAGCTGGTCTAAACCACCAAATACCCGCCGGGCATCGTATGGGCACACCGAGCCCTTATTTTCGTGGTTTTGGATCCACGCTACAAATAACGTCACCGTGAGTAACTCGATGGGCTATAAGCGATCTCTCCTCCCTAATTTAGGGCCACTGGTTCCAGGGAGGAGAGCCAGTGCCGTAGAACAAACACACCACCTATGACTCATCGGGATTCGAACACGGACCCACCTCGGACGAATGATTAGAAACCCATCCGTTCTTCCTCCTTGCAAATGCTCGTAGGGACGTTATAGTGAGGCACTCCCAAATATGTTGACTTGCACTAATCATCAGACACTCCTACTTCCCTGACTCGTCTTCCCTTTGTGGTAACTGAGCCTCTAAGTTCAATCTAATGCAACTTCGTTTCTGCTGCGCAGCACACAAGTCCCACGGGGCATAAGTAATTACGTCTTAATCTTCCCTGTGGTCGTAAATCCCACAAGAAACTGCTGGGTGACGAAATTATGTCGTGCCCCGTGCTCGAAGTCGTACGGAACAAAGTAACTGAGTGTTGATGGCTGCTACAGCATATCTAAGGTCCAAAGATACGTCGTAGACCTCGTCGCAAACCTTCTTACCACTTGAAATCGATTGAGAGAGGAAGGAACGTAGGCTTGCTTCTTAGGAAAGAGAATTTGATTGGCTATGCCTCACCAAGGGAGAAAGAACAAAACAACTTGCTACATTTCAGTAACGACTTGTATTTTGTTGCATTTTACTTTTGCAGTTGTGATACGTTTACGTAACAGAAAGCACGTGCTCAATCAGCATGTCTCCTAATATTGCTGCAGTTCTTCGCTTCAATAAAGGTAATGGGCAGTTAAATTTGACGAAGAAAAGTTCGCCCATTTCATGTAACAACGCATCGGTTCTCATATGAGGTGTCTCGGAAAAGGAAACGTGAGCGAATGTAAAGATGCTTCTAGTCATTTCAGTAGGCAGCTCCTTATTTCACAAATGCCAACATAATAGTGCAGTGCTTTCCGCCGTTGAACTAGCTTGACTTTAAGACGTGATGTGATTATCTTACGCTAACGTTATTACTTACCGGTCTGAAAGGAGCGTTATTTTGTTTCAGATTTGAAAGTCATCAGCTAAGATGTAGAACCAGGGGCCTGCCTAGCTTTTTCTGTACCAATTTTGTGAGTTTAGGTTGTGATTTTGTGGTAGATTCGCTAAAATCGGGAAAGGAGTGTTCATGTATATATATGTACAGTCAACCCTTGATAACCGCCACCGTTTGTTACGTTATATTGTGGCGTTATATCAAATTTGCCAAGTATTGTTAACTAACCCAAATTTTGTTTATTATGGTATCATAATTAGCATTAAATTTAAAACATGTTAATCAGAAAAAATACAGTTGTATTTCTGTACTTAATACGCACTGTAGTGAAGTTTCAGTTCTCTATCTCGGAAGCTTCTGGTAAGCATTAAATACGAAAATTTTCTTTGCACAGTAGGAAGACAAAGTTAACATATTAATGAAAGGGAAATTAATAAAAAATCATGCTACGTTGCTAAGACTTTATCAACTGGTAATTAATAACATTATACAAAATCACTTCACATACAGTAGCTTCTTTTTAAAAAGCTTATTTAATTTCATATGTTTTCCAGTTTTCAACCCAATTATTTCTAGAGCACATTCTAGTTTAACAAGTGAGTTTGAAATACCGCTGTTCTGCGAGTTTGATTCAAATAATCTTCTTAATGTTAAAAGACACTGATTCGCATCTTTCATTGAATCAGTGCTTTTAACGTTAAGGTTCGCCACAATTGAATCATGGTCCGAAAAAAACGGGAAGGAAATTCTCTCACAGCCTGTAAGTGGCGGTACATCAAGTATGTTTTGTGTTGGGAAGACACGTTGGATGACTGATATATACATTGACGGTTGGAGGATGCCAGTTGTGTGGCGGTATATCAAGGGATGTTTTATATAGAGACCGTCTGTTCAGACCCCAGGTGTGGCGTTATCCAAGGGTGGCGGTAAATCGAGGGTTGATTGCATTACTAATTTAAAATGGATCTGATGTTCCGCTCACCGGCTTCCCAGAAAGCTTCCACAGGGTTTTAATCCGGGAACCTTGAGGGCCAATGGATGTTTCCAAACCCAAATGAGTGTTCCTCGAGCCATTCCTGTGTGGTTACGGTCCGGTGGGGTGGATCATTGTGCTTCTGAAAAAGACCATCACCCACAGAATGCGCGCAGGCCGTGAAAGCGTGGTTATCAGCCAGCACATGCTGGTAGCGCGCAGCTGTTAAGGACCTCACCAGACACACTAAGGAACCTAATGTGTCGCATGAGAAAGTTTCCCTAACTATCACACAGCCACCACCACTTTGAACAGAGCCGACCTGGCACGACAGGGCCATGGCCTCATGCTGTCGACCCCACACCCTCCCGTCAGCTTGGTACCGCTGAAAACGGGATTCGTCTACCCACACGACGCGGCGCCACTTGTGCGACACTTGTGCGCCACTCAGCGTGGTCGTACCGTTCGCTAGCCGACGCTGCTTGGACCTCTGATATTTAACCTGGATGGGATTTGCGCCGTCATTACCAAGCGGTCAGTCTGTACGAGGCTGGATAGTTTACGTTGACTCCGGTCATCAATGGCGTGTGGTCGGCCACCGCTTGCTCTCTGGGCGATGGTATACTCGCGGTAAACCCTTGATACGGATCCTTACGTGAACCTTAGGGCTCTTACCACTTGGGCGATAGAATGACTCATTTCATCTGTCTTGCGCCGACAATGCGTCCACAATCAAAGTCGCTTAGATCACCACGTTTACCGATATTCGTTGATTACGATACACTGTTGGGAGGCCCTGCTGTCCGCCTATTTACCGCTTGCGTTCGGTTTGGGCTGTTCCACTCTGCGCAGGGGATGCCCATATCAACTGCCCATCACCCTTATCTTCGGGCGTATTCCGAGGTCTCGGATTCCTGTGTTCGATAGCGCGTTGCATGACATCCTGAATGTGTTCTATCACGTTCAGATCTGGGGATTTGGGTGGGAATAGCAACACCCCAAACTCAGATGAATGCTCCTCTAACCATAATGCGGCGTCCCGACACTTGTGTGGAGGTGCATTGTCCTTTTGAAACAGGCCCAACCCATCAGCATGAATGCAGGACATGAACGGGTGTACCTCGTCAGAAAGGATGTGCATATAGTGCTGGCCAGTCACAGACGTTTGTAGACGTACCAGGGGTCCCAGTGAAGTCCAGTTAAGCACACCCCATACCATTACGGATCCCCCACCAGCCGGTACAGTTCCATGTTGAGAGGTGGGATCCATGGCTTCATGGGGTTTGCGCCACGCACGAATCCTCCCATCTGCCCGATACAGTTGGAAACGCGACTCGTCAGACCAGACTACTTGTTTCCAGTCATCGAGTGTCCAGTGGCGGTGTTGCCGTGCTCAAGCGAGGCGCATAACTCTGTGTCGTGCACCCATCAAGGGGACTTGAGTTGGGCGTCAGCTCCCAAAGCCCACATCGTGCAGGGTACGTTGCACAGTCCGGACGCTGATGCTTGTTGTGGCTCCAGCATTGAATTCGATGATACCTGCGAGAGTGTTGCACGCCTATCGCGTGAAACGATTCTTAACAGCCGACGATGGTCACGTTCACCCAATGTCTTTTTACGACCACAGTGGTATCGTTGGTTAGAAGTTTTGCCAGAATTCTTGTAGTCCCTTGCAATGGTCGTTCGTGAAAATCCGAACTTCGTTTCTACCTCCGAAATACTATGGCCCATCTCACGAGCGCCAAATATGACACCGCGTTGCAAATCGCTTAAATCGTTATTACTTGTCATTCTCATGCCGAAAACAGCTCTGACTGCTGGCAAGGATGTCTATCGCTTTATATACGCACAGGCGGACGCAACCGAGTACGCGCATAGGTGACATTGCTATATATTTTGCATAAGCTCGTCTGTACCAGTTTTTCTGGCACTTCAGTGTATATATATATATATATATATACAGGGTGCTTCGAAAATATCTGGTGGCCAAATTGTAAAGGGTGGTAGAGGGGCCCAAAATAAACATTTTTTGTAAAGAATGTGCGTCCAGAAATGCTGCATTTGGGCACTGGCACCTAAAGCAAGATTTGAAATACAAAATGAAAGACAAATAAAATCAAATGCAACAAACCTTTTAATGAGTCCTGTTTTTACAGTAGATGCTCGAAAGAGCGACCACTAACACATGCTTCCCATCGTCGGCACATGGATTGGCGTACATTTGCAAAGATTCCAGGCATTTCCCGAACATTTCCAGCAGCAACAGACAGTCTGGGGACGAGATCTTCCTCGGAGTCAATGGGGGTATCGTACATGATGCGCTTCATGTGGCCCTAGAAGACGAAATCCATACATGACAAATCTGGTGATCGTGGTGGCCAATGAACAGGTCCACGCCGACCAATCCAGTGGTCTCAATAAGTTGCGTCTAGGTAATTCCTCCCATCAGTGCTAAAGTGTGCAGGCGCACCATCATGCTGGAACCAGATTCTTCTTCGAACAGATGGAGGAACAGTGGAGAGAAGTTCCAGTAAGGTCTCTTGCAGGAAGATGCGGTACGTGCGGCCGGTCAAACGACTAGGTAGGATGTACGGTCCAATCAAAAAATCGTGCACCACACCCGTCCAAACAATGATGGAGAATCTTTGCTGGTAGGCATGTGGTCTTGTCGCATGTGGATTTTCATGCGCCTAAACGTGAGCATTGTGGTTGTTAAACAGTCCTTCTCGTGTAGACGTAGCTTCATCCGTGAATAACACGTATGAAGGGAAGTCAGGCTGTACTGCAGCTTGCTGCAGGTACCATCGGGCGAAATCTACACGGGCAAGATAATCCGCCGGTTTCAATGCCTGCACTATCTGTAAATGGAATGGATGCATCTCTTCGTCATGTAAAATCCTCCACATGATTGAATGGCTCAAACCGAGGCAACGTCCAACATCTCTCGTGCTTGTGGTAATATTTAACTCAACTGCGCGTAAAACAGCTTCTTCCACTGTAGGAGTTCTGTAACTTCTTGTCCGGCCCTCATGCTAGCTCTGAAAGATCCACTGTCGCAAAACTGCCGGTGCACATGCTCGAACGTTTGGTGATTCGGCAGGTGTCTCGTTGGGAATCGTGCACTGTACAACCTTTGAGCAGCTTGTCCGTTTCCGTTCGCAGCCCCATACACCAGACGCATATCTGCGAGCTCTGAATTCGGGTAGCGATGCATGCCGTTGAAAATCCGAGCGGGGAATCACGACTTACGCCACAGAAACGATGTTATCGACTGATCTAAACAGCGCCTTCTACCCCCTAAATGCGGCATTTCCGGACACACATTCTTTGACAAAAAATGATTATTTTGGGCCCCTCTACCACCTTTTACAATTTTGCGAGATATTTTCGAAACACTGTGTATATATTCGTAGTTTTAACTACGCAAACTAGACTTAACTAAAAATTAAAAAAAAACTAGTTTTAACCACTCTACTGTAGAGTATGTATACGTGTTCTGCGCGAATCAGGTAATTACTTTTTAAAACGAGAATGCCGTAAAAACATAATTAGTTTTAAATACTCAAATTAGTGTTAACTGCAAGTTCATCACTGTGTAGGGAATTCGGATCAGTGGAGAAAGAAGAGTTCACTTAGTTATTAGGGTCATATTTGCTGCACAGGTTACAATATGAATTGGATGTTTGGTAATTTTATTTCTTGAACTGATAAAATACACTCGTCACAAAAATGCGTAAGGATATTGTGGTTTCGAAGAGAAAACGTGGGGATATGCACATTTAGCGACTACTAGAGATCGGTTATCAGCGTGGGTAGCTACGTCATATGTAAATTAGAATCACGACAACACAGCACGTGAGTTCCGACAAATGTACTTCGCGAGAAGTGGAAAACTGGTCGTTTCACCGCTTTTTTTTTTTGCCTTCAGTGTGGAATTAACCTGAAGTGATGTCCAGACGACGTTTAAGCATTGACAACAGAAATAGGGCTGTTGGCATGTTACAGGCAGGTATACGGCAAATCGATATGGCTGCTGCTTTAGGATTTTCGCAAAGTGTAGCCAGTCAGCCACAGAGAATATTTCTATGGCATGGAACTATTGCAGATCGACCCAGAAGTAGTCGCCTGAGAATAACCACCAAGAGGAAAGATCCCTACCGGACAGTAAGTGTTCGGAGAAGGTCTAGTATCACCAGTAGTCAACTCCGAGAATCAATTCGCCCTGCTTTTGGTGTCACAGTATGTTATGCAAACGGTACGGAACCGTATTCATGAGTACGTACTCAGAGCAAGAAGGACGCTGAGATGTATAGCATTGACATCAGCTCACCGTCGTTAAGGATGTACCTGGGACCAACAGTGCATGTCATGGAATACAGAGTGGCACCGTGTACCTTTCACAGGTTAATCACGTTTCGCTCTTTATCCTGATACTCGACGAGGACACGTGTGGAGGAAATCCCGCAAACGAATGGAACCACACTATAGGCATTCCGTACCAGCGGCAGCCAGTACTTGTCTGAGCAGGAGTGTGTTTTAACGGCCGTATTTCCTTGTGTGTTTGTCAAGGCAACATGAATGCCTCAGTTTAGCGAAACGAGTCATTGCGCCCATTGTGACCCTGTTCCATACTGCTATTGGACATGCATTTCGTTTTCTCGATGACAATGCATCCTTCCTGTCACTGTGCCTAGAGCGTACTTCAGGGGCTGGAAAATCATGAGGTGGAATCGTTAAAGCTGCCTCCGAGGTCTCTTGACCGTAATCTTATTGAGAACATTTCGGACGCTGTACAGCGACGTCTGGATAACCACGTTCCATACCCCCCCCCCCAGTACAGTGGCAGACCTTCATAACGTGTTGCCTATAATATCGAAAAAGTATCATTGAAGACGTAAGGAAATTCAACTGTGAACTAGTAAGGAAAGCAACTGAAAACAACCAAAGCCTAAAGATAGCAAAGGGACATCTCAGTAAGGGAAGAAAACAGATTATGGCTCTGAGAAAAGAAGATGGTTCTGTAACAAGAAATAGAGGCGAAATTTTGACAAGAGTGAAGGATTTCTACTCCAAATTATATGAAAGGGATGATACATGTACTCCAGACATCATGCAAGGTACCAGTACCAGAGTTCTTCCAGTCCTCCCAGCAGAGGTTGCACATGCAATCAAGAACATGAAGGGGGAAAAGCTCCAGGAGAAGATGGAATTACTGTAGACATCATACAAGAAGCAAGTGGAGAAATCGAAACAGTACTCGCCCAAATTTTCACTCGATGCCTTAATGAAGGGAAGATTCCTGAGGATTGGAACAACGCTACAATGATCCTGCTACATAAAAAAGGTGACATTAAGGATCTCGGGAACTACAGACCTATCAGCCTCCTATCAGTGGTTTATAAAATCTTCACTAAAGTTCTTTCACACCGCTTGAAGGTAACACTGGACATGGCTCAACCGAGAGAACAAGCTGGATTCAGGAGTGGCTATAGCACTATAGATCATATCCACGAACTGAGAGAACTAATTGAAAGAGCGAGGGAATATGAACTTCCATTGTGCATGGCTTTTATCGATTATGAAAAATCCTTTGATTCGGTGAAACCATCAGCAGTTACAATGGCCTTTAAATCCTGCGGTATTGAAGATTCGTACATTAATATTATTAATAACATCTATGAAAATGCAAGTGCAAAGATTCGGCTGTTTGAAAATACAACAGACATCAAAATTGGAAAGGGATTGAGACAAGGTGACACCATATCTTCGAAGCTCTTTAATGCCACTTTGGAAAATGTCTTTCAATCACTGAACTGGGAAAACAAAGGGATAAAGATTAATGGAGATTATCTAACCCACCTTCGTTTTGCTGATGACGTAGTCATTTTTGCAACTACCCCATCAGAGCTGCAGAGTATGATCCAGGAACTTGCTGACAAGAGTAAAGAAGTGGGATTAAAAATGAACTTTCAGAAGACGAAAGTGATGTTCAATGCTTTTACAAGGAATTATGATTTATCGCTTGATGGAGAAAAGCTGGAGATAACAGACAGGTACGTTTATCTTGGACAGCAGATATAAAGTGAGGGTCACATTGATGAAGAAATTAATCGGCGTACAAAACTTTCCTGGAGAGCTTTTGGAAGAAACAGCATAATTTTCAAGAGCAATATGCCATTATGTCTTAAAAGAAAAGTGTTTGATCAATGCATCCTTCCAGTGCTTACGTATGGTGCAGAGACGTGGACCTTAACTAAAAGAGACATACAAAGGCTGCAGACAACTCAAAGCAGCATGGAGAGGTGCATGCTTGGTGTAACCAGAATAGATAAGAAGAGGAACTCGTGGATCCGAAAAATGACATGAGTGGAAGACATCATGATCAGAGTTAAATCCCTGAAATGGCAATGGGCTGGACATACTGCCAGAAGGACAGACCATCGATGGACAGCCAAAATTTTAGATTGGATTTCAAGGGACAGGAAAAGACCCAGAAGAAGACCACATGGAAGATGGGTGGATGAAATTCGAAAGTATGCGGGAGTGACATGAAGGAGACTGGCACAAGACAGACCGTTGTGGAGGAAACTTGGGGAGACCTTCGTCCAGCAGTGGATTGATAATGGTTGACAATGATGATAATGATGAAGTATTTTTTATCAATTTATGGAAGACGCCTTGGTACGACTTTCGCTGCAGATAAAAAATGAAGGGAAAGGTCAATAAAAATTCTGAAACCAGGGAACTCTTTATTTATCATATATCTTGCGTTAGCCACAAACGGTGTTCTAAAATTTGCAAAATTGCCCGAGCAATTTGTGAAATACGCTTGCCCGTTGGTTAACAAGAGAAGGCAGCAATACAAGATGGCGGGTCTCGTAGAGCCTTAAGAGGCGCTGGTCATTATGTTTTGGCTCTTAAGTAAATCAATTACGTCACTGCGTTCTGACTTGATGTCAGGTTGTTGCCAAAATTAAATTAATCGAGGGAGAAAATGTGGCATATGCTTAGAAAAACGTTTGAGAATAAACCAAATTTATATAGGAATACAAGAACTGAAGTCACTGAGCTGGGAAAACAAGGGGATAAAGATTAATGGAGATTATCTAACCCACCTTCGTTTTGCTGATGACGTAGTCATTTTTGCAACTAGCCCATCAGAGCTTCAGAGTATGATCCAGGAACTTGCTGACAAGAGTAAAGAAGTGGGATTAAAAATGAACTTTCAGAAGACAAAAGTGATGTTCAATGCTTTTACAAGAAATGAAGATTTATCGATTGATGGAGAAAAGATGGAGATAACAGACACGTACGTTTATCTTGGACAACAGATATCAAGTGAGGGTCACATTGATGAAGAAATTAATCGGCGTACAAAACTTGCCTGGAGAGCTTTTGGAAGAAACAGCATAATTTTCAAGAGCAATATGCCATTATGTCTTAAAAGAAAAGTGTTTGATCAATGCATCCTTCCAGTGCTTACGTATGGTGCAGAGACGTGGACCTTAACTAAAAGAGACATACAAAGGCTGCAGACAACTCAAAGAAGCATGGAGAGGTGCATACTTGGTGTAACCAGGAGAGATAAGAAGAGGAACTCGTGGATCCGAAAAATGACAAGAGTGGAAGACATCATGATCAGAGTCAAATCCCTGAAATGGCAATGGGCTGGACATACTGCCAGAAGGACAGATCATCGATGTACAGCCGAAATTTTAGATTGGATTCCAAGGGACAGGAAAAGACCCAGAAGAAGACCACATGGGAGATGGGTGGATGAAATTCGAAAGTATGCAGGGGTGACATGGAGGAGACTGGCACAAGACAGACCGTTGTGGAGGAAACTTGGGGAGACCTTCGTCCAGCAGTGGATTGATAATGGTTGACAATGATGATGATGATGACAAGAACTCAAAAGCTAAGTTAAATTAGAGTATACGTTACACTTCCCAGCGCCAGTGGCCGCAAATTAGGGACAGGTGACTGCTTATAGCTTTTAAAGTCGTTCGTGATGGTCGCTAAACCATCTCTATCCACAGAAAGCGCTTTTTTCAAGCAATAAAGTTTTATGATATTCAAATCTTTATTTTCAAATTTCACCGTTTACAATTTTTATTCCCATTACTAATTTTAACAGCTTCCTTTGATTTAGCTGTCGTCAAAACAACGAAATGTGAGATAACGAGCAAACAAAAAAACTTCATCCCGGTTCATACATAATGCACCTGTATCGAATCCACTTTAATCATGAACATAATTAACAGTCGACGCACAAGCCTATCAGAAAATTGTGTTCTGTATAATTTAAAAGTTGTTCGGTTTCGCCTTTTTCTATTCTTACACCTTGCAAATAAAAGTTTATTTCATGTACTCCAGTAATGATTTTGTCCAATAGAACCCGTTTTTCAATCTTGTGTTATCAATTTTAATGTCATTACACTAACTATATATATTTCAATAACTCCCGGTACCAAGTCATCAGCGATGCACATTTATGGTTAATCGTTCAAGATGGACCCGGATTCGAATTCCGGCTTGAGGAATGGTTAATGTATTCATTCTATTGTACTGGTTCTCTCCCTTCCTTGAAAGCAGTGGCCCTGATTCAGGGACTTGAAACTCCTTATAATTTTAGACGTTCATAGAGGCCGTTGAACTCCGAAACAAAAATCCCGTTGCAACTTCGGTAAACATAGTCTGTGGAGAAAACTGATTAAGCCTTTAGGCGGCAAACGTACATGAACAAAATGGTGCACAAAATTTTCTGCGCTCCACAAACGGAAATGTTCATAGGTTTTACTAAAGCTACGGCAAAATGATTCCTTCTCCTCTCAGCAGTACAGGCCATAAGCCTCTCACAGGCGATAACAGCTGGCTTTTAGTCCTGTATTCTTTGCGCCATGACTCAAGGTATGATGGGTAAAGCTAGTGATCTTTGACACGGACATGATGCCACTGGATGGGAACCAGTGACTCAAATATTTTCCCTGTTCGGTTAGCTGACATTTTTATAACCCTTTTAGTAGGTAATCCGTCAGAAAAGATTAGTGTCAATCACCCTTCTAAATGACCACTTTGAAAAACAAAGTTAAGGAGAAAGCTCTCTGATGCGCAGGTTCACTCGTTCCAGCTGCATTCGGTCCAATCCTTAGGCAGTGACTTTACACTGAAGTGCCAAAAAAATGTTACCTCTCTAATACCGCGTTGGTCCTCCTTGCGATCGGATAACGGCAGCAACGAACGAGACGGGTCATGGACTCCACGAGCTCTTTGTAGTACTGTGGAGACAGTTCACATCATGCTTCCTGAAGAGCGCCCCACAATTCCGTAATATTTGCCGGTGCAGGATTCCTGGCATTGACGGCACGACAATATCCCAAACGTGTTCAACGGGGTTTAAATCCGGAAAACAAGGGGCCAAGTCAGGATGCCAAACTCTGTGGAATGTTCCTCGAGCCATAATCGGACGACTGCGGATGCGTGCGGTGGCGCGTTGTAGTTTTGAAAGAGGTCGCACCCGTCGGCGTGGTTGCATTACATGAACGGGTGCAAATGATCCCCAAGGATGATTACATAGCCTCCACCGATCAGAGTGGCCTGCAGACGCATGAAGGGTCACATTGCGTGCCAGCTGAAAACATCCCACACCATAACAGAGCCACCGCCGGCCCGCACTAACCCTTGTAGGCATGCGGGATCCATGTCGTGGGGCTGTCGCTCCACCACAGGTCTACCATCTGCCTGAAACAATTGGTACTGCGATTCGACGGACCGGGCTACATGTTTCCAGTCACCTTGCGTCGAATGACCGTGTTCCCGAGCCCAGGCGAAGCGCATAGCCGTTGTGTCGTCCGGTCAGCAATGGCACCCGGGTGGGCCGTCGGCTCCGAAACCACATAGAACCCAGTGAACGTTGCGCTGTCCGAACGCCGTTGCCCCCAGCATTGAACTGCGTTGTGATTTGCGGCAACGTTGCCCGCCGCGCGGATGTTCCGATAAGTGCCAGACGCCGTTGTTCTTGATCGTCCAGGGCTTTTCTACGACCACGCAGTTCTCGCACTGTGGATGTTTTCCCTGAGTTTGTGTGGTCCATGTTACACCCTTGAAATTGTTGACAGTATAAATCCAAATTTCGTGGTAATTTCCAATATGAACTGATACATCTCCGGTGCGCCGACAATCATACAAAGTTCGAAATCGCTTAAATCGAGATAAGCTGCCATCTGAACTGCAAATGCTACTGCTCGAGCTTGCGGAGATACGTACCTGCCTTTATTTATACGTCGTTTGCGCACGATACCATTTACCGCATGGGTGTGGTCGTTGTAATATAAATGGTAGCGTCCTTCCCAGTTTCTTTGGCCCCTTGGTGTATTCGATTGAGCTGATTTCAGCTTATTTTGATAAATCCTAGTTAATTCGTTGCAGCTGGTTAAATGGTGACCTCTTTGATGATGCCTATAGGCCAAGTAATCAAGGTTCCGATCAATTTCTTTACTACTGATCTCATTACTCTCCTCTGGTAACCACGAGAAATTGGGATTTTAAGTTGTCCAAGTAGTATATAACTACATGGTTACAAATGAAGATGTAATTCTTTACTTTGCCGCCCCGGTGGCGCAGTGGTCTAAGCGTTGGCTTCTGACCATTCGTCCGAGATAGGACCGAATCGAATCCCGGTGAGGCATGGATGTTGTGTTAGTCTTAAGGCACCGGCCCTCTTCCTTGGAAATGGTGGCTCTAAATTAGGGACGGGCGACTGCTTATAGCCCATCGAGTTGCTCATGGTGATCGTTAAACACCCAAACAAAATGGTAGAAGCTCTAACTTCTAATTATTCGTCCGAGATGGGTCCGGGTTCGAACTCCAAGTGATTGTTTCGGGGTTTAAAGACCACCGTGAGCAGTTCAGTGGGCTATAAGCAGTCGTCCGCCCGTAAATTAGGGCAACGGGTTCCAGGAAAGGGAGAGAACCAGTGCCGTAAAACAAACACGAATCCATGCCACACCGGGATTCGCCCTGGACCGATCTGGGACGAACGGTCAGAAGCCAGCGCTTAGACCATTACGCTACCGGTGGTCATTAACCCCGTCTTCCTAAAAAAATGCTTTTTTGCTTAGAATGCTAAATGAAGTTTTATCTACAAGCTAGCTTTATTAAAATTCAGTGAGCCTGATTCTACGTTGACCCTATTTTGAATTATACATGTATTAGTAATTTCCTGAATAAAATTTCTGAGAGCACCATAGTTCGCAAGTTGATGCATAATAAAATGGTTTGTTTGTTAATTGTAAAGTGTGCTTTTGTGACCAGAACTAAAATCGCATTCAACATACCTTATCTACGTGTTGACGTAGTCAAAGAGCAATCGCCAGCAAAAATGTCTTCATATTATTTCACTTGAAAATAACCTCACCGAAGTTATGTTTGGTGGCTGAGTGGTAAGGGACGTGCTGTGGCTAATCATCAGAGTTGGAGCCTCGAATGACGCATGGGCATTCCATTTGTCTTATGGCGCTAACTTTGGCCCTCTCCGGGATCTAACGGCCCTGAAGTAGGTACGTACAACTTATAGCCAGAAACGCTCATTTTGAGGTCTTCCAGTTTCTTTTGGTCTGACGGCCACTATGAGCTTTCAAGTAGTTGCCGGTTTCAAATCCGGGTCCAATGATTCCAGAGAGGTGTGAAAGCCAGAGCCGAAAAACAAACAGCCCCACCCATGATTTATCTGGGACTCTAGCCCGATCTCAGTTTAGACGATTAGTCAGAAACCAGCGCCTCTGACCTCTTCATCACCCGGGAGGCCATCGAGGTCGTTAAATTTGATACACAGAAGAGCGTATGCTTTCTGTCTCAAACTGTTCATTCAAGTTCGGTTACACGTAGAAAGGAAATTTTAGGATGTTAACGTAACGACGAATTTCTTTGGTGTTTAAATGCTCAGTGGTTAATTTTGACTACATTCTCAGAAGAAAAACCATAGAACAGTCGAAAATGGTTTTACAATTAAATTACCGAATGCTTGCAGTCCGAAAAAACAAAAACCGAGCGTTAAATTTAGGAGCTATCGACATGTACAACGTTCCTTTAGTTCCGTTTTTCATAAAAATACTTTGCGGTTGCGGTGACGCTGAGGTCTGAGCGCTGGCTTCTGACCATTTGTCCGATATGGGTCAGAGTTTTTTTTTTTGATTGGAGGTTTAACGACCACCGTGAGCAACTCAATGTGCTATAAGCAGTCGCCCGTCCCTAATTTAGGGTCACTGGTTCCAGGGAAAGGAGAGAGCCAGTGCCGTAAGACAAACACAACATCCATGCCTCACCGGGATTCGAACCCGGACCCCGTTCGGACGAATGATCAGAGGCCATCGCTTAGACCACTGGGCCACCGGGGCAGCGGGTCAGAGTTTGAATCCTGATGAAGCAGGGATGTTGTGTTAGTCTTACGGCAGTGGCTCTCTCCATTCCCTGAAACCAGTGGCCCTAAATTAGGAACGGACGACCGCTTATAATAGCTCATAGAGTTGCTCACGGTGGTCGATAAACCCCAAACCCAACATATAAAAATACTTATTTCAGGATTTATACGACTTCTATCGTGTGGGGGAGGGGGCATTTATGATGTGCTTGTCTTACGACCAGCGTGTGCAACTCAGTGGACTATAGCAGTCGCCGACCCTAGTTTAAGACCGCTGGGCAGCACCAGTTATGCAGTGGTCTAAGCGCTGGCTTGTGGCCATTCTTCTGAGATGGGTCCGGGTTCGAATCCCGGTGAAGCATGTATGTCGTATTTGTCTTGCGGCACTGGCTCTTTCCCTTCCCTGGAGTTAGTAGTCCTAAATGAAGTACGGGCGACTTCTTATAGCCCATTTAAGGTGCTCACGGTGGTCGTTAAAACTGCAATAAAAATAAATAAAAACATAAATAAGTAAAACCGCTGGTTTCATGGGAGTGAGAGCCAGTGCCGTAAGACAAACACAATATCAATACTTCACCGGGATTCGAACCCGGACCGACCTCAGACGAATGGTCACAAGCCGGCGCCTAGACCACTGTCTCATCAGGGAGGCGATTTATACGACTTCAAGTGCTATATTCGTATGACACTGTATTAAATTCTGCTCATCGTTTGTAAGAGGGGATATTTTTTTTATTATGTGCTGTCCAGGTGGGCGAGTGGTCAGAGGCGTAGGTTTCTGTCTAGCTGTTCGAGTTTGGCTCGGTTTGGAATCCCGGTTAAGGCATTTATGATGTGCTCGTCTAACGACACTAGCTCTATCTTCACCGGAACTAGAGGCCACAAATTAGGGATGGGCGACTGCTTGTAGTCCTTAGAGTTGTTCACGGTGGTCGTTAAAACCCGAAATTAAAAAAAAACAAAAAAACCTACGAAAGTAATCTTTGTTGACGCTAGGGCATAAGTTGTACGCTTTGAAAGCTTTCTGTCCTACGCTCCAATAGACGTGTGGTCAGTACTTTTTTTTTTTTGCTGGGTTTAATGACCACCATGAGCAACTCTGATCACTATATGCAGTCGCTCATCCCTAATTTAGGGCTACTAATTCCAGGGAAATGAGAGATGCAAGCAAGCCATCTATGCCTCACCTAGGACTCGAACCCGGGCCAGTTTTTTTTTTCATTGGAGGTTTAACGACCACCGTGAGCAACTCAATGGGCTATAAGCAGTCGCCCGTCCCTAATTTAGGGCCACTGGTTCCAGGGAAGGGAGAGAGCCAGTGCCGTAAGACAAACACAACATCCATGCCTCACCGGGATTCGAACCCGGACCCCTTTCGGACGAATGATCAGAGGCCATCGCTTAGACCATTGCGCCACCGGGGCGGCCCCGGGCCAGTTGGACGAATGGTTAGAAGCCAGAGATCAGACCTGCGCCACAATGGAGACCCCGGATGAGGTATGGGCGGTGTTCTTGCCCTCCCTCTTTGGAATCAGGGGCATTCCCCACCTCGGTGAAGCAGGCTTCTGACTGTTCATCTGAGTAGATCCGGGTGTGAGTCCCAGATGACGCATGGGTGGTGTGTTTGTCTTACTTATAGCACTGTGTCTCTCCCTTCTCTTGAACCAGTGGCACCAAATTAGGGGCGCCGCCCCGATGGCGCAGTGGTCTAAGGCGATGGCCTACGATCATTCATCCGAACGGGGTCCGGGTTCGAATCCCGGTGAGGCATGGATGTTGTGTTTGTCTTACGGCGCTGGCTCTCTCCCTTCCCTGGAACCAGTGACCCTAAATTAGGGACGGGCGACTGCTTATAGCCCATTGAATTGCTCACGGCGGTCGTTAAACCTTCAATAAAAAAAAAAACCTCAAATCAAAAAAAAAAAAAAAATTAGGGGCAGGCGACTGCTTTATAACCCCCCTCCCTTTTTTTGGTTGGAGGTTGAAGGACCACCGTGAGCAACTCAAAGGGCTATAAGCAGTCTCCCATCCCCAATGTACTGTCACTGGTTCCAGGGAAGGGAGAGAACCAGTGCCGTAAGACAAACACAACATCCATGCCTCACGGCATTCGAACCCGGACCCGTTTCGAACGAATGATCAGAGGCCATCGCTTATACCACTGCGCCACCGGGGCAGCTTTATAACCCTTAGAGAGCCGCCCCGGTGGCGCAGTGGTCTAAGGCGTTGGCCTATGATCATTCGTCCGAAGGGGTCCGGGTTCGAATCCCGGTGAGGCATGGATGTTGTGTTTGTTTTACGGCACTGGCTCTCTCCCTTCCCTGGAACCAGTGACCCTAAATTAGGGACGGGCGACTGCTTATAGCCCATTGAGTTGCTCACGGTGGTCGTTAAACATCCAATCAAAAAAAAAAAAAAACACTTAGAGTTGCTCACTGTGGTCGTTATACCTCCAAACAAACAAAAATAGGCCTGGGCTGGAGGGAGGAAGAAAGAAACGTTGAGTGCACTGAATAGTACGGGATTTTATTTTTCAGTTGAACATTAGGGACTAATAACTGCAAATGTGTTTTTTGGTATTAGGTAAGTAATCTTAAGTGCGGCCGCCCCGGTGGCGCAGTGGTCTAAGCGATGGCCTCTGATCATTCGTCCGTAAGGGGTCCGGGTTCGAATCCCGTGAGGCACGGATGTTGTGTTTGTCTTACGGCACTGGCTCTCTCCCTTCCCTGGAACCAGTGACCCTAAATTAGGGACGGGCGACTGCTTATAGCCCATTGAGTTGCTCACGGTGGTCGTTAAAATTCCAATAAAAAAAAAAACTTAAGTGCTATGTAGATATTTCGGGCTGAATGATCTGCATTTGTTTAGTGTGCCGCTTCGTTCGGTGCAAAGTCGAGCTTCTTCTCTTGCCTCTTGAAAATTTCGGCCCAAACGTGTTTACTGCGTCCGAGATTACTGAGATCTCAGTGCTGTTAATGTTGATGAAGGCATTACAACAAGCATTATTCGACGTTGCTCTATAAACAGAGAGAGAGAAGCAATCGCGCAATGCTCTCCATCAGAATAGTGCGTTAGCTATGTTGTTTTCGAAGGTTTATTGAATGTAATTTGCTTCAGTAAAATAACGGTATACAGAGCCTTAATAAACCTAACACATTCCCATTAGGAAGAGTGACTGACAGCCTCTAAGCTGGCAGGCGTGCAGTTAGCAATGGTTTAATACCGACGGAAGCAAATTGCGTGCTTCTGGCGAGGGTGTCACATGATGCGCGGAGCAGGTACCCGTAGTGCGAGCGAGAACGCGATGCTGTCTGGGCAATGCCGTGTATTTCGCCTGCCTGACAAGTCGCTCCTCCTCGTGCTTCCTGCATCCCTACCATTTAAGCGTGTCCCAATTGCTCCCAGAAGGGTTCGGTATTTCATCTCGGTGTTCTCTTGTCGAACAGCTTTCGATACGGGTATCGAGCTTGCCACAGATCTCCGGAGTATCCGAAGATATTTGTAATGGGTTTGCAGAAGACGTTGAGGTAAGTGGTTTATTCAGGAAGACAGATTTTTCCCCCCTTATTACCGCAAAGATCATTGCCCTCGGGTTGTATACGTTAGGATTTCTAACCTTCTCGTGTAAAGAATGAAAGTTTTGAAACAGAATGTTGATTATAGACAAAAAGTTACTTCTGAATCAGAAATTAATCAATGCGGAACTTATCTGCTGGGTTCGAGAAATGTGTTCACCTGGAAAATCATCTCGTAATGTCTGCCATTTGCATTATTTGTCAGATGCAAGTTCCACGAATACATTTGTGAAAGTTATTGATCTTAAGAATTGTACTGAAAGATTTCGTATGTTTCGTGCATATTTGATACCATTGAGCAAAAATATTGTCGTTGTGCGTTGGCTTCTAACTTTAACGAACTTCTTGGCTGGATTCGAACCATAGATGTTTTTTCCTCTCCAACAGCAAACACCAGTGTCTCTAAATAAGCGTTAGTCTACTCCAATATATGTCCTCAGATGCTTACGGAGATATTTTATCCACAAAGCGAAAACAAATCTCTGTACACGAATGATCAGGTAAATACTTCAGCTATCCAAAAGTTGATTAGAATCCCGCATGACTATTTCCTTAGTCCTAGTATTCTGGTTGTCTGTCTTCCTTAAGCCATCAACTTCAAATTAAGGGTCTTACCGACCCTGTGACGTGGTGGTCTAACCGCTGGCATCTGACCGTTCGTCTGAATGGGCCGGATTTGACTCCTGAATGAGGCATTGGACGTGCGCTTATTTTACGGCTCTGGCTCTCTCCCTTGCCTGGAGCCAATGTCCTCCGAGTAACCGACGGGTTACTGCTTATAGCCGTTAGAGTTTGATCACTGTGGTCGTTACACCCCCGAACCCAAAAAACAAGTTATGTCTTGCGTTGCTTTCAACAAACTGTGAGAAAAAGAAAGCGAAGGAAACAACATACGGACATTGGCGATATTTAGAAACTTGTTCTCCGATATCGGCTGCGTATTTCATAATATACGTATTCGTACAGACTTGTTCAGCAAAGAAATACCTAGTAAGGAGGAAGAAGGTAAGAATATGTCTCACAATGAGAAAAGTGTGTGGTAAAATTTAACGCGTTCTTTTGTAAACTGTAAAATGAGCATGGCCATCTGCGAACATTAGTTTGCACAGCGATGAGATCTTTGCTCATCTTAGTAGAAGAACCTGACTCTTTACACGAAAGTTCAGGCCCACAGCTATAGAAGCGTTTTTCGACGACAGTTTCGCGAATAGGGGGATTAGTTCCCATAAAGTTATTTTTCTTAAAATTCCGGTTTGATTAGAATTGCTATATTCCAGTAGTGTGATATTCTTTGCGCCGTACAGCGTGTCGTACGATAGTTCGAAACACCAAACAACCCAACCAAAGTGTCACTACATCTTTAAAGAAATTTTCGATTTCGAAAATATAGAACTTAAAATCGGACGTGTACACTTTTCATTTCCCTTTGGGAACTGCTATTAAGTTTCCCCATTGTTCAGTATTCTCGGCTCATTGTATGTGAATATCAGATCACAAATTTTCTGATTTTCCTTCACCACTTTGTTCAATAGTTTCCAAAATTTCAGAAATTTACTGTAAAAGTATATACCTCTCGACCGACTTCCACGACGTTGGTAATGTGGGTGTTTTACAAACACGTTGCAAAGATTTTTTTTCCTTTTGCTTTGCTGTGCTGCTTTGTGTTACAGGGGTTTTCAGTAGAAAAACATTTTAAAAGCATTAGTTTAAGTCGGATGCACGTGTTATACACAATTCTTTTGCACGAGAATTTTTTTAGGATGATAGATGTTTTCTTTTAATTTCAGAAATAGGAAATATTTAAAGATTTTATCATACAGATTCATTATACTCGTATCGATGAGCAGCCATATGCTCAGTAGGAAAGCCAACACCCTGCTTACGTTCGTGTGAATATCGAAATCACTACCACACGCGAGTTAGTATTTCTGACAAAACTTTCACTTTGCTTTTTAATTGGAGTCGTTCTACTGCGTAGTGTATCATAGCCATAGGCTTAGCTGGTAATAAAACGTTTCGTTCAAAAAACAGATCATATGTACAGGGTTTTAGGAAGGGAGTGTCTGACCCCGGGTCTTAAACAACCCTAAGAAGTAGGAAATTTCGGCTAGAGTGACCGACAGGAAAGTCACACGGATGCGAGGTAGAAAGGGAGATTAATACTATTTATAACAGGAAGGGGGGGGTAGTACCCTGGGTCCGACGGCTTAAAGTGCACATCCGACGCACGGCGGATATTTAGTGATTCGAGCATTCGTTCCTGTCTGGGATCGAACTTGAGACCTTTACATAGTTATCAAGAAGCCATCCGTGCCCCATTGAAAAAACAGCCGGATGGACTAACAATTAACGACGCTTTCACGTGTTTCGTACCACCATGTTTGCTTACAGCCGGCTCACATCAACCACGGAGGTGCATACGAACTAGCTCCGCAGCTAAAGAAAAATTATGGTAACATGGGGGCAAAAGAGAGAAATCTTATAAATTGGAGTGCTTTTTTATATATATAATATGTATTTTAAACATGACAGGGAAAACATATAGATACATGAGGTGCAGAACAGGAATTCGTGGTTTAGCGGAATACATTAATTGCACAGATGAGATTGAATGCAAATTTTATCATGTTGCCACTTCTTTACAATAAAAATATTTCAGAAATAGAAAATTCCAAGAAGGTTTTTTTTTGATTGGAGGTTTAACGACCACCGTGAGCAACTCAATGGGCTATAAGCAGTCGCCCGTCCCTAATTTAGGGTCACTGGTACCAGGGAAGGGAGAGATCCATGCCTCACCGGGATTCGAACCCGGACCCCGTTCGGACGAATGATCAGAGGCCATCGCTTAGACCACTGCGCCACCGTGGCGGCTCCAAGAAGTTTACATGCCGCGCGCGACACTCGTAGTTTTGTGAGATTCTGTTAGTTATATCCTTAGCTGTGGGCACAGCTATAGATAACTAACATGTATGATTAGTACTCGAAATAAAATTATTGGTAAACTAGATTGAATTCTTATTTCTTTAATGTGTTCACGCGCGTTTTATTGCGGCATAAGTTCTGTCCTACAAGAAATTTGCATTAAGCCCCAGGGGCGTAACCAGGTTCTTTTTTTTTTTAAGGGTTAAGAGTTTTCGTTAATTTTGGATTCGCATTAGCAATGCAATTATGCTATGTCTCTTGTCATAGTTTGATTTAATTTTCATCTCTACTGAGCGCTCCAAAAACAAAGGTTGTACACGTTCTGCGCGTTTCTAGGTTATCAAGCTTTTTATATGTGCAATTTGATCCTAGAGCACAGACTACACAAATACGCGATTTTTTCCTCTGCCCATATATCCCATTGAGATAAAAAGTGGGATAAACTTGTCCTTATGAAGCCGTCTAACCAGCGTCGGAGCTGGAAATAACCCCCTCCTAGGTATGACCGCCTAGCTGTTCTAATCCACTAGGAAAGTATACGATGGAGGAATTTTCGGATTTTCTTTTACCAGCTGCTCGTCACTAAAATTCGTCTGTCATAGTGGATATGTCAGTGGTCAAGCGTCCAAAACCAGCATTCCCTATTTCTGGAAATTACTTCCAGTAAAAGGGGAATGCTGGTAATAATAATTCAACTTAAACATATCATCAGAATAATAAACAGTCACCACTGATCATTCAAACAAGATATCCCAGACAGAAGAGACATTTCTTCAGTGTATTGCCTTTATATTATAGTTATGTTTTATGATAAAGTGATTGCATTAGTTTGATCTGTATTTCTAGTGGATTTTTTTGTCATAAATTTAATTTCTGTACGTTATTTCGCTCAATTATACTTACGTATTTTGATACAAATTAAATATCTAGTTATACTAATTGGCACAAATTTTCCCCCACTATATCAGTATTCCATGCCAATTATTGGCGTACCGCTCATCTAGCTTTGATCGATATAATCCCCCACCAAAAAAAAAAAAAAAGTTCCAGTTGCGCGCCTACAAACACGAAGCAGATCTCAAAAAGGAACGGTGTGTTATTCGGAATTTACTCCGGATAAAATTGTTTGCATTTTTGTGTATATAAAAAAAAAAAAAAAAGTCCGTGTTATTACAACGTTGAAATTAATTTTCTATAAAAAAAAAAAAAAAAAAAAAAAAGGCTCCATATAAATAAATGCGGGGCTAGTTCCTTTGCCCTTTCATGGCTGGTGTGAGCCGGTGGAATGTAAACATCGCAAAGCTTTACACGTGAACTTGGTAACTACGTGAAAGCGTCGCTAATTGGAAGTCAGTCCGGAGTAGCCAATTCTCGGGCCTAAAGTGCGATAACTGTGATAATATTGTCTGCAAACCGTGATAGTTTCAGGACCTTTCCCCAATTACCTCACAGCTGTGTTCCACCCTCAAGCAGGGGAGCGCAGCTATGGATAACTGACGCCTATGATAGTCCTACGAAACTTGGCTACCGACGTGACTCGTCGACAAACGTTAAGAGCCCTTAATGATAAGCAGGAAAAACTATTTTTTCCATGATCTGAAATAGAAAGAAAATTGTTGATCGACATAAAAATTATGCAAAAATATTGAACTAACATATTAAATATCTGTGCTCTGAGACATAGGCGTAGTGTGACCAATTTTATTTGGGGGAGGGGCACAAATAAGTGTAAACTGATGTTTTTCTTGGGGGTGGGGAGGGTATTCTCTGATATAATTTCTCCGAAAATGCTCCTCTTCTATTGCCATCAGTGCCAAAACTTAGGTTTTTTTATATGCCTTATATATCCAAAATTACGAGGTGTGCCAAGCTTACATTGATTCACCCTAATGGGGATGAAAAAAAAAATGCCTTTCAAAACCACCTCATGCAGTCATCTGATAATGAAAACCACCATGAGGTGACTGCATGCTATTGCGTATGGAATGACTGCTGGAAAGCAGTTATAGCAAAGCTCGCTGTTGCGTAGCGTGTTCCCTTGGCTGTATGTCACACTTTATAACGTCTAAAAGGCGATCGACTAGTTATTACTTTCCCCAATTTACGGTTCCCTCCCTGTGTTTCCCAGACGCTACGCCTATGCTCTGAGATGAAAACATATATGATCGTCATAAAAGAAAATTTGATGGGGCAAGTTGTGTAAAATAAAAATGGGTCCTCAGTATGCAGAAATTTCAAATTTAGCCTTGCCTTTGTGACGAATATTTTGTTATCAAATAAGCCCTTATGAGGTTTTGCATGCCAGAAATGTTTGTTACTGAATTTGGCATTTCATTTTGGATCAAAAGACCATTGCACCCAAAAATCCTGTAGTATTTCCTGTTACAGTATGGAACTGCTCAGAAATTTTCTTGATTATTATTTTTTTTAATAGCTTAAGATTTATGCTTAGTGAGAACTTTGTCTTGTGAGAAAATAGCTTTTAGGGCATCATAGTTGTCTTTAATTACAACAGGCTATCACAGGTATTGCAACATTTTTTGAATTTCAGTCGCTGACCGAAATTTGGCTATTTTGAAAATGTGGCATATCGTTAGGGCTGATGTGTTGAACTAAGTTTGGGCAGTTAAAACTGAAGAGCCACATGCAGCAACTGAAAATAGCCTTATCTTTTTTCAGCCCTGGTGGCAGAGTGGTCTGAGGCCCTAGCTTATCATTTTTCGCTGGATAAGGCGTGTACGGGGGTGCTTGTGTAATGGCGCTGTCCATTCCCTGGAACCAGTTGCCCCAAATTAATTCGGGACAGGCTTTATAATCCTTAAGCTTGCTCATGGTGGTACTTAAACCTCGAACCAAACTAAACAGTTTTGTAATTCCATTATTTTAGTGTGAGAGCTGCGGTGACTTGTTTCTGCCGAATTCACTCGGTGGAATGATTGACCATAAGCGACAGAGCCTAGTGTCTGGCATTTTCCTGCTTTAACTAGTGGAAGCGCAGGTACTGTGTGGACGTAATTCTATGTATACATACACTGACCAGAGGTTCCGAAATCTTCGACAGTCCTCGAATTTTGTGTACTATCCCCCAAAACACCCGATGCCTTAGGGGACGCAAATTGTCTTCGAATTTTGATGTTTGACCTCAAAATTTAGACTCTATCAAAAGTTCGTTTCTAATGAAAAATGCGCCGCCCCGGTGGCGCAGTGGTCTAAGCGATGGCCTCTGATCATTCGTCCGAACGGGGTCCGGGTTCGAATCCCTGTGAGGCATGGATGTTGTCTTTGTCTTACGGCACTGGCTCTCTCCCTTCCCTGGAACCAGTGACCCTAAATTAGGGACGGGCGACTGCTTATAGCCCATTGAGTTGCTCACGGTGGTCGTTAAACCTCCAATAAAAAAAAAATGAAAAATGCGCCTAAAAATAATTTTCGTTATAACCCATCTGTCATATTATAAAAACAAATTTTGACTGTACTTGTTCTGAGTTCCACCAAAAACTTACAAAATAAAATTGTCCATGCAGTTCATTCTTCAGAGAAATATAAGGATTATGAAGCTTGTCCTTAATTCAGCACGTAAATTTAAGGTAAAATATTTCCTTTTTGCTGTGTATGTTTTCTCCGTAACTGCTTTTTGTCGGTACAAATTGCCAACATTCCGTAAGATATAATTTTAACCCTTTTAGCGGCCGATGTACCTGAAACAAAAATGGTGCCCCTAATTTTTCTCTTCCCTCAAGACCCTTATTTTCAGCTGCATAACACAAGGCATGATAGGGAAGGGCTGGTCCCCCTAATATGGACATAGTTGTACTGGGTAGAAACAAGTAACTATTACAACTATATCATTTTCTAAGTTCGTCGCCATTATTATTGCCCCTTTTAGAAAAACATTCAGTCAGAAGTATACGTGTCAAACACCCTCCTACCTGACCACTTTGAATAGAAAACGATGGGCAGATTCACTCTGTTCAGCCGCGTTCAATCAAACTCTTAGACAGCGAATCCATTTGTTTCAGCTGATTTCAGCCCATTTTGCTGATCCCGAGTTAATTCGTTTCAGCCAAGGTTAAAAAGAGTTAAGATAAAAATTTTCAGATGTAATATCATACTTAGTGAAACAACTGAGTTTTATGCCAAAAATTTTTGAATATTTAGTCTATGTATGCGCCCTCAGATTCAGGGACACTTCGCAATAGTGTCCTTAAATCAGTGTTCCAATGTCTGGTAACCTTGTGTATGCAGCATAGCGCAGAGAAGGGATTAACTTTGACCTTTCTTTCCTGAATGAGGGGGTCGTTGACCACCTGCCTCAAGCTGGTTTTAATCAGACTTTTTGCATTGGTACCTGTCGTGGTGAATTTGGAAGAACTTTCCTAATAGCGCTTTACAATAAATCTGCACCTGCAGAATAGTGGATGGCACCGATTTATAGTGCCCTATGGAGGTACTGCCGATAAGTTGGAAGAATATCCTTATACCGGAATTCTCATTCCTGAAGTAGGGGACTAGTGTTGTGAAGATACCTAGGGGAAAGAAGTACTTGCTTTCTTGAAGATGGGAAGTTATCAAGCGGGGACTGCATTCAGAGTTGTGTCGAAGGTCTGCTGGAAATGTGCAAAATACGGACAAAACGCTGCTGCTTTGTACTGCATTCCTGCGTCGGGATGAAGGAAATGCTGATGGCTATATAAAGGGCAGTGACAAATCGAGATGTGAGCCGCGGATGGCTTAGTGGTTAGTGTTTCAGACTATCGATGCTGGGTCCCCAGGTTCAAGCCTGGGCTGATCTTTCAGAGATGGTGTGATTTACTAACAATCGCTGAATATCCGCCGTGCATCGGACGAGCACGTAAAGTGACGGCCCCCAGGCTGGACCCACTGGTTAAATGGGTATCCTTTCCTATGTCCTCCCTAAAATTCTCTCACCCATCTATGTGCAATATCGTACTTGTACGGTGGCGCCATCTACTCTACTCTAATCTCACTACAAACTGTTCTGTCAAAAGTCGCTAGACTTGCTCTCATTCCTTCCGTTTCTGTGTCCTGCCCAAAAGGCGATCTCGCTGTAGGTGGCTGGGACCTAAACTCTACTACCTGTGGACGGAAGTCCTACATGAAAATGACAAATTCTCCTCCGGCGTCGAGATGTGGAACCAATTTGTCTGATTAACATGTTGGTACAGGACGCTCCAGAGGTTGTGGAGTAAGTTCCTGTGTCCCATTGTGAAAAAGACTTAAGCTGAAAGCCATTGGAGGATATGGAGGGGGAGCACGGCCGGGGCAAGCTTTGTCCTTTAGAGTCAAGGAGTTTAGAAGAAGAGGAGGTGAAGGGACCTGTTTTGAGTGAAGCCAAAACAGATCAGCTGTTTCTGTCCTCTCTGAGGTGGTGGGAGTCTGCGCTGCGGGAGTTCCGGAACGTGACGTCACTTCCTGTGGCTTAAGCAGTTTTGGTTAGCGCATGCAAACCAAGGATGGAAAGAAGGAACATTTCGGACTTCTTATTTCTTAACATTAAGGTTTTGGTTATATTTTAAACATGGTTACTTGCACATGGGCAGTAAGTAACCATGCGCACTATGCACTTCCGCTCAAAAAATCATTATTTTGTTCAATTTTTTAAAGAAATACCAACACATATTTTCCTGTTTTTTCTGGAATTTTTTTATTATGGGAATGCATATTTCAGCCTCAATTTTTTTCATGCCTGTATGGGTAGAGTAAGGGTCCGAAAAACCCGTTCAAAATCGCGATTTCCCCATAGAGATATACAGGAGACTCTTAGGTTGGGCGCATTGGCGTAGTCAGCTGATAAAAAGTGACGTCACGCCAGAAGCACAGGGAGAGGGACTGTTGCCACCTCCTCGTACTTCTAACCTCCTTGTTTAGAGTTCAAAATTACCCCACTTCCACTGAAACAGTACACAGTTTTTACTTTCTCATACCTCCGTTAAAGGAAAGTATTATGAGTTCTTAAAATTCGCACTTCTGTTTTTTGGCGTAATTTCACTAAAATGTGAACACTAGGTAAATATCTGAGTCAAGTAAAGCGTAAAAGTTATGTAAATGCCGACAACGTTCTGCAGAAATATAGAATGAAAAGCGAACCGGCACAGAACGAATGAGTATGAGATAGTGAACGTAACAACAGGAAGTCTTAATCGGGACAGGGCTTGGAAAAATTCAGTTGAGTGTTAAAAGCTCAGAAGAACTTCCTGTGTGTGGTGTGCGACGGAACACAGATGAATAATTAGCTCTTCGGCGTATTCGGAATATGCACGGAGATACGGGTTATCAGCATATTGTTTTGTATGCCTCTATCCGGTCTTTCTTGCATGCGAGAGGTCAACACATTTCAAAGTACGGTCGATTATTCGGTACTCTGGTTAGCTGTGCGGAGTACTGTATGTGGTTAGCTAAAGTTTAAAAAAGAAAATATTACAGTAAATTGTATAACTTAATGTTTCAGAAAATTTATTCACAAGGTGTTCATATCTATTTTACGCCACTCAGACCACGAATATACGCCCATGGTAGGACACTTCTTGGGAGGGGGAGGGCAACCGTCCCTTTGCCCACCAGTAGCTACGGCCCTGTGGGGCGAGAAAACTAGTGCAAGGTTCTGTTGACGTTCTTTAGTACTTTGACTTTACAAAAATTTTGTTTTCGATAAAGTTTTTTGCAGAAAAATCGTGTTCATTACCCGTCGAGTGAGAAGATTGCAGTGATTCCGAGTACTCTTGATGACCAGTTTGATTTCTTGAACTTCATAGCTCAGTATGAAGAGTTTATGAATCACTTCTAGAGTTAGCAAAAAAAAAAAAAGGTTGAATTTAGGCTTGCCTGTGTAATGAAGCAAGTCTTACAACCGCATGGAGTAAGCTGACTTTTTAGCCTAATGCTGTCCCCATGGTCTCTGCTGACCTTAGCATATAATGCAAATAACACAGCGCTCTTTCGCTTAATATGGACCTAGATTTCTGACTTTTAATGAGCTGTGATTAAGAGGGAGCTGAATGCTGAAGTTGAACGCTACCTCAGGTGGAAAAGTTACCCCAGACCTGGGACCAGGTGGGAATTGTAAATCTCCATTGTCTACACTTAACGAGTTCGAAGCGATGTTGAAGAGGTATAGCGCAGACTTTCTGAAGGCTTCGTGTACCCTTTTTCTGTAATGAAGCAAGTGTAACCTCACGGGTTCGTTTCTGAAGCAAGTTGGTTAGAGCAAATTGCAAAAAAGCAATGTTTGACATTGCACCCAAAATTCCAGTAAACAAAGTAGGTACTTTCCATAACATTCGTTTCTAGGGTGCGATACGTACAATTTGAGAAAGATGAAATCTATTTTTCGCTACCTCTGGCAGAACAGTTTTTCAATATTAGGATTCTTGATTGGGCAAAAGTCTAATTTCCACGAGCTATGGTTAACGGCATCGGTTGTGAGAATTCGGCATTAACAACAGACTTGCTCGAAAACAATTGTCTAAAAGTATTCTGCGAAACCTTTTTTATACCACTTATTTTCCGCAAAAAGAACGTTTAGTGCGTAATTAGAACATATAATAAACTGTTGGCGCACTGGTTTAAACGCTGGCCTCTGACCGTTCGTCCGAGCGGACTTGCGTTCGAGTCCCGAATGAGATATATGTGGTGGTTGTCTCACGGCACTGGTTCTTTTCCTTTCCTAAAAGCAGTGGCACCGAATTAGGAACGGGCAGTGGATTATAGCCCTTCGAGTTGCTCATGATGGTCGTTAAACCCCCCCAAAAAAAAAAAAAAAAAAAAACTTTCTGGTTCTCGAACAATTGTTTTTTTTTAGCGGTTTATTTATATTTACTTCTCTCGTTTATCAATTAAAACGTTGTTTCGCAAGTTATGGCCTAAAACTTCTGCAACAAGCTGCAAAAACCAAATCGAAATTCTCCTAAAACACTTGTTTTCAATGTTAGTGTTTTTGTCACGTAATCCTATACGGAGACTAACTCGAAATTCCTATAGCGGGTAAGGGAATTTTGAGTCATTTTCGGATGCACAGGAAATTCTTGTAATACATTATAAACACTTCATGGCGATTTCTGCTGTGCAAATAGGTTGTGTTTTTCTGTGTACTTCTAATAACGTCGATTCGCGGCAGAATTGTTCTTACGATTTCCTTATTGAACATGAAAACTGCCCTTGTTAGCCGCAAAACATAGCAGCATGTAACAGAAAACTATAATGAACTGTAAATTTGGCAATAACCTTTTTATTTCCTTGGAAATAAGTTTGATGTACCTTAACGCACTTCCAGTTATGTTAACTTTTCACCATGGCGTTGATCATGCAGTTGTTCAGGACCCCCCCCCCCCCAAGATTATTCAACAGCAACAAAAAATGTGGATTTCTTTAATTGTCCACAAAATCATTTTTACGAATAGACCCCAGAGGACGTGATAAACAAAAAAAATGTAACTTTAAAGGCCCCACACGCACACACTTGAGTGCCACGCTAAGGATTGATGTGATGTTTCTGCTCTGAAGCAAAGTGTGGCGTTAGTAGGGCAGATAAGTGATAAAATCGTTCACATGTGGATACAAGCACTAAAATTGGTGTGGTTAACAGTCATGGTCCAGTAATTTGAAAAATCATATTAGCCACTTGAATTTCCAAGATGGCAGCCATATTGCAACATGGCTGCCATTTCCAGTATTTTCCCCACATAATTAAACCCATTGGACTTATTCGACTACTTTTATTGACTCCTTTGTTTGTCACATAAATGGGGAAGCTAAATGTACAACTACGTATAAAACATCTTAAGCTTCTTTGTTAAATTTTTATCAATACACTAATTTCAGCAATGCACAAACTAATATAATTACACCAAGCATGCTGAAACGAAATATATTTGGATAAGTCTAACGCAAATCTGGTGACATTTAAATTTATGCTGTATGCAGCACCTAGTCCTCGCAGTGGCAGCTGCATAGTGATGTGCACGTAAGACCAAAGTGGTAAAATTTGCATCTTCCACGGCATTCAAACTTGCATCTGCACTTAGTAAGCTGCTGACAACTTTCTGCAATCGGTGAAAGCTCACTCCACATGATCTGCCAGAAATCACCATTTTTGGTCTATCCCCATTCAGTAGACTCTGTATGTCTGACTGACCCCATATCCAGCCAGCCTCGTAAACTGCACGTGCTGCTGCAGTAGAAAAGCTCTAGTGTAGTCCAGAAATGAAACTGTGGGCTTTGTAGTTTAAGACTCACACCGGTCTTCGAAGCTTAGTTTTTCCTTAGTGTTGCCAACTGTTTCATTACAGTTGCCAGAGTAGGATTCCTTCAAAGCCTTGTACAAAGCGCATGCTGTTACTTGGTGCATCTGCCATGTTCTAGTTATGCTGGAGGCTGTTAGAAATGATTCTGCAGTACCAGGAGATGCTATGCCTGCTTCAACAGGAGCACCTTCAGTAGTAAGTAGTACCGAGTGACTTCAATGCAGCCATCTCTATATGTAGGCCTCCAAACATTATGAAAAATTTGTCTTCTCCATAGTTCTGAGGCTAATGCCACTAAATTTGTTTGGCTACTGCATAGATGGGTCCAAATGTAAGCTGAGATTTGATATCAGCCCCATGTTCAACCATGCCAATAAACTGAAGAAGATTGAGAGGAATAGCCTCATCAACACAACCGTCATGAAATGTCGCATCAAATGTAGGCTTATATAGTCAAGCATGTGTGTTCGCAAAATTTTAGCAGCCTTACCCAGGATGATGGCTTCACTGTAGTCCGAGACTTGTGATAAGGCGAAACCAGCGTCTTCTGTAAAATCCAGAAAGACATGTCTTCCCTGCTTGTGATCTGCCAGCTCAGGCATTGCTTCCAGCAACTTCTCCTTCAGTCTAGTGGAATTTACATGAGGTGCCTTGACACCAAGCTGCTCTGGCATCTGCTGGTAAAGATGAACCATGTCTGTAAGACGGAAGACTGCAGGACCCCTAGTGCTGGATTTTGTCTCCTATGTCGATCATTAGTTCAGAAAATGCAAGTGGGTAAGCTTCATGTTCTGCTGTCTGCTCTTTTTACTGTTTTCTGTTGTTTCTGAGGTGTGTTTTCTCTGTGTTGTACAAGTCAGCCAAACATAAAATGTGGTATTTCAGCTCATGTGCAATGGCATATCCACCAATTACTTTTGAGAGAAGTTTTCATCATTAAGACTGTGGGCACATTCTTTCAGTCTTTGATTAAGATGCATTGTCATGGCTTGTATCAGTTCGGATGTTGGAGCTTCTTTTTCACACAGGAAGCACTGAGGTTCTTGTCGTTCATGGCTACGTCTTGAACCCGGACCTCTTTCAGACGATTGATCAGAGGCCATCGCTTAGACCACTGAGCCACCGGGGCGGCGTGGTGATTTCAGTTGTTCGTTCTTGACCTTTTGGCACAAATAGCTTGGTCCAGTCAGTTCGCCATGTTGGAGGTAATGGTGAAGAATTCGCTATGTTCTTGAATCGTACGTCTTTCACTGTCGAAAATGTATTCTTTCACTATCTGGGGCAGATCATAATTGAATTTTCTAACATTATAAACAGGAAAATAATAAGAACATTTATTGTAATGTTCAAACATTAAACATGGAGTACTATCCTCGTAAAGGCGTCAGCCATATTGAAAAAGGTCGCCATCTTGAATTTTTGCTTGGCTAATGGTCTACATGAAAAGTTGATTTTCAATGATAAAGTTTATTACTTCCATACGTATTAGAACGATTTCATTGGATATTCGGTTATCATGTGTCGGCCGTCTTAAAAACAGAAGCTGTATTGAATTTTCGAGTGGCTAACATTTCATATGAAAAATGTGTTTTTCAATGAGTATGTGTGCCAACTTTGGTACTTGTATCCACATCTGAACAATTCATTTGAAAATATGCATTTATCTGCCACCACTACGTGGAGTGAACCAGGAATTAGCTGATCAACGCCTGTCGGAAATCTTTACTTGAACAGAACTGCAGTTTAGAATGCGTGTCGGACCCATATGACGCTTTCGCTGACGTGGTATCAAAGCTATTGAATAGGAAGTATTTCACCTTCGATAATACACTGCTAGACAATTGCTAAGGACGGATCATAAACGGCTATATAGCGCATAAAAAAGTAAGTGTGGTTGGATGCCAAGTGAAATAAAATAATGTCAGAATGCCAGGACATTACAAGAAAGACAATTTATTGTGCTCTGAAATCCAGAAGGCTTTGGAACGTGTTCAAGGGACAAACAGGCCATTTTGTGCAGAATACGTAAACGTGAAAAAAATGCAATTACCGTCCGCAGGCGTTCCGGCGTAAGATGTCAATACGGGATATGGCCACCATGGAGGGCGATGCAAGATTCCACACGTCGTGTCATGCTTTGCACAACATTATCAAGCAGCTGTTTGGGTAATTTATCCCATTCCTCTGTCAGTGCACGGATGAGGGTGTCCTTGTTTATTGGAGGGCATTGGCGACCAGCAAGACTCCTCCCCAAAGCATCCCACACATTTTCAATGGGATTCAGATCTGGAGAACATGCTGGCCATACGAGGCGTTGAATATCCTCGCTCTCAAGACACTCCTGGACAGCGACTGTTCGATGACATGTTGCGTTGTCGTCCATGAAAATGAATCTATCACCGACAGCACCACGGAACATGCGAACATGAGGTAGCAGAACATCATTAATGTATCGTTGGCCAGTCATAGTCCCAGTTGGAAGCACATAGAGGGACGTACGGTCATTGATCATGATGCCAGCCCATACCATGACACTACATGTCGGATATCAGTCCCTTTCCTGTATGTTTGCTGGACAATATGCAGTACCACTATCACGCCAGATCAGTTGTCGTCGACAATCGGACGATAGACTGTATCTACTCTCATCTGAGAAGAGGACAGCAGGCCAGTCGTTATCAGTCCAATTGCGATGTTAATGGCACCATTGCAAATGGGCGGTACGGTGACGTCTGGACAATGGGATGCACACAACAGGCCGGCGGGCGTATAGTCCTTCATGCAAAAGTCTGGCGACAGTTTTTCGGGAGATCCGCTTGCCAGTAGCAGCCATAAACTGATTTGCTACCTCACTAGCTGTGCTGCGCCGGTGTCTTTTTGTTGATAGCACTATGTACCGATCTTCTGCAGGTGTCGTACTGCGAACACGACCTCTCCCGTGACGTTTGCTACACTCTCCATTTGTTTGAAATGATTTCCAAAGCCTTGAAACAACACTGTGGCTGACGTCGAACTCCCTGGCAATATCTGTTATTTTTCGCCCTTCTTCAATCTTGCCAATAATACGGCCACGCGTAAAATCATCTAGGTGATGTCGGGAAGACATACTGAAAATTGCAAGTTCGTCAATTGATTCTTTCCCTTCCAACTTTGCGTTTGAACAACAACGGTCAATACGCGTCAAATCCTTTATATCTCTTATCAGCGCTATGACGTCACGAACAAGTTCGGCAATCCAAAATTTTCATACGCACAACACGTCTTACTGTATCCCGCACTTATGCTAATTTCCCCATTTTCTTGCCTTCCATTTTATGGTTGCTATTGTCATCCGTCCTTAGCAATTGTCCGGCTGTGTATTATCAATCACATAAATAAAATTAAAATGCAGTTCTTACCAAAAATACCATACTATTTTTGCATGAATAAAAAAAATCAATGAGAAACTTAATAACAGCAAGTGTATCAGGTCTAATTTGGCTTTATAGTTGTAATTAATTTCAATAAGATTTTTGGTGTAACTTTTCAATGTTTGGCGTGATTCCCTGACTGTGTGTGTAAAGTGTAATGCCGAATTTTAGATCTCTAGGAGTTAGAAATAAATAATATGGCTTTGATTTATTTCTCATCTTAAAGAATATCTTATTTATGCTTTAACTTTATTACGACCATTTAATAGCAATTAGCTAGAAACTGTAGTAAATATAATTCCAGAAAACATTTCCTACCTTCATGCAATATTCCCTCTAAGCGGCTATGGGTCAATGCGCGCCTAACCCAATCAGCTGGGCAGGCATCAAAACCACTTCGGCAAAGAATTTTATTTTCTCAGTTTCTCTTTCTAATGCAGTAGAAGTTGGAATATGGATTGGAACCCTGATTTTTGTTTACCCCCCCCCCCCCATTTTTATCACAGGTTCTTCTGCAATTGATTTTAAATTAAAGAATTAATAAACGTTTCATTAAAAATTTTATTTTATAAGAAGTGAGGTGCTCAAACTTACTTCTGAAGTAAGAACACTAGAAAATAGGAAAAACATGTTTTACGCATAATGCAGTTTCTTTGCATGTCAAAATACCAAGGAGAATAAGAAACAAAACAGCTAAATGCAAAATAATTATAATAGAACAAGTGCAAAATCGCTCTGATCTGACAGTCCTTTCAAGGAATAAATCGCCTCTCAATTTCCCCCCAAAACCGAAGAGTCGACAGTGGAAATTTAGGACTCCACCATCTTCGAGAGTACTCGGAAAATATTGTTTGCCATTTATGAGGCTGGCACTGATGTGTTGTTTTGAGAAAGGACTCAATATCTGCCTCTTTCTCGGCGTGGAAAAATCACTAATCCGCATTCTCACGTTCACTATCTGCTACTTTGAAAAGTCTTTGAGAATGAAGAAGGCGATGAGACGAACTTAGGAGGCCAACGGCATTTAAGAAAAGTGTTGTTTTGACTTTTGAGAACCCGCATTTTATTTATTTATTATTTTTGCAGGTAACTGATTTTCGATTTATGAAAATTAATTAGGGATTTGGGAATTTTAATTAAAGTGCTTACTGCGTGGAGGAAGTGAAGTCGCTGCGCGGCCGCAGAGTAGAGGAAACATTGCCTTCATGTGTTACTCTTTTAATTCGTTTCTAAAGCATTATAGCCATAGCACGTTCTCTACGACAGATTGTCGATGTTTTATTCCACTGATATGCGAATTTTGTTGCCATAGATGAATTCAGAAGTGTAAGTTTCTCCGGTTTTAGTAAGAAAGGAAATTCAAGCCGCCCCGGTGGCGCAGTGGTCTAAGCGATGCCTCTGATCATTCGTCTGAATGGGGTCCGGGTTCGAATCCCGGTGAGGCATGGATGTTGTGTTTGTCTTACGGCACTGGCTCTCTCCCTTCCCTGGAACCAGTGACCCTAAATTAGGGACGAGCGACTGCTTATAGCCCATTGAGTTGCTCACGGTGGTCGGTTAAACCTCCATTCAAAAAAAAAGGAAATTCAAATGTTCCAAAATTTCATTGTTTTTTCTCTAGTAAGAAAGGAAATTCAGATGTTACAAAACGTCATTGTTTTTTCTCAAGACTTAACTCTCTTAAAATTAATGGATGAATATAAAAGTTTGCTGCTGAATGATCTTCAAGGCAAGTTACTGTGCTGTTTAAATTGGCTTCTGCAAATTTCAATTTTGGTCTTTTCATTTATGCCTAGTAGCAACCCTAATTTATTATTTATTTCTATTATATCAGTTTGGAAATTTGTCTCTATAATCCCAGCCCCCCCCCCTCCCCCTCCAAAGTGACGTGGGAAAAATAATGAATGCAACACACAAAAAAAGATGATGCACAGAAAGACATATTATGGATAAGAAAAGTCAGCGCCGGATTAAGGGAGGTCTGACGGGGCTATCTATTTCCTAGTGGCCCTTTATTACCAAGACTTCAGGAGGCAATAAAACACAGTATCTCTCTCATTCATAAATAAATCAAATAACTGATTTTTTTCCATCACTTCAGACTTTATCCATTATGTAAATAAACCAGAAAATTGGCAGCTAAGCTTCTTGTAATTTGTATGACAAAAGAGATGCACCAGGGAAGTTGTGAGTTGGTCTCCCAATTGCTGCAGGCTGAGTTGTCGCATTTCCGCCTGATGTAGTGAGGTTTTTTTCATTACGGTGGTGGCTTGAAGACTATTTATGCTGCGCTTTTGTGGAATTGAATGACTGTTGCCAACAGGGATTTAACACCCTGTGTTGATATTGCGGGACTTCAAGTGCAAAAAGAATATCCCTATCCCAGAAATCTCGTTTTTGAAGTTTGGGACTCTGGTTGTGAAGCATCGTATGAACAAGGAAATGCGCGGCTTCTCCTGGATGGGAAGTTAAGAGAGAATGGCGTACACCGGAGCTGTGAAAGTGTGCCAAACCGGGGCACGAGGCTCCTGCTTGTTCTTCAACCCTGCTTCAGGGTGGGGTACGTAATGATTGCTATGCAGAACTCGGTGCCCTAGAGGGAGAGCAGCCAGCTTCTGAATCTGAGTACTGTTGTACTGTGTGCACAAGAAGGTGATGTTCGAGTACTTGTGTCTTAACTACCAAGACTGACAGTGTGTACCTGAGATTACGGAGCCAGTTCCTACATCTGTTGAAGACAAATGAGGCGTAAGAAGCATACAATTAAAGAGACTGAATATTCATGACGATACTTCAAGTGGTGCAGTTGAATTGGATGTCACTTCCCCCACACACATTATTATGGTATGGAGCTCGTCTTTTTTTTTTTTTTTTTTTTCGGGAAACCAACGGGACGTATACCCGAAGACTAACTTGAGGTTTGGTGCCCAGTCTTGTGTGAAAACACAGGTTTGTCCACGCCGGGCATTGAACCTGGGACCCCTCACTCCGGAGTTAGTCGTTCTCCCAACTGAGCTACGCGGACATGTGCTCTCATTGCAGTCTGCCTTTATCTCATGTGCGTCCTGCGGCGCAGGCACGTCACATCTACCCCCACCCCTGAAAGAGGTCCGGGGGCATGACTCACGGGTCAACCGGGACCATGTGTCGCTGTAGGCAGTCATCCGATGAAGAATGTGCAAGCCGCCCCGGTGGCGCAGTGGTCTAAGCGATGGCATCTGACCGTTTGTCCGTAAGGGGTCCGGGTTCGAATCCCGGTGAGGCATGGATGTTGTGCTTGTCTTACGGCACTGGCTCTTTCCCTTCCCTGGAACCAGTGACCCTTAAACCTCCAATCAATGGATGTTGTGCTTGTCTTACGGCACTGGCTCTTTCCCTTCCCTGGAACCAGTGATCGTTAAACCTCCAATCAAAAAAAAAAACGTGCATTCGAGGACTCCCAGACAATTTGGTGTGTGGAACGTGACATCACACGCATTTATTTTTCGAAGCACTGAAGAAGGGATTCTCATTTTTCCTGTCTCGCGGTGTGGAAAGAACATCACACCATTGCGAGGAACTTTAACGGCCAAGTCATCCTTGAAGTTCGGGCGCCAATGTGAAGACACTGTTTTGTCCACGCCGGGCATCGAACTCAAGTCGCCTCATTCCGGAGTAAGTAGCTCTCCCAACTGAGCTACGCGTACATGTGCCTCATTGCTATCTGCCTTTATCTCATGTGCGTCCTGCCGCGCAGGAATGTCACACTTGTTAGTTCAAAGTATTGGGTTGGCGAAGATGCAATGTCCGCTTTCAGCTGGTGGACATGTTCTCGACCCCTTCAGACGAATGGTGTTCAGTATTGCCACAAGGTTGGTATGTATCTGGTGTACGTGTTACGTACGTGCTTCATTTCGTGAGGAAATTCAACCGCGAGTTCATATACTACAGTGAAAGTAAACCATGGAGACAGGACAGTTGCACGTAATTTTCTGTGCGAGTTCAAACTCTGATACACCAGCATGGCGGCCCGAAACATTAATACTGTATTTTGGACAGGGTACTGCGAATGAATGCACCATACGCCGGTGGCTCGCAAAATTCCAAGCAGGTGGCTTCCAAAATTCCTTGCAAATGCGCCTCATGGTCGTCCACCAGTAGCTGTAAACAGATAAAGAGCTGAAGAATATCATGAAACTGGCTCACGGCAGTGTCCTGGTGATAGCAGCAAAGATCAGTATGCATCATTCAGCGGTTGCCTGTGGCGGCCCTGGGAAGGTGATAAAGCTGGCTGCATAGGTGTCACGAATTAACAGCAGACAGGTCATTTGTAGGTGTGCATTTACCTTTTTTCCAGGCACAAACGGGATGTATTCTTGCAGCTAATCGTAACCTCCGTTTAAAAGTGACCTCTACAACAATCGTAGGCAACCAGCCCAGTGATTGCATACCACTTAAACACTGTCGAAAGCCTACACCCGTGGAAAGTGCTGGTTTTCGTATGGTGATCTACCCATCGTTCATTTATCCGACTAGGGAAATCACAAATTCGGACCGCTATCGCGCTGAAATGCAGAAGATGCACAAAAAGCTAAGTTCCAAGCAGCCAGTTCTAGTCAATAGGCACTCGGTCCTACTGTTGCATGACCAGGTGCGCCTATGTCTCCCAAAGGACCATCCAACAAATCCACCTGTCGCACTATGATTTTCTGCAACATCCGTGTATTTCCCAGGCTTTGTTTCCATGTATTATCACCTCTTTTTACACTTCCTGGCGGAAACCTTTCCAAGCTACCAGGCTATGTTAGACCGTTGCTCTTTGCATCACGGACTTCCGATTTTTATTGCCGTGAGATCCACAGCCTCCTAACCTTCTGGCAGAAATGTCTATTCCGAGGGGGACTACTTCGACTAGGCGGGTAGACTATTCCAATTTTTTAAGTGTTTGCACGTGGCTCTCTCATTTCGGACATTTCATCTGCACAAACACAGTATAAAATACGTCGGAGATATCGCTGCTGGACAGAAAGATCGACTGTGGACTAGAATGTGATTCAGTTAGTAATGTGTACGCTGCTGTTAGGAACTCGTGTAATTGTTGTTACCGCAGAGGTCAGCTAATCTTCCACTTTAGAGTTGGCGTCCCCACAGCCCAGAGCCGATCTACTGGGTGATCACTGAATTATGCCCATCTACCTAATACTACCTCGTAGGTCTTCCTTTCGCCCTCAGTACAGTAGCTATCCGACGTGGCATCAATTCAATAAGGTGGCGGAAGAAGTTGGGAGAGGTGCGGCCAACCAAGCTGTGTGTAATGCGGCCTTCTATGGATGTGATAGGTGTATCCAGACCCCTGATATGCCGTTCCATAGTGTCACACAAGTGCCCCATGGGATTGGTATCTGGTGAGTTTGGGGGCCAATCTGTATACTGGAAGAGTGAACTGTGTTCCTCACACCATTCCTGCACAACATTGAACCTGTGGCTCGGCGCATTATTATCTTGGAAGACACCATCGCTATTCGGGAAAAAGTGCAACGTTACTGGGTGTATAGTCAGCAAGCAATTCAAGAGAGTGGGCGCCAGTCATACGTTGTCCCATATGCACCAGGTAAACATGCCTTACACCATACAACCACCTCCACCGGCTTGCACTGTGGAGACTATGCAGGATGGATCGAGTGCCTCATGTATGCGCAAAATACGTACACTATCATTCACAGATGGAAGTAAAAACCGCGACCAGACCAGCACACTTTTTCCCAGTCATACGACGCCCAACTTGCATCATCTTTGCACCAAGCGAGTCTTTTGCGCCGATGAACCGTGGTTAGGAGAGGATGTTGTCACGATCGTCTGCTGTGTTAAGCACACACGTGCGAGCGTGCGACGCATGGATGACCGATACTGTTCCGGGTTGACCTCTGTTGTATTGCGTAGTCAACTGTTGAACAGTGCTGTGTCTTTTGGCTTGTACGAGTCGTAACAGTATCTGTCATGACCGTGACATACTCGGCGCTCATCTCTCACATCAACCTTTCGCTGTCCTATGCAGTTTTACCTCCAGGTAGTTGTTTGATCATTTTCACGCCAGTCCTGATACACTTTAACTACGGCGGCTTGCGAACAACCCACCAGTTTAGCCGTTTGAGAAATCGAAGCATCCGCTCTTCGAGCTCCCACAATCTGTCCTTTCTTAAAATTTGCAAAATCTTTCCGTTTGCTCATCACGCTCCCAATTTTACTACCTACTGCTCCTGTCATATCTTATGTGTAACATCGGTCGACTAATCGCGCCTTTCTCAGAAATCACATGATCATCGGGTCGCATCCACTTTTGATAGGGGTGATCATAATCTTAATTCAGTGATCACTCGGTGTATGTATTCTGTTTCAGCGCTATAAGCATAGCCCTTGCCCCAAACGTTTTAATTGCCAAATAATTTGCATCACTTACTGTAAAACGGAGCATGCAAGAAGGGTTTCTAATCTTTCTAAAGTATTTAGAAGTATTGTATAAAACAGAACTCTTACTTCATGTAGCAGGAAAACTGTACGTCTCAGATGTTTGCATGTGCGTGAATCGTCCTGTTAACTAATAGCTCTCCGATGCAAAGATTTTTCGAATTCGACTTATGGATGCTGAGTTATCGCGTCTGTGGACAAACCTAGGAAGTAATGCTATATAATTATTCGTACAACAAAATTTTCTGTTCCAAGAGTCAACGAATATGTCGTGTATGATTGACGCCGTGCTAAACATGGGCGGTAACGGAGTTTATTTTACGTCGAAAAAAAGTTACATTTCTGTCGGACTAATTCATTCTTAAAAGGAAACGTCTGTTCTTTAAAAAAAAATTGGACTAGCACACGCTAAAATTGTTTATATGGCCAAAGGAAATGTCTACATTTTCCGGCAAGGACCGCTTTTTTATATTCTATTACCTCGAAAGGAAAAACATTGGGGGGTACCCCTTAATATTAAATGACATGTTTCTACTCCCTCCCTCAGATTCAATAATTCATCGCTTCATCATCAGCGTTTGAACAGTCGGGTGAGCGGAGTTTGAGGGTGGGTAGCGCTATAAAAATCCTTTGTTTTTTTTGTTTCCAGATTCCCAGATAACGCACGCCTACTCGGGTATTTCCTCCCCGTAGCACTGTTTTCGGGCCTCTTGACATTCCTTTCAAGTAATAATCGAGTTTGCAACTCATTTGCTTCAACCTGAATCCCTGAAACCACTTGAATACCTCTCTTCCTGTTCCAAACCTCAATAAATAAAATGGGAGAAAGGGGAGCGTTATTAAAAGGGGTGAACAGCACCTTATTTAAAATAGGGGCCTGATGAAATTACCCAATGACTAATTTCTTCTCTAGAAAGAGACGTAGTTGGTCGACATTTTATAGTAATTATTTTGGAATTGTGTTTGTTGGAGGTACAGCTTCATAAACGGAAGTATTTATCTTTGTTTAAATCACAGAAATAATTGAGCTTTAAATGGACCAATTTCTCTTCGACACGTACTGGAAATTATTTCCGCTATCAAAAATGAACTTCAAAAAAGCATTGTGCACATTGAATTAATTGTAAAAGCCACTCATAAGGCAAACTTTCCATAGTGTCACTGTTTTAGAAAAGCAGCAATTTTGTTTTCTGACACGTAATCTTTTATTGTAAATAGAAAATTTCCAAACGCATGAAAAATTAAAAGCTTGTATAGATAATGCTATGGGTTAGCGAGTTGAAAGTGCTTTCAACTGCTCTTTCACGAGAAATCTTTACAGCATCTCTGATTTGCTAAACATGTCTTTACTTTCAGAGTATAAGCACGGGGTAATTTTCTAAATTTCAGATCGTTCAGGTTTATACTTAGTTTATCGCAGAAATGAGTCTTAACAAGTTAGTCCAGAAAACCTCAACGAAACCTCTTTCTGGAAGGTATGTTTCACTCTAGCGAAATCGCCGCAGATGTACAATGTAACATTTGAAAAATTGTACACGTACAATATATTGTACAGCACTCCTTAAAGATGCCATGTACGTACTATTCCCATTCCTGGCTTGATGGAGAGGGAAAGAAGCTGCACGTACGATGAAATTTGGAGAGAATGTCTAACCGTAGAGGGAAACAAGGTATGCCCAGTTTTCAAAATATTCCCTCTCTCCCCTTTCACTCACTTCTTGGGAGTGTTGGGAGAATCACACAAGAAGAGGTGAAAATAAACTAGAGCTGGTTTGGTGGCCCTGTGGTCAGACGTGTGGGTTTCAAGCTAATCGTCTGAGTTGAGCCTGGGTTCGAGTCCCGAATGAAGCACTAGCGGCATTTCCGTCATACGACGCTGGTTTTGTTCCATGCCTGTAGTCAGTGGCCCTAAATAAGGGACGGTGGGGCTCCTTACAGCCTTAGCTCATGGCGGTGGATACAGCCCCCTCCCTGAAGGAAAAACTTCGTACTCACGGAAAAAAGCATTGCAAGAAAGTCGGTGGGTAAGCTCTTGATGGAATGCTGAGGAAAACCAAAGGCAAGCGTTCCTGGGACTGCTTCTACTGCCGGACAAAATTATGTGCACGTACAAGAAATAAATCATTGTTTTTTTGTTTTTGTTTAACAATCATTTAATGCCTGCTTTAAGATTAGCTGCTTCTCGGGTAAAATTATCTGCTGTGGGGTGCATAAATTTTATTTTAATGTGTGATGTATATACAGTGAAACCTCTAGTAACGGACACCTGAACAACGTTAACCTACAAGCAACGGCAAGTTTTGGTTGGTACAGAAGAACAACTGCCGTAGGATAAATTTTAACGATAACCTCCGAAAAACGGAACCTCTTCACAGCGGTCAACGGACACCTCAGTTAGTCTTAAAGCAAATCTAAACGAACTCCCGGTACCATAGTATATTACGTAGGTTTTTTTCCTGTGTTTTGGCGGGAGGATAAGATAAAAAGAATATCACTAAACGCATTGTGCCCCGCGCGGGATCGTTTGGATTACAGCGGGTACAAAGATTGTTGAAGTTAAAAGAAAGTACTTCGAATTTAGTTCTACGTGAGGCGATCTCACGTGTATGAATCAATAGCCCACTGAGAGCTGCGGAAATGGTTGCTGGTGACTGGACAGTTTCCCCGTTGGCGTTAGCATCTTTTGGTTTGTTCCACGTGGGTTCTATTTCAGCTTTCCAGAACGCAGCCAGATAACAGCGCAGTTATATTTCACTGTTTAACATTTTTCTATCCTATACTACACTGGCGTGCAAAAATTAAGGACGAGACTGTTTTTCGGATGTAACGTCGTGCAGAAGTGCTCCACATCGACTCAAATCATACCATAAGATCCCCAAGATGTAAGAATATGGGACAAGTGAGCAAAACCGTCCAAACAAGGAATCCAAAGGATACAAAGGCACTTTATTGAAAAGGTAGCTTCGAGCACAACCGGACAGAAACTTCCATGTGACAGGCGGCTGCCAAGAAAAATCCAGTCTTTAGTAGGGGATATGATCACCCCCTGACTGCGTTGCAGGATTTAGAACGTCTGTCCATGCTGAGGACGAGGTTGTCAAGGAGCTGTTGAGGCATCGCGGCCCATTCCTCTTGTAGCGCAAATCGCAGCTGCGGAATCGTTGCTGGCGGCTGGTGACGTACTGCCAAGCGTCTCCTGAGAAGTTCCCACACGTGTTCGATTGGATTTAGGTCCAGGGACTTTGCGGGGCAATCCGTCCGTGGAATATCTTCTCTCCAACAGCTCTATGACAGCCACTACGATGAGGTGTAGTACGATGAGGTGTAGCGTTGTCGTCCATGAAGAGGAACTAAGGACCCACAGCACCTCTAAACAGACGCACGTGAAGCAGGAGAACCTCTGTACAATAGCGGACACCAGTGACTGAACCTCCTTGGAAGATGTGGAGGTCAGTACGGCTACCAAGCATGATACCGCCCCAAACGAGAACTCCGCCTCCAAACCGGTCCTTTTCGATGATGTTGCAGTTGTGATTGCGTGTTCCCTGATCTCTCCAGATGCTGTGTAAACGTCCAGAATCGTTCGTCAGACTAAATCGGCTCTCATGCGTAAAGAAAACTCGACCCCATTGTTGATGTGTCCAGTTCTTGTGTTCCTGGCACCACAGAAACCGCAGTCTCCGATGAGCAGGCGTTAATGGCACGCACCGTACTGGTCGTCGTGCAAATAGACCACCTTTGTGCAGACTCCTGGCCACGGTAAAACGCGATAACGGACGTCCAGTTGTCTGTTGCATGTGCCTTGCGATTTCTCCCGCTGTCTGCCGTCTGTCTCTTCTCGCCTGTAGGGCAATATACCGGTCGTCCGCCGCCGTGGTTCCTCGTGGACGACCACTGCTAAACTCTCTGACAGCTGTTCCTATCGTTTGAAATGCTCTCCAAGCTCGTGAAACGATGCTGTGAGCGATCCCGAACTCCTCGGCCACACTAGTCACACTTCGACCTCCTTCCAACTGCCCAATGACGCGACCTCGGGTAAAGTCATGCAGATGTCGTCTACTGGATTGCCTGTTGGCCATATCACACGGTGGCAGCAACTCGACGTCGTTCAAACCGATGTACACCGTGCAATAGCTTTCACCGAATTGCTGAGCGTAAACCGTCCGTGTGCTTTTATACCCTTTCGACACCCCCGCCTCTTCCCCCACCCCTCCGCCATGCTGCATATATGCACATACCATACCGGACCCTAGTCTATGTCCTGAGTGGTCTTTCGGTCCGTTCTGCCTGCTCGTTCCGCTGTTATGCTAATTTCTCCTCTTCGTCCTTAATTTTGCACACCAGTATATGTATTTTGCTATTTTAAGGGTTGCGTAGGACCTGTCATCAGACACTGCTTTCCTAAAATCTTCTACAACATAATTTATTTAATTACTATACTGAGTTTTTTTCAGTATTTAGCGAAAGTACATTCGTATTCATTGGGCATAAGCTTCATACACTTATTCTGCTTTTATGCAAACGCAACGGACAGTATTAACTTAGGCCTAACCTCTAAATAACGCGTAGCCGCCCCGGTGGCGCAGTGGTCTAAGGCGCTGGCCTCTGATCATTCGTCGGTAACGGGCCCGGGTTCGAATCCCGGTCAGGCATGGATGTTGTTTGTCTTACGGCACTGGCTCTCTCCCTTCCCTGGAACCAGTGACCCTAAATTAGGGACGGGCGACTGCTTATAGCCCATTGAGTTGCGCACGGTGGTCGTTAAACCTCCAATAAAAAAAAAAATAACGCGTAATCCCAAACAACGGTCACTTTTTCTGGTCCGAGCAGTGACAATTATTCGGAGGTTTCACTGTAAGTAATTCTTTCAAGTACGCAGTCGAACCCGTGTATAATAAATCTGAAGTCAGTATTATATGCGAACTTCGTTATAACCAGACATAAAAAAAGGGCAATTTTGGCATATTACATTACGTCAGTTAAAAGTAGTCTTAATCATAAACTTTATCAATTAATCGAAGGTATACTTGAGCCGCCCCGGTGGCGCAGTGGTCTAAGGCGTTGGCCTCTGATCATTCGTCCGTAAGGGGTCCGGGTTCGAATCCTGGTCAGGCATGGATGTTGTTTGTCTTACGGCACTGGCTCTCTCCCTTCCCTGGAACCAGTGACCCTAAATTAGGGACGGGCGACTGCTTATAGCCCTTTGAGTTGCTCACGGTGGTCGTTAAACCTCCAATAAAAAAAAAAAAAAAAAAAAAAAAAAGGTATACTTGTTTATTGAAAACTAGAGTTAGCGAAAGGAGTGAGATCTGCAGTTAGCAGAACATTTAACGTATGTAAAGATTAAAGTAACTGCGAAAAATTTGAAATTTCACCTCGCACATATTACGTCGTCGGATAAATTAGCCAATTCTTGCTTACAGGATGAGTCATAAATATTGATACGGTGGAATGCATGTATTTGAATCAGTGCTAATACAAAATACTATGAGTATCAGTCCTCGAAATAAAGACCATTATGTTCGACGGTCTGCATGCAGCCAATGTCGTGCCAAACTCGTGATTCCGGCATGACGGCATGCCGGAATCACCACTCCAGCTTGGTAATGGAAGTGCGTGGTCCGCTCTGTGGCTGGGTGGGGCAACAGCTCGATACCACTAAACTCCTGAATTTTTTTCTATGGTTGAAGTGCAAGGTCCGGGCTATGGCTGGGTGGGGCAACAGCTCGATACCACTAAGCTCCTGAATTTTTTTTTTTTTTTTTTTTTTTGGTTGAACGTGCCCATGTGGAGGTGCGTCATCCTTCTGTAGAACCCCCGTCCCGCCTGCAGTTGACCAGGGCGCGATATTTTTGTGCCGGAATAGCGTACATTCTTTCTAATTGGGCTGTGTAAAGATCAGCAGTCATACCACGATCACATGGGACAAATCTATGGTGCACGACGCCATTACAGTTCCACCATACACACATCACCTTGTGCTAGAACCTTCCACGTTTGGTGACCGGTTGTGGTATCTGGCTGGGGTCTAGCCATTGGTTTCGCATGTCTGGATTGTGATGAAAGATCAATTTTTCATCAGACCTCATATGTCTGAAATGTTCATCGAGGGTTTCCAAGCCATTGACGACAGATCTCCACTCGTCTGTGAGCTTGGGCAAGTGTCAATTCGTGCGGGCCCACCAGGCAGCTTCTGTTAGTCTTCCCAAGCTTGTAAAGATGGTGAACGACGTTGGATTGTGAAGTACCAAGTTGTCCGGACAAATCTACCTGTGCTGGTTGTAGGTTTAGCCACCACTGCTTCACGCAGGGCTTCAGAATTAACGGTAATTGGTCTCCCTGCGTGAATCTGATCTTCCAATTCCAGGTTACCAGATTTGAATTTGCCGAAGCATCTTCTTGCGGTTATGTGACCCACTGCATGCTCACCTTTTTTCATGACAGATGCTTCGGTTAGCCTCCGCTGCGTTGTGGCCCAGTTGGAACTTGTACAACAGAAGTTCACGAATCGGGGATTTTGTTTCTCCATTTCAGCAACCTTTGAAAAAAACAACAAACCAAATTAATGCACATGAAGGACTGCGTTTCTTACATGGTAGATATGGCTATAACTCAACCCATACAGATATCTTGTTATATAGGTTTGAGGAATCTGGGAGGGCGAAGAAGTCACCGACACTCTGGCATGTATCAATATTTATGCTGTTTTAAATGTTTTCAACTACCTCTTTTATTTATCGCTGTTTTAAACGTTTTTCAACTACATCTGACGCAGTGATGTTTCTAGATGCAAAATAAATCTGAGATTTTTTAAAAAGGGATTCAGTTATTCAAACATGGCTAGAAGAAGGAGGGGGGAGACAACATTCGCCCAGGAGATATGTTTAGCGAGCTCGTAGGGGCGAGCAGAACGGCAGATATTTAGTAAAGAGAAGAAACTAAAGCATTCTTTTCTTTGAGAACTGACGCCTGTAAGAGAAACTGAAGTACGGAATGTTGTCAACAGCAAATAAGTCCTTGTGTTACAGTGAAAAACCTGGGTGAATTTCTTACCTTTCTCCTTTTAGAGAAAGGGTAAAAAACCGAAATCTACCCTCCAACATTAGAGAAATTGGCCAGTACGGTGATGGGCTCGTGGTTTGCGCTGACATTATGTTGGATGGACGCACGCCGCTGCACGTATTTCCAGGAGGCACCCTGGCTGTTGCACTCTACAAGAATGACATCCCAGAGCCCTATGTACGGCTTTTCAGGAGAGCCTTTTGCCCCCAGTTACTTTATATGGACTATAACGCCTGTCTCTATAGGCTCGACTAGTCGACGAATATCTGGAGAGTGAAGATATTCACAGGACGGAGTGGCTAGCTAGATCTCCGGGCCTGAACCTGATAGAGCGTGTTTGAGAGCCCTTGGAAGAAACGTTGAAAGCCGTAGTCTAGGACTCTACAGGAACTCCAACACGCCTTGCAGGAGGAATTGCAGTTATTGCCCCAAACTCTCATTCACAGCCTTGTAAACAGCACGAGGACTCGCTGTGCGAGTTGTATTCATGTAAACTCTCCCCTCAAAAATCCGCACCACTTGCTGCATCACTTTTGGATTATCATACGCATGCTTCGTCCTCATGCGGTGATGACATTCTTTTTTTTGTTGTGTATTGCTGCGTTATCGATATATATCCGTACCAATTAAACTCTGTCGTGTGGATTTTGCGTTATTTATGATTTTGTGTTTGTTACGTTAATTTTGGACACCACTGTAGTTCATGTATTAGTTTCAAAAAAGAAAAGAATGGTCTATAGCCATGAAGGAACATGTAGTTCGAGGTACTATGGAAGCTACTATGGATACGTCACGTAATGTTGAGTTTGAAAGGGGTTCATCTTCCATGGAACCTGATGCACTCGTTGAAGTAAGTTATGTATTACATAGTGGAAGGCTGTGATGCGACAGTTTTTCATTGTCTAGCGGGATAGGTTGCCCCCCTTTTTTGAGGGACACTTGAACAGCTTGCCTGCCCATACCTCATAGATGTGTAGGAAGAGCATCGAACAGCTACGCGTGTACACAAGGTTATCTCTAGACTTATAATGAAGTAAGTATTGTGAAAGTATTTCTACCGTAATGAACTGTTATAGGTCCACGGTGTCTACTGATTTTCCAGCTGACTACTCGTAGGTTCCTGCACAAGCGCCATCATGTATCACACAAGGCGCATTTCTTGCACAACGAAGATCATGAAAGCTTTTAGATGAGCATTCTGGTGCTAATGAGCGGAGACGTAGCTCTCTTTTGACATGTAGTGTTTCTTGTTAAGAAATTTCAATTCACATGGGATGTTTAACCATCCAAATATTCGAACATCTCTCGATGAATGATAGTACGAATATGAACTGGCAAAGAATGACTATGCAAAAATTCGTTTTGCGTGCTGCAAATTACATGATTGAAAATCAAATAGGAAGTCGTATTGCGTTCAGTGAAAGTAACTAAGTGCTGTAAAACATGGTGCAATAGTGCAAGACAAGTTGCCATTTCATTAAAAATGGAAAAATTCCACATTATTAAGCATTGAAGTTTATGAGAAAGCGAAAATTTTGAAGTTTTTACGTTTACACACTGTACTCTTAAAATTCAACTTATACTGATGAAATTTACCCGGAATTTCCCAATTAATTATAAAAAGCAACTTCGGTGCACAAGGTCGGCGAATACTTGATTGACAGTTATAAAAAGGTTTTTCTTGGAAGGTACAGAGCTTTTTCCGTGAACATCTATCGGCATTTCAGATTTCTACGGTATAGATTGGCTTTTATAAGCCTGTTCACCTATCAGTAGATCCTTCTAGTTTAACCAGGACGAGCGTAAAAGCCTAAAATTACTAATGAGAATTTAATTTTACTAATGAAATGCGTGTTCAGTGGTTCCTTGGCTTATCTTACTGTGTGAATCAACAAAGGAAGCATTTTCCGTATGTTTCAAAGAGAAATTAAATTTCAAAATGGGTATTTATTTTGTCAGCTAGAGGCTGCTCCGCTGTCACAGCGCGTAGAGTTGTTTTCACAGTAGCATTGGCAGAGGTAGTGCTAATTTTTTATCTTTAACTCACTTAAAATGCTTGTTTTTCCATTCGTTAGTCTTTCCTTGCTGTAACGATCAACAGAGTATGCATTTTCCCGCCTTTTTAAGAGAAATCGAAGGGTCTATCTACCGTGTAAGCTACTTTACGGACACGAAATTTTCTTTCAGTGCAAATTTAGAATTTTTATATATCTTTAAACAAAATAAACTTGCTTGGTGTAGTGATATAGTATAAGAAGATTGAAAGTAATGTCTCACATTAAGAAAATTGATGGAGAAATGTCAAGTCGCTATTGTGATCTACTAGCATTGACTGTTTTTTAATTGATATATGTAAGCTGGTCCGCTCTATTTTTAGAAAACATTTTCTTTAAAAATATTTCGGCTCATACGCGCTTATGCAAGATAATTTTTACGGACCATGAAAATTCGGGAACTGAATGCAATGGATCGGCTCGACTGAATGAATCCGCTGTGTAAGTCTGTTCTAACCATTCTGAAAGCTATCAGGCTGATAGGTAAACTCGTAGTTGTGAAGATTCATTCACAATACTTCTTGCTACGAGTGCCATGGAGAAAGATCTTACATCTGCTATAATTTCACTCGTTCTAACTCTCACCTAATCTTTTCTTGATTCGTCGCAAAACACTCATGACTGCTTTCAGTATTTCACAAGCGAAAAAGAGAGTAAGGTGGTTTAAGGCTGAAGGCAAACAAGTAAGACTTGTCTCCATAATTTAATAACTTCTAGCTGTGACTGGCCTCACTAGTAGCACGTGGCGAGGGTCATTAGACTCTACAATAGAATAATTGCGCAGAAGAATACTCTGCTTATGAATTAATTGGGGTCAGCAAGAAAAATAAACACCATAAAACAATAAACGTACTAATCAAGCTATGAATTTATAGCTAACAAGAAAAGCGAACACGTGGCCTCGCCAGCCATTTGATTCTCTAGGGAAAGCTATGAATTGCGCTTTTCTGACGTGTAGACATTATTTTGGTAAAATGTGAGTCTGGGGAATCTGTGTGACTGGTTTATGGTACTTATCTGAACTGAAGAGATTTTAAATAACATCCTTTTTAGAAAAGTCCAAATCTTTCGACGATGGCTTCTTGTAAAAAAAGAAATTGAAGTATCCTATTTCAAGGGAATCCAACTGCAAGCCAAGAAATTTTTGTTTTTCAAAAGCCGTTAAAATAAGAGTAATATTCAAATATTTATCTTTTTAAGAAAATTACCAAGAAGAATGGATTTTTTAATATCCGTTTTAAAACCGACCTTCAATACATTAGCTTAACGGGCCATTTAGGCCCAGCGCTACTACCACCAAGCTGTTCCATCGCTTTCGATCATATGACACCTAAGGTTTTGCATTCATTCTTCTCATATCCCCAAGCACGTCCATTTACCTAGTCCAGGATTTCCCCCTTTATTTTTTTTTACGACCAGCTCCTTTACAATTTGTTCATCCGCTCTTCACCCATGTCCGAACCATTCCACTCTTACTTCTGGCAATATGAAAGATTCCCTGCTTTTTATAAAGCTGCTGAAGCCCTTCATGTGTTCTCTCATATCTTTGTTTCCACATTGCATAGAGCACCCTGTATCATTCTCAGTAACCTTCTTTCAAAAGTCATAAGAAGTCTGTCATCAGCTTCAGTAATTGACCAGGTTTCCCAGGGGCGTACACCGAAGAGCCAAAACATTGACCTGTGCATCTTCATGCACATCGGAGCAACTGCTGCTAAACGACGGTGAATGTTGAAGGTCACGAAAACTATAACACCTGATACTAAACTCTGTTAAGGTTTATGACCATTTGTCCGCGATGAAATTATGGTGATGAGGCATGGATGTTTTGTTTGTCTTAATGCACTGGCTCTATCCCTTCCCTGGAACCAGTGGCTTTAAATTAAGGTCTGGCGACTGCTTATAGCCCATTGAGTCGTTCACGGTGGTCGGTTAAACACCCAATAAAAAAAAAACACTTAAACAGTGCTATGTTGTTCTTAAAATGGAAAAGGCAGCAGAGTTCAGCGAGTTCGACAAAATTGTAAGGGCCAGACGACTGGGTTAGAGCATTTCCGAGACTGTAAGACTTGTGGGGTGATTACCGTCAGCCGTGGTTAGTACGTTCAAAAAGAGTGGTCCTGGGAGGAAAATATCACGAGCCGCCGGCAGGATGTGGGCCGACCACAGCTCATCGATGCGAGAAGTAGGCGAAAGTTATCCCGTACGGGTGCGGTACAAGCCAACAGAATGGATATCGTGGCGCAACTCCTGTCCCGGACGATTGGTCCAATGCCGATTCGTCCAAAGGTACGATTGGTCCAATGCCGATTCGTCCAATGGTACGATTGGTCCAACGCCGATTCGTCCAATGGTATCATCTTACCAACGGTAAACTTTTTTATTTTCCAGAAAGGAATTATAATTTAAATTATTCTGCTCTTTATATCCTTTAGAAAGATAATTTCCGTATATTTGGTAATTGTAAACATTTTACATAAACCTGGTAAAAGGCACTCAATGGAGCATTTCTCTCAGCTGTGTTTGCAAAGCACCTAGGCCGCGGTCATTTTTTGAAGATTTTAATTTACAACCTAGATATTTAGTATTTGTAAATATGTTATAAAACCTAATAAAAGGCGCTCATCCTACCATTTCTCAGGTCTTTACGAAGCACCTAGGCACCGAGCCTTTTTAGAAGATTTTAATTTGCAACCTAGATATTTGGTATTTGTAAACATTTCATAAAACGTAATAAAAGGCACTTATCGTATCATTTCTCAGGTCTTTACAAGGCACCTAGGCCGCGGGCCTTTTTAAAAGATTTTAAGTCACAACCTAGGTATTTGTAAACATTTTATAAAACCTTATAAAAGGCACTCAACGAATCATTTCTCAGCTATTTACCAGGCACCTAGGTCGCGGGCCTTTTTAGAAGATTTTAAGTTACAACCTAGATATTTGGTATTTGCAAACATTTTATAACACTTTATAAAAGGCATTCATCGTAACATTTCTGAGGTTTTTGCATGGTACCTAGGCCGCAGGCCTATGAATTAATATTTCGTGCTTAAGTGAAAGCGCAATATTATTAACTTCATTTAATATGTAAACGTTATGAATATGACATCGGTAGAATATAAACCGTTAAAAAGGCCTATGAATTAATATTTCGTGTTTAAGTAAAAGCGCAATATTATTAACTTGATTTAATATGCAAACGTTATGAATATGACATCGCTGGAATAAAAACTGTTGAAAAGGACTCTGTCCAAACCCCGAACAGTTTTTTTTTTCCTATTTGAGGTTTAACGACCACCGTGAGCAACACAATGGGCTATAAGCAGTCACCCGTCCCTAATTTAGGGCCACTGGATCCAGGGAAGGGAGAGAGAGCCAGTGCCGTAAGACAAACACAACATCCATGCCTCACCGGGATTCGAACCCGGACCCCTTTTAGACGAATGATCAATGGCCATCGCTTAGACCACTGCGCCACCGGGGCGGCGAACAGTTGTTTCCAGTGGGCAGTTGGCGGAAAACCCCACTGCATTCTACAAACAGAAACGGAACACTAGTATTTTATATTATTTCATGCAAAAGAGAAACATTGAAGTTGATTGAACGGCTCGTACATCAGTAACTCCATACGGCAGCAAGGACAGTATAACAAAAAAAACGCTATTCCAAGAAAAAGAAAAAAAAAAAAAAAAAAAAAGAAAGAAATCTGTAACCACAATATTACGCATGGAATGAAACAGTATTTTACATTCTTTGGACTTCCGGTACTTTCGTATAATATCGGAGATAGAATCAGAACAGATGCGACTTTTATAGCACGAGTAGCACTTCCGACAGATCGACAGATAGGACGGAATTGGACGAATCGGCATTGGACCAATCGTCCCATTGGACGAATCGGCATTGGACCAATCGTACCTTTGGACCAAATGTCCATTGGACCAATCGTCCCATTGGACGAATCGGCATTGGACCAATCGTACCTTTGGACCAAATGTCCATTGGACCAATCGTCCCATTGGACGAATCGGCATTGGACCAATCGTACCTTTGGACCAAATGTCCATTGGACCAATCGTACCATTGGACGAATCGTCCCTTTGGACCAATCGGCATTGGACGAATCTGCATTGGACCAATCGTCGTTGGACGAATCGTACCAGACCCGCGTAACTCTCGGGTAATTTGAATGCTGGTGACGGGAGTAATGTGTTACAAACACACAGTACATCGAACCCTGCTGAAAATGGGCTACCTAGTTGCTCTAAGTGTCCATGCTAACATCGGTTCACCGCCGAAAGCGCCTACAGTGGGCACGCGAGCATCAAAACTGGATCTTGGATAATTGGAAGAAGGTAGTCTATGAATGTCGTTTCCTGTTGCACTATAGGAAATCGTGTGTGTCGTTTACCTGAGGAAATATCACCAGGATGCACCATGGGCGGAAAGAAGCTGGTGGAGGAAGTGCAATGATTAGGGCAATGTTATGCTGGGAAACGCTGGGTCCAGTCATTAATGTGCACGAAACTATGACATGTAACATCTACCTAACGAACATCATTGCAGACCAGGTACATCCTTTCATGACAAATGCATTCCTCTGTAGTAGTGCCTTCTTTTAGCAGGCTAATGCACCATGTCACACTACCCGGATTATTCAAGGATGCCTCGCGGCACATGAACACTTCCAGGTATTTCTCTGTCCTCAGAATTCCCCAGATATCAATCCAGTAGAGCATCTGTGGTTTTGTGTTGGGACAGCAAATACGATCAGCCACGTAAGTTACAAGAGTTAAAGGATTTGCTGGTATAACATATTGGTACCAGATACACCAAGACACCTTAAATCTTGTAGCGTGTATGCCACGCCGCGTAAGAGCTGTTTTGAAGGTACGTCGAGGACCACCAACATCATATTGGACAGGTGGTCATAATGTTTTGGCTCTTCGTTATGTGTATATACGTACTGTATATTGTTACAGGAAACACAATTTATGTGCAATGCTTTTACAGGAACTGAAGACTTAGCGATTGATGGAGCAAATCAAGAATTAACCGAAGTCTACCTTTACCTTGGGTAACAGATATCAAGCGAAAGCTACATCGAAGGAGAAATTAATAGCCGTATAAAACTTGGTTGAAGAGCATATGGAAGAAACAGTACAGTTTTCAAGAGCAGTTTACCATTACGTCTTAAGTGTTTAATCAATGCATCTGTCCAGTTCTTATTTTTGGATCACCAGCATGGACCTTAACTAAAAAAGACATTCTGAGGCTGCATACAACTGAAAGAGACGTGAAGAGGTGCATGCCTGGTATAACGACAAAAGATGCGAATCTCTCATAGATCAGGAAAATTACAAGAGTTGATGACGCCACAATTAAGATAAAAAAACAACCACCACCCAGAAATGGTAATCTGTGCTGGACATAGTGCCAGAACTGACCACCGTTGGATAAATGAGGTACTCGGCTGGACTTTAAGGGAGAGAAATTACCCGGAAAAGACCATGTGGGAGGTGGGTGGATGAAATTCGAAAGCTTGCCGTTTTGACATGGAGTAGACTGGCTCAAGACAGTAAGTTGAGAGAGAGATTTGGGGAGACATTCATCCAGAAGTGGATTCAAAGCTTCAGAGTATGAACCAGGAACTTGCTGACAAAAGTATAGGAGTGAGGTTAGAAATGAACTTTCAAAAAACAACATAGATGTAAAATGTTTTTATAAGAAATGAAGATTTATCGACCGAAGGGGAAAATCTTCGTGGTTACCGATACCTACATTTACCTTGGGTATATCAAGTGAGGGTCACATTGATGAAGAAATTCATCGGCGTATAAAACTTGGTTGGACAGCATTTGGAAGAAACAGTACAATTTTCAAAAGCAATATTATATTATGTCTTATAAGAAAAGTGTTTAATCAATGCATCCTTACCAGTTCTTTCGTATGGATCAGAGACGTGGACCTAACCTAAAAAAGACACAAAGGCTGCAGACAACGGAAAGAAGCATTCAGAGATGCTTCCTTGGTGTAGCCAGGAAAGATAAGGAGAGGAACTCGTGCATAAGGAAAATAACAAGAGTGAAAGACATCATGATCAGACTAAAATCCCTTAAATGGGAATGGGCTGAACATGTTGCCAGAAGAACTGATCACCGATAGAAAACCGAAATGTTAGATTCGATGTGTGTGGGTGTATGAAATTCGAAAGCATACCGGAGTAACATGGAGGAGACTGGCTCAAGACAGTCTGTTGTGGAAGAAACTTGGGGAGACCTTCACCCAACAGTAGACTGATAAAGGTTGGCTATGATGATGACATATTGAAAGGCATGTTGGCATGAGTCAACACTGATGTGCCCGCAGGCTAATAACTCTTTTGAATAAGTAAGATAAAGTTGTATTAGTATGTGTATTAATTTTTAACGTAAGACTTGCAGAAAAATAGCGATCATTTCGAAAATTGGAACTAGGGCGTAAAACAAAATTAAATATTACGAAAATATTAAATTATTAAAACATGTGCAGAAATAATTTTTGAATTGTGCGGTAGTTGGAATAAGGTTTTTTTTTTTGGATTTGAGATTTAACGATCGCCGTGAGCAACTCAATGGGCTATAAGTAGTCGTCCGTAATTTTGCGCCACTGCTTCCAGGGAAGGGAGGGAGCCAGTGCCGTAAGACAAACTCAACATCCATGCCTCACGGGATTCGAACCCGGACCCCTTTCGGACGAATGATCAGAGGCCATCGCTTAGACCACTGTGCCACCGGGCGGCTGAGGTATTTTAAAAGGCCATATTTTTTTTTGGTTTGGTGAATGAAGGACAAGGTTATCTTTTGGGGAGGGGGGATGGACCTGGCGGCCCCTTCCCGTGTGTGCATCACTGCACCTGGATGCAGTATTTACGTATAAGTCACTGACCGCAGTCTCAATTCCAAGTACATCTTGCTCTCAGAATGCATGTTTTAACTGACTAAAGCACAGAAAAGCCATGCTAGCTAACTCTTAAGTGGCCGCCCCGGTGGCACAGTGGTCTAAGCGATGGCCTCTGATCATTATTCCAAAAGGGGTCCGAGTTCGAATCCAGGTGAGGTATGGATGTTGTGTTTGCCTTACGGCACTGGCTATCTCCTTTCCCTGGAACCAGTGATCCTAAATTAGGTACGAGCGACTGCTTATAGCCCATTGAGTCGCTCACGGTGGTCGTTAAACCTCCAATAAAAAAAACCCTTCAGTGCGTGGACGCTGATTTTGAAATTTAATTCATTTTTTGGTGAATCCTCTCATAAAGAAGCTGAACAAACTGCATTTTCTTACGAGACATCACAACAAAGTAAACGTCGCATACGCACGATTTTTCGCGCGTGTGCGATTTTGTGTGCGTAACAATTTGCGTAAAAGTGAAGTTCATCATAGGCATGAATAAAATTCCACAGGTTTTATGTATCCTGGTTTTCATCTAAAACGTTTGGAAGTGAAACTTAATAAAAACTGAAGCAATTTCCCTTTTGTTTGAGCAATCAGGCTGCATTTTTTTTTATCTGCAGTCTTCAGCAAAGACATGCTTTTCTTTTTCTTTTTTTCTGGGGATTTACTTAAATAACGCTTATCCTCTTTTATTCAGATGCTTATGCTCTTCGCTTTTACCTTCTTTTGTTATTCTTTGTTCAGGGAATCTGGAAGCTCTTTTAATAAAAGGCTCTTAAACGTTTTTGCTAACTCACGAACAATGACTTGTGTTTTCTCCCTCATTATCTTGGGAGCCAGGTTAACTTCTAACGGTAACAAAGCTTGATATGTGCGGTTTCTTTTAATTAAACATCCTCTCAGGGTATTTTCTTCATTCAGCTATCAGATCCTGTATTATTCATAAAGCTGCGAGCAGCAGACCCTGCCCCCATTTGGAACTTAAAATCAATCATTATTTAACGAGCAGTTTGTGATGACTACTGCAATTTGCCACTGCACAAAAATATTTTAAAAAAATGGCAAAAACGATTACACTGTTGTAGCTGAAAATGGAATTTCATTTATTCTTTACCAGCTTCTCATTTATTAAATACGGAACTTTTTTCTTGCTCAATTTCTAAATCATAAGCTAAGTTTGAAATAAAACAGTGCGTCAGATTTTCGTAGAATAAACACTGCTGTGCAATTACAAAACTTCCAGATTTTGAATCTTCTCGTTTAGCTTCGAAATATAATGCTTAAATTTTTAAGTGTTAAATTTGCAGTTTTACTTCTGTTTTGAAATGCAAGACATAATTCGTATTCTAACAGGACTTAAGTATTGTACAAGATTTCAAAGATTTGTGCGCCGTTAGAATTTTTCCTCTGATCTCAAAGGAAAATGTTTAGTTGAATTTTGAGTTGGCCAGGTGGAGCCTTGTTGGACTAGAGTGCCAGGGATACTAGGGAAAACGAATAAATGACACCAAAACACAACAGAATAGGTACAATATGAAATCACTATACAGAAACAAAATTAATTGTGGTGGTGGTGGGGGGTGTGAATTGACAAAGAACATAACCTACTCCACCCACATTACGTTTGTTTTATTTACCGTTTATTGAACTGTGACTCACTGTCACGTTGCCAACTTTGAAGAAGAAACCGAGATAACCCTGGTACTCTTTGTTGATAATTTATGCTATGCATCATTCGCATGCTAAGATCTTTGTGGATGTGAAACAAAACAGTGGTTCGAGAGTAGACATTTATTTACGTATAACACAGTGCATTTGCTCGCATCACTCACGACCACACAGAGACACAGTCCGGTACATACTAAGTAAGTGGAATTAAATCATAAACAATAAGATTTAGTAATTCCTGGCATTTAGTTTAGATGTGTTATTGTCATGAAACCAACAAAAGAAAATATGTGAATCATAAAAGTAAATATTTAATAAACTATGGCGGCGGCAATAGTATTTCGAATATTTAGTTTTTCAAAAACAAGATTTATATTTATTATATACTATTAAGATTTAGACGAACATAAGAAACTACCCTGACACCGAAGAAATGTGATGTAGGTACGAAAGTCCATCTGCACATGTGCAAGCTAAAATCTGACATCAAGGTAGAAAGAAAAGCCGAATCGCAAGTGTGTTAGCGAGGGGGTTAAGTATTGTTCAAGATTTCAAAGATTTTATACAAGATTTCAAAGGTAACTTTTAGTATTGTACAAGATTTCAAAGGTACCTTTTGGTCTAGAGAATGTCACCCCACCGTGTTAGGCATCATTTTAAAGATCTCGTCAATAGCAGGTACCCCCCTCCCTTGAGAGAAGGAGTCGCAAGGAAGCCAAATTTCGCTACGACGCACCGTTTTCATAGCATCAAAAATGCATTTTTCTCATAGCTTTTATCAGTTTTAGCATGAGGTCCTCGTAATTTACGCATATTTCAAAGAGATTGTTACGTTTATGTAAAACGTGATGAAATAATGTTCGGTGATAGTTTAGTAAAGTATATTGTTGAGTAACAACGAAATTGATTATTGTTGCGTCATTTCATGGGACATCATTCAAAAATCAGATTTCAACAATGGTTTTGACACTTCAGTCCTATTTCCTCTACCTCGAGCTTTTTTTGCCTGGAATTTTACTGAGGCTGGGCAAGTTGCTTAGCATCAAAACTTATCTGAAGGAATGTAGCGTTGTGTTAGTTAACGAGGAGAAACTAAATGTGCATAACTCAAACACCCAAAAGGAAGTATAACGAAGTAAATTTCTCCGTCATTTCTGTGCACGTCAGGATTCGAACCCGGATCCCCTCATTCCGGAATAAGTCACTCTACCAATTGAGCTACGCGGACGTTTGTTCTGACTACTATCTGCCTTTATGTCGTGTGCGTCCTGCTGGCATTTACGTCACAGAAGGTTAAATTTGAGGTGTACGTCAGAGTACGCACTGTATTCGGGCGTTTGTTGTACAAATACTGGCCTTGCGCCAATAATTTATAATAAACACAATTAAAGGAAACTGAAATCTTTACTTTGGGACAGTTCTTTCTCTGAATATTAACAACATTTTGCCAAAATAAATAATTCTCAGTGCTCCTACAGCACTGTTTTGCGAGATACACACACAACTCTCATTACTACTGACCTGTCTGTAACGGGTTTCGGTTGTAGCCAACGAAATATGCGTGATAGCTAGATTGAGTGAGTTGTTGCACTGAGTGGCCGCTAGGTGGCTAGTGTCTTGAGTATTTCTCCAGTATTTGTTTAATCTTTGTTGTGTGGGTACCCTGCCTACAGTTTTTTTTTTTTAATTTTTTTTTTGCTGGAGGAGTGGAGGCCTTGTGTTTTACATAAGTGATTACCCATGGCTTTCCGAAAGAGTGCTGGTGTAAAAAGAAAGGAGTGTCAGTCTAACTGTAAGATAGAAACAGAGTCGCTTCCAGGGTGTGTGTGGGCAAAAAATTTTGCGGGGTCGTTGTCTATACAAACAACCAAATTAAAAAACAAAACAAAAAAACGTGTTACAAAATTCATAGGCTCATGTGAGGTAAACTGATCGATCGAAGATTTTTTTCTATAGTGTTGGTTAGAGAATTATCTGATGGATAGACCAAGGTTGCATTTATTGCATCAAAGATGTGAATTTGATACCAATAATTTATTTTTTCATTCTCACCTGTGATAACATCTTCGTTTGCTAAAGAATATGAAGTTAGAGGAATTTCATCAGAGTTATTTAAATGCAGAATACGATGAGAATAAGCTTTTAATTACTATCTTTATGATCAGAAATTGTTTTAATCAATTTGCTTCATGCTGAAGGAGCCTGCCCTCTTTCATTGTTTCCAGTGTTTAAAGATTTAAGCAATCCTCCTCTTTGCAGATCTTTTGCGCTTCCTTTTTCTTCTTTCAGTTTTTTTTTTCAGCTTCCTTTTCAGAGCACCATTGTCGTAATTTCTATCTGGAACTCACCTTGTACTCATTTTCAATTGTGTAAAGGATCAAAATAAAATTTCAATTATTCAAAGTACCTATATTTTAATACTCGTGTTGGCAGTACAATAAATCGGAGAATGGAATGTTGATACTGTCCTTACATTTCATATGGCCTTGTTTTTTTCAAAACCTCGGATGCAATAACTTTCTCGACATTATAATCACTTTGTTTTAAATATACAAAATACATCAAAATTATAATTTAAGAAAAGAAAATCAACTGGAACTTAAGTTTCAATTGTTGATACGAACTTATAACAATATTTTGATATTTAAAATTGCCCTACACTCTTTTTTTTTTTGTTAACGACAGTTTGAACACACAGAAACTAGAAAAGTACACGGGAATCCGGTACTATCCCGTCTAACACCGAACAAGTGACTGACTTAATTTAGTGTTAGCGAGGGGTTAAGTATTGTTCAAGATTTCAAAGATTTTATACAAGATTTCAAAGGTAACTTTTAGTATTGTACAAGATTTCAAAGGTACCTTTTGGTCTAGAGAATATCACCCCACCGTGTTAGGCATCATTTTAAAGATCTCGTCAATAGCAGGTACCCCCCCTTGAGGGAAGGAGTCGAAAGGAAGCTAAATTTCGCTACGACGCACCGTTTTCATAGCATCAAAAATACTTTTCTCATAGCTTTTATCAGTTTTAGCCTGAGGTCCTCGTAATTTACGCATATTTCAAAGAGATTGCTGCGTTTATGTAAAACGTGATGAAATAATGTTCGGTGATAGTTTAGTAAAGTATATTGTTGAGTAACAATGAAATTGATTATTGTTGCGTCATTTTGGGAAACTGCGGTTACCTTTTTTTATGGCTACTGGGAAATTGGCGGACAAGATTCGGCAAGCCATCAGTAACGTCACGTGATTGCCAGCTGCCACTATCGGGGAACTAACGGACCGCATTAGGCTAGCCATTATTTATGGCACGTGCTTGCAGGGACGCTGAAGAGCAGCTTGTGGCAGCCACTGCCTGTGATGGATAACTGATGGTCCTGCTCTGGCATATGACAACTGATGGGATGCCAACTGTTGGCCAGTTGCTGGCCTAAACTTCTGGCCCATATGGTGGCCGCTGGGATATTTTATTGGCGGTTGGGCAGCGGCAACATAGTGCTGGGCCACTGCTGGCAACGCTGTTTTTGCTGGGCTATTGATGGCGGAAAGCATATGATAGTTAAAAATCTTGCTTTCTACAAGTGGTTTTTTTTTATTATTATTATTGCGGTTTCACGATAGCCGTGAGCAACTCAATGCGCTATAAGTAGACGCACGTCCCAAATTGGGAGCCACTGGCTCCAGGGAAGGGGAGAGCCAGGGCCGTATGACACACCGATCATGGAGATATCCGAGAATCCAGCCGGTCCCACTCGGACGAATGATTAGAAGCCAACGCTTAGACCACTGCAGCAAGTTGTTTATGCAAAAGAAGTTTCTGCGGGATCGAAGTAACTATCATAAAGTGTGTCAAAACTCCGCAGGCAAATTAGTAGGAGTGAAGATCTGTCATCTACAAAATGCAAAGTAAATTTCATTTTAACTTTTTTTTTTCATTAAGTACGATTAGTATTTTGTGTTATTTTTCTATTCATTGGGTGCTGTGTTTAGTGTATGTTAATTGAGGGTTTTTCCAATAGTGTACACGGCTGGTTATAACAGACAAGCGGCAATAATTGCCCCCCCCATTGGCCCGTTATAATGAAGGTTTACTCTCTTGAGAAGAGTGCACGCAAAGCTTGAACGATTGACAACTTGATATTGAACTAGTGCTTGCTACAAAACAGGGGTGTAGGGCCGGCTGAACTCAGGGGGCAACATGTGCGGTCGATCCGGGCCCAGCAGTTTAGGAAATGAAAACCTATGTATGTATGTATGTCTCAAAAACTGTTTAACCGATCAGGACTAAATTCGGTATTTCCAAGCTTTGTTTGAAAAATTTTTGTACTTTAAATTGGACGAAAATATTTTGAAAATACTCTATAATGCGATACCGTTGTTTGTTTCCTCTAGGCTAAGGTGGTTTAAAAAAATCGGACGAAATGTGTTTGATAACTGCAAGGGAAAATCATTCGAGGAAGACATCCCCCCCATCCGAAGACAACATACTGATTAACTAATACGATGAATAGTTAATCGCCTATTAATTTAAAATTGTATTAACGGGAAACTACGGAATTTAATTTACGAGTATTCTACGGAGAAACATGGTTTTGAACTGATACAAGTGTCTGCAAAGACCATACATGTCTAATACTAGTATGTTTTGCTTTACGTTGCTCTTGTCTAATCTTTTCAGACTTGCAAAACGCAAATGTATAATCATCTGCCATAAATACACTGGCGGAAAGTGAAAAAAGAACACCAAGAAGGAGACGTCTGATACCAACGAAATTTATACAGCATAATAACGGAATACAGAGGATAACATGATCAAAACATTATGGCAAAATACAGCTCTATTTGCTGGTAAACTGAAAAAGAACATTTCCATGTAACATGGTTAGTACGAGGTTGAACCGCCATGAACTGCGTCACACTGTGCAATTCTGGCATGGAGTCTGTCGTACAGATGTTGGATGTAAGTTTGGGGTATTGAGTTCCAAGCATCCTCAACCTGGGCGTGTAAATCGGGGATGGTCGTGGTGGCTGGCCGTGGAGACCGGATAAGTCGTTGTCCCATAAAATCCCACACGGCCTCAATGGGGGACAAATCCGGTGAACGTGCAGGCCATGGAAGTTGTCTCACACCCTGAAGTGCATGTTGCGTTGCACGTGCCGCGTGTGGGTGTGCGTTATCTTGCTGGAAAACACCACGATGGACCAACCTCACAAATGGCACAACAACGGGCTGAATAATGTTGATGTTTTTTTTTTTTTTTTTATTGGATTTTTAACGACCATTGTGAGCAACTCAATGAGCTATAAGCAGTCGCCCGTCCCTAATTTAGGGTCACTGGTTCCAGGGAAGGGAGAGAGCCAGTGCCGTAAGACAAACACAACATCCATGCCTCACCAGGTTTCGAACCCGGACCCCGTTCGGATGAATGATCAGAGGCCATCGCTTAGACCACTGCGCCACCGGGGCGGCATATAATGTTGATGTAGGAGGTGCTATTTAACGTACCCGGTACAAACACTGGTTGTGTACGGGAGTGATAGCTGATCGCTCCCCACACCAAGAGACCAGGTGTAGGCCCTGTCTGTCGCTGACGGATGCAAGAAGGGTGGAGACGCTCCCCTGTGCGTCTGCGAACACGCATACGGCCATCGGAGGCTCCCAAGCAGAATCTGCTTTCATCGCTGAACACCACAGATCGCCATTGCGTTCTCCAGTGCAGACGTTGGCGACACCACTGCAGCCGTTTCTGACGGTGGGCTGTAGTCAGAGGTACAAATGCCAGAGGCACACGTGCACGTAGTCCAGCATCCAGTAGACGGTTGCGGATTGTTCGCACAGTCACCTCAGGTGCAACGGCAGCTCGGATTTGCGTCGCAGTGGATGTTCTGCTTGACAACGCCGCTCTTATTATGCGTCGATCGGTCAGCTCATCAGTCCGTCTGTGACTCTCTGTTCCGCGTCTTATCGTGTGGGAATGTTCCTCGGATCATCTACGCCACCATCGTACCAATACCGATACTTCCCGTCCAATTCGCTCCGCAATACGACGATACGACCACCCGGCCTCGTGGAGTCCGACTAGACGACCTCGCTCAAATTCCGATAACTGCTGAAATCGTACACGTCTTCCATGTCCAGGCATTGCTGCTTCTTCAGGGTGTTCGTACGCCGACGACTGATTACATTCACTTCGCCGTACTCCTTAAATACCACCGACGATAATTTGCATATTAGGCCGTGCTGTGGCGTAAGCGCTCACCGGCTGGTCCCGAAATTAACATCACACCTACGTAAACTCTACCCCATTAACATATGTAAATTTCATGATCGTCCGCCAATTCCTTCTTGGTGTTCTTTTTTCACTTTCCGCCAGTGTAGGTATAATCATATTCATTGCCTGTATTTGTTTCTCATTAGGGTGACACAGTTTGAACTGTTTTGCTTGCTCTTCAATGTTCGTGTTCCTTTGCTTAGTACTTTTATGTTTTAGCATCGATACTTTTATGTTTAAACTTTCCCAACGGGGCCCCTTCTCCCCCTCACTGAATAGAAATCATTTTATTATACACTGCTGGCCACCCAAAATGCAACACCAAGAAGGAAGCATTCGATTGGCCTGAAATTCGCAGCAAGCGTCGCCTGCGAGAGGACATGCAAACGATTAGCATTGCAGGGCATATGCAAATCATGTGCGCCCGGCACACCACCGAGAAGCACCATAAGAAGGGTGCACAGAAGGCGGGGTGTAAGTAGTGGAAGTGTGTTGTGCTGCCGGACCTGTGCGTGAGAAGCTTCCTGATGCCTCGTCGCATAATACCGCAGTCATTCCAACACGTTTCGGAGTTCGGCAGAGGACGAATAGTTGCTTATCGCGACAGCGGTTTATCGTACCGAGACATCGGCGCCCGTGTGGGACGACATACAGTCACAGTGAGGCTGGCATGGATTCGGTGGGTGCAGGAGGGATGGACAAACCGACGTGAGCGATTGCCGCAGTCGTGGCACACCACCGAACAAGAGGACCGGCATGTTGTGCGGCGGGAATTGACGGCTCGCACCTCCACATCACGAACGTTAGCGCAGGAATTAGGGTGTGTTGCGCAACACCCTGTGTCAGCACGTACCATTCGACGTCGGAATTAGGGTGTGTTGCGCAACAACCTGTGTCAGCACGTACCATTCGTCGCACGGCGCCGTTGAACGCCGCACCTGGAGTACGGAATGGCACGACATTGGCTTCTCCGACGAATCCCGCTTCTGCCTGCAACACCACGATGGTCGGATCCGCGTGTGGCGGCACCGCGGCGAGAGATTGTATGAAACCTGCATTATGCATCGCAATACCGGTCCGTCGCCTGGCGTTATGGTTTGGGGCGCAATTGGATATTACATCCGCACCCCTCTGGTACGCATCGCCGGTACACTCAACAGCCACCTCTACATCTCCGACGTTTTGGAGCCTGTAGTCCTCCCTTACCTGCAGGACCTGCCAGCAGCCACGTTTCAACAGCACAATGCGCGCCCGCACGTGGCACGCATCGTGAAACAATTCTTTGCGGCCCACCAGGTGTCACTGCTGCCGTGGCCCGCCTGTTCTCCCGATATGTCGAGCACGTCTGGTCGCTGATCGGCAACCGAGTGGCCCGGCAAGCACCACCGCGGCTACGCCTGATGAACTGTGGCAACGTGTGGAAGCAGCCTGGACCGACATACCCCAAGCACACGACCAAAGCCTCTTTCGTTCGATGCCGCGGCGTGTAGCGGCAGTTATTGCCAGCCATGGGGGCCACACGAACTATTGATGTCTGCGTGTTCCGCAAGTCGCACGGGCCTGTAAGCTCAATCGTTTCATCTTTGTATGTGTTCAGTAAATCTGGCTTTGCTATCTCGTGTCCTTCTTGGTGTTGCATTTTGGGTGGCCAGCAGTGTAAACATGAATAATTGTAATAAGTACGGTGTGTGATTGCACCAGTTTATTATGGAGGTCGGAGCTACAGATTGATCTGAAAATTCTATTGCTGTGGGTTTAAACATCTTCTGTAAAAACACTTTAGTGTCTCCAATTTTTTCATATTGATGGCTCGTGACTATAATCTTAAATCAGGTGATTTAGGGACTTTTGCTCTAAGCCCGATATACAGCGCCTTAAGTAAATAATAGCGTTTCAAGTTTTACATTATTATTTTTTTCAAATATGGCATGTGCTGCTGCTTACTACGTCCGTTCAGTCTTTCGTGCACAGGCGCAAAACTTTTCAAGGAAGGCTGTGCCTCCCATGGGGACCCTTGAGCTACGACCCTGTAACTGAGATTTGCAGATTTTTTTTTTTTTTTTTATTATTATTGGAGGTTTAACGACCACCGTGAGCAACTCAATGGGCTATAAGCAGTCGCCCGTCCATAATTTAGGGTCACTTTTTCCAGGGAAGGGAGAGAACCAGTGCCGTAAGACAACACACAATATCCATGCCTCACGGGATTCGAACCCAGACCCCTTTCGGACGAATGATCAGAAGCCATCGCTTAGACCACTGCGCCACCGGGGGCGGCTTTGCAGATTTCAAATGGTTATTATAACCACCTTAATATTTTCCGCATGCCTGGAATAGCAAATTAAATTTAATCATTTTGTGACCACCTACTTTTTATCTACTCAACAATCAGTGTATGAACCAGATATTTAAATTTGAAAAAAAAAAAAGAGCAATATCAAAGTTGCGTTTTGGATTACATGTGGAGATCAATTATTCAATGACTAAAGACATTATTTGAAATTTACCAAAAAAAAAAAAAATCGTATATGAGCGCAGGTAAGTTTAAAAAGTCACTAATTTGTCAGTTACTCCGCTTTGCATTAAAAATCAATCACTAAAACATGTATCGGAGGGGGGGACTATTTATACGAATTTATTTTAGTGGGATCCTTATTATTTATTTCATTTACAAAAATAAATATTCGCAGTGCAAAAATATTTGCTACGCAGATTAGTTGAAATTATCTTTTTATCATTTTGTGAGGAAGTTTTTATAAGAATCACAATTCTCTCTCTCTCTCTCTCTCTGAACTTTAAATCCATAGTATGGTCTTTTTCTTAAGCTTAAAGCAAATACTTTAAGGTCTTGGTATTATGACAGTTTTCGTGTTCTTTACGAAGGACATTTTTCACGTAACGACTTTATTAAAATGAGATTTATTTTCTACGGTCCGCAATGAAATTTCACACCGGGCCCCGCAAAAGCTCCATCCGGCTCTGCAGGTGTGAAATAAGCGCAAATTTTATATGAAAAAGAAAATGAATTCCGCGCAATTAAATATCAGTAAATTCCATTTTCCGGTACTTTAAATTGTTTTGAATACTACAGAATAAAATTCGTTTGCATATATCTCAAAGTACCGAAAAGAAATGTTGTGGAAGACAGTGATTGAGATGCTTATAAGTTCCCTGTCACTTACCTTTCCTCGAGTGAAGCCAATTTTTTTTTTCTTGTCACTTTAAAGGTACATCGACCTTGTCGTGAAGCATCAGTATAATACAAAAAACAAAACAAAAAATCAGATATTTAACCTTTTTACCTCTAACCCTTTTCGCATACCTTGAGTGATGTTTTAGAATGCGCCATTGTTCCCGTCTTGTTGACTGAACGGGTGTGAGAGTCTCAGGATAAAAAAAGATTGTGTGTATTACACCTACTACGACTTTGACCCCCATCCTCGCCGCCTTTTTAACCTTTTTTGGGAGTGTCTACCAATGTCTCAACGTTTGATAAATGTTCATATTACCTCCTTTCAAATCTTTTGATGAGACAGTGTCAGGCTTATCCTATAAAAAAAATTGCGTAAACAAGCAAGAACTGTACCTATTTTTTTAAGGGGGCACTGGGGCTTGGGCTCAGATAATAAATAAACTTCATTTCCTTGCCAGATGTCAATTATTATTCACTTTATCATTCTTACTTTTAAAATAGTCATAACCCGGAAGGTACTCTATACAGACTCATTCGGATTTATTAAGTAACTGCTTTTTTTTTCCACTGGATCGCAATTCATTTTTATAACTTCTTTCAGGAACAGAAGTACGCCTTTTTGGAAAACAAAATGTGTCCCTGTTCGTCTATCTTTGGACACCATACCACTTCACGTATTAGTCAGAGGGGATGTACGTGACACAGATCACACAAGGCCACCTACCTCGGTTGTCAAGTTTATATGGTGGAGGCGGTGTAATGTTCTGCTACGTGTTAATGTGAGCCACCTTCGCCCCCCCCCTTCTGAGACCACTGTTACCGCACAGCAAGCCTATTAATGTACTCACCGATCACCTATACTAGAGCTGAGTTCGGGCTAAATTTTAAGATCCCGAGCCCGCCCGAAGTATGTCATCCCGGGCCCGCTCTAGCCTGAATTTTATATCTCAAGATAGAGCCAGAGCACTGTGACTAACCTGTTTAGGCAGTTCAACAAGACCTTTATTCAGAAGATATGTACAAACTACCGGGGGACTTGCCCGGGAAGGAAACAGTCGTTATATACAATATGTACAAAAGTCGCCGTAGCGGAAATAATCGTGGAAATAAAACATCCAACGGTAAGTTAATATAGGTGCGCAGGTAAAAATAAGTCTATGAAAACACTCTAACAGTTCACAAGACAATAAACAGTATGTAACAGCAGGGAACCATTGCTCAGTTAGAAGTCGCTCAACAGCTAACTGCAATGATGCAAGGAAAACTGTATGAAAGAAGACACGTAGCATTTGGAAGGCACATAATCCAAAATTTACTTAGTACAAGAAGACAAATGAGGAACCACTAATGTATCAACTGCAGTACATGTTCCCAGACAGGGCAGCGTTGACGACGGAGCACGAATTTTCTCAGTATCCACAGCACGACGGCGACGATAAGAAAAATAACACCAAAATTTTTGTTTCGGGAAGGGAGTTGCATTATCATGACTAGAAAAGAATGTCCAATCATCGTCATCGAGACAAAAGACCTGGTCACAATCACAGGAAGTTGGGTTGTGTAAGATAAAGCAAAAGACGCAAGATCAGGAAACTGTTTTGTAAAAGTTTTAGCCGTTCGCTTAAACCGAAACTGAAGAAAATAGGTCCACCATGAATGTCGAATTTCAGGGGAGTCTGTTTAGGCACTGATAATGTTATCCCCTTCCAGATTTCCACTCTACTCACCCCCTGCAATTAATCGATGTATTTCTTAGATAGGGAGTGAGGAAGGAATCTGTTTCTATAGTCATACGATTTTCTTTTAGTTTCCTCAAATCGCTTCGGTAGGTCCGCAAGATCAGGTCGCGCTTCAATCTATGTACGTTGCTCAATGAAATCAGCAGGAACCTGCCACGTAGGAAAAGGGGAGAGACATTTAAACTGCATTGTATTTATAGTGTCTACCGTTCTTTGAAGCTTTTGCTTTTCCGCTGAAATCCGTTAATGTCTATGGCATTTGCTCCCCAAACCCAGAACAAATAGCTCTCGTCAGCCATTACTCAGACCCCCAGTTAACCAAGAATTCTCTTTACCGACTAGGGTGTGTAAATAAGTCTCGTAGGCTAAATCGTACAAAAAAAATCACATAAAATTCAGAGCCCGAGACGTAGTAATTATTACGCAGCCTTTGTTTGGGCCCGGGATGGGCCCGTCTTAGCTCTGACCGACACCCGTTTATAGCTGCCAATTTCCAACAGCAGGGTGCCTTCTTTCAACGGGATAACGCACCGCCACATTGCTCCAGTTTGGCGAAGGACTGGTGGAAGAGTATTCCAGCGAGTGCCCAATCCTGAATAGACCTGCCGTTCTCCGGATCTGAACCGAATTGAGAATCTGAGGCGATGCATTCGAGTTAACAGCCAAGCCCGGAAACTTCAAGGACGGCTACCTGTAATCGTGGTTTATAATACCACCCAAACGTTTCCAACACCTGGTAGTCCATGTCAGTGCGTGTTGCTTTTTGTGCGAAAGGTGGGCCCACATTTTTATTCGTAGGTAATGTGGCTTTATAATAAATTTTCTTTCCAGTGTGTGTATAATGGGGTAATGATTAAATGCAAAAATTAAATAAGTGGTTTCTGCTTCATTAATTTCTTGCTACTTTTTAATATAGGTTTATTTATCTCTTTGTACTCTTCCTGAAATCGTAAAAAAGTCTCCTCCCCGCACTTGTATGAATGTTTGGTTGCATGTATGGATGACATTTCATTACTTTTAGATAAGCAGCATATGTTAGCTGTTCCATCGTTATTTTGCCAATTTTCCACACCTTTCTTAAATTGTTCATTCTGCGTTCCTCGGACAATAAATACTGTGTGAATCAAATTCATACGTTCCTTTAAACGAATTATCCCATCCCATTTTGTAGTGATCCAAATGTTTCTTGAGATTTATTAATCAACCATTTTCAATCCACTGCTGGATGAAGTCATTTCCACTCTGTCTTGAACAATTCCCTTCCGTGTCACTTCGGCATGCTTTCGAATTTCATCTTCATGTTTCACATCGTGATCTCCTTTGGTCTCGTTCTATCTATGGTATCCAGTCTAGTGTTTCAGCTGTCTAACGGTGATAAATTCTTTTAGCAATATGTCCAGCCCATTGTCACCTGCCTTTGCTTTGATTATGCCAACTGTCGTCATTTTGTAATCCATAAGTTTCTTTCCTCATTCCTGGTTGCACAAAGTGTGCTTCTTTGAGATATCCGCAACTTCTATCTTTCTTAGTTTTCTTATTGATGAGTAATAACTGGAATGGTACACTAATTAAAAACTTTTAAGACATGGTAAATTGCTCTTCAAAATTGTACTGTTTCTCTCATTTAGTACAACTCATTGTATAACTTATCCAGCAACTAATTGACTTAGCAGTGATAGACAGATATGACTTAAGGGCGTCGTTTTTAAATATTACTGAATTCCATTTTACCTGCTGCTCATATCTGGAGCTCCATGAGAGGACTGAGTAGCCATTGATTTTTAGGTCCATATGAAAATTGTTTATTTCTCATTGAGTAACATACTGAATTTTATAAGTGCAAGTTTCAAAAAATCTCTGTTCAGTAACTTCACCAGAAACAGTTCAATCCAGGTGTTCCTGACACATCTTAATCAGAACCACCTTCTAGATAAAGTTATTCTGCGTGTTTTATTTCTTCGGTAGTTTTAGCTTACCCCTAATCTCTCTGAGCTATTTTATTTAATGATTCTGAGGGGGATGGTACGAAAGTTCCACGGATTTCTTTTGATTCAGGTTCCAAGACAATGTGTGCATCGAGCTTAGTAATGACAAAGTACTTTTTTGTGCCACGGTATCATTGTGATTTTTATCGTCTGCAAAACTATATGCTGTTCCATATCGATTATGACTGAATGGTATTGATTGGACTAGAATTTGATATAAGTTACGCAATTTGTTACTTTGTATTGAAGTTTGTTTAACGTTGTAGATTAAATTAAAGATTAAAAAGCTGCTGCATGAGACTTTTTTTTTAGCCTGCCCATTGCCGAGGGGTTAAGACTCGGGCTTCTGGCTAATCGTCCTAGCTTCGAGCTCCGGATGAGGCATTGGTGGTGCATTTGCATCTACGGCACTACTTCTCTCCATTTCCTGGAACCAGTGACCCTAATTTAAGGACGGGATACTTTATTTATTTAGCCTTATGTGCTCGAGGTGGTTGTTTAAACACCAAAAGAAAAAGTCTTTCAATAAAATTAGCTGTTCCAACAATGTTCATGCTTTCTTTCTCAGATTTTTCCCACTTGAGAACAGAACCGGAGTTTTAGCAAATTATTACGTGAAATGGCCATCAAAGTATTACATTAAACCTTTTCTCTGAAATACCCATTTGCGTAAAATTGTTTCGCCGCAGGAGTGACTTCAAAACCAGAGTTATTTTATAAAGCAGGTCGTTCTGGCTGCTTGTTAATAAATGCAGTTTTTATACTGCGACTTAAATTTTACTGAAACAGCTCGCAAATGCTCTGTATTTAAATGATTTTTAGAGTTAATGTACGACGTCCGATCCTGCTGTTTCTGCGATGGTATCGATATTTCCCGCTCGTATCTTCATCGACATGCTGGTTATGACTTGTTCATTGTATTTTTCTTCTGGGATTAGTTTCAGTGGGAGTTCTCCTAACGATATTCTTTCGCGTTACCCTCATTGTGTTGGGTTCGCCATACTCAAACTAAACATTTTCGGTTCACATTTTTCTCATTCCCTGACGCCACTCAGCCTTGCAAAGAGAAAAGAACAATTTGTTTACAAATTATAAATGAGTTTGCTTTATATTTGAATAGAGACTAGTTGTGAGATTTCTTGTGGATGCTAGATTTGTAGGTATGATATATGTTCTCTATATTTCCCTTTTTTTCATGAGTTAAAGGTGTGTGTTTTCTCGGAACTTTGTTCGTTCACCACGAGGCATAATTAATGCTGTTTTACGCAGATATAATTTTAGTTTCTCGTTTATACATGAACAGTGACAATTGCCAAATTGCCGGCCCACACACGTACATTTCTGTATAAAGCGGTGATCCTGAATCATATGATGTTAGGACCCAGTGTCTCTCATATAAAACAATAAGTTGAATGCAATGACGTGCTTTGCGGGTAGGAACTGTACGAGTTTATTTTTTGAAAATATCACAATTTCTTTAACTGTATTTCTGCTCAGGCGTAATTCTTTTGCATTACGATCTCTCAGCTCTTAAAATTTCAGCAGTTAACATAAGTTTGCTTGTTTATGCCCGATTCGTCGTTACCTGTCGAACGTGAACGCGCCGGGATATGTCTGAGTTCACGTCATTTTTTAGTCAGGCCAGTAGCCAAGCCGCGCTCAGCGGCGCCCGACCGGGCGTTTCCTTTGCCTGTCCTGGCTCTTCACACTACACTACAGTGCAGTGCCTGACCTCAATCAGCAGCCGCTCTTCCCAGCTTCTCTCTCTGGCTACGGGCCTGTTTTTAGTATTGCCGAGGTAAGTAGAAAGTAATGTTGCTTAGCCTCGCTAAGGGTGCTCAATGCAACACATACATACACGCGGTTCACATAAAACTGCTTGTCGTCCGTCGCATGAGTCAGTAGAAAGCCCTGCTTGAGCCCCGGCCAACCAGTAACTTGGCTTTCCTGGCTCTTTCGCAGAGAATCTTCTCTTGTTCCAGTAGACTAGTGAGCAAAAAATCTGCTTACTTAGTTTCTCTGGCTTTATACCTCTGTTTAACCTTCCTTCTGATTTTCTGTTATTTTATGTAAATTTAGGTACTTCTTAAATGTTTTTCCATTGAACGATACATTACTTCCCCGAACAGCTTTTACAGTTTGGCAACACTGGCAGGGAGTCGGAGCAAGATAAAAAATTAACGCTGAATGTAATAGTTATTGTGTAGAGGACAGTTGAGAGGAATAAGAGTTAATAATTTTTGGTGGAGTTGTGAAATACATGTGATCGAACAAAACGAATAGCATTGTATTGAGAATGTCTGGAATAAAGCCAGCCAGATTATATTCTGGATAGCCCTGATGTCTTGAAGAACAAGTGATTACCGAATAAAACGTTGCATTAATTTCGTAAGTGTTCCATCCTGATTATGTTCTTACATTGTTAGACAATTTGCGGCCGCTTAATAAACAAGCTACATAAATAACCCCATTAATTTACAGATATCTAAAGCTTAATTTCCACACCTCTCTGCCGTTAGATTTGATGTTTCTTAATTACTTTTATATGGGAAAGTGATAGAATTTACCGCATTTTTCAAAAAGACTTATAAGTCGATACGGAGTATAAGTTGAATGGATTAAATTTCACAATTTCTTTGTCTTCGTTCACAGATAAGTCGATCCTGAATTTAAGACTAGATTTGAACAAATACAGTTGTGTTCTAAAGTTCTGTAGCTATGTTTTTAATGCTTCAGTAAATACTAAAAGAAAGGGAAAGTCGGGTAACTTTAGCATTTTTCTCTTCAGCAAAAAGCTGTATTTCGTAAGCTTATTTTTTCTTACGAACTTACGCTACCGTATTCCTTCCCTCCGACCGATCAGTAGAAGCCGCGGGGTAAAGATTAAAATAAAGCAACAAAAGAAACCTCAAAGTGTTTCAAATAAGTGATGCGTCCAGCGTGAGTTATTGTTCTCGTCTTTCTCAGAGTTCGATTGAGCCGCCCGGTGACGCAGTGGTCCAAACGCTGGCTTATGACCATTCGTCCATATAAAGGGTCCGGGTTCGAACCCCGTGAGGCATGGATGTTGTGTTTGTCTTACAGCACTGGCTCTCTCTCCCTTCCCTGGAACCAGTGGCCCTAGATTAGGGATAGGTGACTGCTTATAGCCCATGGAGTTGCTCACGGTGGTCGGTTAAGCCTTCCATTAAAAAATCCGATTGAAATGAGAAATCAAGAGCTTTCGATTTCAATCTGAAACTTGAATATATTAAGAGAAGCATAATAAATGGAATCAGTTGTTGATATTAATTCAGTGTGTGTGTGGGGGGTACAGTTAAGATACTGACAGCGAAAAACGGCTGCCTTCGCTAATCGCTGGTAATTGCTGTTCTCAAAGCGCGTGCGCTGCAAGCTGTCCACGCGAATGTCACCAGCCAATCAACTGCTGGCAGCGATGTGCTTCAGAGGTTTGATCGTTGCGAGATAAATGTAATGAACCTAATATTTTATAATGAACGTAATATTACGTTTCGGGTGCTCACATCACGATCGAATTTAAAGCACAATATTTTTTTCTTTCTCATCAAAATTTCTCAATGACCAGTCAAATACACTGGCGTGCAAAAATTAAGGACAAGACGGTTTTTCGAATGTAACATCGTGCAGAAGTGCTCCACATCGACTCAAATCATACCATAAGATCCCCAAGATGTAAGTATATGGGACAAGTGAGCAAAACCGTCCAAACAAGGAATCCAAAGGATACAAAGACACTTTATTGAAAAGGTAGCTTCGAGCACAGCTGGACAGAAGACAGAAACGTCCATGTGACAGGCGGTTGCCAAGAAAAATCCAGTCTTTAGTAGGGGATATGATCATCCCCTGACTGCGTTGCTGGATTTACAACGTCTGTCCATGCTGAGGACGAGGTTTTCAAAGAGCTGTTGAAGCATTGCGGCCCATTCCTCTTGTAGCGCCAATTGCAGCTGCGGAATCGTTGCTGGCGGCTGGTGACGTGCTGCCAAGCGTCTCCCGAGAAGGCCCCGCACGTGTTCGATTGGATTTAGGTACGGGGACCTTGCGGGGCAATCCATGCGTTGAATATCTTCACTCTCCAACAGCTCGACGACAGCCACTGTACGATGAGGTGTAGCGTTGTCGCCCATGAAGAGTAGCACAGGGCCCACAGCACTTCTAAACAAACGTACGTGAGGCAGGAGAACCTCGGTACAGTAGCGGACACCAGTGACTGAACCTCCTTGGAAGATGTGGAGGTCAGTACGGCTACCAAGCATGATACCGCCGCAAACGAGAACTCCGCCACCTCCAAACCGGACCCTTTCGATGATGACGAGATGTGATTGCGTGTTCCCTGCTCTCTCCAGATGTGTATACGTCCATAATCGCTCGTCAGACTAAATCGGCTTTCATCCGTAAAGAGAACTCTACCTCATTGCCGATGTGTCCAGTTCTTGTGTTCTTGGCACCACAGAAACCGCCGTCCCCGATGAGCAGGCGTTAATGGCACACACCGTACTGGTCGTTGTGCAAATAGCCCACATTTGTGCAGCCTCCTGGCCACGATAAAACGCGATAACGGACGTCCAGTTGTCTGTTGCATGTGCCTAGCGATTTCTCCCGCTTTCTTCCGTCTGTCTCTTCTCGCCTGTAAGACAATATACCGGTCGTCCGCCGCCGTGGTTACTCGTGGGCGACCACTGCTAAATTCTCTGACAGCTGTTCCTGTCGTTTGAAATGCTTTCCAAGCTCGTTAAACGATGCTGTGGGCGATCCCAAACTCCTCGGCCACATTAGTCACACTTCGACCTTCTTCCAACTTCCAATGACGCGACCTCGGGTAAAGTCATCCAGATGTCGTCTACTGGATTGCCACCATGCAATAGCTTTCACCGAATTGCTGAGCGTACATCGCCCGTGTGCTTTATACCCTTCCGAACCCCCCCCCCTCCCTTACGTCATGCTGCATATATGTGCATACCCTACTGTACCGGACCCTAGTCTATCTCCTGATCTCCTGAGTGGTCTTTCGGTCCGTTCTGCCTTCCCGTTCCGCTGTTATGCTAATTTCTCCTCTTCGTCGTTAATTTTTGCACAGATAACTTGATGTGTAACGTAAAAGTTGAGACCCGGACTTTCGAAGGGAAAAGTCTCGTCTTTTACGCCGAAAAATAAGGTAGTTATTAATTCATTTATTATAGTACTCAAGAAAACTATTTGTGGATAACGTAATTTCATCATGCGCTCTTTATACTGCGTCGCATTTTCATTAGTGTTAAGCTAAAGCGTTTTCAAATAGGTGTTTTGCAGTATGCTAATGAATTTTGAATTTTAGACCAAACAAAAGCCAGTCTTTCGTTATGTATGTTTTTATAAATGATATATTTGTGAATTTTGATTGCGTTTCAAAAATTTAGCACATTAAGAAGTTTCATTCAGAAATTTTCGATTGTATTAGAGTTCATCCTGATTTAATTCCCAAATAGCGACGCAATTGTTTTGCTGTTTCAGAAATGCTTCCACCCTTATAAGTGGTGAGATACTTTGATCACCCTGTGTATCTTTGATCCATGATCACCTTGTTTAAATCAGTTATCTGAAAATGCCATCTGTCTGTATTTTAATTTTACTCAATATGTATATATCTTGAATTTGTGTCTTAAGATTTACTTTTTCTTTTTGTAGGTGGAAAACATCAATTGCTGCCTGAAATTTCTGTCTAGTATAGGAGTATCAACCGAGGGCGTTACTTCCAAAGGTAGTTATATAATATTACTAATCAGACGCGCAGCTAGGAATTTTATCTGGGGAGAGTTATGATATGGATTAAATCTATAATATATGAAAAGTATGCCAATAATGTAACTCGATATATACTTATATCTTTGGAGAAAACAAAGTTTTGCACCAATTAGTATCACTAGATTTGAATGGTATCATTAAAATAAGTATCACTATTGAGCAAATTAAAGTACAGAAAGTATATATAAAGTAATTTGTGATGAAAGTATAAAATCCATTAGAATTAATCAGATAGAAATAATGCAAGCACTTTTTCATAAAGATAACTAAAATCTAAAGACGATACACCGAAGAACTGTCTTCTGTGTGAGATATCTCCTGTCAGAATGACTGTTTTATTTTCATTGTTCTGGTAGCTTGTTATGCTTAGTTTCTTCCAGAAAGTGGGAGGGTGGATGCTGGTCATGGATTTGGAATCTTTACCACAGATATCCACTTTGCCGAACGAATTTTAGTGCCGTAAGGACGGTAACAGAAAATCGTAAAATCTATTGATCCTACTCTACATTGTGTTAAATTAAAACACCTAGAGGTGGTTGGGGGTAATACCCGCAGAGGTGATACCATCCCTGATCCTGATTAGACTACTTTACAAGGACAAGTTCTCAGTTCGCTATGTAGCCAGTGGAAAAGGTCTAGCAATTGTGTCGTCTGTGCTGTAGGGTCAGGTTTCAGATAAATAAAATCAGGCGATGTAGTAAAGTAAAAAGTATTTAATCTCATCATAGGAGCACTCAGCGGACAGGAATATTGAAACAGAGACATAGGAGATATAGCGAAATAGCACTGCTATTGCAAATCCTAAAAAAAAAACTGCTGTGGAGGGGCTTTCAACCCTTAAAACTCTATCTTGGTTGCGCTCCTGGTACACCGGACCTTCTCATTGTAGAAGTAATTTTTAACTACATGTACTGCGTAGAAGAATGACACAAATATTCCAAACCTAACTGCCAGAAGATTCACTTTCGTTTGGGCGCCAGTGGAACCTTTCTTTGGGAATGATGGAATTTGAACCCACGAAATGCCTACTCCTGAGCGGCCGTTCTCCCAATTGAATTAAGCCGGCAGTCTTGCTCTGCTTCGTTGTCGATTTGAATCATTCGTTATCTCAATAGTACGTCATGTCGCGTCGTATGATATTTCAAGCCTTAGTTCCTGCTTGATTTGGGTTTAGCGCGAACTACTTTTTAAATAACGTATTTTATGTAATTGTTTAAGTTTCAGCCATGAGGAACTTACTGTGGTATCAGACACTTAATAGTAATTTCATCGAAGAAGAAATTAATAGGCGAATAAAACTTGCTTGCAGAGCATTCGGAAGAAACAGCTCAATTCTCGAGGACAACTTACCATTATATCTTAAAAGAAAAGTGTTTAATCAATGCAGACTTCCAGTTCTTACTTATGGTTTAGAGACATGGATCTGGACTAAAAAGACATTCAAATGCTGTAGATAATTCAAAGAAGCATGGAGAGATGCATGCTTGGTATAACCAGAAAAGACTGGGAGAGGAACTCGTGGATCAGGAAAATGACAGGAGTTGATATCATGATCCCTCAAATGGAAGTAGGCAGAATATATTGTTAGAAGAACTGACCACCATCGGACAACTTGCATACTAAAGGGACAAAAATAAGACCTAGAATAAAACGTTGAAGATGAGTGGATGAACTTGGAAAGCACATCGGAGTGACATGTAACAAATAGGCTGGAGACAAAGTTAAGGAGTAGACGTGGGGAGACTTTTATCCAGCAGTGAATTGATAATGGTCGATGTGAGGTATATAATCATATCACAACACACAACCATTATCAGTCCACTGGTGTATGAGGGTCTCCACAACTTTGTCTAGAACCAATTTCTTCCAATTGACTCCAGCATGCTTTTGAATTCCGCCCACCCATCTCCCACACAGTGTCTTGGGGTCTCGTCCTGTCCCTCGGTATCCAGTCAAGTATTTAATTTGTCGAACGGTGGTCAGTTCTTCTTAGAGATGGGATTAACAGGGATTTTGTCGCAGTGACAACGGTGACAGTTCCACGGAAGTAACGATAACTTTAAACGGTGACGAAATCACAGATTACCACAACGGAGCAGTGACAGAAGTGATTTGGTCACTTTTACAAGTGAGAAGATGACGAGTCACCGTCTCACTTTGTAACAGTGACAAAATCACAGTTTACGACAAGAGTGACGGAGCAGCAGACGAACGGCTGTTAAAGTGACAAAATCGCTGTTACAATCGGTTCACTTTGAATTCTTTGTTTACGAGCGAAAGCCAAAACAAAACCTATATCTTAAGCGTGAGAAAAGGAGGAAACAGAAAGAACGATCATATCACTGGCAACCTTTTATGATGATTGAACAGAAAAAGAGACATTGTTTAGATATGATGACATGGTAACTGAAACTATAACGTTACAGCGATTTTAGACTCCAAGCATTGCTCGAACACGGCCAACGGTGACATTCGTATCAGTGAATTTGGAACTGTTACTTTTTTGTCGCTGGTCGTAAAGGTGACAGTAATTTTTTAGTAACGGTGACGCAATAAGTGACTTGATTTCCGACCGATCTCTAAGTTCTTCTAGCAATGTGTCAACAGCCTCGGGGGAATAGCGTAATTTTCTATAAACATTTAAACACGCACGATCACCGACATTTCTCCAAGTAAATTCCCGTTATTTAACTCAGTTATGATAATGTTATTTTAATTCCCGTTATTTAACTCAGTTATGATGTTATTTTAATTCCCGTTATTTAACGTGTTCGTGTTATCCAGAAGCGGATTTTTCTATCTACTAGAGCAGCAAGGTCAGTTGAAGAAATTGACATTGCCACAGAAGCGTAAGCTTTTACCTGTTCTTGAAAAGAATGTAATATCAACAATAAAAGAACTGGAAAAGCGATCAGCAAGAGAGATATATGCCAGGCTTCATAAAATTGAATTCATGTGGCTGTGTGTGTGAGCGAACTGCGACGAAATGAAATTGTCAGAATACCACAGTGAAGACGAGACATCCAATCAAAAATGTATTTCCACTGGGGGGGGGGGTATCGAAATTCCTAAATTCTCATTGAAGAGATGATATTCACCTTGTAAAATCAAGTCCTGCCTGGGAAAAACGCAAGTCAAGTTTTTCAAGCTGTGGTTCCTGGACTTATTGTTTATTTATTTTTTTATTTTTCATTTTCTCCCGGCATCTGGTTTCTTATCCTGTCATCCACATAGCTTGCTATTCTTTTCGTTAATGTCATAAAGCCAATTTTCGTTTCTAACACGAAGTACCACGACTGAGTGGGTATACTTTTTTCGATTTACTAAATGAAAACTAAAAACCAGACCTCCACGCAGCGATTCGGAATTTTGTTTTTTGTTTTACTATAATCTGGGATAAAACGTTTTGTAGGAATAAATTATTTAAAATTAAAATGAATTGAATTAGATTTGAGATCACTGAAAAATGCAATATTGGATGTGTGACGAAGCGATATCTCTGCTGCGTGATCTTCCGTGCTTCACCTCAAACAAAAAAAGGCATCGAAAGTGCAAGTATCAAATTTTTCAGATCAGACTCCCTCTACTCATACCCCTGATATCTTCAATTGCGAATGGATATGGTGACTCTGTAGGCCGTGGTAGATCTTAATATCTCTGACAACCAATCTAAAAAGGTTGGCAGTGTGAAGATGGACATTAGCTACATTCGCCAAAAATGGTTGTGACGTATTACAGCTGTGACGAACTTTTCAAGACTGCAAGTAGCAGTGGTAAGTAAGCATTTGTCAGTATAACTAAATTGCGCAAGCATTCGGCTCTGGAGCAGAATGATGTTGGTTCGAAGGCTACCACCGGTAAATTTGTGCTTTCACGTGGTATGACCACTAGGTTAATTTTCAGCTTCATAATGGGTAATTATATTGTTTTCAACAAACACAGAATATTTCTTGTCTCATGCGGTGTCTCCCCAAACGGTTACACTTTAAGTCCCCCCCCGGCGGCGCAGTGGCCTAAGCGCTGGCTTATGACCAATTCGGCCGTGAAGGGTCCGGGTTCGAATCCCGGTGAGGCATGGATGTTGTGTCTGTCTTACGGCACTGCCTCTCTCCCTTCCTTGGAACCAGTGGCGCTAAATTAGGGACGGGCGACTGCTTATAGACAGAGTTGCTCACGGTAGTCGTTAAACCTTTAATCAAAAAAAAAAAAAATTGAGGTTTGCTGTCTCTTCGTACAAGGCACGTTGGAAAGTAAAATTTCTTCGAGGAGGAAGGGTTTGGGGAGAATAAATGAGGAAATTTCATAGCTTCGAGGTTCATTTTCCCAGTTTTCAATGTTGAATTGAGAAACTGTTTTTTTTTTTTCATGGAATGGCTGCGGGAAGGAGCGGTTTACAGCTTACCGTAGCCCAGGTCCAAAAACCTTGAGCTTCCCCTCCCCGTCTCCACGCAGAACAAAAATGTTGAAATCTTTGAACATATGGTTCATATAGATAAAAATATTTGCACCTACAATATATTGAAGTTATATGTTTATTCTGCTTATCAGATAATTTAAATTGGCAAAAATATATTGTGCATAATTTTTGTTTCATAAAGTGCATAATTGTCATTATTGGCCAAATATTAATACAACACTCCTGTAGACAAGTATCAGTTGGTTGCTCATCAGTCATCAAATAAAAGTTTTGAGGTCATTCAAACGACGGAGTAATAATTGAGAATGTGTTATCCGTTGGTCGTGACCAACTGATAATTTACACATTTCAGTGGACTTTATTGAAATTCTACCGTAAGCATATTGTAGTTAGTACTGAAAATCAGGACATAGATACTTCAAAAACAAAAACAGGTAAATACAACTATCATCGTTGCAGAAAAATACAAAAACTGAATTTGTTTTTATTTTTGAAATTAATTTTTTCGGAAATTTCACATCAACAATTTTCCTTATTCTGGATCCATTTCCAATTATATTATGAAATCAAAATCACGCTTCTTTACTTTCTTCGCTTAATATAGCTGAAGATGACAAACGATCTTGGGTTATACCTGATCGTAAATGTTTAATTTTTTTTTTTTTTTTTTTTTTTTTTTTGCTTGCTTTAAATGATTTTCCGGAACTTGCGCCTATTACTAGTATAGTCGAAAATAATCTTAAAGCTTTCAAGTTTAGGAAAATATCGCTGTAATTACAATCAGCTATGTGTTGACGAAGCTCTTTAGCACCTTGAATTGTTTTGTTGTCCGCCAGATGATTTATTCTTAATTTTTACCTAATCTAAAAGATCACCTGATACACGGACACTGAATTTAAGGACGTTTTTAGCTGATAGTAAGATAGTTTCAGCAGGAGCGCAGCTCATTGTGGCATGAAACACGTTTCTACTGTGCGCTGATTTAAACAGCTGAAGTCTGTTATCTGTGTTTATAGGAGATTAGAATTTAAAAAGGAAGTCCAACGAAAATGTTCCCGTTAAGTTTAGTTTTTGTTTAGATACCAACTCGTAACCACTGAAGTTTTTGCAGTTTTGGTCAATCTAGCTATGTTTCTATGTATGTTTAAGCTCTTATTTAGTTCTAGCATTCCTGTTTCCTTACAGTCTCTGTAGCTTTCTCGATGTGTCTTGCAATTTTCTCTCCTCCTCGCATACACTCTGCCTTCATCTTTCATTCTCTCTCTCTCTCTCTCTCTCTCTCTCTCTCTCTCTCTCTCTCTCTCTCTCTCTCTCTCTCTCTCTCTCTCTCTCTCTCTCTCTCTTTTTTTACTCTGCCTGCCTAATGTCTGGCAGTAAGCAATCGCATAGTAGAAGCGTAACTTATTTCTAGTATCACTGCCCATGAATATCTTCAATGGTGTACTGAACTGGTAGAATGTAGGCCGAAATGCTGTTCAGCTGTTTTTAGTGATAGCTGCTTTTGCCTCGTAGTACTTGGGCGACAGGTGGAGATCAGACCTCTGAGAAAGAGAACAGTCTGTATAAGAAAAAGATACATCGAGCACAAATTTCCAATGTAAATGTTTCATTGGTCCATTTGACGTAACAAAACTTTTAGTGTTTGTGAAGGGAAATACCATTGTCCATTTTTAAATTGACGTTATTCCAATGATGAAAATCGAGGTGACCTCCAGAAATGATGAAAATTCAGGTGACCTCACATTTGGGAACTATATATTCGGTAAAGTACATCAGTTCATATACCTGAGGGGTAAACATCAATGCTTCAGGAAATTATGGAAAGTCTGGCTGATGCTAATAAGTACTACTACAGTATTATAAAACTGCTGAAATCAAAAGTATCAAGAAATATAAAGGACGTTCGCAAATTTTTAGAACATTTTCCAGCAATATAATTAATGTGTGAAATAAAATTTTCTTAAGTGTTCTATCTGAGAGCAGCTCTTTTTCTGGACTTGTGAACCTACATCTAGATTTCCAAGATAACAGGGAATTTCTTAAAGTTGGTAGTGGTATTTTTTTCCACTCTTTTTTTTTACTGCGTTCCATAGTCCAACCAATGTTTTTTAGGTCTGCTTTGAGAAAGCACTTTGAATTAATATGGGCAAAAGGTATAGACTTGATACCAGTCTCTTTTTTTTTTCATTTTTTCGAGACATAGTGGCAGATTTGGATGTATATGATTGGTAGCCTTATCCTGATGGAGTTCTTCTCTTTGAAGGCTCTGTGGGCAAAGGAATGGAATTTCTTTTTTAAATATAGGGGTTAAAACATTTTGGTAATATGTAAATATAATCGATTTTAACGTTTCTTAATTTTAATTTTCCATGGTACGAGAAACCAGCTATAATCGTGAATCCTTTACCGAAACTTTCTTTGAAATCTTGAAACCAAGTTTGTAAGTCTTTTTCTGCTCTTTTTGCGACAGTAAATCGACTTTTTTTCTTGTTACAGTCGTTTAGGTAGATTCATGCATTATCAATAGTCACAAATTTCCATATATCTCCGGCTAAGTAATTTTCATATAGAAGTCTACATCCTGTTCTGCGCTCAGCCATGTGCCTAGGCAAAAGGCGGTGATTTTTTTTCAGATTCATATCTTTGCTTATTGCCTTGTTTACAGTTGATACAGAGATTTTTAACGACTTATAGCAAATTGCTCTTTAGGTAGGTGAAATTTCTTTTAAGACCAGAGACCTTACTTTTGAAAATGTAAAAGTATTTACCTTCGGATATTCGTTTGGTGTTCGTTTTCCCGTTAAAAATAATGCTTGACAACTTTTTCCTCTATTATTAATAATATTGCCCTTTTCCCATTTAGAAATGCTAATTCCGTGGTTTTCACAGTGTTTTTTAATTACAGAATACGAATATTTCCCTTCGTAAAGAGTAAAAACATAACCTATCTACAGTTTGTTTATGTGTGCCATTTTCTTAGCAGACGAAATTTAAGGGCAACAGATGTTTCTTTCGTGTTCATCTAGCACAGTGTTGCCAGTTTCAATTCTTTGATCTTCTTTTATTTTCTGCAATTACTTATCAAAACCGCTCTAAAAATAGGTGAACTTCCTCTGTATTATACATAAGTAGTATTCGGCATGTGCTTACTTATACTACTGTGAAACCTGGTCAACTACAAGAGCTGATGAGACTTTTTATGACGTTTGAAAACTGGTACTGAGAAAGATATATGGTGCTCCATACAGTGTGGAGACAACGGTATGAAAGAAGTATAACGAAGTAAATTTCTCCGTCATTTCTGTCCACGCCAGGACTCGAACCCGGATCCCCTCATTCCGGAATAAGTCACTCTACCAATTGAGCTACGCGCGGACGTTTGTTCTGACTGCTATCTGCCTTTATGTCGTGTGCGTCCTGCTGGCAGGTACGTCACATCATCGACTGTTCGAGGACACACACACACACAACTGAAAAATGAGTTGAGACAAAGTGACACCCTGTCTCTTAAGTTCTCTAGTGCCACATTCCAGAATGCATTTCAGTCACTCACTAAGAAGACAAGGGGATAATGATTAAAGGTGATTGTTTTAACTGTGAAGAAATGCCATTTTTCTGCCGTTGGGGAGATTCAAACGCACGTCTTCCCTCTCCGGATTAGTATCCCTACTGAACTTCGCCGACAAAGCTTATTCCTGCAACTTGCCGCTTAGACTCAAGCGTCACCTCAGCGGTACGTCACAAATCTCCCCTCCCCCCCTGATAAGGAAGGAGCACGAAATCGCACGTTTCGTGTTCGCCGACAAACCAAGCCTGAAGAAGCTCACTGTAGAATAAATGTTTTTTATTGATTTCAGATGTACAGAGTAATCATCGCATTTGTTTCGAACCTCACGACCAGGAGATTCACTTACGTTTTGCCGCAAATGTGAAGAAATAGCCCTTTTCTGCCGTTGGTAGGATTTGAGCCCTCTTTCTATTTAGGAGTCGGATATTTTACAGATTGAACTACGCCGGCAAAGCTTATCGCTGCAATTTGCCGTTTTGTCTCGTGCATTAGCTTTGTGGTACGTCACAAACTAACTTCCTTTTGCTGATGACCGTAAATTTTGCAAGCACCCCTCATAGCTGCAGAGTTCGATCCTACATTGCTCTTCGAAGAATTGAAGATTTAGATGTTGTTGGGGCAAATCTAGAAGTAACTGCATACATTTGCTTTGGACAAAAATGTCAAGCGAGGAACACGTCGAAGAATAAATTTAACAGGCTTTATAAGGCTTGGCTGGAGAGCATTTGGAAGAAACAATGCAACTTTCAAGAACCATTCACCGTTATGTCTGAGAAGGAAAGTCTTTAATCAATTTTATGGATCATAGAAATGGACCGTGAAAAAGACAGGCCGCAGACAACTTAAAGGAGCATAGATATGATACATGATTGGTGTAACCAAGAAGGATGGGGAATAGGGGGTGAAATTGACGGATCGGGAAAACAAGAATTGATTGATGACGTCATGATCAAAGTAAAGACCCTCCAGTGACTGTATACCAAAGATCAGGGAAAGACCCAGAAGACTATGTGGGAGGTGGGTGGATGAAATTTAAAAGCACATCGCAGTGGTACGGAAGAAGAATATTGCTCAAGACAGTTGTGGAGTCTACTTAGAGCCCTTCTCGTTGTGTTAAATGGATATTGCAAAAACACAAATTTGCCGGTGGCGGGACTCGAACCAACATCCATCTGCTCTGGAACTGAAGTTTTTCCCAATTAAGGGACACCGGCAAGGGCTTTTTTCACTGATACTTGCCGTCTTGACATTTGCGTCAACTCTGTAGTACGTCACAGTATATGTCAATATCAATAAATGATATAAATATGTGACTTGGGTTACACAAATAGAAAAGCAGGGAAAATTCTGTCCTGGGAAAAACCACTTAAGAATTCTTTCGGGAAATAGAGATCCCTCTTGATGACGAGCCCACCCACCATTAAGAGAAGGAACGATGCTCACCTTCCAACTCCCTATCGCCAAAGTCGTGAACAAGAAGTTATAATGATAATGAAACAAGGTTTTCGTGCCACATAGACTACTCAGGGTAAGAAACTTGCTGAATGGTTCCAGTTATAGGCAAACTTTAATAACTAAAAGCACACAAGTTAAAATATATTTACATGGTTAAAAAGACATGAGTACTTTCGTGCTCGCTACGAGCACATCATCAGATGAAAGACAAGTTGGAGTTCCAGAAAACTCATTTATGCATCGGTGCCGTTTCCAAGCGTTCTCAATGAGGAAAGAAATAAAAGAACGTTCACTTGCTCGTACGTAATGTGAGCAAATAGAGGCCTATAGAGTTCTATTAATGATGGGCAGAGTCTGCGATGTAAGAGGTAGAAACAGGAATCGAGGACAGTAAAGTTTTCCAGGCCTGGGAAATATAGCTGGGTACTTCATCATTGCAACAAGTGTCCACTCGATGCAAAATGTGTAGACTCTCTGTAAAGAGCAATGTTTCCCTCGTTGTAGAGGTAGAAAGAATGGAGACTTCTATCCAAGATGGGTAATGTGTACCAGCTGAAGAAAGCCTGGCTAACGCAGTCGATGACGAGCCATTTTTTACACTATATTGGTGTTCCTTAATTCTTGTTGGCAGTCTCCGTAGGGTTCAGCCGATATATGTAAGGTCCTTGTCTTGAGGATCGACAGATTTCATAGTAATGGAATAGATGCCACATTTGTCCAACAATTCAACACGGTCCCGATCAGTTTTAATCAGGGAATAAATGTTCGATGTTTTTAAACAGACACCGTGACTGTGACAGATGTTCAATAAATTACCATTCACATGAGGGACGTAAGTCATCGATCCAACATATTTGATATCCCTTCGTTCACGTGTCAGGGTAAAAAATGTTGAATTTTGGATTTTTCGGTAGATTCTATGGACGAATGTGAAAATCCGTGCTGATAAGCAATGGTATATATCTTTTGAAGCCATGGGGGTGCTCACGAGGCTTGAGCTCCTCCCGGAAGCACTATTTTGCACCCATCTTCGTCCGTCGTTAAAGTTAACGCCCAGTGAAGTAACCCAAATTTGCCAAAGAAAAAAAAAAATATCGCAGCATGAATTTGTACCTAGTTTTAAGTTTCTTGCTCTTTCATTAGGCAAGGTAATGATATTAATAAATAAAAGTTGTAAAATCTAGCTGCTATTCAATAAAATAGAAGTTAATGCCTTCCCATTCGCAGGATAACCAATTGATTGGCGCCTGCATGGTTCAATCGGGGCTGAGTACATTGGTTGTCGTTTATGGGATGCTTCAGTTTACATCGGCGGATGAACAATAGGTTTTGGCATTATTGTTTTGCGATCAACATATTTGCACCGACAAGTCAACAACTTATGGCAACTTTTGAAGATTGTGGTTATTTCACTCAAATGTACTACTTAGTAGCAGTGGCGAATACAGACGGGGAGCGCGCGCCCTCCTCTCAGCATCAAGGAAAAGTTTCGATTTGTTAGGTTTTAATAACAAATTGAATAATTTTTCGTGAAAGAAAGTATTACTTAAAAGTATATTACTTTGTTTAATTAATTGGAAGAATTTATAGGCATACTAAGAACACGTTTTCATTTTGAGGAAAAATATCGGAAAGCTCCCCGGTTATTCCCGGCACTTGTGACCCACCTCACGAAAATCCTGAATCCGCTCCTGCTTAGTTAGACTGGGAGAACACGCTACAGAAGTATAAGACTGGTGTGAATACCTCCTCCGTTGATTCTCATGTCGCTTTAAAAAAGGAACCATTTCTCTTTCAATCTTATGTTGTTGTTTTTTCATTTTCAGCGCATACTCTAGAACATTCGAAAAGTAAAACCTCAAAGGAAACATCAAGCTTCCACGAGAAAAATATTTCATTGTACTTGTCCTCAGTGATTTTTGAGATGAATGCACATAAGAGTGGGGCGTATAAGGGCATAGCTGCAAAAAGCCTTTTTCTTCCCTTGAAAGTGTTTCATTTTTTATGGTTTTTGGTTAAAATGCGACTTACCTTAGAAAAAGAGATGCTTTAATAAAAATCCATTAAATTACATTAGAAAAAAATGCTTTTTTAATTTTATTTTTCATTAGCTTTTATTTTGTTCTGGTGGAGTTCTAAACCTTTCATTTTTCGCCCCCCCTCCCCCGAAAAATTCTATATACGCCCCTGGTAAAAATACGTGTTATATGGTTTAATGGCAGAGTTGGAGGGTAAAAATGAAAGACATACTGCTATAGCACACAAAGTTGTTTTATTCGAAGTAGGTGCCTTCAGCAGCTGCACATTTCTGCCCGCGAGTGACAAATGCTTCAATGCCAGTCCGGAAGAAATCTGGTTCCCGGAATGCAGTTCCGACCTCCTCTCGGTTTCTGAAGGTCCTGTCCTTGAGGTAATTGCTATAATGCATGAACAGGTGGAAATCGGTAGGTGCCAAGTCAGGAGAGTAGGCTAAATGTGTGTGGGTTTCGAACCTCAGTTCGTGTAGTTTCTGTTTCGTCATTTGTGACACGTGTGGTCTCGCGTTATCATGGAGGAAGATAGGACCCTTCCTGTTAACCAAAGATGGCTGTTTGGAACACAACTTCTGGTGTATTAGGTCAATTTCTTCACAGTATGTGACTGAGGCAATGCTTTCACCAGCATTCAAGAACCTGTAGTGTATGACACCGTGAACAGTCCACCACACTGTCAACAAAACCTTCTTTGGCGTCAGCCTTGGTTTACGACGTTTTTTCGGTGGTTCACCATGGTACACACGCACTCTCTCTCTCTCTCACGATTGTCATATAACACCCAATTTTCATTACAGGTTACAATGCGATCAAGTAGGGGCTCCTTTTCGTTGCGAAGCAGAAGGTTACTGCGCATCTCAGACCGTTGTTTCTGATGCTCCGTCAGTTCGTGTGGGACCCACGTATCGATCTTCTTGACCTTACCAATTTAGTGGAGATGTTCGGAAATGGTTCACCTCGATACATTGTGCTGTTTGGCGAGTTCTCTGTGTTGCGAGGATTTGCCTTCAGAGCGTCGTAATGAATGGCCGAATGTTGTCCTCGGCCCTCTTCAGCCTGTAGACTCGTGTCACAGGGACAAAACTCTTCAAACCACCGACAAACTGTTCAGATGTTCCTCCTTGCCCCATGCCTCGACCACATTTTGGTAGGTTTGTGCCTCATTACGACCCTATTTGAACTCGTGAAGCAGAATCACTGGCAACTCACTCCTTCCTAACATGTTGTACAAACCACTCTTACACGAGCAGCAACGACCGTACACTGTAAAAAAAAATTGTAGATTTTACGGTTTTAAACCGTTTACCAGGGTACCAACACAAAACCGTAAAATCTACAGTTTTATGCCGTGTTGGAGCAAAGCTATAGCTTTGCTCCAACACGTGTTGGAGCAAAGCTATAGCTCGGTTATATTAGCCTTGTTTCCCTCCTGTTGCTACACTACACAATTTCTCGCATCAGTAATTTAGCAATCGCTCTTCTTGGAGCAAAGCTATAGCTTTGCTCCAACACCGCATTTAATGAAGAAAACAGCACAGCATTTGGCTGGAGCGAGTCACAGTCCAAATAATCACGAAAACACAAATTTGGCTGGAACGAATGTGTTGATTGTGTTGGAGCAAAGCTATAGCTTTGCTCCAACACGGCATAAAACTGTAGATTTTACGGTTTTGTGTTGGCACCCTGAAAAACTGTTTAAAACCGTAAAATCTACATTAATTTTTTTACATTGTAGCTCAACTGATTATGGCGTGTAGATGCCTTCTGAGTCGCCCTTCAACTCGTACGAATGGCGTTGTGGACGAGTTGAATGTGGCACTTCACAAAATCGGCAGTTATTTTCCGAACGACCTGATATATCTAAAATGAAATACCAAGTGTTTCAAAATTTTTGATTTAATTTGCGCTTCCAGTTTTAATCATGAATTTTCACTTTATTATTGGAAATAATAACATTATTAGGTTGTACTTTGAAATTGAAATCGCGCCCTTTCCTTCCCTTCTCCCCTCCTCTAGGAAGCACACCGGCTGCGCGCCTGATTTCCCGTGTACTTCCAGAAATAAATACATCATGGCCACAGAACGCCTGTAAAACTAGAACGCTACCACATGAATTCGTTTTGTATCATTTTAATTGTAAATCTTTATAACAAGATTTCAGATGCCCGTAAATGATCAGTGCAATTCAAATTATCATACTTCAGTTTTGATTTCACATGTTCATTACATCAAAAAACTCGGTGGTATTAGCCTTGTTTCCCTCCTGTTGCTACACTACACAATTTCTCGCATCAGTAATTTAGCAATCGCTCTTCTAGGCGATGTTACCACGATAAGTTTAACTCTGCGTAACATATCAATGGTTCTTTCCGCTACCGGACTGATTCGCTATTTTGAGCTTATCTTTGCAGCGTATAATCGTCCTTCAAACTCCAGTAACTTAATTCCTTATTTTAATTTCCTCTGGACTTTTTTTATTCACTTCCTGAAAGTTCCTTGCATTGTAATACTTTGTTGAACGTTTTCCACAGGCACGTTTAATCAAAATCTCTGCTTAATTTGGTGAGATGAAAGATTAGAATGTCATCTGTGCTGAAGAAGTGAGTTCGCGAGTTAGGAATTGTTTAGCGAAGCTTGTACGTAATTAATTTAATTAAAACCAATTTAGTTATTCCTTTATTGCCCAGTGAAGCCAATTAACAACTTCTAGCGCTAATGATCCTGCTGTGAGGGTAACAGAACGCTGTTCGCTGAAATGTTACGACGCAACTAATGGCATACTCAACATGCTTAAATTAATGCTCGTTATAGTCCGTCGGTCTAGTGATGGGTATCCAGGTTTATATCATTTTAAAATGTACGCTGAGAGACGACAGTAAGTTATTTCCGATGATAAAAATATAGAGATGTGATGTTTTTTCCCTGCGACCTAGAAATACTCGCTCAGGAACTCTACACATTTAGACTTAAGTTACTATAATTTTTTTTCGATTAAGTTTCGCAGTATCTTGACGAAAAGTTAAACCAAACAAAAAAGAATCAGTTATTATAAAAAAAATCTCATTTTTCGTGAGCTACGTTTATAAGTTTTGACAGTTTAGTGAAATACATTAACTACAAGCAGTAATGCTTTTAAAGCTGCGCCAAAATTATCTAGAGTTACTCCCCTCCCCCAGAACGCGGATATAGGTGGGTACCCCTACATGAACCTTTGAAGGCTTCTACACTCTGCGCTTCTCGCTTTTATTATTCTATCTGGCTTTCAGCAAGGAAATGGATTATATAATAGCCTGTTGATCGCCAAAAAATGATGAAACTAACAGAGTTCAAACTGTAACTAGCAATTTATTTGTAAGTTAGCAGACAACACGGAGCGTTTCAGTTCAAGAACCGGCATTATTGCCCAGCCCAACTGAGTTCTCATTCCCGCGTCCTCACTTGCTCCGAATAGTCTCTCTTACCCTTCTGCTCAAAACGCTTTCAGGATCGAGCTGCTCTGCATCTTGCAGACTTGCACGAATGCCCCCCCCTCCCCAAGGTAAACTGTGTGCAAGGGCGGATTCCGGTGGACTACTCGAGAAATGGCTCACGTTCTGGTATTCCCTTTTGTCTGGATTTTTGAAACGAACGAATATATGTTGGTACTTATGAATAATCATCTATAACTTCATTTCAGCTTTGTCTGTCTGAGAAGTTATCTCCTTAAGAAAAAGGCCTTTCTTTCCATCTATATGTTGGGCTTTTGCTCTGAAATGACAAAGCAAAATTATCTGTACTTGTGTGAGAAAAGTGCTGCCGGACCAAGCAGGCTGTTATAAATTGATCTAAAGCTAACTAGAGTTAAACATAGGTCGTTGGATTTTGAGCCCAGGGTCAATGGTAGCCCTACCCTCCTCTCGTAATCTTGTAAGAGACACTAGTGTTCATTGTGGTTGCTCCTCATCCTTACCCCGTTATCCACAGACTGACACAATGTAAAAAGCGGTTCTTCGGCAAAGACATTCCGAAATTCCTGTCCCATCCGCATTCACCTTTAAGGAAACGATTTACCAGTACTGTTTCTTGGATCAAAGTAATGGATAGATTTTAAACAGGCGTCTATTCAAAAAGAAGGTTCCAATATCAGTGCGCAGTTGGCGATCAGTGACCAATTAAATATAAAAATTAATTATGCAGGGAAATTGCTATGCGCCATGTGCACAATTCAACTTTCAAAATGATCTGTATGGTGATTTAGTTGGAAATGGGTCATTCTTTTTCTGTTGTCAAAACCAAATTTTGAAAAGGAAAATAGCTATCTGGTATTCTAAAAACCCTCTCATTATTGAATGTTCCGTGGTTTAACGCTACGTTCAAATCATGAGCGGTTTTTTCAAATTCTTTCACCGTTAAATTGATAAAATTTGTTCACAACCAAATTCGTTTTACAGTGCGTATTTCTTCATCCAGTAGGTTCGTGTGTTTCTGTAGTGAACCTCAACACTAAACTTTCCTGCCTGGTTTGGTCATTTGGTCAACCCAATCCCCCCACCTGAATATGTGTGTGTGGATGCTAGATTTAATTCCTTCGGATTAAATCTAGCATCCCCATAGTCAGCACTATGGTGGTTCAATAAAAGGCTACTCACAGTTCGTCTTTTATTCAGCTGGATAAAAGACTAACTGTGAGTAACCTTTTTTTTTAGCCATATATATATACATACACACACCACAAATCGAGATACGCTATCTGCATGAAAAATACCGTTTACAGCTTAAGACAGCTTCCACAAATGCTACACCACAATTTGTCTGCTTGCTGAAGACATTATGTATCGTTCTCAGCTTGTCAAACATGTACACGTCATTCACTTTTTACCTCAAGACTGCTACCAACATATATTCAGTGAGTGATATTACGTTAAGGTTGAAACGCGAACAGAGGACGAACTCAAAAGTTACATAAAGACAACTAAAAGTGAAATTTAAATTAGTGTATACGTCATATAGTTCTCAAGTCCGAGGACTTCTACCTATGGGTGTTGTCCTTTATATTGTCTGTGGCGAACCTCCGTGTGGTCCCACTTCCGTACATGCCATTGCCGTACAAGGAATTTTTATCCCATTTTCGTACACAAATGTGCTGCCCTTTAAGTAGTGAGGTAGAGACGGGATTTCGAGAGAGCAGATGGATAGATTTTACTGTATGATCATTAATTTGACATTTTATTTTACTCTTTTATTACAATTTTGCAATTTAGGCATGAGACTTGACATTTTTTTACCCCGTGGTTTCTATCGGTTTTTTTTTTTCTGCAACATTTTGTAGGCGCGAGTGTCTGTTTCGACGTAAGTTTTTCTACGTTTTTTTCGTGAAGACCTAGTTGAACCCTTTCACAGAGAAACTCATTATAACGTAGTTCGTGATTCAAATGATAGATTAGATTTTTGATGCTAGGAGATGTGAATTACTTGCAATTTGTTCAGTCTGCTGTTTTAACCTTCGGCAGCGTTGTCAGTTCTATGCAGTTTGTTATAGCAGTTACACACCTTTAGCGAGATAAATGTTTTTTTTTTTTTTTTTTTTAGAGTTAAATATGTTTTGCAGCTTTGGATACATACGTAAGGCCTCCCAAATTACTGGCTAACTAGTCAAACGTCATCTCAATCTTTGGTAGGAAGATAGACCAACGCAGAGCTAATGTTAATGTAGATGACTTTGTTCATTTTTTTTTTTTTTATACGTGATCGTTAAACTAATTTCTTGAGCATGGCGCCAAAGACATTGGTTAAAATTGAAGCTACATTCATTTATTTCTATCGTTGGAAATACATTTTTCAGCGCACCAATAGCTGCTTGTTCGAAATCCATTCACTTTGCAAGGGCAGCAATTTGCTGTATTTAATTTTAAATAGCCCTTTTTTCGCGCCTTGTTATGTAATAAAGAGTATGCCACAGCAACAATCTTGATTTTGCGTTAGTTGGCACTCAAAAAAAAATGGTACGATAAGAATGAAACAGAAGATAGCAAGAAAACAGAAGAAAAAATTTTGTACTATAAGAAGAAAACATTGTGTAACTCACAGAAAACATGCACCATAACAAAAATACGTAAAACTAAATAATTTTAAGGAGACTTAGAGTTACATGAAGCTATATGAAAGGGATGACTTATTACAGACATAAATTTATGGACACTAAAGTTTTACCTGTTCTTCCGGTGGAAGTAGTCCGTGGATTTAGGAATATGAAATAGGGATGAGCTCCAGGGTGGGATTGAATTACTGTGGTCATTGTACAAGAAGCCAGTGAAGAATTAGAAAGTACTCTTGTCCAGGTTTTTGCTAGATTTCTCAATGAAGGAAATATTTCTGATTACTGGAACAATGCTACGGTCATTCTGCTATAAAAAAGAATGGGGGGAACATTGAGAATATCGTGAATTACAGACCCATCATCCTCCTATCGGTTGTTTACAAAATCCTCACTAAAGTACTGTCACATCGCTTAAAGAAAACAAGGAACAACCAAAAGAACAAGATGTATTCAGGAGGGATATAGCACTAGAGATCATATTCGTGTACTGAAATAACTTGTTAAAAGAACGAATGAATATGAATTTATACAACTATGTGTGGCTTTATTAATTAGACTAGCAGTCATGCCCGTTTTTCGAACGGTGAATCTATAAAATCATTTTTGAACACAAAATTAAAGAAAGGAAAAAGTAATTAAAGGAAAGAAAAGTAAATTTAAGATCCATAACTGTGTTACGATTTAGAACAGGGTCGTGACCAGTCAATGCATACGGTTTGACGTAAAGCGGTAGCAGGCTTTGGCGCCCCTTAATTTTAATTCAAAATTTCATGGAATTTTTACAGCATTTCAACGTTTGTTGCATAATTATCTTTAGAGCTATCAGCATTTTGAACAGTAAAGCTAAGCCGCCACCCATTTGAAATCTTTGGTTTTCAGACTTTTCTAGGTGTAGAAGTGATAGAAAAATTCAAGGAGCCAATGTTCCAATTGCCGCTATTTTGGTTTTCGAACTTTTCTAGGTATCTGGACCTTAAGACATCAGCATTTTAAACAGTAAAGCTAAGCCACCCTTTTAATTTTTATGGGTTTCAGACTTTTTAGATGTTTTAAAGTGGTAGAAAAATTCAAGCAAACAATATTCCAAAGCCGCCATTTTGATTTTATTTGGTTTTCGAACTTTTCTAGGTATACGAATCTTAAGGCCTATCATCATGCCAATTTCCAGATCTCTAGGTCATTTACAACTGGACGGAAACACTCTCATTTTCCTCTTTTGGTTCACATATATATACATATGATTTTCCATCATGAATTCCTTTTTCAAGAAAAAACCACATAGGAAATAGACATGGAAGAATCCCAATGAAATAACAAGTGAAATTGATTTTATTATGTGCAACAAGAAATTTGTAATTAAAGACTGGGGTGTGCTGAACAGGTTCAACACAAAAAGTGATCATAGAATGGCGAGATGTAAGATGCACCTCAACACTAAACTCGAACGTGGCAAGCTCATGAAACAAACAAAAATGTATTGACATGACCAACCTTAGAAAGCATCATAATACCTTCAAATTGGAACTGGGGAACAGATTCTCTGCTCTAGAACATCTAACATCAGAAATAGACATCTCTGAAGTTAACAGAAAACTAACCAAGGCTCTTATGGAAACAGCAACAAAAATAGGTGGTACTAAGACTTAGAAGTTGCATATGAAGAAAATATCTGGGAAAACAAAAATGCTGATGCAAAAGAGAAGGTAGATGTCTTCCACTCTTGTCATTTTCCTCATCTACGAGTTCCTCCTCTTATCTTTCCTGGTTACACCAAGCATGCTTTTTTCAGTTGTCTGCAGTCTTTGTATGTCTTTTTTAGCTATGGTCCATGTCTCCGCTCCATGTGTAAGCACTGGAAAAAAATGTGTGCATTGATTAAACACTTTTCCTTTAAGACATAATGGCATATTACTCTTGAAAATTGTACTGCTTCTTCCAAAAGCTCTCCAGCCTAATTTTATACGCCGATTAATTTCATCATCAATGTGACCATTGCTTTTGATTTTTGTTGTCCAAGGTAAATGTAGGTATCGGTTACCTCAAGTAATATATATAACGTGTAAAATAAACGATTGCAAATCTCTTAAAGTCAAGAATAAAGTAATTTTTTTATCAAACCTACCTCAGCAAGTGACTTCATATGACTACGTATATAAAACATGTACTATCGCCGACGTTTGTCTGCGGGACCTTTCTGGGTGAAGCACAAAATACAAGTACTGTTAAGAAACGTACAAATAATTCTAAACTACTACTAATTTAGTCACATGATGAGGTAGGTTTGTTAAAATTTTTACTTTATGCTTGACTTTAAGAAATTTGTAAAACCTTCTTTGTTTGTGCAGTGCGTAATTTAAGGCGCTGCCACACAATGTCAACGAGTATGATCTTAGCAAACTTTTCAAGGACAGTATCTTGAGAAAACTTCATTTAGGTAAGTTTAATTCTCAAAGAAACACCAAAATTTTATCAATTAAGTTACAAATATTATCGAACATGAAATTTTTCCTCCAGCCAGTGATTTAATAATTCTAGAAGTGTTGTAGCTGCATCATGTGAATCTACACCAAACAATCCCATTATCTGACAACCCTGCGTAGATAAACCCATTTCGGAGATGTCTGAATGCTGTTCGAAAGCTGTTCAGAGATGTCCGATTGATGTGTTAATAATTCTGCTTAGTGTGAAGCTAGCGATAGAGAGGCAGCAGCAGATCATTAAGCTCTTTCAAGGTACCTCACAAGAGCTCTTAAAACGCTGTATTTTTGTTCTGGGTTACAGATTTGTTCGTAATGGAATAGTAACTAAAGGGGAGATGTGTACTTCAAAGTGCTGCTCCAACTCGAACGTTGGAAGCTTTGCCTTCCTTCCTACCACTACTTCATCCCTTTTATCAAGATGCATTCAAAATCTCATTAAAAATTGTTGAAACGAATCGATATCTTGGAGCGACAAACGGAAACTATGGCCTTAGTGTATTACGCAATAACTCAAAAGTAAACCCCATTCCTTTAAGCGAAATGCAAACTGCACCCACAAGTTATATCGTCTCACGAAATAGGAATGATGTTATTACCTCCTTTATGCTGTTTGGTCTTCCTTTGTTGGTAAAGAGGTTGTTAATCCTATTTGCCGCATTGCAGTGTTTGTTTATTGACGGTTGAGCTGAGCTGCCACTGAATAGCATCATTCCTATTTCGTGAGACGATATCACCTTGTGATATCGTCTCATTGGTTTCCTTGTGTATTCTTAAAACTTATGTAGCGTGTTTTTGCGAAACAGTCATGTGACGAAAAGCACTTTTAGTGTCTCGTTAAGTTTTATGCTTTCTGTGTCTACAAGAAAATGGAGCAGTACTAAATATGTATCTTTCAAGGTACTTTCAAGAACTCTGGTAACGCTGTCTTTTGGGGCTGGTTGCGTAAATCATTTGTTCATAAAATGAAACTACCTAAAAGAGACTTGTATCTCAGAGTGTTGCTGTGCCTTGCCACTGTTCCTGTTACTTAGATACACAGCAGCTTATTCTAACACCTTACTTCCCAAGGCGCACAAGGTTTGTTCATTGCTGTACTATACTGAGATTTATTGTACACCCGCGCGGACTTTCTAGCATCCTTCTTAACAAAATCTTATTTTGAGGAACCTCGTCGAAAGTGATACGGCCGCCCCGGTGGCGCAGTGGTCTAAGGCGCTGGCCTCTGATCATTCGTCCGTAAGGGGTCCGGGTTCGAATCCCGCTCAGACATGGATGTTGTGTTTGTCTTACGGCACTGGCTCTCTCCCTTCCCTGGAACCAGTTACCCTAAATTAGGGACGGGCGACTGCTTATAGCCCATTGAGTCGCTCACGGTGGTCGTTAAACCTCCAACCAAAAAAAAAAAAAACGGACATTTTAAGAAACGCCGAGGCACCTGGTTGCACGATGCCTTACTCATTGTTTAAAACAACGGCTACCAGTCATTTAAAATCTTTTTTTTCTCTCATTTTACGAATTTCTTTTTGGTTAAAATTAATTTAAAAGAAATTTTAATAATAAGCAGTTACTTTTCTTGCTACAAAAAATGAAATATAAATGAAATGTGTACATTTTCTAATCCCTAAGTACTACGACAAAAATGATTACCCTTCGATTCAGTGGATATACGGCTCTACAAAAAAAAAAAGGGCGGGGGGATTGGGAACTGATTTGGGGGGACAGGGGTCAAGTACAATATTGATAACTTTTCATCGATCACTTAATGTTTATAGCAATTGCACTTTGTAAGACTCGACAGTATTGATTTTTTTTATTGCAACTGAATGAACTAGCGCTTTTTACGCTTTCCAACCGTAGGTTGAAGAAGCGCATATGCTCCAGCATTGTCCGTCTGTCTGTCTGTCGGCACGCTAACTCGCGTAAAAATGGTTCGATTTCGATGAAATTTTAGTATGTATTAGGGGACAGCCTGGAGACGAACCCTATTAGAAATGAGGTCAAAACAAAGGAGCGAGATCCATTTCATTGCCCTTATGCGTCATAACTTGCGTAAAAATGCTTCGATTGCGACAAAACTTTAGTATGTTGTTCCGGAGGTATGCTGAACCAATTCTGTTTAACATCATCGAAATGGGATCAAAGGCCAGGGCTCAGGAGCGAGATTTATTTCACAGTCATTATCCTCATAACTTGAGTAATAACAAGTTAGTAAAATCATGCAATGCATTGATTATGCTACGCTTTCCAACATACCAGAAATCATTACTCAAGTTATGAGGATAATGGCTGTGGAATAAATCTCGCTCCTGTGCCCTGACCTTTGATCTCATTTCGATGATATTCAACAGAACTGGTTCAGTATACCTCCGAAATAACATGATAAAGTTTTGTCGCAATCGAAGCAATTTTACGTAAGTTATGATGCATAAGGACAATGGAATAGATCCCTCTCCTGTGTCCTAACCTTTGACCCCACTTCGCCCATTTTTAATAGGATTCGTCCCCAGGCAGGTACAACATACTAACATTTCATCCAAATCGAAACATTTTAACGTTAGTTATGACGCATAAGAGCAGTGGAATGGATCCCGCTCTTATGTCCTGACCTTTGACCCCATTTCGTTCACTTTCAATAGGGTTCCTTCCCAGGTGTTCCCCTACCACATACTAAAATTTCATCGAAATCGAACGATTTTTACGCGAGTTATGTGCGGACGAACATACGCGCACAACGCGTGACGTAATGAGGCAGATGGCGTGACCGTGGGCCAACATCTAACTTGCGAGAGTGTGAAGTCATAAGATTTCTAAGCATGGGTAACATTAATGGGACGACGCCATGACACTAAAAACTTGGTAATTCGGGGCGGTTATTTAACCCACTAAACGAATTTTCCTAAAGTCGAGATCAAGCTAAATCGATTTCTAGTGCCAGAAAACGGTAGGTTAACGACTTTCATCAAAATCCTTAGAGCCGTTTTCAAAGTAAAATTTACATACAAGAATTGCTCCTTTAAGGTGAACGTCAAGTAATTTTGCTTCCTGTACTTCGAATGGGAAAATTTTGGTACACAATTTCTTCCCAATTAATGCGTTCCCAAGGATGAAAATTTGAACATCGATTAAAATATCTTCATTTTATAACTTGGAATACTTAATATTTTCTAAAACATAACCATAATTATGCAATCCAACATTTGTTTGTCTACTGACGTCATGAATATACAGGTCGCGCCATTTTTTTCTGGACAATTAATGCGTTCACAAGGATTAAAATTTGAACATCGATTAAAATAGCTTCATTTTATAACTTGGAATACTTAATATTTTCTAAAACATAACCATAATTATGCAATCCAACATTTGCTTGTCTACTGACGTCGTCAAAGTACAGGTCGCGCCATCATTTTTCTGGTTTCAACACCACCAAAGGAAAAGTTATTGATTTTTAATATAATTATGGTTATGTTTTAAAAAATAAGTATTCCAAGTTATAAGTTATTTTAATCGATGTTCAAATTTTCATCCTTGGGAACACATTAATTGTGAAGGAAATCTGTACAAAATTTTTCCATTGGAAGTATAGGAAGCAAAATTACTTGACGCCCACCTTAATAATATGTAATAAGGGCGATGGAATGGATCCCAATCCTATGTCCTGACCTTTGACCCCAATTCGTCCATTTTCAATAGGGTTTGTCCCCTACCACATACTAAAATTTCATCTAAATCGAACGATTTTTTACGCACGTTTTGACGCATAAGGGCAATGGAATGCATCCCGCTCTTATGTCCTGACCTTTGACCCCACTTCACCCATTTTGAATAGAGTTCGTCCCCAGTGGTCCCCTACCACATACTAAAATTTCTTCTAAATCGAACCATTTTTACGCCAGTTATCGTGCGGACAGACTGACGGAAAAAGCTGGAGCATATACGCTTCTTCAACCTACGGTTGGAAAGCGTAAAAAATGTTTCTATTGCGACAAAACTTTAGTATGTTGTTCCGGAGGTATACTGAACGAATCAATAGTCAGGGTCGGGAGGAGGGTTTGTCTGCGCGCGATTTCTGGTATGTTGGAAAGCGTATCATAATCAATGCATTGCATGATTTTGCTAACTTGTTAAAGTAACGAACATTCGTACTTCCTACCCAAGCTCCGCTAAAATTGAGACTGGACGCAAATATTAGAGATTTATCCACCTGTCCCAGGGCAGCCAGTTCTGTACCAATGTGAATTTCTGCAGTCTGTAATTAATGGATGTTAGCAGAAAATATCTACTACTTTTAAAAAAGTGAAGTTTGACTTTTTAAAGAAATGCATCGCACAGCAGTGAAAAAATGATGCACTGTTATTCAGCAGGAAAGTACAAATGCTACTACTTTTTACAACCCACAACCACTCCTGCCCCCTTTTACTTTGCTTGAAGATACGAGGATGTGATCTCACGCCTTAACCCTGTGTCTAATTTACTACCCTAAATGTCTTTAGGCAATTTCCAACAGAGGTATCAAGGCAGTGTACCTTCTGGAAAAACTAAATAAAGCGGGAGATCGATGCGTATCTTTAACAGTCTGTCTGAATTGCTCTCAAACTCACACCCTCTGTCTCTTCGTGAACAAAATGAGCTGCCAGACTCCATGATCAGGCACATATTAAAGGGAAAATGGAAAACACGCAGGATTTTTAAGGCGGCAAACAGAATAGATATTGCCTTGTTTGCTACACTGCTGGCCACCCAAAATGCAACACCAAGAAGCACACGAGATAGCAAAGCCAGATTTACTGGACACAACAACAGATACAAATATCAAACGATTGAGCTTACAGGCCCGTGCGACTTGCGGAACACGCAGACATCAATAGTTCGTGTGGCCACCATGGCTGGCAATAACTGCCACTACACGCCACGGCATCGAACGAAAGAGGCTTTGGATGTGGGCTTGGGGTATGTCGGTCCAGGCTGCTTCCACGCGTTGCCACAGTTCATCAGGCGTAGCCGCGGTGGTGCTTGCCGGGCCACTCGGTTGCCGATCAGCGACCAGACGTGCTCGACATATCGGGAGAACAGGCGGGCCACGGCAGCAGTGACACCTGGTGGGCCGTAAATAATTGTTTCACGATGCGTTCTACGTGCGGGCGCGCATTGTCCTGTTGAAACGTGGCTGCTGGCAGGTCCTGCAGGTAAGGGAGGACTACAGGCTCCAAAGAGTCGGAGATGTAGCGGTGGCTGTTGAGTGTACCGGCGATGCATACCAGAGGGGTGCGGGTGTCATATCCAATTGCGCCCCAAACCATAACGCCAGGCAACGGACCGGTATGGCGATGTATATTGCAGGCGTCATACAGTCTCTCGCCGCAGTGCCGCAACACGCGGATCCGACCATCGTGGTGTTGCAGGCAGAAGCGGGATTCGTCGGAGAAGACAATGTCGTGCCATTCCGTAGTCCAGGTGCGGCGTTCAATGGCCCACTGCCGCCGCACTCGCCGGTGGTGTAACGTCAATGGTAATCTGAGCAATGGGCGCTGTGCGACAAGTACCCGCTCCTGCAGACGACGTCGTACGGTACGTGCTGACACAGGGTGTTGCGGACTACACCCTAATTCCTGCGCTAACGTTCGTGATGTGGCGGTGCGAGCCGTCAATACCCGCCACACAACATGCCGGTCCTCTCGTTTGGTGGTATGCTGCGGCAATCTCTCGCGTCGGTCCGTCCGTCCCTCCTGCACCCACCGAATCCATACTCGCCTCACTGTGGCTGGATGTCGTCCCACACGGGCGCCGATGTCTCGGTACGATAAACCGCTGTTGCGATAAGCCACTATTCGTTCTCTGTCGAACTCCAAAACGTGCTGGAATGACTGCCGTATTCTGCGACGAGGCATCAGAAAGCTTCCCACGCACAGGTCCGGCAGCGCAACACACTTCCACTACTTACACCCCGCCTTCAGTGCACCCTTTTTACAGTGCTTCTCGGTGGCGTGCCGGGCGCACATGATTTGCATATGCCCTGCAATGCTAATCGTTTGCATGTCCTCTCGCGGGCGACGCATGCTGCGAATTTCAGGCCAATCGGATGCTTCCTTCTTGGTGTTGCATTTTGGGTGTCCAGCAGTGTATTAAACATGTAACTTTAACATCAGAAAACTTGAAAATTACACCTCCCCAGAGTGGGAATAAAATCCTCATCTCCCGATTTTTTGTTCGAGCATGCTACCCGTTACACCTCCCTGGACAACGAAGTCCCAAATATCTGAGTGTTAAGAATCAGAACATTCTCTGATTATTGCCATTATTTTGGGTGATGTAACGGTTAGCATGCTCGAATGGAAATCGGGAGATACGTTTGCCGCCTTAAAAATTCTGTAGTTGTTCCATGTTTTTGCGAAGAATATTTATTCCACAATCTCCATGGAAAACATGCTATATGCGGTGACTTGGGATCTACAAAGAGACCTTTGGAAATATGCTGATTTGGCGAAACTTCATGCCTTCATAAGAAAGGTCCGTAAGACATTCCCAGAAAATGCCTCAACAATCGAGCAGTGGCCTTTAAAAAATGCATACAAGGGGCAGTATTGCATTACGTAACAACAAAAGTATTTTCCGTTTTTCGATGGATCAACAGAAACTCCGTGTAATGGTTGAATTTGCGGAGAGCTGAAATTCCAAGATGCCTTGCGCATATGAATCAGGTGAGTAAGCAGTTTGGTAGTGGAAAGTCGGGCGATTACAATGGATGGTATCAGTGGAGATTATTCATGGGTGTTTGTTTTACGAATTTAAACTCGCTTCATCTGCTGCTGAAACAACTATTCGCTTAGCATTCGGGGCTGATGCTGTAAAGGAACGCACAACTTGGAATTGGTTTCGAAAGTTCAGAGACTGAGATGAATCCCTTCAAGACAAGTCCTGGAGTAGACGTCCTGTCAGCCTTGACACAGAAGCCCTGAAATTTGCTACTTAGCAAGACAATAGCCAAACATGCCAGGAACAGCCTAGTCATTTGGTGTTAGTGATGAAACCGTCTGAAGACATTATAACGAAGTAAATTTCTCCGTCATTTTTATCCGCGCCGGGGTTCGAACCCGAGTCCACTTATTCCGGAACAAGTCACTCTACCAATTGAGGTACGCGGACGTTTCTTCTGACTACTATCTGCTTTTATGTCGTGTGCGTCCTGCTGGCAGGTACGTCACATCTCCTGGTACGTTACAACATCTGCATGCAATAGGCAAGGTATACAAAGTGGGTCCTCCACGAATTGTCTCAGTGAACAAACAGCAACGTGTCTCAGCTTGTCTCGCTATTACAAGGAACCGTTTTTGGGTGGTGTACTCATATGTGATGAGAAGTGGTTCCAGTACAGTAAGTACCCCAAAACGTTCCAAACATAGGTTGTCTACCAGTGATTCAATTCTTCACACATCGAAGCCAGCACTGCATCCACGTAAAGTTATGTTGTCTTTGTGGTGGACAGCACGTGGTGTTGTTCATTATGAACTCTTGCAACGCGGCCAAACGATCACCACAGTGTACTGTGAACAACTGAAACGTGTGCATGAGGACCACAAAAAGGAATCACCACTGGTCAACAGAAAGGGAGTTCTGCTCCTTCAAGATAACGCTCGTCACCATTGACCAGAAACACTATCAAAGAACTTGAGTGGGAGCTTTTCGTCATCTAGATTACTCACCAGATCTCTCTCTCTTTCAGACTGTCACTTGTTTCTCTCTCTCGACGATATTTGCGTGAACACGACTTCTCGCCAACATGTAGCAAAAGATTTTATGGCAAAGCCTATTGGTTTACTTTTTGCGTTTTACCATATTTGGAAAATATATATAATGGAAACAACGCGACGTCAATAGTAGAATCTAAGGTTCTGAACGGGAAAACGTTCCTGTCAATAATGGCATTGCTACGGACATAGGGATCGGGGACGAGGCGCAAGTGATTACAACAAATAAATAGGAACTAAGCCACTTAATATTATTTCAAAGTATTAATTTTCCTGTTGCAAGGTTTCAACGGGGCATTCGCAAAGTAAATAAAAATTCATTTAAAAAATATCAAAAAAAAAAAAAAAAGTTTAAATCTTGTATAATTTTCCTCTTGCTGAACTGACACTGGCACACCATGCCCAAGAGAGCTACAGTATAAGTGAATACAGATTCTGGGCTTGGCTAGAACTATCAAAGTAGGAACAGATGGCCGGCCCGGGGTCTCAGTGGTCTAAGCGCTGGCTTATGACCATTCGTCCGAGTAGGGTCCGGGTTCGAATCCCAGTGAGGCATTGTTGTTTGTCTTACGGCACTGGCTCTCTCCCTTCCCTGGAACCAGTGACCCTAAATTAGGGACGGGTGACTACTTATAGCCCACAGAATTGCTCACGGTGGTCGTTAAACCTTCAAAAAAAAAAAAGCAACAGATTTTGATATGCTGGCGGAGAGTGCTTGTAATTCACAAATTTTTGGAATATTTTCCAGTCGTACAGGCCCTCTCCTCGATAAGTTAGTATCATGTGAACCTTACTTTGCATAGCGGTGAGCATTCAGGGCAGTGATGTAGTTCTAAGAAAATAAGTGACGCAGCGGTAAGCGGGTTAGGTAAAAACAAATTTTGAAAGCAATTTGGAAGTTTTTTTTTATCCTTCAGCATTTTCCGTTCAATATTTTTTTTTTTCTTTTTCCACTTTTCATCAGAGTTGCTTAGTTTGGGAAATTCTGAAAAACAATGTTATGTGGGAGTCAGATGCTAAGAAATTGAGTCTTTCTTCGTTATTCCACACGATTCTACATATTCAGTGCGAATAATTAAAATTAGTCACACTAAATACAAGTGACTCGTAACGCTACTTTTGCTAAGATTATAAGATATCTTCTGTGATATTTTTTTGTTTGTTACGGGGTGTTTTAAAGATCACCGTAAGCATGATTTGGGGACACTGGCTCTGGGAAGGGAGACATGCCATCTCTGGGGCTCGAGAGATTAGCCTCTCACAGGAGCGTCCTTTTGTGCTCCCCATAAGGAATCAGAATTGAATTTGGGGATTACTTTTGTTGAAACAGGTGGAAAACTTGATAGAAATGGCATTTGCAATTCCAAAAGGCTTGCCACTCAACCTACTTGCCTGTTTGATTTTTTTCTGAGTTGATTTCCATTCAAGCGGTGCAGTAAAAAACCCGCCTCCCATAACTTCATTTAAAATATTGCCGTCTTGACAAAGGTGTAGCTATTCTCTTTGCAGTAGAACCTGTGTGCTCGTGAGAAGCCAGATTGCGCAATCGGACTGTTCAGTTTCCCCTTGGAATACAAACATTCGGCCAAGATAGGAATACGCTATCATATAAAACACAGTATGCCTCATTATTGCATGTATGATAAACTAAAAAAAAACCCTTTGCCCTGATTTTCTTCCCAGCTAGCCACGATAAAGGCCTCAGCGCTGCTTAGCCTTGGTAAAAAGGGCCTTAGCGTCGCTATGTCGCTCTAAGGCTCTTCTACATGGCCTATTCAGTGTATGTGTTTTACAGTAAAAGTTAAGAATCCGGTTTTTATAAACAATCGCCCGTAATGGAAATGCGATAAATTGCAACAGGTTATAATAGCCTATTTATTAATATTTGTTTGGCATAGTTTCCACAAGTTTACCTAAGGGGGTGCATTTTTCCCTTTCTTCTAACTACTGAGATTTTTTCTATTCTAACTAGAGGGAATGCATCCTCTAATTCGGCCACTGCATGCGCCACTGTTGAATATGATAAATTACATAACGTGTGTTTTGTTGTAAAATTCAGATGTGCAGCTTTCTATGAATATGAAAAATGTATGTGAACACTAAAAGTGAGAACTAAGTTCTTGTGTAAACAAGGAATAGTATTGTGGCATTTTGAAGTATATACGAAGCACATTACTTCAGCATTTATCAAACTAGCAATGGCCTTTACAAAGGCCGCCCAAATGTGACTGCTTTTTAATATGTATTAAGCAAGAGGGTGACGGCATCGTGCAAACAGAAAAAAAAAAACTGATGCGGTGGAAGTACAGAGGTTTTTCATGTAAAGAATTATTCCGGCAGCGAAGCAAATGAGCGGAAGAGTATTTTGAATTTCGTAAACCGCAAGTTTCAAAGTGAGCTTTATTTGCTTTTCAAATGGCATTTTACCTTTAAAAATGTTTGTACATTTGCGGGGTTTTATTTTCTTTTGAATAGATGTGAGAGAAGGAAACCTGAAGGTAATATTAAGTTTATTCTTCAGTCTGTCGCGCTTCAAGCAGCAACAGAAGTCGACGGTGGCGCCGAACAACAGCAGTACAGCATCGACCGGAATCTTAGCTGCTAATATCAATTCCAATGGAACTGCAAAGAGCGGGCTGATGGCGCCATCTACCGCAGATGAAATGCAATCAAAGTGAGTACAATTATGAATTTCCTCATTCTGTATTGATTTAATTATTGGAATATGAAAAACAAAACTGATCTGTCTATTCCACTGTAGCGGATCCGACGGGCGACAGAGGGCGCCCGTCCAAGAGCTGATTTTTCTTTTGAAAGTAAGCGAGATCGTAAATAATTAACTTTGCATTTATGCGATTGTTCAGGTTTTCGTGAAAATGTTCGCACTTACTGAGTTTTACAGTGAATTCGAAAATAAAATTCATTTGATCTACTTTCAGGTGGAAAAAATTATTACATACTATCTCTCTCATTGGAATATATTTTTTTAACATTGCATCTGTTATTGAATTTTAATGACATATTCTTAGGAAATCTGTCTTTTCGGTGGATTTAAATTTGTTCCATTTTTCTAAATTCAATATGAAGCATTGTAATTCATTAGGGTTATACAAATTAAAATGACCGCATCAGGCTTCATGACATAGCGAAAAAATTTCCGAATGTTATGTCTGTATGTTGTAAATTATGTGTAATGCAACTGATATCAACTTCTCGATATCGAACGACTAATAAATTCTCAATTTGGCAAGTGGAATTTGCATGCATGCGCATATGTGTGAAGTAGTGCACATGCAAAGTTCAAAAATATTTTATATAAGACGCAAAAATACGTTACCAGTTTCAGAACTTTTCAAATTAAATGTGCGCGAGAAAATATTTAATTAGCGTAAATACGTGAATGAAAAATTACCATAACCCTCTGCAATAGAAATTTTTTACTTTTATTCCCTGAAATAGTGGAATAAAAGTAAATAAAATTTCATTGTGATTTTTTTCAAACAAGTTTCAATGATGCGTTACGAAAGTATAGACTATGCGACAACTAAGTGAACACTTCCTAATTACCATAATTCCTGGAATGTCAAAACAATGATCCCCAGCATTTGAGGGTAATTAATAGTAGTTCACATTAACAATAATACTTACAGGTGGACGATCTTAGAGATGGGTTTGCCTCCACGGGGGGGCTCCACTGGGCAACAAGGACACACTCTACAGCAACAAGGGCCTCTGTGTCTTTTGAAAACTGACACAATTTTAAGCTTCAGTATAAATTAGTGTTGAGGTACCAGCTAGTTTTATGTGACATTGGCCAAAAGACCCCAGCTCACTGGATTTTGTTCCAGAACCCTTAGATGGAATAACCAACTTGAACCGTCAGCTGAGGGCTAATCCCCCACACTGGTGTACTTTCCTGATTAAAAAGGCAAAGAATTACTCTTACAAACTCTAATGTAGGATATGATGGACCCACCACACTTGAGAAGGATGGTCCACTACGGAAACGATAGGGCAATGACAAACGGCGTGTGAGAAAGAGATCTCGGCCAAGGACGAAGTAAGTGTCTCTGACGACTTGGGCACAAGACAAGTTGGCACCACCGCCACCACAAAATTTGTTCAGTTAAACGGTGCGGCCTCATGACCTGTCTGTCTGGAGTGTGTTTTATTGCGTTATGTTAAGCAATTTCGCAATGATATTTATTATTAATGAAACAAATACACAATGTGGGAAAAGAAGCAAATATTAAAACACTCTTAATGAACACTTAAGATGAAAATGAAAATTTGATTAACACTTATGTAATTTCGCATTTTTCCACCCAATGTCTGATTGCATCATAATTATGGCATGATCATCGGTTTTTTTACGGGCCTTTGTATGGGCAAAATTGTCAGTTACTGAAAAGTAGTCTATACGCAGGGTTATGCTCCTTTTCTACACACATTATCACATCCCGTGGTGTGTTCAAATCTTCGGCTTTCATATATGAATGGAAATGCTGACATTCGTTGCTGAGAAAGTTTTCTATGCCTCCTTGGTACCTCTGAACATGTTTTATTTGATCTAGCCTCTATGTCACGAGCACTGGTCTCTTTCAAACCCCTGAGAACTTCAAACCTAGCTATGAACTTTGTATGATTTCCTCCTGTTTGCCAAATTACTGATCAAAGAATCCATAATCTTAAAAAACGTGTTTACTCTTGCTCAGTTAATGCTCTCCGTCCACGCATATGGAGTGACGACTGCAAATAATATAAGTTTTCAAAATTAATAAACCTTGATAATTATTTAAGTAAAAATTTTCTTGGGTGGTGGTTCTAAAATATTTATAAAAAAAACTCTTCCAGCTTGGCACCCCCATAAATCTGGCGCGCTGGGCCCGGGCCCACTGGGCCAGTTTTTTTTATATCGGCCCTGATCTCTGCTGAGTGAACGTAAGATAGGTGTATGGAATACTAGAGGAATAAATGGAAAGATCAATGAGGTGATTGACGAAATTAATAAGTACAGATTGGATGTGCTGTGTGTAAGTGAAACTAAAAAAAAAAAAAAAAAGAAAGGAAATTTGGATAGAAGTGAATGGAACGGTGAGTGTGTGGTCTGGAGCGTTGGACAATGTGAGAGGACAGGCTGGTGTAGGTGTGATTTTAAGTGAAAATATTAAAAACAACTTGATTCACTATAGCTGCATAAGTGAGAATTCTTTGGATTCATTTGAAAGTGAAACTTCAGAGAATAGTAATTGTTGTAGTGTATGCTCCTTGTGACTCTGAACCCTCTGATAGGAAAGAAGATTTCTGGAATGAGCTAAAAGCTGTTTTGAGCCAGTTTGGTGCTAAAGAGAAAGTTATAATAGCAAGGGATTTCAGTGCTAGAGTAGGCGTGTAGAATGCAATTTCTGACAATGTTCTGGGTAAGTTTAATGATCCTTGTGTGAATGATAATGGTGAAAGATTAGTTGAACTCTGCATTGAGAAGGGTTTGTGTGTATCTCATACGTTTTTTAACCACAGGTATATCCACACATATACTTAGGAAAATCGTACTCCGGGTCAAAAGAGTGTAATAGATTTTCTTTACGATCAACGTCTGAAACACCAAGTTGACACTCGTGTGATGAGAAGTGCGGATGTTGGCTTTGATTTAATATTACTTGGTAGTGTCACGAGTGAATCTGAATGTTGGTTAAAGGAATATGAAGCGGCCTAGGATAAGAAGAATAAAGGTTGAAATGCTCCTTGAAGATCAAAGACGTTACTCTAATTTGCTCAGTGAACGACTGAAGGAGCTGAAGTCATGTGAGAGGGATGTAGAAAATTAATGGGAATGTTTTAAGAACTGTGTTGTCACCTCCGCTGAAGAGATCTGTGGCTCCACAATAGGTGGGTAGCATTAGAGGTGATGCTTGGTGGAATAGTGAGATTGAACAAGCAGTAAAGAGAAAAAAGGAAGTATATTTGGGGATATTGCAAGGTAGAATTTCTGAGGATGAATATCGCTGTAAGAAGCGTGAGGCACCTAAGCTGGTTCCCCAGAGTAAGGATAAAGATAGGAAGGAAAAGGTAGAAAACATGAATTGCTTTTTTGGAAAAATAGAAAAACTTTCTGGAAATACATGAAACACAGGAAAAATGGGAGAAAAAAAGGTACCAGTTGTGTGAATAATAAGATCGAAGAAAGAATGTGGGAGCCCAATGAGTTAACTGAAAGATGGGGTGAATACCTCTGAGTTATTAGATCAAGAAAGCAAATGTGTTTCTAAGGCAGAAGCAGATGTCACAGTGAGAGATGGAAGCACAGGAGGGATCTCGAGAGAAGAGATGTGTAAAGCTCTAAAATTTCTTCAGAATAGTAAAGCTTCAGCAGTTGATGGCATAACTGCTGAGTTGTTGAAATATGGTGGTGATTCTGTAATTGGCTGGTTAAGTGAAAATTTGCCAGTTGTGCTGGGATTAGGAATGGTCCCTCGCGATTGGAAGGATGCTATTATTGTTCCCTTGTATAAGGGACAAGGTGATCAGACTGAATGCAAGAACTATCGTGGTATTAGCCTACTGTGAGTGTGCCAGGGAAAGTGTTTGGTAAGGTCATTATTGAAAAGGTACGAGGTCTTGCATCAGAGAAAGTATGGAATGTTCAGTTTGGTTTTATGTCTATTAAAGACTGCACTAACCAAATGGTTTGCATTACGCATGATGATCGAAAAGTATCTGGCTGTGGTAAAGTTTTTACTGCCTTCATAGATTTAGAGAAAGCTTACGACCGAGTAAATAGGGTACTTCTGTCGAAGGAATTGGATAAATATGGTGTTACTGGGAATCTAATTTATAGTGTAAAAGCCATGTATGCTCGCAGTAGAGCTTGTTTACGAGTGAATGGGTTTCTATTGGTGCAGGAGTCGGGCAAGGTTGTGTAATGTCATTATGGCTGTTTAAAATATTTATGGATGCGTGCTTGCGTGATGACAAGATGGACAATACTGGTTTATGTCTTGGTAGTATCCTTGTGTGCAGATTGCTGTACGCTGAGGACACAGTCCTGTTGGCAGAGAGCAAAAGTGAGTTGCAGAGTATGTTGCCCCGGATGTACGAAGTTTGCATGAAATTCAAACTGAATATAAATAAGGGAAAACCCAAAGTTATGGTTTTTGAACGAGGAACTGTTACCACTGAAGGTAATATAAGTCTAAATGGCACAGTGATTGACCAGTTGAATGAGTTTGCGTACTTAGGAAGCATGTTTGACAGAGAACAAATTGGATGGTGAAATTAGTAGGAGAGTGAATTTTTCATTGAAAGTCATAGCTGCTTTGGGAGGTTTTCACAGGAATGATGGGTTGTCTCAAGAGAGTCCCGCGTGGCTGTGTGTGAAAGTGTAATTGTTCCTACTCTGTTGTATGGCAGTGAAACCTGGGTACTACAGAAGAAACATAGGAGTCGTTTGTGTGCTGGATAAATGTGTTACTTACGGGGGGTTGTAAGACACGATCTGATCGTGTGAGGGATGAATATGTGTTGCTCATGGTGGTCGTGTTATCAAAGGAAAAAATACATTTTTAGAAATTCGTTTGTTTTATTTACAAAAGTTATTTGTATTATTTTTTTTTATTGTGGATCTATTTGAACATCAGAAAAAAGCACCCTTCCCTTGAATTTCACTTGACTTTGATGTAAACAACGTGCTTCTACGTACTTTCCGCTGTTTCAAGGACCTAGATTAATGTTGCATAATTCTTCATATTTTTCCTTTTTTTTTGTCTTATTTATATGATAGGGTTTTGACATACTAGTATACATCAACTGCATATGGAAATATATTGCCTATAAAGCACTGCAGGAAAGTTCTAGAGTGATTTCTTGAAAAAAACAGGAAAATATATACTAAGCAATATTTTAGATGCGCGTGCACACGTCGGTGTAGGGCTCGAGTCACGATGCGCCTGGTGCTTCAGAGGTATTTAAAACGTACCTGCCGACATTTCCTTTTTCAAATGACCAAAACAAATGAAACCGCAGGGACTCATTTCCGGTGAATGCAGAGGGTTGGGTTCCTGTTGAATGAACTACTGAATAATCAGGGCCTTCTGCGGATATGCGTTGTCGTGTATGGGGACAGGCTTCCGTACATGATGTCGCAGTTCCCATAGTGGGATATTCTCCTTTATAAATGACTTATACCCATGGTGATGTTCTCGTCATACGTCTTCCAAAAAGCCACACCGCGAACATCCATGCCAATGACCAGTAAGATTTTACGCTCATGCAACTATGCACTCCGTAAAGGAGCCACAGAAGTCCCGATTACAACCCAGAACTGGGACTCATGTTGCCTGGGTGCGTAAAATTGCACCCAACTTTAACCTAAGCAGAGGAACCTTGTAAACACCCAACCATTGCGAAAATACCACGCAAGGTCACCCCGTGCACTTTCGCTGTGGAATTCCTTCTGTGTCGTGGTAAGTGTGTGTGGTACCTACTTAGCTAGTTTGCTCAAATCTTCTGTCAGCTCGGTATAAACTGTAGTGTGAAGGAAACCCAGTTGTGTGGAAAAGTCATCACCCTACAAGATCTCTGAAAGGCCTCTTGGATGTTTCTGTTGGCTTCTTGTCTGGAAGACGAAATCGCTCGACAACATTTTGAAGCGCCATAGTTATTTTCTGGAGAACATTTTGACCTACTGCTGTCCGTAAAGGACTTTGTGCCACATCCTCTGAATACTGCAGTAAAGCACAAAACCTTAAAAAGAAAACAAAAAAAAACGCGCTGTTCTTCCACTGTCGCTGATCGTCTCAGCTATTCTATCGTTATTAGAACTTACAGCTGATCGGTTGGCACGAACTGAGATCCCATAGTTACGTACTACGCAACCGCCAGGCATCTCCTGTGCTGCAGCTTCAGATTTCCGAAATGGTACGCCAATGAAAGTGTTCGCTTACTTGTCGAACTACTTAACATACCTGAACACGTCGAAAAGGAATTACAAACCACATTTCTTAAAAAGATTAAAATTGGAAAAGTAATATTAAATTAAGCAATTCGAACTAAGGACTCGGTGTTTTCAAAACGTTTGCAGGTGTATTTTAACATTTCCGCAGTCTTCCTGTTTCTTTGGGATTGTTTCAAACTCTAGCACCCAATTCCAGGATGAAGATAAGTTTCTGGTTCCTTCCATGCTGTTCTGAAGATGATTTTTCAGCACAATAAAACACACACCCGAAAAGATCTATTTTCATGCTTTGTTTTCAGTTTTGAGGAAAGCTAAGCATAAATTGTCTATCAATCTGTTGTATTCCATTTAAAGTCCATTATTCCATATAACTTTTGAATGGTGAATGTAATTACACGACGTGTCAGTAAAATTCGGCGAATGCTGTCTTAACGCGTAAAAGGAAAGGCTGTGAAAGGTGCGGTAACTTGACGACGCAAGTGCATGAGCGAACATGTCCGTGACGTTGCAAAGCTGTGAGAAATGGTGTGGGCGCAGAGAGCGTGTCGCGGAGCTGTTATAAGTGCACGTTGTTAACTGGCTGAAATGGAGCATGGAGAAAATATCAGGGTCTTCAATTTGGGAAAATCAGCATCGGAAACAATGCACTACTGAAAGAAGTTACGGAGTTGAAGCAGCGGCCTTGAACTGTGTTTTCGACTGGTGTAAACGTTTCAGCAAAGGAAGGGATTCCGAGGAAGACTCCACCGGAGTGGAAAGTCGCTGGCCTTCCACTCCAAAAACATTGAAAAAGTGCGTGAGCTCAGAGCGAATGATCACTGAGGAACTGGGTATTAATCCCGCAAAGCAGCCCTGGCGGCGCAGTGGTCTAAGCTCTGGCTTCTAATCATTCGTCCGAGTAGGTCCTTGTTCGAATCCCGGATGAGGCACGGATGGTGTGCCTGCATGGGTGCCCATAGCTTAGTTTTCAGGAGTGGGCAAAATATGAAAATTGTAAACACAAATAGCATCATAGGTAAACTCTCACTGTGCTGTCTGCATCATCTAACCACTTTTACCACACACACCTAGATAATTAATTAAAAACCTGAAAAAACCTAAAATCTGCATAAAAAAAAAAAATCTATAATATGTATGTTGGGACTATAAGAAAACTTCTTTGTTCTTTTGCGCATTGCGCCTTTTAGCCACTTTCGTCCTATGCACCACAAAACCCTAGTGATCATTCGATTGATCATGAAAAAGGATAAAAACACCCCCAAGGCAAAGTTCTGAAAAAAAACTTGGAACTCTTTATCCAGCAGCATATGGCCGTTGTCAGTGGCGTACGGGGAAAACTCGAGGGGACCAACGCAAAAAAAAAAAAAAAAAAATTTCGAGGCTCTGTGAAAATCCATTAGCTTTCAATTACTCAAAATTTTAACTTCCATTGTATTAACTAGGCTTTACGGGTGTTTTAATAAATCAAATTCTTTGGAACCTACAATAATTTTTCGCAAGATCAAAATTATTTCACTTTATTGGGTGAAACACAGTTGTGCGAGTTATAATTAAAACGATTGCTCTGGTTACCGATACAAATCACTACAAAATACTTACGTCAAAATTAACCATATCATGTAAATTTTATTATTTTAAAGAACTAAGGACTGCTTTTTGAAATGCCTCACGATTGCACACACAAAGCATGCAACAGCCGTATGGCAGTGTCGAATGACTTTTCCGATTTATACGAAATGTCACAACATAAGCAAATAACTACGTAACGATTAAGAACTGTAGCACAAAACTACTTAAATTATTTACTCTGGAATATAAAAAGCACACCTAACATAATGCCATAATTTTTTTTCGGGTATCGTTCACTTACTCGAAAGGTCACTTGACCGAAAATCTCTTTGCCGAAAATCACTTGATCGAAAAGTGCATTTCACCGAAGGGTCACTTGACCGAAAGGTTACTTCACCTAAAAGTTTATTTCATCGAAAGGACATTTGATCGAAAAGTTCATTTCACCGAAGGATTACTTTACCTAAAAGTTCATTATATCGAAAGATCATTTTCACCGAATTGTCAGTTTACCGAAAACTTTGAATTTCATTGTTAGAGATATGCTGGAGCGTGGTGCGGGTTTTTGAAAAACTGGCCACCTAAACATTATCGGATTGTATAAAAAATACACTTTTAATTTCTATGAAACACCTCCCCATGAGTAGGTTTTTCGAAATATAACATTAATTATAAGGCCTAAATCTGTGCCTTTTTGTCAAATTTTAATCCTCCGAGCTCATATTCATAAGGGTTACATAGCAAATCAAGTAAATGTTCAACTTTTACTCAACCACAAAACATTGATTTTTTGACCGTAGGCTCTTTTGTGGAAATCCAAAAGAGCCTATGATCTATTAAAGTGGCCTTTCGAGGCTCTTTTTTGATTTTCACAAAAGAGCCTCGAAAGGCCACTTTAATAGATTTTAACCCTACTCATATTCATAAGCATTACATAAAATATAAAGTAACTTTTTATGTAAACCTTATGAACATGAGTTCGCGCGATTAAAATTGGGTAAAAAGGCCTAAGCCAACGCCTAGGGACCTAAATTTGATTCTTTTTGCCTGAAAAAATGTGTAACATTATTAATTTTTTTTTTATGTGAAGCTTTTGAACATGAGCACTGAACATGACTTTTATGTAAATCTTTTGAACATGACTAAAATTTGCTAAAAAGGCCTAAGCCGAGGCCTAGGTACTTAAAATTAATTATTTTTGTCTTAAAATTAAATCCTTGCGTTCTCTGTGACACGAAGAAATCAAAAGTGCAATTTGATAATGATCCCTTAACGTTTCGGTGGTCTGTCTGCCGAACTTGTACCATGTTTCAACAGATCCTGTATTGAAATCCAAAGTTTTCGATAAACTGACCCTTCGGTGAAATGACTTTTCGATTAAATGAACTTGTAGGTAAAGCGACCTTCCTGTGAAATGAACTTTTCGATCAAGTGATCCTTCGGTGAAATGTCCCTTTCGATCAAGTGACCCTTCGATGAAATGAACGTTTCGATCAAGTAATCTTTCCGTGAAACAATCTTTTTCGGTATATATATATATATATATATCATCATCATTGTCAACCATTATCAATCCACTGCTGGACGAAGGTCTCCCCAAGTTTCCTCCACAACGGTCTGTCTTGTGCCAGTCTCCTCCATGTCACCCCTGCATACTTTCGAATTTCATCCACCCATCTCCCATGTGGTCTTCTTCTGGGTCTTTTCCTGTCCCTTGGAATCCAATCTAAAATTTCGGCTGTCCATCGATGATCTGTCCTTCTGGCAGTATGTCCAGCCCATTGCCATTTCAGGGATTTAACTCTGATCATGATGTCTTCCACTCCTGTCATTTTTCGGATCCACGAGTTCCTCTTCTTATCTCTCCTGGTTACACCAAGCATGCACCTCTTCATGCTACTTTGAGTTGTCTGCAGCCTTTGTATGTCCCTTTTAGTTAAGGTCCACGTCTCTGCACCATACGTAAGCACTGGAAGGATGCATTGATCAAACACTTTTCTTTTAAGACATACTGGCATATTGCTCTTGAAAATTATGCTGTTTCTTCCAAAAGCTCTCCAGGCAAGTTTTGTACGCCGATTAATTTCTTCATCAATGTGACCCTCACTTGATATCTGCTGTCCAAGATAAACGTACGTGTCTGTTATCTCCAGCTTTTCTCCATCAATCGATAAATCTTCATTTCTTGTAAAAGCATTGAACATCACTTTTGTCTTCTGAAAGTTCATTTTTAATCCCACTTCTTTACTCTTGTCAGCAAGTTCCTGGATCATACTCTGCAGCTCTGATGGGGTAGTTGCAAAAATGACTACGTCATCAGCAAAACGAAGGTGGGTTAGATAATCTCCATTAATCTTTATCCCCTTGTTTTCCCAGCTCAGCGACTGAAAAACACCCTCCAATGTGGCATTAAAGAGCTTCGGAGATATGGTGTCACCTTGTCTCACTCCCTTTCCAATTTTTACGTGTGTTGTATTTTCAAACAGCCTAATCTTTGCACTTGCATTTTCATAGATGTTATTAATAATATTAATGTATGCATCTTCAATACCGCAGGTTTTCAGAGCCATTGTAACTGCTGATGGTTTCACCGAATCAAAGGCTTTTTCATAATCGATAAAAGCCATGCACAATGGAAGTTCATATTCCCTCGCTCTTTCAATTAGTTCTCTCAGCACGTGGATATGATCTATTGTGCTGTAGCCACTCCTGAATCCAGCTTGTTCTCTCGGTTGAGCCATGTCCAGTGTTACCTTCAAGCGGTGTGAAAGAACTTTAGTGAAGATTTTATAAACTACTGATAGGAGGCTGATAGGTCTGTAGTTTCCGAGATCCTCAATGTCACCTTTCTTATGTAGCAGGATCATTGTAGCGGTGTTCCAATCCTCAGGAATCTTTCCTTCATTAAGGCAACGAGTGAAAATTTGGGCGAGTACTGTTTCGATTTCTCCACTTGCTTCTTGTATGATGTCTACAGTAATTCCATCTTCTCCTGGAGCTTTTCCCCGCTTCATGTTCTTGATTGCATGTGCAACTTCTGCTGGAAGGACTGGAGGAACTCTGGTACTGATATCTTTCGTGATGTCTGGAGTGCATGTATCATCCCTTTCATATAATTTGGAGTAGAAATCTTTCACTCTTGTCAAAATTTCGCCTCTATTTCTTGTTACAGAACCATCTTCTTTTCTCAGTGCCATAATCTGTTTTCTTCCCTTACTGAGAAGATAGCAAAGGGATTTGCTATCTTTAGGCTTTGGTTGTTTTCAATTGCTTTCCTCACTAGTTCACAGTCGAATTTTCTTACGTCTTCAGTGATACTTTTTCTTACTGTCTTGCATAGCTCTATATATTCCACTTTGGAAGTCACATCTTCTTTAGTTGTCCTCATCTCTCTTCTTTTTTGCATCAACATTTTCGTTTTTCCTGATAATTTATTTACATGCAACTTGTTTTTAGACCCAGCTAATTTTGTTGCTGTTTCCATAAGAGCTTTGGTTACTTTTCTGTTAACTTCAGAGATGTCCACTTCTTCCGATGTTAAGCCTTCTAAAGCAGAGAACCTGTTCTTCAGTTCCAACTTGAAGGTATTATGGTGTTTTTTAAGGTTGGTTATGTCAATAGATTTGGTTTGTCTTATGAGCTTGCCACGTTCAAGTTTAGTGTTGAGGTGCATCTTACATCTCACCAATCTATGGTCACTACCTGTGTTGAACTTGTTTAGCACACTGCAGTCTTCTATGACGAATTTTTTGTTACACATAATAAAATCAATTTCACTTGTCGTCCCATTTGGATGTCTCCATGTCCATTTCCTGTGTGGCTTTTTCTTGAAGAAGGAGTTCAAGATGAAAAACCCTTCTGCCTCTGCAAACTCAACGAGAGTATTTCCACTCTGGTTTCTGTTGCCGTGACCGAATTTACCTACTGAAGTTTCATTCTGTTGCCGTTGCCCTATTCTTGCATTGAAATCTCCCATAATTATTTTCAAGTGCTGCTTACCTTTATTATTTAGATGACAAATTTCCTCATAAAATTCTTCAATTTCTTCTTCAGGATGACTTGTGGTGGGTGCATAAGTTTGAATAATCTGAGCCTGGTATCTTTTCGAGAGTTGGATAACAAGTCGTGCAGCTCTGTCAGAGGAACTTTCAACTTCTACAACTTTATCCTTCAGTTTCTTGTTTATTATAAATCCAACACCACTAGTTCTGCCAGTATCTGTCCCACGATAGTAGAAGAGATGTCCACTTTTCAGTTCAATGAGATCTTCTCCTTTTCTCCTTACCTCACTTAGCCCCACGATGCCCCACTTGATCCTTTGTAGTTCCTCTTCCAATTCAAGAAGCCTTGAATCAGAAGATAGGGAGCGTCCATTGTACGTAGCCAAGGTCAGCATCAGATGGCATCCTAGTCCGGTCCTCCGGGGATTCTTAGCACAGTCTGCCTTCATGTCGCACTGGCCGCTGCCTTGGCCAGGTACATTCCAGCTGCCGGAGACTGAGGGCCAAGATTTAAGTTGTGGAATCATTTTGGCGGGGTTTGGCCATAACTCACCACGCTGGCCAAGCGGGTTGGTGAGTGTGGGATAGAATTTCCTCTAATCCCGATGGTATAGTTATACCGCTATTGGCGGTCGTCAGAGCCCCTTTAGTGGGAACAGGATGCACCACGAGAAGGCGGGGTTGACATTTGTCAAGGAGAGGCTGTGATGTTACGCATCACCTGACCTTACATCCCTCACCTGACCTTACATCCCTATATATATATATATATATACCGAAAAAGATTGTTTCACCGAAAGATTATTTTTTCTTTATATATAATATTCTATCAAGAAGAGACCGAAGCAAAAAACATTTTTTGACTCATACCAAGTACAACATAGAAAAGGTTATATAAACGTGTAAATCCGGAAATGTGATTTCGACGGATCACCAACCTTTCTTATCCTATAGATAGAAGAAAGTAAAAAGGGGCGATGCGGCATGGGGAGAAGGAGTAAGAAGGAAAAAGTGTTGAAGATTTGAATGAAGTGGTGCGAAAATTGTGCTGTATCGGAGTGAGTGGGGGGGGGGGTATTTTGAAGGCCCAGTTAAGTATTCTTAACTATCTGTTAATTTTTTATGGAAGTTCGACATACCTTGTACACTACTCATATGGCCATATGCACAGCTGCCAGAATTAGAACACTGTAAATTATCTCAAAAATTTAATTTTTCCTGCTTTCTAGGGTATGTTGACAAAATTGTTAGAATATGGTACGATATTTGGCTGTTGCGAAACATCTGGTTACCAATCAACACACCCAGTCAAGAAACTCGAAACGATATGCTGCGAGAGTGAATGCCCCATGTAACTGTCATTTGTTACCTTTTCTATTTTGTTCATAAAATTAAATATAAGTTTTTCATTTTCCTTTTAGATTACCCTCACCGTTTCGACATTCCATTGGTCGTGGTATTCCTAATTTGTGTGCTAAAGATGTGGGGAACGTCACAGTTCCAGTTACTATGTCTGTTGCTTCTTCACGAAAAAATCAAGCAAACGAACGTAACAACAAGAATATGGCGACATCTGGTGGGCATCCGGGTAAGTTATTTCATATTGAAAAGCTTTTAAAGTACATGAATATGCTCTTATCTGGAAAAGCAACTAAAAGCTGAGAGCGGATATGATACTAAATAAATTGTTTTTGTATGTTTAAAATAAGATCGCGCATTCCTAAAACCAAACTTTAAGAATTTACCACTGTTATGCTTTCGATACCCGATGCATAAATTTTATAGAATACGTTTTGGTACACAGAATTTATTCAAAATGGTTTAGATAAGAAAACTTGTTTTACTCCTTTTTGATGTCTTCCACAGTGACGTACAGAAATGTCTTTTAGGGGGAGGGGGTGTTTATGGATTTGGTTCATGGGTGAAAGCCTCGTATATACATACGTATGTATCGCTTTAAATTCGTACGCGATCCACCCTCATGGGAGGTCCGGATCCCAGGACCCCTCCCCCTCCCCCGGCTACGCCCTCTGGTTTTTCAATTTTTTTTTTCTTTAGAAGACTGTAATTGCGTTGAGAGCTGTGTTTTGTCTTCCTTTTGCACTGTTATTACATGACGGAAAACTGAATTTCGTAAATTTGTTTCCTGATGATTTAACTGAAATGTTTATCTTAATAGAACTAATGAAGCGTGATATAAAATTCCTGATTTTTTTTTTTTTAATTGTAGGTGTTTTATATTTATCATATCCCTGATTTTTTTATTTTTTTTTTATGGGTATAAGAAGGAATATAAACAAAATGGAAGGGAAAATGTAAAACACATTAAGTCTGATAATATAAGTATGGGAATCGAACTATTTTCCTGTTGTTTCAACTTTGAAAAATGTGCTATACTATAATCAATTTCTAATCCGATTATTCTTTCACTAAGCACGAATAAAAGCATGTGTAAAATATATTTTCACTTGAAAGTATACAAATTAACTTTCCTGTTGTGAAAGTTACTGAAAAGGTGAGCTTTTGTAATTTTTCGAATAAATACGAATATTTCTTGTTTCCTTTAGTTTGAAAGGAAATTTTTTATCTTAGAAAATTAGTTTTTTTTAGTACTTTACCAGATGTTTGAATATGTTGTTTTATCATTATCCAATAGATGGCGCTTAGTGCCTGCGGATGAACTTCTGGATCCTTTAATAGGTCAGTTTGAAAACATGCTACTAGATGGCGGTACAAGTTTGTAAATACCGCCGGAATATTCTTACTTCCCGTCGCATTGAATCTGTAGTTCTTATTTTTGTTGTATTAGTTATATACTTCCTGTGTTATGCTTATTTACAAAAATACCACAAGGTACGCGAAATAGGGATGAATAGAGAATCAGTAAAAGCCACATCAGGAGGGACGTTTTAAGAACGTATGAAACCCGAGAACCCAGTTACCACACACACCACGTAGCGCACGCATACATCTTTTTCGTCATAAAATATCTAAAAATATTGCAAAAAATATCTGTTCCTTTTTTCTCTAAAGAAAATACGATAAAAATTTCTTGCAGTGATTTTCAGATAACACATTTTCATATTTGTACTTGATGTATTCTTGTATGCTGGCGCGCAACTAAGAATTTGTTTCTGAAAAGTTATGGTGTCGATGAAATATGTAGAAAAGTACGCCGATAATGTGCATGCAATATCGGTATATTATTGATGTCTTTGGGGGGAAAAGAAATATTTGCATCCCAATTAGTATCGCCGGATGTTTAATTGGTGTCATCAAAGTAAGTATCGAACAGTGATTTAATGGGGCCGGAACGTTCCGGTACTGTTTTTTCCAACCGGAAAGCGTTTCGCTACACCTTACACAGCATAATTTGTTTTCTTTTTAAAATGCGTATGTAGTATAATTTTTTTCTAATAAAAAATGCAACAGAAAAGCTGCAGAGTTAGTGGAATTAACGTCTCGTGTTTGTTTGAAGGTAGAGGTAGTCTCTAAATCCATTGTCACTTGGCAGTCCCTTGAAACTTCTTTTTCTGCTGTTAAGAACGTTGAAGTGGGGATATTACAATGGGGAAATTATTGTAATTGGAAATTTAATTAATCTAGTCAAGTGTAAATCCGAAAGTCTAATTTTGACTGATCACTGTGCTTTTTTATACTATAAATATGAGAAAGTAAAAAAGGGGAGAGGCGAAAATGAAGGGAAAGATATTGAAAACGTAAAGGCTCAGCGCGTTCCTAAATTTTTTCAATTAGTACTACACCACTGCTGTTGAAGGTATTTAAGTACAGAAATTAATTTATAATAAAGCACTGAAATAAATTCCATTAGGGATCAGATAGAACTAATGCAATCATTTTGTCAGAAACATAAATACAGGGAATGTCCACGCATTTTTAGAACGTTTTCGATAATAAATTAAAGAAAATAAAAAGTTCAGAGAATTGAAACTGGCAACAGCATGTTAGATGCACACGAAAGATAAAGCTGCTGCAGTTAAATATCGTCTAAGAAAATGGCGCACGTAAACAAGCTTTTTGCTCTTTACGAAGAGAAATATTCGTGTTCTGTAATTAAAAAACACTGAAAATCATGGAATTACATTTCTAAATGTAAAATAGGCAATATTATTAATAATAGAGGGAAAAGTACTCAAGCAGTGCTTTTAACGGGAAAAAGAACACCAAACGAATATCCAAAGAAAAATGCGTACTTTTACGATTATTTCAAAAGTAAGGTCTCTGGTCTTAAAAGAAAATCCACCTACTCAAAGAGCAGTTGCTAATATTGTGGATATACTATCCACAATATCTGATTATTATTATTATTATTATTATTATTATTATTATTATTTTCTTTTTGCATACGTTTGTAATTTTATTTTTCTGTAGGAGGACTTACCAAATGTTAAGTTTGTTTTTTTTATCGTGATTTTTCGAAGCAACAGACTGCTTTGGAACTTGAACTTATTTTTTAACTCGCAATAACTTTCGCTTATCGTTAAGAAAAGGGGAAATATATTGTTTTACAGTATTTCACAAAACTGCTAAATATAAAATTTATTCTTGATAGCTGTATAGCTTTTGTTTTAAGGACTCCACAGACTGATACATAGACATCGTACAATTACCTGTACAATAATTTAAGTACCCAGTTTCTTACGGTAACACAATATATAATAGCTGGTGCACAGAATGGGGGAGAGAAGAAAAATGCCCTGTACTACAATAACCAAAATTCATGCGATATACTATCCACAATATCCAATCTCACAACAGAGCTTCAAATTCAGTTCCTTTGACAGACGATTGAAATTTAATAGTTACCGTATTTTTCGGAATATAAAACGTACCCTTGTTTTAAAGATTTTTATTAAGAAAAAAATGAATTTTTTTGTGTAAAAACAGCAGCTCATGAAATCATTTAATCGTTGCGATTTGTGAAATTAACAATGTCTGATGCTGTTGATGAAAAACAACCCCACTCAGTCTATCAGCCAATGGCGTACATACGCTGCAGGATTTGTCCGCAATGTCACACCTTTGTACCGCCAATTAATGGCCTTCGTTATAGGTTTAGATGGCCATCCTTGACGTATGACTGATGTGTTTATCGGCTTTCTTAGGCATACTAACAATTCCTGGAAACAGGGAATAGTTTGAATTTTGTTTTTTAAATCTAAAGCTTATGTCAAGATCCGTTCGAAATAAGAGAAAAAAATATCGTTAAAGAAGCGAACGGGCTAACCTCCGTACGTTGTAGGAGAACAGCAAGAAAGCGAAACTGTCGGATATGGTCGCATCTTCCATCGTAAATGACAGATTAAAGTACGCTCCTGAGATTTCGACGTGTGTGTGTGTGTAAAAGAGCATCTTATAATCCGAAAAATACGGTAAACAAATCTCAAGTATATTCCCGCGAATCGCTCCTATTACCGGAAGTTTTCTGTCACATGGATATGGAAGAAATGATAAGAATTTTCCGTTAGCGCCTTTTAAAAACGACAATTTTTCGGTAATATAAGAAAGGCATTGCAGAAAGGTTTCTGAAAAAACAGAATTTTCTTGGAGTACGAAAAGTTCGTGAAATTCGGGGTTTTTTTCGTCATTTCACGAAAAGGTATCTGGAATTTGCTTCGTTAATTCACGAAAGGTGTCACTGAAAATAGCTCGTGAATTTCAGGAAAAAAAAATCCGCGCATTGCCGCGTATCATTGGATTTATATGTTCTAGAAAGATCTCTTAGAACATTTCTCTAAGAACAAAGTTAGGCAAGTTAAGTTACAAGTGTCAAACGCTTAAAATACAACAAACTGGCTTGAAATACGTATGAGATTTATATTCACTGGCTTCTTAGAATTCAATTTGTATTTCTTGAGGCGTCAATCTCTGCAAAAATTAGCAGTAGTTTCCTGTCATTCTTTAGTGCTGTATCCTTTTCGTTACAAGAGCAAAAACCATTTGATCTTTCGGTTCCTCCAGATCAGTGGTATTCTTTAGTGCTGTATCCTTTTCGTTACAAGAGCAGCCACCATTTGATCTTTCGGTTCCCTCCAGATCAGTGGTACGCTAAACGAATTTATTTTTGCTTACCTTTTGACCGCTGCCTTAGTTCTTAAACACAAACAGCACCGATCTTGTGCAGAGTCCTTAAATTTGTTCTGGTCCCAGGGCCGGATTAAGGAGGGGTTCTAATGGAGGTATAGGTGACCACAATTGCTAAGGGCCCAGGAGGAATACTGCTACAACACAAAAAATACGCAACTTATATAGTTATATATAAAGAGAATTTTATAAAATTGCTTAGTTTTGTCTCGCATGATTTCCACTCTATCACAGAGGCTAGAAAACAAACAGATTTCAAATCAGTAACTCACTAATAGTGAAGGTTCCATGTCTTGTATAGCGAGGTCGGCGAGACAGTTTGTTTTTCCACTACCATCCACCCACACCTCTGTGTTTGCACTTGGAGCCCTTAATTGTCGGAGTCCACTGTCTCTTAACATTGCACAAGAAAAAAAGATGCACCCAGAAATGTGCACAATGCTAAATCATTGAAAATTCCAAGACAAAAATCTAGAAATCTCAAGTTTTTAACATGTTTTTGTGAGAACAGTGGAAAATATAGTAGCTTTTTATGAAAATTCTACAGTTTACTTATATTAATTTGAAGAATGCACTACGTATTTATTATCACAAGTACATTACTACAGTTTTGTGTTTTGACTGGCTCATAATGAGATTCTCTGTTATAAGTTTTTTGGGGCCCACTCTGATGTCTTAGCCTAGGGGCCCACAGAGGCCTTAATCTGGCCGTGCCTGGTCCCATAGTTTCAGTACGAAATACGCATAGTAAGCCCCCCCCCCTTTTTTTCAGTGTCTCTGTGTAGGGTCGGATTAAACGGGGCGGCTTTGGGGGCTGAAACCCGGTGCCTCGCCCACGTTGGGTGCCTCCACAGTATCCTTGAAAATAAATTTTGTACTTTGCACTCCTTTTACTTGGGCTTAACTATCACACCAGTTTAACGTGACTTTGATCAAAGAGAAAAGAGGGAGAATAGCATAATACACTAGGCACAAAAGAAACAAAGCACAGTATAACAATGTAGTGAATCAACACAGAACTGAAGATTTGATACATTAACCACTACACACTTTACCAACACAGAAATACTAGTTAGTAAAGCACTGCACACACCAAAAACCTTCAATGTTTCAAGAAAAACCAGCACTCCGTAACATGTATTTCAATGAGCATGCAAAACAACAGTGAAAATAAACTGATACTGCAATTAATACCAAAAAAAAAAGAAATCCCCCAACGAAATTCACTCTCATGGCAGGAACATTACAAGAAAAACACTCGGAGAAAAAAAAAAAAAAAAACATACAATATCTAATGCACCGGTGGGGGGGGGGGGGGGATCACATAGCCGGATAGGCGCCCTTGATGCTTCGCTTTACTCAAAATTCAGAAAAAAAATTTGCAAGCAATTTCTCAATGTCCTCTTCATTTTATTCATGCAGAAAAAAAAAAAAGCATTGTGGAATTTTTAGGGAGCGGAATCCCGCCCCACCGTTAACTGTCACTCCAAGCAGCTGCTTCTTTTGTTTAATTGGAAATACGGCACTCGGAAGGAGATGGCTTCAAGCAAATAAACACTGTTTCGTTTCCTCAGAAAAAGAAATGAAAGGGAAAGAGCATGCGTTAACAGATCGACACAGCAAGATATCTTATGACCAAAGAGGGAGGCACAATAAATTGTCCAGTACTGTTTTTAGATAAAAACCACTCCTCGTTCTCGGCTATAAAATGAAATAAGGCTATAGGAGCTCCAGAAATATTTTTTATTCGTTTCCGCAAATAAAGAAAAACCAAATCGCAGTTATTTGTGAAAGAAGAGTGAGAAATGCACGGACTTTAATATATATCGTGAATACGGAGTCCGGGTATATCTTATGCAAATTAGTATCGATGGTATTGGTTTTTGCAAAAGAGCCGCGGCTTAAAGGGGGCTGTTGCGGAGGTGTTAGTCTTATTGTTTTAGGGCTGTAAAGACAAGATTTCGTTTTTTGTAATGGCTGCCAGGCATCGTAAAACATGAACTGAGGTGGAGAGTGATCGGAAGACTAAAGGCAGGCCAAAGTCAGGTGGGAGTTGCAAAGATGGCTGCATGCGAGTCCTGTTTTCTACAGATTGTAGAACCAACTTTAAAATACAGTTTCCGGAAGGTGCAACGAAAAAAGGTGTAAGGCTACAATATCTGTGGATGGCCGATTAACTGCGCGGAGGAACAGAACTGCAGAGGAACGGTGGCTTCTGCTTCCATTGCACAGGAGGCTTCACGAAGGAGGGTTTTATGCTAGGCCCCCGGCCTCTGCTTCCTCTCTTACCCCTCATCACAGGGGGAACGTTTTAATTGAGCAAAACTTTGTCAATTGTACTGAAAACCAATGGAAGTCAGCACTCGTCACAGATGAGTCCAGATTTGCTTTGTAGCACGATTCTAGACATGCTCTGATCTGAAGAGAACGAGGGACACTGTTATTATTTTGATTTGTGAAAGGGACACTAATGGTTGTAAGGTGGTTGTTTGGAGCGACACCTCGTTAAATGAACGTACAGACCTCTGTGTGCTTCCAAGAAGAACCATGAATGCTCATCTCTATAGGAATGACGTCCTGACCCCCAATGTTCTCCTGTATGGAGATGACATAGGAGATATATTTCTCCTGAAAAACTATAATGCTCGTGCCTACCGAGTGAGGCTGGAAGACTGGCAGATCAGTATCTTCAAGAGGAGACGATTGTCCAAATGGATTGGATAGCCAGGTCTCCCGACCGTAATCCGATCGAACATGTCTGGACTGCTCTAAAGATGTGTTGATGCTCTCAATCCCCCTCCGCAAGATCTCGAGTATGTGTGTGTGGGGGGGGCGTAGACAAGCTTTGCACGAACAATGGTCGTTGCCACCTATTGAGCTTAAAGGCAACATCAAGAGCATGAAACATAACTGTAAGAGGTGACTACACTCCATATTGAGGTACTTTGGCTATTTCATTTTGATAACTTACTTTTCACCTGATTCTGTATGTGGTCCTGATTTTTGGGGTCTTACTATAAAATGTGCGATATGATTGATGCAGGTTTTAACCAAACTTAATAGCATTTCATGTAATTTTTGAGTTATTGCGGTTTTTCTGTTTTGTCTTTCTTAATTCATGGAAATCAGTGTGCCGCGCGGTGGTCTAAGCGATGGCTTATGACCATACGTCCGGCAGGGGTCCGGGTTCGAATCCCGGTGAGGCATGGATGTTGTGTTTGTCTTACAACCCTGGCTCTCTCCCTTCCCTGGAACCAGTGACCCTAAATTAGGGACGGGCGACTGCTTATAGCCCATTGAGTTTCTCACGGTGGTGGTTATACCTCCAACCAAAAAAAAAAAAAAAAAAAAAAATCAGTGTATTTTCCCCACGCAGCTATTTAACATTTAAAATTTTCCAAAGAGTTGCGTTGGAAAATATGCCCCTCCTTCCAGAGAAGGCACCCCAGATGCCTTGCTTACTGCCTTGACACAGCCCTAGTGGTAGACAGATTTGCGCATCATTTTTGAAATCAGCATATCGAAATTAATAAACTGGCAACAGATCTCGAAGAAAACTGTTTTAAATATGTTATTCGACGAATCCACTGAAGTCTTGTCGCTGACGTAGTGACGATTTGGGATTATGGTTTTGGAAACTTAGAGGAAAAAGAAATCCCCGGTGTACGAAATAAGTGATATTGTGTGTGAAACAACTCGGTTTCATTGGATGAAAAGAAGGCAAACGGATAAGACACGGGAAGCATTGGTACCGTCAATCTTCCTGTCAATAGACAATGAATGATTGCTTTCATTTGAAAAAGCATTTGCACCTTCTTTTTTTTTAACCGAGGGGAAGTTTGGATGAAAGGTGGACGGATCTCTCTCTCTCTCTCTCTCTCTCTCTCTCTCTCTCTCTCTCTCTCTCGCTCGCCGCTCGCTCCCCCCCTCCCTTATAACATGAGAATCCGTTACTTCATCGGGAGAATAACTTACCCCCCAGTGAATAGTCGCTCGCACGTTGCCCCTAGCAACTGGCATCTGATGCAAGCATCCATTTCGTCCTTTTGTGCTGCTCTCCTAGCGTGGAATTTATTTCATTGTTGAGCGCGTGCTTTGTTCGAAATTCTTTCTTTCTCTGGATTCTGTCTCCTAGGAAATGTTTCTTGTTTCCTTAGGTGTTAATACATTATATATTGGAATACGGTCTGTCTTACTAGTATTATTGTTGCCCGTATGAGTCATCAGTCAAGTAGTCCTGTGTTTTGAATGAAACTGTATCCAAAATTCATAAAATAGCACAAAATTGAATAAAATCAAGAAAATTTGCATGTTTTATCGCATGGTCAATTATTTCACCTCTGCGTGTTTCTCCAAAATGTTAACGGGCATTTTGGAGAGATTTTATATTATTTGGCAACAAGATTTTTTTTTCTCTCCTACAACACTGTGAAAATTTCAACGCCAAGAAAGAATGCGTTATTGAAATGCAATTTATATGACAGATTTCTCATGTTACAGGAGATAACTGATTCCATTTGTAGAGCTATAGAGCAAAAGTTTTCGCTTCAAAACTGAGTAACCTGTGAAGCAACAACAGACTCTACACAGCGTGGCATTAAATGGGAGAGGTTTTTTATATCGTCCTGAGAAATAGTCTGACAGGAATCTTCTATGCGAGACCACACTTCATTTGTGCTGGCTTTTGACAGGCCAGTCGATTAACTACCATGTCCTAGACCTGTTCGATCGGGGACATATCCGGCGAATGAGCAGGCTAGGGAACAGGTCTTGGACATTCCGGGCCACATGTGGCCGAGCATTATCCTACTGGAATATTGTGCCAGGACACCTCTGCCTCTAAAACATCCCTGATGCACTATATTGACAAAAGTCACCGAACACCCCTTCAAAAACAAATGCACGGATCCGCTGCGTTAGGATGCATGGTGCAGCTACAAACGGTATGAAAACAAGCCTGCAGCTGATCGCCATCATATCTCACTGTGAGGTTGAGTGAAAATGTCGCGGAGGAGAGAACTGACTTTGAGAAAGGAAAGATTGCTGGGTGTTATATTAGTGGGTTGTCCATAAGAGAAACCGAGAGGCGTTTAAACAAACCCAAGTCTACTGTTTTGGGTGTACTGAATGAGTGAAAGACACATGGCGTGCCTGAAGCAGCAAAACGTACCGGCAGACCAAAGAAAATCAGTGATATGGGACGTCGACGCCTCAGGAGAGTCGTTACAGCTAATCGACCGAGTAACGCATAAGACCTCAGTGTACAGGTGAGTAAAAATTCTGGAACCTCGGTATGTACACGTACCATTTGCAGAGAGCTTCATTCCATGGGTTACCGTGGTCGTGCGGCTGCTCATAAGCCTTTCATCTCCACTCGGAATGCTACTCGTCGTTTAGCATGGTGTAAAGAATACTTATCGTGATCGTAGATCAATGGAAACTGGTTCTATGGACTGATGAATCCAGATACACAATCCATCAGTCTCATGGCCGTGTGTGGGTATGGCGGCAGCCGGGGAACGCTATTTATCACAGTGTACTGTTCATACGGTCAAGTTTGGAGCTGGCAGTGCACTCGTGTGGGGATGTTTTTCGTGGTACGGTCCCGGCCCATTGGTTATAATGGACAAACTTATTAACCAGCACGTCTACCTTGATATTATGGGCAATTATGCCCTACCAACTCTATGGCAATACTATGGAACCGAGCCTTGTTTGTACCAGAAGGATGATGCACCGAACCATGGAAACAAAAGGAATGTTACGGCGTGGTTCGACAATAATTCCGTACTGTGTGTGGACTGGCCAACACAGAGCCCTGATCTTAATCCCATAGAGCACCTATGGAATGAATTAGAGCGCCGCATAAGAAGTTTGGAACCAAGGTCTACTACTAAGCAATAGTTAGCGGCAGCATTATGTACTGACTGGAAGCGCATACCTATCGGTGTGTTTCGAAACCTTGTCAAAAGCATGTCTCAAAGGGTCAGTGTATGCATATTACGGCCAAAGGTGGACCGACACCGTACTAATGTATGTCAATAAATGCTATGTTGTGTTTCTCTTCTAGGTGTCCGGGTACTTTTGTCAATATAGTGCATATCGCTGGCTGTTGAGGGTTCCCTCAATGCGTATCAGGCGAGATCGCTGTCGCCACAAGCCATTATTCTTGGCGTTGGAGCGGTATGACGCTACAAGGTGGCGTTCAAAACCACCTTGTAGCGAAAACGTTTGCGACCATGATGGTGCATCAAACTGAATCATGACTCGTCAGAAAACACGATCTGATGCCAATCAGCACGCCAATGTCTGTGTTCGAGATCCCATTGCAGATTGAGGCGTCTGTGGTTGAGCACCAAAGGAATGCGCAGCAATGAGCTGCTGGCCATCAGTGCTCTGTTCAGCAGACGACTTCGAAATGTGCTGGAGGACGAAGCAAGACCTGTGACAGTAGTGCTCCACTGCTGCGTCAACACCGTGGATGTCGCTGTCCGATCGGTCACTGTCATACGGTGCAAGTATCTGTCATCCCTTGCAGTCGTGCGATTTTGTGGTCCATTTCCAGGATTTCCGTGCGTCCGAATGTCATCTGCCCGCTGACGCCACGTTCCCATCACTCTATTGGCACTTCATTCTGTACGAGTGGCAATTTCGCGGTAGGAAAATCCAGCTACTCTAATCCCAACAATTCTTCCTCGCACAAAGTCCGTCAGGTGTTCATAATGTGACCTTCACCGGCGACGGGGCATAGTGACAAGCAAGAAACACCTTTTTGACTCGGTGTCTGCTCTTCACAGATTGCAGCATCTCGTTTGAGGCAGCTATTTATACCCAAGACCAGATACTTCAGATGGCGCTGCTTCAAAACAGCATGCGCATTTTCACTGACATTTTAATCATTTGCATGTCCCAACCTTTTGTACATATCATGTAAGTTTTAAGCTAATATCGGCAGTCCTTCATGGTGTTGTAATTTTCACACTGTGTGTGTGTGTGTGAGTGCGCGCGCGCGCGCGCGCGCGGGCGGTACACTCTTTGCCTCCTATCCTTTCCGAAACCGAAGCACAGAGAAGGAATTATCCAATCGAGATGAAAATTGTATGTGCAATGTATATGTATAGGAAGGGAAACGATTGCAATTCCAGAGCAGTTGGGCCATTTATTCGGATAAAACAGCTGCACGAGTGGAACAAGTCAGTATGTTGTAGCGTCACCTCTGGCTCGGATACAAGCGGTTACTCGGCGTGGCATAGACGCATAGAGTTCACGGATACTGCGATGAGGTATAACATGCCAGATGATGTCCAAATTGGGGGCCAGTTCGCAGACATTCCGGGTTGGGCGTAGGTGGAGTCCCGTCATGTCCCAAATATGTTTGATCGGTGAGAAGCCGGGCGATAGGGCTGACCTCTCGCCGATCAAACATATTTAACATTGGAAGGGTCTCGACATTACAGAGGCAAGCCTGGTAGAGGCGTGCCTTGTGTGGCCGGGCATTATGAAAAATTGCTCGGTGATGCTGCTACAGTAATGACAACACAAGTCGTAGAATGTCGTCGACGTTCCGTTGAGCCGTGATGGTGTCTGGCTATCGTTGGAAATGGCTCCCCAGACACTCATTCCCGGTGTGCGATCCGTGTGCTGTTACACGGTAAAGGCAGGGTCCGTGCAGTGGCTGGCTCGTCTCCAGACACATATGCGCTGGTCATCGGCGCCAAGTGCAAACCGTGACTCATCACTGTAGACGACACGCCGCCACTTGACACTATCACACGTTGATCGGTGCTCGCTCATCAGTAGTAGGCGGCGGAGTGGCCTCCGCGAATGCAGTCCCCTTTCCACATGTCTTCTGGCATCGGTCCAGATGGCCACTTCCTTGCCTGTAGACGACATAACATGGCCACGGTAGTTTTGAGCGACGAATTCAGTTCTGTTCGTGTGGCTCTCATAATCGCTCGATCCTCAGTTTCTGTCGTTGCCCTCGGCCGTCCACTGCCAGCGTGCCGCTGAATTATGATCTCCCCGACCCATTGACGCCAACTTCGCGGTTTGTCGCGTCACTCTGATCCAAATGCCTGGCGACACGACGCCTTGACCAACAAGCCGCTCTCAGCCCAATTATGTTAATACCAACGACAATCACCTGCACCGCCTTAGGCATAACAGGAATTAATCGAACTCACTGTAAAAACTGTTGGATGTTGCAGCAACAATCTCACAGAACCGCAGACCCGAACACTTTAATCTGAAACCCATCTCCGACTGAGAGACCTTCCCCCAACGAACTGGGACCAACCGGTCTTTACCGCCCCGGTGGCACAGTGGTCTAAGCGATGGCTTCTGACTGATCAGTCGCATTTTTTCGAGCTCCTGCCAGTATTAGAAGTTTCGTGTGAAGTTTGTGTTTTTTTTTGCGTTTGTTCTTTGACAGTTCGTGTGTTATTACCTGAGTTCCTTCCTCGCAAGTAGTGAGGCGTACAAGCTGTACGTGCTTATTTTTTCGTTTTTTGCCTGTTCTTGAGTGTTGCAAGCTGCAACGCTCGAGCCGCGAGGGTTAGTAGCCGGGCTGGCTACTACCTCCACCAGCATGAGTGCCATATACCCGTCTATATCTCCTTCCTCTGCGCTTTCTTCGTCGTCTGTATCTTCCGTGACCACCATGAATGGTGTTCAGTCAAATAGTGTTGTGGTTTCGTCGCCAACTGTACCGCTGGTTACAAATTTGCCGGAGGCTGGGTCAGAGGTACCCAGCTCTTCTATTCCTGTGTCTCGTTCGTTCGCCGCGGCTGTGAGTGCGACTTCTACTTTACATAGTGCTTCTGTGTCTTCGCGACCAGAGTTTACACGTGTTGCTTCCGCTTTAAGGATAACATTACCACTCGACTCTCCTCAAGGTAAGGAACTTTCGTCTGCCTTACTTTTAAGTGTATTTGTTCCTGCTCTGCGCGACACCCCCTCCCCCAATATTTAAATGCTATTTCTAAAGTTGTACCCGGAGAAAGCATTGTGTCTATTATCCGCTTGGGAGGGGTGTTGTCGTGCACTTCACTCATCAACAGGCAGTGGACAAAATCCTTGCTTTTGGCTTGGACATTGGTTCCGTACATCTCCAACCAGTTGCAGCAGCTCAAAGACCAGTGACTGTCACCTTGTCTCCAGTACCCACAGCTGTGCCTGACTCGGTATTAATTGATGCCCTTAACACCATGGGGCGAGTGGTTGGTACCACAAAGTACCTCCCAGCTGCTGCTCGCGACTCCCCCTGAAACATGTTCAGGGCGGTCGTCGTCAATACAGAGTCATCTTTCCAACCCCACAAGCAATAGTTAACCGGCCAACCACCCTGGAACTCATAACTGAGACCCGGACCTACATTTTCAATCTGTTTGCTGGCGTTCAGTGCTTCCGATGCAAGGGTGAAGGTCACCTTGCATCGGCATGCCCACATTCCACAGCTGCTACTGTTCCAACTCAATCACTTGATGCTGCTGTTCCAGCGGGGACTCTGCCCACCGCTCCGGATTCTTCCCCCACCCTCCCCACTCAATCTGTTCCAGCTGCCGATCCTGGTTCCACCTCTGTCGTATCACCTCCAGTGGTCCGTGTTGCTTCGGCATCCACTGACCTGCAGGAATTTCCCCCGTTGCCAGCGTCTGAAGGGGCCTCCACCCCCAAGGTTCAGCGGACCAAGAGGCAAAACTCCCCTGGCTCAGCGAACCGTCGTGCGAGTTCCTCGGACCGCCAGAAATCCAGGAAGACGGCTACATCCTCGTCACCTTCACCTGGACCGGCTCCTGTTACTTCTTCAGTTTCCATCTACAACCGTTTTACCTGTTTGCCGAACGATGATTCCATGGACGTTACCGATCCCGATTCTGAAGAAACTTTATTTGCTGAATCTGATGACGACTCTCCTGCCCCCTCTCTGGTTGACATCACCTCTATGTTTGCTGACATTGAGGTGCCCTTAACTCCCCTCTCATTCACAGATCTGTATGCCTTGATTGCTCGCCCCAGACGGGCGAAATTGATTACTCTCCCTTGTATAGCAAGTAAACTCTCTCACCTTCCGGAGATGCTAACCCAACTGACGTTCCTGCATGAGTTCTTATTAAATGTTGATCTGCCATCCGGGACAGAGCAGTACGCTCGCCGGTTGGCGTATTTACTTAAAGTTTTGAAGGCAGAACTGGAAGGTTGGATGCAGCCGCCCCAGTGATGCCTTCCCTAAATGTGCTCTGCTTTAACTGTAGAGGCCTTGCGTCTTCAGCCGCGAATGCTTTGGTCTTCGAGGACGTTCGTTTCCTGAGGACAGATATCCTCCTCTTCCAGGAGACGAACTGTTCCTTGGGGACCGCGTATTCCTGCTGGAGACGCTGGCCCTACGCTTTTTATCACAACTACCGGACGCACATTGGGTCCGGTACAGCGATTGCATTCCGTACTCGGTTTCATTCTCTTCTTTCAGATATCGTTGAGTCACAGAGTCTGCTGGGCTCCTTTCAAGGTATCTCCTTTAGTTATCTTTCCCGTCGTTTTCATGTTTTCAATTTGCATATGCCACAATCATCGGTTGATGCTGATGCTCTTCTTTCGCATTTGATTTCCCTTCTTTCCCAAATTCCTCCTTCTGAAATCGTTCTTATTGGTGGTGACTTCAACTGCACTCTCCAACCGGGTCTTGACCGTGATGGTTCCGGGGAGAGTCGCCTTAACCTTTCCTCCCAACTGTCTCAACTAGTTAGTAATTTTTGTCTCATTGACGCATTTCGTACCATCCACCCTCTGTCCCGTGAATTCACATGGTTTCCTCCGGCCGCCTTAGCGCATGCTGCGGCTCGTCTCGACCGGTTTTATGTTTCTAGTTTCCTCCACTCATCCCTTGTTGAAGTAACCCATCATCCTTCTGTTTCCTCCGACCATCGTCCTGTTCTTCTGGAAATATTTTTGTCCTCTTTCTCTGTCCCCCCTCCCCGGTTTGGTCTCTCGATGATTTTCTCCTTTCCGATCCCACGTTTCAGGCCGAAGTTCGTTCGATTATTTCTTCATCCATTTCTGAACTTCCTCTCACGGTTGACCCAGCAGCTCTGTGGCTTTCCACCAAACTTTCTATCCTATCGTTTGCACGTCAGTTCTCTTTTTCGTCCCGTTTTCACCGCTTTCATGATTTAACTATTCTTCACCGTAAACTACAGTTCCTTTCTCCTTCAGATCCATCGTTTGCAGCTCTTCAATCACAACTTCATAGCATTCTATCTTCCTTTGCTTCTTCGTCTCTTACCCGGTTAAAGTTTTCCAAGTTACATTTTCATGATGACCCGTTTCAACACCTTCGACATCTTGAATCCCACCGTGCTCTGAGTTCCAACATTTCTTTTCTCTCGCTTCCAGATGGCTCAACTGTTTCTGATCCAGTGCAGATCTGTGATCGAACTTTTCAGTACTTCACTGATCGGTTTCGATTGCGGGTCCTGCCGCCTGCAGAGAATTCTCCATTATTATCACATCTTCCTCAGGTCCCGTCTTTTTTTTCCCCCTCCTTGGTTTCACCGATCTCTCCCTCGGAGGTTCGTTTTGCCATTTCTAGTCTGAATGACCGCTCCGCCCCCGGGGCTGACGGTCTTCCACTTTCTTTTATAAAACCTTTCTTCCTGCTCTGCTTCCTCTTCTCGTTGCTTGTTTCAACTCGATCTTTTCTTCTTCGACTTTCGTTTCTTCTGACTTTGCTTTTGCTCTTCTCCGCCTAATTCCTAAAACTGGTAATCTTGGTCTTCTATCTAACTGGCGCCCCATCTCGATTCTTAACACGGACTACAAGATCTTTGCAAAAATTCTGGCTCTTCGCCTTAACCCTGTTCTACAATTTATTATTCATCCTGACCAAACTTATACGATCCCTTCCCGTTCGATTGCAACTAACATCACTACCATCCGTGATTTACACTCTCTTGCTTCCCGTCTTTCTGAACCTCTTGCTATTTTTAACCTAGATCAGAAACAAGCATTCGATTCTGTCCATCATTCTTATCTTTTCTCTGTTCTTCGTCACTTTGGCTTTCCTTCCCTTTTCTGTCAGGCACTTTCCAATCTATATTCCCATTCTTCCTTTCGTGTTCGGACCTCTTCTTTTATGACGGCTGCTATTCCTTTTGCAAGCGGTATCCGGCAGGGTTGTCCCCTGTCGGGTCAACTGTTTGCCCTCACGTTTGAACCACTTCTTATTTCCCTTCGATCTCGTTTGCTGGCAGGCATTCCGCGTGGTGTGGCCTCCACACGGCACCATCGCGTGGTTTTGTCGGCCTATGCGGACGACCTTACTCTTTTTTTACGTTCCCAACAGGCTTTTGGTGTTGTTTTATCTACCTATACTGAGTATGCTTCAATTTCAGGTGCGGCCCTTAATACCTCTAAATCTGTTGGCTTGTGGGCTGGCTCGTGGTCGTCCCGCGGCGACCGCCCTTGGGGTGCCCGGTGGTCGACCACGGTCATCAAACTTCTTGGAGTGTTCATCGGGAACCCGGTGGCGGTTGCTGCAGCCACTTGGTCCCCTTTGGTGCAGGACATGAATCGACGCCTTGCCCCTTTTCGCCGTTTGAAACCGTTTCTTTCTTTTTTTAGCAGGTCGCATCTTCTTTCCGCTTTTCTTCTTCCGGCCCTTTCTCATACTTGGTTTGCTCATTTCCCTCCTCCCCTCTTTCTTCGTCACGTTCAATGTCTTTTTACAAATTTTATTTGGGATGTCGTACATTGGGTTCATCGATCCACGCTTGTCCTTCCGGTTTCTTTTGGTGGTCTTGCCCTTCCGGATTTGTCCCTTAAATCGAACGCTTTCCATCTCCAACATTTTTTGAGGATTTTTTCCCTTCCTTGCGGTTCTTCGATTACTATAATTGACACTTTGCTCTTTCCACGAAGTCCTTTTCTTTCTCTAGCTACTTTTATCCGCATGGACCTCTTTCCACTCATTCCCAATCACTTTCCCGCTACTTACCGTACCGTTTTCTCCCTCTGGCACTCCTTATGTCCAGTCCGCCTCCCCCAGCTTCGACTAACGATCTCCTTGCGGAACCACTTTTCTTCAACTCTGCCCTTCGTTCTCCAAATTCTCAGTACCTGAACTTCTCCACTTGGTTTGCAAGTGGCGTCGTTCAGGTTTCTCAACTTTTTGATTCTTCTCTTCACTGGAAATCTTTTGATCGCCTTTCCCCTCTGTTACTTGATACCCCTCAGCATCGTGCACAGTTCTGCCTTATTCAATCCTGTCTTATTCGTCTTTATCCTTTACTTGTCAATTCTATTGGCCTCATTCCGTCTTCCGCCCCGTCACTCAGTCTTCCCTTTCTTCTCTACTTAAACGATTCTCCATTTTTACCCCATCAAGTTACAGCCAAGCTCCTTTATTCGCATTTTCTTACCAATTTCACAACTCCATTAGCAATCCCTTCTGTTTCAGCTACAGATCTTCCAGGTACGTGGAGTGATCCATCGACTTCCCTGGCTTCCCCGAAAGCCCGGGACATTCATTGGCTGCACCTACACCGTCGGTTGCTCACTCCGCGTACCCTTCATCGTTTCCGTCATTTGGCTTCCCCGCTTTGCTTCTTTTGTTCTACACTTGGTGATGTGTCACATTCCTATGATTCTTGTCTGGTGTTGCAGCCCTTGTTTTCGATTATGTTTTCCCTTCTTTCCAAAGTTTGCCCTTGTCCTCATACAATGTTCCATTTTTATTTCCTCCGACGCCATTCTCCCCCTGTAGATGTCCACAGTTCTGTTTGTGCATTCATCATTCTCCAAGCGAAGTTGACGATTTATTTGTTTTACCACTCAAGCGTGGATCGAGCTTCTCTCCGGCGTTATCATCCGGCCCGGGTGTTTTTGTGCAGGAGGTACCGATCATCCATCAGATCGGTCCTCCAACTTGAGTATGACATGGCGCGGGTTCGGCAGGATGTGCCTGCCTTTTTCTCTCTCTGGTCTCCATATTTGTCATGGTTTCATGTTTCTGCAGGCATTATTGCTCTCCTCCCATAGCCAGAGTTTATTATATTTATATTTATTTTTTTTTATTGGTGTTTTTGTTTAGTGCATAATTTTTGTACATACCGTAGATCTGTGTCAGTGGGTTAGTGTCTCCTTTAGTTTATCTTCTTGTTGCTTTCCGTGCACACACATTCCCGTTAATTTGTTGTCGGTAGCGTTTACTGACTTTTTCTTTTCTTTTATTTTATTTTCCGTCGGCCTCAAGCCGTTGGTCGACAAACTTTTTTGTGTGCCGGCTAAGCGTTTTGGTATTTTCTGTTTATTGTTTACTGTTACCAAGGTGTTTTATGTTGTTTTGTTGATGTTGATTGCATTTTTGCTGTGGCATGCACATTGTCTGATGTGTTTTTGTTTTGTTTTTTGTTGCTCAAGTGTCGGCTTTTTTTCTAGTTTGCTTTTGGTGTCGTTCACCTATTTTATATTTATTACTCGTCGGTTTCACACAGTTTACTGTCGCACGGTTTTGTGTTTAATGTTGTGGTTGTTTTTATTTTTTGTTTTAATTTTTTTCTTGCTGAACGGGTACTGCTGGCGCGTGGTACCGAGGGTTTTTTTTTGTGTGTTGGTTCTGAACCTTACCGACGTGTTTCTTGATTTTGTTTGTGTAATCGGTGTTTATTTTTGTGGTTAGTGCTGTGCATACAGTGCGAATTCACTGTTTTGACCCGAGTTTATTTGGTGGTGATGCTTGTCTGCAAGTTTAACTCCTGTGTTCTTTTTCACAAAGTTTTTCATGGTGTTATTTGTGTATTGTGCATTCTTTATTGTGTTCATGGTGCTATTTGTATATTGTGCATTGTGTGTTAATTTCTTGGTGTTATTTGAATATTGTGCTTTGTGTGTTGTGTTAATGGTACGGGGTGTTAGTTTCTAGTGGTTGTTTTTTTCTCTGTGTTGCTGTCGGTCTTACTGACCGAGATACGCTTTAAATGTAAATTTTTGTTGTTCGTCGGCTTACAGCCATTTGTCAACGCATTTCTCCGAACTACCAGGTTTTGTTTTTTTTTCGGCTGCAGCTTGTTGTCGGACCGTGTGTGTGTTTGCTTTTTTCCCTTGACAGTTTTGACAAACTCGGCTGACTTTTCTTTACCGCCTTGCTTCATTAGTGGTCTGTCCTGTATGTATTGTTTGTTGTGCAACTGTTTTCTTTTTATCTTGCCGTGTGTTATTCTTCAACTTGCTCTGATGTCGTCTGCTTCTTCCTGTAGAGTACTCTGTTTATTGCGATATTGATTGTGTGTTGTTATTGTCGTTGCCGGTGAGTTATTGTGCAATTTTTTTCCCGGTGAAAATTTGTGTTTGTATGTTGTCTTTTTTTGTAAATAAATGCTCTTTTGAAGTTCTGATCATTCGTCCGAACGGGGTCCGGGTTCGAATCCCGGTGAGGCATGGATGTAGTGTTTGTCTTACGGCACTGGTTCTCTCCCTTCCCTGGAACCAGTGACCCTAAATTAGGGACGGGCGACTGCTTATAGCCCATTGAGTTGCTCACGGTGGTCGTTAAACCTCCAATAAAATAAAAACCCCAAAAAAACCGGTCTTTTATTAATCAAAAAATTGTAATGTTCACTATAACAAAAGAAATTATCACAATATGCACTTCACAAAAAATATTAAACACATTAGAAAGCAAAAATAACACCAACATCCGTTGTGTCAAACAAACGCCCGAAACATCGGCAATGTGGAACAAAACTCCGGTTCTCAAACAAGGATGAAAATAGTAATTTTAAAGGTAAATCAACCATAAAATAAGCTTTATCTAAAAACCTCGGAAATTCCCCAGATTACAAGGGAATCAATGTTATTACCTCCATTTCATTCACATTTAACACACCAATTTTCAAACATCAATAAACTATTAAACACTGCAAATACAAAAACACACCAAGTGCAACTCAAAAACAACACACAATTACAACCAACATCTGAAAACACACACAAAAGTCTTAAACCCAAATTACTCAATCCATGAAACACAACTTAAATTAACAACCTTAAATCAGTGCAAATCCAAGAATGAAATGACTATAACTTGCAATTAGTAAATAGATATGATTCATACAGCTCAAAATTAATATTTACCATTAAACAAAGCATTTTCAAAAAATTATTTACATTGACATCACTGTCATCAGACGAAGTGACAGATGTTATTTCTGGACTTTGACAAAATTTGCAAAACTTGATTTTCCATTAACAATAAAAAAAGTTAACAAAACTAGAAATGTTCATCCTATGCTCCGGCATATTTAAAAAAAAAAATTGCCGCCCCGGTGGCGCAGTGGTCTAAGCGATGGCCTCTGATCATTCATCCGAACGGGGTCCGGGTTCGAATCCCGGTGAGGCATGGATGTTGTGTTTGTCTTACGGCACTGGTTCTCTCCCTTCCCCGGAACCAGTGACTTTAAATTAGGGACGGGCGACTGCTTATAGCCCATTGAGTTGCTCACGGTGGTCGTTAAACCTCCAATCAAAATAAAAAAAAAAAAAATCAAAATCCTATTCATGTCGGACTCGTCTATGTTCATTAAGTGCTTCACAGGTGAACACCAAATGTCGAAAATTGGCCGCCTGTCTTACACCACAGCGGCATTCAACTTGCTTAATATTGAATCGCTGGTAATACTGGGACGACGATCCGTGCTCAGTAAGTAGCTGATTAACGTATTTATCAAAAACAAAAAAACAACGGTTCTCAGTTACCTCCGGAAAGATGGAATAAGTGACACGTCACACTTCTATATCCTGCCATCGCTCTTGCCAGGTATTTCTTGCTAGTCTCTTTAATTCCAACTTCAGTTCGCTAACAGATGATGTCACGAAATAGTCAATAAAAAGCTAAACAGTCGGCCAATTCATTTCCTGGTTCTCCAATGTGTCCCTTTATCCAATGAAATCTAACATGTTCCACTCCTAATAGACCAAGGAGTAGTCTATTATGGTCAACCTGGCTATATGACTCTCCGCTGAACAAATTGCATGCAAAGCCGCTTGACTGTCAGAGTAAAGATGTATGGTATCACTCACTTGATTTGTCAACAGCCACTGTAACGCATATTCAATACCACTAAGTTCTGCCTGAAATACAGTTTAATTATCTGATTGTCTAATTGACCTTGAAATAACCAAGTTCCCGTTCGAAAACGCACAGAAACTAGACCCCACTGAGTCATTAATTTTCGATCCATCTGTATAAATCTCATAAAATTTCTGGTGGAGACGAATCCCTATTAATACTAATTACACCCGCAGGATGCACATTTTGATCACGACTAAAGAAATCGTAATTGTCATGTCGATAAGACTTTTCGAACACCGACACTTCTTCACTGTAATTTTTGAGTTTAAACATAGCACTTTCTTTTTCAATGACCAAATCCAGAGGTAAGCAACCGGCAAGAACCTGTATGTAGAGCCGCAGTTGATGTAGTTCTGTAACAACCCGTAATGCCGAGCTCTGAATTTGCTGCAGTTTATTTCGTACTCTCACCGTAGGAACAAACCAAGATCCACAAGCATAACTAACAATCTTTTCCACACATCTCTTGTATAGAATCTTCCGTACTCTTCCCGAAAATCTCATTGAAATAATTCTGTTAACAATCACTGAAATTTTATTTCTTAAATATTGGAGATGGGGCAGAGCCATAAATTTATCATCCAGTATGACTCTTAGATACTTTAATGTCTTAACGCACTTAATCGTAACGTCTTTAAACTTATATTTCAGAGGGGGTCTTCATTATTCCTCCTTTTGAAAACACCATTAGGACCGTTTTCTCTGGTGCAAATGACACTCTGAACCACTGACCCCATTGATCCAAAATCTGTAATGATTCTTCAATCTTCTTTTCAATTGTACACTGGTGTAGAAAAATTAAGGACGAAGAGGAGAAATTAGCATAACAGCGGAACGAGTAGGCAGAACGGACCGAAAGACCACTTAGGAGATAGACTAGGGTCCGGTATGGTAGGGCATGCGAATATATGCAGCATGACGTGGGGGGGGGAGAGTGCCGGAAGGGTATAAAGTACACGGACGGTCTACGCTCAGCAATTCGGTGAAAGCTATTGCACGGTGTACATCGCTTTGAACGACGTCGAGTTGCTGCCACCGTGTGATATGGCCAACAGGCAATCCAGTAGACGACATCTGGATGACTTTACCCGAGGTCGCGTCATTGGGAAGTTGGAAGAAGGTCGAAGTGTGACTAGTGTGGCCGAGGAGTTTGGGATCGCTCACAGCATCGTTTCACGAGCTTGGAGAGCATTTCAAACGACAGGAACAGCTGTCCGAGAGTTTAGCAGTGGTCGTCCACGAGGAACCACGGCGGCGGACGGCCGGTATATTGTCCTACAGGCGAGAAGAGACAGACGGCAGACAGTGGGAGAAATCGCAAGGCACATGCAACAGACAAACGTCCGTTATCACGTTTTACAGTGGCCAGGAGGTTGCACAAAGGTGGTCTATTTGCACGACGACCAGTACGGTGTGTGCCATTAACGCCTGCTCATCGGAGACTGCGATTTCTGTGGTGCCAGGAACACAAGAACTGTACACATCAGTAATGGAGTAGAGTTCTCTTTACGGGTGAGAGCCGATTTAGTCTGACGAGCGATTCTGTACGTATACACATCTGGAGAGAGCAGGGAACACGCAATCACACCTCCAACATCATCGAAAGGGACCGGTTTGGAGGTGGCGGAGTTTTCGTTTGGGGCGGTATCATGCTTGGTTGCCGTACTGACATCCACATCTTCCAAGGAGGTTGTCACTGGTGTCCGCTATTGTACCGAGGTTCTCCTACCTCACGTGCGTCTGTTCAGAGGTGCTGTGGGTCCTGAGTTCCTCATCATGGACGACAACGCTACACTTCATCGTACAGTGGCTGTCGCAGAGCTGTTGGAGAGTGAAGATATTCAACGCATGGATTGGCCCGCAAGGTCCCCGGACCTAAATCCAATCGAACACGTGTGGGACCTTCTCGGACGACGCTTGGCAGCACGTCACCAGCCGCCAGCAACGATTCCGCAGCTGCGATTGGCGCTACAAGCGAAACGGGCCGCGATGCCTCAACAGCTCCTTGACAACCTCGTCCTCAGCATGGACAGACGTTGTAAATCTTTCAACGCAGTCAGGGGTGATCATATCCCCTACTAAAGACTGAATTTTTCTTGGCAACTGCCTGTCACATGGACGTTTGTCTTCTGTCCAGTTGTGCTAGAAGATACCTCTTCAATAAAGTGCCTTTGTATCCTTTGGATTCCTTGTTTGAATAGTTTTGCTTACTTGTCCCTTATTCTTACATCTTGGGGATCTTATGGTATGATTTGAGTCGATGTGGAGCACTTCTGCACGACGTTACATTCGGAAAACCGTCTCGTCCTTAATTTTTTGCACGCCAGTGTATGTCTTACGGTATTTGAAATCATCTGCATAAGCTATACACTCCACTCCAGCAGGAAAATTTACACTTAGTGCGAAATTGGCTATCACGTTCCACCATATAGTGTCCTGTGTTGGACCCCTGGGGACATCCTTTAGTATAGTTTTTCACCACCACTCAGTTTCCAATCTCATATTCAACTGCTCTGTCTTTAAAGTAACTACAAATCAGAGCAAAAAGATTTCTAGGGCAAACCGAATCTCTTAAGGCATGCAACACTCCAGGCCACCATACATTTCCAAACGCATTTTTTACATCCTTAGATACCAAAACTGTATGCCTGCCATTTTATTTATGGAATCGAGCTCTTTTCCCAATGTAATCAATAGCCAATGTCGTACTTTTATTAGGCATAAAACCGTACTGTTGTTATTACAAACCCTTGTGTTTTAGTAAAATGAAATATAATTCGTCCTGCAATTAGCCTTTCCAGCAACTTCCCCCAACATGCCAACAAACAAGTATCCCGGTATGCCGATGGCTCCATTCTTTGTTTTCCTTCTTTATTGAACATTATCAAAATAGGTTTCTTCCAGCATTTAGGAAAAATTCCCTTCTTCAGACAGATATTAAACAAATCAGTGAAAACTGCCGGATCGACTATAAACAATTCTTTAATAATAGAGAGCTCAATTCCATCCCATCCAGGTGATTTGTGAAGGTCCACCTTCTTCAAAGCATTCTCAATCTCTGGAATTGTGAACAAAACATGTTCTTCTGTTATGGGCAATTCTCTACAATTTTCTCTTATCTTCCTGTGTTCCATCATATCTCGTGAAGAATCATCCTCCGGGAAATGATACTGAACCAGTGTTTCCATTGATTTTGTAATATTTAAAGTCAGCGTTCCGTCTTCCTTTTTTATCGCCGAAAGAGAACAAACGGTCGAATTTCTCTTCCACGTGCAATTCGATAAGGAACTCGAAAAGAAGACGTAGGATCCACCGAATAACAAATTCCCTAATTATGTGTCAAATTATAGCCCAATTATGTGTCCTTTCTCAAACTTGCTAAACTAGTCGTATTGTGCACGAATCCGACGTCGAAGCATCCATCCTCTTCTGCGGAGGATAATGCAACTGCAGTCCGCTGTCACAATTGTTTCTGCGTGCGAGCTTTGCTCTTGATACACTCTCCTCGGTGCACGATTTCCATGCGCTGTAGTGGGCCACTATTTCGTCATGAGTCGTTATTTTGTAATCATTTGCATATTCGGCCCTGAGGTACTTGCATGCGAAGTTTCAAAGATGATCGCCACCCACCCCTTCAAAAAAAAAATTAAAAAAAATATATATATACCCCGCTGCGTAAGTTTCGCTCAGTAACAGCTGAATATCTGATTACGATCAGTTTTTTATCTTACCCTCATCGATATACTTGTTTTCCACTTTCAAGGAGTTTTTCTTCTGATATTAATTCTAATTCCTCTGAAACAAGAACACAAGTTTGTTTCCGTGGAACGAATAAGCGTTTTGTATTCAACCTACGATAATGAAGGCTGTTACTAAACATGGCGTTTGTTTCCTGTTCGCGGATGTTTTGCATTTTTTCTTTTTATAGTGTTTCCTGATATCATTATGTGCGCAATCGCGCCACTTAATACGTTGTGCTTTGCCACTGAACGCCGTGTCTAGTCTCTTCCTAAAATGATCATAGCACGGAATTGCTGTTAATTTAATCCACCCCCCTCCAACCCCATCACATACACGCGCGACTTTCGCATTGCGAAAATAAAAGCCTACGGCACAAGCCAGCCTTGTCACTGGCAGCCATGATAGAAAACAAGCTTGAGGCAGTGGATATAACGCAGATTTGATGGCCAAATGGTCAGAGGCGCTGGCTAGCCGTCCGAGTTGGACCTGGATTTGAGTCTCAGATGAGAAACGGGTAGTGAGTTTGTCTGACTTTCCTGGAACAGTGATCCTAAACCAGGGATGGGTGACTGTTTGCACCCTGAAATGCTCACGGTGGTAACTTAATTCCTTGCAGGTGCGGACTGGGCCGCAGTATTCTGGGCTGGTAGGTGTTTGTTTACTCTAACACAAGATAAATAAAAAAACCCGTATTTGTGCTTCACCGTGCTTACAGAAGAAAACAAAGATGGCTTAAAACGCCCTACCACTTAGGGGGGGGGTACGTAAAAAATGTTGAGTCAAACACTGTTTTTGATCCCCCTGTCCCTTTTGCCTGTTTTTCTGAACCTCAATCCCCCCTCCCCCCGTCTTGCGCTAATTGAAGTTGAATAAAAATATTCAATACAATATAATCAAATATACGTAGTATCAATCTGAAATAAGAGTTCGAGGTTCATTGGCGAATTTTGAGTTGATGCATTGAGTTTCACATACGGTACAATATTTGCGTCGCTTAATGTAAACGTATATACTCGTACTGTTTTTTTTTAACGAGGTCTGCATTTGATTTCCTTATTTTTGAGCCTTACAGTTCGCACAAACTCTTCTTGAACTGCAGTTTTGGAAAGTCTGTTTCAGCTACAGCGAAAATGCTTGTCGATTTGAAAGTAGTTGAATGAACACTAATTTTCGCATTTTTTTAATTTCTATCACTTAAAATTAGCACTGAAGTTTTCAATTTTTTTAAGTGATTACTCTGTCAAAAAATAAACTTTGGCACATCTGGATTCCACGTATCACTAAAAGCGAAGAAACTAATAAAATTCTGAATTCAGCTATCACAAAATTCATAAGGATGCAATAAAATGTTTAACAGACTCTCTCAGAGAACGTATCTTGTCGACTGTTTCAGCAACGGAAGTAATTTTTTTTCTTATATTAGATTTGAGTATGACTATGGATACCTTGTGCAGCGGTCTGGAAAAATGGGTGTAGTGTTAATTATTGCCTCAACGAAAACACTGCAGTAATTCGTAGACTTATATTGAAAAGAAGTTTAAACAGAGAATTATGATGCTGACATACCATTCATTTTAGGATTTGGGTACTTTAATATGTCCCAAACGTGGGTCACAAAAAAAAAAAAAAAAGGTACTCTCAGGCCAGTTTCTGGATCAATAAGACCGGCACTGATCTCGGAATAATAACAACAAAAAAGTGGATAGCTGTTGGAAATCCTGCCGATAATACTGTAATTCATTATTAATTTTAGCTTTAATCAGATGAGTCAGTTAACCAGGGGTGCAGTCCCCACATACAAAGTTTTTTTAAGCCTTCATCCTGTGTAGCATTCTGTGACGAGATATAACACCTTTGAACCATGTAAGTTTGAAGTTCTCTTACTCACGCGTCTAGAAACTGGACTGTCCGCAACACTTCTTCATATGTTCATGTTAAAAGTGTTTCGGAAATTTTCAAGTAGAAATAGTTATTTGAATACATAACGTTGAAATAATGACAGAACAAAAAGTGTGGAGAAATATGGTTTTTGCTTACTTTAAGCAATCTAAAATTTTCAGAAAAGGAAGCAGCCTGTTTTGCAAGTTTACTGTGTTGTAGGTTATCTTAATGTAGGAAGGGACACATACCTGATTTACTCAAGGCCTCAGCTTTATTGACTGCGTGTAACTGACGTTTTTTTTTAAGAGTAATTCTATTGTCTGCTTTCGTTTCATATAAATCTTCTCACTTCAAAATCTCGACAGCTGTGTCTGGAATGACACATCTGAGACATAGTCATTTTCTATTAAACCTGAAAGAAGCTCAGTACATGGACAAATATTCGATTAATTCTTCTGAGCGATGTGAATTTAAATTGCAAGCGGCAAGTGTCAGTTTTATTTCCCGGGCAGCCACGGTATCTCCCATATTTCACTCTCAACAGTGACAGATGTGAAACAGGATTAACGCACCATTACACATCTGAAGTGTTTAATATTGGAGCTGAAAGAACCAACCACACAAACAAAACAAAAAAAAGTGCAATCAACGTGCTGTTAATGGAGATGGGAGGATAAGCACTGGAAAGACTGAGGTAGAGAGAAATAAAAAAAAAAAAAAAAAAACCCTCTTCCCCATTCAGTCGTCTGCGCGGAACAATGACTTTATTAAGGGCAGTAGCTCAGTTCTACTAGTCTTTCTCACGGACTAAGGGCACGCGCTTCTTTGAACACTGTCATGGGCACTGATGAAATGAAGAAAAAATTATCTTCAAACCAAATATGCGATTATTTGCATCAATGGACATCGGTTCACAGACACTAGTGGTTGCTTAGCAACAGGAGCTAGTGTTTATGAGAATTGTTTTCTTATAGTGGTTTGAAATGATTTCCGAAAGAAAAGCAAATTTAAAGACCACATGCATAGTTTTTTTAGGGGGCCGCTGATTAGTTTTTTTTAATTCCCTCTGTCTCTATTTGCTTCCTTACGTCATCAATTTAGCAATCGTAGTGCAGAGAGGAAAAAATATTGAGTTAATAAGTGTACACTTACGTGGACTCGTAAAAAACAACTTGGATATTAACCTTTTCATAATTTTGTTCGTTTTTTTTTATCAGCGTAAGGAGTTGAATTTACTTCTAAGAATGGACGTGTAGATATTTGGTTATACACAGTGCGTCAAAGAATTTTTAAGACTGGCGCTTGATTTCACACTACAGTGGCGATACCAGTGTAATCGCGAATGCGTTATAAACCGTGACCATCTGCTTGCTTTCTGCCAAAAGTACTGCGCAGTTGTTAAAGTAACTCAAATGAAACGGGTGTTCATTAGAGAAGTAAAATGTTTTTCATGTTGAATTATTAAGATGGAACAAAGGGCTGTTATTAAATTTAACGCAAAACTTGCTAAAAGTGCCTCGGAAACGTATCAAATGATGAAACATGTTTACGGTGAGTTTTATTTAAGTAGATCAAAGGTTTTCCTGTGGCACAAACATTTTTTGGACGGAAGAGACGCTAGAAGATGATAAGCATACCGGAAGACCAAGTTCATCTAGGGCACCTGAGATTATGGAAAAAGTGCGTGATTTCGTGGCAAACAATCGATGTGCGTCACTAAGAATGATAGAAGAGACTTTAAACATCAACAAAGAAACTATTCGAACCATCCTGCATGAAGATTTGGGCAAAACAAAAGTCTGTGCTAAATTTGTTCCACACACGTTAACCAATGAACAAAAATCAAGGAGAAGTGCACATTGCAGAGACATCATTTCAGCCGCTGAAAATGATCCAAACTTCTTAAAATCAATTGTTACTGGTGATGAAACATGGTGTTTTCAATATGATCCTAAAACAAAGCGACAAAGTGCGGAATGGAAGTCAAAAAACTCGCCACAAGCCAAAAAAAAAAAAAAAGTTCCATCGAAAATCAAAACAATTCTCATTACATTCTTCGATAGTAAGGGTATTATCCACAAAGAATTTGTTCCAAGTGGACAAACAATTACTAGCGAGTTTTATTTAAATGTTTTGAGGCGTTTGATGGGCAGAATTCGTCGCATTCGTCCAGAATCTGGAGATGAAAGCAGTTGGTGCTTGTTGCACGATAATGCACCCAGTCACACCTCACTTCTTGTTCGTAGATTTTTGGTGAAAAATAACGTCTGTGTGTTGAATCATCCACCGTATTCGCCTGATTTAGCACCCGGCGACTTTTCTTTGTTCCCAACACTTAAAATGGCGTTAAAAGGGTGTTATTTTGATGATATTTCGACCATACAAACAGCTTCGACGTGTGCTTTGAAGGCAATTCCGCAAAGTGAACTAGAAGAGGCATTCGAATCATTATTAAATCGCTGTAACAAGTGTATTGAAGCCTGAGAGACTTATTTTAAATGACAAACGAAAACAAATTATACTTTCTTGTTTCTATTTCATTTTACAGACCCAGTCTTAAAAATTCTTTGACGTACTGTGTATGTGAAGAAAACAAATTGCGCATGCAGGCGTTTTACAAAGCAAAAAGCTTACTGCAAATGCATGGACAGTTGTAAACAAACATCAAGGACCGCGCATTTTAATGGCAGTCTCGGTGGTGTAGTGTGCTAAGCGCTAGCTTTTGCCCATTTGTCGGAGGTGGGTTCGAATCCCGGTGAGACATGGATGTTGTTTGTCTTACGGCACTGCATCTCTCCCTTCCCTGGAACTAGTGGCCCTGAATTAGAGACGGGCGACGGCTTATACACTGAGTTAGCTTTGCATTAGGAACGCCGCCCGTTTTACATATTCGGAGCGATAACGAAGTACCACATGATATCAACGTCACGTGCGGCTACTATAAATTGTGCACACCTATCCTTGCTTCTTCAGATAAGGAATCTACGGTTCCAATGTCCACCATCTCAAGCCAGCTGTCCTCCTGGCTAAAATCCTCTGAAGAGTCTATTGCTTCATTGGATGCTGCCATATATGCCGCCAAGATTCCTGAAGTCAAAATTTAACTTCTCCGTAAGCAGGTGTTTGCACAAAAAGGACTCCTTAGAGTTCTCGTCAACGCTACTCAAATAGCGTTGACCGACCAGCAGGCCGCCCCGGTGGCGCAGGGGTCTAAGGCGATGGTCTCTGATCATTCGTCCGAAAGGTGTACGGGTTCGAATCCCGGTGAGGCATGGATGTTGTGTTTGTCTTACGGCACTGGCTCTCTCCCTTCCCTTGAACCAGTGACCCTAAATTAGGGACGGGCGACTGCTTATAGCCCATTGAGTTGCTCACGGTGGTCGTTAAACCTCCAATCAAAAAAAAAACCGACCAGCAGCGAATTTCTGCTGATCTTCAAACTATGGAGTCATTTGCTTCCTTCATTGACACACATGTATCTCAAGCCCGGGCTGCCATATCCAAGGCAAAGTAGGAGGCTGTCTCTTCATTTCAAAGACAGGTTCAACTGAAGCTGTAGTCCATTTTAAACCTTGACACGATCAACAATATGCCTGCTCATTCTGTCTGCTCTCGTGTTAAGGAAGCACTATCGTCTGAGAAAATAAAGGGTATCCTCCAGTCTCACCTAGAGACTTTACCTCTGGGTTTTAAGACATATTCTCAAGCAGCGCAGACCCCACAGAAGAAAGCTACTGCCTCAACATCTTCGTTGCACAAGTCTACGGAAAGGTCCCGGCCTTATCCACTGCAGTCATCTAAATCCCCTGCTTCTACTGCAACTGCTGATGTCTGAACACCACCGGATTCTCGTCCGTTAGGACTTTCTACCTCCTTTGGGGGGAAACCGAAAAGGAATGGTTTTTCAAGTTTATTCTGAAGGGATGATGTCACTGATGAGAAGTGCCTCAGATCTCTCCAGGCCCTCAATATCCCTTGCATTAGGGCCTTCAGGATGCGACACCCAGCAAGCCAGAGGCTGACGGGTTTTTTTTTTATATGTTATACTGTAGTACCCCCACAACTGTACAAATTTCTCAGGTCCTCTGTAATACCGTAGTCGTGCAGAAATTCGTATATATCAGCTATCTGGGAATACGTTTTCTCAAGAGTCCCCAGAAGAGTACCAGCATCCAAAGCTGAGCCAAGTATTCCCAAAGCTCCTAGAAGAAAAGCTGAAAGAGTTTTTTTACCGAAGTAAGCGCAGGTGTTAGCCTCCTTATTTTGTCCTCAGAGCATGTACGTTACCTTGTGCTCTCTAACTTTCGTGTGCCGCCGTCTAGCTTCCTTGGTAATTAAGGGGGGGGTGACAAAGGGGGAATTAATTGACACTTTGGCAAAAAAAAATTTATTGTCTCTGTGAAATTGTTAAGAGTGTAGGTTTCTAGTTATTTTATTTGCGTTCTTTATTTAGGCTGCCCCACTTTATAATCTTGAGACTTCTGAGGTCATGATTCAATTTTCTGATCCGGAACAGAGTGCGATTTTGCTAGCGCCAACCTCTTAAGGACCGCTTCATTACATATAATTATTTTTAATTTTTAGGGATTTCTGATAGGAATTTTTTAGGGTGGGTTGGCATAGTGTTATTCATTTAATTTTTATTTCTTTTGTAAAATCCGTTCTCATTTCATTTCATTTTATTTCTGTACGTAATCAGTAAACGTTTGCCAGCAATGAGGAAACGTGGAAACTTAAGCCATTCAGACCACGGCCAGTTTGGGGCACGGAGGGCAGGTGCCAGTATTTGGGAAACAGCGGCACTTGTTGGCTGCTCCCATAGCGCTGTATCAGGGGTGGTGTACGAGGACTGGATAAACCATACACAGGCATCCAGCAGAAGGGCTCGCATTGGTCAGCCATGCGCGGTTGATCCTAGAATTGAGCGTCGGGTGTTACTTCTGATATCTCAGCAACGACGTGCAACAATAACCCAGCTCACCCACCAGTACAGCAGCTGTGTCCAGTTCGACCGATTTCCACATACACCATGCATCGTACCTTGCTTCGCCCGGGGTTGCACAGCGAAAGACCAACAAGGGTAACCATGTTGACGCTCAGTCATCTCAAACAGCGCCTAGAATGGGCCAAGGCACATCGGCAATGGACCCCTCTACAGATGGAAGGAGGTCATATGGAATCATGAATCCCGTTTCCTGCTGCTTCATGGTGATGGCCGGGTTCGCGTATGGCGTAAACAGCATGAAGCTCTATCCTGTTCAACGTGCCGTTGGAGGCGTGCTGGGTGTGAACTCGGTGTGCTATAAGCAATCGCTCATTCCTAATTTAGGGCCACTGATTGCAGGGATGGGATAAAGCCCAGTGCTGTAAGAAAAACACAACATCCATGCCTTACCGGTGTTCGAACCCAGACCCATCTTGGACGAATGATCAGAAACCAGCGCTTAGACCACTGTGTTTGTGGGATGATGGTCTAAGTGGTCTAAGCTTAGACCACTCAGACCATCATCCCACAAACACTGAATGGTGGACGCTACAGGGATCTGTTAGCCGACCACTTCCATCCATATCTCCAGGAGGTTTACCCGTCTTTCCTGGCAAGCCCTAGATCCGTTGGTTATCCTCTCACAAACACTGAATGGTGGACGCTACAGGGACCTGTTAGCCGACCATCTCCATCCATAACTGAAGGATGTTTACCCAGACCACAGTGCCATCTCTTAATAGGACAACGCACCATGTCATCAACCTTGTATAACAACTGAGTGCTTGGAGGAATACGACAACGAATTCGCCACATTGCTTTGGCCCCAAAACTCCTTTGACTGTATTCCAATTGAACATTTCTGGGATATGCTTAGAACGGGGTGTGAGAATTGATGATCCTTCTCCACGGAATGAGCGTGAACTGGCGGAGCTTCTTGCAGCGGACATGGGTCAAATTACGCATGGAAGATTCTCGACACCTTGTAGAATCTGTTCCTAGGTATCTGTGAGCAGTGATTGCACAGAAAGGTGGACCAAAGATTTATTGGGAAGGTATTCCTAACCATCATCATTGTCAACCATTATCAATCCACTGCTGGACGAAGGTCTGTCTTGTGCCAGTCTCCTCCATGTAACCCCTGCATACTTTCGAATTTCATCCACCCATGTGGTCTTCTTCTGGGTCTTTTCCTGTCCCTTGGAATCCAATCTAAAATTTCGGCTGTCCATCGATGGTCTGTCCTTCTGGCAGTATGTCCAGCCCATTGCCATTTCAGGGATTTAACTCTGATCATGATGTCTTCCACTCTTGTCATTTTTCGGATCCACGAGTTCCTCTTCTTATCTCTCCTGGTTACACCAAGCATGCACCTCTCCATGCTTCTTTGAGTTGTCTGCAGCCTTTGTATGTCTCTTTTAGTTAAGGTCCACGTCTCCGCACCATACGTAAGCACTGGAAGGATGCATTGATCAAACACTTTTCTTTTAAGACATAATGGCATATTGCTCTTGAAAATTATGCTGTTTCTTCCAAAAGCTCTCCAGGCAAGTTTTGTACGCAGATTAATTTCTTCATCAATGTGACCCTCACTTGGTATCTGCTGTCCAAGATAAACGTACGTGTCTGTTATCTCCAGTTTTTCTCCATCAATCGATAAATCTTCATTTCTTGTAAAAGCATTGTACATCACTTTTGTCTTCTGAAAGTTCATTTTTAATCCCACTTCTTTACTCTTGTCAGCAAGTTCCTGGATCATACTCTGTAGCTCTGATGGGGTAGTTGCAAAAATGACTACGTCATCAGCAAAACGAAGGTGGGTTAGATAATCTCCATTAATCTTTATACCTTTGTTTTCCCAATTCAGTGATTGAAAGACATTTTCCAATGTGGCATTAAAGAGCTTCGGAGATATGGTGTCACCTTGTCTCACTCCCTTTCCAATTTTTACGTGTGTTGTATTTTCAAACAGCCGAATCTTTGCACTTGCATTTTCATAGATGTTATTAATAACATTAATGTACGCATCTTCAATACCGCAGGATTTCAGAGCCGTGGTAACTGCTGATGGTTTCACCGAATCAAAGGCTTTTTCATAATCGATAAAAGCCATGCACAATGGAAGTTCATATTCCCTCACTCTTTCAATTAGTTCTCTCAGCACGTGGATATGATCTATTGTGCTGTAGCCACTCCTGAATCCAGCTTGTTCTCTCGGTTGAGCCATGTCCAGTGTTACCTTCAAGCGGTGTGAAAGAACTTTAGTGAAGATTTTATAAACTACTGATAGGAGGCTGATAGGTCTGTAGTTTCCGAGATCCTCAATGTCACCTTTCTTATGTAGCAGCTAATTCAGTGTATAGCACATTCATTTGCTCAAGGTTGTGGTCGTTACACTCCCAAACTAAAAAAAAAAATATTAGCACGTAAATAAAGAAGGCCGGAGTTTGTTTGAATGAAACCAACGGATGTAAAAAAAAAAAATCCAAATCTTCACTTCTTCGCCACTTGAAGTAACATGATTGTAGAAGCTTCATGGTAACATCAACAACATGCAACAGCACTTAAAGATAATCTTTGAACTCTCGTAATATCAAGACAGCATGCGATCCTATTTCAAGTAGTAAAGAACCTTACGTTCGTACCAGAACACTCGGCGTGGCATTTTATTTGCATTTATCAGTTGTTGCCAAAAAGTATGAAGAAATGCGAAAAAGTTGTCGTGCCGTTCAGGAAGAAACAACTGAGAAGTAACATAATTTACATAAGAAAAAAAAACTTAAGAAGGAAGGTTGAATTACACTGGTCTAAAAAAAAAATATTTTTTTTTGTCCCACAAGAAGTAATATTTGATATTAATAAATAGTACAGTATTTTTTATGCTGAATTAAAATGATTTTAGCTTTGTGTTTTTTCTATCACTTAAGGGGCTTTTAGTGACACACGGTTTAAGTTTGGATGAATAGTACACATGAACAGATTACCTAAATCGCAACAAATGATGATGTCCTGATGTACTTCGCTTATGGAACGTCTCTTGGGTGTCCAGCAGTAATCAGTCAGCACACTGGGACTCAACTTGCCATTCTCGAGATATCTTGAAATGGCTCGCCATGGACAAATCATATACCAAGCCATTAAGGTCTCTCTGTGTTAATAAGTGAGGCTCCGTAGAAGAAATACTTGCTTCAAAATCACGATCGTGATGAACATTTTCCTCTTGTTCTCGATGAGTGCCATTAGTATCGGAGTCATCATCATTCAATGTTACATTTTCTGGTGGTCGTGACACAGGTAAATCCGCTTTGTAAAAATTAGACCTCAAGTCAGAAGGCAAATCAGGGTATTTCAGGTTGTGTTTGTACTTAGATGTGATCTCTGTTACGTTTGTTAAACAGAAATCAGTCTGAAGAGTGGTCTTGTGGTTCCCTTCAAATAATGGAAACTGCAAAAGGCACATGGCGAGAGTCATTCGCTTATCCCGTGAAAAGTGTAGCAGATGTTACACAACAGGCTCAATTATTATCTTGGTCACCCACTTTACAGCCAAAATAAATCTCGTAGCACTTATAACGAAGTGGTTTTCTCCGTCATTTTTGGTCTACGCCGGGATTCGAACCCGAGTACGCTTATTCCGGAACAAGCAGCTCTACCAACTGAGCTACGCAGACATGTATTCTGATTCCTATCTGCCTTTATGTCGTGTGCGTCCTTCTGGCAGGTACGTCACATCTCCTGGTACGTTACATCATCTCCCCCTTACTTTTTTTTTTTTCTTTTTTGAAGTGCTGCTCTTATTTTTCCTATCTCGCGGTATGGAAATAACATCACACCATTGCGAGATTGTGAACGGTCGGGTCATCCGGATAGTTCGGGCGCCATTATAACGAAGTGAATTTCTCCGTCATTTTTGGTCTACGCCGGGATTCGAACCAGAGTACGCTTATTCCGGAACAAGCAGCTCTACCAACTGAGCTACGCAGACATGTATTCTAATTCCTATCTGCCTTTATGTCATGTGCGTCCTGCTGGCAGGTACGTCACATCTCCCCCCCCGAAAGAGGGCCGGGGGCATGGCCCACGGATCAGCCGTGACCATGAATCGCTGCAGGCAGACAACCACTGTAGAACGTGCACTTGAGAACTCCCAGTCAATCTGGTGTGTGGAATGCAACGTCACACACATTTATTTTTCGAAGCACTGGAGAAGGGATTCTCTGATTTTTCCTATCTCGCGGTGTGGAAATAACATCACACCAATGCGAGATTTTGAACGGTCGGGTCATCCGGGTAGTTCGGGCGCCATTATAACGAAGTGGTTTTCTCCGTCATTTTTGGTCTACGCCGGGATTCGAACCCGAGTACGCTTATTCCGGAACAAGCAGCTCTACCAACTGAGCTACGCAGACATGTATTCTGATTCCTATCTGCCTTTATGTCGTGTGCGTCCTTCTGGCAGGTACGTCACATCTCCTGGTACGTTACACACTTTTTAACAGAGTAAAGTTTCGCTTCTGAGCTTTGAATGTTAGCTCTCCACACACGTAATAGAAAGCATCAGTGATTTAAACACTAATTGGCTCATATGATACGATTAGGAACATAGCACTACTGCTCAAGCTATTATTTACTTTAAACAGATAACACAGCACTCGTTAAGGCCAGCTCACTGCTGGCAGAAAAATGCAGGCTCGGGTGTTGCGTGGCGGTCGGTGCATTAAACATCCCTGTCTGTGGCTAAGAACTTACACAAGTGCTTTTGTAATATTGCCCCTCCCCTCCCCCATTATATTGAAAATAAAATACAACAAACAATAATTTTAAAGTTCCTGTTGATGCAATACATATTTCAACCAATCATGAAAAAAGCGTTCACACAAAAACTTAAAATGATAGAAAAATTCTTTACTTTTTCGAATTCAGCGTAAAAAGTTCAGTTACAAACATGTTCCATGGAATAAAAACTGTGTTTACTTGTGTTATACACTGCCGGACAATTGCTAAGGACGGATGACGATAGCAACCATAAAATGGAAGGCAGGAAAATGTAAAAATTAGCATAAGTGCGGGATACAGTAAGACGTGTTGTGCGTATGAAAATTTTGGATTGCCGAACTTGTTCGTGACGTCATAGCGCTGATAAGAGATATAAAGGATTTGACGCGTATTGACCGTTGTTGTTCAAACGCAAAGTTGAAAGGGAAAGAATCAATTGACGAACTTGCAATTTTCAGTATGTCTTCCCGACATCACCTAGATGATTTTACGCGTGGCCGTATTATTGGCAAGATTGAAGAAGGGCGAAAAATAACAGATGTTGCCAGGAAGTTCGACGTCAGCCACAGTGTTGTTTCAAGGCTTTGGAAATCATTTCAAACAAATGGAGAGTGTAGCAAACGTCACGGGGGAGGTCGTGTTTGCAGTACGACACCTGCAGAAGATCGGTACATAGTGCTATCAACAAAAAGACACCGGCGCAGCACAGCTAGTGAGGTAGCAAATCAGTTTATGGCTGCTACTGGCAAGCGGATCTCCCGAAAAACCGTCGCCATACATTTGCATGAAGGAGGACTATACGCCCGCCGTCCTTTTGTGTGCATCCCATTGTCCAGACGTCCCCGTACCACCCGTTTGCAATGATGCCATCAACATCACAATTGGACTGATAGCGACTGGTCTGCTGTCCTCTTCTCAGATTAGAGTAGATACAGTCTATCGTCTGATTGTCGACGACAACTGATCTGGCGTGACAGTGGTACTGCATATTGTCCAGCAAACATACAGGAAAGGGACCGATATCCGACATGTAGTGTCAGGGTATGGGCTGGCATCATGATCAATGGCCGTACGTCCCTCTATTTGCTTCCAACTGAGACTATGACTGGCCAACGATACATTAATGATGTTCTGCTACCTCATGTTCACATGTTCCGTGGTGCTGTCGGTAATAGATTCATTTTCATGGACGACAACGCACCATGTCATCGAACAGTCGCTGTCCAGGAGTGTCTTGAGAGCTAGGATATTCAACGCCTCGTATGGCCAGCACGTTCTCCAGATCTAAATCCCATTAAAAATGTGTGGGATGCTTTGGGGAGGAGTCTTGCTGGTCGCCAATGCCCTCCAATAAACAAGGACACCCTCATCCGTGCACTGACAGAGGAATGGGATAAATTACCCCAACAGCTGCTTGATAATGTTGTGCAAAGCATGACACGACGTGTGGAATCTTGCATCGCCCTCCATGGTGGCCATATCCCGTATTGACATCTTACGCCGGAACGCCTGCGGACGGTAATTGCATTTTTTTCACGTTTACGTATTCTGCACAAAATGGCCTGTTTGTCCCTTGAACACGTTCCAAAGCCTTCTGGATTTCAGAGCACAATAAATTGTTTTTCTTGTAATGTCCTGGCATTCTGACATTATTTTATTTCACTTGGCATCCAACCACACTTACTTTTTTATGCGCTATATAGCAGTTTATGATCCGTCCTTAGCAATTGTCCAGCAGTGTATAATAACACAAGTAAACACAGTTTTTGCTCGTTTTGAATTGGTTTTGACACTGAGAAATATAGGAGGGAGGTAAATGGTGGGGAGGCGGGCTATGGAGAGGAGGGGACTAATTATCTTTATGTAATTAAATGTTGTCGGATGCTGGTTTGCCTCAGTGTTTGTGACTGTTTCTTTCAGGGTGAAGAGCCTAATTGCCTTTTCTCTCTTTTTTCCAAGTTGTCAACAATCATTAATTGTCACAATATAACTGTGTTATGTATCTTGATGCGACAACTAAATAAATGGAATGAAATGAAATTACAGATGTACGTCATAAGGTGTGCAAACTGGAAGATATTCTAAGAGGTTTAGTATTTCAGTTCCGGAAACATTACGCACGTACTTCGCGCATCACATTCACTGTCACTTAATCGGCAACTTTTCACCTTTTGTTAACGCAGCGCACGATGAACAATATGCAAGCAAGTGTTGAGGAGCAGGGGTTCCTCACTGATCATCCGAGTTGGGTCTGGGTTCGAGTCCCGAATGAGGCATGGGCGTAGTTTTTTTTTTTGTTTTTTTTTTCATACGCCGCTGGCGCTGTTTCTGCCGCTAAACCACTGTCCCTAAATTATGGACGGGCGACTGCTTAATAGCCATAGGTGGAGTGGGAAAGCCGTATGCTCATGTTAAAACAACCGCTGAGATAAAAGTAGCGGTATTTGCATGACTCGTACGAAATGTTCGCAAGCTAAAGACACTGAAACTTACCTCGAATAAACAATCGCTCGAACGACTGAAGAAGCAACAACAGTTCATGTGTGTGCGTGTAAAGACCAAATTACAGTGAGCAAAATTTCATGAAAGGACTGAATTTTCGTATACGTAATAGGGTAAAACGCTAATTCAAATACATTGTCCTCATAATTTATTCTTTGTAAATATGGAGAATCCTTTATAAGCCGTAAATGCTCATGGGAATCGTCAAACCCCCAAAACGAAAAAAATATGTAGTCATCAAAAGTGTAAAACCTGAAGCAAACTCAAAATTCAAACCATCACAAAACAAAAATAAAAGTAATATAGAAGTCAGATATGTTAAAACTTAATTCGGTAATATCTCAAGTGGGCTGCCCCTGAGGCAGTGTGGTCAAAGGCTTAGACCTCTGGGCTTGAGTCCCGAGAAAAAAAAGAGCCGCCCTGGTGGCGCAGTTGCCTAAGCGCTGGCCTTTGACAGCTCGTTCCAAGTTGGCCCGGGTTCGAGTCCCGATGAGGCATAGTTTTCTTATGGTGCTGGTTCTCTTTCTTCCCTGGGGCGAGTGACCTTAAATTAGGGGCGACTACCTATAGCACTTACACTTGCTGACGGCGGTCGTTAAACCCCGAAACAAGGACAACAACAAAAAACCCGAAAGAGACATAGGTGGTGCGGTATTACCACGGCTCTGGACATGTTTTTCCCCCGAAACTAGTGGCTCTGAACTAGATAGATAACTCCTTATATCCCTAATGAAATGCTCGTAAGGGTGGTCAACAACTGGAACAGTCTACTGTGGACTGATACCCCCCCACCCCCAAAACACAACACATACTGATGTGCTTTTAAGATTGTCAAGATTCGAAGGAAGAATTTAAAGGACACAATTGAGAAGGCAGGTCCAAGACGGAATAGACTTCAAACTGAATGAAAATGTACCTCCCAAAGAAATTCAAATGAAAGAAAACCCAAATTTATGCTTAGCCCATTGAGTTGCTCGCGGTGGTCGTTAAACCTCCAATAAAAAAAAATATATGCATTTTTGAGCGAAGAACTATTATGAAGCGTGTTCAAATGTGTAATGCCTCCGCACGCAAGTGTCTCGCGCATGACTTGTTGCCTAGTAACTAGTCAGACGGAAAACGATTCTTTGTGCCATTAGCTTCATTTTACTGCGTAATAGAACTCAATACATCTCTTTTTCCATATTTAATTGTGTTTAAAATGGATGATTATTTTTCAAGTGTGTCGACGGGTGTCAAACAACGATCACTTGGAGTTTTTAGCTCATGAAAATGTACCTCCCAAAGAAATTCACGCTATAGATTAGTGGCAGTTTATGGTTTTGGAACTTTGGACATCGGCACTGTTCGTCGTTGGGTAAGAAAATCAAAGGAATGTTGGCCGTAAAGGATCAGCCGTGGAGCTGGACGCCCGTATTCTCATGTTGCGATTTGTACAGGCATAAAGTCGATGAGCTGATCAGGGGAAGATCGAAGAATAACTCGGAGAACCATAGCAGGTGAGCTGAACATTAGCGTAGGTAGCATCACTAGCGTTGTTAACGTTTTAAGATACAACAAAGTGTGCGTTCGTTGGGTCTCATGTCACCTAATGACTAAAATAAAGAAATCAAGACTTGAAAACATGCCAAAGGTTGCTCGCTATGAAAAATATGGAAGTGATTTTCTCCAAAGTATTGTGACTGGTGATGAGAGTTGGGTTCACCATTATGACCTAGAAATGAAAAATCAATCGCTGGAGTACGGACACCCATCTTCTCCTCGAGCGAAAAGAAAAAAAAATCATAACTCAAATTTCTGCCGGGAAGTGCATGTTCAGTCTTCGGGGGCTACAGAAGCATTATTCATCAGGAGTGCATGGTCAGATGTGCGACTATAAACTCTGAGAGCTATGTGCATGCCTTAAAGTTAAAGCGAAGAATAAACCGCATGTGAGGGGGGGGAGCCAATGATTCTGCAACAGAACGCTGAACCCCACGCCAGTGCTTTCAATTCAGAGGCCATACAGAAAATAAGGTTTAAAGTTCTGTAACACCCTGCCTGCAAGCCCAGATTTGGCGCCGTCCGACTTCTGGTTGTTTTCTGCTCTCAAGAAACATCTGAAAGGAATTCAGTTCACGTGTGATGATGTTCAAGCCGCTACGAGGAATTTGTTCCGAGAACAACCTGAAAATTTTTTACAGAGACGGATTTAAAAAACTTGTTAAACGTAGGCGTATCTGCAGCGAGCGTGAAGCGGGACGTTGTAGAAAAATAAAATATGTAAATTAAAGTAGAAATTCTGAGCTTTGGTCTTGTTTTGTTTTAATTTGATACCTCACCACTGGGATTGTATATAAAAGTCATAGCTACTTTAGGAGGATTTCACAGGAATGACTGGTTCTTAAAGTCCCGAATGTCTGTGTATGAAAGTGTAAATTTTCCTACTCTGATGTACGGCAGTAAAACCTGAGTTCTGCAGAAGAGACATAGTATGTAGTTTGTGTGCTGGACAGATACGTTACTTATGGGAAGTTTGTGGCAAGACTCGTTCTGATCGTGAGAGGAACACAGATGTGTTGGCACATGTGTAATGCGAAACAAAATGTTGTTAGTAAGATGTAGACAAATATGCTGACGTGGTTTAGAAAGAATAATTGATGAGATGCTTACTAAGAGAAGGAAATCATGGGTAAACTAGATTCAGGAATGTCTGCACGAGAAAAAGATAACGAGTATGAAGTACAAAAGGTCTTGTGTAAGAGAAGTGATCGGTGTCAGTGGAGCTCGAGTTGTGTGACGAGATCGCTGTAAACGGAGATGTTTGATACATTGTAATAAGTAAAATCTAGCACCACCAGTTTTAAATGTTAATCTGGCAGATGATCTTTCTTTGAGGAGCTAACTTCTGAGTCTGAGAACAGCTTTGTGATATGTGAATAAATCAGTTGTCAAATCCCGATTTTTTTTGAGAAAAGACTAGAGAAGCGTCCGTTGCCTACTCCTATCAATGGCTGCTGAATTCTTTACGCATCTCACGAGTCGGGCACTTTCCCTCATTCGTGAGTCTCCAAGGCATTTCTTTCCCAGAAACGAATAAATGACATTTGCATTTATAGAAGCGGTGTTTAGAAACACTAAATCTTTAAAATACGTGACCTTACTAAATACTAAACGCCTCAGCATTTCTTTTCTTTTCAACTCTGGAATCTGGTACAAGTAGTGTATTAACTTTGTTAGGCTTTCGTAGAATTGTGTTTGGCCATATGTTGTACATCAGAACAATTACGTTGATTTAGCAAGGCTTCTATAGCAGAAAGAAAAGGGAAACTAAATTAAAGATCCATTAAGCATTATACAAGACACCCTCTTGGGAGTGCCACTTACACTAATGCGATGCGATCTACGGAGCCTAATTGCAACTGCGTATATCTTTTAATTACTTTGTGGGTCTTACAGCAGGTTCATTTTCCTTGCCACGGTGAGTTGTTCATGTGTAAATACCTAGGGAATGTGATTTCACTTCACTGTGTGTTATAGTGGTTAATATAATTCTACCTTAATGCACTATATGAACTTAGAGTCGTCAGAACGTGACAATATTAATGATTCGAAAGAGTGTGAGGCATGTTCAGCATTGCGGGAAACTCCGGCTCTCAGGAATTAAGTTATGCTGAAGCGACATGAGCTTGGCTGAACCACTGAATGAAGTTCGCTTGTTGTCCTAATTTGACCGATGAGAAGAAATCCTAGTCTCCCGAAGAGTAAAGCCGCTTTCATACGAAATTTTACGAAGCACATCTCTCGTGCTGCAGGCCGTCTGGCATACATTTCAACTTACGTTCTCATTTGTGAATAAGTAAATACCAGGCTTTCACGGGATCAAATTACAATACGTTCATACCAGGAGAAATGCTGTACGTTATCCTTCTGCTAATGTTGGAGTAATGACAAAAATAATGTAAAATTATGCCAATCTATTAAAATATTTTATCTGTGGATATTAAAACAGTGATGTACTTCAGAACACAAGCGTGTTTAAAATGCACGATGTTGTGCCTTTATGGATAATAGTTTGTTGAATTTTGTCAACATTTTCTAAAAAAACTTGAAAACTAAATGTTCAGGTTTGATGTGTATGTGATATTTTAGCAACAGCTCAAACTTGCAAAAAAAAAAAAAAAAAATGCCCCCTCCCCATTAAGATGTACTGCTTTCGAAAACAAATCTATACTTGAGGCAATGCTAACGTGGCTATCCCATTGAAAAATATAGCTCCAGTTTAAAAGCTCGTATTCGAGCTTGAACTGGGACTTAAAAAGTACATAGTTGTTCTAAACGTTGTGCCTACGTACATTAAAAAATGAAAATCTCATTTGCGGTGGCTTTTCTAAAAAAAATAGATATTCGCGTTTTGGCAATGGCATTGTCACTTGTATCGGTCATCCATGTGCGTTAGAGAAGCTATACCGGGAGGATATTTACTATGGGTGGAAGGGGAAGCCGGCAGACTTAAGTGGTTTTGGGGGCACTATACCTTTCTTCCTGAGGGGAAAATCGCTGACAAAAGAATGAGCGGGAAGTTTCCTTTTCTTCTGCACTCAGTTACTGTGGCACACTCTCAGGGTTTGTGGGTCGGTTCCCGACACATTGCTCTCCGTTAGTGAGGAGAAATAATGAAAAACCATGATCTTTTTGGTAAAAGTTTTTGATGCATCCACTTCATAGTTAGGTTAGGTTTGCCCGCCTTTGGGTAAAGTGCATATGTGTGTGTTGTCGTCAGCAGACTAGTTTGCAATCCTCGTCATGAAATGCGTACATGCACAGTAGAGGATTTCTGTGGAGAATAGGGATTACAGTGAGGTGGTTTACCGTTATCGCAGTGTCGTACACTGTAAAAAATTGACTGCAGATTTTACGGTTTCAAACCGTTTTCCAGGGTGCCAACACAAATCATCCAAATCTGATTCTAGGAATCCATCAATGTTTTCACAATGTAGTAAATAGTAACACTGTACTAGTGATCCGATATATTGGCGTAGGAAGTAGACACATTAGCGTTTCCAAGCTTTCGCACATCAACCAGATGGCTTTTTCAAGGAAGTTAGACAGAAACTGCAACTGAAAAATAGAACGCATCAACAATTTGAACGCGGAAACTTGACAACAATAGATACGACGTTATATTCATTTAAAGATATGACGCATCACGTTGGTTGCACGCGCTGTATCCTGGTAGGCAGAAGGCTTTACTTGAAGAATTGGTTCCAAATTCGTGGCAAACTCGAGTGAGACGCAATCATTGCAAGTATCGCTGTTGGTAATGATCTCCAAGGTTTCTCGAATGGCTGTGCTTTTAGGGGTAGAGTAGGTAGCTAATTTTTTATATTGTCCCACATAGGAGTAGCGGACTTGAATTTCACTTCTCTGGATAGTGTCGTGGCTACTTTACCGTATTTTGTGTCTCTTTTATGTTCGTTGGCTCCGATTCCAAACGAACGCTTGGTCATTCCAATTTAATATCGTTTAGAGCCGTCCGGATACTGTATGGAGATCGCATAAACACTTGCTTCGCAGGAGAGAGGTGGTTTTTCACTACTTCCCTTTAGCATAGTATATAAAGATGCAGGAGACCTTACGTCGACGCCGTAGTTCATCTTCTTTAGGGCGTTTTTGAGTTTGTAAGACACATTTGGTATGTAGGGAATTGAGCCTAAATAACGTAACTGCGGCACAGGAAGATTAGACTGTTTGACCTTGACTTAGCAATTTCACGATGGAGCTTGAACACAACAACGCTTTACCTTATCTGGATGTTCTATTGAGAAAATCGCCTGACAACCGCCTCGGTACACAAATCTACTACAAACCCACGTCCATCCCCAACCTGATGATCCGCAGCTCTTTCTGTCCCGCAGAACACAAAACAGCTATCGTCCGTTCGCCGTTTCTTCCGATACCCATTCTAGACAACACGAAATTGAAAGCGTCATCAAGTTAGTCACTGATACAGGATATTCGTTGAATCGGATACGTAACTTTATCCAAGAAGCCAAGGTCAAACATTCTAATCTTCCTGTGCCGTAGATACGTTATTTATGCTCAATTCCCTACATACCAAATGTGTCTTACAAACTCAAAAACGCCCTGAAGAAGATGAACTACGGCGTCGGCGTAAGGTCTCCTGCATCTTTATATACTATGCTAAAGGAAAGTAGCGAAAATTATCCGGGTACTGGCCCCCCTGTAATAAATAAGGGCGTCTTCCTCCCCCTTTCTACTTCGCTTCCGTGTCACTTTCCTGTCGGGCACTCTAGCCCAAATCTTTTAGCTTCCTATTTCAAAGGGTTGTTTAAGACTTGGGGTCAGACACTCCCTTCTTAAAATCCTCTACATTTCATCATTTGAGTAGTGAAAAACCACCTTTCTCCTGCGATGCAGGTGTTTATGCGATCACCTACAGTATCCGGACGGCTCTAAACGATATTACGTTGGAATGACCAAACGTTCGTTTGGAATCAGAGTCAACGAACATAAAAGAGACACAAAATACGGTAAAGTAGCCACGGCACTATCCAGAGAAGTGAAATTCAAGTCTGCTATGTGCGACGATATAAAGAAATTAGCTACCTACTCTACCCCTAAAGGTACAGCCAATTCGGGAAACCTTGGAGATCATTACCAACAGCGATACTTGCAATGATTGCGTCTCACTCGAGTTGCCACGAATTTGGAACCAATTCTTCAAGTAAAGCCTTCTGCCTACCAGGATACCGCGCGTGCAACCAACATGATGTGTCATATCTTTAAATGAATATAACGTCGCATCTATTGTTGTCAAGTCAAGTTTCCGCGTTCAAATTGTTAATGCGTTCTTTTTTTCAGTTGCAGTTTCTGCCTAACTTCCTTGAAAAAGCCATCTGGTTGATGTGCGAAAGCTTGGAAACGCTAATGTTGTTTACTTCCTACGCCAATAAATCGGATCACTAGTACAGTGTTACTATTTACTACCTAATTGGTGTACTGTTCCTCGTTATCAATTTTCACAATGTATTCTCGAAAAACCTAGAAAACAGAGTGCTTGGATGGTCGGCGAAAGGATTTGAACCCGCTGACGCGTCCCCTACCACACAGCCACGAGACATGCACTTTAGAGTAAAGCTCATACAACCACAAATCTTAACGTTGTATTGCTCGCTTTCGTAATATTCCTTTTACTTTAGTATTATGAAAACTGGTAAGGCTGTGATGATGAAAGGAAGAACTTGAAGAACGAAAATATTTGTGAGAAACTATACTGACTAGCTACGGAATGCTTCATAAGTTCTAATGCAAAAACGCATGTATGTAAATTGTTCTAGGTAGTCTCAGCGGGCTTCGGATCAGTCGCCCGAGATGGGCACAGACTCGGGGCATTGATGGCGCACGTGGTGTCCGTGCTCTGGAACTCGTGGCCCTAAATCAGGGACTTAACGATTGCGTTATAGCCCTTGGAGTCATTAAACCTTTTAAAAACGAAATGCTGCTTTTAGGTACTAGACATTAATGTCATTTGGAAAAAAATATAGATAGCCACTGGATATCAGTTGTTCAGCAAGTCGTTTCGTTATATCACTCCGTACTAGCAGGACACCTTTAGAAGTGATTGAATTGTTAAAGGAAGAAGAAACTGCACAGGCCAGTATTCACGAGCTGATGTTTATACTAGTACCATGGAGATTGACTTCTTACACCTCAGTTAATAAGTTGCCACTACTTTTTAAACGTGGCAGAGCATCACTGGAAAATGCTTTCCGTCCGAATAGACCAGTTGAAATAAACACAGGAATAGAACAGGAGAACTTATTTTAAAATAGAAAATCGACTTGTGATGGTCTTAGAGAGTGTTAAATGAGTTGAGTATTGTAACCAGAGACAAAATTCTTTAAAAATAGCTGTCTAAACTGTTTCGCTGGCTCTGCCCTTTGCCTGGAACCAGAGTCCCTAAATTAGGTACTGGCTACTGCTTATATTGGTTAGAGCTGATCAAAGTGGTTGTTAAACCCAGAAACACACGTAAACCATATTAATTTCCAGTGAAAAAAAACCCCCAAAACTAGTGTACAGAATCAATTTTTCTCGGGCAGCTGTCCGGAGGATCCCAGTTTCACCAGCTCTTTCACTCTCCAGGCGTTGTCGTCTATTGATCTTTCCTTTCTCGTAATTTGAAGCATTTCAATGGAACACGTTGCAAATGTGAACTCAAAAAAAAAAAAAAAAAAAAAAACACCGATGTTGACGTGATTTGAAGACCCCCCCTCCCCGAAAAAAAACTTAATACTGGTGGCTTACACATCTGAACGAAGATGCGGATAGTATTAGGTGTACAAATAAGTTTTAAAGCGTCTTTTGTGTGACGTATACCGCTAATTTACGTATCCGACACTCCCCTGCTTTGTTGTCATGTGACCGTAACTGGTCTAGAGCATAAAATATGACACAGAAGTTTACCCAACAGTCAAACGCATTTGCACATCGGTAGGTGAAAGATTGCAAGCGATACTGCATTTATTCGACACTGCATTCGTTACGAATTTCATGAAGTATAAAAAGTGCTGCGAAAGCATGGGCATCGATCTGTTCTGGGGGAGAATATTGTATCGAAAAGCATGTGAGTTTTGGTTTAGACTGTTTTAAAGCAGGTGATTTTGATGTTAGCGATCGAGAACGTAGCGGCGCCCCGCAGAAGGTTGCACATGAGGAACTGCAAGCATTGCTGGATGAAGATTCGTCTCAAACGCAAAAAGAACTAGCTGAACAACTGGGGTAACACAACAAACCATTTCCAATCGTTTACACGCAATGAGAAAGATTCAGAAGAAAGGAAAATGGGTGCCACATGACCTGAGCCAGAGGAACAAGGATGAGTGTGTCACGAAGTGTTTGAATCTGTTGAATAAACAACACAGAACGTCTTTCATGTGGAAAATCGTTACGGGTGATGAAAAGTGGATATGTACCGACAATCTTAAACGCAAGGAACTCTGGGTAGGCCCCGGTGAAGCAACGACTTTGACACCGAAACGTAATATTCACTCCAAGGAAGTTCTGGTGTGATATGAAGGGTGTGCTCTATTATGAACTATTGGAACAGGGTCAAACTGTTACTGCTGATCGCTAGAAACACCAATTGCTGCCATTGAACCAGGAAATCTGTCTGAAACGTCCATTCACAAGCAAAGGATTGCGTCCCGTGAAATTACTGCATGACAACGCTAGGCCGCATATCGTGAAATCGGACAAGAAAACGTTATTGACGCTTGGCGGGGAAGTTTTGGAGCACCCGGCATATAGTCCCGACATATCCCCTTCAGATAATCATTTTTTCCGATCGATGCAACATGGTCTGTCTGCTGTACGATTCCGTGACGAAGTGCAAAAAATGGGTTGACGACTTCATAGCGTCACACGACGAAATACTCTTCATGGCTGGTATCCGTCAGCTCCCCGACCGATGGCGGAAGGTGATAGATAATGACGGCGAATAATTTGATTCGTAATGGTATTGTTGTTTTCTCTCAAATTACATGTTGTTTTGTCTTAAAACGCTTTAAAACTTATTTGTATACCTAATACATAGAAAAGTAACGACGCATTATTTCCAGAATGCAAGCACAGATATTTTAGGTTTTGAATTTATAAAGTTAAATCTGTCGTTCCATTTTGTTTAGTTGGGTTAAACAGATTTTCGTTCTTAGTTACCTTTTCACACATCTTTTGACCATCCACTACTGAACAACATAAGCTTCACCATTTTAATTCCAGATGGTGCGGTTTTTGCTTAGTGTCCACTGTCTTGGGGCGGATAGTTGTCACCACTCCACCTTGGATATTTTTTTTATTTTTTACTCTGCGTTTTGGATCCCTTCAGTACCAAGTACATTTCGGGCAGGTTCAACCACTAGGCTGCTGACTAGGGCGCTCAAAATTTGGAGGGGGTGGGGGGTGCAAGATATAGAGCTGATAGAATCAAGTGAGTTAATAAATGAAAACAAAAATATAAACAGACAATTTTAGTTTCTGTTGTCCTTTCGATATTCGGCATAACTTGCAAATTCTTATTCATTGAGAAACTGAGATATGTGCTTATAGACTGGGGGGTATGTCAGACTGCAAGATTGCCCAGTGCAGCGAGATCTTAGCAGAAAGTGTCTCTGGTGGCCGGTTTGAGAACCTAGAAATCCAAGATGTCAGCTAAAATATGACTTCACGATGGAGAAATTGGATGGTAAATGCCTTGGAAATGTTCCTTTAAAGCAAAACTGCCACTAAATAAAGTAGTGTTAGATGCACGAGTCACTTTCCTGTGGCTGAATTGTTAGACGCGCAGCTTCTGGCTAATCGTCAAAGCTGGGGCTGGGTTCGAATACCAAATGAGTCATGGGCAGTACGGTTCGCCCTAGGGAACTTAACTCCCTGGAACCAGTGGCCTTGATTTAGGTACGGGCTACTGCGTTTTTTGTAAATTATCAGTTGCTAAATTATTGTACGGGGTGCTACTGGTTTGGATGCTCTTGGCGGTCGTTCAACTCGGAGAAAAAAAAAGGAAAAGAAAAAATAAGCGAGAGCTTTACAGTATAAGCATTATTTCCGCTTCGGAAAATCAAGGGGTGTAGAAAATCCTTTGCGACATCACGTATAGAGAGTATGTTCCCGCTGTGTATTACGCTTCTTTTCTCCGTTTCTGTCATTATCCTCTCCTGCCGCTATGTCTCTTATTCTCCACATTTTTCCTTTCTCGCTCCTAGAAGCGGGAATGAGAGAACTGGGGATAACCTCAGCTTATCTCAAAGACCGAGCCACCAGCTCCTCTTCGCTGAGCTTAGGGAGTCGCCTTTATGCAACCCAGTGAAATCATGTGGTTGCATTAAGACAGTTCTGTTAGAAGCAACATATGAAAGAGCAAACTGTGAAATAGAACTTCTCTGAAATTGGAATAGGTGTCTTGTGGGTAATTGTAATATCATGCTGAACCGAAACTGCACCACACAGAGAGTAAATGGGTAAGTGACAGATGCCATGCTTGGAGACTAACGTTCTCTACAATGTTGCTGATTTTTATCTAGTTATCGTGCTCTTCACATGTTTATAATTATTCTTAATCACCGATAGGTGATCGTACTTTTAGGTATGGTTGGAAGGCCCTGTATCAACTACTGTGTGTCTGTATGGGGGGGAAGCAACATTAGGGGTGTTTGGTGGGAACTCACGGCAACGAAAGTGAGGTGACAAGGGAATGTTGGAAGAAGTGATGGAGGGATGAATGCCCAGAAGTGGGCGGAGATATCAGAAGGGGAGTTTGAAGGATGAAAGCATTCGGGTGAGGCTGCTGAGAATGTCAGTTACCATTAGGGAATAACTGAAAGCTGGGGATTGTCGTCAATCGATAATCCTGAAGCCCAGGAGTTGACGAATTAAATATAGCTCAAGAGAAGGAGCACCAGACCTAGAGCAAGCTTATCCGAGCTGAACGTTGCGTTGCGTTGCTGAAAATGCGCGAACAGAAAGTAAGGGCCTCGTTAAAAGGCAATAGTTCCTTCATCTGTTGCTGCATGGTCCAGTTTACGTAAACAGAAGCCGTTCAAAAAGTATTATTTTGAATCTATTACGCCACAAATCTAAAGGCACCTTATTCTCGAAGATACCTGAATGTCAAATATTTTAACTCAAAATATATTTTTATTGATTTCCTGCGTAGAATTTCATGGCTGTGCGACGTATACTTCATTTAACCTTCCTTTTGAGTTTTTTCTTACGCACATTTAGTTACTTCCTGATTACACATATTCTAACTAAACGGCACACTACTTACTGCCCGAACAGCTTTTACAATTTTACAACATTAATAGTGCGTCAGAGCAAAATAAAATGAGATCGGAATGGCGGAATTAGTGGAGACTTATAGCGATCGTAAGTAGATCAGGTTTAACTTGCTGTGGCTGTACGTTAAACTTTTACGTGCTAAACTACGTGTCTCTGCAAATGTTCGTAATAAACTTAATGAATATGTATCACGTTTGCAAAACTGTATTAAAACTGCCAGGTAAAAAAAATCAACATAACTTACGACTAATTTCACGTTTGTCTTTCTTTCATTACTGGATCTTCAGGTCAGTCAGACATTGTCGACTACAACAGTCTCAGTAGCAGCTCTCTTACATAGATCTAGACGCATATACGTCACTATAATTGTATCGTATATAAATCTCTCGACAACTTCACATCAAATATTAAGCTCAATTCTCTGCGTAGCATATACATTCAATCTAATCATTTCATCTATGTAGCTCTGAATCAGTAATAACAAAATGAAAATCTCTTCGGGGAAGTAATGTACACTGTTAAAAATTTCACAGTTAGATTACGGGCAATGGCCGGCAACTGGGGGCCCGGCCGTTGCCCATAAAACTACGGCTTGGCCCATTTTTGTGAAAGCCCATGAAATTACGGTCTGAACCCTAAATACTAAGCCCATAATCTGAAGAGCAACGCCCACAAAAAAATAAGTTTGACCGTATTGAGCTACGCCATAATTTGAAGGGCATTGCCCATAAAAAAATAAGTTTAACCGTATTGAGCTACGCCATAATTTGAAGGGCTATACCCGAAAAATAAGTTTGACCGTATTAACTTAAGCTGTAATTTGAAATGCAATACCTGTAAATATGAAGTTTGGCCATATTCGGTTAAGCCTCACGGCAAGTAGTCACAGACTTTTACATAAATGCATTTTTTGTGGAAGAGCGTGCAAGTAAATGCATGTTTTTTGTGGAAGAGTGTGTGAGTGTGAAATTGTTGGATACTTACATTATAACTGAATCAATTCAGTTCTAAATGTGAGTAATGATATTTTCATATCTTAAAATCAGGTTTATTACAATATGATAAATAATGACATCAGTTACACACAGATTTGTTTAACATTAGGCTTTACGAACTCTGTACACACAGTTGGTTGAACAATACTTATGTTTCTTTTAGACATGTTTTAATTGGAGAATTATTTCTAAAGCACAGTTGGTTGAACAATACTTAGTTTCTTTTAGACATTTTAATTTGCACATTCGTACTTATGTAGTATTTGCATGAATGAATACAAGGGGCAGTTATGTAGTAAAGATATGTACAGGCATATTCTTGTATTTATATGTTATATCAATGACAAACAGAACTACGAACTGGCATCCGAGTACATTGCGTCTATAAGGGTATTCAATCCACAATGGTGTCAAAGTTGGTTTTTCATGTAGGTTTTGGCTAGTATTACATTTGACATAGGGTTGAATCATGCTTTTTTGTTTTCACATTCACTGCCTTGTGTGCTGGTTCATTTTACATTCTACTGAGCACTGTGTTGTCAGTGTTCCCAGAACTTTTACTGTCTTGTTTCCTATCTCTAATTTTTGGATATTTACCTACTTTTCACATGTTTAGTAAAATTATGTCAAAAACTGGAAGTACTGCTTTTGAAAGATCACATTGCTTCCCCATAATTAAGGTATCAGAAAGAAAAGAAAAAAAAATACTTGAATGGAAATGAGAGCTTTTGAACTTGATAGGGCATAATTTCAAATCTCAGACCCCCCACCCAAAAGAAGAAACACTTGTTTAGACCCTGATTCTAACTGAGTCATTGTAGAACATTAATGCATATCAATATTTCTAAAATATTAAATTTTCCTGTTTGGAATGTTTTAGAAATGACTTCAGTGACTAAACCTGTTCTTTCATTGTTGTGTTGCCACAAGGAAACCATTTTGGAGCACAAATTTTTTTTTTGGAAAACTATTAAATAGTTGTATTTATAATATCTTGGCAATACCTGAAGATACTGAAACAATTTTTATTGATGTGCAAATCAGGTGTTTAGTGACAAAGGAAAAGAACACGGCAGAATCTTAAAATTTCTCAAAAAACAATTTCATCACATCATTTTGTACCAATTTCAGCACTATCATCTTAAAACATGAAATACATGCTTTGCATATTGAACATTTTGAATAGACCTTTAAAATAGGAATTACAAAACGTGTAAAAAAAATTTGATTATTTTTAACTTAAAAAAAAGTGGCTTCTGATTTATCTTAAAATATAAATTTTCCTGGGCATCCAGGTTTTACTACCTGGGTAGGTAAATAATTTATGTATATACCCAGCTGCGCATGTAACATTTCAGATATTTTCCAAGCCCTGCTTAAAGTGACACAGGTGAAAGATTTCACTCGCAAAAATTTAGAATGAAATCAATTCTTTTTTACATTTAACTTTAATTACTACATTTGCAAAGCAAAGAAACTGTTCATGATATATTTTCACTGTCATTTTCTTGGCCAGCATTTACCAGATTCAGTAAAAAAAGAATAACCGTCGAAACTCGTTATAATGAAATTTGAAGGGGGACAAAAAAAAATTGTAGCAACGTATTGTTCTTAAAACATTACAAATTTTTCATTAAAAAGTTAGTATGTACTATAGAAATTTTCATTACGCATAAGATTGCAATGCTGTAAAAGTGAAATAGTGCCCACAGAGACAAGCAAAGGTAATTTTTTTGTAATGGGAAGTTTTTGCTAAAGTAGTAATAATGAAATATATAAGCTTTAATTAATATGTATGTATGAAATTATGTACTGTATATATTTTTATTTATACATATCAGGGTTTGAAAAATACCATGCCTGAGTCGTGTGAATCATTGACCTGGGCAGGTAAATAAATAATCTAGTTGCCCTAGGTGCCAGACTGGGCAATTAAATCTAAAAATGAAGTTCAGAATATAATTTTCTACTACCAGAAAAAAGACAGTCATCGCATGCCATGTTGCTTTTCACTGCTAATCACTGGAAGTTGTATTATTGTTACGCAGTGCCAAGGACAGAAGAATATCACTTCTTTAATTATATTATGCTTTAGGTCCATAAATTGGAAGCATATGTAATTTTGCTCCAAATGTTTAAAGTCAGCGACTGAATGCATGCCTCCGATGGAACTAGCCTCTTGTGTTTATTGACAAAGGGTTAAAACTTCATATTTTTCATATTTTAATGTATTTCATATTTTTTCAGATATTTCATATTTTAAACGTGTTTTAAAGATTTTTATTGTAATACGGACCTGTGAGTCTGACACTGTGAAGAGAAGCTGCGATAGGAATAATGCATCGCTCCAGTGAAGATGTAAAGCTTTGGTCCGTTAAAAGGAAGGTTTGTTGCTGTGTGGAAATGACGGGTACAAGAGAGAGAGAGGACTTACGTCATTAGCAGAAGAGCAATAAATGTTGTAGTGATACGCTACAGAAAATAGGTCCACAGCAGCCACCCTTTCTTTTGTTGTATCCTGTACGCTGTTGGCAAGAAAAACCGGATAAAACCTCTTCGATTTGCAAAAGATACATATGAGTAAGATAGAAACTCGCGTGCGAACAAGCTATTAACAGAAGAACCAAAAGTGCAGAGACACAGCAAATCTGTTCAAACCAAAACCGAAATTTATAGTTCCCCAGTTTTCTGTACAACATAGAAAAGCATATTAGTACTTTCGGTAAATGTGTACTTCAGCGTCCTAAACTATTTCGTTGGAAAAATTTAACTGTGGGTGAAAAGTTCGATGCACACATTTTTTTAAGCATGCAAAATAATAGGGAAAGGTGAAAAATTATATTTTTAAATAAAAAGGAAATAATTTTTCTGAAGTATTAACCTGCGAGTACGATGGTTTGTAGAAGGTGGTGCGGGAGGCTGAAGCGATGCTAACGGCCACCACGTGAAGGTGCTGTGCGACGGAGCGAAGTACGAGTTGGTAGCAAATGCGTGGAAGAATACGACAGCAGTAGGGTATATTTTTCGGAAGAGTATCGTGTAATTGTGCGCAGAAGTAGTTCAAACCTGTTTTATTCATTTTTGAGAAAGATATGTGCATAATGTCGTTATTAGTGGTTTCACAGTGTCTCCGAATGGAAAGAAATTAAGGAATGTAAAATAATTTATGTACGACAGAAGTTTTGAGGAAGACGTTTTGGTTCCGGTTGAACCCAAAGTTTTAGTTTTGGTTTGGAAGATGTGCACAGGTAGGTGATTTCTTCAAGCACTTCATTTGCAGTTCTGCTGTTATTCAGTACATCGTAGCTCACATTTTTTTCCTCGTGACATGGATATTTTTCAAAATAAGCAATTTTCTTCAATTCATATATCGCACTATGGCAGGGAGACAGCTTGTATTGTGGCGGATAATGAAATTTTAAGCCCTGACGAAATCCGAAATGACTGACGATTTTGTACTTCCGCTTTCTCAAAATTACCCTTAAAAAAACAAAAACTTACAATGCTGCACAAATTCAACCTCTTTCTTTCTGCATATGCCTACAAGACTTTTCGATGACTACGTACTGCTAAACCGCTTCCTTCTTAATTCTTCCGCCCGTTACTTGCCCTTCTCAACGAAGCTTCCATTCACCGGACTCCACCTTGATGCCGTTGCCGCTCTCTCGTCCTATGCCTATACCGCACGTACTCTTCCAAACCATCGCACTCTCAGGTAAATACTTTGGAAAACTTATTTCCTTTTATCTAAAAATACTATATTTTTGCACCTTTTCGCATTATTTTGCATGCTTAAAATATTGTATGTCACACTTTTCCCACACAGTTACATTTTTCCGACGAAATAATTTAGACGCTAAAGTACACATTTACCAAACTTTCTATTTCGGATCAGGGAATCATATGCGAAAGAATGAAAAATTTCACGTCTGCTTTAAAAACAATTACAAAACATGAACAAACTATATTGTGTAGCATATGAGTATAAAATGGTTCGCTCTCCTGGCAAGAAGGTACTTGCTTGGACTTGTAGTCATCCGCACGTGAATTGCACGGCGAAGCGAATCTTCCTTTCAACAAAGCAAATCTTCACATCGTTGCCGTAGTGATGTGTTAGGCCTACCACAGCGTCGCACTCGCAAGTCAATATTACAAGTTTCCGACAAAATAATTTAGGACGCTAATCTACACATTTACCGAATAATCTGCCAATGATGAAGATTGGAGTGCCATTTCAGGTGGATTCAGTAGTTTTAAAGAGTTTGTAGAAATCAATGAAAATGCATTATTGGGGAATTGAGGGATATTCAAGAAATAGCCAATGAAATTCAGGATGATGATGAAGAGACATAACGAAGAATTAACAAAAGATCCCCAGACTGTCACGAAAGCAGTGTAGAAGCTTTGGAAACACTGTCACTACATACAACTCACCGATACATCTAATTGCCACACATTCCTGTTCAAACAAACTTGAAAAAGCTGTTTTCAATGAGAGGCAACAGCAGAAACAGTCTTCAATTTTACATAACTTTAAAAAGCCATAAATATAAAAAAGGAATGTAATTAAAATTTTGAGATCAAGTAATTTACATTTTTGAGTAATCTAAGCTTTAAAGTGTTAAATTTAACTAAGTAAATTCAATCATTGATATTTTTCTTATTTTGCACGTTATTCTCATGTTAATTACTTTTTAAACTTAATTTTGGCTGGAATTACACTAACTTATGCTGCGCTCTTATTTATGCGTGTTTGGTTTGCGCTGACATATATGTGAAATATTACTGTATACATGTGATGATTAGGTGATTATAGATATAATTAAAAAATATATATTTTTTGGCTCTTCTGGTTTCCAATTAAATTTATGTAATTTATGTGTTGAGTGGTAAAAAGCTGTTTTCAATGAGAGGCATATGGGGTTTGTATATATGCAGATTTCCATTGTTTGCTTCTTCCTGCTGAAAACTAAGCTAGGGATGCCTATGAGTTAACAGAATATACCATAGTCACAAAATGATTGATAATTATATACTAAGGAATGTGAGTGAAATGGTATTCCTAAAAGCAATCAAAACCATGTAGCAGTCAGGGCGAATCACAAATGTGTTTCCTGAACGAAAATGTGACATTTCATCACATGAAACTTTTTTCCCACCTCTAAATTGAGGCCATTGGTTCTAGGGAAGGAGAAAGCCAAAGCTGTTATGTTATGTAAAAAACAGGTTTCTTTTTTAAAGGTTTTAACGGCTAATGTGAGGAACTAAATGGGATATAAGCAGTCCCCGTCCCTAATTTAAGAGTCACTGGTTCCAGGGAAGAGAGAACGCCAGTGCTGTAAGACAAACACAACATCCATGCCATACCGGGATTCAAACCCGGACCCACTTGGACAAACAATCATAAGATGGTGCTTAGACCACTGCACCACCAGGGTGGCAAAACTAATGCCTCATATGGGACTCAAATTATATGTTAAATTGTGACTGCTAGCCAAAAACCTTGATGTACAACCAACTCTGATACCAGAACGGCTTGAACATCCTCTAGACCAATAGTTCTCAAAGTGGGTTTCACTAAAATAATAGGGGGGCATATGCGGATTTGTTAGCAACCATACCGAGTCACATAGTGAACCAATTTTCAAAACAAAATTAATCTGAATTTATGGCTAGTGCTGGTAGGATGTGTGGTGAAGTTTAGCATATTTAGCTGAAATTTCTGAAAAATGAACTAGTGGAACTTCTCATTACAGGGTGAAAACAATCTGTTCAATGTTGAAAAAACAAAACACAAGCAATGACCAAAAAACTTTATGAGAAAACCAAATTACAGGGAACAGCTCTGACCAATTTTCATAACTGAATTCATTATCATCAGAAAATGAGCAAACAATTGGAAACTTGATGTTAAACAGCTAATAATCGTCCATCTCTGCACTCTCCAAACATTTACAAGGCAGTATTTCCCATTCCCACTGAATGAACTAGTTACTCATTCACATACAATGCAGAAATGTGTAATCTTCTATTGCCAAATAAAAAACTTATGAGACATCTTTTAACTCTGGTTGGTTTGAAAAGCATTTGTTCTTTGAAATCACTGACTAGTTTTTTTTTTTTTTTATTGGAGGTTTAACGACCACCGTGAGCAACTCAATGGGCTATAAGCAGTCGCCCGTCCCTAATTTAGGGTCACTGGTTCCAGGGAAGGGAGAGAGCCAGTGCCGTAAGACAAACACAACATCCATGCCGGACCGGGATTCGAACCCGGACCCCTTACGAACGAATTATCAGAGGCCAGCGCCTTAGACCACTGCGCCACCGGGGCGGCGACTAGTTTTTGGATTCCAATGGAAAAATAATTTCCAAAATTGTCGAGCACTGCCTTAAGTATTTGTTGCCTTTTACAACTACATATTTATGTGAAACTAGTGTTTTATCCTTAACCACCATAAAAACTAAATATTGAAATAAGCTGGATGTTGAAGGTAACTTGTTTGTACATAAGCAAGAAAACTCAAAATATTGATGAACTTTGCAAGAGTAAATGAGCTCATACATCTTACTAATACTAAACAAATGACTTGACCAGTTTTATTTGATTTTTTTTTTAGCCATTTGTGCAATTTCTGTGACATCAGTGTATGTAATTTTAGCAAATATACGTGTATTTGTATTTTTTATATATTTTATACCCACATAAACACACTGGAATAAACTTTTCATTAAAGAATATGCCTGTACATATCTGTACTCCATAGCTAATCTTTGTATTCATTGGTGCAAATATAATACTTCACAAGTTCTTAAGTACATGAGCAAATGAAAAGGAGTCTTAAAAAAAACCCAAAGTATTGTTCAGCCAGTTTGTGCTTTAGAAATAATTCTGTCTAAATTCAGGAGTTGAACACTATGCCGTAAAAAAAAAAAAAAAACACAAAACGATAAGACAATATTTATGCGTGTTATATTGCAAAATGGAATTCATTTCAGACTACAAACATACGAAGAATGCTGCCCTACGTAATTCCCAAATCAGCATGTACAGATCGAATTTATTCGACATCCTAGTCAACACTAGGTATAAACCTGGCGATAAAGACTTGCACAGAAAGTAAAGCACTGTATCATATTGATAGTAAAACATATATGGATGTGAGAGTTATGCCCCTACCCCAGTCAAATGAAATCTTAGCTACTACATAGATTTTCCTGTGTGACAATGCTTCAGCCACCCTCGTTTGGTGGTGAAACTTTTAAAATTATATATATATATATACGTACACAGTTCGTGAGCTTAATATCAAACAAAAATGTGTGTAATTGATTTCGTTACTTTTACATATCATAATAAACTTAATTTTAAAAAGTGTCTACTCACATGTTTTCATGGCGTCTTTCCTGCACATGTTCGTGACCAAAGAATATAAGTTCGTCAGTTAGCGATGGGCGATATTTATCAATATCTCGAAATATCGATATTTTTGTCCGATATTTCGATATATAGTATTGATATCCAAGTTACGATATATCAGAAAATCACTATATCGGTGCGATATTCAATATATCAGCCCATGGCTGATGTGATTTAACTTGTGGAATGAAATCTGTGTTCTTTCCTCTGGCATGTCACGAAAATTATGTTGCTTGAGGACTATCAAACTGCGATCTCATTATCGAGATTCACATGATATTATGTCACCTTCCGATTTCTAGAACTTTACAAGGAAAAATATCTGCTGTGTTGAAAACCTCGATGGTTGAAAATTTTAACTATTAGTTGACAGTAGGCACCCAGAAAACAAATTTAAGGAACGGTTGATAGCAGATTGTTCTTTTGCCTATGAGTATTATGTTTGAAGTAAACTGGCACTTTGACCAAAATTAAATACATACCAATGACACACAATTTGAAGGGAAGCATTTTTTTTTGTTTTTGTTAGTGATAAAGTATGTAGATCTTAACAGCTGGGTAAGGAAATGCAAAACAGCTTTTCCAGAGTTTTCTTGATGTCTTACAAGTTATGTAGTATAAAGTTTGTTGTAATTCAGGCTATGTATATATCAGACGTAATTTTTTTATCATCCTTTGACAATTATCTTGTTAATACATAGTGAAACTTCCTGAAGTAATTATATAATCTGGTAAAAATATGAGCATAACAACTTTCGTCTTGATCTGCTGATTTTCCCACACTTACAGCATGTTATTTCCTCTGATTGTCCATTCGTTTTTTTGTTATCTAGGAGAGACAGGCTTTCATACATTAATTAGTAAATATATACTTGATGAATTTGGATTATGATATTTTTTTTATGTTTTTCATACATTAATTAGTATGGCTTTCATTAATTAATTAGTAAATATATATACTTGATTAATTTGGATTACGATATTTTTTATGTTTTTATTTTTATAATCATATTTTAATGGAGGACTAATAATCGTTAGCATTTTTTAAAATATCTTTCTGGAAAAATAATTGCTTTCTATGAAAAGGCCATCACAAATTATTCGTACTCTAATTACTGTTTTTAACAAAAATGTCACTTGTAAACATATTATAAGCACTTTAATTTTTTTGCTTATGCCATGGGAACTATTTTTGCTTACACCATAGAAGTAATTATATCTGTATACTCCATTAACATTGTGTTCTGTCTTAAACGATAAAAAAAATAGCAAACATTGTTCACACCTTCTGAAAAATATAAATGTATACAAAATGCTCTAAAAATTACAATAACAAAGTTTTTTTAAAGATTTTTTTCCATAACATTTCCTTGCAAGCTGATATAATGTTGTTAACTTTGACATTTGCATCCCAATAAAAATAGTTATTCTTTCTATAATTCAGTTATTCCCATGTTAATTGATGGTTAAGATTCCAGTCTGCTGGGATTAATAAGTACTTTTGTTTTTTTTGTCATTTATGCCATACTGAAGTTTCAACTTACCTTTTCTCGAAATGTTGGAAATACATATTTCTCATAATCTCACATTGATGAAAAACTCATGAAAACATTCCTTTGCAACTGGGATTTTTGGAAACTTCTTGGCAGAAACCATATCCCTGCTCGTCGAGCAATGCCCACACATGAAACAAGAAAATCACCTTTTGGGTTTTGGAAAGTATATTCAGCATTTCTGCAGATTACAAGCTCACTTCTGTTGCATGATTTTTTTATTTATTTTTGCATCAAAACTTTCTTCTATATATTTTTTTATTTTAGGATCTGAAAAACAATATTTTATGTGTTTTTCATATCACTAAAAATACAGCTTGAGAGCTGCAATCTTGCATAAAGATAGTTTTAAGCTATAAAATGTAATAATAAAGGACAAATAAAATTGCTCCCTTTTAGCAGGAGAAAGCAGCTCTTGAAAAAAAAATTCAGCTGATGTTTCTAAGAAGTTATCTGAGAAAACTGGTAGGATATTTATTCCCCACATTCACTGCCAAGCGTGTGTATTATAATTAGTTATTACTTATTACCAAAACAATTTTTTAAGGTAAAGAATATTTTTATGTCTTAAGAGACACATATGGTTGAGTCGTCATTAGACTATGTAAATGCTATCTGTGGAGAGTAGTTACTCAATTATGTTTGCTCATGCTGATGAAACAATCCTGTTGGCAGAGAGCAAAAGTGAGTTGCAGCGTATGTTGTCCCACATGTATGAAGTTTGTATGAATTTCAAACTTAGTATATGAAAGGAAAAACCCAAAGTTATGTTTTTGACAGATGAATTTTTAGTATTAAATCAAACAGATCAGTCTAAATGGCAAAGAGATTGATCAGGTAAATCAATTTACATATTTAGGAAGCATGTTTGACAGAGAAAACAAATTAGGTGGTGAAATTAGTAGGCTAGTAAATTCATCTTTGAAAGTCACAACTACTTCAGGAGGATTTTGAATAAATGATGAATGATAGGTTCTCAAAAAGGTCCCTAATAGTTGTGTGTGAAAAAGTACAGTAATTGTTCCTACTCTGATGTGCAGCAGTGAAGGTGGAGTACTGCAGATGAAACATAGGAGTAATTTGCAAGCTGTAGAGATGTGTTACTTATGGGGGTGGGGGCAAGATATGTTTTGATCATGTGAGGAATGAAGAGGTTTTGTAGATGAGTAGTGTGAAGCAAAATATTGTTTGTAAGGTGGGGACAAATATTCTTGGGTGGTTTGGAGAATGAGTGGTGAGATGGTTACTAGGAGAATTTATTCTGCACAAGTGACAGGAAGAAAATGTAGAAGATCAAGGGAGGACCAGATTCAGGAATTCCTGCATGAGAAAAAGAGAATAAATGTGAAGTACAAATGGTCTTGTGTGTGATGGATGTCAGTGAAGCTCAAGTTGTGAGCTGAGATCACTGTAAATGCAGATGTTTGATACATCAAGAGTAAATAAAATGTATGTCCATCAGTTTTAAACTTAAATCCAGCAGATAAGCTCTCATCAAGAAACTAACCTATGATCTTAGAGAACAGCTTAGTGATATATATGCATGTAAAGAGAAAATCCCTCATCTACAGCAAGTTGAATATAACTAGAATTGAGGAATCAGTACTTATTTTTGTGTTGTTTTAGTGTTAATAAGTGAAATATTAAATGCTATATCCCATTTGAGTTCAAAACTAAAATTTTTTTTTAAATCTGCTGACTTCCTTAATTTTAAGGATAGACTCCACCAATGAGCATTTAAAATGTAAAAAAAAAAATGATATGATATAAAAGATAGCTCCTCAGGTGTTTTAGACTTGATAAAGAATACTTCAGATATTTATTGTGTACAAGTTTTTAATGGAGATGAGAAATCCAAAGAAATGGACTGAGAACTGGAAAAAAATGCTTGAAGTGAAGTGAAGTGAAGTGAAGTGGTGTGTGTGTGTGTGTGTGTGTGTGTGTGTGTGTGTGTGTGTTGATCTCCATGAGCATCTAAAGTTGTTCCCGAATGTGTAGAAGCTTGATTCACCATAAGCAGACACATGTCCCTAATTTAGGGCGAGTGGTTCCAGGAAAGACAAGACAGGAACAACTTCTTTATGTATTTTACCACTTGGTAGGCACATTTTCCATGATTATTTAGATACTGAATAGTTTCCATGACATTTAATGAACATTTCATGACTGAATAGATTTTATTCATGACATTTAATAAATAGATTTCTTGACTGAATAGATTTCATGACATTTAATTGCTAAAACCTGGAAAGAGCGACATCTTTGTATATTCACTGACGCCACATATTTGGAGGATTTTCACATTTAATGAACAGTGCTTCTTATTTTGAAAATTTGACTGTTTTCTAGCAGTTTCTGAGGAAGACGTAATCTTTTTGTATGAGAATTTTCCTGATATTGATGCTGAATCAGTTGTAGCAGGTATAAAATCATATACAATTTTTGCAAACTTGATCAAATGTAAAACCGATGGGCACAATGCAAGGTATTCATATAATCTGAGCATTGTTTCAGCTAATATATTAATATAGTCTTTAATGGTAGTTTAAGAATTCCCTTCCTACAGCTAGTGTCAAACATTTGGCACAATGTATTGCCTTTTAATCAAACCAAGAACCCATATTTATGAGTACAAATGCAATTTTTACATTGCACATTTATTAGATTTTAGCAGGAAAAGAATTTTGAAAAAAGTAACCTTGTATACTGTAAAGAAACACTAGAGAAATCAAATGAGGAAGAGCACTGCACATTAAAACTTTTCTGGACAACAGAATTTTGTTAATGCCATTCCGTTTAAGAATAAGTTTTCACAAAAAAAAAAAAAATATGTTCACAGTTTTTATCAAGAGAGAAATAGACATAATGACAAAATGGATAACACTGGGCAAATTAGGCCGAAACCTGTTAACAAGGTTTGTTGTATTTTCAGTTTTTTTTTTTTTTTTTATTTTTTTACAAAAAAAAAATTATATATGTATCTACAGTGTATATGCACACTAACTTTGAAATAATATATTTTCATGTATGTGTGCAAACTTCTTCAAAATTGCATTAAAAAGCTCTAGCCATTTACCTCTCAACAATATTATGACTTTGCAGAACATTCTGCATTAGAAATTGCAATAATATGCTGTGATTACAGGCTAAGGGGGTAATGTTTCAGACAGAAGTAACCCAGTGATTTTGTTTTAGGCATTTTACTCCGCTTTTGTACTTAAATAAACATTTCGAATAATGGAAAAACCTTAACATGTGTAGAATAATCAAATCAATGAGACTTATTTACCCAATTGCCTGTGGTTTACTGGTCTTCCATGTAGCAAAATATTTCTTCCACAAATTCCATTTCAAGTGTGTTTTTTTATTCATATATATTCTTTAAAAAGATGTTGAGTGTGCTTAACAGGAAAGTTGACATCTAATTTGTTTACTTTCAAATGATAACCAAAACCTTCAAATATCGTTGGTGACAGTTGATACTATCCACAGCCCCCCCCCATTAGTGGAAGGGAGTGCAGATGTGTTATAAACACAAAAGTGCACAACACTTTTATGATTGCTTTTTTGACTAATTTTGTCTCACTGTATCAACAATCTTGCATAGGTAGCAATGTTAAGTACAGAGAATCATGATAACATGTTTTGTTAAAAAAAACAGTTTCCGCATTTATGTTCTGTAAATTTATGTGACAACTTCCTGCCCTTTGGCCACTTTCATCCCATCTGTGCTCTGCCCCTTCATTAAGAAATGCAACAAGGGGCATATATAGATTTTTTCTGATGGCGTGCCAATGAAATGAAAAAATTAAATCCACCAGGACAAAATAAAACAATGAAAATAGAAAAAATAAAAAAAAATTTGTAACGTAAATTAATGATTTTTTTTATTAAATTAAGCATTTTTGTTTCCAATGTAAGGCACATTTTAACAATAAATAAAACACATTTAAACACTTTCGGGGGGGGGCATAAATATATGCCACCTTACATTACATAAATGTATAAAATATATAATATAAATACGCCCTTACATTACCTTGGCTACGATGTAAACAACCCTGATGTTGGCTTTCCAGCTCAGCATACAAGATATATTTTTAGCGAATTTTTATGAATTATAAAAACGTAAAATGTTAATTCCGCTGTCGAAAATATTTATTTACGTAACAAAACAACGTAAAAGGGCAAAATAAAAGCACTAACCCATGGCGTCGGTCTTGTAAAAAAACGTTAAATATCAATTCCGCTATCAGAAATAATTATTTACACAACAAAACGACTGAAATGGCAAAATAAACGCACTACGTTTATTTCCAAGTACAGCGACCGTCTTGTAAAAGGTACGAAGTTAGTAATATACAGTACTTTTCTGAGATATCACTATTTTAATGGTATTAACAAAACTTGATTGCAGCTATATTTTCAAGCTGCAGGATAATTTAGTACTGGCTGAGATTTGTGCGAACAAGCCAACAGCCAATTAGTCCCAAGTTCCCAATAGCCAATACTTAGCAGAACATTGGATCGGATTCAGTGATAACCCTGATGCAGTATGCAGTGAATAAACCGAAATATCAGTCTTATTGAGATCAGAAGTATTGAAAAATATCGAAAATTCAATCTGATATATTGATCTTTAAATACAGATATTTTCGATTCAATATATCGGTCTCAGAAATATTAAAAGATATCATACTTTTGAAAATATCGCCCATCCCTTCGTCTTGGTAAAAAAACGAGCAATCCCCGTAAAATCACGTGACGACTCGCTGACCAATAGCAGAAAGTGGCGCATGCCGCACTCCTTTTCTGTCATTATCGTTCATTGGCTAACCTGTGCCTCTTAGCAACGCCCGTAAAATTACGGTTAGGAACCGTTTTCCTACATATCCATGCCCGTTAAAATACGGGCATCGCGTTTAAACTGCAGAAACGAGCCTTGATCGTAAAAATACACGGGCAACAAGACTTTTTTTACGGGAATTTTTAACAGTGTATCGTTCAGGGAGAAAACGTTAACGAGGAAAAACTAAATTTACATAAGAGAACAGAAACTCACGAAGTTTAGAGATATACGTCACAATTGTTAAACGTTGATATTGCGAAAGAGATGCAGCTTGCTGATGCCCCCCAGGTGGTGCAGTGTCTAAGCGCTGGCTTCTGACTATTCGTCCGAGATGGGTCCGGCTTCGAAGTTGTCTTACGACACTGGTTCTCTCCCCTGGAACCAGTGATCCCAAATTAAGGACGAGCGTTTGAATATAACCTATCGAGTTGCTCACGGTGGTAGTTAAACTCAAAAACAAACAAAAATACAGGTATATACCGGGTGGTAAACAAACAGTGATATATACCGGAATAAGTATCCCTATCCTCAGGTCCCTAGAAAAGCGAGAAATGGAGATATCGTGACGAGACTTAGCTAGTAGTTTATTTAGGGCATGGATAAAAAATTGAACGGGATACAAATTAATTCAAAATTGTGCCGCTCGGGGAACAAGAGCGCTGCAGACCCAAGAAAAGAACAAACACGCGCGTGCGTTTACAATTTACTCACAGCACAAACGTTTCAGGACGAAATCTGCTCAATATGCTGGCCATTACAAAAGATTATCTGTGATGCACAGCAGAAACCTAACTTCTGAAATCTTAGAGAATTGCAGGTCGTTCACATGGAAAGTTTCGTATTCAAATATTCACATACAAATTAGGCATGCTGCGTCTGGCAGGATAAAAGCTGTAATGATCAGGTTGCCGGTAGTCTTCTTCACTTGCAAACAATTGGTGAAATTTTATTATAGAAATTAAAGTAATGCCAGTAGTGCAACTACGCCAGTATCGAAGAATCAAAGGTTTGCAGAGAGAGGACCCCCCCCTCTTACAACCGCGGCGTTGGGGAGGATGATACGCAGGGGCGGATTTACAGGGAAGCTAACGGAGCCCACGCGCAGGGCCATGCGATGCTGGAGGGCCTCAAAAGTAATGATTTATAATATTTTTTTTTTAATTTTGCTTCTAAAATAAAAAGAAGTCTTAGAGTGATGGATAAATTTGATGTGGGAAGATCTGGGGGCATAATTCTGCCCGAAATTCAAGTAAGTCATCTACAAGTACCAATTTACTAACTTAAATGCGGGCTCACTAAATATCGTTTTGAGGGTAATATTACTTAATACTACATTACAACTGAGCTTGCAAATTGGGTTGTTATTTCTGGCCAATTTTCTTAGAATGTAATAAGCCTTTAGCTCTTTAGTTTGTGTTTTATATGACTCCCCATCTTTCCATTAAAATCTCCCCCATTAAGTTTAGTTTAACCCCTTCAGTGGTGTCTTCATTATTACCATGTCACACCTCCCAGGGTGGGTTTTTAAATTGGTTGTGTCACTTAATGATTCATACTTCACTTACTGATTCATCTTCTCTTTCCAAGAAAGCACGAATGTCATCATCACATAGTTTCTTTGCTTTTGTTTTGGCCATCATTCAGGGTAACGCTACACACTGTGCAATACTTTAGCTGTGGTAAGATCATCACTAAAGGATACCCAGAAACTCTACAAGGGCCACTATAAGCTGATTGGAAAGGTGTGCCATCATTCGGCCAACATATGAACTACTTTCAAATTAGTAAAATGGGCCCGGAAATATTTCGTGCGTGAACGCATTGTGCACTAAACAGACCACGGAAAGCTAGCTCAGGAATTTTTCCGGGCATACCATTTAAGAGGTTAAGAGGTAATCACAAGACTTACCCTTCTTACAAAAGCACAATACTTTTCAGGAATTTCAAGAAAACTTTTTTTTTTTTCGTTAAGGCTGTTTTTTTGTGAGAAACTTTTCCTTTTCAATCTATCTGATAACTATAAGGCTGATACTTTATTTTTATTTTTTTCTCATACTGAATAAGCCAGGATAATTTAACCAGCTTCTCAAGGATTTAAAGATTCAAGTTCTGGGTTTAAAAGATTCAAAGTTCTAGATGATTGAACACTGAAATAGAAAATAATATTTAGTTTTATCAGAAGGAATTTTAAATAGCATGAAATAAAGAAATGTTGGCGTGATTATTGTTAACCTTTGAAGTGGACGCCAAAATATCAAATTGCTGTTTGCAGGTTTCGATGTCATTGGAGTAGGGAAGCAAATAAATAAATTGAAGATAAAAACAAGTGATTTTGGTCGCACGAAAAATCTTTATTCCTCTTATTGAGGGGGGGGGGATAATAAAATATTGGTCAGTCAAAATATATATTTCTTCTAGCAGGGAGATGGTTATTTTGAATATCTGATTATGTTTTTTCCCGCCAAATACGTTTCCCCTTTGCTTTTTACTTCCCATTCTTTTCTCCTACTATTTGAAGGAATAACGTAAAGAGTTGTAAATTGCTAGTGTCCAATTCTCACTGAGGCTTCTTTGATTGTCGTTCCTACATCGGGCATAAGGAAGGGGTTCGTCCTTCCCTTCGTTCGTGAATGGTCCTGGTCAAGGACAAATGTGATGTTTTGGCCCCGTATGAAAAATCGGCTGGGCGAGTGAGTTGTAAGTTTTATAAAGCGTTGTCTAATTATTTAGGTTTGAGCTTTTTAGAGCCCACGAAGAACATTATATATGTTAGTTTACACTTTGGGAGTTAACACCCCTAAATTTAAACTTTTCCAAATTTTCAAATGCGTTGTTTCTCTATTGATAGCGTTGCCAAATGCTTTAAGTTTGAGTTTTTTGAACCCATAAGAGAGGTGATATACCCTGCTGGCCACCCAAAATGCAACACTAAGAAAGATACGAGATAGCAAAGCCAGATTTACTGGACACATAACATATACAAAGTTGAAACGATTGAGCTTACAGGCCCGTGCGACTTGCGGAACACGCAGACATCAATAGTTCGTGTGGCCCCCTATGGCTGGCAATAGCTATACTACACGCCGCGGCATCGAACGAAAGAGCTTTGGATGTGGGCTTGGGGTATGTCGGTGCAGGCTGCTTCCACACGTTGCCACAGATCATCAGGCGTAGCAGCGGGTGGTGCTTGCCGGGCCACTCTGTTGCCGATCGGCGACCAGACGTGTTCGATGGGCGACATATCGAGAGAACAGGCTAGCCACGGTAGCAATGACACCTGGTGGGCCGTGAAGAAACATTGCACGATGCGTGCCACGTGCGGGCGCGCATTGTCCTGCTGAACCGTGGCCGCTGGCATGTCCTGCAGGTAAGGGAGGACTACAGGCTCCAAATCGTCGGAGAGGTAGCGGTGGCTGTTGAGTGTATCGGCGATGCGTACCAGAGGGGTGCGGGTGTCATATCCAATTACGCCCCAAACCATAACGCCAGGCGACGGACAGGTATGGCGATGCATAATGTGGCGTCATACAGTCTTTCGACGCGGTGCCGCCACACGCGGATCCGACCATCGTGGTGTTGCAAGCAGAAGCGGGATTCGTCGGAGAAGACAATGTCGGGCCATTCCGTAGTCCAGGTGCGGCGTTCAACGGCCCACTGCCGCCGCACTCGCCGTTGGTGTAACGTCAATGGTAATCGGAGCAATGGGCGCCGTGCGACAAGTCCCCGCTCCGGCAGACGACGTCAAACGGTACATGCTGACACAGGGTGTTGCGCAGCACACCCTAATTCCTGCGCTAACGTTCGTGATGTGGCGGTGCGAGCCGTCAATGCCCGCCGCACAACATGCCGGCCCTCTTGTTCGGTGGTGTGCCGCAGCTGCGGCAATCGCTCACGTCGGTCCGTCCGTCCCTCCCTCCTGCACCCACCGGATCCATACTAACCTCACTGTGGCTAGATGTCTTCCCACACGGGGGCCGATGTCTCGGTACGATAAACCGCTGTCGTGATAAGCCACTATTCGTCCTCTGTCGAACTCCGAAACGTGCTGGAATGACTGCCGTATTCTACGACGAGGCATGAGGAAGCTTCCCACGCACAGGTCCTGCAGCACAACGCACTTCTACTACTTACACCCGCCTTCTGTGCACCCTTCTTATAGTGCTTCTCGGTGGCGATCCGGGCGCACATGATTTGCGTATGCCCTGCAATGCTAATAGTTTGCATGTCCTCTCGCGGGCGACGCGTGCTGCGATTTCAGGCCAATCGGATGCTTCCTTCTTGGTGTTGCATTTTGGGTGGCCAGCAGGGTATATTAGTTTAGGTTTGGGGGTAATCCCCTTAAATTCCAACATTTCTAAAACAAAGTGTAATTTTTATACGGTCCATAAAGTTTATGTGATCAGTTTTCCTACACTAGATCAGAAACGTCCTCCGACGTTACACGTTACGTATTGTCTACAAATCGTCCATGGTGGGCAAGTGTCCGGATCCCGCATCAACATTCCTCTACTCTTTACTGTTCGTTACCTTTTCATTATCAACGTTTTCTTGAATTCCGCCTTACACCTACATAATCCCTCCCCACCCCTCACTACAGTTTCTCACGATTTTGATTGGACGACACATTTAATACCTCAATCACGCTGACGACTACCTTTTATGCTTTTTACTTTTTACTCAGCATTTGATGTCTCCTACATTAGCGCAAGAAAGATTTCGTGTTTCGATAAAAAAAAAATCACCGGAAGTAAAGATGTATCTTTTTTTTTTAAATCAGTCGGTCAAAGTTTATGCGAAACGATATAAGTAAATCTCCCTCCCCTTTTTTATTTATAAATGTTCTGCACAACTCTGTTTCCTACTTGGCTTTTTTTTTTTTTCTCGATTAAAGAAATAAAACTAGGTTCGAACCCTAGAGGTGAAAACTAGCTTTTTTTTTCACGGATTTTTTTCTTAACGCACGAAAGATTTGGTGTTTCGATAAAAAAAAAAAAATCACGGGAGGTAAAGATGTATCTTTTTTTAAAATCACTCCTTCAAAGCTTAAGCGAAATAATATAATATTTTCTCGCCCCATTAACTTTCGATGTAACAGGAAAAGGCAAAGCAAGAATAGGCAAAACAGGAAGTTTGCTCTAGGTGAATCCCTCTCCTCTAGCAGGTGAAAGTTTTAGGCGGAACAGAAATAGGCGAATCAATAATTCTTTCCTCACCTAAAATGGCGGAACCCATTAACTTTCGACGTAGCAGGAATAGGCGAATCTGGAAGACACGCTGCTAAGCGTGGGTTCAAATCACTGATGAGACACGAAGGTTGTGTTTGTCCTTACGGCGCTGGTTCTATTCCTTTCCTGGAACCAGTGGCTTTATATATGAGACGAGTGACTCTTTCTGTCGTTAGGTGCACCATGCGAGTTTTGTTAAAACCTGAAACAAACGGACGAAGCCTAGTTGAATTGTGTCTTGAATCTGGATTCCGTTACATTCGCTAGGCTTGAGGTGCCGACATTCAGTACTCTTGCGACACAAGTTGGATTGGCTCAATAGTCTGTCACTAAGCTGCTGATTGTCCCATAAAAGGTAATAAAAATCTGATCATGCGTCACTAAACCGTTTATGTAAGTTAGCTAGCTGTTGTTGTTGTTTTCTGCGTGATTTGGAGTTATCTAAGTATTTCACGTATTGTTTTCTATCCAGCATTCTAAGAAAGATAACCAGTGCACAGAATATTTATCACGAGCTTCACGATGTGTAGCTATAATTGCAGAAAAGTCTGCTCCTCTTCAAACAGTGTAGTCATAAGTCTACTGAAAATGTCGTTATGGAGATTGCTTTGCGTCACTTCTGAGAAATCTGTATTGCTTCATTAAATTCTTTTCCTTTCTAAAAAACTGCGAAGGAATTAAATTCTTGCCTCAAAATTCATTGCGTTTTTTGTAATTACTGTATTTATGAAGCAAATTCCAAACATTATTGCACAAAACTGCAAATACGTCGAGATGAAAATAACTCCGAGCATTCCAGTCCCTTTTGGCGAAAAATTGCCGAAGTCTAAGCGACTCGCCTCCCCTTCAGAAGGCAACACATCATTTTTATTATTGCACTTCCCCACATTGTGAGAGTATCATCATGACCCCTCACTGCTCGTCCCCACGCCATTTTTGCCAGCGAAAAAGGCGGCATTCGTGAAATGTTCATAATAAACGCAGGTTACTCACATGTGCTGCAAGTGTATTCTGCGTGCTCTCTATGCCCTCCTCTTTCTCGAAGGATTCAGTGATGCCAGAAGCGAAATCTTATTGCTGGAGCTACAGCCTTGTTCCTGCAAGCTCCATAATCGAATCATCTCTGTAAATATTTCATGAAAATACTGTTTCTGTTGCGTCATTCATATGTAAGGAAAGGGATCGCTTAGGTAAGTGGCTCCCCTACGGGTTAAATCAGATTTAATATAGTGCCAGAGAAAGCGTAGAAAAATAAATTTCCTCCTCCAACGGAACGCCCCATTATTTTTCAAAGGACTTGAGAGTTCTGTTAGTAGGATGAATACGTGCCCTTTAACGTTTCTAACTTTTCTAGAAAAACGCACTGGTCGAGTGGCCACAGGCGCGACCCTATGGCATAGTCCAAGGTGTGCCTGGGTTTGAATTGCGAATGAGGCATGGTAGGTGTGTTTGTCTTACGACGCTGGCTGTTCTTCCTTTCCTGGAACCAGTTGCCTCAAATTAATATACGTCCACTCCTTTCATCTGGAAATGGTAGTGAGTGTCGTTAAACCCCAAACAAAAAGATCAAACCCGAGGGTAGAGGGTATTGTGATGGGCTATTATACTTTGAACAACAGCAGGGACGGATTGGCCCACCGGGACACCGGTATATTTTCCTGTGGACCACTCGAGAAATTGTCCACTATTTTTCGTATCCTCTTTGTCTGGATTGTTTGGAAAGAACGAACAATTATTTTGGTACTTATGAATAAGAATCGTTATCTTCATTTAACTTTATTATCTGTCTAAAACGTTGTTGTCTTAAAAAAAAAATTGCCGTACCCTCCTGCCTATATATATATATATATATATATATATATATATATATACTGAAGAGCAATGCTGAAAACTAAAGAAAAACTTTAGAATTTAAAACGAAAGTTGCAAAATTAACCTGAAGATCGAAACGCGCAACGCAGCAGTTACGAAAATTCAGAATTCACATTCTATTAAGAAGAGACCTAAGCAAAAAAAATTATATATTTTTGACTCATACCAAGTACAACATAGAAAGGGTTATATGTCTACTGGTGTGAGTAAAAGGAGAAAAGATAAAAAATAAAATAAAACAACTGAATGTAGAAAGTGTCGAGAATACTGAGCCTTGGCTTTATCAAGGACCAGCAAAAACTCTGCATTTTCTCACTTCCACAAAGACCTAGTTGGAAATGGGTTTCTGCAAAGCCATGGATGCAAGTAATAAGCCCACCTAAAATTGTTTTAAAATTTATATATATGTCATGACCTCCGCAGAGTTGTATGACCTAGCGCTGGTTAACAATTTAGCTTGCATCCATAACTTCCATGGCCCGACCCATGCTCTTCATCTGTTACTATTAAACAGAGAGAAGAAGATTAAAGAGAACTCAAGTTGTGAGAGTGACATAATAATTAGAAATAATTTTCAGCTATAACGAAACGCCAAGTTCGCCTGAGAGAGAATATAAACCTGAAAAGTAATACAAAAGAATTCCAAATTTTTACATTGCAATTAAAAAGGAAATATTAATTTTTTAAAACTCAGATTTTTGAAAGAAAACTTGATTCTAAAACCCCCTACTCCGCAACTTCTGACAACACAAAAACGAGAATAAATTAAAGACAATAATTAACTAAAGAAAAGCTTTGTGAAAGTTATATGACATAAACAATTAGTTGCAATATGTACAAAGTATTTCAGCAGTGCTTTAAGTGCATAATTAAGTAGTTATTAAGTCCTTAACTACTTTGAAAATACAGCGCAAAGTAAAGGAACTATGCTTAGCCAGCTTCTGGGCCTAAGTTTCCTAAAAGACGCGCAAAGATATCAAGAAAAGAAAGAGTTAAAACCCGCAAAAATGTTAACAGTCTAGCCAGTGCCTAAATGCTAAAAAGCAAAAAACAACAGAGAAAAAATACAAGAAGTACAAACATTGAACTTATAAAACCTAAAACCCTAAGACAATGAAGAGATCTTACCTCTTATGCAACTAAACTTTCTCCACTCAAGAGGAAACATGGCCGACTTTTTCCCCAAACTTCCAAACACGACTGCCACTCCCTAGTCGCTTGGGGGGCAGTGTGGGTGGGGCTGATGGCCTCCTCACACTGAAAGAAACCAACTCGCGGAGATTTTATATATATATATATATTTGGGTGTTTACTTTAAAATGACAAAGCAAAATTCCCTATTTCAGTGAAATACTTTATTTACCTCCGAACCAAGCACGCTGTTATAAACAAATTAAGCAAACTCTGGTTAATCGTAGGTGGTTTGACTTTGAGGCAAAGGTAGATTGATAAGCCCTACTCTCATTTTGTAATATTGAAGGAGGTACTAATAACAATTTTAATGGTAAATCATCCCCCTCCCTTATCCACGTACAGACATAGAACACGAAGCGATTCTTCGGTAGAGATGTTTCGAAATGCGTGTCCCATCCACATTTATCTTAAAAGAAACTACAATTTACCGGTACTGCTTCATGGGTCAAAATGGTGGTTCACGAGTCATTACAGTGGCTAGACAAAAGGTGTCTATTTATGAAGGTGGAATGAATGCTGTTGCGCAGTAGACTATCAATGTCCAAATAAATATAATTATCTGGTACAACACCTCATTTTGAGTATGGTTTGATATGTTACATTCAATCAGGAGTGGATTTTTAAAACTCCGTCACCCTGAAATTGCTGCTTAAGTTTGTTGATGACTGAATTAGTTTTACAAGGCATATTTCAACAGTTCTTGTATTTCACCCAGGAGTTAACAGAATTTTTTGGGTTAGGAAATTTGAGGTGTTTTCCCGTGGATGTTTCTGTTGTGGACCAGGAGACTAAACTTCCCGGCCTGATTTCATTGACCCAATCCGCCCCTGAACAACTGTATCAATAGCGAAGCATCTGCTCTCCTACAACATCCGTAACAAAGAATTCAACAAATGCTGGCTTTGGAACCAGACAGAAAATACAACGGAACCTCGATAGCACGTTTTCTTAGCAGACTGCCTAAAATAACGTATAAATGTAAAAACCTTGTACTCCCGCAAAGCATAACTTTTACATTTTGAAATTTCTTCTACAAGATATTAGTTAATAATAATCTATATAAAGTCGAATTGGCGACGAAAAGAAATGCCTTACAAACTGCCATATTTTTCGCATTCGATGAATAATAAAACCTATGAAAATCAAACTTGTCTTTCGACAGCTCTGTTTATAAAAAACCTGATGCTAGGTGAAGTGAAATCATCACAACTAAGAATCTGAGACCAGTACTTCGATATGTAATAGATGAATTGACGCCTTTTTTCTTGCGGATCCTGAATGCATCCAGTTGAAACCAGAGTAGTGATAATACATCAAGGATTCTATTCTACTACGTCACGAAATGGTGGAGCCATAAAGTTACGTCCCACAGATTTATCAATTTTTAAATAGTGCATATGTGTGCGAGTCGTGAAATGCGAAACCAGTTTTTCAGCCAAACCGCAAGTGCACAACATGTCCTTTTAGATAGGATCAAAGTTCAACTTTCTCTGCACCAAGAAAGAACACAGCAACGCTGTCTCGATTTTCTCAAAGTTGAAACATACTGGGTTACGATAAAAGAATCAAAGTACCGTGAATTGTTGATAATCTGTAATCCAAAATTTAGCGTATAATCGTATAAAGCGCATAAATGAATTACGTATAACCTAATTGAAATGGCGATAGAAACTACAGTAAAATACTAGGACAAACGCAGAATTCAGTGTAAAAGTGAAAAACGTGTAACTGCAGAGCGTATAATTTAAGTTCCACTGTATCTTATCTGCGCGATAATTCCCGCTGAAGATAAAATTCAGTGAAATTAGTTTTTATAACGTTTGTAGTGTTTTGAATATTGTTTTAATCTTTACCAAAACACTTGTTGAACATATAAACACCTAAGTCTGACTAAATGAAAAACGGCCTGGGGTCAAAAGAATGAGCAACTTACGTAACAATTCCAACGTTTTCATTTTTAATTGTAGAAGTCACATTAACATGAAGTAGGAATTACAAATACGCAATAAATTTGCGTAGTTTCTAGATGACAATGATGATCCTCTGACAATAAAAACAGAAAGCTCTTAGCAATCTCCATACACTCCGTTCTGTTTACTCTGTTTGCATTCCACACAGATTTATTGACTCACTGTCAGCGCTGCCAACCGTAGAAAACAATTCGGGGAAGTAATTAGTAATGGCATAAGTTATTCCTTATTTGGAGTTTATTCACTTAAACCGGTCATTCACGAATGATCATTCAAATGAATGGTCGTTCGCTTTCCACTCCCGATTGTCTCACTACTCTTGTTGAGTAAATCATTCTTTGTACTTCACAGGTATCCCATATGTTTACGCACAAAGCTCCTTCCTTCTAGGCTAGAGCGGAAATTGGCTAACTGTCCAATTGCTCAAAGCTCCTTCTAGGCAAGAGCGGAAATAGCCGCCCCGGTGGCGCAGTGGTCTAAGCGATGGCCTCTGATCATTCGTCCGAACGGAGTCTGGGTTCGAATCCCGGTGAGGCATGGATGTTGTGTTTGTATTACGGCACTGGCTCTCTCCCTTCCCTGCAACTAGTGACCCTAAATTAGGGGCGGGCGACTGCTTATAGCCCATTGAGTTGCTCACGGTGGTAGTTAAACTTCCAATTAAAAAAAAAAAACAAGAGCGGAAATTGGCTAACTTCACCTTTCACGAATGACTCCGTTCGTCGCGAACACACCATTCAAAGGAATAATATTCACGTATCATTTCTATTCTTTAATTTCATTATATTTCTGACTGCTCATTCGCATAACAGTTGACACTTATTAATTCTCGATGTATTTTTCTTACTGGAAATTCGCTTCCGATTTCATGGGGCCCGAAGAAAGTTAAACGTGCTACGACTTCAGTGTCTCAGTAATGACTGATTGAAATCATTCACAGCGGTGAGAGCGAACCATTCACGGTGAAGAATGATTCGTTGTGAACCAATCGTTCACGAATGTCCATCACTAGAAGTAATGTGCCGTTCAGTAGGAAAAATCTGAGAGGGAAAAAATGGACATAATTAACTCAAACGAAATGTTGAATTATAGATAAACGTCACATGTAGTTGATGAACTTCATTATGTACTATTTGTCATTTAAAAAGACAAATATCTTCAGTTAAAATTTCTAACTATTGGAATGCCGAAATTTAAAGGTTCGTTTTGGTTGCGCAATTACAAAACGTACGGTAACACAGTAAATTCATAACATCACAGCAGAATTATACGAGTATATTTACGGAGGCTGTACAAAGTTCCAACCATTTCTGATACATTTATGAGACGCATTTTTCTTTTGAGGGCGAAGAGTGTGCTTTCTACCTTAAAGTTCAAGGTCTAACTCCAAAAGGTCTCTTGTGCAGACCCGGTGATATTTTGTTTCTGAATCCAACTGCCAAAAAGTATTTAAATACGGATTGCATTACATTTCTGTCACAGCATACGAGATGTGTTCAAAAAAGTAATTGGACTGTATGTATAATTCAAAACACTTACAAGCAAGTCGAATATATCGCCTTCAAAATACTCTGAGTTAACGCAGTGGTTCCAGCATTTCTGCCACTTCATAAGCACATTTATTTCTTTTGGGACCATGTTAGCCTCTCGCTGATGCTGTCCACCCTCTCAAATCTTCATCTTTTAAGAAATTATTTCAATCTGGTAAACAGAATGAAGAGGGGCAAGGTGTCAAATTATGTGAATAAGACTGATGTGGTGTTTTCTTAGGATGTCACCGATCTTTAGTGATGTATGTGCAGGTGCATCATGATGTAACAGCCAGGATTAAGGCTCATATTGTTGTGGACGTTTTGCGCCGTATTTTTTCCATTGGACTGTTTGAAATTTGTTAAGTCTGGTTCTGTCTGCTTAGGATGAGCAAATTGGAACTGGACGATACCAATAACATCAAAGAAAACAGTCGCCATAAAGTTTAATTTCATTTGCTGGGCTTTCTTGAGTTGAGAGGTCTTTGTCTTCCATTCGAATAACGGGGATTTTGTTTCGGTGTCATAGCCATAGACCCAGGATTTGTCATCTGTGGGAATATTTCCTATTAAGTGTGTGAGAAGCTTAGGCAGAAATTTTATGTCACTCATCTTCAAATCCTGTGACAAAACCGCTTGACATGACCTAGTCGAAATGGTACTTTCCCTAGGCATCTCCCTAAAAGCCAATCTCGTCTGTCACTTCTAATTACTTCGTTCACACGACGACTGACTTGTCTTTTCTTGAAGTCGGATGAATGTCCACTGAGCGAGGGTTATCCTCAATCGATGTTCGATCTTTTTTTAATCTATTAAACAATTCACAAGTTTTTGAACGGCTTCGAGCATCTTCTTCAAATGCTGCTTGCAACATTTCTGATGTTTCCAAATCAGTTTTTCCAAGTTTCAGTCAAACTTGCTGCTCGTTCACATCGGCCATTGTGAAATCCTCCAAATCAGTAAAACGTTTACCTGAGTAAGTCTAGAAGGAAAACAGGTGCCTACCTCAAACTGCAAGACCTTGAACAACCTCGCCGCCGTTATATCTATAGATAGAACTCTAGTGTCACATTTAGACCAATGACTACAGTTGTAGTCCCGATAATTTGTGAACACTCCTCGTATTTCTTCATCTGTGTAATGAAACTGCGACAGTATTTTGAGAAAGAAATCGTGGTTTTTCACGTAACTAATGAAGGCCATGATTTCATTCCTGTTTTTCGTAAGTTGTTAATTTTCTCTCAACTGTCTAAGGAGGTCCCCTTTAGCATTCTGATCTTCGCAAATACTGCAAAACCAAAAATAATTCAATTACAATTAAAAAAAAAAAAAAAGTACGCTATCCGAAAATGCGGATTACCGAGGGTCCTAAGATCGAAATTCCGAAAACCTCAAATCTTATATTTAACCTGAGAATTGTTTCCCTCTCATCATTTGAGCATTTCAGAAAAAACGTAAAACAAAACTGCTTTCTAGCATAATAGTTCTTTAATGTGCTATGGTATCACACCTAGAAAGTATTTGTGTTAGTTGTTAAAATTCGTGAGTAATAGAAGTACATAGGAGATTCAGAAAATAAAGAACGTTTGTGCAAAAGGCGTACATGCAGGCTCCTAACCGCCGCTCATTCAAGATCAATCCGGACCCAGTGTGCTGTTGGTTATCTCCAGGCACCATTTTCGGGTGTGTATTATCCGTTTGTGGTTAGTTACGATCTTTCGAAAACAAAGGTTTTGGTTGAGGGTTTTTAACGACCACTGTGAGCAACTCAACGGGCTATAAGCAGTCTCCCGTCCCTAATTTAGGGCTACTCGTTCCATGGAAAGGAGAGAGAGCCAGTGCCGTAAGATAAATAAAACATGCATACCTCACCGGGATTCGAACCCGCACCCAACTGGAAGAACAAACGGTTCGTGACGAGGAGCGGTCAGGGCGCCCTTTATCATCACGGACGAACTCAAACAAAAGTTGATGACATCATTAAAGGAGGTGCTCGATGAGTTTCACTGGAAAGTTTTTGAGAATCCACCATACAACCCGGACTTGGCACCATCAGACTACCACTTGTTATCCAATTTAAAGCAGTTCTTTGGTGGAAAACGTTTTGATGATGATAATGAGCTAAAGGAGGCTGTCATGGACTGGCTGAAAGGACAGGCGGCAGAGTTCTATGAGGGTGGATACTTAAACTTATCCCAAGATATGACAAGCACCTCAATGTCCAGGGCGACTATGTAGAAAAATAGGCTAAGGTATGAGTTAAAAATTGTAAATAAAATATTTAAAAAATTTAAAAGTATATAGCTTTTATAACCAAACGTTCTTTACTTTCTGAATGACCCTCGTAGTTTCTGATCTTGTAACTGATTTGTTCACATCTGGCGAGCTGACTTGCTCTACAGTTTGACGTGGCGCTGTCTAGCCGAATATGGCCTTTACGCCATAATTGTATAGTAGGGCAATTTACGGATTTCTGCAGTGGATACTGCTGGTCGGAAGTTTCATCCAGTTAATTGAGATGATTGAGGGATTACCGTGAAGTTGTTGCTGAACCAAATTTCTGACTGGGAACCTACAGCAGTGCTTTAGCAGTATGATGAACAAATTGTACAAGTTCATGGTTTGAGTGTGCGCTTGTCCGCAACCAGATTACATCGATGAATCATGAGACGAACGTTAACTATTTCTTTGTGGGAAAGAAAAGGGAAATCACTCCTGACTGAAAACGTTCAGGAATGTTTTCATAAATGCTCCGGTTTCGATTGAAGTGAGACTGAATGACATTCCAGTGCTTTAAGGAGGGAAGGGGGGGGTCTGTCCTATACCTGTAACGTTAAATCATTCTGTACACATTTGTTCATGAACTATTGCGAATCTGGTCTTCAAAATTGTTTATCTTAACCCATTTATGCCAGTGGTTGAATTTTTTGCATGAAAATCATATATGTTATCTAGAATAATTCAAGAAACGAGAATTTGAAGGGAAAATATTATTTCATTCCATTTTTGAGTTATGTGGTGTTCCAAAAATGGAACACTGGGCAAAAACGTTGCTATATTGTACACAATGTATAAAATCCTGTTTCTTGTTTCAGAAGGTGGTGATACCTGCTATTGAGTGTGATATTCAACTGAACACTTCACATGTAAGGCAACATTACATTTTTCACATTGAAACGTGGTGTTCTTATGACATTTAGCACAGCGTGTTTCCTTTTGCTGCTTGACTATCACATGATTCATGCAATCATAACGTGAGTCAATGTTACGCTTCTGAGAATGTCTTCCTTTTCGGCCAGGTTCTGCAGGATGATCATGGGTCTCCAGATAATGGCGTGCGCACGTCGACGAAACTCTAGAAGATCCATTGGCTTTTCATCATATACTTTATACAGTTGCCAAGCATTTTGTAAGACCAATTCGAAACAAAAGATGGCTTGAATACCATTTCTTTCCACGGATTGATGCACGATACTTATCAATGTTTTCATCAACTCTGTCTACGCCTCCCATAAACTGGTTATACACTTTGGTCATATTTGGCTGCTGAATGTGAATCTTCTGCTCCTGGGAATAACGATTGGCAACACACAGAGGATTGATACCAGCACCAGATGATGCAACAGTGACAACACTGTTATTATGTCATTTGCAGATAATATTGCCTTTGCCATCAATTCGATAATCGAATGTGCCTCTTTCTGGTTTCTTTAGATCATTATCTGATTCCAATGGAGCTTTTTCAATGCGATGTTTTCTCACTGTACCTGTTGCCTGATGTCCCATTGAACTGAGCTTATCAAGAACTGCAATAATGGTGAAAAAGTTGTCGAATACAAAATGGTATTGTCCAGGGTGTGCCTCTGTAAGTGCTTCACTAAACTGAAGGACAACTGATCCACTGACACCATATATCTCATGTTTAGTATTTGGAGTTTTACCCTGATACTGCTGAAACCAACAAATGTAGCCTAGACGTGTTGCACCATACCAAAACATATAGCCGAACCGAATAGGCTTTCCCCGAATAAATTGTTTACACCCGTGACGACCAAAGTAAGGAACCATGGATTTATCAAAGCCGAAACATGTTTCATTTGGAACAAATTTCATACATATCTCATTTAGTTTGCTTATAAGAGGTCGCAACTTAGAAAACTTGTCCATTGGGTCCAAATTTGCATTGTCAGCAACATGCAAATGATAAAATATAGTTCCAAAGTGGTTACGTTTCATTGCAGCACTAACGAGTACATGTGCATCTGTTTTTTGCTCCCAGAACAGTTATTTCATGTAAAGTTCGAGTTCGGGCCATCTTAAGACTTGTAAAATGGTTTCAACTGAAAAAGGCAGTGGTAGTGGTTTTGCCTAGTGTTCCAAAAATGGAACACGGAAAATGTCAAACCTGTAACTAATACAAGAATAATAACATAGGGTGTAATGCACTACAGTTGTATTTACCTGTCTTCGGATGGGTCTTCAAAAACCTTTTTCGAAAATCAGATCACTTTTTAACAACATCCCTGCACCTCAGTATCTGCAGTAGTGACTAATTCTGTGCAGTACGTAATAACATCTACCCTTGGGAAGCAAACAGATGTAAAAAATCAGACCTCGTTGACGACCTTGAGCAGTAGAATATATAATAACTCCCACGTGACTACCGTTTCATTAATGGAACATGAGGCATTAATGGGTTAATCGGGAAGTACTCCGACTTGGCACAAATTGAGATAAACTGAACTTAAAGATTTCTGAAAAATGTTTGGAAATCACAGCTGGCGCATATGTTAGCTAAGGGCTTTATTTATTTGCGCTCAGAATTTTAAAGACCAGAACACAATAGTCTTTAAGAAAATGTTTATAGAACAAATTAACATTGCAGGTGTATAGAATAGATTTCCCTTGGGGTTCACCAAAAAGGATCCAGTTTGTGCGAAAGTGAAACTGAAACGTCTTCAAATATGACCACTGAAAGTAAGCGTCATGGAAAAAGAAGCGGTGGGCATTGGTGTACCGGATAAACTCGGGGGCCTCCCCGCAATAAATAACTTTGAGGCCCTTTTGCAAAAATTTATTAAACTACTGAAGTTTTTAAATTAAAAAAATTATTGAACTTTATTCCGTATATCACAAATGCGCACGTTGTAACTAAAATGAATGCCTTTGTTTTTATACCGATAGAAAGTACTACAAAACACTTACGGCAAAGTTAACCATACCATGCAGATTTTATTCTTTTAGAGAACAAAAACCAGCCTCATTCAAATCTCTCACGATCGCACACGCAAAACACGTACTAACTTTCGTGTGATAATGTGTCATGACCTCTTCCTATTTATTTGAAAATACAGGACATAAGCAAGCAAATAAATAACAATTAAGAATTTTGGCACGAAAAACAGCATAGCTACTTTAATTATTTACTCTTGAATATAAAAAGCACAATATAATGCCACAATGTTTTGCACATAGTAAAAGTTTTTCTCTTGAGCCTGTTATAAAAAAAAAAAAAATTACACAGGTCTGTTTCTTCGTCCACATAAAGAAAACCTTTTAGTTCATTGTATTGTGAAGGATACGTAGTTATGTTCACAAACATTGTAATACATAACACTATCTTCATTGGGGAAAAAAATCATACATAGAACTGATATTTCTTTCACGTTCTCTTGATATGCATGTATATGGCTGCGAAAAGGGGCGTCATGTCCTCTAAAGAGAGCTGTTGCTTTTCCGTCCTAGTTTTTATAAACAAACCGCGAAAAAGATTTCTAAATATTATATTTATTGAAAAAAGAAACTATCAAAATTGCTTTCTTCTTTAATACCTCATTCAAAGCTACCGTAAAAAATTCCTGGCCATTTCTTTAACCAGCTTCACATGAAGTTTCCGCAAATTTTTTTGTAAAATCTGAGGCTAGAGGCCCTGCCCTCTTCGAGGCGGGTTGAATTCGACGGGGCCGCCCCGGTGGCGCAGTGGTCTAAGCGATGGCCTCTGATCATTCGTCCGAAAGGGGTCCGGGTTCGAATCCCGGTGAGGCATGGATGTTGTGTTTGTCTTACGGCCCTGGCTCTCTCCCTTCCCTGGAACCAGTGACCCTAAATTAGGGACGGGCGACTGCTTATAGCCCATTGAGTTGCTCACGGTGGTCGTTAAACCTCCAATCAAAAAAAAAAAAAAAAAAAAAAAATATTCGACGGGACAAAGAGCCGCTTTGAACGAAGTACAGTTACGTGATTATTCAAAACGACATGCAGTGTGTTAAATAAACGATAAACAATTTCTCATGAACCGAGTATTTTATTTTTCACTATTTACGCACGAGGCACCAACGCCAAGAATCGGCCCGCAGAGAGTAGCTGCTTCTTGTAATTGTTCTTCAATTCAGGAATTGAGTCCCTCAGCTAGTAGAATACTCCGGAAAAAAAATAAGGAGAATGGGTCCTTTAAAGTGAAACTTAAAGTGTTTGAAGATGTCTTTCTTCTCTCTCTCCCCCATTTTGTCCGAACTGTGATGTTTTGTAACGCTAGCCTCCAATGTAATACGACAAAGCATTTTTATATCTTCCTCCTCGGAAAGGTTTTGTGACCGGATATAGCTGATCACTATCTATCACGCTATTCGTAAACTGGAACAACCGCAACTTTTGTTTGGTTGCTTCCTTATTGTTTAAGATGTTAGAATTCTAAACCTTTTGCAGAGGTGTGGCTTGTTGCAGCCGGGGAAAGGATCTTGGTAAATTCAGAAAAGAAAGTTTTTGCTTGCCAGGGATCTTATATTTATTGAAAAAAGAAACCTTTGACATTTCATGACTGAAAAACAGTACTTATAAAATTATGTAGTACAAGATGCCACTAGAAAATTGTAAGACCAAACGTTACTTTCAAGCTGAAATTCTTTGAAGGCTAAATGTTAAGCATGGTTTGGTTTTAACTTTGAGCCTTGTTCTTATAATGAAGTTTAATTGATGAAATATATACACATTTGATGTATCAACTCCTTTCGAATTGGCTTTAGTAATGCTCTTAAACAACGAAAATGTATGGTCTAATACAGACAATATATGAAAATGATTAGGAAGACTTCTAGGTATTTCTCTACAGGAACAAATCTCAACAAAATATTCATTTACATGTAGTGCGTAGTTTTGTAATAAAAACTAGAGAGAATAGCCCTTCTGCATCATGCCTTGGGTCATGGAGCAGATGATAAAGGAGCGCATATCACGCTTAGCAGTTTTATGGTCAGTACTACTAAGATGAGGGGGGGTTGTTTTGTTATGTGCACATTTCTATTTGGGGAGCAGAAAAAACATTGGGCACCATTTTGTTTAAGAACATCGGCCGCGTAAAAGGTTAATCAACTGTCTTTTCTCTAGTTAATGTTCGTAGTGAACTTCGTAAAACATTTATTCAAACTTCTACGCATGATTAAATAGCTGCTAACGGTCAGAGAAAGGAATTAGCATGTGACACTTAACAATTTCAACGTCTTTATTCTTCCACTCTCTGTAAAGCTACGTCTCCATCAATATAATCCATTGCTAGAACATAATTTTGCTGGCTTCAACACATACATCAATCTTATAACAACGACACTTGTTCGCCAATCACATATTACTCAACAGATTTTATATCAACTTTTAACAATCTGCTCGTAATCACTCATCTTTACAACTCTATCTCCATCAGCAAACTTTCGTTCATAAATCTCAACAATGCCACATCACCAGAAGCATAACCACGGCCACTGTCTTTCTATATACATATCATCATCATTGTCAACCATTATCAATCCACTGCTGGATGCAGGTCTCCCCAAGTTTCTTCAACAACGGTCTACGTCTTGAGCCAGTATCCTCCATTTCTCTCTTTCTCGCATGCTTTCAAATTTCATCCACCCATCTCCCATGTGGTCATCTTCTGTGTCTTTTCCTGCCCTTTGGAATCCAATCTAAAATTTCGGTTGTTTATGGATGGTCAGTTCTCCTTGCAAGATGCCCAGCCCATTGCCATTTTAGGGATTTTACTCTGATCGTGATGTCTTCCACTATCGTAATTTTCCTTATCCACCAGTTCCTCTCATCTTTCTTAGTTACAGCAAGCGTGAATCTCTCCATGCTTCTTTCAGTTGTCTGCAGTCTTTGTATGTGTTTTTTAGTTAAGATCTACGTCTCAGCTCCATACGTAAGCACTGGAAGGATGCATTGACTAAACACTTTTCTTTTAAGAAATAATGGCATATTGCTTTTAAAAATTGTACTGTTTCTTCCAAAAGCCCACAAGGTTTTATACGTTGATTAATTTCTTCATCAATGTGACCTTTGCTTGATATCAGTTGTCCAAGGTAAATGTAGGTATCGGTTATTTCCAGCTTTTCCCCATCAATCGATAAATCATAATTTCTTGTAAAAGCATTGTACATCAGTTTACATCAAACAGACCGAATGCAGCTGAAAGTTGTGACTCGCAGTAACAATTGAATAGCCCCCAGAGAATCTTCAACAACGTGAACAACTTTCGTCTGTTGAAAACGTACGTAAAGCCACACCTTCGTTTTTGAAAATGAGCGATTGATATCCCGTGAAAAAATTAAGGAAAAAATGCAGATTTTAGTTTGCCAAGGTTACCCAAACTGGCGAAAGATATTGTAAGCTGATTCTGTAAATGTACAAATGACAAAGTATTGCTCGAAAAAGCTATCAGAAACTGGTGCAAAAGTTTCAATGTTAATCAGGTCGTAAGCAGTGATTTTTGCGTCCACCTTCAGCTGCGCTCGGGGCAGTCACCTTGCCCTAGTTACGCCTCTGCACTTTGCATTCAGTGTTGTCGTTTTATATTGCCCTGACACACTGTCAGTGTTGCCAAATTATAAAAGTTGTTCGAGGAGGTAATGTGTCATTCAGTGAGAAAACGTTCAACGAGAAGTAACTGAGCCGCCCGGTGGTGCAGTGGTCTAAGCGCTGGCTTCTCACCATTCGTCCGAGATGGGAGGTCCAGGTTCGAATCCCGGTGAGGCATGGATGTTGTATTTGTCTCTTACGGCACTGGCTCTCTCTCCTTTTGCATAAGAAACTCAAAAGAGGAAGGTTAGCGGTATACGTCACTGGTGATTTGCATACCTGAAATCTATGTTTGCAGGAAGGTGGAGATCTAAAAGGTAAGTGAGCAGCGGAGTGCAAACAAGATGTTGTAACTGGAATAAAACAACAGGTGTATTGTGTGATAGTTTCATGCTAATGAAGCACGGATGTCGGGTTTTCGAGGCTGTAACAAGTTTAGCAATGCTGCGTGGGACTTTCAAAAAGTGTTTGACATGCGTCAGTAGATTTTCACTCGTTCCACCGAAGTTTACGAGCTATGCTCTGTTTCAAAGCTTGTCTAAACATGTCGTTAGGTGTTTAAAACAAAGACCGTGTCATTTCTCTGTTCGCTGGCAGCGCTTAAACTTCGGCTAACGAATTATGAGTTTTTGCCATGGAGCCCACTTTTACAATTTCGCAAGAATGGAGCTTGGGGATGACGCGAAAAAAATGTATGCCGATTTATCACAAGTTCATGTGCATCATGCCTGTTAATATGGCACCGTAGCAGACAGTGGCGGCTCGGTGCCATATGAACAGGCATGATCCAGGCAAGTGTTATGAAATGAGAATCGATGAAAAAAGTTCATCTATTTTTTGTAAAGGTAAATTCTTCGATCTTCCAAGGAAGTATAACAGTCAATGACATCGTAAAACGGATGTTTAACATGGATGGCGAACACACGGAGAATAATAAAGAAACAGCCCTAAAACTGAAGTTCACACTCGCAGTTACTGAATAAACAGCGAACGAAACCAGGAGAACAGTCTAAACTTAAAATCGCACTACGGGGAAAGTGGCGGCTACTATCACTTCACCCCCATCAATGGCGTTATTCATTGCCATGGCAACTTCCTTGTTCAGTGAAGTCTTCGTTCCTGCGTCGGCCTCTTCGCGGTCCAGGAGTGAAGTGATTTGGAACTGCGGCTCTTATCTCTTCGCATGGCCTACGCACAGTTATAAGGTCGTCTGTTCGTCAATTCGTAGTGCCATTTGAAACTGCATGCGCATACTTATAGCTTGCTTTTAGAAACGAGAAAGCTTTCGTTTCAAAGCCACATTTTCCAGAAATCATTCTTGAAAACGAAAAAGTAACTGTTTGAAAATCCGCTAAAACATTAGAATTTTTTTATATTTATTTTAGGCGAAGTGGCACTTCACTCACAAAGACCTACTTTGTGCCGGAAGAGCGAAGGAGGCAGTGAACGAGAGAACCATCGCTGCTGTTCGTGAACTCGTTAACCCTTTAACTGGCTGGAATGAATTAAGTCGGGGTTTAGCATAATGTGCTGAAATCAAAATCATTAAGGCAGCTAACAGAATAGCCATTGCCTAGATTACTATTTAACCTGTAACATTACATCACAATACTGCGGGTTCGATTCCCACTCCGGAGTGATGTAATTTTTAGTTTTCTGACGGATGTAATGTTAGACGTTGAACAGTAATCTAGGCAATGGCTGCTCTGTTTGCCGCCTTAATTTTGTAGTTGTTCCATTTATTTGTGCAGAACGTGTCTTCCACAATTCATTCGTTGAAATCATGTCGAACATATATATTCACTATCTAAGAAGTGAACCGAACGCGGCTGGAGCGAGTGAACCTGCTAGTCAGAAAGCGTTGCTTTTACCTTAGCGTTATTTGAAGTGATCATTTAGGGGTTGTTTGACACTGATCCTTTTTGACTGATTAACTGCTATAACATCTACAACAATGACGTAGAACTTAAGAGAGGAGCGAAATCTCTGAGGCAGTTCTTTCCACCTAGTAGCATGATGTCCCCTGCATGCCTTAGTTTATGGAGCAGATAATAAAGGACTAGTCAGTACTGTTGAAATAAGGGGGAGGATTGTTTTGCCGTAACTTTCGTAAAACTCGGCCGCTACGTCAAAATTTCTGTAAGGGGAGCACAGGAAATTTTTGGCTCCATTTGGCTCAGGCGCATAGTTCCCTTAAAAGGTTCAAATGTCAGCGTATATGTTGGCAAATGTGGAAACAATTATCAATATTAAAAGTTCTGCAAGATCCGTGTCAAATGGGTTATCCTCCATAAGCTGACAGAACAGCAAAAGAAAAGAAAAGATAAAAAGCTCAAGCCTTTTGACGAAATTTTTGATGTCCGTAGTTGTTTGGCATAGAGGTTACTGTCCACAGCCTGACCATCTGACACGAGTTCTCAGTGCACAAGACTCTCACAATTCCACGAAATGCTCAGCTTGACTTTCCTCTCAAGCAGCCTTATTTGAAACACTGACTGTGCTTCCTGGCATGACCCCAGCCACTGGTTCCCAGTGGTAGGATAACGTAAGAATATCCACTTTTCATCATCTGTGACATGACATCAAAACCTATCATCCTGTGGATTTGGCAGATAATAAGCGACACGTAGTTCCGCGTTCTGGGGAGTCAGTTCATGGGGAACCATTAGATGCGCCTGAAACAAAAACCGATGTGGTGCAGATGACGCACGATAGTGGATAGGGAAGACTTCACCTCAATTGCCAATCGTCGTACACTGGTGTGGGGTTCTATCACAGCCTCGACCAGAGTGTCCGTGTTGGTGGTCGTTCGACGTTCTGACATCGGCTTATCTTCGGGACTGGTGTTCCCAGTTTTGAAACGCCAGAACCACCTTTGTGCAATGCTCTGCTGTCCACTGTTTTCTCGCCTTTCAACTGCACAAATTTCACTCGCTGCTGCGTTTAACCTTATTTTCCAGTAATGGCTTAGGAGCACCCGAACAGTACATTTATCGATCTCCATCTGATAACGCATTGTGGCTCCGTACCCAATGCACGTTATCAGCCACGTGTGTTTCACGTCATCGCTGTGCCCAATCGATGCTGGCAGTCATTTCGCGTAGGAACTGAAGCCCAGTATTGTGTGTTGTTCGAAACTTGACGAACTTTTAAACTCTTCCTAGTACCTAGTATTTGCAATCTTGGAGAATATGACGGCAGTACTTAAAGAAAAAATATATTCTTAGCATGTGATTTCCACGTAACAATATGTTTAAAATTGTTGAAATTAAGCAATATTTACAAAAATTGATAAAGTTAGTTAGTAATAAAAATTTAGTAAAGTACTCATAAATTTCACCTGATAAATTTGAGGGGGTTTTTCTCCCGCGTTTTGACCTAATCCACTTACCTCTAAGACACTTTGTTTTATTTAGAGCTCTCTGCTTCTATAGTATACTAATGCGATATAAGCCTTCAGTGTGTTAAAATGCTGTTCTTTAGTGTCACAAGTGCTAAAGTTCATGAGAGCAAGTTCTCTTTGTGAAACCAGCTACAAATAAGAGAACTGTCAACGGGTACTTAATTAGTACTTTTCTTGGCCTTTGAACTTCGTTCTTTAGGTAATTATTGCAGTGATATAGTTTTGATGTTTTAGTGACTAGCAGTTTACATACAAGTGATAGGTAAGAATTACCGTAATTTCTGTGCTAAAAGCCGCACCTGATGAAAATCGCTATTTTGGAAACACATTCGTTTTAAGAGCAGCACCCCAAAATTTTGTGATCTCTCAGCCATTGACGTGCAAGTGCTTCGACAAATCATATCATATAACACGTTTGGATTCCAATCCAAACTACATGCATATTTTGGCGGTAGTTTTCCTATAATGTCATAATATATTAAGTTATTTCGGTAATTTAATGAGCTGATATGAAACGGATGTGATCCCATTGAAAATCCTGAATGTTCTTTTCTTTAACTCGTTTATTTGAGGTTGTCTTTCTCAGAAAGTGATACTGATTATGAATTATAGCTTGTAAATATAGTTTTCACGGTATGAATCACCAGTGTTACTTTTACTTGAAAAAATTAATTTGCGTTATCAAAAAAGTATCTTGAACGAAAACAAAAAGAAATATTAAATAACCTGTTCTTATAAAGTAATGTACAGGAAAAAGTATACATATAGTTATGAAACGGAAACTTAAAAGAAAATTGAATTGTTTCCGATTTCAACAAGTTTTACTGCTTGTTTGAAAGCCATTAAATGCTATTTTTGATTAGTGAAACACCAGATTTTCAGAAATGCTGCATGTTGTGATGTGTCAGAACCGTGGGATCAGGATCACTGCTACAAATTTGTTATACACTGCCGGACAATTGCTAAGGACGGATGACAATAGCAACGATAGCAACCATAAAATGGAAGGCAGGAAAATGTGGAAATTAGCATAAGTGCGGGATACAGTAAGACGTGTTGTGCGTATGCAAATTTTGGATTGCCGAACTTGTTCGTGACGTCATAGCGCTGAGAAGAGATATAAAGGATTTGACGCGTATTGACCGTTGTTGTTCAAACGCAAAGTTGAAAGAGAAAGAATCAATTGACGAACTTGCAATTTTCAGTATGTCTTCCCGACATCACCTAGAGGATTTTACGTGTGGCCGTATTATTGGCAAGATTGAAGAAGGGCGAAAAATAACAGATGTTGCCAGGGAGTTCGACGTTAGCCACAGTGTTGTTTCAAGGCTTTGGAAATCATTTCAAACAAATGAAGAGTGTAGGAAACGTCACGGGGGAGGTCGTGTTCGCAGTACGACACCTGCAGAAGATCGGTACATAGTGCTATCAACAAAAAGACACCGGCGCAGCACAGCTAGTGAGGCAGCAAATCAGTTTATGGCTGCTACTGGCCAGCGGATCTCCCGAAAAACTGTCGCCAGACGTTTGCATGAAGGAGGACTAAACGCCCGCCGTCCTGTTGTGTGCATCCCATTGTCCAGACGTCAGCATACCGCCCGTTTGCAATGGTGCCATCAACATCGCAATTGGACTGGTAACGACTGGTCTGCTGTCCTCTTCTCAGATGAGAGTAGATACAGTCTATCGCCTGATTGGCGACGACAACTGATCTGGCGTGATAGCGGTACTGCATATTGTCCAGCAAACATACAGGAAAGGGACCGATATCCGACATGTAGTGTCATGGTATGGGCTGGCATCATGATCAATGGCCGTACGTCCCTCTATGTGCTTCCAACTGGGACTATGACTGGCCAACGATACATTAATGATGTTCTGCTACCTCATGTTCGCATGTTCCGTGGTGCTGTCGGTTATAGATTCATTTTCATGGACGACAGCGCAACATGTCATCGAACAGTCGTTGTCCAGGAGTGTCTTGAGAGCGAGGATATTCAATGCCTCGTATGGCCAGCACGTTCTCCAGATCTGAATCCCATTGAAAATGTGTGGGATGCTTTGGGGAGGAGTCTTGCGGGTCGCCAATGCCCTCCAATAAACAAGGACACCCTCATCCGTGCACTGACAGAGGAATGGGATAAATTACCCCAACAGCTGCTTGATAATGTTTTGCAAAGCATGACACGACGTGTGGAATCTTGCATCGCCCTCCATGGTGGCCATATCCCGTATTGACATCTTACGCCGGAACGCCTGCGGACGGTAATTGCATTTTTTTCACGTTTACGTATTCTGCACAAAATGGCCTGTTTGTCCCTTGAACACGTTCCAAAGCCTTCTGGATTTCAGAGCACAATAAATTGTCTTTCTTGTAATGTCCTTGCATTCTGACATTATTTTATTTCACTTGGCATCCAACCACACTTACTTTTTTATGCGCTATATAGCCGTTTATGATCGGTCCTTAACAATTGTCCAGCAGTGTACATGTATTTGGCTTTTAACTTATTGCTCACCACGTATGCAAGAAATATGTACTCAATCATGCTGTTCTTTTCTCATTAATATTAAATTTAGTGACATAACTCTGAATTTCATTATTTTTTGTAGTTTTTGCTGTGTTCAGAAACTTCTGCTCAGTGCAGTTTTGTAAGACAAGCGAAAAAGACAATCTTCCTCTCGTTCTCAACAATCTTGCAGAAATAAAGAAATAAACATATGATTTAAAAAGAGTGAAATTCATGGCTATTTACGGCAAGATTAGTATCAAACACAAGCTTTCAATTGCTGTTTGCTAAGCTGTTGTTAAGAAGAAAAAAAGTCCGTGTAAGCGCAACATCGGCATAACAGCCGCAGGACAGGCAAATCAGATTTTTTTTTTTTCTTTTTTTTTTGCCATAAGAGCCTCTGTGCTTAGCCCGAAACTTACTGTACTTAAAACATTATACCAATAATAACTTCGGGTTTCTTTTTTCTCGTGGCGATGGTTTTGCAGTGCAGTGTTTTCAAATGCCGTAGCGTGAAATATTATCTGATGTCTAGTTAGATGTATTTGCTCACGATCCATAATAAATTCGAGCATCACTTCCTTTACATAGACGTGGAAACCGCTTATTAAATCGTTTCTTACATGGAAGGAAAAACAAAAACTCGGTATGACAGCGAATCATCATCACAAAAGATGTGATAGCGGGGAACAATGGACAGGAAACACATTTTATTCGCAGTGTCTACCTGGTCGTCATGGGTTGCGTGTGGCGCGACTAATGGAACCACACTGTGACAGATAATCCATCTTTGAAGTAGAATGCGCCTACAGAACAACACATATCATTTGTTTACTCTCGAGCAACCATGTCATAAAGAGAAGAATCTAGAATATATTTTTTCTTTTTAAGTCTGTTCAGCTTTAGCAGTTGTAAGAGATTCTCCAAGGTTTTTATTATCACTGCTCTACTGGTACTTCAGAGGCACCGCTGCTTTAATAAATTTAATCTCTTCAAATTTCTCAAGTTATGAATGCGACTTGTGCACCACTTAGATAACGTGCTTTGCTCATCAAGCCCCATTAGAAAAAAAAGCATTTATTTATAATTTTATGTCTGACTTTATTCAAGCTCAGTTTATACTCTAGTCTGTTTAAACAGCCCTTCCTTAAACTGCCACGCTAGCTTTTAGCCTGCCATAACTGTGGAACGGATTTTTATGAATGTCAACACCCTGAAATTTACCTCGATGGACCGCCACCTCTATGTCCAACCGCCCGTACACTAAGAGCACCAAATGTTTTCAAAGCGTGTTAAACAGCATCTGTTTAAACAGCCATCTGCACAGAAAAGAATTGAAGAATATTACCGCATGTGCCTTTGGTTTGCCATTGAAAGAGTTTGATTTTCAATCTCATATTTTCACACACATCGGCCACTGATTTGGAAACCTTCATGCATATGTACGTAAACGTCACTTACCCAGCGTATATGCAAAATACGTGGTCACGTGCGTCACTACGTGATCTAGGCAACTATTCAAGACTGCTTAAAAAAAAAAAAAACCCTTCGGTTGTCTAAGAGGCGTAACTGTAACACAACTGCAATTTGTCAGGAACGAAATCGCTGTCGTCTGAGAAGGTTGTACGGAAAAACACGACTTCTTGTGTGCAGCAATTGACAGAAGCATTCAGTGAAAGAAATTTCCGACCCATAATCGTATCTCAGTAACCTATGTGCAGGGAACTGAAGATCAGTATTGCCAGTCACATATCTATACGGAAACCACTGATTTCTGCGAAGAAGTGGCGTCAGGAACACACAGTGACTGGGCACTGGAAGACCGGAAAAGTCGTGGTCCGCGCGCGCGACGTTTCGCGGTAAACTTTGTTCTGCACCGAGGGTAGGCAGAGAGTTTGGCGTGTAAGCCCCATGAAGCAGTGGACCCAGCTTACCTTGTAAACACAACTCAAGGTTTTGGAGGTGGCGCCATGGTGTGGGGCACGTTCTGTTAGTACGGAATGGGTCCCCTGATGTTGCTCGAAGATCGAGTGTCCTACAAGGATTATCTGAACGTTGTTGCCGATAAAGTCCATCCTGCAGTGTTGACTATTTATACAGCAAGTGACTGCTGTTTCATGGACGAAGTGGCACGTTTCGTCGGGGCGCGAACATCCCTTGAGCCAGCAGTGAATTCTAGTAATGAGTCCCCGTCGAAATTCTGGGAATTCCTGCCGTCCTTGTTTCTCTAAATTTTCGTTGAAAGAGGGAAAATGTAAACTCTTTCCGACAAAGATTTAATTATAGGAAAAGCAGTTCTTTCTTTCCATTCGATATAAAGATGAATGTTAGTGAAAATCATTCATCTTTATATCGAATCGAACCTTCACCCAATATCTCTTTTGAGAATCGTCGCCGTTCTCACTGTCTCTTTATACCGCCAGAAAACAAACGAAACGAACTTTGGCGCAATGCCGTAGCTAGTGATGAATTCTAGGGAGGCTACACTGTTAAAAATTGGTACTTAGAAATAAGCAAAATGTACTCTGATTTTGAGTACATTCTGGGTTTATAACAGCTCTGAGTACTTATCTCATTTTTGGAAAAGACACGTACTCATTTTTGAGTACGTAAAGGGTATCAATTGTGAGTATATCTGGTATTTCTAATTTGAAATATATGTACTCATTTTTGAGTACACATATGGATTTTTTAGTACATATTTGAAATATATTTCAAATATATGTACTAAAAATCCATATATTTCAAATATATGTGCTCTAACTTCATTCAGTTTCTGAAGGCATTTAGAGCGATACTAACAATTCTGACAAGATAGTTTGTGAAAGCACACTAGATGGAGCCACCGTACAAGCGTACGATTTTGCACATAGAAGGCAGAGAGAAATTGGGGGGGGGGCTTAGGAATGAATACACATGTAACCGGGGGACGGCAGATATTCAGCGATTGTTAGAAAATCACACCACCACGCCAGGTTTGAACTTGGGGGTCCCTCCATCAGCAGTCTGAATCTCTAACCACTAAGCCATCCGCGACTCGATTTCAAATTTGGAATACGTGTACTCCATACATACTCATTCATTCATAGAATCAACTGGAAGTATATTATTCGATGGCACATCTGGGATAATAGATATACTCGTTGTCACATGCAGGAAAAATGGACCGCACAATTTAATGACAAATATAGTGATGAACGACAATATATTATTTATGGGATTGGCACAAATATAGTTTATGTAAAAACGCACACGAATATACTTTATGCATAATTAAATTATTTGTGATCAGTGACCTTGTTGTACTAATTATTTATGTGTCACTTTACACATTTATTAAACAATTTCTCTTGAAATCTATAATATCTAAAATGAAGTAATATGAGATTATATTTATTGACGCAGTTATTTGTAAGTACGTATGGTTACTTATGTTTGAGCATGTCATGTACTCGTTTGCGATACGATTCTACTTTTAAAAAAGTAGGCTCAGGTTCTCATTTTTAAGTAGATTTTTTTTAACAATGTACTAGTAATGTAGGGAAGGCTTAAAAAAATTGATTTACTTCGTTACATTAATTTTAATCTAATATGCATACTTGCAGCGTCATTTTAGAAAAACAGTAATCTCAGAAATGCTGTTTAAATGCTATGTTTGTATGCACCGAAGAGCCAAAACATTATGATCACTTGCCTTATATGATGGTCCTTCACATGCCGCCAAAAGAGTTCTTACCCGACGAGGCATAGTTGCTACTAGATTTCTAAAGGTGTCTTGTGGTATCTGGTACCAACACACTACATCTGATCCTTCAACTCTTGAACGCTACCTGGTTCAGACTTCGCACATCAGATTTTCTGTTCCAACACAAACCCCAGATGCTCTATTGGACGAGTGACTCAGGAATGTGGAGGCCAGGAAAGTACCTGGAAGTCTTTCTTCCTCATGTTCCAAGAACCATTCCCGAACAATTCGGGCATTGTGCCATGGCGCATTATCCTTCTGAAAGGTGGCACTACTGGAAGGAAATGCCGTTGCCATGAAAGCATTTATCTGGTCTGCAGTGATGTTCAGGTAGGTGGTGTATGCGTCATAGTTTCCTGCACATGAATGACTGGACCCAGGTTTCCCAGCAGAACATTGCCCAAAGCATTACACTTCCTCCACCGGCTTATTTTCGTCTCACGGTGCGTCCTTGTGCCAATAATTCCCCAGGTAAGTGACGCACACGTACCCGACCTTCGTCATGGTGCAACAGGAAGCGAGATTCATCGAACCAGACTACCTTCTTTCAGTCATTCAAGGTACAGTTTCGATGCATGCGTACTCATTGTGGGAACTTTCGACGGTGAACCGAGGATAGTGTGGGCACTCGGGGCGGCCATACAGCCACATTTTCAGCAGGGTTCTATGTATTGTGTGTTGTGACACATTACTCGTCACCAGCATTCAAAGTACTGGCAAGTTGCGCTATAGTGCCCCTTCTGTTAGTTCGTACCATACTGGATATCCTATGTTCACCTCTAGCATCGTTGTGTCGTAGTCGACCCACCTCCTCGCTGGTGGTTTGAGATTTCCCCGAAGTTAGTCCTTTTTGAAGGTACTAACCACGGCTGACTGTGAGTATTCCACAAGCCTTGCCGTCTCGGAAATGTTCTGATCCAGTCGTCTGGCCATTACAATTTGGCTCCTGCCAAACCATCACCCCCTAATAGCTTAACAGGCCCGCGCACCGATTTGTGACGTCACTGGAGTAGTCCGTAGTCGCGGACAGTAGCATTACGGCGATGTGCGAACGAACGCGTCTTTACGTACACCAACTAACCAGGTCGTGCGTTCTTTTAGAGTTTCACTGCATTTAAATAAGAACTTGTGTGTTAGTTTTTAAATAACTGCAGAGTTAACAAGTTTGTTTAATAATCTTTTAAAATACAGAAGAAAAAGAAATTACAGCGTAAAATTTAGCGTAGCAATAATTTCGACTTGAAAGGGTAAGCAACACAGATTCGTCAACTTAATGAAAGCATCACTGTCATTTCACTGGAAGTGATAAACCATTCCTATAATCGAAATTATAAACTGTTGTCGTAGTTTCACTTGAAGTTATAGTGTCTTTATAGTTAGCCGAACGATTCCTGTACTTGTGAACAAATCGTTCTTGTACTTGAACGATTAGTTTGAGGGTCCATTACGAAGTATCGCCGTCGTTTCAAAAGATGTCGATTGACTAATTTAAGGAATCAGATTTTTCATTCATTGCAAACTTATGACTATGAAAATTTTAGTAATGAAATAATTCCTTTAGTGAAAATGTATTTCATATGCAATCCGTGATCACTAATATATAAAAAAAGGTCAAGAAAAACTGAATTTTTTCTGTGTTTTTTAATTATTACCAAATGCTCAATAAAACACGTTTTAACATACATACAGTAAATTGCTGCTTGATTCACTGATTGCATCAAATGATTAAGATTTCAAGAAAATTATGCAATTGCTACATTATTAAACGTACAATAATGACATAACAAGTTTTCCTAATTTTAGTAATATCTAGTTACGTGTTTGGACAACTTCATTTTGATAAGCAAATATAAAGTTTATAATTTTTGTTTTCCAGAGCACTATTTCAAAAAAGTTACCTTGTCCAAAGTTCAACACATCTGTATTAAGTATATTAGTAGCATTAAGCAAAACTATTTGGATCCACAATATAAGTATTTCTTTTTATCTGGAAAAATACAAGTAACTTATTGGCAGAAATTTCCTGAAATTTGATTTTCAAGAAGTATTCAGGAAAATTGCCAATGTACAAATAGTTATGGTTGTGTAGTTCTTTATGTATCACAAACACAATTTGATTATGTGTCCGTTAGCTGTTCCTTGAAGAATTTCAAAGACACGTTTCTAAGAAAATCTGAAATTTGTTCCAATAATTTCTTAAAGTATTTTTTCAGATAATTATTATATTTTTTGAGAACCTGACAAATGCACATGCAGTTATTGTACTGAATAAATCTAAGCGATTGTTTTGGTACTATAGGATGTATTTTAAAAGATGTACATGTTCCATTATAAATTGACTAACTTGATGTACCATTTTCTCAGAAACTATAAAAAGCAATGGTATAAAATTTTGCACAAATGTTTTGTCATTGCTAAAGCTATTGAAAAAGATTGTTTTTTTTTTCTTTTTTTATGATTTTGGTTTCAAAATAAATTCTATGAAGGATTGAAGAAGTTTTTCCCCATACAAAAATTGACACCCACCCTCACGTTTGGAAGCACACTTTCCAGTATGTTATCCGATAATATGAGATATATTAGTTCCAGTTATTATTGCTGTAGCTTGTGAAGACACAGTGCAGGAAGTCTGGAAATAGATAAGTCTAGATAAATGAATAAAAAGTTGATCTCTCATTTTAAGCAAATGTTTTCAAAAAAAAAAAAAAAAGAAGCGAGTATATATTTCTACTTGTATTTTAAAAATCTTGTTTGTTTAGAACATAGTTTCCACAATATGTGGATTCATGTCGATCCACGTACTTTTTTTCTCTTAAAAATAACAATATCCAAGGCTTAAAAATACCATGCCCGAGATGCCCAGAGCATGGAAATCATTCGTCTGGGCAGGTAAATAAAACATCTAATTGCCTGTGCATGGTAACTAAATTTTAAAATAAAAAGTTTGTAATAAAACTTCCTACCACACAAGAAAAAAAAGACAGTCATCACATGTCGTGTTTCATGTCATTGTTAATTAATGGAAGTTGTATTATTGTTACGAAGTACCCAGGAAAGAGTAATATCACATCTTTAATTATGTTATGCTCTACACCCAGAAATCGGAAACCTAGTTTTGCTCCAAATTTTGTTTATAATCAACAACAGTATGCATGCCTCTGATGTAACTGGCCTCTCATGTTTAGTGACAAAGGGAGAAAACTTTAACAAAAGGAACATGGAGCATAATCACTAAATTTCCGAAACACCAGCTTCATCATCGTACCATTTCATACCAATTTTAGCATCAGCATCTTAAAAATTGATATACACACGTTTGTGCATTGCACATTTGTAATACAGACCCTTAATGGAAGTGCAAACATGTTAAAACAGTTCATATTTTTAACTTAAAAAAATAGGGTTCTGGTTTGTTATCTTAAAAGATACATTTTCCTGCGCATCAGCTTTTACTACCTGGGCAAGTAAATAATTTCTTGCCCAGGTAGTACTGATATATTTCACCTAATTTTTAAGAAATTGAATGGTTCTGATAAATTCCCATCCTACCACAGATAGAGCATACACACTGCTCACACGAGAGTTCTTCAATGTGTTGGTTTGTAGAAAAATGCTTCAAAATCTTTAAACGGACATTTTAAAGGCAAACTTATTCCTGAACTAAGTGTGCACTTCTGTTTTTGTGCATTCATATCTAATTTTTGCTGTCTATACTTGATTCAGTGTTTGTGTTCCTTTAGTAATAAATATTAAAAATGATAATTCAATGCAACTCTCCATGTCTGCAAACACAAAAGATGTATTTCACATGGCAACAAGGCCTTAGCATTTATATAAAGGACATAGGCATGTTAGATGTGTACATGACATACATATATTTCGTATAGGATATAAGTATTTTACAAGCACTTGTGCCCAGAAATAGGGACCCCAAAAAGTTAATCTGGCGCTGCCTAAACACTTAAATAACTAAGTACGAATGTATCAACATATTACTCTTGGGATCAAAAACATGCAACCCTTATTATTCTGTGTCCTTAATAAAGTTTAAAATCCCTTCCTAAATATACATATTTTACTTTGAACTTATTTGATACATTGGCAAAAACATGTTATGGGTTACTATAACAACACAAGTAATCTATTCTTTCCATTACAAACATAAATTTCATTTTTCAAAAATCTTTTCAGTGCTTTGACTTCCCGCTGTGAGATGCATTAGATTATAAAATTAGCCAAATTTAAATTTTCTAGTTCAAAATTTTTATTTTACGAGTAGTTTAAAATAAGGTTAACAAAAGGTTTCCACGTACCTTACAGTTGAAAATTTTCACGCTTTATTGCTGTAATCCATTTTCTGGGAACCTCCCCATTAGTAGGGAATTTGAATACTTTTAATATTCCTCTATGAAAATAAATTTAGCTGACAATTTGACAGCAACAACCACGCACATCCGTAGTCACGCTTACACAGAGTGAGCAAGCTCATGCATGCTCTACCACCCACCACGGACATCAGCCTACTCTCCCCTACGTCACGCAGCTTCCGGCGTTCGGTGCGCGGGCCTGCTAAGCTATTAGGGGTGATGGCCAAACTCGCTTAAGTCCGCCACCTTTGCCATCTGCAGAACAAAAATGACTCTAATTAATAGAGCTCAGTATCAGGTGTTATTTATACTGTTTTGCGCCCTACCACACGCGCCGTCGTTTACCTGTAGTTGCTTCGATTTGCATAAAGACTAACTAGTCATAATGTTTTTTTTTTATTGGAGGTTTAACGACCACCGTGAGCAACTCAATGGGCTATAAGCAGTCGCCCGTCCCTAATTTAGGGTCACTGGTTCCACGGAAGGGAGAGAGAGCCAGTGCCGTAAGACAAACACAACATCCATGCCTCACTGGTATTCGAACTCAGACCCCTTACGGACGAATGATCAGAGGCCATCGCTTAGACCACTGCGCCACCGGGGCGGCAGTCATAATGTTTTGGCTCTTCGACGCATAAAGCATTGTCATTGTTTCATATATTTCCTTTCAGGCAAGATGTTCTTTTACTATTCTGATAGAAAATCAGGAAATAGGGTGATTATTTAATACGACCGTTAATTAATTATTAATTAGAAATATTTTTTCCGAGTTAATAGTTACTGTTCTGTACGCGCTTTTGAAAACTTCTGGAATTTATTAAGGACACGAAAAGAGGAGGTACCCTAGTGATGTACTTTTCTTTATTTTTTACGTATGAAACTCTTTAATCGATCAAGAAATTTGGTATTTCCTTACATGGAAAGAAAAAAAAATAAGGGGTGTGAATTCACTGAAAATAACTGGCCGCAAAGTTGCCGGTAGATGTCCGTCTTTTAAAGGAAATTTCCGTTTTGAGAAATGCCCCTTTTTTTTTTAACTTTAGTATTTTCACAGGCTTTCCGTAGTCATTAATTCAGTTTATTTCAGAAAAGTCCGTTTCCAGGGATTTCCGTATTTAGACAGAGATTTCGTAAAGCCGAAGACGCTGAGTATTGCAATTCTTACATCAGAGAATACTCAAACCGACGTCTTTGGGGGTTGGTTCAACAGGAACCGCGCGTCTTAACCACTGAGCCAGAAACACTCATAAGTCACACTCACGTTCAGAGTAAAAGTGTTTTGCGCGATGATACTTTTTTTGCCGTTAAGGCGAGTGATTTAGTCATTTTATTTTCTGTTGAAAACACTACTTTCGGGGGCGGGCTGCGAGCCCCCCCCCCCTCCCCTTTCCAGTGTTTCATGTAAAGTTTTTGTTAAAATGCGACTTACATTAGAAAAAAATGCCTTAATTTAATAAAAATGCATCACAATGCCTTAATTCTTCTATTTTTCATTGTTTAATTTTGTTCTGGTGGATTTCAAAAACTTTCATTTTTCGTCTGCCACCACCCGAAAAAAACTTCTTATATACTGCCCTGTTCAAGTTCCGTTGTTTAATAATCAACACACTGAACCGCAAAGTAGTACAAGTAGATACACTTGTACTACTTTCTTCACAATCAACGTGTTTAAATCTTGCGTTCAGTTTTCTGTTTCGCTAGTTTTTTTTTTTTTTTTTTTCTTTATCTTGATATTTCATCTCTGGAATTTTCCTTCTGAGCAGCTCCGTTGTTTTTTGCGCATTCCTTTATTTTTCTATTCCGTCAACTACCTTTCACCCTTCCCTTATCTATTCTCTCTAAGTTTAGAATTTCGCTCTCCTAGTTTTCGTTTCTTCATGCACTATTGTCTTTTGTTGTGGTTGTGTTTCCTTATCCCATTTGCCCTGCTTTTTATTTACGCACGTGTGTGTGTTGCTCTCTGTGGTTTCATTTTTATGCTTCTGATTACAGATTAGCTCGTTTATATCTATCAAATGAGGCGTTGATTTTCAAGACACCCACCAGATTCCCGAACTGTTTTCTTGCTAGACGTTTTGCCAAGAAAGGGCATGTTGTGTCTCCGGCGGATCTTCATGGCGTCGCAGATGATTCGATGGATGAACAGACTCTTCTCTTGTCGACGCCATCGCTTTAATCGATGGCGCTTTCTCCTCATTGGCGGAAATGCGAAACAATCACTCATTGGGTCTGACGTACTGCATAACCCGATAACTGAGCCTGGCAACGACTTTTATCCAAAGTCTGCCACTATAAATCTGTCACTTTTCTTTGGCTGATGCAGCTACATCATCTCATTTTCGTTATGAAGACTTCCGAATTTTCGGTGATGGCTTATCTTTCTCCTATGAAAAGAAACATCAGTAGAGTGGTGATGTATAACTTCCGTCGGCACTTGAGATCCCATGTGTATATCTTATGAAATTCAATTGTTCCATGAAGGTAATGGTCATAGCAGGATTTCGGATTAATTGCAATGTTAGGTTATAGTGGGGTATAAAAGAAAAAATGGCAAAATTCACTTTTCTAAAATATCCATCTTCATTGCTTTCATGATGCAGTAAGTCTTTCAGAGTAGTTTAAATATCGAGGGCACAAAATTCATCATCAAATTAACCAAATAAAAAAAACAGAAAAAGTGAAACTAAGATACGCATGATAAATGCTGTGAAGGAATGGCCGAGTCTGAAGAAATCCCGAAACCTACAATTTAACTTTGAGGAAGTTTATCTACACCGTTGTACACACGCACTTGCGAAAAATTACCAAAGTTTAGATAATCAGCCACAGATAATAAACGCCAATATATGCAAATATAACAGTCACATGGGCGGATAATGTTTTTTGTTGTCCTTTATAAAAAGCGTCCAGGTTATTAGGCTGCAGTAACTCGTGTTAAACATGGGGAAAAACCAAGGTGTAACGTACCAAAATGTCGTATGCAGGGACGTAATTAGGTATTTCTACATCCGGGGCAAACCACAAAATATTGCGCTTCCCTCCCATCTGTCCTGTCTTATACACATATATACTGCCAGAAGGACAGATCATCGATGGACAGCCGAAATTTTAGATTGGATTCCAAGGGACAGGAAAAGACCCAGAAGAAGACCACATAGGAGATGGGTGGATGAAATTCGAAAGTATGCAGGGGTGACATGGAGGAGACTGGCACAAGACAGACCGTTCTGGAGGAAACTTGGGGAGACCTTCGTCCAGCAGTGGATTGATAATGGTTGCCAATGATGATGATGATGATACAGAGGGTGAGTCGAAAGTTTTGCAATATTTGGATCACTTTGTCTTTATATGTACCTTTACGACGAAACCAGCAAAGTATATGCCATCGTGTTGCACTGTCTTTAGGCATCTGTCTGACAGTTCTTCTATTCCGCGGCGGTACCAGTTCTTGTCCTTTGAGCCGAAGAACTTCTTCACCCCAGCTGCCACCTCCTCCAAGTTGTTGAAGTGCCGCCCGCGAATAAAGTGGGCCATGGGCCGGAACAAGTAAAAATCCCACGGGGCAAGGTCCAGACTATATGCTGAGTGCGGCATCAGTTCGATGCCCTCAAGTTCCTGGAGTTTTGACCGGGTCGTTCGCGCGGTATGAGGCCCAGCGTTGTCCTGCTGTAGGAGAGCGCGCTTTCTGTTCCCCAGTGCCGGGTACTTCTCCTCCTCCAAAACGTCATACATCCGCTCCAGCTGTTCAGAGTAGAGGTTGGCGTTGATGGCCCAACCATCTGGAACAAATGCGTAATGGATTTCCCCTCGAAATTCCACCATAAGCAGAGCATTACCCTGTGCTCGAAACACCCACGTTTGACAACAGGTTCTGAAAGCTGACCCGGGCTCAACCACTGCCGTTGTATGTTAGGATTACGAGAAAAGACCCACGTTTCATCGCACGTAACAATTCTCTTGATGAAAGGTACATCGCGCGGGTTTTCTAGGAGTTTCGAGCTCACTTCCACTCAGCGGTTTGCTTCAGCTGGCGTCAGTTTGCGGGGGACAGTGCGACAGCTTCTGTAGGCCTTGCCGAGGTCCTGAAGGTTACTAACCACGGTGTTCTGTTATATGCCCAGCTCGCCTGATAATCTCAGAGTGCTGTTGTCGGATTTGCCTCTACGGCCTGGTGCGCACCGCCTCCCAATCCACGGTTCGGGGGCCTACCTGACCTTGGCTGATCGTCGATGTTTCTGACACCTGAGCGAAATTTCTTGAATCATCTGGTTGCGGTGCTGTGGTCCACGGAAACTTCCCCTTTTGGCATGACAAATGTTTCGTGTTGCTTGAGCAGCTTTATGGCCGAGTTCAAACTCGTAAAGCAAAAGTTCCCTAATTAGCCGGTTGTGGCTGTTCATCTTTTAGGCGTCCCAACCACAGACAGAACGACGACATGCAATGTTGTTCACAGCAACGACTACCACTTTATATCCCTTTCGACTGACTGCAGTGCGCGACTTGAACGAGTTTAAAAACGTGAAATACCCGCAGCAGCACACGAGTTTATGCAAATATTGCAAAACTCTTGACTCTTCCTCTGCATCTCAGGTAATCACAAAAGTATTTGCCGTTTTCGGAGACTGAGACAAGGTATAACTCATACGTAGTAGAAAAGCAATTTATTCATCAAAATTACCGTGGGCAGCAATAACTTTCTGCCAACGTGTTAAGAACTTACATGTACGCCTGCGATAAAAAGCCGGGTTATGGGAAGAGAAAAAGTTTTGGACTGCAGCGTGCAACTCATCAAAGTTGGAGAAGTTGTGTCCACGCAAATGATTGTCGGAGTGTCGGGTGAAAGAAACAGTGCCGCCCCGGTGGCGCAGTGGTCTAAGCGATGGCATCTGATCATTCGTCCGAAAGGGGTCCGGGTTCGAATCCCGGTGAGGCATGGATGTTGTGTTTGTCTTACGGCACTGGCTCTCTTCCTTCCCTGGAACCAGTGACCCTAAATTAGGGACGGGCGACTGCTTATAGCCCATTGAGTTGATCACGGTAGTCGTTAAGCCTCCAACCAAAAAAAAAAAAAAACAGGTGATAGTCTGAAGGAGAGAGATCTGGTGAGTAATCTGGATGACATAAAAGCTTGCACTCAAGTTCTTTTATAGTGCTTCTGGTCAAAGAAGCGGAGTGGGCACGAACGTTATCTTGAAAAAGCAAAACTCCCTTTCTGTTGGCCAGTGGTTCTTCCTTCTTTTTTCAGGTCCTCATTCCCACGTTTCAGTTGTTCACAGTACGCTGCAGCGGTTATTGTTTGGCACCGTTGAAAGAGGATCATATGTACATGTACAATGAAAAACATCACATAGCAAAACTTTACGTGGATACGGTGCTGGCTTCGATGTGTGCGGAACTGAGTCACTGGTGGACAGCCAATGTCTGGAACGTTTCATAGCGAGACAGCAATGCAAGACAAGCTGAGACGCGTTTTGTGGGTGAACCACTTAGACAATTTGTATGCCTTACCTATTGCATGAAAATGTCTTCCGGCGGTTCCATCACTAACACTAAATGACTGGGCTAGTTCCTGGCATGTTTGGTTACTGTCCTGCTCAATAGCAGCTTTCAGGGCTTCTGTGTCAAAGCTGACAGAACGACCACCCCAGGCCTTTTCTTGAAGGGATTCATCTCAGTCTGTGAACTTTCGAAATCATTTCTGAGTTGTGCGTTCCTTTACAGCATCAGCCCCGAATGCTAAGAGAATGTGACGAGTTGTTTCAGCAGCAGATGAAGCGAGTTTAAATTCGTATAACAAACACCCACGAATAATCTCCATTGATACCGCCACCGTAATCTCGCGTCTTTCCACTTCCAAACTGCAGTGCAGAAAGAAATGCGACTCGTCAGACCAACACACTTTTTTCCAGTCATCCGTCGTCCAGCTTCCATGATCTCTTCACCAGGCGAGTCTTTTGCGCTGATGAGCCGTGGTTAGGAGTGGATGTCGCCAGGGTCGTCTGCTGTTAGCCCATACGTGCGTGCGTGCGTGCGTGCGTCGCATGGTCATGACAGATACTGTTCCGAGTTGATCTCTGTTGTGTTGAGTAGTCAGCTGTTGAAGAGTGCTACGTTTGTTGGCCTGTACGAATCGTCGGACACGACGCTCACCTTTCACATCAACATTTCGCTGTCCTGTGCAATTTTGTCTCCGGAACATTGTTTGACCGTTTTCACGCCAGTCCTTAGACGCTTTAACTACGGCGGCTGGTAACAACCCACCAGTTTAGCCGTTTGGTAAATACCTCTGGTTATAACTGTTGCAATATGAGTGAATTTAAACTAGGATTATGCAATTTATGACTTGATTCCTTTTAAGAAAAAGCAATGGTTAATATAAAATTTGTGACATCAAAGAAAGATTTGAAGCCGCACAAAACTTTCTGATTATAAATGTTTTCCAAATGAAGTGTAACGTTCTTTTTTTTAACAGGAGCAAAATCATCTGCGAGTTCGTCATATTCCAGTTCTTTAACGATTTCTCATGGTGCAAGTTTATATGTACTGCTAAAAACGCAGGACCCAGTTTACTCGAACTGATGGAACTGCCTTCGCGACGGCTCTGACTTGCGTGCACGTATGTGTATCACTCAATAAATATGAAGAATTCTCAAAGTTGCTGAAAATAATTTAAGAAACAAAGACAGACATTGTGCAGTCCTATTTCGGAAGAAATTTCAAAAGGAAAGTCACACATGCTTGGCTTATGCGATTAAAAACAAAAGATACACCTTGTTATCGAATGAGCAGTGCAATAGTTCCAAGCATAAAGAATAACTCTTGATATTATGTGTGAAAATGCTTGATTGTGAAATAGGTAGTCGAGACATTAAGATGCCAGCTTCTCGCGCCGACAGTTAGATTGAAATACTTCTAGGGTTGAATGAAAAGTAATTCCTCCATGAGCATTACTCTGGACTGGATGGGAGAATTTAAATAAATCAAACACAGAAATGATCCTTAGAGTACGCAGTTTACTAACCCTGTACTCGTTTCTCAACATAGTCGCCAGATAACTGAATACATTTCTCAACATAGTCGCCAGATAACTGAATACATTTCTGCCAGCGATGAGCAAGTTTCGTGAAGCCGCTACGGAAAAAGTCCACCCTCTGTTTCCACAACCAGGCTTTGACAGCCTACCCAACTTCCTCATTGGATGAGTAGTGACATCCTCGATTATCTTTCAATTTCTGGAAGAGATGGAAGTCGCTCAAGGCGATATGTCTGAACTTGTACGGTCGATGCGGTAGTGTGAGAGATTGTCTCTCGATTGCTTCCATGGTAGCTCTAGCAATGTCGTATTGCACGAAAAAAAAAAAAAAAAGGATTCGAATCCTCCTTAATAGCTGTTTAAAAGCTTGGAGCGTCAACATGTAACGTTCTGAGTTAATTGTTGTTCCAGGAAACCCAGGTGGATAACATCATCTGCGTCCCAAAACAATTGTTACGATGAATTTTCTTGCCGAAGGCTCTGATTTGAATTTCTTCTTCTGGGGCGAGTTTGTGTGTCGATATTCCATGGATTGACGCTTCGTTTCTGGTTCATAATGGTTCACCAACGTTTCGTCTCCTGTCAGTATGCTGTGAAAAAAGTGCTTCACCTTTACCCTCGTAACGCGCCAAGGGTGGCTGACAAATTTCAAGTCTCCGAGTTTTCATTTCAGGCATTAGTATCCGAGGAACCCACCGCGCACAAATCTTCCGATATCCAAGGAAAGCAATAATGTGACGCACACGTCCGTGTAAAATACCGATTCTGGCGGCAATTTCTCGCTTAGTGATCAGCGAATTGTCCTTAATCAGTTCGTCAACCCGTTTCCTGTGAAACTCATCTGTTGCTGACACAGGTCGTCTGACACATTAAAACACAGTCCCGCCTCGCCATCTTTACATCTGTTTGCCCAACGACGCACGGTGCTGACATAAACACAGTCACCACCATAAACGGCTTGCATTCTTCGGTGAATTTCCACATGAGTAACACCTTCAGCTGTCAAGAATTCGATAACTGCAAGTTGTTTAGATCGCACTGACGGTGGTCCAGCACAGTGTTCCATTTCTCACAGAATAGATAAAACAACCTTTCACTGCGAAGATATGCCGCCAACTGAAGTAGCAGACAAAGAATCTACCCAGCATGTCACTAATTGTTGCATGTCTGTGCTGCCATCTGTTGATGCGTTAGGGAGGTGGAGGCATCACTTTTCATTCAACCTACAGTACGTACGTTAAACATAGGATTGTTTGCCAGGTTCTGCTTTTTTCTTTTTCCGGAGCCAATTACCCTAACCAAGAGATGGAAGTGATTCCTAGCAGTAAATGCTTATTGAGGATTTTCACGTTATCAAAATGAGTGGAAAGACATGAGTTGTCCACATGGTATTCCTTAAGTTTATTTTAAGCGTGAGCGTTCTTCCTATGGAGTGAAAAAAAGTGGATTTGTGAGCAATAAAACCTCTTGCATAATCTTTTGACAACCTTTAAGGAAAGCAAAAATATCTTCAAAGATTCTCACTATGCTAAAAGCTGCCCGTTTAATTTCTATTTTCAGCATAGGCAATTATTAGTTGTCGGTTTTTTTTAATTTGCACTTATTCTTTTATCGCAGCTTCACAGATTGTTAATATAAAAGTTTATATTTAATTCCTTCCTCTTGCTTGTTTCATTTACTTGACCCTGTTAACGCTTGTTTTTCAGCTGTCGTTTTTTTTTCTTTCTTCAGTTAAGTTATGCCATTTAGATTCTGCTTTCCTGTGAAATTAGAAATCAGTGCTCCTACTGTATATACACAGATTTCGATCTTTTTTTTTTACCGAAATTATTGGTCCTTCCACCAGTTTCATTGGGCTGAATTGAGTACTCTATATTTTGAAGATGGGCAATTTCGAAGTCAGTGTCTCTCCACTCCCCCACTCACCTTTTTTTCAGGGAACGGAGTTTTTGGTTTAACGGCCACCATCAGCAACTCGTAGGGCTGTAAGATGTCACTCGTCCCTAATCTAGGGCTACTGGTTCTAGGGAAGGGCCAAAGCCATCACACAAGCACTCACTAAATACTCATCAGGCGCAAGAACCCGGGCTAATCTCTGACGAATGGTCACAAGCTAGCACCGCTGACCACACCACCGGAGCGGCGAGTATCACCTTCAAAATACCCCCCCCTTCTTTTTTTTTTTTTTTCGGGGTTTAATAACAATCATGAGCAACTGTACTGTAAGGGCTGTGAACAGTCGTCCGTTCTTAACTTAAGGCTACTGATCTCGGGGAAGGAAAAGAACCAGCTTCGTCAAACAACCAGTCTTACGGTGCTGGTAGAACCCGGACCCACGCAGACGAGCTGTCAGAAGCCAGAGATTAAACCACTGCGCCACCGCGACGGTAAAAAATCACCTTCAGTTTATGGTGAACATGCATTCCAACAAAGCCTCTTGAGTGGCTTTGTGGTTTGTGCTAGCTAGCAATTTACGTCGAAAGGGTCCCAGGTGCATGTCTTCTTCCCTCCCCTGTTGTTCTAAAGTCACGTTAAGCTGATGGTCCCGGGGTAGAGACTCTTCTTCCCTCTCGGGCTTCGTTTCTGGCTATTTTGCTCGTTGCGTTACATGGACAGTGTCTGGTCGAGATTTAACAACCAACAAAATCCTTTGGAAGGACTAACTACTACGTGAAGATCAGAAACTGACCGAAAGACGTCGAGCTACGGAAACCGTAATATGAATACAATGAAGCCAATGGAACTTAAGCGTATGTATTCGATCTCTGAAGCTGCGATAAAAAAGTGTAGAAAAATAATTTTACCCGGTGATTTAATGTCGTGGGATTCTGACTTTTCCTACCGCTGGGTTTGCGTTCGAATCCCAAAACAAGACGTGAAGCTTGTGTTCAGGCATGGCTCCAGAACCTTTTCTTGAGGTAGATGGAGTCAAGTGCAAATTTTCATTACGGCTAACTGCTAATTGTTTTATGGCAACTTTTCCCTGGAGGAGCGGGACGAAGTACTCCTGAACTGTGCCTACAAAAAAAAAAAAAAAAAAAAGCCTGGTTATCTCAGTTAGTCTGATCCAGCTTCTTTAAATTTAGGATGGACGATTTCTTTCCGCCTTAGGTGCTTGTGTGGGGTCCATTAAACCCCGAAACAAACAAAAACTACGGACGTGAGAGTAAGTCCTGTTAGTGCATTTTACGCTGATCGCTGTGAATGGGTTGCTGTCAGGTAGAATACCCCCCTTAAGGTGTCATCCAGGAATGATTTAAAAAATAACGTTTTGCTGGACCTTTTGTTCGTATAGTACATGAGTTGCGATTTACCTGCTGACAATCTCAAATCATCATTCGTATAATGCGATTTTAGTCTTCGGTCACCATTATGACTGCGATTTACATATAATAAAGTTAAAAGCAGCTGACCTATGCTTATGTGAAGTCATGCGTGTGCATGCTTTTTTGCATGACCCTAGAAAACACGGGCAGTCTTCTGAAGGTACTACTCGCACGATGAAGTGCCCCTCGGTCGCTCAATTAAATCATCATGGGAGTCTTTTTAACACTCTTATCTCAGCTGTTACCCTTTTTCTAATGCTAACCTTCGGCGTAATCATTTTCACCGAGGTCTACGTTACTTGCGCCCGATTTCTCCGGAATAAAAAGAGCACGTCAATGTTCAAACCGGTCCGATTGACTGATAAAAGCCTTCGAAGTCATCCCACTAACTTTTTCGTTCTCGAGGTCGAGCTGACGTCAACGAACTCCCGCTTGCTATCTCTCCAGAGTTCTGTTTAATATAACAATGGACATCTTTTTTCATTCAGTTTCGTAACATGTCCAGGACACTAATTGATTTCCTTAATTAGTTTTAACGGCTGTTGTAATACACCGTGAAGAGTTAAATGCCACAACTGTGGTTGAGTAAGTTCGTAACATGTGAATGTATTTCTGTAAAAATTCTTCTCCAGTTTCAATAAATTGTCACATATTTCAGCTGCTCTGCCTGTATAATTAAATTATCAAATATTGTATTGATGATTTTGCTTTATTCAAACTGTAAGACTCTTTTGTTAAGTAGAATGGCGTGGCAGACGGTGTTAAGCCATCAGCGCCAAGTGTCTGGTTGTACTTTTCTTCTCAGCCGGGGGAGGGAGGGAGAGGGGATAGAAAGTACTGAGCTATTTCATCGATTCTTGTCTTCCTTACCAGTCCCGGTAACGCAGTGGTTTAAGCTCTGACCGTTCGTTCGAGCGAGTCCGGCATGAGGTATGCCCGGTGTGTTTGTCTTTAAGACACTAATGCTCCCTCCCCTCCCTGGAACCGATGGCCCTAAATTAGGGACGGGAAACAATGCTGAGCCTGTCCGAACCCAAAAGATATCAGCTTGAACTCGTCCAAGCCAGAATTTTATATCTCAAAATAGAACCCGGGCCATAACGAGCCCAAAAACTAACATGTTTAAAAATTGATAAAAAAAAAAAAAAAAAAAAAACCTTCCGATTTTCCACTCTCTCCTCCCACCTGTAATTAGCTTACGTCTTAACTGAAGAGTGGGGATAGAACATCTGTTTTTAAAGTATAGCTGCACGATGTTCTTTGACCACACGTGTGCTCCTGAAATGCTTCGGGTAGCCTGCATAATGGGGCTACTCTGAAATCTACTCTGCTGAAAAGAATTGGGGGAGCAAGAGATATTTTAAAGAAAATCATGTGCAATTGACGTTGCTGAACGTAAAATATTTTTATGTAAGACAGTACAATATTCAGTTATATGGGTAAGAAAAAACAGTGAATTTTTATGCAATGTTATTCAATGCACGTGATGCGATATGCTATACAACAATATGCATAGCTGTATAACAAGAAAAAATGACTTTTTGAAGGTAGTAACTGACCACAGGTTAGGCTGTGTGATCTCCTCGAACGGCTAACACCGCTGCACACCTGTGGGGTATGGAATTGATGCGGTTATCGAGGAGGTTTTGGGGGTATCTACATATAACCTTTCTCTGCCGTTGGGGGAGTTTAACCACGTCTTCCTACTCAGGAGCTGCTGTTCTCCCAAGTGAACTACGCCGACAGGCTTATCACTGCTTCATTGTCCATTTGACACGTGCGTCACCTCAGTAGTACGTCATGGAGTACATCATCTTCCTTCTCTTGAGAAAGGTGGAGGCACGAAATCGCAAGTTTCGTGTTTTCGATAACAAAATTTTTCAACCTCTCTGCCAGGAAATTCATTCCGTGTTAGGGCACCAATATTACATATAACCTTTCGCAACGAACCCAAGGAATCTTTCTGCGGAGCGACTGTTCTTACAACTGAACTACGCCGGCAGGCTTATCGCTTCTTCATACACTGCTGGCCACCCAAAATGCAACATCAAGGAGGACACGAGATAGCAAAGTCATATTTACTGGACACATAACAACAGATACAAAGATGAAACGATTGAGCTTACAGGCCCGTGCGACTTGCGAACACGCAGACATCAATAGTTCGTGTGGCCTCCATGGCTGGCAATAACGGCCGTTACACGCCGCGGCATCGAACGAAAGAGGCTTTGGATGTGGGCTTGGGGTATGTCGGTCCAGGCTGCTTCCACACGTTGCCACAGTTCATCAGGCATAGCCGCAGGTGGTGCTTGCCGGACCACTCGGTTGCCGATCAGCGACCAGACGTGTTCGATGGGCGACATATCGGGAGAACAGGCGGGCCACGGCAGCAGTGACACCTGGTGGGCCGTAAAGAATTGTTGCACGATGCGTGCCACGTGCGGGCGCGCATTGTCCTGTTGAAACGTGGCCGCTGGCAGGTCCTGCAGGTAAGGGAGGACTACAGGCTCCAAAACGTCGTAGATGTAGCGGTAGCTGTTGAGTGTACCGGCGATGCGTACCAGAGGGGTGCGGGTTTCATATGCAATTGCGCCCCAAACCATAACGCCAGGCGACGGACCGGTATGGCGATGCATAATGCAGGCGTCATACAGTCTCTCGCCGCGGTGCCGCCACACACGGATCCGACCATCGTGGTCTTGCAGGCAGAAGCAGGATTCGTCGGAGAAGACAATGTCGTGCCATTCCGTAGTCCAGGCGCGGCGTTCAACGGCCCACTGCCGCCGCACTCGCCGTTGGTGTAACGTCAATGGTAATCGGAGAAATGGGCACCGTGCGACAAGGTCCCGTTCCTGCAGACGACGTCGAACGGCACGTGCTGACACAGGTTGTTGCGCTATACACCCTAATTCCTGCGCTAACGTTCGTGATGTGGCAGTGCGAGCCGTCAATGCCGCCGCGCAACATGCCGGTCCTCTCGTTCGGTGGTGTGCCGCGGCTGCGGCAATCGCTCACGTCGGTTCGTCCATTCTGCACCCACCGAAACCATACTCACCTCACTGTGGCTGGATGTCGTCCCACAGGGTCACCGATGTCTCAGTATGATAAACCGCTGTCGCGATAAGCCACTATTCGTCCTCTGTCGAACTCCGAAACGTGCTGGAATGACTGTCGTATTCTGCGACGAGGCATCAGGAAGCTTCCCACGGACAGGTCCAGCAGCACAACACACTTCCACTACTTACACCTCGCCTTCTGTGCACCCTTCTTATAATGCTTCTCGCTGGCGTGCCGGGCGCACATGATTTGCATATGCCCTGCGATGCTAATCGGTTGCATGTCTTCTCGCGGGCGACGCATGCTGCGAATTTCAGGCTAATCGGATGCTTCCTTCTTGGTGTTGCATTTTGGGTGGCCAGCAGTGTAGTTGATTTGACTTATGGCTTGCCTCAGTAGCACATCCTCTACGTCATGTCGCGCAGTACATTGCATTGTCACAATTTCTCTTTGAACAACTCGCAAAGCGTCGTTGACGTATTCACAATATAAATCTCGTAAAGAAGACTATTTCAATGTATTGATCATAAAGATAGAGTAGATCAAAATATAATCAGTTAAGCATATTTCGTTGTACTATCACCATACACCTTTTTACATTTAACGTGACTTTTTATTTACCTTCGAGTCACTGTCAGTTATTGCCAAAATCTATAAAGAAATTCGGGAAGTGACTTGCCGTTCCGAAAGAAAACCTAACGTGGAAGTAACCTAATCACGTAAAAACAGAATCTAGAAAAAAAAAAAGGAAGGTTAGCTGGCCCAGTGGCCTAAGTGCTGGTTTCTGACCATTCGTCCGACATGGGTCCGGGTTCGAATTCCGGTGAGGCATGGATGTTGTTTTTCTTACGACACTGGCTTTCTCCCTTCCCTGGAGTCAGTGGCCCTAATTTAGAGACCGTCGACTGCTTATAGCCCATCGAGTTGCTCACAGTAGTCGTTAAACTCCAATAAGAAAAAAAAGATTATTACATATACGCACCACTCATGTTTAGAGCACTTTTTCCTCTGGAATATCTTTACCGATCATGTTTCGATTAAAAAAAATGTAACTCTAAAAGGTACTAAAATTGGGGCGATGGTACAAGAGTATATTCAAAAATATTACTTGTGGGGATTTCACAGGAGAATATACCATTCTTTCAAGAATTGTTGGTGTTTATAGTTCGTACGCCCTAACAGGCACGTCGATTGCTGTTCCACACTTCTGTCCATTCGTCCAACTCTCCTTTTTTAATAAATTGTTTGATAAACTTTTCTTTAAAAAAGACTTTTTATAAACTCTAGGTATCCATTTCACTATACCTTCACTGTATGAAAATCTGGCCAGTCTCAGTTTCCTCTGGAATTCAGAGAGTTTTAGCAAAAATAAAAATTTTTATATAGTTTAAAAAAAAACCCTTTCTGGCATGTTATGAAAATTAACTTATAATAGCAAACCACATAATAAAATATGACCATGCGTGTTGAAAGACTGTCGAATGTTTTTTTTTTTTTTTTTCGTTTATCATCAAAATTTATTCGAGAGTGGCCAATCTCGAGTTTGACTCCTGGCTTCAGTAAAAAGTGAAACGAAGCCGGAGGAAATCATGACATCTTTATTTGATCTTGAGTACCAAGACAAAAAGAAACTATTCTTACTGCTGGACCACGGAAGGTATGAAGTGTTTCAAAAAGTACCTTTGAATATATTTATGATTCAAAATGTAAAGCACATGCAAAGGTAATCTTATTTATGTACTCCTTCAAAATTCTCTCCTGAGCTAATGCAGAGGTCCCAGCATTTGTGCTACTTTGAAGTCTTCCTTTGGAACAATGTTCAGCTCCTGTGTTGAATTCTCGATGATGCTGTCTACATTCTCAAATCTTCGTCCCTTAATAGATTTTTTCAACTTCGGAAACGCACACGATATCGCAGACGGCCTAATCTGGTGAATAAGTAGGATGTTATATCACTTAGATTTGATGTTTGACCAGGAACTTACGGAGATGTGTAGATGCATTATTATGCTGCAGCAGGATTGGGATTCCCATTGCTGTGGCTGTTTCCGCAGAGTTTTCTCCCATAGTTTTTTTTTTCAAAATCTTTTTGTAATAAGTCTGGCTCACAGACTGCCCTGTTGGAGCAAGTTAAAAATGCACCACATCTTTAACATCAAATAAAGCAGTCAACATCACCTTTACATTTGATATCATTGCCTCGCTGTTTTGGGTTGAGGAGGGGTTTCGGTATTCCATTCCTAGGAATGTAATTTTGTTTCAGGACCATAGCCATTATCCCCGCATTTTTCACCTGTGATAATGTTTTGTATAAAGCGCGTTTCCATTGCCGAAAGGTTTTTAAGGCCCTGACAAGCTGTAACGTGTTGCTCCTTTCGATTATATGGGGTCAGGTCAGATCATATGTAGAGGATTTTAGGATGGGAGTGTCTAACCCCAGGTCTTAAACAACCCTTAGAAATAGAAAGCTAGAAGATTTGGGCTAGAGTGCCCGATAGGAAAGTGACGCGGAAGCGAGGTAGAAAAGGAGGAAGAAGCGCCCATATTTATAACCGGAGCGCCAGTTCCCGGGGCTCGACGGCTTAACGTGCCCATCCGACGCACGGTGGATATTTAGTGGTTCTAGCGTTCGTACCAGCTGGGGTCGAACCTGAAGTTTCTCCGTAGCAGTCACGAACGTTGACCACTAGGCCATCCATATGAATAGCCTAGGCACAAATTTAGCTGCCGTTCTTCTCAACTCCTAATTCTGTGTCAAAATCGTGTGGCAATACCCAGTTGAGATGCAAATTTTGTTAGACACCTCCTTTTAACACTCCATCGTCTATCACTGCTGATTGCTTCACTTAGGTGGTTGACGAAATCTGTTCTTGAAGTCAGGAACGTCCAAACTATTTTGTGACAAAGGGGACAAGATGTCAGAATACAATTTTTTTTTATCAGAACATAAAATTCATCCCGCTGTTGCAAAAGAGGACGTACTGTGGTTATTAGGAAAATTGCAGACAAAGCAATTATATCGATAAAACATTCATCTATAAAAACTTTTGTCATATAGATGTAGTTTATCGATATAAGCGGTTACTTACACATTGGTACGAATTCCACAAGAATTGTAAACGGTATAATCAAACAATAAATAAAGGCATATCTTCCCTCACCTATTTCAATTTCTTTCTTTTTCTTTTTTTAAAGAGGAAGGCAGAATTTTTTATTTTATACCGAATGAAAGGGAAAGCATTGTTCCCTTCGAACAGGATCCTTCTCTCTCAGGACTGTTTACTGGTATTAACTAGTATTTCGTGAAACTACTTTTCCTCTGGACAGCGCGACACTGGAGTTATATTTAGACATGGAGGAGTTATCCAGTGTCCGACCTCTTTTATATCTTTTGCTAGGGCCCAAAAAATCTTTCGGCACAATAAACTACTTCTTGGACTCACCTAATCATAACATTTACGAAAATTTAATTCGAATGATATATATGTAAATTAACATATGTGCGTTTACAGTAATTTTTTCTCCTTCTGCAAATAAAATTACAGGCGCTCATGCATCACACCGGAAAAAAATAACGACTTTATGAGAATGCGAAATATTCTCCTGCAATGAAGATGAAAAATTCTGCTCCAATAACTATTTTTAGGATAAACACTCCGTATCTTGATGTAATTTTGAATTTATTAACTCGCAGAGCTTTCGCTCCTCACCAGAGAGCTTTTTCAAGGCTTATGTGTAATAGAGAATATGTTACATGATTTAAAATTCAAAAATAAACGGACTAAATAATATATATTGCATCAAATGTCATAAAGCAACTCACGTGAGCGATAAATCACTCATAGTATACACTCATGCCAACACGTACGATATCGATATATGCTTACATGATATCATAAATAAATCAAAGTAACAACAGATGCAAAATAAATCCATAAATTACGTCCAGTATTAAAAAACGTTTTCTACAAATTGGGATCTCCAGTGATACTCCGTCATTGCATGCGTTACGCGTTGAAAAAATTTCGATTGATTCCCTTATTGCCGATTCCAATTTCGTAGTGTATCTAGCAACGCATTTCGTTCTATCCCAATCTGAAACTGCATTCTCTAGTATTACACTTCTTGTCAGGGCTGAAACCTGCTATTTATTTTTCAAATTTCTCTTGTGTTCTTTCATCCTAATTCCAGTCAATCTCTTAGTTCAATACAGAGCTTTCTGGTCCCATCAGAGTATTGTAGTGGAATAGAATATATTCCTGCTTTTTCTTTTTTTCTGGAACCTTCTAAGTTCTTTAGTAAGCCGCTGATGGGTGGCGTTGTTCACATTCCTACGTCATAACCAAATTTCTTTCGTAAGTTCTTAAAGAACAACTCAAATCCTGGTATATATGGTATCGCACCCACGGATTTTAATCTTCTGGTTTTCTTTTCTGTATCCGTTATCTCTCTTGACTTTCTCACTTGATTTAAGATTTCTTTCATATTTCTACGACAGTACCCCGCTGTTATTCCCAGGTTCATTATGTTCTCGATTTCTTTCTTGCAACTAGTTTCATTAGAGCTCACTACACTGTAAAAAAAATCTGTGGAACGTTACACAAAAAAAAAAAAGAGGGCAGCTTAGCTGCCTTAACATTTTTGAAAACGTTATGCAAGAAATCCTGACAAACGTTCCACACATTTTTGAATAAGTCTGAAACATTGTCCCGGGATGATTTTGTGGAACTTTCCACAATACGGAGAGGAACCTTTTCAACAAAAGTGATCAACCTTCCACACATTATTGAAACATTCTGTCCCAGAATGTCCGCATCATTATTAGGAACGTTCCACAATATACTTGAAAACATTTCACAAAAGTGGAAAGCCTTCTGTGGAACCTTTTCAACAATTTTGAGGAACTTTACACATGCTACTGAAAACTCTTGAAACAGGCTGTTAGCCTGATTTTGAGTAACGTTCCACAATAAACATGAAAACACTTCACAAAAGCGGAAAGCCTCCTGTGGAACCTATTCGACAATTTTGTGAAACTTTACACATGGTACTGAAAAATCTTGAAACAGGCTGGCAACCTGATTTTGAGGAACGTTCCACAGTAAACAAAGAAAAGTTCCAGAAACATTTGAAACCTTCAGGCAACAAAAATGTGAAACATTTCTAACAAATCTGAACAAGGTATTACATAATATATCTGAAAAATAATTATCTATAAAAATGTTCCTGAAATTTTCGTTTGCACCAGGATAGATATTTTTTTACCATTTCCAGAAATTACTCTTACATTTCAAAAATTAACTCCAATAAGGGCAATTCATGATGTACTAGTTAATTCTCGATAAACATGAGTAATATAGTAACAGCCACTATTGAATCTTATGCTTACTGAATGAAGAAAGATAAGGACAATTTACTCATGAGTTTTCTCAGATTTGAAGAGAAGTTATAAGAATGAAATATTGTTACAGTGGACACCCCCCCCCCCCCATCCTAAAACCTGAAGAAAACTCTAAAATTTGTCCGCCATGTTGCGTATGGTATGAGGCAGCTAGGAATCACAGTTCGGCAGGCTCACATGTTTTTTTTACAGTTCAGTTGTTTTATTTATTTCTCATTTACGTTGTTTTTTCTTTCGGATGTTCTCTGAATTAATTAACAAAATTGCGGGATAATTGGGAAGTCGCTCCAATGCTCTTGAAGGCAAGAAACGCAATATTTTTGCCGTTTTGAATTGTTTCTATCTGTGGGAAAAGGTAGCACTCAATGGTTGCTCTGGAAATTGATAAGAGCAAAGCGATAGGCCCAGAAGAGGACTTCTGGATTTCTTGAGGAGGGGCCGATGTTACGACTCCACCCCCGCCATTAATTTAGTAATTAATGGGCGTGGTTGATGTGTGAAATTAATTAAGTATTAATTATGTTCGAGGCTTGATTGGAGTTTAAAAGTGTAAACAGCAGATAAAGTTTTATCTGGGGGTTTGGAAAAGAAAAGAGGCGAAGAATTCTCTCTCTGGCTGGGTGGTCTCAGAATAGCTCTGTTAGGTCATAAATATCAGAGCGCAGCTGACGGGAAACTAAGCAACACGAAGTGGTACCTTTCGAAGAGGGGTCCACTTGAGTAAATGAATGAAGATGGGGACAAAAGGTTTAGCGAATAATCGTAAATTCGTCGATTGTTTGGGGCATTTTCGAGAACAATTGCTCTCTGTGTGGTCCGTGCAGAAAAATAAGAGTTCGCACTTGGCGTGAACATAAGGAAGAAAGTGAGTTGTCTGTATGCTCTCCGATGTGAAAGGCTGGATGCCTTGGATCTGCAGCAAAATGAATTGGGAAAAATGAAGCAGCAAACCTCCCCGCATTTGGTAAGAAATGGAGACAACTCGAGGCAGCTGGAGATGCCAGTTTGCCATAAAGACAGCAGAATGCCTAAATCCGCGGGATAAAGCAGAAATTTCTAGGCTGGAGCGTAATGGAAATCAGCGACTGTTTGGACTAACGAAAGCCAAGTTACAGGGGAATTAAGAAGTCTGCGAGTGGACAGTGGTCATTCCAATGAGAAGCGAAGCCATGCAAAGTCGGGTTCGGATGCCAACCACTGCAGTGTGGAATCGTCACCCCCATTCATCCCCTACTGTGGAGGAAGTGAAGAGACGCGCTTGTCTTACGGGGAGAAGCGAGGCCCCATGTGTGCGTGTGTGTGATCACGTAAGCAGCGAAGCCACTACGTGTAAGTGCGACGGGATAAAACATGGCGAAAGAAAAATATGAGCGTAAGAGCGGTGGCTTCGATACCTAACAAATATACAGGTGAAATGTTGAGTTGCCGATATACGCTTAAGGTAAAAGCACGTCTGATTTCGCTCGGCCGAGAAAATTAATCTCAGGGCTGGCGGTCGCAACTCGATAAAAAAAATGGAAACGAAACCCGCGAGTGGCATATTTGAACTGCGTACTCAGGCAGGGTAGATAGATAGATGGTTTGCGAACGGAAAGGAACTGACTGAATTGGGAATGAACGGTCAAAAAGGACGGAAGGTAGCGACGGACGGAATCAACTATAGCAGCAGCGGAATTGAATGTGTCCCACTCTCCCAGCAGTCGACGTTCACAATTATTTCTTCACGACAACAAAAATCATTTCCCAGGAACACAGAAAATCAATCTTGGAAACCGCAACATCAGATGTGAGAGGGCCTATTTTGCTTAACGGCCACCTTCAAATCGTCACGAGAATAGATCAGTGTGCACTCTAATCATTGCAACAAAGTGCGGCGTGATATTACCATTTTTAATTGTGTGCTTCATTTACATCAAGCGTCAAAGTGAAGTGTTGAATCATCGGTGCTGCCACATGGTGCAAGTGTCTGTGTGTGTGTTTTTTTGTCGTGTGATATTATGTGATACACAACGGATTTGCACAGCAAAGTCACGTAACTGTAAGTAGATGAATATTTCCTTTTTCTTTCTTCGCACATCTGCGAACTTGTGCCATCCCGACACCCAAAGCTGCATGGACATAGATGCAGTAATGCTGAGTGACTGAACCTCAGAGGAAATACCTGCACATACAGATTTCAATTTCTTACAGGGCCCATTTCCTGATTACTTTTTTTACATGAATAAGGGAGAAGGTGTGGCCACAAATTCCGCTGGGCGGGACAGTTTCTTTTAACTTTGGTTCAGGACCAACGTCAGCGGAGAAGGGATCTGCATGTGCATGCCTATTAGATTTAGTTAATTAACTTTGGCAGATTTCGCACCTATAATCTTATACCGCAAATTAACGTGCTTGTGTATTTTGTGTCGCGAGTATTTTTAATGTGATCGTTTGCATATAATTTTTTTTTCATTCTCTAAGCAATTGTATATGAATATCACCTGCAGCTCTATTTAGTGTGTAAACGAGTAGTATTTCTTGTTCAGATAGTCCGGTGGAGACTCAGTCGGCTTGTGTCTTCCGACAGTAATGTGTGACACCGTATGCTGCCCACATAAGAGGGGCAATTGTCTATGCGCCTAGAGAGCGCCGTATCTGTTTAAATCTCGCAGAACGTTATTAAATGTTGTGTTGTGTATTTGAGAATCATGTGTTATTTGCGAAAGTGAGTGTTGTACTGGCTGGTTGGGGATTGAATGTACCGGAGTAAGATCCGGACCACTACACTCAGTCACGAATTGGTGATTGCGGGTGAACCTCATCACAACTCTGATCCCAAAGTATCATTTTTTTAGATTATTTTATTTTTTATTTGTTGTTGTTATTTTGTTCACAAGGTGGATTCACCCAAGCCTTATGCTTCGGGTCATTCTTCAACTTTTCATTTTTTATGTTCTGGTGTGAATCTTTGAGTGCAGCAGTGCACCTGAGATTCTCACCTGGTGCCGTGGCCAACTAAATTGTACTTCAGGTCTCAAGCACCGTTACCGGCAGACTCGGCAGGAACACTGCTAGTGCCGTGTAACAATATTCATGAAAAAAACAGTGTTCTTAACAAATGTTAATTGTGTGTTACACATAGATACTGCTTCTTTTGCAGAGAATGCACCTGTAAAAACAAATGCGTTCGAGGATATTCTACCTATGGCACATACAAAACCAATTTTCAGTTTACCGAAGCTTGACTGAAAAATCAATGATTTTTACATTCGAGACACTTTAACTCGTTATAGTATGGTGCCTTCTTAAGACGTTAATTACTCACTGAACAAACGATACAGGATGGAACTTATCCTGTATCCTTTCACACCCAGCTAGAACTTATTTCCTTGCAGTGCTCATCAGAAGTGATGACTTAGTAGTTTTTAACAAATGGCTAGTAATCAGCTTAATTGTTGGATGATGGCGTCCTTTTCTTGTTTCTTTTATTTTCCTCAAACACCTGCTGCAAGTTTACATTTGTGAGTTTCGGTTCGTGTTTGCGTGGAACGTGGATGCCGACAGCCATTGCAGAGAATTATGGGATCATGACCTTGGATTAGTTGGAATGGCGTTGCAGCGATGTGTGGGAACTCGATGTTTGTTATTCTTACAAAAAGTGCTCTGAAAGAGCATATGTATTATGATAAACTAAAAGGATTTTCACTGGAATATAAACTGTTTTGTGTTAAGTGTCAAATGGATAACAATTCACAGTAAGGCTGTTTAAAACAGACTAAATAGAAAATGCAGAGTCGTTGTTGTTTAATAACTCATTCATTCTATGTTTAGTATTATCAGTGAACTTACATTTGCATTTTAGTTGTGTGATTATTCAAGAATAAATAACGATAAATTATTTCAGGAGTCTGTCGATTATGAGCATAGTTACCGTTGCAAGTCATTTCTTGTCGCCCCGGTGGCGCAGTTGTCTAAGCGATGGCCTCTGATCATTCGTCCGAACGGGGTTCGGGTTCGAATCCCGTGAGGCATGGATGTTGTGTTTGTCTTACGGCACTGGCTCTCTCCCTTCCCTGGAGCCAGTGACCCTAAATTAGGGACGGGCGACTGCTTATAGCCCATTGAGTTGCTCACGGTGGTCGTTAAACTTCCAAAAAAAAAAAAAAAAAAGTCATTTCTTAGTTTTAACTTACACCATCATTAATTTCATGTGAAACGTTTATATTCGGGGGAGGGGGGGGGCACAACTTAATTTTGAAATATAATTGTGGGAATCTCGCATCTAAACTCAGTATACGTTAATCAAAGTTAAATGACATTGAAGCGAGACACCAAATATTTGCAGGGGAGGAAAAAAATGAAGTAATGAATGTATAGATGTGTTCCGACAATTCAAAAGCAAATAAGCAATTATATATCACTTAAAAAAACTACTGCTGGGGGTAGAAGTCCTAGGTGTAGTAAGTAGTGACACCACAGTTTGTAGAAGAAGTTGACCGGTGCTTGTTGCGATCTCCCCGTAAGTAATTGGGGAATTTGTCACAAATAAGAGCATCATATTCAACCACTCACAAGACTGCCAGAGGTTTGAAGTTACAATCATACAAAGTCCGAATACCGCAAGAGGTGTGCCCGTTGGATGTAGACATACATGACCATTATTACCATTGGTTCACGAGGTTCACATGCAACAGCGTCATAGTGCTGTACACATTTCTTATAGAAAAGGCCTGGTTTCATTTAAATGGGTACATAACTTCTCAAAAAAAAAAAAAAAAGGTCCATCGGCTTTTGAAAATTGCAGGAAGCACACCACTCTGTTTCCAAAGAGAGAACTGTGGAACCACCTTTTTTTTTTTTTTTTTTTTTTTTTAGAGTCTACTGTGCGTCAGCTATCAACGCAAATATTGTTCAACAGTTTGTGGCTTTGCTGCATGAGGAAGAACGCTACTGTCGGTGCCAGCTAATGAAACAATTACGCACATATCAAATGAATCCATGGAAATACTACTGGACTTAATTTAGAATTCACTCTTTTTTTAATATGTGACCACCGCACTCTTGCTGGACGTATCTCCTCCTGATTTCTTCCTGTAAGTGGAATCTAAAGGAGACAGTGTGATAAACATTACCCTCATACGCTGGCGCCTCAATCATAAATTTAACTATGCATTTGCAAAGAAAAAACTGCACTAATGGGAACACATTAGGTACAAAGAAAGTCTTGTCTTTTATCAATATTATCAATCATTAAAAAAACAGAAATGCAGTTAATAGAAAATACCTGATTTTTTTCAGTTTCGGAAAGATACAAACTAAAATTGACATATTAATTTGTGACATACGCATAGTACACTGAAAATGAAAACACTGTAAAGCTTTGAACTCATGGACCCCAAAGACTATCAGCAAACTCGAATAAAATACTTTTGAATCTGGCAGATTAGAGCTAAACTTCGCCTTAGCATATTTGATTACAATTCACGTTAGTTGAGAAATAATTACAACATTCATCTAATAAAACACGAAATTCTCAAAATAACTAGAAAATTACAGAATGCTAAAAAAACGGATATGGCCATTACATTGGAATTCACCATGTGCCTTTCGCCAAACCATCACAATTTTTTTTAAACACTAATATCAATCATTAAAAAAAGCAGAGATGCATTTACTACGAATACCTCTTATTTGTTTTCAGTTTCTAACATGTACACGCTAACATTGACATCTTAATTTCTGATTTTTTTATTATATTTTACGCTGAAAATAAAAACACTGTAAAGCTCTGAACTGATGATCTGCAAAGACTTTCAGCAAGCTCAAAAAAAAAAAAAAAAAAACCGTTTGAATCTGGCAAATTAGAACTAAACTTTCCCTCAGCATAATATTTGCTTACAATTCACATTAGTTGAGAAATAATCACAACATTCATCTTATAAAGCACGAAATTCTCAAAACAACTAGAAAATTATAGAATATCAGAACACGGATATGGCCATTTCATAGGTATTCACCATGTGACTTTTATCAAGCCATCACAAATTTCTACGATCCCCTTCCCCAAGAAGATATCCCAATATAAGACATTAAAAATTTGTTCGTTTTTTTAAACTTAAGTGCAAGCACAAAAAAATGATAACGTGAGTAATTTAGCAGCACGAAAACTGATCTTTGGGATTTTATCATTTTATCCTCAATAGGGCTTATTTTTTTTTATTTTAGCTTATTTCTGAAAATACGAAAGTAAAGCTAACTGCATATATCCACTTATCCAGTCCCCCCTTCTGTTTTCAACTTGTACGTTGAGAAACGGATGAAAATTGAAGTAAAAACTTGGGAGAAAAATAATCAGGGAACATTTAGAAGTTTTTGAGAAGATCATTTCATTTTCATGGATGCATGGTACTTCAACCAAATGGGGGCTATGTATATAAGACTAGCTAAGTTTCAATATAATCAACTTTTATATAGTTATTATGTTGCCATACATGAATTGTTCGAATATTGCTCCATTGATGAATGATTGCAACTGAGATAATCTAAAATAACTAGTAATATTCCCAGCAGCATATCAGTAATTGAAAAAGTTTCACTCGATTATAAACACGTAAGCCCTAAGAAGGGGAAAGAGAGAGAGGGGGAAAAAAGGCTAAGGAATTATAAGGGCATTTTTAAACTGGGCATAGCAACACAACAGTGCAAGGACCTCCTGCAATAAATATTCCATTGAACATCTACCAGCCGCCCCGGTGGCGCAGTGGTCTAAGGCGCTGGCCTCTGATCATTCGTCCGTAAGGGGTCCGGTTTCGAATCCCGGTCAGGCATGGATGTTGTGTTTGTCTTACGGCACTGGCTCTCTCCCTTCCCTGGAACCAGTGACCCTAAATTACGGACGGGTGACTGCTTATAGCCCATTGAGTTGCTCACGGTGGTCGTTAAACCCCCAATCAAAAGAAAAAAGAACATCTACCATACATCAAAATTTATGATACTATGTAACCACGGTTCCTCACCTATTCAGTATGTTTTAAACATGCACATGAAGAATGCCATTAGCTGTTCAGTACGAGCTTACGAAACAACTTTAATTGTAAATTTTTTTGCTTTCGTTAAGGAAGAGGGAACTACAGTTGACACAGTTTTAACCTTAAATTGTATACCTAACGGACATTTATTCCGTAGCACCTAAACGTTCCAGGCGTCCTAATTTTTTAGAAAACAAAATGTACACGATTACACGTGTAAATTTTGTTTTGTATAAAATACAAAACAAAATGTACACGTTTTTTTTTTTTTTTTTTTTTGGGGGGGGGGATCGTTTAAACACTAGGCTTAATGAACAGAAATTTTGTTCGAACACGAAACGCAATTAATCTAAAGCTAGGGTGAGATATTTCACATTTGTGTATAACATGAATTAATTTGTCTTTTGTTAACCGAAAACAAAGTACTAACCTTGATTCCACACCGAATCTACGTCGCTGCAATTCAAAGTCCACAACGCACAACATGCTACGGTGACCAGCAAGCACAGCTTTAGAGCTTCACGGCGCATGCCCTAAATCTGAGACAGATTTCACGCAGCAAGCGAACAGCGATAAAATTCAAACATTACACCGTTATTGAAAACATTACACAATTCTTAGAAAAATGCTCATGCACATTTAATTAAATTCCGAAACGTTACACGGAATTCCGAAACGATACACGGAACTCTGAAACGTAACACAACCTCAGAAAAATTTGCGCATGCGCATTGAATAAATTGGGGGTATTGTGGAATGTTACACCAAACTCCGAAACATATTACACAAAGGGTAGAGTTTTGCCATGTTCCACAGAACTTTTCAAAAAAAATGTGTGAACTTATTCAAATAATGCCAAAAACGTTACACAGATTTCTAACAGTGTAAGAATGCTCTATGGAATCTTGCCCGGAATACGGCGGTTTTGTAAGACCACGGTACATGAGATTTGGGATCTATAAAGTTAGTTAGCTGAAGCGATAGGCCTTAGGAAGACAGGGTGTTTAGTACATTTGATAACACACCATCCACATGGCTAAGGTATGTTGATGACACACTTTTCATCTGGCCACATGGAGAAAGGGCTTTGAACGACTTTTTAATCGAAATAAACGCCTTAAAGCAGGAACATAAAGTTCGAGATGGAAATCGAGAATGAAAGGGAAATCCCGTTCCTGGACGTAATGGTAAGCAGAAGTGTATTTATAAGCCCATGGCGATCGATAACTTTATAGATCGCAAATCTCATGTAACGTGGTCTTACAAAACCGCGGTATTCCGGGCAAGATTCCATAGAGCATTCTTAGTGAGCTCTACTGAAACTAGTTACAAGAAAGAAATCGAGAACATAATGAACTTGGGAATAACAGCCGGGTACATTCGTAGAAATATGAATGAAATCTTAAATCAAGTGAGAAAGTCAAAGGAGATAACGGATACAGAGAAGAAAACCAGAAGATTGAAATTCGTGGGTGCAATCCCATATATACCATGATTTGAGTTCTTCTTCAAGAACTTATTAAAGAAATTTGGTTATGACGTACGAATGTGAACAACGCCATCCATCAGGAGCTTACTAAAGAACTTAGAAGGTTCCAGAAACAAAGAAAAAGCAGGAATATATTCTATTCCACTACAATACTCTGACGGGACCAGAAAGCTCTATATTGGACTAACTAAGAGATCGGTTGGAATAAGGTGAAAGAACACAAGAGGAACTTTAAAAATAAACAGCAGGTTTCAGCCCTGACAAGAAGTGTAACACTAAAGAATGCAGTTCCAGGTTGGGATAGAACGAAATGCGTTGCTAGATACACTACGAAATTGGAATCAGCAATAAGGGAATCAATCGAAATTTTTTCAACGCGTAACGCATGCAATGACGGTGTATCATTTGAGATCCCAACTTTGTGGAAAACTTTTTTAATACTGGACATAATTTATAGATTTATTCTGCATCTGTTGTTACTTTGATTTATTTATGATATCATGTAAGCATGTATCGATATCGTACGTGTTGGCACGAGTGTATACTATGATTTATCGTACACGTGAGATGCTTTGACATTTGATGCAATATATAATATTTAGTCAGTTTATTTTTTTATTTTAAATCATGTAACATATTTTCTAATAGTTACATAAGCCTTGAAAAAGCCTTCTGGTGAGGTGCGAAAACTCGGCGAGTTAATAAATTCAAAATTACACTAAGATACGGAGTGTTTATTCTAAAATTCTTCTGCATGTTATTTGTTACCAAACATCCTTGGGAAATATTACCTGTCCGATAGTGAGTGTTTTACCATCAAGGTAAAAAATATGCAGAGCAGCGAGTGATAATTTAATTAGTTTGGGACGTGAATTGATTTTAATTAGTTTGACAGATGTGGTCCTGTTTTCAGGTTCACGTTCGTTGAGATTCTCTGGATCTACAACATAGTAAAATGACATGTCAAGAGTTATGCCATATTTCAAGAGTCCCAACACAGTTTCTAAAGAGTTTTCATCCAGAAAAATGTATTTTTAAAATCCTGTTAATGCCGTAAATTGATTTGCTGCGACTTGCACTTGATGGGAAACATTTCTGATACTTAAGTGCTTGTTGAGTTTCGGGATATTAGTTGACATGTGTAGAGGTAACGTGAGTATGTTTTGGAGCCCATGTCTTTAAAAATCGTTCTTCATTTTAAGTAGAATGATATATTATATGCTTTGCTTCTTTTTCACCTCCTCCTTTGTTTTCAAAGCGGTTGCACTGAAAGCAAACAATGCAATTTTTCTTTTTTAATCACTTGTTCAGATTTTTGACCCACTTCCGTGGATTCTCGCTCGTTCTTCTGCAAGAATATGAAATATCCCTCCCATTTCCCGACAGCTTTCAAACGTCAGTATTTAATGTTTATTCTTATAGTTATTTGAGCAGCATATTAAATACGTAATTTCGTACCAGATACATATTTCAGATAAATATCTAGGCAGAGATTAATCAAAGAAGCAAAGAGTATCAGTTGTTTTTTCCAAGCTGATCATGTATCTGTAACATTTTAAAATTTGCTAACTCTTCGTTGATCAATAATTTTTTACAACAGAGGTCAGTACTGTGTTAATACTTTTTTGTACATTTTCCAATAACCAGTATCATTATTTAATGCAGAATAAAACTTATAACTTTGTCCACGACGTTGTGTGTTTAAAGGATGCAACCTAAACAGAAATCGTCGTACATCGAGGCCGTCCTAGAAATAAGGCTTTAACCGATTCATCTAAAGTACTTTCTGTCCAACATAGTTAAATTGAAATGCGTTACGTTTTCAAAGCATACACCAATAACATTGCTTTAAAGCATTTTTGGATAACTTTGAACTTTGTTCTTAATTGTTGTACCAAAATATTCAGCTCTGCAAATTAAAGTGGCTCGTTTAAACGGTTTTAATGTAAGATGTAATGCAGACCACTAAGGTGTACAGTTGTAACGTGCTACGTAACATGTGCTACTGAGGTGACGCACGAGTCAAATCGACAATAACACAGCGATAAGCCTACTGGCCATGGTTCATTTGAGAGAACAGCCGCTTCGGTGTACGAAGGCGTGATTTTAAAAATTCACCATCTGCAACAAAAATATCTTCGAGACCCTTTTGCGAAAATGTATTGGCTTTCAATCACTGAAATGTTTAAATTCCATATTAGACTAGGTTTTACGGGCGTTCTGTAATTAAAATTCCTGGGAACCTATATGTATTTTTCGTGAAAACAAAATTGTTACATTTTATTGTGTGTAAGACAAATGTACACGTTGTAATTAAAATAATTACCCTAGTTTTGTACCAATACAAAATATTGCAAAACACTTACGCCAAAGTTAATAATATGCAAATTTTATTCTTTTAGAGAACTGAGGCCAGCCCCTTCGAAATGCCTCACGATGACACACATAAGACACATAACAGCAGTGTGGCAGTGTCTAATGACCTTTTCCGCTTTATACAAAAATACAGAAAATAAGTAAGAGAATTAAAAAGTAACAAGAATTGTCTAACAAAAAGGGTAAAATTACTGGAATTATTTGCTCTTTATTATAAAAAAGAAACACAACATAACGTTACCGTGTTTTGCACATAGTCTTTTCTTTTGACTCTGTTATAAAAAACAAATGACATAAGTCTCTAGTTTTTCGTTCTGGAACACAATTCCTAATTGTTACTTTTTATTTGCTTGCTTATATTCTGTATTTTCAAACACCTTTTTAACTCATTATATTCTGAACGATGCGTACACCTTTTAGCTACATTATGTTCTGAAAGATCCGTAGTTATGTGCAAAACAAGTGTAATATGCAACGTTACCCTCATTGATATAAAAAAAAATGTTATTCAATAATTGATATTTCATTCACATTCTGTTGTTAAAATACACGTATAGGAACTATTGCTGTGGCAGTGAAAAAGGGCCTCAAGTCCTCTGGAATAGCGGCTTTCTTGTCATCCGGTTTTTATAAACTAAAGCGAAAATAATTTCTTGAAGATTTTATTTATTTACTGAAAAAGAGAATATCAGAAACTGCTTTTGTTTTTAACACTTCATTCAAAGCTGTTATCAAAAACTTCCTGGCTATTTTTTTAACTTGTTTCATATGAAGTTCCCACATTTTTTTTTAAATCATTCTGCTGAGGCTAGAGGCTCTCTTAGCCGTGAGCCTCCCCCTCCCACTTCGGGGGTTGCGAGGGTTATCAGTACCCCCATGGCTAGAATTCGACCACTGGCAAAAGGTTCTGTGTTATACAATAATGTATCGTATGCCCGTGACGAGTACACTATTACCGCGAGATCATCAATTTCAGCGAAACTTAACATAAATAACCGGCTTTAATATCATATTTTAGTTGAAATCATTTCCCTTTTCGTTAGTGGGTTTTCTTCTCTCTCTCTCTGTGTGTGTGTGTGTGTGTTTAACGACCACGGTGAGTAACTCTATGGGCTATAAGCAGTCGCCCGTCCCTAATTTTGAGCCACTGGTTCCAGGGAAGGGGTAGAGCTAGTGCTTTCTGTAAAACAACAAAAACAGCGGGCGAATGGTCAGAAGCCAGCGCTTAGACCACCGAGGCGGCGTTAATCGTTTTAGGGAGGCATTGCGTTGGTCCCTTTACTAGTTTCCAGCCAGCCTGTAATCAACCACACTTTGTTACTCTTCCGGTGTTCGTAGAAAAAACTATTACTGGTCGTGTCCTTGTATCAGCTCTTGATGAAGTTCAGTTTGGAATTACTTGATTACTCTGAAAATGGTTTTACAGCTTATTGTGGAGCTCTCAGGATTCATCCCTCATTTTTAGAAGGATGTGGAACGAACAATGGCTCCTACAGTGTAAAAAATAAGTGGTGTGAATTCACGGAAAATTTCTGAAAATAACTTGCAGCAAAGTTGGCGGTAAGTGTCAGTCTTTTAACGAAATTTAAGTTTTTAAAAGTGCCCGTTTTTTACAACTTCCGTATTTTCAGATTTCCCGTAATCAGAAATTCCGTTTATTTCAGAAAACTCAGTTTCAAGTTTTCCCGTATTTAGACAGAAATTTCGCAAAATCGATGACGCTGAATTATTCAGCCCTTACGCCAGAGAATCCTTTCGCGCCGGTAGCGAGGGTCGAACGCAAATCGATTGGGTTAGGTCAACACAAGCAGCGCGTTTTAGCCACTGAGCCAGAAAGTCCTAGGAATTGAACTCACGTTTAAGGATTAATCAATCTTAATTGGGATGGCGATTTTTTTCATTAATGCGAGTGATTTTGTCATTTTATTTTCTGTTGGAGCTTTTTTTTTAATATGTGTGTAATAATTTTATTTTTTCTGTAGGAACTCTTATAAAAAAAAAAAAAAAAAAAAAATCAAGTATTTTGTTTTCAACGTGATATTTCGAAGCAACAAAATGCTTCGGAACTTAATATCTTTTTTTTTTTTTTTTTTTACTCAATATAACTTCGTTATTTTTATGAAAAAGGTAAAGTGTACTGTTTTAAAGTATTATTTCACAAAACTCCTAAATATAACATTTACTTTTGATAGCTATAATAGCTTTTGTCTTAAGGACTCCACAGACTGATACATTCACATCGTACAATCACCTGCACAATAATTTAAATGCCCTAATCTTACGGTAATACAATAGACAGGGTGTACACAAATTAGTTGGGCAAAAAGAATGGTTTATTATGCATAGTTATATAGGCACACATGAGAGTGAACAAGATTATAAGATAGTGAAACACACCAAGTTTACCTTTTTCACAAATGTTCGATGTGGCTGCCCTTCGTTACTCTGCAAACGTCCCATCGGTACATCAGTTCTTGCCATATGCTAGTGAGCATGTTCACGTCGATCAAACCAAGTGCAGTACTGATTCGTGATTTCAATTCAGGAATGGATTTCGGAAGCGGCGGATGGTAAACCTGGCCTTTAACAAAACCCCAAGCACTGAAATATAGAGGTGAAAGATCTGGTGATCGTGCTGGCCATGGAGTCTCTTTTCGGCGCACTTTTGTGGTATTCTTGACGGAAATTTCGTTGCACTTGCACAGCGGAATGCGTTTCATGGAACCACAGACAGCATTTTGCTTTTTCACCGCCAGTATACGTCTCCATCGTTACGCAAACACAGAACAAATGATGAACAACCGCGACCTACAGCTCACTGAGACGTGGACATGACACACCTAGTGCCATCTATCCGCAAACTTAGGATGCACTAAGACTCATCTGCATTTGAACCGGTAACTTACAATTAATATTTCGCACATTATTCACTTACGAAATTGCCCAACTAATTTGTGTACACCCTGTATAATAGCTGGTGCACAAAATAGGGAAGAGGAGAAAAAAATATCCTGTGCCACAATAACCAAAATTCATGCGATATGCTATATCCGCAATATGCGATCCCGCTGCAGAACTTTAAAATCAGTTCCTTTGACAGACTATTTTAAGTTAATCAAACCTCAAGTATTCCCGTGAATCTGTGTTACCGGAATGTTTCCGTCCTATGGATAAGGAAAAAGTGAGAACGGAGTTTTTCCGTTAATATACGAAAAGAATTGCGGAAATGTTTCTGAAAACTGAAAATTCACCTGGGGTACGAAACTCTCGTGAAATTTAAGTTTCTTTCCGACATTTCACGGAAGAGGTTTTATCAAAATATGCTTCGTTAATTCACGAAAGGAATCTCGTAAAGTGCCTCGTGAATTTCAGAATTTTTTTACAGTGTGCGTAAAAGAAAGGCACACGTACAAAGTAAATCGCTATTGAAGGGGTGGGAAGAGGAATGAGAAGTGACATGGATCTGACCTGATGGTCGTTGGTGATGAGCAGCGATGAAGTTCTAATAAAAAAATTACCTTAGCGGTGAACTGATTAGGTAAAAATGTCTTGAAAGGAGGACTCAATTTTTTAAAGCATTGTGAATTTTGATTTGCTGTTCCTACTGTTCAGTGTATTTAAAAAAAAATTATTACTAATTAGTTTTATTGAAATCGTTTAATTTGAGGAATTTTTAATAAATGAAAAAATAGTTTGTTAGTCACATCCTTAAAAGTATTTAGTTTTTTTACGCTTTCCAACCGTAGGTTGAAGAAGCGTTTATGCTCCAACTTTGTCCGGCTGACTGTCTATCTGTCCGCACGATAACTCACGTAAAAATGGTTCGATTTCGATGAAATTTTAGTATGTGGTAGGGGAAAACCTGGGGAGGAACCTTATTGAAAATGGGCGGATGGGATGAAAGGTCAGAACATAAAAGCGCGGATCCGTTCCATCGCCCTTATTCGTCATAACTTACGTAAAAATGCTTCGATTGCGACAAAACTTTATCATGTTGTTCTGAAAGTATACTGAACTGATTCTGCTGAATATCATCGAAATGGGGTCAAAGGTCAGGGCACAAGAATGAGATTTATTCCACTGCCATTATCTTTATAACTTGACTAAAAATGCTTCTATTGCGACAAAACTTTAGTATGTTGTTCCGGAGGTACACTTAACCAATTCTGTTTAATATCATCGAAATGGGGTCAAAGGTCAGGGCACAGAAGCGAGATTTATTTCACAGCCATTATCCTCATAACTTGAGTAATGATTTCCGGTATGTTGGAAAACTTATCATAACCAATGCATTGCAGGATTTTACTAACTTGTGTTTTTTTGTTGTTTTTTTAAGTAACGCTCTATCATTTCACACGATTAGAAATGTTGAGTGTGATTATTGAGTCACACTGAATAGATGTAACTAATGTAGTCACATCTATTCAATGTAACTAATAAGCCTTTTCCTAAGATTCTGAGGTAAATGAAGGAGATATCTGTTGTGTTATTCTTAAGAAATAAGGGAAAGAGTAGCTCAGTAAAAATATTCTTCACACGCATAAAACTCTTATCACTTAGCCTTAATGACTACATAGTGTCTCTCTGGAGGTTTTTTTTTTTTTTCTGGGAGTAATGAAATAATTTTGAGGACTACCGTCTAGACGATGGACTTTATCTTCTCTTTACGCCGTCCCGGTGGTCGAGTGACCAGTGGTGTAGGTTTTTGGTTAGTAGTCTGAATCCGCATGGAGCATGGGTGGTGCGCCTCCCCAGCCCTGAATCAGAGACGGCCAGCGGAATATAGCCCTTAGTAGCTCACAGTGAAAGTTAAAACAGAAACAAACAATATTTTCTTTACTCGTATGATCCGTGAGGTGTTTATTGTGGGATCTGACGGTTTAATCTCATCCTTGCAATACGAATATTTCGGTTATGATTGTACATAAAACACAGTATTCGCTATTTTGAATACACTGCCTGACGTAGAAAATGCCACATCATGAAAGAATACTCGAAAACCGACCAAACTGCACACACAGATAGCCAAGTAGGTCCTGAACAAATGTTTCAATTGTCACATACCGACCACGCCCCAGTGGCCGAATATGCCGAATGACCAGTAAGGAGTGTGGCCCCCATTTTGGGCGATACAGCGTTGAATCCGACGTGGCATCGAGGCAAGGAGATTCCGAATAGAGTCCTGGGATATCTTGGACCATGTGGTGTTCATCCGAGTCCACAGTTCTTCATCATTTTGCGGGGTTGGGAGGGTACTCAACCGACGTCCAATCGTGTACCACAGATGCTCGATGGGCGAGAGGTCGGGGATCGTGCTGGCCACGGAAGCATTCAGACTGATCCGAGCGGTATGCGGCCGGGCGTTAACCTGTTGAAAAACGGCGTTTTGGATGCTCTGCAGATACGGTAGTGCCACGGGCCGCCATCTCGTCAACATAATGGCGTGCCGTCAGTGTGCCCATAATGCGTACCAGCGGTGAGCGGCTGTTTTTGCTGATAGCACCCGACATCATGATTCCACGTTGCCGGTCCGTGTAGTGTACCACAATGGCGGAGGAATCCGCCTGTTTGCCACGTCACCTTCAGACTCTCACACGACGATCATCCGTGGTGAGACAGAACCACGATTCGTCGCTGAGCACCACACTGTTCCATTCGGCACCCCACGCAGCTCTTTATGTGGATTTTGACTTGGGAAACAGTTCAGGTAGTTTCGATTATGACACGGACGCTGCCTCGGCCTCAACTAGTGATAATTATTAAAAGCATTTGTCGGCTACACGTATACATCTTGGGGAATGGTTACCCTTGCATTTCAGATGTGCGTCACATACACTCAGTTTATGTGCAAGTACAGATACTCATAAAGTACTAGAAGACCGCAATACCGATCTTTCCAGAATGCCTCAAGTGGTGAAAACGCGTAATACCATGTGGAGAGATGCAAATCGCCCGAAATCTGCAGATTATCCGAGCTATTTTAGGTCACACACTTAGCAGGTCTGGTGTAACACGGTGGAATAGTTTATACGATGCTATGAAACAAATTCTCCGCCGGCCCAGTGGTCTAAGCGATGGCCTCTGATCATTCGTCCGAACGGGGTCCGGGTTCGAATCCCGGTGAGGCATGGATGTTGTGTTTATCTTACGGCACTGGCTCTCTCCCTTCCCTGGAACTAGTGACCCTAAATTAGGGACGGGCGACCGCTTATAGCCCATTGAGTTGCTCACGGTGGTCGTTAAAAATCAAAAAAAAAAAAAAAAAAAGAAACAAATTCTAGCATAAAAGACAAGTCAGCCACGTTGCATAAAGCATTGGACTTAAAGAGTGTACTGAGAGATAAAGACTTCAGTTATATGGAAGAATATGTTAAATGTGCTAAACACATCGCCGAAGCCTTAGACATCCTCCATGGTGAAAATGACATGTATTTGGGCATCCTACTTCCAACTTTGTTATCATTAAGGCACAAATTACAAACGTTATTGACTGGAGACCTCACGTATTACCGACCATTAGCCGTAGCTTATTTGGAAGGTCTAGAACGAAGGTTTAAGGAAAAATTCACCCTGTCATCTCCCCAGACGGAAAAGGCTGCAATAGCAGCTTTATGTCACCCTAAGTTCTGCCAATTTAAATGGCAATCTTGAATTCCTATTATATCAAAATGAAAACATTGCTCATAAATGAATTGCCAAAAGAAATTAAATCGCAACATCTTATGGATGCACCTTCTACCAGTCAAATATGACTTTTCTATATTGATTCCAATTCTGAATATGACAGTGAAAACAAACATCCAACAAGTAAAGCTGAACTCATCTATACACATTTCAGCCTCGAAGAACCATGAGATTTACATGTGTTACATAATTATAAAGAGGTAAAAACATCTGTTTGTGCAGTATAATACACCTCTGCTCTCTTCAGCGCCCGTCGAACGGTTACTCTCATACGCTACTATTACCAATTACTGCAAAGCTAATAGACTTTTGAATGAAATGCTTGAAAAGAGGGTTGTTTTAAAAGCAAACCTTACGTATGAAGAAAAAGACCACACTCTAGGAATTAGGGAATAGGAAAATCCTACCTTGTTTTGCCACAAGCCACTTAGATATTCTACTTCTACTTTACAATGAGGCTTTGTCATTTCTTTACTTTGTGATGATCTAGTTGCTCATTCTTTCTGTTGTACTCGTAGTTCACTTTGTGGTTGCCATATTTTGTAGCAATCAGACCTTTCATTCCTTCCATTTCAAGTGATGTAGTGTCTCAGAGTGGTTTCCATTGGCGTTTAATGCACAATTTGTTGTTTCCTGACTGTTTTTTTGTGTGCTTCAGTGAAGTGTTCTTTGTTGAAAACTAAGATCACATGCAACGGCATTGATTTTTCTTTCATTTTTGCACTATTCTCTGATCGAAATAAACATCCCATTCGTACTTACTTCATATGTATTATTTCGTTTAAATCCCTTTACTTGCTTCGAAGACGGGGCAACTGCTCATGTCATACACGTACAATCTCCAATACCTACATACACGCATTTGAGGTCCGAGGGGTGGAACAATTGTCAAATAATCTACACAACGTGTAAGGGTGCACTGGTTGACGGTTTATTCACGTTGTATTGTTACCCATAAGTTATTGGTTAATTACCAACATATAATTAACCATTACGATTATAATGGGCAACTGCTACATGTCCTTACAATTACCATGTAATTCTAATGACCAGTTCACCATTACCATATAATGGTAACGCTAAGTTCTTATTCCCATTACCATTACGCTGTAATGCATTACCGATTAATTCAATTAGGATTTTGCCCAACTCTGGGCCAAAGACGTAGGTTTCTGATTAGTGCAGCCAGCTGGGCGTGGGTGGTATTGTTATACAGAAATATTTGAATAAAATGAATCTTGACTCAAATTATACGAGAAAAATGCATCGAGACTTTCTTCCTCAGAGAAAAAACACTTAATTCGGGGAACACAGATTCCTTCGTTGTCTTGAACCACCCACGGAACAAAAGGAACAACGCATCCTCACGATCCTCGTTTATCCCCTTTGTAGAAGGGGACAAATTTTCTCGGAGAAGCCCCGCTGAAAAATGACCCCGACCAATTAGTAACTTCATAGGTCATGGATCACAAGTTTTCTCAGCATCTTCCTTCAAAGGCGCAGAGAAAAAGAATTGCGAGTGCAAATTCTCGGTGGTTATAAAACGGAGTCTGGTTTGGGATTTCGGAGGGAGCAGGAAGAGACGAAAGAGACAATTACCCAAGGTTCAGCAGCATCGTGGGGTAGTGAATAACGAGAGAACAAATTCCCATAAAACAGAATCAAATTTAGCCTACCACTTCCCGAGGGAAAAAAGCGGGCAAGAGGGAAGGAAAAGGCTAATAAGCTGTAGCGTACAAATGGAAGGTATATGCCTCTACAAACTACACGCGGAAAAGAACGGATTTATGCTTGGAAAATATAATCAGAAATCCAAAACACCATTCTCCCCACTGGAAGTAACATATACACTCATGTTTATAAAAAAACAGAACACCTGAAAGGAATCTATCTACGACTTTAATTTTTACAGGATATGCTACTCAGGCAATATCACAGAATGATTAGCATTTTGGTGTCATTGGTGCACGCGTACCGCGTCTAGGCAAATCAGATTGCGCAACGTCAAAGACCGGAAACAGCCCATTTTTCTGTTATAAGCGCCACGGGGATCGGTCGGTATGTCCGAATTTGTTCAGCAGTGGGTGAGGATGTCCCGTCATATAAGGCAGTCGTACAGTCATACCAGCGAGTTCGACAGAGGTCGCATTATCAGCATGAGGGACTGCAATTCTTCCCTTTGGGAGAATCCTGCTCTTGTGGAGCGCAGTGTGTCCGTCGTGCCAAGAGTGTGCAAGGAATGGTACGAATAAGGGCGTAGGACACGAAGAGAAGGTTCTGGATGTCGTGCACAGACAACGCCGAGGGACAACTGTTATCTCGTGAGGATTTCTTTGAGTGACCGCTCTGCATCATCATCAACAGCAGTGGACGGCGAACTGTGACGCATTCTTCTATGTCAGCTGTAACAGAACACAAACTGTTATTACAGTTCGGACTGTAGACTCGTCGGCCCCTCCTCAGTCTATCTTTGACACAGCAGCAAACCAGGCTGCAATGGTGCATCGAACGAATAGAGTGGCGTGACGAATGGTACGATATCATGTTCTCGGACGAAACGTGCATCTGTTTAAGCGAAAATGGTGGCCCATGTGTGTCCGCCGACGACAGGGGAAAGGCGTCGGGAAGAGTGTATTCGCACCAGGCATATCGAACCAACACGAGGCATTATGGGCCTCGGGTGCTGTCAGGTACGAAAGTAGATCACCTCTCTTGAGAGTCCGCACCACCATGACGAGTGCCCGTTAGGTCAATGACATTCTACGGCTGGTCGCCCTTCCGTACCTGCAAGACGTCTCCAGGACTATATTTCAGCAAAACAATGCCACACCGCATGTTGCAGCGATAACACGTGTCTTCTCCAGGGATAACGTTCCACTTCTGCCGTGGCCCTCTAGATCGCCGGATTTATCACTCATAGGTAATCTCTGGGACATGCTCAAACGAAAGGTGCAGCGGGTACGATCGTTCTCCAGCAGTTCTTGATGAACTTTGGACGCTGGTCAATACAGCATGGATGGCTATTCCACAGGACATCATTCACACAGTTTTTGATTCGATGTCTCAGCGCATACAGCAGGTGGTAGAAGCCAGTGGTGGCCACACCGATTATTAACCACATTGCCCCCTGGTACGTACGACACCGTGATGCTTTATTATTTGTTCTGTATTGCCTCACGCACATTTTCTGTAAAAATAAGTCGTAGCTCGTCTCCTTTCAGGTGTTCTGTTTTTTTTTTTTTAATGAACATTAGTGTATTTTGACGGATATTTTCCTATTTCCCCACAATCAGAGGAATAGAGATACTGCAAGTCACTAAATTCACTTGTTTTTATCTTCAATTTGTTCACTTATTTATTTGCTTCCCTGCTGCAATGACATATAAGAACCTGCAAACAGTAATTCTTCTGATGCCATTTTGCCGTTCGCTTCCTCGACTAAAAAGGAACCAGCTAGCAAATATATCTGTTTTTATAACAAGGAATTAGTATTCCACGAATTAAATGCTTTTTCTCATTCTTTTTATCAACGACATAATTCTCTCTGCTTTTCTTCTCGTGGTATAAATTATTTAATTATCAAATATAGTCACTATTTAATTATTCAAATATTTTTATATAACAGCATGCTTTCTCTTACAGCTCTTGCTTTGTCCCTTCTATGGAATCAGTAGCTTCAAATTAGGGACTTAAACCTCCGAAAAAAGGTATAGCTCGACAGCTTTGAAATAGTAATTAGCAAGACACGGTGCGAAAAATACCCTCTACTGCACTTCCGACCATTCTGTTGTATGACATTTTTTTTATTTTTTTTAAGGATTCGACAGTGAATTCAAAATTTTTTTTTTTTTAGCTACCAAGTTCTGGAACTCCGTGTTGATTCTTCAGATTTAATTTTCGGTAATGTGAAAATAAATATTTAAATAAGGATTCGGTGCATGCCGCAGCAAAAACTTTGAGACCTGTTGAATAATTTTAAGGGGCTGCCCAAGTCCATGATCACTTTCGTAGTCAGCGGCTATGGACAGGGCAACATTATGTCATGTTGGGGCTGTCACTGAATTGCGGCCCTTTTCAGAAAACTTTTCCTATTTCTGTAACTTATTTTACTATCAATTTTTAGCTAAACCTTATTATTATTAAAAACAAATAATTGTATCGCTATTATTGTTATAAAATAAGTTATTTTATTTATATAACTCACATTCTGCTTTACTTAACAAGCGGATTGTATATTAATTGAATTTTTATTTGCTTTGCATAGACGTACTATCCAAAACAACTGCTTTTAATTAAAAATATTTTTTAAGACTAAATGAAAAAAGTTGAAAACAGAAAAATATATTCGTTCATGACACTAATTTCCCCTACCCTACCTTCTGCGTTTTATCCCTAGGCTCCAGTTTCTCACAAACTGCACACGCATGGTTTGAGGAAGCGGCAGTGGTTTAATAGTGCAACCAGGGGTTCATAGATTTAACAGGAGTGAACTTTGGCAACCATTTTGAATGTGGTGAATTTGAATCATCTCCCCTTTTCTTAGCGTTTATTTGGAGACAGTCTCTTTCCCCAATTCCGTGTAACTGCGTAAATGGGCAGGACTCTCTTTCGCTTCTTAGCTGTCCCATAGGAAGACATAACCGAGTTCGGTTTTATAACTTCACTTTCTTGCGAGGGGGGTGGGGGTGGACAATGATATTTGTGGAGGAATCAACAAATTCTCACATCTTACGCAAAGTTTTCACGATGGGTCGAAGAGCTGTTGATAGGTCAGGGAGGTTAGCAGCAGAGAGAAGGCAATTTAAAAGTTATCTCCCGCGCTTTCTGGGAGGAGTGGCAGAGATGGGCAGTAACCACGAAAGGGATTCTGATGAAGGCTGAATATTCTGTAGATGTTTTGCCTCCGGGTCGTGAAGATGGTGGGAGAAGGAAACGAGGGGAAAATGTGCTGAAAAGTGAGAGCCAACAGAAATAAAAGTCTGAAACAAAAACTTAGCGAGGTAACTGAAGAACAGCCATTTGATAGAGAAAACAGATCAATATGTTAATAATATAGAGGAACGCAGAGTAATCAGGACTAAGCTTGAAATATCTTCCCCATAACTTATCAGAAAAAACATCATTAACTGCAAAGAACGACTTATAATTTTAGCTGATATTTTACTTATCTGTTACATCATCGGGGAAAATATAGGTAAAACCCGGCAACTTCTAAAGCCATTCACAAGCGAAGGTCCAACGAATCGTTCGCACAGGGAATCATGGCATTCGTCTTTACCATAGACGACTGAATCTCTTCGATTTAGGGAATTGTTCGTCACACGAAAACTCTTCCAAGAAAAGTCACCCATCCTTTTCAAGTGAAGTACTGCGCATAAATTGCATTTTATACGAATTTTCTAATGTGGAGGACTTTTCGGGTTGCCAGTGTCTTCAAGTATTTTATTTTTGCTTGATACCATGCTCGTTGCTTACTAATTTGCTCATAACGTAAAAACAAGGTGATTTTCCAAAGCTGAAGCAATGGAAAAAGCATGTTTTGTAAATGAAACACATTCGAATTTTATGACAAATACGCAACGTACTGTAAATTTAGAGAAATTCCATTTTCAGCCCCCTTAGCGTTAAATGTGACAAGTAACTTGCAAATTAAAAGCTGCTAAAGTAATAAGTTATTCCTAACGTATCAAATTCAAAAAGAACATTTGCTGCAACTGAAATGGTCTCTTCGTAGCGTAAAGCTAAAATTTACTAAATTTCCACTTTGAGAACTCCTAGCGGGAAATTTATGAACTAGTAGTGAAATTTCAAATGGACCAAATTTAATGAATGTTTATGACCCCATTCTCAGAAATTATGTTTGAAATATCTGTGAAAACCAAATTCTTTGTACTTGGCGCTTCTAGCAGGAAATTAGCGAACTACTTGGAAAATTTAAATATTTGAGGAAGGAATAGTTCAGCCTAGTCTGAGAGGCACAGAAATATTTTCCCCTCTAAGTTGATTAGTTTCTTCACAATAGAAGTTTAATTTTTTGAATATTCGACTTTGACAGCCCTTAGCCGTAAAATCATGAAGTATATGGATATTTAAAGTGCCAAAATTAATGCCCTATGATTTCCTGTTAGCCGCAAAAATAATTTTTGAAATATCTCTAAAAACAAAAAGTTCGATATGCACGGACAGACAAAATTATTACACTAGCACTGTTTCTTACAGAACGTTCTAATAACAGGAAGATAGACTGGCTTTTAAAAAGCGTAAAAACCTTTTTCTTGACTTTCCTTTTTTTCTTTGTTACTCCGATGGATAAAAATTTCTGAGGCGATAAGAATGGGGAGGGCCCCTGAACCTTTTAGCGCCAAGGGCCCCAAAAGATCTAAAGTCGCCTGTGCACAGGGCACTGAAACACAATTCACTGAAGAGCCCTGTAACAAAAGCTAAGCTACTATCCCCGACCAATTCACTTCATTGCTTCCCTTCAAAGCTCAGGAGATAACACACTGTACGCAGGGGGAAAGGCTCCCATATTTTGTTTTCGTTCATGAGAAACTGCTTTATAGATTTTTAGAAGCAATTGCCAAGCGTTTTATAGACTTTTAGAAGAAATTTCCAGGAGAAAGAAAACAAAGAATTCTTATGCACAGAAGACGACCGAAATTTCGAATAGCCAGAATTAACGCCCAAGCAGGAGGGAGAGGATAATTCTCCGGCTTGCTTATTTGCAAAAACTATTTTAAATCCGTGTCGAAGTGTCAGCAAGGCAAGTGCGGAGTACAAAATTTATTTTTAAAGATATCAATTTAAAACCCCACCGAGCTTGCGCCCCGGGGCTTCAGCCCTCAGAACCTTACCGTTTAATCCGGCCCTGCTTATGGGTAGGTGTAGAACTTCATTCTGTTAATGGGCACTGTACACTTTTTCTTAGATTGATTTAGAGATATCTCGTGCCAGAGTTTGGAGAGCGAACATTTTAGTGCGTAACATCGTTTTCATGATGTCACTGAAGAAACACTCCAAACCATCTGTTTAACTGAAGAAGCGCTGCTGCACAATCCATCAAGCTTGCCTGGGAGGGACACGAAAAGGAAGCTCTAAAAAAAAAATATTTGAAATGAAAATCTTATTTGAGTGGTGATTCAGACGGCATAAGAGACAATGTGAATCATGAGCTGCGATAAACGACAACGAGTTTTTTTTTTTTGTTTTTTTTTCTCGAGTTCGTCATAAAAGGAATGAAAAAAATTTGGGGGCATCTTCCTTCAGAGGAGAAATTAGTTCTGCTTGAGACCACACAGACAGAAACGTCCTGGTAAGTAAGTAGAAATCTAAATTTCACTCTTGATTTCTCCGTCGTCGTCGTCTAAGCTCTAATAAGCGTGGCATGTTTTCCCCCTTATCACGTCGTGACATGTGATATGTGATTCTGTTTTGGCATACAAATAACATTGAAGTAGTGTGGTTCTATTCATAAACAAGAGAATCAGCAATAAATGATGACAACAAGATTGCTCCGGCTCCCTCTTTGCTACAAGATTGCTTCTTCTGTAAAAAGCTATCGTTCACGGAAACGTTTCACCGAGACCATCCGCTATCTGATAAAAACCCTGGAATTCTACTTCCATAAGTATACATACCTCTAATCCTCATTCAGTGTCTTTAAAAGTGTTTCTCTGGAGTAATTTAATTGCATAGAAAAAAGGTTAGAAAAAACGCACACAAATGCAGTAGTTTAAGAACTGGATTAGCCCAAATAATGAGGGGAACTGGGAATAAACATCTTTTTGAATGTCTTGTTGCTGTCATATTAAAATAAATTCAAATTGGAGTAATTATTCATGCTCCAGCACACTTTTGCTTGTAAGACTGTTACAGGGCTATTCACTGAGTTACTTTGTGCCCTGTTGTGTAGGTTGTCAAGCCTTTGCTTCTTAAAAAAATGAAATAGTTCCGGGCTTTTAGCTTCTACGGCCGTCCAGAAAATAAGTACAGTTTGAAGATAAAAAAAATATATTGATAACTAATTTTTAATGAGCGATGAATTCTTCATACCTTTATTACATTAATCTACTTTTCAATATAATCCCCGTTGACTTTGGCATTTTTGATATTGTGACACAAGTTGCTGGATACCTTTCTTCATAAAATAAGTCTGCCGCCTGGGTTTTAAGCCACCGCTGAATAATTTTTTGGCTGTTGGCGAGCCCGTGTGTTTCAATTGCAGGGACTGCACTTTCGATTCAGGTGTGATGTGAGAGGCCAAAGACTCATCTCTCGTCACTGAATGTTTTCATTCACTCTGAAGGCCTGCCTACCACTGCGCAATTCGTCATGAACGCTTTGTCGTCCTTCATTAAACATTCGAACCCACTTCGGCACCATTGCTGCACTCATTAACGCTTTGACCGTAAATTTCGCAAATTTGCTGATGGATATCACTTGATCTGATATTTCTTGCATTCGGAAACTTTATCACAGACCGGACTTCGCATTCAGAGGCCTTTTTATTATTAATTCAAATGCTATTAACCTACAGCACAAACCTTTAACATAAGCACAATCTCACAAAATGGCGTCAGGGCGAGGCTAGTGTATGAGACAATACAACTGCGCATGCGCAACTCTGAAACCAATAATTGCGCCGGAGTAACTCTATGCAACTCTGAAATGAATACTTGCGCGCGAATGGAACCTACTTTCTGGGTGGCCCTCATTCAACATGAAAACTCACTCTTCTGCAGTGGTGCTCTATATTCCGTGCTGTGTATACGAGAAAAACACGTATGAGCTTTGCCCTGATTTCGTTATTGTTCTTTCCATCATTTACACATTTGATATGTTCTTGCTTATTATATTAAGCGTCTTGCTCCGTTATTTCGCTGCTAAGGTTTCTCTTTCTAAATTTGATTTCCGCTTCGATCTCATGTATCTGCATCGGACGTTCTAAAAAATCTCTATTTTACGTCGTCGTCTTTTCCTTCTTTGTGCAGCAGAAAAATTCCTCTCTGAGAATCCTCGAAACTCTGTCCTAACGCTAGTTCAAGACCCCCCTTCTCTCAAATAAGTGCCGACAGTCCACTTTGCGTGTCTTCCTTTTTTCGATCATCTAGCCAGTTGCTGAATACCCATCAACGCGACTCTTACCCCATTGTGAGAAATCCTTTCTTAAAAATTGAATTGTAAAAAAATCCATGAGCTCGAAATCTCTCCCTGAGTGAACCTTGACGTTATAAAACAATAAAAATCATTATATCACTCACTCACAGATCGATAAAGTAATATAAACTGAGACTCATGATCCTTGGGCCAGCATGTGACGGCCAGCAATAGTAGCAACTGAAAGTTTGTGTGTGATATAACTCTCACAGTAAATAGTCTTTAATTTCCCCCGGTTTTTCGAGCCATACGTTGATCCGCGCGATGTTATTGCGAACGAGAGGAAAATCCATCACAGCTATTTTTTCCCAGCGACTTGTCACTTTGTCTGCAGATCTATTTAATTTCAAATATGTATTCCTGTTTAACGATATCATCTCGCAGAAATTTAAACCTTGTAGAGTCTGCTCCCTGACGTGTGAAGTTGTAGCGGCACATGTCTATTTGTACGGCACAGTTTTTTTAGCCTTCGCTATCCCTCTTGCCAGCATTTTCTCTTGGGGAGTGGTAGGCTAAATTTGATTTACTCTGTTTTTATGGGAACTTTTTCTCTCACTATTCACTAACACACGACGTTGCTTACCCTCGGGTAATTATCTCTTTCATCCCCTCCCTAGTCGAGAGGATTCATGACGAAATGATGGAATTGTGGGACGTTTCCCTCATGCGTGTCACAACGTGCAGCACTTCTGAGACTTTAGTGTTTCATAAAACAAAATTAAAACTGTTACCAAAAATAAGATTCCTGATTTCCATACTAGCAGTAAAAGCACTTGAAACTAAAAACGAAATTGATTTCTGTTGCGTCTTTCCAGCACGTTTATATTTCATTCATCCTTTTTTTTTTTTTTACTTACATGAACATTCTAAAAGAAATGGCTATTTCATATTTCAGACTTTATTTTCGTCAGATTTCTTGTTAGCACTAATTATATTTTTCATTAATAATAAAACTGATAATTCATGCCTTGAAAACTAGATTCACAGGCAGTATCACCCTCTAAGAACGACTGTTAACTACAAATGAATGAGATAAAGAAAAAAACACTCGACATTTTCAATACCGTCATCCATTTTATTTTTATAATTGCTTATTTAATTACCGAAAATTGCTTAAAAGAATGTGAAATTATGGGAAAATTGCTTTTAAAATATGCAGGTAGTTCAGATAATTATTATCCAAATGTGTTACGATGTTATTTGCCGGAATTTTTACATCGATGTCTAAGAGATTGCAAAATTTGGCGGTGTGGCGCTTATGCCGGTGCGGCTCTTACAAGGAATTAATTTCCTAAATAGTGATTTTTGTCAAGTGCGGTTCTTGCGCCGATGCGGCGCTTTGACCGAAAATATTACGGTATATTAAAAATTACAGGAAAGTTTGTTGTACCTAAAGTTCGAAAACTAAAAAAGACCTTAAATACTTTTAAGACCTTGTAAAATGCCGAAGAACGTAGATTTTCTTTCTTTATGACGTACAGACACGTACCTGGTACTTTCGGTTTGTCATTGGGCCAGTCGACCGCTGTATCAGTGGTCAGAGGCGCGGTAGTTACTAAAATTCTATTACTTTCAGCAAAAGTTAACCTTTCACACACAATATCGTATTAGCAGTTAAATTCATTTTTCATTAGTGTCTTACTGTCCCCCTTACGCAGCTTTCAGCTGTTGATGATGGGGAGGAGATAGCCATTCCTGCTTTCGGACTTCGGAGAAAACCTTGTTATTGCCGTTCCATGCTTCGGCTGTTCGAGAAGCTCAGAACTAGAGCGAATGGTATAATTTTTTAATAGCATCAGTGTATTCGTAGGATGAGATGCGAATCCCTGGGAATCCACTTATTAAATTAACACCGAAGACTCTAAAGGTAAACTAAGTGGTCGCATGACTCACGCCTAAGTTGATGGTGTGAATGAGATGAAGAAGGGAGTGAAAGTGACATGGAATTCACCTGATAGTATCAGGAGGGATCATACAAAATGTACTGAGGAGAGAAGCAAGAGCTTTTTCGGTTAAAAGGAAATTAAAAGGATAGATGTACTGGCTGTGGAGGAAGATGTGGAAAAGATTTGTTTTTTCGTGCGAGAGAAAGGTTTTCGCTCCCCGAGGAAAGGGAAGACTTTTGATGTTACCGATTGAAAATCTCAGGAGAAATTAAGTTAGAACCGGGGAAATTGGCATCTTTAGGTTATATAAGGGTTGTTAAAGAAGAAGTGAGACTTTCTGCCTGAGAGAGTCAAAGCATGGCATACCTAAAAAAATAATCGTCGCTAGCATTTAAACAGCGATCCCATCGTTGTACTCCTGCGGTATAGGAGGAGGCAAGCTGCTGCTGCTGCAACCAGTTATCTACAGCTTCAAGCAACTGATCATCCGAAGTGAAACGTTTGCCTTTGAAAAATGTTTTCGTAGGTCCAAAGATGTGAAAATCACAGGCGATAGATGTCAGGTTTATATGCCGGATGTTGAAGGACTTTCCAGCGAAAGCGGTGCAATGTCCTTTGCGTGGTAGCTGCCGTATGCGACAGGGCGTTATCATGCCAGACACACAATACCCTGAGTCAGGTTGCCGGGTCTCTTGCTTTTGATGGCTTGTCGAAACTTTATTAAAGTTTGATAACATCGTTCGGCGTTGATGGGTGATCTTTTTGGTAGCCACTCAAGAAGCAATGGTCATCGATGGTCGAAGAGCAGGATTAACATCACCTTGCCTGCGGAAATGGTGGACCGTGATTTCCTCGGTGGTGGCGAGGATGCATATTTCCACTGCGTGGTGTGGCGTTTCGACTCTTGCTCGAAACGATAACACCAGCTTTCGTCCCCTGCAATAATGCATAACAGGAAATCTTCACCATCATCGTAGCGGAACAGATGCTGTAACGATAGTCTCATTCGTTGACTCATCTGTTCATCGGGCAGATGTTTCGGTACCCACGTTGCGCAGACCTTACGATATGCAAGGTGCGAATGTATGATCGTACTCACAGTTTCGAAGCTCACACCCGCACTGGTTGGCAGTTCTCGAATCGTGATTTTTCTGTTGGCCTTTACTGCAGCATCCACATGTGCAATTGTCGTCACTGAAAGAGAACGACGTGTTACTCCTTATCTTAGCTGGTCTTCAGTGTTTGTTCGTCCATAACTAAAGAGCTGGCATCACCGCATTACAGTACTGCGTGGAAGCCAAGCAGGCTCATACACAGCCTTCATTCGTCTGTGAATTCATCTTGATGGCGTTTTCTCCGCTTTCAAAACCTGAATTACAGCAACACATTGAGCAACTTTGGACCTATCTCTCTCCTACAAGAGAACAATAAAATTAGTCCCGCGCGTTACACGGCTTCCGTAACAAACAAGCTGCAATGCAGTTGCATAGCCTTTAAATCGCCTGTACACTAGCTCCACCCATTGGCAAAATTAGGAAGTGCAAGCGCACTCAAACCAGAATCTCACTTATTGAACAACCTTTACAATATTAATACAGAAATTAGGACAAGAAGATTCATGACCTTACCACGTACCGCATTGAATGAAAAGCACCATTGAACAAAAGTGACTTCTTATTTAGCCAGTAATTCATTCATTTTATCATAGGGAAAGGAAAAAAATAAAGCAAAAATTACGGAATTATTTACTTACAGCGAAAGCGTGACGAAACCTCGTGACAGGGCACTGAAAGAAATCCTGTGAGTAGCAATGTAATGCAAATTTGGTCTTCTACCTAATCGTTCGAGTACCGTATGTGGCATGTTCCACGTACCTCTCCAAAACCATGGTTATTCCCCTTCCTTGGAACTAGTGGACTAAAATAGGGACGGGCGACTCCTCATAGCCTTAGGCACTCACGGGGATCATTAAATCTCTATAACAGAAAAGTAACTAATACCACAAGGAAACTTTCTAATGGTTGTTAGTATTCTTTCTGTTATTAGAAGTACATACAACGAAGAGTCGCAACATTATGACCGGCGCGTCATTATGCAAATCGAAGTAGCTGCAGGTAAACGACGGCGTTGTCAAGGTCATGAGACTGTATAAATAACATTTGATACATAACACTGTTAATCAGTGTTGTTTCTTGTTCTTCAGGTATGAAAGGCGGCGGACTTAAGCAAATTTGACAAAGGCCAAATTCTAATGGACAGACGACTGAGGGAGTCAGAGCATTTCCGAGACTGCTAGGCTTGTGAGTGTACACTATTAGCCGTGGTTAGTACCTTCAAAAAGTGGTCCGAGGAGGGCATGGAGAGAAAACCAGGAACCGGCGGCTAGGTGTCGGACGAACACGACTCATCAATGATAGAGATGAGCGATGGCTGTCCCGTATAGTACGAGCTAACAGAATATCCATACTGTGGCGCGACTCGAAGGTAATTTGAATGCTGGTGACGGAAGTAATGTGTCGCAACATATACGGTACATCGAACCCTGCTGAAAATAGAGCTGCTTAGCCTTAGGCCGCTCGGAGTGCCCATGTTAAACTCGGTTCACCGTTGAAAGCACCTACAGTGAGCACACGAGCATCAAAACTGGACCTTGAATAATTGGAAAAAGGTTTTCTGGTCCGATGAATCTCGTTCTCTGTTGCACGATGGGGAGGGCCTGGTACGTGTGTTGTTTACCTGGGGATGTGTTGTGCACCAGGATGCACAGTGGGACGAAAACAAGCCGGTGGAGGAAATGTAATGCTTTGGGCAATGTTCTGCTACAAAACCCTGGGTCCGGTCATTTGTGTGTGGAAAACCATGATGTCTACCGCCTTCGTGAACGTCACTAAAGTAGAGGTACATCCTTTCATGGCAATGGCATTTCCCTCTAGTAATGCATTCCTTCAGGAGAATAATGCGCTATGTGACACTGAACGGATTGTTCGAGACTGGTTCGCGGAACATGAGGAAGACTTCCTGGCCTCCAAATTCCCCAGACATCAATCCAGTAGAGCATCTGTGGTGTTTGTTGCTGGAACAGAAAATCCTATCTGCGGCGACTCAACCACGTAACTTACAAGAGTTAAAAGATCTGTTGGTAATATGTTTGTACTTGATACCACAAGAAACTTTTAGAAATCTTGTAACGTCGATGCTTCTCCGGGTAAGAGTTGTTTCACCTGTACGTGGGGAACCTACATCATGTTAGGCAGATGATCATAACTTTTTGGCTTTTCGGTGTATGACTTCCTTCTGTGCGGTGAATAACGTCTATGCTTTGCCGAGTAAGAGCTGTTTCATCTGCACGGGAGGAACCTACATCATGTTAGGCAGATGATCATAACCTTTTGGCTTTTCGCTGAATGACTTCCTTCTGTGCGGTGAGTAACGTGTATGCTTTGCCGGGTAAGAGCTGTTTCATCTGCACGTGGGGAACCTACATCATGTTAGGCAGATGATCATAACCTTTTGGCTTTTCGGTGTATGACTTCCTTCTGTGCGGTGAGTAACGTCTATGCTTCGCCGGGTAAGAGCTGTTTCATCTGCACGTGGGGAACCTACATCATGTTAGGCAGATGATCATAACTTTTTGGCTTTTCGGTGTATTTCATATTTGACTTCCTTCTCTGCGGTGAAAAGTGCGAGAAGGAAATGAACAAGAAATTAATGACCGAAGTATTACAAAAGAAAAAGGTTATGAATGTAAAATTTCAGAACTAGATATCCGCTCACAGTTCCAATCTATTTAAATAAATTTGCCCCAACATCACGGGATTTATCTTAAGTAGCTTAGCTCTCCACGGCCCAAGCCGACTTTATGTATCGATGTAACGCGTTCGCTCTTCTTATACCCTTACGCTTATGAAGGGTATTTCAATTTCGAAAGAATTTTGTTTTAAATAAAACCCCATTGGTCAGTTTCTTTGGAAGTCAAAGTTGAGTTCGTAGTTTCCAGAGAGTTTGTGAAAACACATTTTTCTGGAGACAGGGATCGAACCCGAATTCTTCTGCTTCGGAGCCGAACGCCTTCCCAGTTAAGCCACATCATCAGAATTCATCGCTGCAACTTTGCTGTCTTAACATGTGCTTCACTTCTGTAGTACGTCACAAGCCTAACGCCGAATTTAAATATTGTAGCTGTGCCATTCGAAAGAGACTGCATTTAAGCCCTGCTTGGAAGATTTTTTAATTCGACGCCCGGTTTATAGATTTAGTTTGAAATCTGTACAATTTCTAGACTGAGTTTTTAGTCTGAGACTGCCTACACTCGCTTGTAATTTTCAATTTTCAACCTGGAGTTTACAAAAGCTTACGATAAATCCCAATTACTGCCTTTCCAAACTTAGAGTTATCATATGATTTCATGATAAGCTTCAATTACTGAAATTTAAGTTCGACTTACTTCACATTTCAAGTTCGAGTGAGTTTGGGCTTATTAGGCACTGCTTTCTTTTTTAATTAGGGACGGGCGACTGCTTACTTCTAATAATGTAAGAAGTATCCCGTCCCTAATTTTAGGACCATTGGCTCCAGGGGAGTGACTGAACCAGGGACATAGGACAAACACGTTACCCATGCCTCATCTGGAACTCTAACCCACGCCCAATTCGGATTTGCTAGAAGACCGATCCTCTGAAAACTCTTCGGCCGTCGCGGCAGTTGGACTCCAGACCGACCTAAATATTTTCGCATGAAGTACAAGTATATTACTGAAGCGAACGAGAAAATTATTGCCATTACTCAGTCTAATTTATATTTTATTTAAAAATACGAATGAGCATATTACCATTTTTCTGTCTATTTTATTTACTGTTATGATTTACTCATACGATACGTGATTGCTTACGAAGAATAAAGTGGTGTTCATCGTGCTGCTGCTTTGTAAAAGAACTTCGATTTAGAAAACATCGATGTCAGTATTCTTTCCCCGCGGAGTTTTTTTTTTTTTTTTTTGCTTTCTACTTAAGGTGCAAATGTTTCTCATTGTTTAACATTTTCCCCTCCGAAACATCAACTACCTCTGAGGAGTGAACGCCATTGGGAGCAATATGTTTGCCATTTCAGTGCGTCCTACTTGTGTCAACTTCGTAAACATTTAGTTGATCCTCAACCCAGGCAGCATTTGAACAAACCGTCTTTCAGTGTGGGTGGTCCTCACCCACTCCTGGAGGGTGGTCTGTCTGTGAACTTCAGAACTAGGTATCAATCCCTTTTCTAAATCAGACTGTTACCGTTAAGTGCATCATTTGCTCTGTCACTGTCTTATCGTTCAAGTAAGATCGATACTGAATCTTTCTCAAAAGACTCGTATAATATGTACTACGAGGTTTAAGCATGTTCAGAAGATATATTTTGTAAAATTTATTTGCGGTAACATATTCACTGCGTTATCGCACAGCACATTATAAACCGCTACGAGGGGTGCTCTCAATGTTCTTGAGTTCTGCTGCTTATATATATATCAAGTATGTTATGTAATGACAAACAAGTACTAGCATGTTTGTCATTACATAACATTAGCTTATCAGTATGCTTCTTTCACTTGGTGAGTACGCCGCTGGCTATATTAAAAACATGAACGAAATTCGATATTCAGGGTGGTCGTTAAACTGCAAATAGAAAAAATAAAAGTACACACCAGTTTTGTTTGTTTTTAATCACTTCTCGCATGATTTGTTACATGATTGCATGGTTCAGACTAAACTTTACGAGAACTAATATCTGAAAGGCTGTTTTTCCTGTCTCGGTACGACCTTTCATGTAAATTAATAAATTACCTGGGGTTTTAACCGTAACGTACCGTCTGTGCCATGTTGTAACCCTGGGCTCATTAATTTTGGCAAAAGTTAACATTAATAACCATCTTTAATGCCATAAGTTAAAATCAATTTCTTTTCGTTTGTGTTCTTTGTTGAGATACTGAGATGATCCCCTTTCAGTAGTTCTCAGCTAGCCGTGTTAATGAGGGAGGAGTTGACCCCTTCCTGATCTGCTTCAACAATTTTACTGGTCATTCTCCCCCTTGTTCATGGAGTTGAGTTTACATTACGTAACTCATCTGGAAATCGTTTTACAGCTTTGTTTGGAGTTCTGAAGATTCATCTCCTTTTTGAGAAGGTTGTGGACCGAACAGTGGCTCACACATAAGACACAATGAAGAGGTTTTGAGAGGGGAAAGTAACATGGAGCTGACTTGGTAATCGCAAGGAACAAAACCTGCGCGTCTCTGAGAGAATCACCTTCATTCCGATCATAATGGGACAAAATCCGCGCTTCTCTAAGAGAATTGAGGAAAATACAAGAGGGGTTTGTTCTGCTGCTCAAAGGTGGAAGGAGAGAGATTGGATTGATCCTCCGTCCGAGGGAAGGAATTTTTCGGCTCCCCGAAAGAAAGAAGGGAAGACGAGGAAAAATCGAGATTGGCAGATCGAATCAGAAATTAAGTTTGGGAACAGAAACTTCACAGCGAGGTAACCGAGGAAAATAGAATAAGCGGGAACAGGTCAATGTGTAAGTAATAAAAGGAATAGTATAGAAATCAAGTGTTTTGAAGCAATCTGGACTTCGAGATATACAGCCCTGAATAAACAGCATCACTGCGGAAGAGCGAGTTTTCATTTAAAGCTAAAAGCCCAGAACTATTTAATTTCCGTACAAGTGAAGGCCTGGCGAACCCACGCGATAGATCACTGAAATTAACCCAGTACAGTGGAACCTGTATATTCGTCACTAATCCGTTCCTGAGCGATGGACGAATATAGAATAAATTTTTCCATAGGAATTAACTAAAATTGGAATAATCCGTTCCCAGCCCTAAATCTCATACATAAATACTGTAAATAAAAATTCAACCAGAACTTTACCTTTACTGAAGAACGTTGATGGCCTGAGCTGAAGAAGAGGAAAGGAATTATTGTTTTGAAGGGGAGTCGCCTTCCATTAAAACATCAGGTAACTCCGATTCTGTTGATCGATGTCTTTTTTGTCCCTTTCCCGACGATTCACTAACACTCGATTTAGAAAAGAACTTGTCCAATGTTGTCTGTTTTTTAAAATTGTTCGAAAGTAGCCAATCACATTATCAGTGAATGAATTTATATTTTAATTAACTACGGCAATGTCCAGGTTCCATTTCTCGGCCATACCCTGCGTTTTGGCCCAATTTGACAGCATTTCCTTAATGTCAGCAGTTCGGATGCTGCCTTTACTTGAATCTTCCTCCTCTCATGAAATTTCCTTCACTGCTTCAGCTTCCTGTTCTTTACGAAGGTTCAACAGTTCATCTGGAGCGAACTCCCTTCCATGCTCCTCCACCAATTCCTCTACATCCTCACTATCAACCTCCAATCCCATGGACCTGCCCAGAGAAACAATTTCATCAACAACAGGCTCTGGCTCAAAACCTTCAAAGTCTCTTTCTGACACACACACACACACACACACACACACTGGCCACAATTTCCTCCAGGCCGAGTTCATTATCCTGGAAGACTCTTTTCCCCATGTCTTATAAATTATCCTCAAACAATGGAGGATGTTTAAGTGGCTTTTCCAAAATTCTCTCAATGTAATTTCTGTCTCTAACGTTACTTTAAAACAGCTTTGAAACAGGGCTTTTGTATAAAGTTTTTTTTAAAACAGGCAATGACCTGCTGATCTATTGTTTGGATTAGAGGAGTTGTGTTTGATAGATATTTAATGCGAATAAAGCTGTATTCCCCTGCCAAATCGTCTTCCAAGCCAGGGAGATGAGCAGGAGCATTGTCCAAAACCAAGAGGGCCTTTATAGGTAAATTATAACTTTCTAGATAGACTTTCACACCTGGGGCAAATACTTTGTGAATTCACTCCAGGAAAAATGTCTTGTTTCCCAAGCCTTACTCTTTGCCCTCCACATCACATTTAGTTTACTTTTTATGATATTGTTCTTCTTAAAATCTCTCGGATTTTCTGAATGATAAACGAACAATGGTTTAATTTTGTAGTCCCCACTAGTGTTACCACACGGCAAGAGTGTTAATCTGTCTTTCATTGGTTTGTGTCCTGGCAATGCTTTTTTCTCTTTTGTGATGTAGGTTTTCCTAGGCATTTTTTCCCCCAAAATAGGCCCATCACTATTAAAAATTTGTTGAGGAATAAATCCCTCAGGGTCTACATAGTTTTTGAAATCTTCAACAAACTTTTTAGCATCTCCTGCATTCGAACTTTGTTGAAGCCTCTCCATGCCTAGCTACATTTTGAATGCCCGTTCGCCTTTTGGATTTTTCGAACCAGCCCCTACTTGCCACATCACCACTGGTCCCTGGGTTCTTTTGCTGCAGGTAATCATATAACTGCCTTGCGTTTTCGCAGATAGATTCTGAAATACTATCGCCAGCCATTTGCTTTTCTGTATTCCAAACTAATAAAAGATTTTCCGTGTCTTCATACGTTTGTGATCTTTTAGCAGCAATAATTTTTTACACCTTTTGTTACTTTAATTGCTTCTTTATTGTTAATCATGTTGCTTACCGTAGTTCTCGGCATGTTATATTCTAACGCTAAGTTGGAAATGCGTATTCCACTTTCAAACTTAGCTATGATTTCTTTTTTCAACTCAATTGTGGTTCTCACAGCATTCCTTTTTGGTTGTTTTTTCTTCACTACACTTTTTTGGGGCCATGGTCACTTCTTTTTACAAAGATAACTGCAAAAAAATTGCGAAATTAAAAAATACATTCAAAGATTCAGTGCGCGTCACCTGTTATTATCTCACAAGGCAGACTGCTAGGCTATCACACGGGGCTGGCTGTCTGACTGCGTGGGCGATTGCACAAGAGCTGACTGCGCGATTGCACGAGGTTAGGATGGCCATGTGGTGGGTGACTTTTCGTGAAGAATATGGGAGCATTTTTTGCAGAAAAATGTGAAATATAGAGGTTCCACTGTATAACATCCCTGTAGCATTGTATTGTGGCAGCATTGTACCATTCCACTTCGACGGACTAACTTCAATGGGCTCAGAACAGCATTTTCCAGCTGTATTAATCTTTGGCAGTCAAACTCTTGACCATGTACTCAAATCCACCCCTCCGTGGGTTCTTGATAGTCTACCTTCATCTGTCTCTGAAGGGTTTTTGTTAGAGGGCTGTTCACTGAGTTTGTTTCAGTGCCTTGTCTCAAGGGTTCGTTAGACCTTCGCTTGTAAAGAATTTACAAGTTCCGGGATTTTACCTCTATATTTCCCCGATGGTGAAACAAAAAATACCTGCTAAAATTAAGAGTATCTTTTGCAGTGAACATGTTTATTCAGTTAATTACTGGGAGGGGTCTTCAAAGCTTTATCCTGCTTGCTTTATCATATTTTGTATTATTAACTCGAGGATCCTTTTCTTCTTATTATTCTATTGGACTTTTTTTCTCAGCTATTTTGCTGCTAAGTTTGATTTCCGACTTTTACCTCTGTTTCAAATCGTCCATCTCGGTGCGAAAAAACAAAATGTTCTCCCGCCATCTCACAAAGTACGGAGGATCTTCTTTCCCTCGGCTCTGCCTGTTCCCCTTGCAATCTCAGATGAATCATTCTCTTGCCTTCCTCCTTCTAGATCTAGATTCCCACCGTGCTTTTCTCCTCTTCATCGAAAACACGCGAGATACTTTTATTGTGTTCACTCTTGGACACTGTCAGCCCTATGCTAACCGTGCACTCGCACGCCCCTCGTTAACACCGAATTGACCCCTCTTTACACCCCTTAGTTAACAATTTATTTCGTTGTGCTTTCGTTATAGATAAGCACACCGGACAAAAATTAGTCACCCCTAACAGAAATGACAGTAGGAAGTTACCGGTTGCAGAGAGGACGCCATGATAGCATTGTTGGGAGATAAATAGCACTGACGTGGTCTAAAGGATCATTTGTCTCGTGCAGTGGTGAAGAGCAACGTGCGTTGAATTTAGTCTGCAATATGGGTCGTAAGACAGACGTTACTGAGTGGCAAAAAGGAGCCATCGTGTTTGGCCATGCCCACGGATACAAAATCAATGAAGTCGCCCAATTTTTCGGTGTGTCGAAGCGTTCTGTCCAGCGGGTCTACCAACAGTGATGTAGTTCGCAGTCAACTGAAAATCTGCGACGTGTGACTGTGGCCGGAAAACGATTCTCACCAACAGGGACTGCCGCCATGTTTCATGCCTGGTAACTGCAAATCGGTTTCAAACCAGGCCACAATTGCTCCAAACAGTCGATGAAAGTCCACTCCAACCAATTTTCGAAAGGACATTGCGATGGACATCTGGAACAGAGAACCACGGAAAGAGTCCTATTTTAACAGCAAGTCACAAAGCGCACGTTATCAATGGGCTCAGAGGCACCAAAACTTTACTGTGGAGGATTGGAAACTAGTAATTTGGTCTGATGAGTCTCGTTTTTGTTTGCACTCCAATGATGGGAGGCGACGAGTGCATCGCAGGGCCAATAAAGCCTTTAATCCTGATTGTGTCGAAGGTGGTGTTCAAGCTGGAGGGGGTTTTGTGATGTTTTTTGTACCATGAAATGGGCCTTCTCGTTGCTGTGACGATGAATTTAAACCAGGATGCGTACCTCCACATTCTGAATGACGAAGTGTTGCCCTTTGCCCGAAATCTCCAGGAACAGCATCATTTGGCCACTCGTGTCTTCCAAGACAACTGACGTGTGCACGCACAAGGCTAAAACTGTGTCTGAGTGGCACGACGAAAAACCAGCTACACTGGCTCACATGGACTGGCGCGCCAAATCCCCAGATTTAAATCCTATTGAAAAACTGTAGGTTCATTTGGAAGAGAAGGCGACACGCCGGAATAGACACCCACGTACTCTGGCGGAACTTCGGGACCAATTGGCGCACGAGTGACTGCAAATCGATATTCAATACATCCACAACCTCGTGGAATCTCTACCACACCGGATTCACGCTGTTATCAAGGCAAGAGGCTCTGTCACCCGTTATTAGGTAAGTTCTGCCAGGGGTGACTAATTTTTTGTTCGGTGTGCTTACGAGCCTCGTAGTAGAATCGCGGGGACGGGCGCCCTACATCGTAGATTTTATTCTGGTCCTGCAGACAAAAACGACATACCCAGAATCTTCATTTTGATTCTGGCAATAAAAACGATATCCCCATAAACCCCCTTTCTTATGCTTTCTTGTAGACCCACGATCATGGCGCAGTAATTCCGACTTTTGAAACTTTCTGTAAACAGAAGTTAGACGAAGCAAAGATTTCCCGCATAATTGTAGGTTTTTATTTTTTTTTCTTCCCGATGTCTTCTTTGCTCTGTATTGTTGATAAAGGTTTTATTTCATAAATATTTGTATTTCAGCTTTAAAATGAAGGGAAGAATTCCCCAAAAGGAAGTTGGATGGAAAGACGATTTTTCCCGTAATTACAATTTCTTTTTCTGCGATGTTCCCTCCGTCAAAATATTGTTGCTAAGTACGTCGTATCATTTTGTTGCAGTAATGTTTGCGTCGTATTTTTTATTGTGTCCTACATTGTTAAATACCATTTAATATATAAATGTTTGTATTTAAAATTGAAAGTGGAGGGGATTTTTTTCCGAAAACGGAAGTTGACGAAGCGAAGATTTCTCGTGTTTCTTTTTTTTTTTTTTTTTTTTTTTTTTTGTTCTTGCGATGTTCTTTCTGAAGATCTTTCACGCCCATGTCATCAAACCATTCCTGCACAGACCTCGCTTTCTGAACGGAAGCGTGGTGATGTTGGTAAAGGACCTTCACCGAGATGTTGCCATTACGTTGGGAGCACAGAATTGTCAAGTATATCTAGGCAGCAGAGTAAAGATTCCCGGGCACTTGGAACTAGGGAGCCTCACCCAAACCATGAAAGAGAGACCTAGAGCGTGACGCCTCCTCCACCAAACATCACAGTTGGCGAAGCATAGTCGGGCAGGTAGCGTTCACCTGGCGTCTTCCGCAACCAAATTCGTTCCGTCAGACAACCAGATGGTGAAGTGTGATTCACCACTCCAGAGAAAGCGTTTCCACTGCTCTAGAGTTCACTGGCACCTAGCTTTACACCACTCCAACGCTTGGCGGTGATCTTGTTGGTGTTAGGCTTGTGAGCGGTTGCTTGGCCATGGAAACCCATTCCTTTTATATCTCGACGAACAGATATGGTGCTGGTGTGGCTTTCAGAGGCATTTTGGAAGTATGTAGTGACTGTTTCAACCGCGAACAGGCGATTTTATCACACCAGACGCTTCAGCACTCGGCGGTCCCGCTCTGTCCTTCTACATGGCCTACCAGGGTTGCACTTTTTTTGCTCCTAAGCGTTTTCACTTCACAACATCACTTACAGTTATCGGGACAGCTGCAGCAGGGCCGAAATTTCTGGAACTGACTTGTTGCTAAGATGGCAGGATGGTATCCTATGACCGTACCACGTTAAAAGTCACTGAGCTCTACTTGTACGGCCCATTCTACTGTTCATGCTTGTCAACGATAATTCCTAAGCCTTCAAAAATTATTTAGTAAATATTTCACATTCAGTTGTGTAATTCGAAGGATTAATTATTAAGGACGGGGTAGGGCCCCTTGATCGGAAAGTGTTTTTTTTTTTTTTTAAGAGATATGTGAAGCAGTAGAGTAGTAGGAGTATGCTGTGTGATAAGGGTACAAATACGCCTTTTGTATTTGTGCTCTAAGGAGCTAATAAAAAAACCAGCACTATCAAAAACATTAATTTTGACCTACCAAAACAAATATATCTGGCGAGAAACTGGCAGAAAAGCGGGCGGATACATCGTGAATTTAAATACGATTAATCATTAACGTTTAGTAGTGGTCACAAAGTTGATGAAATGGTCTCTCCTACCTGCGCGTCCTAGCAGGTGGCGATTTTTAACGTTCTGAAAAGATCAGCACATTCATGGTGTTTGGCCGCTATTTCCTTTCCCTGCTAGGATAACCCACGATGCCCGCTTCAGCCTTGTTAGTGGTATCATTAACCCCCCCCCTCCCACTGCTGATTCCCTGGGTAGATTTAATGGACATCATTCACCTTACATTGCATCATGGGAAATACGTTCGGTGGCTGCGGACCAGCAATGGGTTTGTTTACATCCTTTTTCACATTGCTTAACAAGGAATACGCTACAGGAATTCGGGAAAATCGCGATTTTTCATATTTATTAACGACATGCCCTACTTTTGTTCGTCGTATGGTTCTGCTGACAAGTCCTGTCACCTGAAATGTATAGAAGAAAGATAACTATACCCATGCCTAACGGCGATGTTGCCCTGCATCTCTTTGAAGTAAACATCGGGCACAAAATTGTCTTACTATATTTTTTGCAGCCTTGATTTGTTCTTTTAAGAAATTAATTTTTCCTTCTTCGCCCTATAACTCTATTAATTTGTTGGCATAATCAAAGCCATTAATTTTTTTAAAATTGGCCAGCAGTAAGAAGTAATCTAATAGCGACAAAATTGAATCAACAGCCATGTTGGTCCGCCGAAATCCGCTTCTTACTTCGCATGAATAAGGTCCATTCAATCTTATTCTCAGGGAGATTTTTGCACCGGAAGAAAATGGAAATTTTTAAGATGCGGAGGCATATGATTGGGAAATGAATATATTCCATCGCGTTTAAATCTTTATTTGGATAAATATAGTTTCAAATTCACACAGGTGTTACTCATTAAGGGACTGTTTAGCTTCGTGGGTAGGCAAAGTAAAAATACAAGGCAATTTTTTTTCACTATCAGTCCTCTTCAATAACAAGAAATATACAGGGAGAATTATGTACAAAATTATGACTTCTTTTTTTTTTTTGATCATGGAAATATAAAATTCTACAGTTAATAAAAAAATAAATCGATGGAACAAAAAAACTCAGTTTTTATCCTAGATAGAAAGGATATTCTTTATAATGAAAGCTAAAGATTTTTAGCTGGCGCCATGGAATTGATTTGATGGGTGGATTTGATTTGCACTTCCTACATCGCATGGCGGGTTTTTGTGTCTGAGAAATCAAAATATTGAGATGGGGGACAAGGCACCATGTCGAAAACAAAAGGTGGAAGAATCATTTTCAAAGGCCGCAAAGCAGACTACCGTATTTCTCGGCTTTATAGGTCTACAGTCAGTCATAAAAGTCTACATACAACTTTCAAAACATCATTATTATAAAAACTATAAGAATTTGAGAAATGATACATTTGTGTTACAGTAAAAGCTTAAGTATATACAGATGTGTTTGTATAAGAAAAGGAGAAAATATCAAGCTAATATATACAGAGTAAACTCTAAAACCGCGAAAATGATTTCGAAAAGTATATGCGCACATTGAAGTCTCCTTGTGTACGAATATGCTGTTATGATACCAACGAATCTTTGTAAAAGTAAGATTCACTACTAGAATTTACAGCAACAACCTGGAGACTATTAAAAAGTCTTAAGTTACTTTTCTTGCTTATCGATCCCTGGAGAGTCTAGTTATATAACTACTGTGTCAACATTCAATGGTGTTTTAAACTACGAGAATCTTAAACGTTTCGAGTTTGCACCGAAACACTAGAGCTTACAAAGAAATATCAAAGTAGTTTTCGTAAACCACGATTTCAATGATTTATAGCATTTTCCAGGGAAGCCGCTCCCCCATCCAGGGGCGCAGCAAGATGCTTCGTCGGTGAAGGGCTAGTGTGTCAGATGGGGCGCTCGATTAGAATCGAAGCAGAGAACAAAACAATAGCATTTTTTTTAATTATAACTAAAACTGAAAGCGAAGATTAAATCTTAAAGATCTTGAAATACTTTGTATTTCATTTATTACTAAACCATATAACAAATTGATTTTACCCCTTTACTTTTCACTTAATGATGCACTTGTATTTCAAAAATAATTGAGGACGCATACAGTAAAATATTTTTCTTGTGAGAGTATGTCGTAATTTTTGGGGTTTTCCCTTTCATTGTTCAATAGGATGCACACTACAAAATGAGAAAAATATGGAACTGAAAGAGTTGTTTCCTTTCAAAAGCAGAGCGAGAGTCAAAGATGGAATAATTCACATCAGCCATATGTTGTTCCTGCATGTGCGTGCTCCCAGTGTGACTATTGGAGCAGAACATTGAGCGAAATAACCAGAAGTTGCCACCACCTTTTGACTTGTCGGCGCACATACGTAGATAGTAAAACAATAAAATGCCGAACCCCATCGCTCATCTGTGGATGTAAACTGAAACATACCACAAACGATAAACCAACGTATTCATCCCTAATTGAATCCTGCATGCGATTATCAACTTGTTATCCTGTGAATGGGGAGGACTTCACTTCTATTTTATAAAATAATGGCTAGATTTTGCAGCTTTCTTTTTATTTATTTAATTTTTATCTTGCCTACGTAAAAGAACTGCGTGAAAGCTCCGCAGTAATAAGCACCAACGCTTTGGGGAGGAAAAAAAAGGGCTGTTTGAAAGGGTACAAACTGTAAACTAGGAATAAATACATTGTCATATTTTAATATATATATTCATATGAAGTATGGGTTTCTCCACTAGGCGTTGATCAGTTTTATGAACGACGAGGGGTGCGAAATAGTGCTCTTGGAGGCGGCTCAAGCCCTGTGAACAGCACCCCCTCCGTGGCTACGCCCCTGCTCCCAACTTTTAAGCTTCCTTAGTTACTTCTCCGCTGTCTGTACCAGTTCTTTTACATATGCCTTCGATTTCTCCAAATGTGAGTGAGTGTAACCCAACGTGAGACCATGGCTTTACCTACAAACAGTTCCGAGCCAGGAAGATTCGGCCTCACATTCACAGTTGCTTTTAGAGTTTTTACTCACGATCTCGATAAGCTTATTTGTGCATATATCTAGTTTGTCTAAATATCTATCTCTCCCATAAAGCTGCCCAACACTGTTTTCAAAAGAACAATGCTGTAAATACTTAACGGCACGATCTACATTATGTTAATGACGACAATAGCGATTTGAGCTTCGTAAGTATGGTAGTTCTCTGAACCGCGGGAAACCTGCTTGTTCATTACTTAAGGTCGACTTTAGGAGTCACGCCCCAGATTAAAAATACAATCCAACATTAGCCAAGAACAATGTTCATGGCGAACAGCCTGTCAAATGCATCCCTAACTTACGTTATGGCCAGATCCGGTAGGTATGCGAAGAGTTTCCTGATTTCTCAATCCCGTGGGCTTGTATGGCCAGTGTTATCATGCGTGGAGGAACGAGTCAAAGGTTATCGTTGTTTCTGTGGCATCCAGACTTTCTCCGTTCGTAGTACGTATGGCCGAGAACAAAGGACACTGGCCCCGGTAAACCTTTTCCGGTTTATACTAGAATGTCGAAGAAATAGATAACTGTTGGGAGAATGCAGTTGCGTGAAAGATGAGTGCTAATTGAAACTCTGTAACTGAAACCCAACTAGCGTTACATCAACTTCAGTTCACAGCAAGAACTTCCGCTTTGTTAATTGTTCATTCTTTGGATCACTTATCGACTGAAATGACCCAGAACGCCCCTTAACCGTGATATATGGTAATGTGTGCTACCAAATAACTTATCAATCTGCCTGTTTACTCGAGGAGAAATATTATCGTGACTTCCCATTAATTAAAAATCATAAATTTATGACTCGAATAAGTAAATAAAAAAATTACCACACACCAGAAAATTAAAACATATTTCCCATTTTGTGACAAATCTATCGTCATATTTAGTCTGCTTAAAAATGTGCCGTAGCTAACTTCTAGATAGTTCGAATGTACGGTATTGTCAGTTGTCACGAACCATTTCTCGCCCATTCTGAATCATCAATCCGCTGCTGGATAAAGGTCTCCCCAAATGTCTTCCACAATTGTCTGTCTTTAGCCAATATCCTCTAAGTCAGACAACTGCTAGCAGCATGAGAGATGCATTCGGACATTCTTCAGAATTTCATCCACCCATCTTCCACATTGTCTTCTGGGTCTTTCCTGTCCCTCAAAATCCAGTCTAGTATTTCATTTGCCCAACGGTGGGTGGTCCGTTCTTCTAGCAATACTCCGGTCCGGTCAATTGCCACTTAAGCGATTTTATCATAATCACAATGACATCAACTCCCATCATTTTTCTGATCCACAAGTTCATCCTATCCTTCCTGGTTATGCCAAACATGCACCTCTCCTGCTTCTATCAGTTGTCTGCAGCCTCTGGATGTCTTTTAGTTAAAGTCCATGTATCTGATTCATAAGTAAGAACTGAAAGAATGCATTGATTAAACACTTTCCTTTCAAGACATAATGGTAAGTTGTGCTTTTGAGTACTGTTTCTCCCAAATGCTTTCCAACCAAGTTTTATATGCGTATTTATTTTCTTCCATGTGGCCGTTACTTGGTATGTGTTGTACAAGGTAAATGAAGGCATCGGTTACTTCTAGATTTGTTCCTTCAATCGCTAAAACTTCAGTTCTTGAAAAAGCATTGTACATCAATTTTGTTTGCTGTCAGTCCATTTTTAATCCCACTTCTTTGCTCCTATCAGCAAGTGTGTGTGGCTCACTCATTTGACTTCTGAAAACTGGGAGCCTGTGTGTTGAGCAGGGCCGGTTGGACCATAGGGGTAATCGGGCCACGTGCCTTCACAGGGCCCCGCAGTTTAGGAAATAAAAACAACCATTTTTTGCGTTTTGATATATTAAATTTTGAGGCGCGAGGCAGTTAAAGATATTTTTATAATGGTTTCTTTCTTTTTTTTTTTTTTTTTTTGTTTCCGATCCCCCCACTTTCAAATAAGTAAATAACACCGTCCTTCGTTTTTACAGACGCTGAGATTTGCAGATTTCAAATGAATATTATAACCACCTTAAACTTTTCCGCATTCATGAAATAGAAAATTAGCTTTCATCATTTTGCGGTTCCCTACATTTTTATATGTTGAACAATTTCCAGATACTTAAGTTTAAACAAAAATTAAAAGAACAATATCAAACTTGTTTTTGGACTATACATGCGGAGGCCAAATGTTCAGTGACTTTTAAAACAAACCAAGGCTGACGCCAAAGAAGGTTTTGTTGACAGTGTGGTGGACTGTTTACGGTGTCGTACAAAACAGGTTCTTGAATGCTGGTGAAAGCATTACCTCAGTCGCATACTGTGAAAAAATTGACCGAATACACCAGAAGTTGTGTTCCAAAAAGCCATCTTTGGTTAACAGGAAGGGCCCTATCTTCCTCCATGATAACGCGAGACCACAAATGACGAAACAGAAACTAAACGAACTGAGGTTCGAAACCCACCCACATCTAGCCTACTCTCCTGACTTGGCACCTACCGATTTCCACCTGTTCATGCATTTTAGCAATTACCTCAAGGACAGGACCTTCAGAAACCGAGAGGAGGCCGGAACTGTATTCCGGGAACCAGATTTCTTCCGCACTGGCATTGAAGCATTTGTCACTCGCGGGCAGAGATGTGCAGCTGCTGAAAGTGCCTGTTTCGAATAAAACAAGGTTGTGTGCTATGAGGCATGTCTCTTTCATTTTTACCTTCCAAATCAATCATTATTTTCCGAACGAACTGGTATTTTTCAATATTACTGGGCATAGGGACAGGTGAGAGAGAATTAAACCACTTGATCGTTAACCGGTTGTTGATGGCAACTAAAAATTTGATTAAAATTGTGTACACAGAAATGCTTTTTTTACCGCCAAAGTTTTGAAGATACATCTGTTCACCCCGTATCCGCCATAACATCTGTTTCTATACACACGTGTATTGAACGGCTGGTTCGTTTTCTGAACAGTTGGACATGGAATGCAGCAGGGACTTCCGGCAGACACCGAAGGCAAGCAGTTTACGACTCCGCGAGGAAATACCCGTGGCATCGGATGTGGTTAACGTAAGAACTTTGTGGTTAAGGTGCACGTTACCCCCGAATCCTCAGGGTAATGACCACGTCATTTGCTAATATAGCTTAGACTAGTGCGCTTAAAAGTGCAGTCAACCCATGATGTATCGCCTCCTTTTGTTGCATTACACTGTGGCGTTATATTAAGGGTGGCGGTACATCAAATTTGCCAATTATTTTTAAGTTACGCAAATTTTGTTTCCTGGAAAATCATAATTAGCATTAAATTAAAAACATGTTAGTTTAAAAAAAATGCAGTTTCATGTTGTGTACTACATTTCAAAATGTCAGTTTTCATCTCTGAAGCTTCTGCTTTGCATTAAATGCCGAAATTTTCTTTGTATAGCAGGAAAACAAAGTTATAAAGAAATGAATAAAAAATCCTGCTACGTTACTGGGAGTTTATCAAGTGAGGATTAATAGCACTACGTACAAAAAAATATACATATTCCAGAATTTCTTTTAAAAACCTTATTATTTTCGTTTGTATTTTAGATTTAAATCCAATATACTTTTCTGAGCGTAATCTAATTTTACAAATGCATTTGAAATATCTCGATACCCTGCAAGTTTACTTCAAGGAATCTTCTCAATGTTAGAAGACAAAGATTCGCATCTTTTGACTGAATCAGTGTCTTTAAAATTAAGGTTTGCCCCAATTGAATCATCGTCCCAAAAACCGGGAAGGGAATTTCCTTACAGCTCGCAAGTGGCGGTATATCAAGTATGTCTTGTGTTAAGAAAAGCAGGTTAACGCAGTAATATACACTCACGGACAATGAAATTTGCGCACCAAGAAGGAAGCATCGGATTGAACTGAAATTTTATAGACGTAATGATGCACATGATGGCAAAAACAGAGCTGCAGGACAATTACAGAGGGATCTGTGGCACGCAGTCCGGTCATCTTCAATAGCGCGTCGCATCGCCACGTGCGGAGATACATGCTGCAATACGGTCCGACATGGAGGCGAACAGACGCCTGATGTTGTCCTGCGGCAGACTTGCCCACACGTGTTGGACGGTGTGCTTCGTTTCAACTGGCCCCACACATGCTCGATAGGGGACATGTCCGGGGATCTGGCAGGCCATGGAAGTGTCTGGACATGACGTAGGCAGTTCTGGGCAACCGGAGTCGTGTGCGGGCGGGCATTATCCTGCTGGTATAGCGCACCTGGAATCCCGGCCAGGAATGGGAGCACATGGGACCATAGGATCTCATCCACATACCCCTGGCCAGTCAATGATCCACGTACCACTACTAGAGCTGTTCGGCTATCGTTGGCAATGGCTCCCGAGACCATAATGCCTGCAGTGGTCGAGGTGTGGCGCTTGATAGCGAGGTTGGGATTGTGCCGTTAACCCGGACACTATCATCTGTCTCCAAAACGTAGCGGCACTCATCGCTAAACACCACACGTCGCCAGTCTGTGGCGTTCCACGTTGCTCTGGCCTGGCACCATTGCACACGGAGCCGGTGATGTTCCGGTGTTAATGGCAGCACACGTAAGGGGCGCTGGAATCGCAGATTCGCTTCCGCGAGGCGTCGGGAAGTAGTTCGTGGGCACACAGGAGCCGCTACATCTGCCTGTATAGTGGACTGGGTTTCCGTGGGATCCGTTCGTGTCTGGCGCACGATCCGTCGATCCTCTGTACCGGTGGTCTTCCTGGTTCGTCCGGAGCAACTCCGCCGTGTGGCAGTGCCGTCACGTGTCCACTGTTCCCAACACAATCTGACTGTATGGTCAGAACGATCCACGTGACGGGCTATACGGCGCGCCGACCACCCTGCGGTTTTCAGCCCGATGATCAGGCCTATCTCAAAGTCCGTAAGTTCCGTAAATCGACGTCTCTGGTGTCTACCCGGCATTTTTGTCACTCTGTACACTAGCTTGCGTTGGCCGGTGCTTTTCACTTTCATGGGGCATCGACTACACGCCGGTTTATAAGGTTGCCGGTTTGCGCTTGCAGCGCCCCCACAAGGTGTGCGGTCATGCGCACTTGTACCAAACGTGGATCATTTGCATACCGGCACGCAGTCTAACTATTTGCAGAGTTTCGTGGCTGTAGCATGTTTTCTTCTAGGTGCGCAAATTTCATTGTCCGTGAGTGTACATTGGCGGTTGGTGGATGCCAAGGATGTGGCCTTATATCAAGGGGAATTTTATAGAAAGCACGTCTGTTCAGACCCAAAGGGTGGCATTATGCAACGGTGGAGGTACATCGAGAGTTGACTTATTTTCGAGGTTAAGGACTTAAGGGTGTAAACAGTAGAGAAAGAAAGAGTCTGAAAACTGAAGATTCCATAAACATGATTAACTTGCACGTGCCTCTCTCTCTCTCTCTCTCTCTCTCTCTCTCTCTCTCGTAGAACATCAGAAATGTAGTAAACGTAAATATACGTGTGTACTGAAACAATGTAAAAATGATTGATTTTCCAGCAATAATAACGGAGAACTATTGGAATAATCTTAAGCCAATGTCCCCACCACTGAAAAAGTGTCCAAAGCCCAAGCTTTTGCTGCCACGGCATTCCGTGAGGGGTCCCTCAAAAGTCGCTTGAATATGAACTCTTCATTTTACACTGGCATAGTTTTTTTAATTAGTGCAAGTAATTAAAATTTTCTGTCCAGAGATATGCAGGAATTTGGTTATATAAGGGGTATTTCCTTTTAAGCTTTTTTACACAAGAAAAAGGGTCACTGAAAACGGATGGGCAGATACCCTCTCTTTTTTTATGTGTTTCAAGACCACCACGAGCATCTAAGTTTATAAACAGTCTCCCTTCCCGAATTTGAGGATATTGTTTCCATGGAAATGAGGCAGCGTCTTAGAGCAAACGCACTCGCTACTCATGCCTCACATGGTGCTCGAATCCATGTCCATCAAAGGGATTTTCCCGAAACCCACTTCTCTGACCACCAGGTTCGCACAAAAAGAGGTATTAGGGATCAATGGAAAGTCTTTCTCTATTTAACATCTTCATATGTTTCAAATGTAAGCATTGCCTCGTGCATTCTGTGATTGAAATTATAGAAGAAATTTTCTCTAAGCTCCAATCACAATATTGTACAAGTTGTATGCGAAGACTCTTAGCAGTCATAAAAGTACCACAATTATTACTATTTATTTCTTGTAAACAAAACATAGAAAAAAATCTAATATCTTGAGGTGGAGTCGTCGTACAGACCACGAGCATGGTACAGATGACTAATGCGTAGCAATGTAGGGAGAAAATATTTCTGTTGGGGATTCGAGCCTCTGTGCCGGCCATCCAGTATGGGATTTTCCGCGGACTCCTTCCGATTGGGGATGCGAATACGTGGATGGTTCTATGTGAAGTTTGTCCCGGACACTTGTTGCTCCCCGATATCCCTCATCCTCAAAGCTTTGGGTCATTTACCCAATCTGGTATAACATGGCTACGAAATCTTCATTACGGCTTGTTTCCGTGGAGGAAGCATTGATTCTTCTTGGTCTGTGTATACTAAGTAAGTTAGGAATCAAACAGCTTTAACTCAGGAAAAATATTCACATGTCACAGTTAACCTTCAAAATTAACCAACTTGCTGAAATTCCTATACCATATCATCCATCAAGGTTCAGTATACCTTAATCGTTGTATATGGTGCTTCCAAAAGATGTAGCCTAAGATATAGGGACGGGTTTGAGTCTCTGGTAAAACATGGGTGGTTAAGCTTGTCTGATGCGCTGGCCCTCTCCATTCCCTGAAACCAATAACCCAAAAATTAGGTGGACGGGCGACTGCTTACACAGCCCTAAGGTTTGCTCATGGTAGTTGTTAAACAACAAAAAGAAAAGAAAAAAAATCTATCATTAGGAGATTATTCTACTGGGCATAGCGACACCTTCAAAAGTATTACCCATTTTGAGAATTCAAGAAAACGTGATAAGTTAATCAGTTTTTATTTTAGTTATTGCAGCACCTTGAATCCAAACTACAGTGCAAATGATCGATCAGAGCAGTTATGTAAGTCAACATCAGAGCAAGCGTTTGACATGGCCTCCTTGAGTAGCAATACACGCATTTCTTTATAAATCAAAACACTGTACTGCAGGGAATTTTCTACTTCGATCCCCTGTTGGTTCTACCCTTCAGCTCTCCTAAACTCTTAATATGAGATTACTGGGGGAGAGAGTATATATATCCATAATGCTAACTACGCTGGTACAGTATCTCCACTCCCAACAACCAGAGCCACCTCTCGTCTTCCTTTCGCTGGCGTTGTCGCAAGAGACCTCTCTTTCACCGGCACTTCCGGTTTTTCCACTTCAAGGAATCTCCGCGGTCCCTCCAGCGAAACCACCGTACCACACAAAGTTTTGCTGACCCTGGCACTGGGTGTAGATACCAATTTCCAAGAATAAAAACATCGCCTTAAACGTTTCATGAAGCCTTGTGAATAAAAAGAAAATCCACCTCGTAACAATAGTTCTTACAAGGACGAAACACGAATTTACTTGTTCCACCACCTAAAGAAAAAGCAGCCCAACTCAAAAGTTAAGCCATGTGTACTACATTGATAACGGTTAATTATTCCGACGTTAAAAGATGTTTTTCTTTAAATCCAACCTGCAGAAATAGATATCGTTGAACTAAAAATGTACTCTACCTAAGGGGAAAATTTTGCAACTATTGAATGCTTGAATTGAATTTCAGTTGTCGACTGCGAAAAATTTAAAACTGGGATGAAAATACTTGGTGAAAATAGAATATATACTATTGCCCCCTGCGGAGAAGCTGCGGATCGAGGAAAGCAGAGAATGCTTGGAAGGTTTTGCACAGAGTTCCATCTATCATTTCATTTTTCAGTTGTAACCATGTACACTAATAGTAGTAGTATAACAATGTAACTAGTGTCAACTTAGGGAGCACGAGGGAAAAGGCCTGAATTGGCCTAACATAGCCATCGGCACCCGTAATGAAGATCATACAAGTCAGGAACAGACGTAACTGATTTTCTGATATCATATAAGTAAATTAGTAAGTAGTAAATAAAAATTATAGAGAAAGGTCACCAAGAGTAATTTAGTATTATATAAGTAGAAATGTATCCCAATTTCATTTTCCTCCCCTTTTCTCTTCCCCCTTTTTTCCCCCATCAAACAGGAGCAAGCACATGAGAAGTACAAAAGTAAATAAGTTGGCCCTAAACCAGTTGGTCAGAAGAAAACGAGATATACTATGATAGATCTAGTTCTTCCCCATTAAATAGTTTGTTTTTTTCTTAAGAAGGTTAATATTATTAATAGCAGTAAGATGGTAAGGAAAAGTATTCCATAATTTAGGACCAGAATAGTTTATTTTTAAAATTTTCTGCATATGTAAATACCTGTAGTAATTTAAATCTATTTCTTGTTGGATAAGTATGAGTATGGGTATTAATTGTGATAACGCCAGCATTAGTTTAGGGGTTAAATGTCTAAGAGTGTGACTAATAACTCCGATGTTTCTCGAGATTTTAGTTGAAAGTACATCTATATGTGCATTCCATTTCAAGTCTTCACTTAATGTGGTACCCAAATACTTATGGCAGGGCACCACCTCAATATCATGCCCTATTAATTTTATTTTCTGTAAGTTAAGTGGAAAAGCAGAGTTTTTTCTAAAAATCATTATTTTTGTTTTATTCATATTAATAGCCAGATTATTACAGCTCAACCAGTCATTAATTAAAATGAAATTATTTTCCAACTGAGAAATAAGGGTATGATGTCATTACCGTGTAATAAAATAGTAGCATCATCAGCGTATAGTTGTAATCAGTGTGTTCTAGTAATTTAAAAATATTAATATAAATATTAAAAAGTAGAGGAGCAAGAACTGATTTCTGCGGTACACCTGAAAACATGTGTCCGAAAATAGATTTCATAAGATTAATCTGTGTATACTGTCGTCTGTGAGATAAATAACTCTTAAAAATATCAAGAAAGGTACCCCTAATTCCAATGTCAATATAGCCTCTGCACCAGAATTTGATGATTTATTGTATCGAAAGCCTTTGAAATATCAGAGAGAGCAAGAGTGTAGTTATTGAATAATAAATTAGATTGAATATTATTGATTAGGTTCAGTAACGCTATTTCAGTTGAATTATTAGGTGTAAAGCCAACGTGTAAATCGAATATGAAATTATTAGGTGTAAAGCCAACGTGTAAATCGAATATGAAAAAGGGGGAAATATTGCTGAGCAGACTTTCAAAGGGTAGACACAATATCAGGCCCTAAAAAATAAATTTTATCGACACAGCGAGAAAAATAAGCATAACAGAAAATGGAAATGCATGAATTATTATTCGAACAGCCTTTCGAATCATACTTCGATATGACATACATAGAGCCCCAAAACAACGGAGAATGTTTTTATAAAAAACGTTCGACCTTGGCATAAGTCTCAAAAAAAAAAAAAAAAAATTATTGTAGCAACCATAGCAACCGGCCACACCTGTTTATCACGCACGCGTCGTCGGTAATGCGCAGTTTAATAAGTGTTGTTTCGTGAACCCCAGACAAGTGTTTTCGCGCTGTGACTTTTCGAAAAAAATGGATGTGAAAGGGGGAACAAAAATGCGTCATTAAATTTTGCTGTCGACTTATTAAGTCTGTATGAGAGACTTCCCGTCTTATTTCAAGAGGCTTATAAAGATGAATGTCTAGAAAAATTAACAATGTACAGATGGCATGAAGAATTTATGGATGGTTGTGTAAGACGGCGGCTTTAATCGCGCATGGAAGACCTTCAGCAAGTGTTGCAGAGCTAAACATCAATATAATAGGTGTTATTATACGGTAAGACAGACGCTTGTAAATTAGAGATTTCTCGAAGATATGGTTCACATTTCAAAATCACCAATTCACAGAATTTTAACCGAGCATTTGGGCATGAAACGAGTTTGTTCAACTTGGGTTTCCCATTTCTTTTTCATGTGCGGCTCAATGCAAGGCCGCACATGGCCAGTTCTGTCATTTCTTATGTGGAGAAAATGAATATTAAGTTGATGCTCCTACCTGCATATGATCCAGACCATGTGACTTCTGGTTGTTCCCCATTTAAAAAAGACATTGCTGGGATGACAATTTGAGACTGATCAACAAATTACAGCTGCGCAAGTGTGCTTCAGCAGAATTTCAGAAGACATTCAAAAAGCGGGAGGAACGTTGGGACACCTGTATTCGGTGCAATGGGCAGTATTTTGAAAAAGATGACCACTTCCTTTTTTTTTTTTTTTTTTTATAAAAACATTCTCAATTGTTTTAGGGCAGCCCTTTATCTGTAAACTATGGAGTGGAAAAGCAACAACGGTGAAGGACATGCAATATGCACCGTTGTTCTCCCACCAACGAACAAAACTGAAAACTGTGAAACTTATACTAAGCGTTATTTCTTCTGAGTTACGCCAAAAAGGGGCAGAAGAGACTATTTTGGAACTTACAGTAACTGAATTCTTGAAATATGTAAAGTAATGAATCCGTGCATTTTTTGGAGGACACAAATGTAGCGTACGAATATTTTTAATGTGAAAAGGATGATCTGAGATTTAGCGTGTGTCATCCCCCCAAAACAATGAACAGTTTTAACATACTCAAACGTTCATTATGTGATCACTGAAGCGAATCGGAGAATTAGCTGGAAAACTTTCCTTCCAATCTTTGAATCCGATGGGGACGGATTTAAAATATTTACCTTTGTTTGAAGCCAGCCAAGCATGCAGTTTGAAGCCAAGATTTATTTATTTTAAATTAATTCGCAGTCAGTTGAGTAACTGGTTGCTTTGCGAGACTTTATGCCTAGTTGCGAGCAGTCTGTGAACCTAAAAATAAATGCAGGATACAACGTTTAGTCACGTGATAAGTTTTGAGAAATTCATTAAGGCAACCAATAGCGTAACAAATATTTAATTGCAAATATTATTCGGGGTTCGCTTATTCGAGAAGTTTCTTTTCGATTGTACTACGCAGAAAAATTAAGATTTCAGACACCTGGTCTTCACTCACGCGACTATTAAAACATCGTAGTCATGATGTACCATTTCTCATATTTACAAGAACATCTGCTGTCAAAACTAGGTCGGCAATGGCAAAAAGCAAATTAATGTGATAGTTTTGAAAACAATTCAACATTGTAGAAGCCACCGAGTCATCAGTAAATCTTGGCAAGTGTTGAAGCGAACAACAATGAACGGAAGTTGAGCGTAATCTTTGGCCTGAGTGCGTCACCTATAAGACGACGCCACTGCAACACCCTCAATACAAAATACTGCTGTAATGGAAAAAAAGAATAGATATCGAAGGAATAGAGTAGGATATAGAACAATTAGTAGAGATCCATGGTGAATCCGTAACAAAATCAAGATTAATTGTGAAGATTAAGGTTAAATTGCGGTAGGTTTAAAATGTTGACGTGCTTAAAAGCTTCAACTTATGTCTCTGCAATTGTTCGTAATGTACTTCGCGAACATATTACACTTGTCAAAACATTATTCCAACGGTCAGGGAAAGAATCCGAACTTACGGGCATTGCTACGCCTTTATTTGTCCACTGCTGGAACGTCAGGTCACTCACTCATACACTGTATTCAGTAATTCTTCAACAGCACTACGCAATACAGCTCTCGACACAGGAGCGCAGACTGGGGCTTGAGCTTTTTCCGGGAGCACTACTTTGCGCCCATCTTACCTAACGCCGAGTAGAGCAACCTAGAATTTCCCCAAATCTAGAAAAAAAGATCAGCATGAATTTATACCAAAACTACGTTTTATACTCTTCCAAAACGGTCTTTTTGTCTTCACACAGTTGTTTACGTAGGCAAGATAAGAACGAAGAAATAGAAAAAAAAGTTGTAAAATCCAGCTGTATTCTTTAAATCAGAAGCAAATGCCTTCCTATTCGCAGAATAACAAGTTGATAAGCGCCTGTTTAATTAGTACAGTGGTTGTCGTTTGTGGGCTGCTTCAGTTTACATATGCGGATGAACAATGGAGTTCTGCATTTTTTTGTTTTACAATCAACAAATGTGCGCCGACTGGTCAACAGTTTCTGGCTACTTTGGAAGTTTTGTTAATTTCACTCAGATGCCCTTCTCGGTAATCACACTGTGTGAGAGCATACGCAGGAGCAGTTTGCGGTTGGTGTGAATTCTTTTTCCTTTGAGATTCTCGTGACGCGTTCGAAAAGAAACTGATTCTCTTTCAGTTACGTATCCCCCCCCCCACCCCACCCATTTGCAGCGAATCCTCCTGAACAATTAAAAGGAAAAATCTCAGATGAAATCACACCATGCTTTCGCAAAGAAAATATTTTATTGTACGCGTCCTCCGTGATTTTTTGAGATACAGGTGCACAGTACAGCGAAAAGTGAGGGGTAAAAATAAATACAATATTGTATGGTTTGTATATCTAAAATGAAACACGAAATATTTCAAGATTTTTAACATTTAATCTTCGCTTCCAGCTTTAGTCACAAATTTTCTCCTAATTGTTGCATAAAATATCAACAATATTAATGTTAATATCAATGTTAACGGTAGACAAATAGATGTTACAGGCACAGACAGATGCCAAATTAATCAAGCAAGTAGACAGGGTTTGGTCCGTTTCACCAAAAACCACTTGACCGAAGGGTCACTTCACCGAAAAATTCATTTCACCGAAAGGTCGTTTTACCGAAAGGTTCATTTCATCGAAACGTTCATTTTACCGAAAGGTCATTTCACCGAAAATTTCACTTCACCAAAAGGTCGTTTCGCCGAAAGGATCACTTCACCGAAAGGATCACTTCATCGAAAGATCATTTTAACCAGTTGCTAATTTCGATCGAAAGGTAATCTTTTCAAATTGAAATCCAATTTATTTATTTATTTATTTTTATTTTCGTGAGATGCAACCTAATGTCGATCTCATCCACAGATTTGTCTCCTTATATCTCAAATATTAGTACTACTCTGAAAACGTGTATTTCATCGAAATCTCATGTGGAACATTTGCCCATATTTAATCTTCGAAGACTAAATGATATAGGTATTTATACACTATGTATTACGCTAATTTAGCGCACTAAACTTAAAGTCGTCTACCTATATGGGTGCAGGAGAACTGGCCCCAAAAATTTTAAGGGGCCGTATAAAAATTTTGTTTTTGACCGCTTCGTGCCCACGTCCCCAGAGGTTGGTTATCTGAGTCACATAAAATTTCCGTAATTTCGTATTTTCTTAATTGCCTGAGGGCATGTGCAAACCCAAGAAAACCTTTCCTGGGGGGGGGGGTAATACAAAAAATTATAATATATAAAGAATTTCTGGTTCAATCCAGATAGTTTACAAATTACAATTCCACAAATTTTCTGCGGGCATTTAATTTCGAGTATGTTACCATTACACCATTCGGAACAAGAAACCTCCAAACAACTGAGGATGTACACTGCTGGCCACCCAAAATGCAACACCAAGAAGGAAGCATCCGATTGGCCTGAAATTCGCAGCATGCGTCGCCCGCGAGAGGACATGCAAACGATTAGTATGCAAATCATGTGCGCCCGGCACGCCACCGCGAAGCACTATAAGAAGGGTGCACAGAAGGCTGGGTGTAAGTAGTGGAAGTGTCTTGTGCTGCCGGACCTGTGCGTGGGAAGCTTCCGGATGCCTCGTCGCAGAATACGGCAGTCACTCCAGCACGTTTCGGAGTTCGACAGAGGACAAATAGTGGCTTATCGCGACAGCGGTTTAACGTACCGAGACATCGGCGCCCGTGTGGGACGACATCCAGGCACAGTGAGGCGAGTATGGATTCAGTGGGTGCAGGAGGTACGGATGGACCGACGTGAGCGATTGCCGCAGCCGCGGCACACCACCGACCTAGAGGACCGGCATGTTGTGCGTCGGGCATTGACGGCTCGCACCGCCACATCACGAATGTTAGCACCGGAATTAGGGTGTGTTGCGCAACAACCTGTGTCAGCACGTACCGTTCGACGCTGTTTGCAGGAGCGGGGACTTGTCGCACAGCGTCCATTGCTCCAATTACCATTGCCGTTACACCACCGGCGAGTGCGGCGGCAGTGGGCCGTTGAACGCCGCACCTGGACTACGGAATGGCACGACATTGTCTTCTTCGACGAATCACGCTTCTGCCTGCAACACCACGATGGTCGGATCCGCGTGTGGCTGCACCGCGGCGAGAGACTGTATGACGCCTGCATTATTCATCGCCATACCGGTCCGTCGCCTGGCGTTATGGCTTGGGGCGCAATTGGATATGACACCCGCACCCCTCTGGTACGCATCGCCGGTACACTCAACAGCCACCGCTACATCTCCGACGGTTTGGAGCGTGTAGTCCTCCCTTACCTGCAGGACCTGCCAGCGGCCACGGTTCAGCAGGACAATGCGCGCCCGCACGTGGCACGCATCGTGCAACAATTCTTCACGGCCCACCAGGTGTCACTGCTGCCATGGCCCGCCTGTTCTCCCGATATGTCGCCCATCGAACTCGTCGGGTCGCTGATCGGCGACTGAGTGGCCCGGCAGGCACCACCCGCGGCTACGCTTGATGAACTGTGGCAATGTGTGGAAGCAGCCTGGACCGACATACCCAGCCATGGGGGCCACACGAACTATTGAAGTCGCACGGGCCTGTAAGCTCAATCGTTTCATCTTTGTATCTGTTGTTATGTGTATAGTAAATCTGGCTTTGCTATCTCATGTCCTTCTTGGTGTTGCATTTTGGGTGGCCAGCAGTGTATTTTGGGACTCATGTGTGACGCTACGCCGTGCACAATCGAAGCATATACGAGGGTCATTTCAATAGTTCTACACGCTGTGGGTTATCCCTTAAAAAACGAATTTATTTCACAACATACCTTTACAGGCGTTCGAAGTAATTTCCATGTTTCTTTATGGCAGCGGCCCAACGTTTGGGCTAGTGTTGTATTACAGTCAGCACACCTCCATTGTTGATGGGTCACCTCATTAGAAACATCCACTGGGGTCATCTCATTAGAAAGATCCTGAATCTTACTGAATCATTTCCTGCGGAGTGGCTTCTTCAGTTTTGGGAAGAAGTCATTGTCTGGTGGGCTCATGTCAGGACTGTACGGCGTGTGAGGAAGCAATTCCCATCCATACTTTCCAGAATGTCTTTTACTGTACTGGCAACGTGCGGCTTCGGCTTCGCGTTGTCGTGCAAAATGATTACACCAACTTCGAGCATGTCGGGCTTTCTTTCTCGAATTTTTGGGCGCAAAACATTTTGCAAAAACCTTCTGTAGTATTTCCCCTGTTACATTGGTCCCCGCGGGCACTCTGTCGATTGCTATCACTCCAACCTTGTCATTGGCCATAATCATCATCAGCTTAACCTTCGATTGTTGATGGCGGAATTTTTTCTTGCGGGGTGATTCTGGATGTTTCCACTAAGCGGGCTGAGACTTAAGTTCTGGTTCAAAATCTCGTATCCAGGTTTCGTCTATAGCAACAGTTCTGTCTAAAAACTGTTTGCCTTCTGTCTCGTATCGCTGAAGCAATTCTTCTGCGATCCCTTTGCGAACTGCTTGCTGCTCTTCACTAGGGTCATGCGGAACCCATTTGGCAGCCACTTTTCTCTTCTGTAATTTTTCAGTTAGGATTCTGAAAACCGAAGCGGTAGACAAGTTTCCTTCCTATGAAATCTCTTCACATGTTTTCCGTAGATCTTTTCCCACAACGGTGTTGACGATAACCACAGAATTGACCTTTGCATGTGATGGCCGGCCGCTTTTAGGTCGTCTTCGATGCTTTCCCGACCTTGGCGGAAACAAGCAGCTCACCATGACACTGTTCTACGATCCACTACACTAACCCCACAAACTTCACACAAAGCTTTATGAATTTCGGTTGGGGATTTTTCTCGCAAAGTTCCAGTTTTAATGTAGGATCACTGGTCGCTACGCGAGATCTGACTTGACTTACTTTCTTCTGTAACCGGGGCCTCCATATTTATCAGAAGCGAGATTCTGTAGTAATTTTCTTTTCAATTCCCGCCATTTTGGATGGAAGGCCAGCGGAAGCAAAGTACTTCCTTTCCCACGGGTCACAGCAGAGAGGACGGCAAAGCAATTAAGAACATTTTTGAGAGTGAAGGCGTGGCTGCGCTTTCTTGGAATTAGACGGACCAAGGGGTTTGTTTTCTCTCTCCGGGCATGAGAGGGGGGATTCGGTGGCGAAAAGTCGAGAGAGGAGGTGAAGATTTTTAGGAAGGGCAGAAAACCCTCGGAGATATAGAGGAAACTGTAGAAGTCTGGTAGGCCGGGAAGAGAAAAATAAATAGCGGCAAGTAGGACACGGAGGAGGACTAAAAGAATGAAAGCACGAAAATGACGGACGAAAGCTTGATGGCATTCCCCGTAACATCTGAATAAAAGTTTTCCTCACTGCAAAATGTAACCTCAGTCGATTCACTTTTCTATGCTTTGTATTGTATTTATCTGCTCCAGTTGGGAGAATTACGAATTATACCACCGATACGGAACTTAATGCAAAGGAAGCATCAACGAACCCTCCACACAGGGCGCTGTGATAGACATCAGCTCCAAGCCCTGTGTAACACTTCCTCCATTTCTAGGCAGAAGTTTTCAGACCAGGAAAAAATTAGCCAGCAAAGGTTGAACAACTTTGTATACTAAAGTGACTCACAACTGGCGCAACGATTGAAGTGATTGCATCACCCTACAGGCAGCGCCTGTGCAGTGTGCAAAACTTTTGAAATGACGTACGTATGATCCTTCATCTTAGCGGCACGCGAGGAAAAAGCGAGTACTCTGAAGAAATAATTGTCAGTCATCGCTCGCGTGCTGCTGAGATAAGGTTCATATATGCTTCGATTTGCGCACGGCGTAGCGTCAATCCTAAAACACACCCTCAGTTGCTTGGAGGAGGTTCCTTGTTCTGGGTGGTGTAACAGTGACATACTCGAACGTAAATCGGGAGATGTGGGTTCGATTCTTGCTCCAGGACGATGTAATTTTCAAGTTTTCTGATGCATGTCTACTTGCTTGATCAATATTAATAATGTTAATAATATTAATGTCTTTATTATTTCATCTCTGCTGCGATTGAAATCGACCAAATGAAAGTTCCAGTTTTGCTCGTTAAGTCAGGAATCTCGAAAAATGAGGGATCGCTGTAAGCGGGTTCTACTGTATATTTTTGTCATTGAACTGAGAAAACAGAGGGGATAAAGATCAATGGAGATTGTTTAAGGCACCTTCGTTTTGATGACGACAACGTTACTTTTGCAAGTATCAACTCAAAGCTACAGTTTATGATCCAGGAACTTGCTGACAAGAGCAAAGAAGAGTGTGTTTGAAAAGAACTTCAAGGAAACAAAATTGATGTACAATGCTTTCACAAAAACTGAAGATTTGGAAGTTGATGGGGTAAATCTAGAAGTAACCGATGCCTAAAATTGCTATCCGTCTCCAATGCCTGCTGGTGTGTGCACTGGCGATAGCTATTAGCATTAAGGGTGATCACTCGAATTTCAAAAACTATGTTTTCCCAGTATTAGAGAAAACACAGGCTCGCTATTCGAGGATGGGCGTTGTGTTTCATCCAGCCGACTTTCCGTGTATCGGGGTCCGCTGAGTGCCGCAATGTTTAAAAGTAATCGTCTAGCTTTTCATTTCTCGCGAATATTTCGTTACCTTACAAATTTTGATTTTGTACTAGCACTGATGTGTAAGTTACTCAGTACTGCACTGGAGGACTTTTCTGAACATTCATTCCAAATCATTTACTTACACATCCAACTCTCAATCGTGATTAACATTTTTACTTTACAAAGTTGTACACTCAAATGAAATTTAGCCGACTCATAATAACGTGAAAATAAAATATGTTTATTTTGCCTGATGAAGGCTTGAAATTTAGAAAAATACACTCAGTCATATGAATATGCTTGAAGACCCTTTTATCAAAATTATATATATTGAAAGGTTAACTTTAATTTCTTATTTTAATTTAATATAAATCTGAAATATTTCGAAACATAATTTACTTAAAATGATTCCTATCCTACACAATTTCCTGCTCTGATCAATGTATTTACTTTACTCAACCATTTCATTTCTTCTATTTCTGCCCTACTTTTCTCAGCATTAATTTAGAGCTGGTTTTATTTTCAACCTTGACTTAGTCTACTATAATCTTCTTTAACTTCCGGTTCAACATACTAATTATATAAACAAGAGGAAACCGTTAAGGTCGGAAATGTCCTACCTTCTATCCCACGACAAGGGCTGGCGTTTCATTCTCCTCTTCCCGAAGTTTTCATGCAGATTCCTTATTTGTACATAGCCTGCCGTCCTGGATCTTTTATATCACCGTCATGATTTCAGAGTCCACTTTGTTCGTTAATGTAGAACATCTCTCCCTGTTGGGCACATGCTCGTTCCTCGTATCGGTAGTTCTTTCTCAACTTTTTTCACCATGCTATATCTTTTTCTTGTCGCTCCTCTTCCAGTCCTACGAAAAATTGTTCTTCCCGGATCCTCCCACCAATTTACAGATTGGTCAAACGATTATCATTTCTCGATCTGATTTGCTCTGGGTTTCCCGCCATTACTCTGACTTGCCATCCTTCGCCCCGTCCAAAATCTGCGTCCGCCCCTGAATTCTAGGAAATTCTGTGCCCGTGGATCTCCTGGGTCGTAAATTTTCCTACCATAAAACTGCTATGGTTTTCCTTTTGCCTGGCGTCAATCTATTCTTTTCTACCAGACTTGGTGCAGCAATTCTCAAGACGACCGGCGCCGAGCTCCAATAAAATGTCTACCCGCCATACTCTTGTAGAATTACTTCACCTTACCCAATATTGCTGGCTCGTAGCGGTTAGGAAAAGGATGCCCCGCGGTCCCATGGCACAGCAAGCGGCCGACTGGAAGCCCTTCGACTCAGAGAAAGAGGGGGAGAAGGGGAAAGAGCGGTACTTTCCCGACCTTCCTAGGCGCGAATCCACGGAAGAAAATCAAAGGGGGAAATTAAATTGCGAAATGCAGAGCGCCTGAAGAGCGTGAAGTTTATGAAATCCTAATTCTATTAATTCTTACACCAGCTCCCCAAAATCTCTCCCATTCATTTGATTAATTTTTTTTAAATCCCATTTCCTTTTCGCTTCTCCGATTACTTCTCAATTTCCAATACAGGGAAAAGGTGCGCGCTCGCTCACGAGTGCTGCAACAAAATTACGTTCGACAGCAGATACGTATCAAGCAACTGCCACATAGAAGAAATTAATAGGCGTGTAAAACTTGGCTGGGGGTGCATTTGTAACGAACAGAACAATTTTTAAGAACAATTTACCATTAGGCCTTAAAAGAAGTGTTTAATCAAAACATCCTTCCAATTCTTTCTCGTGGATCGGAGACATGGACGCCGCCCCGGTGGCGCAGTGGTCTAAGCGATGGCTTCTGACCGTTCGTCCGAGATATGTCTGGGTTCGAATCCCGGTGAGACATGGATGTTGTGTTTGCCTTACGGCACTGGCTCTCTCTTTCCTGGAACCAGTTGTCCTGAATTAGGGGCAGGCGACTGCTTATAACCTACTGAGTTGCTCATATAGAGGTCGTTAAAAAAAAAAAAGACGTGGACCTTACCTGAAAAAGTCATACAGAAGCTGCAAAAAGCATGAAGAGGTGCATGCTTGGTGTAACTAGGAAAGGTAGGAAGAGGAACTGATATATCGCGGGAAAACGGCAAGAATTGATGACATGATCAGTGGCTAAAGGCTGGACCTATCGCTAGGAAAACTGACCACAGATGAAAAACTACATTGGATGCCAAGGGACAGGAAAAGACAGTTGACGACCACGTGGAAGATGGGTGGATTAAATTCCAAAGTATGCTGGAGGGACTTTAAAGAGTTGATTAAGACAGAGTTGTGTAAGAGACTTGGGGGAGACTTTCATCCAGTAGTGGATTGAGAATTGTTGAATATGTTTTTATATAATGTGTGTGTATCGGCTTTGACATAGATTATATTAAGAGGCAGGAGTGTATGATTTATTACTACAAATTATATGGGAATATTGCTCTTGAGAAAAACCTTTTCTCTCTAATCACGCGGCATTCCGAAAACGAAAATTGGAAGCCTGAATATCACACTTTCCTTCTGCGACGTTGACTGGAAATTTTGAAATGTTGAACCTGACCCATATCTTCAATTTTCGTGGCACTGTATACTTTGAAGTAAATATAGGAATCGCCGTTTATATCGGATCATAACAGCGTTTCGTACGTGGCATCTGTGTTTATTATTATTATTAGGTGCCACCTCTCAACACGTTTGAGAAGAAACAGATCCACCCAGACGGGCCTCTTCAGTTACCCCTGCTAACAACTCCCTACTGATTCCAGACAGTGGCAGCGCTATCTCTGACTCGAAATATACTTTCTTCCTAGCGGTTAGTAGTTGTTGGCTTGATACTGGATTTCTGGTGTATGTCAAAGACTCCGCTGTCTAAGGCACTAAGATAAGGTTGATCGTGGGGCACGTTTAGCCGACCCGATAAAAACCGTGTATATACTCTTAAGAGATAACGCGGCAAAAATACCTAGAGCTTTTCCCTTGAGGTTTGTTTTAGGGGGACGTTCGCCGTATTTTGATTGTTAGTGATACTAAAAGCAGCAAATAAGTGCAGTTTTTTGTATTTTTATAGCAAAATTAGAATCGCAGTTTGAACTAGGTGAGCAACGTGATACGCGTCGGAATTTTTTTTCGGAAAGTGAATTAAACTCTCCCATCTATGTACTAATAACAAAGTGAAGTTATTATGGTGTGCACTTTAGAGATGGAAGCCGAGTCAATTTATAATAGTAATTCATTTAAAGTTTTAAATTTATGCTAGATTTGAACAAAAAAAGCTCTAATTTATTTTATTTTTTCATTTTTGTATTTATAAAATGCCAAGAATGGTTCGGACAAAAATCGTTTAACACATATATGTCCGACGTGAAATAGTTTTCTTGATTTCAAACATCGATTTTCGACGTCAACAGGACAGTGAGTTTACTTCTGAACCACCTACAGACAAACGTGGCCATGTTTGCTCAAATGATCAAATGTAGAGGATTTTAGGAAGGTAGTGTCTGACCCCAGGTCTTAAACAACCCTTAAAAATAGGAAGCTGGGAGATTCGGGCTAGAGTTCCCGATAGGAAAGTGACACGGAAGCGAGGCAGAAACTGCAAGGAAGACGCCCTTATTTGTTACCCTGGGGGGGATGGGGCAGCAGCACCCGGGCCCGACGGCTTAACGTGCCCATCCGAAGCACGGCGGATATTTAGTGGTTCGAGCGTTCGTACCTGCCTTGGATCCAACCCGAGGCAGTCACGAACTTTGGCCTTGTGGTCAACTCCATGGCAGTCACGAACTTTGACAACTAGGCCACCCGCGGCTCTACGCCTATATATAATCATCATTGTCAACCATTATCAATCCACTGCTGGACGAAGGTCTCCCCAAGTTTCTTCCACAACGGTCTGTCTTGTGCCAGTCTCCTCCATGATACTCCCGCATACTTTCGAATTTCATCCACCCATCTCACATGTGGTCTTCTTCTGGGTCTTTTCCTGTCCCTTGGAATCCAGTCTAGAATTTCGGCTGTCCATCGATGATCTGTCCTTCTGGCAGTATGTCCAGCCCTTTGCCATTTCAGGGATTTAACTCTGATCATGATGTCTTCCACTCTTGTCATTTTTCTGATCCATGAGTTCCTCTTCTTATCTCTCCTGGTTACACCAAGCATGCACCTCTCCATGCTTTTTTGAGTTGTCTGCAGCCTTTGTATGTCCCTTTTAGTTAAGGTCCACGTCTCTGCACTATACGTAAGCACTGGAAGGTTGCATTGATCAAATACTTTTCTTTTAAGACATAATGGCATATTTCTTTTGAAAATTATCCTGTTTCTTCCAAAAGCTCTCCAGGCAAGTTTTATACGCCGATAAATTTCTTCATCAATGTGACCCTCACTTGATATCTGCTGTCCAAGATAAACGTACGTACCTTATTTTCAGCTTTTCTCCATGAATCGATAAATCTTCATTTCTTGTAAAAGCATTTTACATCGCTTTTGTCTTCTGAAAGTTAATTTTTAATTCCACCTCTTTACTCTTGTCAGCAAGTTCCTGGATCATACACTGCAGCTCTGATGGGGTAGTTGTAAGAATGACTACGTCATCAGCAAAACGAAGGTGGGTTAGATAATCTCCATTAATCTTTATCCCCTTGTTTTCCCAGCTCAGCGACTGAAAAACACCTTCCAATGTGGCATTAAAGAGCTTCGGAGATATAGTGTCACCTTGTCTCACTCACTTTCCAATTTTTATGTGTGTTGTATATTCAAACAGCCAAATCTTTGCACTTGCATTTTCATAGATGTTATTAATAATATTAATGTATGCATCTTCAATACCACAGGATTTCAATGTAACTGCTGATGGTTTCACCGAATCAAAGGCCTTTTCGTAATCGATAAAAGCCATGCACAATGGAAGTTCATATTCCCTCGCTCTTTCAATTAGTTCTCTCAGTTCGTGGATATGATCTATAGTGCTGTAGCCACTCCTGAATCCAGCTTGTTCTCTCGGTTGAGCCATGCCCAGTGTTACCTTCAAGCGGTGTGAAAGAACTTTAGTGAAGATTTTATAAACCACTGATAGGAGGCTGATAGGTCTGTAGTTCGCGAGATCCTCAATGTCACCTTTTTTATGTAGCAGGATCATTGTACCGTTGTTCCAATCCTCAGGAGTCTTCCCTTCATTAAGGCATCGAGTGAAAATTTGGGCGAGTACTGTTTCAATTTCTCCACTTGCTTCTTGTATGATGTCTACAGTAATTCTATCTTCTCCTGGAGCTTTTCCCCTCTTCATGTTCTTTATTGCATGTGCAACTTCTGCTGGGAGGACTGGAAGAACTCTGGTACTGGTACCTTTCATGTTGTCTAGAGTACATGTATCATCCCTTTCATATAATATGGTGTAGAAATCTTTCACTCTTGTCAAAATTTCGCCTCTATTTCTTGTTACAGAACCATCTTCTTTTCTCAGTGCCATAATCTATTTTCTTCCCTTACTGAGATGTCCCTTTACTATCTTTAGGCTTTGGTTGTTTTCAATTGCTTTCGTCACTAGTTCACAGTTGAATTTCCTTAAGTCTTCAGTGATACTGTTTCGTACTGTCTTGCATAGCTCTATATATTCCACTTTGGAAGTCACATCTTCTTTAGTTGTCCTCATCTCTATTCTTTTTTGCATCAACATTTTGGTTTTTCCTGATAATTTGTTCACATGAAACTTGTTCTTAGACCCAGCTAATTTTGTTGCTGTTCCCATAAGAGCTTTGGTTACTTTTCTGTTAACTTCAGAAATATCCACTTCTTCCGATGTTAAGCCTTCTAAAGCAGAGAATCTGTTCTTCAGTTCCAACTTGAAGGTATTATGGTGTTTTATAAGGTTGGTTATGTCAATACATTTTGTTTCTCTTATGAGCTTGCCATGTTCGAGTTTAGTGTTGAGGTGCATCTTACATCTCACCAATCTATGGTCACTACCTGTGTTGAACTTGTTTAGCACACTGCAGTCTTCGATGAAGAATTTTTTGTTACACATAATAAAATTAATTTCACTTTTCGTCCCATTTGGATGTCTCTGTCCATTTCCTGTGTGGCTTTTTCTTGAAAAAGGAGTTCATGATTAAAAACCCTTCTGCCTCTGCAAACTCTACGAGAGTATTTCCACGCTGGTTTCTGTTGCTGTGACCGAATTTACCTACTGAAGTTTCATTCTGTTGCTGTTACCCTATTTTTGCATTGAAATCTCCCATAATTATCTTCAAGTGCTGCTTACCTTTATTATTTAGATGACGAATTTCCTCATAAAATTCTTCAATTTCTTCTTCAGGATGACTTGTGGTGGGTGCATAAGTGTGAATAATCTGAGCCTGGTATCTTCTTGAGAGTTGGATAACGAGTCGTGCAGCTCTGTCAGAGGAACTTTCAACTTCTAAAACTTTATCCTTCAGTTTCTTGTTTATTATAAATCCAACACCACTAGTTCTGCCAGTATCTGCCCCACGATAGTAGAAGAGATGTCCACTTTTCATTTCAATGAGATCTTCTCCTTTTCTCCTTACCTCACTTAGCCCGACGATGTCCCACTTGATCCTTTGTAGTTCCTCTTCCAATTCAAGAAGCCTTGAATTAGAAGATAGGGAGCGTCCATTGTAAGTAGCTAAAGTCAGCATCAAATGGTAGCCTAGTCCGGTCCTCCGGGGATTCTTAGCACCCTCTGCCTTCATGTCGCACTGGCCGCTGCTTTGGCCAGGTACATTCCAGCTGCCGGAGACTGAGGGCCAAGATTTAAGTTGTGGAGTCATTTTTGAGGGGTTTGGCCATAACTCACAACGCTGGCTAAGCGGGTTGGTGAGTGTGGGATAGCATTTCCTCTAATCCCGATGGTACCATAATATGGCGTCCCGACACTTGTGTGGAGGTGCATTGTTCTGTTGGAACAGGCCCAATCTATCAGCATGAATGCAGGACATGAACGGGTGTACCTCGTCAAAAAGGATGAGCACATAGCGTTGGCCGGTCACAGACGTTTGTAGACGTACCAGGGGTTCCAGTGAAGTCCAGCTAAACACACCCTATAATATTACCCCCACCAGCCGGTACAGTTCCCTGTTGACAGGTGGGATCCATGGCTTCTTGGGGTTTGCGCCACACACGAATCCTTCCATCTGCACGATACATTTGGAAACGCGACTCGTCAGACCTGGCTACTTGTTTCCAGTCATCCAGTGGCGGTGTTGCCGTGCCCAAGCGAGGCGCATAGCTCTGTGTTGTGCACCCATCAAGGGGACTCGAGTTGGGCGTTGGCTCCCAAAGCCCACATCGTGCAGGGTACGTTGCACAGACCGGACGCTGATGCTTGTTGTGGCTCCAGCATTGAATCCCGATAATACCTGCGAGAATCTTGCACGCCTATCGCGTGAAACGATTCTTGACAGCCGACGATGGTCACGTTCACCCAATGTCTTTTTACGGCCACATTGGTATCGTAGGTTGGAGGTTTTGCCGGAGTTCTTATAGTCACGGTACACCCTTGCAATGGTCGTCCGTGAAAATCCGAACTTCGTTTCTACCTGCGAAATACTATGGCCCATCTCACGAGTGCCAACTATGACACCGCGTTGAAAATCGCATAAATTGTTATTACTTGTCATTCTCATACCGAAAACAGCTCTGACAGCTGGCAAGGATGTCTATCGCTTTATATACGCACTGGCGGACGCAACCGAGTACGCGCATAGGTGACGCTGCTATGTATTTTGCATAAGCTCGTCTGTACCAGTTTTTCTGGCATTTCAGTGCATATATAAATCAGTGAGCTGAAATAAGAACGAGCAAGTGCTTTGTAGACCTTAGTTACCCACGGTGGTCGTTAAAATTCGAATGAAAAAAAGTATCCCTATAGTTATTCTTATTGTCGTATACATGCTTTTATTTTGCTGCGAAACATTTTACTCCAAGAACATAATGGAACTGAAAAATATACTTTACTAGCGGAGGTACTCGGTGTTTGCCCAGGTTAAATTTAAAAAAAAAAAAAAAAAAAAAATTCATGAATCAGTTTCTGGGCCAGTTTTCCGAACATTTTTCTTGGATTTTGGATTGATTTGTCCAATAGATTTTCGCTTTTTCTGGGGTATTCTGGAATTAAAGCTGTTCAAGGGCCTCAGCTTCTCTTAATAATTTCCATTTCTTAGATTTTGGATTGATTTGTCCAATGATCTTTTCCTTTTTTGTTTAAGTTAAAACTACATAAAAAACATAGAACTTTATAATTAACTGAAATTAATTTGATTGTTAGACAAAATCCAGTTTGTTCCTTTATTGCAGTAGTTATATCAAAATATTATATTTCAAAATTATCTGGCACCTTTATGCACCAAGCATAAATTATCACAAAGTGTCAAGGGGATGAAATCAAGGAAGCAGTAGGGGATGTCCAAGTTTCATGGTGGCCTAGCAGGGTCTTAGAGAGTAACTATGCAAAATTTGGTTCAGATCGGTCAAAGGTTTAGGAGTTCGTAGGAAACATATAGAGACAGACACTCTAGTTTATATACAAGTGTATTTTGATATCAAAAGGTCAAATATATTGTCGAAAGTAGTGTACTACGTAAATAGATTGTTTCGAAACAACTTCCGTATGAACTATGCATAAAAAAAAAAAACTTTGCCAGTATTTATGTCATGCTTCTTTGAATAGGATTTTTCCTTTTAAAAATTCGAGAATATTGAGACTAAATTAACGCCTTCATCCCTACTGCCGTGTCCGTGGGAAAATATACGTCAGATTAGAATACGTGTTTTTAAAGATTTGTCACTAAGTCTTTTTTGGTCAAAAGATGAGTGCACGAATCTTTCATTTTCGTGGGTGTTATTTTAAATGTAACGCCAAAACCAGTTTATTTATTAATACTTTTCCGGCAGATGCATCTGTAATTGCTGCTTTAATTAAGTAATTTGTAACCAGGGTGCCAAGGAACTGAGCAACTGCCTAATTTAGATACTTCCATTAGATTGAAATTAGTCTTTCCTGCGGATGCTATAATGAGCAGCATTTAATGAGTTGCGCCCAAAATTGTAAACGTTATTGTACTGGCTTCCAAAGTCTATTCGAATGTACTCTGCGACTGGGATGTTGTTTTGCCCATTTCATTTCATTTGCCGAGCGGCTTTTAGAGCCTCAGGTTTCAAACAAACACGCAAATCTTCATGTTATTCGCTTGAACCAATAAATTGCCTTTTGTACACCAACAGACATTTCCAGCAAGCGCGGATACAGAAGGGGAGGGTCCCCCTGTCAGTTTTATACATGTTTTTATTTTGTGCCAAAACAATTGTTATAAGCAAAGATGGCGTCACCCCCAACATAAAATTGAAAAAGACAATGTTTTTTCGTATATAGTGTATGTTATACACTTAATGGACAAAACAATAAAGACATCTACCTAATAACGTGTTGGTCCTCCTCTAACGCGAATAACAGCCTGTACACGCCGAGGCATCTACTCCACCTGATACCGGAGCGTTTGGAGGAAATGCTAGCCATGCCTGTTGCAGCATTGTCCACAACTCCGCTCGAGACGTCGGACCAGGATCCATGATCTCGTGTTACGCTTTACGGCATCCCAGAGTGCTTCCACAGGGTTTAAGTACGGGTGCACTCAGGGGGACCACTAGATGGTTCCAAACTCAGATAAGTGTTCCTCCAGCTATGCCTGGGTGGTTGCGGTTCGGTGGGGAGGCGCATTGTTTTTCTGAAACAGATTATCGGCCACAGGATGCGTTAAGGTCATACAAGCGTGTAGGTGATCAATCTGCACATGCTAGTAGCGCGCAGTAATTAAGGACACCCTTCAGACACACTAAGGGACCTAATGTGTCCCATGAGAAGGCTCCTCAATCCATCACAGAGCCACCATCGCCTTGAATATAGACGCTACCTGGCACTACGGAGACCATGTCCTCATGCTGTCGACGCAACACCCGCACCCTCCCGTCAGCTCTATACAGTTGGAAACTGGATTCATCTGATCACACAACACGGTGCAACTCGGCAGAGTTCCAGTTTTGATATTCTTGGCGCATGAAGCGAGGCGTAATGTCCGATGACGAACAGTCAACAATGGCACACGAGTAGGGCGTCGGCTCCCGTAGCCCAGGGTATGCAGCGTTCGTCTTACCGTTGACTCGTTGACGCTGCTTGGGCCGCCGACATTTAACATGAATGTGATTTGCGCCGCCACTGACAAGTGGATAGTCTACGTCGACCCTGGTCATCAATGGCGTGTAGTTGGCTACCGTTTGTGTCTCTGGGTACGCTGGTACTTCCGTCGATGGTATACTACCCTTGATACGGTTGCCCTCACGAACCCTAGAGCCCTTACTACTTGGGCGATAGAATGTCCCATTTGTCTTGCGCCGACAGTGCGACCACGATCAAAGTCGCTCAGATCGTCACGTTTACCAATGTTTGTCGCTCGCGATACACAGTTCGGAAGCTCTGCTGTCCGCCTATTTATCGCCTGCGTTCGGTTTGAGTCTGTTCTACTCTGCGCGGGGGGATGTCCATGTCAACTGCCCATCACCCCTATCTCTAATGTTTCATCAACCGAATGTATTGATTCAGTTTGAATAATTGGTCTGTACTGTATCCTCTAGGCCACTATCTCAAAGGTTGTACAGATATGTACACATACAACAGACACTAAGGGAAAAGGTCTTAGTATTTAAGTAAGCTCAGCTTCTTCTCTGCTGTCCCTGTTGGATTACGTTTTTTGCTATAGGTATACAGAACCATTTCATAACGGTGAAAGAAAAATTAACAAGTTAGTAAAATCATACAATGCATTGATTATAATACGCCTTCCAACGTACCAGAAATCGCGCGCAGACAACCCTTCCTCCTACCCTGACTATTGATTCGTTAAGTATACCTCCGGAACAACATACTAAAGTTTTGTCGCAACAGAAGCATTTTAGTCGAATTATGAGGATAATGGCTGTGGAATAAAGCTCGCTCCTGTGCCCTGACCTTTGAACCCATTTCACTCATTTTCAATAGGATTCGTTCCCAGTTATCCCTTACCACATACTGAATTTTCATCTAAATCGAACCATTTTTACGGAGTTGTCGTGCGGACAGATGGACAAAGCTGGAGCATATACGCTTCTTCAACCTACGGCTGGAAAGCGTAAAAAAGATAAAAATCAGGTGGATTCCTTCTAAATCCAAGGGTTCATGTAACAGCTAGATGTTTGTCATGGTTTGTTTCACTCTAATCAAATTTTAAAGGATCAGACTTATTTATATTGGTGTGGTGATAATGATTCGATTGAAGAAAAAGGCAGATCTCAAAATAACATCTTTCCTTTTAGGTATCATTGTACTTTCTTGTTAGTGTTCTTTCTGTTTGTCTCCTATTACATACAAAAGCCAAAACTTTTGTCAAATGTAAGAGCATCAGCCTAGGATTACTTATGAAACACTTATGATTGTTTTCAACATGGTGTAACTTTTTATGTCTGTACATATCCGTACGATCTTTCAGATAGTTGGCTATAGGCCACAGTACAGTTAAGAATTTAAAACCGGATAAATATTGCATACACTATACACCAGAAAAACCCTTTTTTTTTTTTTTGCTGTTCGGAGGGGGTTTATGTGAAGGGGGGCGGCTTAGAATAGTTGTGGGTACCCAAAAGAAAAACATGTATAAAAATGATGGGGGCAGGGGACCTGGCCACCACATTCTGTGTCAGCGCAGGCCACTTGTAACAATCTTCCTCTCTGCCCCGACCTGTCAAACATTTCTAAATCTGCCCCTGTTTTGAATTATGGCGGAATTGGGAAAGTGACAGCGTATGCGATAGATCTTTGACGGGAACGGAATTTAATTAAAATTCCTCAGTTACGAGAGGTAGTAAGTGTATCTCTCAAGGATAGTTAAAACGCCGGATAGCATTTAACTTTTAAGGGGGTGTTCAGCGGACTTAACTCTACCTGGGTCACGAAAGAAGTGGATGAATTTATACGTGTCATTCAGAACCTATTTCCAGTGAAGATTATTTTGACATACGATAAGCAAATAAAAACGCCTCAAGCCAGAGATAATGAGTACCCAGCAGAATTTTAGAGTGAAAAAAAAAAAAAAAAAAAAAAAGGCTTCGCTTACCTTGAGCAGGTCTTAATCATAATAGAGTATGATCGAAAGGCAGAGAGAAATTCAAAAGAATGTACAGCTGTTTACAACTTCCTCTACCGACTTTCTTAACACTACCTGCCACTTTCTCTCTATAAACTTGAGTTGATAAGTCAACACCAGCAGGTACCGATTTTCAACATTAAAATCATTTTTTGTATGTGTACTGAATATCAGGAAAGGTAAGCTAAGAATCCGAAGTAAGAGGCAGTGGGGAGACTGCGAAAGACGAACCCGAATGTGACTCTGGTTGCTTAATGTTTTGTACGTTTCTCGGTCGGGCTCTTAATTATTTTTCTTTTTTTTTAAACTGTGATTTTATATGATTTAGCATACAAGTCTTTAGTTACATTTGATAGCTTAAATAAAGCTTAAATTCATGGCTGACCACCTGGAGCAGTTGAAAAAGAAAAATCGCATTTTCTCTGCTTCGTAGTAGCTTTGATTAGATGAATGCACAAAAGACAAAATGAAACCGTTACCGAGGCCACTTAGCAGCTGCTAATGAAAATAAGTCAAGTAGTAACTGTTAGGTCTCTGGAATTGTAGTTCTCGCATTAAACTGAGGGATAGCTTTTTGCACGTCACACAGTGTGTGAGATTTTGTTACCATGAGGGTATAAAAATAATTCTGAATCATCTATTTTGGAAAGAGCAAATAAGTGAATGAGCTAACAAACTTCTGACAAAGGACCATTCAGAAGTACTTGAAAGTCTGCCTGTTACACGTTTATGCGGCATTAACGATTGTATTTTGAGGAATTTTTTTACATATTTCAGCCTTACCGCAATACAAATGTCATCATATCGCGTCAGCTTGGAATTAATTTTGAAGTGCATAAATGTTCAGCACATTCCTAAGCCACAAACGGAATAAAAATGTACTTCAGATACTGTGACCCAAATGGTAGGCTTCCACCTCTTTGCATTCGATGTTTTTTTTTTTATTAATTGTTTATTCAGTCGATGTTTTTTTCGGCTGAAGCTGGGCATATGGTTTAAGAATCCTAAGATGTTCTCTCAACTTGATTTTTTTTTTATGCCACTTGTTGATTGAAGTTCAGTGAAGCCGAAAAAGTATGCGTATTTTATCCTTCGCATGTAACCTCTAGATCTAAAAGATCGTTTCTCCGTGAAAAGCAATCGATTTTTTCTTCGCATTTTTTTCGCCCTCGGTGACACACAGGTTGTCGTTTTCTTCTCGACATTTTGCACTCTGTCGTAAAAACGCCAGCTGTTGAAGATTCCGATTAAAGAGGAAATATCCCAAACCATACTTCACTCTGATGATTGCTCTAATTTTTTCCCGCTTGCTTTCTACTTTGTTTTTTTTTACCACGAGTTAAGCTTTGCGAGTCGGTGTTAAGAGGTGACACTCAAAACATCAATCATACGTGAAATTTGTAGAACGTTAATGCCATACCAATTTCTTATTTTGAAGTACATGAAGATGGATTTTACGGCGGAAATTCTAACCTTCTTTACAATGAATGACCTCAGCTGTCTGCTTATATTAGAAACGGATTTTCACTCATGTAGTATAGTACTTCTGTTTAGCTTAGAAACACAGCCACTTCTGAAATGCATATACATCGATGATTATAACCACCCCCAGCCTAGAGAAATGAGCGCGTCTGGGGACCGAACGGTTGCGCAGGTGAAGTTCACAGAGCAGTATACTGTTATATAGAACCCGAGGACCGGCTTTCGGTTAGTAGAGTGTTCGGAGTCAGAATGGGAAAAGCTGACGATTTATCGGAGTCTGATAAACGAAAATTGCGATGGCACGGCGCCTAGGAACTACGATCTCTGAAGCGGCGCGGCTTTGTTCCCGTGCCGCTGTGGTGAGTACGTATCAAAAGTGGTGCACAGATGGCCAAACGACGAACCGTCGTCCGCAGCTCATCGATGCCAGTGGGGAAAAGGCATCAATGAGCTGGTCAATAATATAATGGCTCATCAGTGTATACAGTGGGCCTGACGAACACACCCAGGGACCTAAGGCCAAATGGCGAGCTCCCCCCCCATCAAAAACATGTCTTTCACCTATGTATTGCGCAGGAGATATCACGTGATGCACATGACACGATGTATTTATATAAAGCTTTTTTTTCTAGGGTAACTCAACGGAACGGTGTTCCGGCACCTGTTTTAATACATTTTTGTATTTGAATTTTGTAATAATTAATTAAAATACCATTAATCACCTTAACATGCGAGGGAGAGTGATGACAGGAGTTAACCCCCTTGAATTCGATTCTTTTCGAAGTTGTGGATGGAAAAGTTTCTTTCCTGTACATAATATATCGCTGTATAACCTTTTAGACAGCGATACATTATATATAAAAAGAAATATATCGTGAACAAGAAATCAGGATGTTATCTGAGAGGTTTCAACTTAATGAAAAAGACAGATTCGTGGTTCGAGAGAATAACCTACAACTTCAAAGAAAACAAAATTTCAAGCCGCTTTTACATCAGAAGAGAACTTTGCGAACCATTGCTGTATCTTGTAGCGAATGTGAAATGATATTTTCTCAGACGAATTTCATAACCACCCCTGTCAGTTCTTTTCTGGCGCTCTTTGGCCAAACATGGCCCTTGCGCCATAAAAATCAATCAACCAACCAACCAACCAGTTCTTTTCTTTCAATCACTGCAATAACCTCACTGTTATTCATTAAAATTGTTGGGGCCCCGCACGGGGACAACTGTTTTTCAAGTTATTTGGGGAGTAGCTTACCCACGGCCCGAGCTGACCTTGTGACGGCACATCTTGCCCCTTTCGTCTTGGTACGATATCACCGCAGGGACAGCTGTTCATCCAGCTGATGGGGAGTGGCGACCCAACGGCCCGATCCAACATGTAATGCATAGTGTTATCCCATTTTTAAGCCTTTTGTTGTTACCATGACACGCGCCCGCCTCGATTGTAGGTTGCTGAGGTTGTGACTATGCGCCAGCGCCGGAGTTTGGTTTCTCGTCCCCTTTTTTTTATTCCCCATTTTATGATTCCCTCTTTGTTTTCCGCGCTGGTTAGCTAAACCTACCTGCACGTTTGTCGTGTGCTTTGACCCGTACGGTGGAAAAGGGGTTGCTGAGGTTTCTGGAGGCGGGAGTGTCAGACAGTTCTCTTTGCCCCCTGTTTCACCCTACACGGGTGGCTGGGAGCTAACCCACTCCTAGTCAATGAAGTCGGTGTCCGAGTGGAGCCCTGTCTTCTAACGGCTTGCCGCTGCGTACGACTGGGTGAGTCTTGGGGATAGTGTGGGCATGCCAACGGGGTGTTACCAAGACACGGGAAAGTCGCGGTTCTCGCTGAGCGCATGTTCACCGTGTCAACTTACTGTATCCGCGGCTTAACCCTAGAGCCGTGTCCTGCGTCCATCTGGGCTTGCGGACCTCCGGCTCTCCCTCGTTGGGCTCTGTGGTGGGCAGGAAATTCGGCGGACGAATCTTCTCTCATTCTTTCTATGGCTTCTAAGGATGTTTCCCATGGTGAGACAACGAGGCGTCCAATGCAGGACAGGACCATTTCTTCCACCAAAAAACTTGTCTCTGACACTTGCAATGCTCTGTTTCTCTTTATACATTCTACCGATCCTTCACAACCTTTGAGTGCCAAGAGCCCCTTCTGGATCAAATAAGGCTCTTCAGGCCGTTGCTGGCTCTCCGAGTAATGTCGAGAAACTTCCTTCAGGGAATCTTCTTGTCGAAACATCTCATTCCAGACATAGTACCACCCTGCTTACCACGACCGCACTGTTTGGTATTCCGGTGCAAGTGACACCGCACGGCTATTTGAATTCCTCTCGCGGCGTGGTCACCTCTCCCGACTTAATTGAAAGCAGCGATGAGGAGCTACTTGAGGAACTAGGGAACCAACATGTCACTGGGGTTCGACGGATTCATTTTAGGCGAGATGGGAAACTTGTTTCCTCTCGCAATATCATCTTGACTTTTGGCACCCCAACTCTACAGACTTCCATCAAGGCAGGGTACTTACGTCTTGACGTTCGCCCTTTATATACCTAATCCTCTGAGGTGTTTAATGCCAGCGTTACGGACACTCCCACCAGTCGTGCCGTAACGGGGCTAGATGTGGTCGCTGTGGTTCTGAGGATCTGTCCAAAGTGGATGGAGGAGCAGGCTATTCGATGCCTGAAGACCATTGAATATCTCTCTTATCCAGAGGCCAGACGACGGATCTCCCCTGGCCCACTAGGTCGGCGATCATATGCTTCAGTGCCGCCCCGGTGGCGCAGTGGTCTAAGCGATGGCCTCTGATCATTCGTCCGAACGGGGTCCGGGTTCGAATCCCGGTGAGGCATGGATGTTGTGTTTGTCTTACGGCACTGGCTCTCTCCCTTCCCTGGAACCAGTGACCCTAAATTAGGGACGGGCGACTGCTTATAGCCCATTGAGTTGCCCACGGTGGTCGTTAAACCTCCAATAAAAAAAATGCTTCAGTTGTATTCCAGAAGGCTACTGTTGCGGTCCAGACTGAGGTTCTTATCCCAGCGCGGTGTCCCTAGGATTTCGAGGACATCCTTGCTGCTGTACTAGATGCTCTAATTTCTCGCCGTAAAGCTCCCAAAGCGACACCCACCTCGTCGCCGAAAAGATCAACAACTACCACTGGCACTCAGGCTGCGGGCACTGCAAAGAAGATTCCAGAGAAGCAAAAACAAAGCTCTTCCTCTCCGAAATCTGTAACTAAAAATCAGGGTCGGGAGATTCCTCCCAAAACCCGGAGACCAAACACCGTCCCATATATCCACCAGGCAAATCACCTCCACGTCAGGTCACTGCAGATCTCCCAGAGGAACTCATGGACTCTGAAACCTATTAGTCGTCCCAGTCTTTGTCACTTTTCCTTATCTTTTCTTTTTTCCTTTTTTCATTATTGCTTCCATCATCCAGTGGAATTGCCAAAGCCTCCGACCAAGAATTGATGATTTAAAGGGCTTGCTCTCTTCACACGCGTCTGTGTGCGTGTGTCTCCAAGAGATAAAACTCTGCACAACGGACACTCTTTCGCTGCGCAGGCATTCTCTTTTTCGCAAAGACCATGAAGACGGGGTTATCGCGTGCGGCGGTGTAGCCGTTCTTGTTCCTCATGGTGTTTCTGTCACTGCAGTCCCTTTGTGTACGCCTCTACAAGCGGTGGCAGTGAGACTTTTTGTGAACATTCTGATCAGTCTGTTCCATTTAATTACTACCAGATGAAGCTGTGTAAGCCTTCCCGACTTGGAGGATTTAGTTGACCAGCTGCCGTCTCCTTTTTCCTGTTAGGTGATTTTAATGCACACAATCCGTTGTGGGGTAACAACAGTCTAGACTAAAGGGGCTATGTTGTCTAGGCCCTCCTGTCCAATACATCACTCTGTCTCCATAACACGGTGACAACAACCTACTTCCATGAACCTACCCGTTCGTACTCAGCCATTGATCTGTTGCTTAGTTCACCATCCTTATATCTTGACTGATCCTGGAGCGTGTCTGGTGATCTCCTTGACAGTGATCACTTTCCAATCTTCCTTCGGCTAGCAGGTGACGGATACCGCCATCCCACCCGTCCCGCTAGATGGGATATAGATCAAGCCAAATGGGCCGCCCCGGTGGCGCAGTGGTCTAAGGCGCTGGCCTCTGATCATTCGTCCGAACGGGGTCCGGGTTCGAATCCCGGTGAGGCATGGATGTTGTGTTTGTCTTACGGCACTGGCTCTCTCCCTTCCCTGGAACCAGTGACCCTAAATTAGGGACGGGCGACTGCTTATAGCCCATTGAGTTGCTCACGGTGGTCGTTAAACCTCCAATAAAAAAAACAAAAAAACAAGCCAAATGGGACGTATTCACTGCTTCTGCGCCCATTACTCCTACAATGGTGGCCTCAGGTACGATCAATGATGCTGTTGCAGCGGTAACTGATTGTATTGTGCAAGCGGCAGAACTCTCCATTCCGCAGCCGTCGACTAATCTTCCACGTTTTCCGAAGCCTTGGTGGAATTCCGACTGCAAGGCAGCACGTCAGGCTCAGCATAAGGCTTGGTGTCGGTTTCGTCGCTTTCCCACAGACGCTCACCTCCCTGCTTTCCAGAAAGCCAGCCAGCCAAGGCTTATGCGCGCGTGGTCCATCGTCGTCGTCGTCATAAACGGGAGTCCTGAATTTAGTATGTTTCCAGGATCAACACCTCTACCAGCTCTAAGATTGTTTGGGGCAGGATTCGCGAGGTTCGGGGAAAGTACCCATCTGGGGGAGATATCCATTCTCGAGAGTGATGGACGAATGGTTGCAGACGCTCAGGGTATTACTGACTGTCTTGGCACTGCATTTTCTTCAGTGTCCAGCAGCAGCAATCATCCTTCTTCGTTCCAGTAGCATCAGACGCGTCTTGAGAGGAAAAGAATATCCTTCGGACCGTTTTCCTCTGAGGACTTATAACAGCCCGCTTACTACAGTGGAACTGAAGATTGCTTTGAATCGGTCTGGCAGAACATCTGTCGGACCGGATAACATCCACTAAGACATTCTGAAGCACCTCTTTCCGTCATCTCTGGACTGTCCGCTAATTCTGTTTTAACAGGAATTGGCAAGAGCACGTCTTTCTCGATTTTTGGCGGACAGCTATTTTCATACCTGTTCTCAAACCTGGTAAAGATCCCACAAACCCGTTGAACTACCGTCCCATCGCTATGACGAGCTGCCTTTGCAAAGTGCTATAACGCATCATTAATTTTTGTTTGGTGTTTTATTTGGAAACTCATCGCATTTTATCACCTCATCAGAGTAGTTACCGTCCGTTCGCTCCACCGCTAATCATCAACTTCGCCTTGAAACATCTATCAGCGAGGCGTTTGTCCAGCGTCAGCACATGGTCTCCGTGTTTTCCGACATGGAAAAAGCTTACGATCGGACGTGGATATACAGCATTCTCCGTGATCTGCACGACTGCACGTTACGGGAAAACTTACCAACCTTCATTGCCGGCTTTCTCCAGAACCGGATGTTCCATGTGTGCGTCGGGTCGACCCTATCTGCGTTGTGTTCATAGGAGCAAGGTGTCCCTCAAGGCTCCATTTTATCAGTTACTCTTTTCATTTTTCGTGTTAATCACAGTTTCACATTACTTCCTCCGATGTTTCGTAGATTGATGTATGTGGATGATCTTCAGATTTTGTGTGCTTCCGTCAACATGCGCACAATTGAGAGGCAATTGCAGTCGGCCATTACTAAGATATCTTCCTGGGATTTACGTAATGGTTTTGACTTCGCTACACAAAAAACAGTTTGCGTGCATTTTTTCCGCAAACGGGGTCTTCACTCAGACCCTCATCTCCGTCTGAGGTGCTCTATCATCCCTGTGGTGTCAGAAGTCAAATACCCAGGATTGACCTTTGACCGCGCACTCACCTTCCGTCCTCACATTCAGTCCTTGAAGGTGAAATGCACGAAGTCTTTGGATATCCTTAAGGTCCTCTCCCTAACATCTGGGGGGGGATGACAGGTGCTTAATGCTTCGCATTTATCACTCTTCTCCGGTCAAGGTTGGATTATGGATGTGTAACGTAGGGTTCTGCCCGGCCTTTTGTATTAAGAATCCTTGATCCGGTTCACCACCAGGCTTTGCGTCTTGTCACCTGCGCTTTTCGTACTTCTCCCGTGCATAGCCTGTATACCGAGTTACATGAACCGCCGTCAGCAACTGTCTCTCCAGTTTTATACTAAGCTGAAATCTCTACCTGATCATCCACTGCATAATTCCGTCTTCAACCCACAATGTATCTGCTTGTTTTCCAACTGCCCATGTGTTCCAACTTTCGGGATTCGGATGTCAGACATGGTGCGCGATGCTGGTCTCGACTTATCGACGATTGGTGTGACCAAAGCTTTTCATGATCCTCCTTGGCGGTCGCCTCAGGTTATGGCCGATCTATCCCTTTCTGTGTGGCCTAAGTCCTTCACGCCTGCGCTCGTTTACCAGCAGCTTTTTTGCCGAGCACCTCGCTCCAACCCAATTTCGTGCCTGTCTTCACCAATGGCTCGAAATCCGGTGAAGTTATGTGATCTGCCTTTGCGTGTATTGATGAGACATATGCTGAGATGATTCCGCCGGCAGCGACTGTGTTTCTGACGGAAATGCATGCAGTTCACCTCGTCTTGCGTCACATCCAGTCTTGCTTACATCACCATGCCATGCTTTGCACTGACTCCCAGTCTGTCATTGAGGTCTTATCTTCTCCTGAGGGCATTGGTTCTCCAGTGACCAGAGATGTTCGTCGCCTCCTGCGGACTTTGTCTGGTGCTGGATTCCTGGTCCCATTCTGTTGGGTTCCTGGCCATGTTGGGAGATTCGGGGTAACGAGCTGGCGGATGCCTCTGGCAGGTCCGTCGCCTCCATACCGATCACTCGACTGCCGCTATTATTTAGAGATTTTCGTTCTGGCATCCGTGCATTCATCATGGCAGAGTGGCAGTCCCTCTGGTCTCAGCAGGGCAGGAACCAACTTCTCCCCATCAAACCACAGATCGAACTATGTCAATATAGTTTGCGGAGGAATCGTCGTGAAGAAGTTGTCCTTGCGCGTCTCCGCATTGGGCATTGTCGTTTCACACTCCGCTTTTTGCTCTATGGCGACACTGCGCCGATGTGTGAGGCGTGCAATTGCCAACTCACTGTCGCTCATATGCTATGTAGTTGTGTTCGTTTTCGTACTGCCCGTTTTCACTGTTTTCATTCTCATTTGTTCGACGAGGGCGCAGCTGCGCTGCAGAATCTCTTAGACTCCCACCGCGATACATTTGCAGTTTTTTTCATTTTTCAAACAAATTGACTTTTTTAAACGTATCCTAGCTGTTACTTTTCATCATTCTCATTTTCACTTTTACCGCATCAGCCTGATTTTAAACTTCATACCATGTTTTTAAAACTGTTTCTTTGTTTGTCTTGTGTCTGGAGCTCTTTGGCCTAACATGGCCCTTGCGCCAAAAAAACCCCACCAACCAAGCAACCAAATTATTGGGCTTCCGCTAACCCAGTTTGATCCTACAAAACACTTTCGATCATGGCTCCTTCAAGGACACCATTCTGCAGTGGATTAGAGAAGCAAGGAGCAGACGAGAATGGTAGAAATATCTCAAAAGTTGAACAAAATGTGTACTGCATTTTAGGATTCCCTTCTGTTCCTCAGTCTAATGTAATCCTTAGCTGAAATTTTATTCTCATTTTTGGATAAGCATGAGAGAGCTTTTAATTTCGTTATTTTCTTTGTATTTTCGGAATGCTGATTATTTAATATAATATGAACATGTCGATTATAGTTTTGCAGTATGTACCATGCAACAGGAATGAATAAGGCTTAAAGAACAATGTTCAAGAAACTGATTTGCTCTTTATTACGTACTCCTTTCCTACTTTATTAGCAACTTCCTGTCAAGCGTTCCGGCACCTTTTTCTTGAACACACTTGCGCGATGGAACGCTTGAAAAGAAGTTGCTAATAAAGAAGGAAAGGAGTACGTAATAAAAAGCAAAGCAGTTTCTTGAACATTATTCTTTAAGCCTTATTCCTGTTAGACATCCTACAGTATTTAATATTTGCATCAAATGAGAGCGCTGTTTCATATTTCGTCCTATATAGCAATTTTGATTGTGTAATACACCCACAGGCCTCTGAATTAGAAACCTTAATGCAGATGTACGTAGATGTCGCTTACGCAGCGTATGTGGAAAATACATAGTCACGTGTGTTACCACGTGATCTAGGCAATTATTTAAGACTGCTGCTGGTCAGTAGTGTTGATCACAATGGGAAAAAAGATCTTTGGGAGTTCGATAAAGGGCTTCTTGTGGGTGTCCTATGGCTGGAGCGATGATTTTGAAAACAGTTTAGCTGACTGGTTTCTCAAAAGGTGCATCTTTAATCAATGGAAATATAGCCCACAATTGGTTGCCCAAGAGGCGTAACTACGGCGCGACGACAATTTGCCAAGAACGAGATTTCCATCGTCTGAGAAGTCTTGTACGGAGAAATAGAACTTCCTATATGTAACAACTAACTGGAGACTCATATCTCAGCGAACTATGCGCAAGGCATTGAAGAGGATCGGAATTGACAGTCGCGTGTCTATACGGAAACCATTGATTTCGACGAAGAACCGGAAAGTTCGTCTACAATGGTGTCACGAACATCGTGACTGGGATACTGGGGGAAAAGTCATGGGGGGGGGTCGCGGTGTACCTTGTTCTGTACCGATGGTAGACAACAAGTTTGGCGGGAACCCCATGAAGCAATGGACCGCGCTTGCCTCGTAAACACAACTTACGGTTCTGGAGATCGTATCATGGTGAGAGTTCGTTCTGTTGTTAAGTCACTTCATACTGCTGGAAGGGTTCCTCCAAGTATTGTCTGAACATTGTTGCCGATCAAGTCCCTCCTGCCATGTTGACTTTTTATCCAGCAGGTGACGACAGTTTTATGGACAACAGTACTTCTGTCCATCGCGCAAGATGTGTTCAACAATGGTTCGTTCAGCGAGTATGACACCATCTTCCCTGGCCACCACAAAGCCCGGAGCTGAACTCCATGGATAATGTATGGGACATGTTAGTAAAACAGATCCGGGAGCAAAGTCCTCTTCCGTCAAATCTGAGCCAGTTAAAGAACTGTTCAGTGAATGCTTGGTATTCTGTAGACGTAGATACACTCCAACACCTTGTGGAATCCATGCCAAGCCACATACGTGCTGTAATTTGGGTTAAAGTAGGTCAAACCCGGTACTGAATAAACGTTTCTAATTCAGTGGCTGGTATATGTACTTGAAATGTCGTAGATTTGATTAATCTAAGGATTGGCAATAATATTTAGTAGTCTTAGAATTTTGTGATAAATTCTAAAGAAAATTTTGTTGTGACATTGAAGTGAGGTAGTAGTATCAGAAAAGAGTAAAAAAAGGTTTTGCGAAAATTGAAATTGTTTCTTTCATGAAATCAATGAAGACTAACCGATAAGATGGTGCAACAAAAACCCCACACACATAAAATATTACTTTCACAATAATAATTGTAAGAAAAATAAATTTCAATGTAAAGATTACATCATTTCTAGAAGAAGCAACTTTATTAAAGGCTCTGGCGCTGCATGTACATACAGATGCCATATCTCGTTCAAAGTGCTGGCTCCAGATATGGTTAACGGCTTCAAGGTACAAACCTCATCCATTCGTAATCGAAATCCGAACTCAAATCCTCTCGCAATAAATGTTACAACAAACATTCCTTGGTCGGAAAAATACTGACACACAGTCTGTATGTACATTGACGAAGAAACTACTGCAGTTTTCGTTTAATTTGTATAAAGAAGCATTCAAAATGTATTTGTTCATTGAATTATATTTTTATGAATAATCATAACTCATCCCCACAAAAAAGATAATTGGATTTCCCTGAGATTACCTAAAGTTCTGCCCTGAATGTATTTAACGAAGCAGTGAAATTTCTCATGTTTGATTAGAATTCGTTTTCCCTAGACTCATGAAATTTAGTATAACTCACGACTCAAGAAAAGTTATCCTGTATTGCACTGGCCTATTGCCTTGCTGATCTACACCCCCCCCCCTTCCCTTCACCGGCACTACCACCCCATATTTGTTTCGGGGGTTCGACGACTCCCGGATCATCTACGTCTTGTTCCTAATGGTGGTCTACTGGTTCCAGGGAAGAACCAGCGCCCCAGAACAAACAGAACGCCCATGCTTCACTCGGGAATCGAACCTGGGCCCAACCAAAACAGTTTAAATTGAAAGCCTCAGAACTGCCGTGTGACGTCAGAGCTAGCAGGCCGAGCTCCACTCTTGAACGTCGATCGAGTAATGCATTGTCTCTGTGAGAAATACAGTATTTCGCGAGTGAGATGCTACATATTCGCGTAAATCGCTTTAAACTGACCATGTTTTCTTTGCTTTTTTTTCTGAATTTTTGTCCTGAGATAATGTAAACAAATGGTATCCTCAGTTTTTCATTCTTTTTCCCCATTTACTGCAATATTCACAAGTATTCAGTGTTGAAGGAACTATTTTATACACTACTGTTTGTGAAAATTGCAACACCAAGAATTGCAACACATCCTGCTATTCAAATGAAATTTATATCACAGATTCCTCATGTTACAAGGAGATATTTAATTACATTTCTAGAGCTGTAAATTTTTTTTTACAACACCTCGTAATGCCGCCCCGGTGCCGCAGTGACCTAAGCGCTGGCTTCTGATCATTCGTCCGAGATGAGGCATGGATGTTGTGTTTGTGTTACAGCAAATGGCTCTCTGCCTTCCCTGGAGCCAGTGGCCCTAAATTGGGGACCTGCGACTGCTTATAGTCCATCACGTTGCTCGTTGCTCTCAGTGGTTGTTAAACCTTCAATAAAAAAAAGCTAAACTGATCTTTTTGGAATCTAAAGAATGACAAGGTTTTCCTCCACTTTTATGTTTCTGTTAGGTTGATTGGCAAAGAAGTACCACTTCATCAGTAACAGAAACCTAATAAAGCAAAGCCTGAAGTTCCCACAGGAATGTCTCGTCTACAGGGCGGAGGAGATATTTGCAGAACGTACTTCGGGTAAACAAACTGCCGGTCTTCCCAATAACATCCATCGACGACTTCTGATCAGTTTCTTCTTATTTCTTCTAGACAAAGAAAAATGATTTGCACCCTTAACACTTTTTTTTATTATTGCACGTATGACGTCATTCTTAAACTTATGAAGTCCACTGAGAAGTGCTGCATTTGAGGCAGGGCGCGGTGGGATGTCGCCTTGTTACTTTTCCTGAACATGGGAGGATCCCGTCGCTGCCGCGTTCTGTTTCTTTTGCGGGGATTTTGTACAGAATCAATAGCACGTTCAGTTGATTTATAAGGCAGATGAAGGGACTTAAAAATAGCCATATATAAAATTACAGAGATGCCAGATTTCACAGATTGTGTATGTAGCGGAAAAATACTAAATCTGATACCAGCGTTTCCAAGATTTCGCCATCTGGTTGATGTGCGAATTCTTGGAAACGCTTGTGTATATATTCCTACGCCAATAAATCGGATCACTAGTATATAGTGTTACCATTTTCTACATAATTGGTGTACTGTTCCTCGTTATCAATGGTCACCCTTATTTTAAGCATGTCATAACTTTTAAATGAACGTTGGTAATTAAACAGTTTTAAACAGAAGTAGATAACAAATTTTTGACACATAGCTAATGAACATAATAAACTTCTACATGTGCAAACCCTAGTGGCACGCAAACTGTCTAAATGACATTCACAATCGCGCCGTACATTTTTCAACATTTGTGGGGTAACTGTTACTATTGCACCGGTAATGTGTTCTTGCAAAGTTCTGATATCTGGTACAGCTGTTGCCCGCAACTTTAATGTAACCCCACAGAAAGAATTTCAGCGGAGTTAAGATCCGCATCGTCGGGTTCCGGGAAGCGGGATGGTCTTATCGCCATATTGCGCGCCATACCGGTCGTGCGGATATCACCATAGCACAATGTTGGCGGCAGTGGATAGAACAACGCACGCAGAAGCGACAGGAAGGGTCTGGGAGACCTAGACGAGCCACGGAGGGAGAGGACCGACGGGTTGTCCGACATGCACGGAGTGACCCAACAGCCTCGATTGCGGATATTCAGTTGTGCCCTCCATGCATCGTCCGATTAGTGCCAGCACCACTGGCAGACGGCTGCACGATATAGGGCTACACCCACGCAGATCGTTACGACGACTGTCCTTAATGCCATTGCATCGTTGCTAAAGACTGCAATGGTGTCTTGACAGACTGTCATGGAACCATGCAGAATGGCAGCAGCGGATGATCTTCAGTGATGAGTCCCGCTTTTGTCTTGGAGGAGACGACCTCCGAATCCGTGTGTGGAGGCACCGTGGTCAGCGCCAAGATTAAAGGTTTGTTGTCGAGCGTCACACGTCCAGAAGGTCTGGTGTCATGGTGTGGGGTGCAATTGCCTACGATGCCAGATCACCTTTGGTGTTCATTATAGGCACTTTTGACAGCCCAACGTTACGTTAATGAGGCCCTGCAACTAGTGGCCCAACCTTTTCCGACCGCTCACTCCGGTGCGATTTTCCAACAGGACAACGCTCGTTCACATACGCTGCTGCCTCGAGAGCTTGCTTTCAAGGCACTGACACTCTGCCATGGCCAGCCGTATCGCCAGATCTATCGCCAATTGAAAATATGCGGGATGCTATTGAGCGCGCTATCCACACTAAACCCCTACCGCACCATCTGCAGGAACTGCGTGAGAAGATTCAAGCTGCATGGGATGGCTTATCGCAGGACACCATTAGGGACCTGTACAGTACAACTCCATGCCGAGACGTCTGGCATGCTGTGTGAGCAAACTTGGCGGCCCGACGCCATACTGAGAGACACTACTTATTGGCGTGTAGCTCAATAAATATTGTCCATATCAGTCTCAATGTTTAATCATTTATTGTCCCTGGTAACCTTTACCTTCCTCCTGAATAGCATTGCAATCCGACACGTCCTTCTAGGTGCACCTATTTTCTTGACGTAGAGTGTATATACTTAAAAAAATTATTGCGTAGGAAAATTGTTATATGGCATAAGCGCTTTTCGAGTTTCAGAATGATCTTCATGATAATTTAGTTGGAAATGGAGTCTTCAAGAGACACAGGAATTTTCTTCTTTCTTTCTTTAAAAAAACATTCTAAAGGAAAATAATTACCTGATTCAACATCCCGTTTTGAGCGTGGGTTGATGCTACATTCAATAATGAGCGGATTCACGGTTAAATTGTTATTAAAATTTATTCATGACTATATTCGTTTTACAATGCATATTTCAATGGTTCTCATTTATCTAGGATCTAACAAAAAAAATTTCAAGGGGGGAATTTATGAGTTTGGTATGTTTAAAACAGTGGACCGCAGGACTAAAATTCCCGGGCACGTTCTGGTCATTCCGATCCGCACCTGCCTGTTGGCGGTAATTTTGTCATCCACGACGTATTAGTTTCAATCAGGTGACTTCCCATACTTTGTTCTAAACTTTTGCTCAACCCTGACATATTTTGTTTCTGCCAGCCACAAAACACATTGTTCCTTCCTCTGTCGCAGATTCCATCTTAACTAAACAGCTTCTACAGCGCTTCTCGTGGCGGAAGCACACCAGCACAGACTTCTATGCGCGTGAATGAGATCACCTCTAAAAAGTAACCGGGTGTAAGACTAATCATTAAAAATTTATAGCATACTGTAATTAGAGTAAGCATTTATGGACACCCTGTATATATCATACGAAAACGTTAGTGCGAACAAATGTCACAACACTTCGCACAAAAAAATTTCGTACTCATGTAAATCAGCATAAAATCCACTAGAGGAAAATATTGTAATTGAAACAGTGCTGTATTATTTTCTGTAGTTCTCAAAAGCGACTAACAAAAATTTGGACTGGCCCTTTTAATTTTAATTGTACGTCCATTTGTGAGATGAAAAATTTCAGCAATTATTAGCATTGTCTAAGTAATCTTTTAGTTTGACACAAACTACTTGCAGTCTAATTTTTTCTTTCATTGAAGTTTTAACGACCACCGTGAGCAACTCAATGAGCTTATAAGGCAGCCGCCCGCCCGCCCGCCCGCCCGCCCGCCCATAATTTGAGATCACTGGTTCTAGGGAAGAGAGAGAGAGCCATTGCCGTAAGACAAACAAAACATCCATGCTTCACGGGATTCGAACCCGGACCCTTCACGGACGAATGATCATAAGCCAGGGCTTAGACCACTGAGCCACCTTTATCAAAGCAACTGTTTTCTCTAAGTATGTTTTTCTTTGTCGTAGGGTAACTTTGTTCCATCCACCGGTGCGGCATGGATGTCTTTAACTCTGACGCAGGATTCAAACATGCCGATCAGAACATTGTGAGGCAGAAAGAAATTTGCTTTGTTCCTGCTTACTCTGATTGGAGAAGTACACTTTGTCAGGTAAGAGTGAACGACCTTGACCGAATATCACAAGCTTTCGCAATGTAAGATAATCCGGATGGAGTTTCTGCGAAACGCAAAACTTAGTGATGAATGCATTATGGGACAAATGCTGGAAGTAAACTGTATTGTCTGCCTACTATGTAACAAAGGATTTAAAGATGTTCAAGGTAGTACACAAACACCGTCCGCACGGTGTCGTGCAAGAAACTAAATCTTTTCAGCAGTCAAACTGCTGAAGCATACGAGAAGAGTTCGCAGACAAAGAAATCAATCATTTTCTAAAGAAGCCAGTGAACTTGGCATGTTTTAAATATTCTTTTGTTTTATCCCAATGGTGAGTCGAAGTCGATATAATAATTGCCATTTTAGAGATTCCATGCTTATGTACTTTATCACGTCTTTTGTCGCTTTGCACATTTGTGTTCCCATTATTTCTGCTTCTTTAAGTAGGATGGGGAAAATTCTCTCCGGATGTGATAAAAGGTATGCACTATGATTCTATATGTACACCTTTATTTTCCCTAACTTTCTTCCGTAGACAATTTTTCGCCGGCTTCCTTGAGTACACATTTGTTTTGTTTTTTATGATGATATACCAAATCCCAGAAAAAGCATTAGAGAGAGAGAGAGAAAAAAAAAAAGAAAAGAAAAAAACCCCTGATAGATCAGGTAGTAGAGTTAAACATGACTAAAATTTCCAGTTTTCTCCAGAACAAAAGGTTTGCTTTAAATGAAAGCTCACATTTTCTGCCTATGGATACCATATCGCTGTTATCACTTTTCATCCAATATTGTGGAACATTCGAAATCAGTCTTCCTTGGCTGAAGACTAAAGCTACTTCATCACACATGAATCATGGGAGGAATCTCTATCACCGTCGTTCAATTGCCTACTAAACTGCGATATCGTGTCCATAATAAGTGATTACGCGTTTTTTAACATCAATTATGAAAGTAAACGGCTCACGGTCCTTCAGTTTTTAACCCTTTAAGCGGCCGATGTGCCTGAACCAAACAGTGTCCAACATTTTCTGTGATCCCCAAACAGAAATGCTCACGGGTTTTAGGAAAAAAGCTACGGCAAAACGATTCCTTTCCCCCTCGGTCTCAGCAGTACTGGCCATAAAAGTGTCAGAAGCTCATGAGGAAGGACTAGTGGGCCGCGGGTGGCCTAGTGGTCAACGTTCGTGCCTGCCACGGAGAAGACCTCGTGTTCGATCCCAGGTAGGTACGAACGCTCGAACCACTAAATATCCGCCGTGCGTCGGATTGGCACGTTAAGCCGTCGGACCCCGGGTACTGCCCCCGTAATAAATAAGGGTGTCTTCCTCCCCCTTTCTACTTCGCTTCCGTGTCACTTTCCTATCGGGCAATCTAGCCCAAATCTCCTAGCTTCCTATTTCTAAGGGTTGTTTAAGACCTAAGGTCAGACACTCCCTTCCTAAAATCCTCTACATATGATCTGATCTACAAGAGCATTGTGGGCACGTTAAGCCGTCGGACCCCGGGTACTGGCCCCCCCGGTAGTAAATAAGGGCGTCTTCTACCTCGCTTCCGTGTGACTTTCCTATCGGGCAATCTAGCCCAAATCTCCTAGCTTCCTATTTCTAAGGGTTGTTTAAGACCTAAGGTCAGACACTCCCTTCCTAAAATCCTCTACATATGATCTGATCTACAAGAGCATTGTGGGCACGTTAAGCCGTCGGACCCCGGGTACTGGCCCCCCCGGTAGTAAATAAGGGCGTCTTCTACCTCGCTTCCGTGTGACTTTCCTATCGGGCACTCTGGCTCAAATCTCCTAGCTTCCTATTTCTAAGGGTTGTTTAAGACTTGGGGTCAGACACTCCCTTCCTAAAATCCTCTACATATGATCTGATCTGATCTACAAGAACATTGTGGGCACGTTAAGCCGTCGGACCCCGGGTACTGGCCCCCTGTAGTAAATAAGGGCGTCTTCTACCTCGCTTCCGTGTGACTTTCCTATCGGGCACTCTAGCCCAAATCTCCTAGTTTCCTATTTCTAAGGGTTGTTTAAGACCTAGGGTCAGACACTCCCTTCCTAAAATCCTCTACATATGATCTGATCTGATCTACTAGAGCATTGAATGGGCACGTTAAGCCGTCGGACCCCGGGTACTGGCCCCCGGTAGTAAATAAGGGCGTCTTCTACCTCGCTTCCGTGTGACTTTCCTATCGGGCACTCTGGCTCAAATCTCCTAGCTTCCTATTTCTAAGGGTTGTTTAAGACTTGGGGTCAGACACTCCCTTCCTAAAATCCTCTACATATGATCTGATCTGATCTACAAGAACATTGTGGGCACGTTAAGCCGTCGGACCCCGGGTACTGGCCCCCTGTAGTAAATAAGGGCGTCTTCTACCTCGCTTCCGTGTGACTTTCCTATCGGGCACTCTAGCCCAAATCTCCTAGTTTCCTATTTCTAAGGGTTGTTTAAGAGCTGGGGTCAGACACTCCCTTCCTAAAATCCTCTACATATGATCTGATCTGATCTGATGGGCACATTAAGCCGTCGGACCCCGGGTACTGGCCCCCTGTAGTAAATAAGGGCGTCTTCTACCTCGCTTCCGTGTGACTTTCCTATCGGGCACTCTAGCCCAAATCTCCTAGTTTCCTATTTCTAAGGGTTGTTTAAGACCTGAGGTCAGAAACTCCCTTCCTAAAATCCTCTACATATGATCTGATCTACTAGAGCATTGAATGGGCACGTTAAGCCGTCGGACCCCGGGTACTGGCCCCCGGTAGTAAATAAGGGCGTCTTCTACCTCGCTTCCGTGTGACTTTCCTATCGGGCACTCTGGCTCAAATCTCCTAGCTTCCTATTTCTAAGGGTTGTTTAAGACTTGGGGTCAGACACTCCCTTCCTAAAATCCTCTACATATGATCTGATCTGATCTACAAGAACATTGTGGGCACGTTAAGCCGTCGGACCCCGGGTACTGGCCCCCTGTAGTAAATAAGGGCGTCTTCTACCTCGCTTCCGTGTGACTTTCCTATCGGGCACTCTAGCCCAAATCTCCTAGCTTCCTATTTCTAAGGGTTGTTTAAGACCTGGGGTCAGACACTCCCTTCCTAAAATCCTCTACATATGATCTGATCTATGATCTGGGAAGGACTAGTTCCCCCTGACAAAAAAACTTCGTGCCACTAGCTTGAAACAAGTGACTCAGACATCTCTCTTCTTTCTAAGGATTAATCCTGTTACTGAGGGATAAATATCCCCTTCTAGTCCGTTATTCTCTGCTTCATTACCCAAAGCATGGTGAGGAATATTGTATCAACCCAGTGGCATGATGTCCATAGTCCTGACTATGGACACCATGCCACTTGGTTGATACAATAGATTTAAACGCCTTTTCTCTACTTTCTTCTTTTCGTCGCGATTGTTATAGTACTTTTGGTAGGAAATCAGTTAGAAAGTAATAGTCTCAATCCTCCTCCTAAATTACCAGTTTGAATAACAAAGCTAAGCAACACTTTTTGATGCGCACCCGTTTCATGTTTTTTCTTTGTTCATTAACAGTTAATAAGAACTTAGAAAATATCTGAGCCGCACATGTGGTTAGAAGTGAGGACTTTCTGGCTAATAGTCTAAATTGGACCCACTTTCAAATCCAAGACGAAGCAAATGTAGTACGATTGCCCTGACGCAGTCTCTTCTCTTAAACAAGTGACCCTAAATTAGGGACAGCTGTTTCCTCGCAACCTTAAATACTCATGGGAGATCGTTAAATCCAAAAACATTATCTATATTATTTCTTCGGAATTTAAGAGGACTACCATGAATTGAGAAACCAAAGATTTTATGATATTTAATGATACTATCTCTGCGTACGCACACACAAATACATACCCCGCCAAGGATTTCTACAGCAGTTTCAAATTATTTCTCATAACTAGCAACTTCCTGATTGTGTACGACGTCACAAAGAAATCCAGTGGTTAATCTCAAACCGAAGGGGGTCCAAATAAAGGATCATAAGATGTGTAAAAGTCAATGAACGCAATCGGGGTAAGGCGACGAACGAATATACATTCTGTAAAGAAAAACTCATAGGAACGTTGATTAAACACATCAAGTACGTACACAAATGCTGTCATGATGAAAAAGCTTGCGTCCCCATTATACAGAGACTGGCCCACGGACCATGACATTCAAAATTGTTTCTTTGTTAAGAATAAGGACTTTTGATTCGCTCTCAGTAAAAGAAAATTCAACAACTGAGAACTGCATATTAACTGAAACCTTCGGTAAATACAAATCAACTTCTAACAAATATTTCTGCTGACTCGAAACGCTGATATCATGATTCATAATGAGTGATCATTAGGCAATTAGAAATGAACACCTCGTGCAGAAAGTTTAGTGTTGATACTAGCTAAAAGTGCTTTATAACTTGACATTTTCATATACTGAAAAGAAACACGTGTGTCAGATGACAAAACAGAATTCAATATTGCGGAAAACACCTAGACAAACGACTAAAATAAAGTATTTGTCGTTAAAATCATTATATGCAATTAAATGAGGGCAATTTAGTGTGTATGTATTATGAGATTTTATAATAACTGCAAATGAGGTACCATAACTACACTATAAAAGGTACCATAATAGATGCTAAAACACTTCAGCTGTGCAGTCGTCCGTCCCTATTTAATGTAAATAGTTACTACGCACTTAAGATGCAGCACACATTCCCATCCAGTATAGTAGAGAAACATAAGTAGTTTAAGTTCTTGCTGGTGCAATAGGTGTCTAAAAATATGCAAAATGCATTTTGTTCCATTCTATTTAATCACTCACTCACAAGCAAGCAGCTGAGACAGAAATTTGCGAGTATTGATACTCAGGGACATCACACCACTCATTATCTAACAAAGCTTCATCCCAAGGAGCACGCTTTTCCCGTTATCTCGAGGCTTTCAAAAAAAAAAAAAAAAAAAATCGGAGGTTGGGGATATATAACGACCACCGTGCGCAACTCAACAGGCTATAAGCAGTCGCCCGTCCCTAATTTAGGGCCACTGGTTCCAGGGAAGGGAGCAGCCAGTGCCGTACGACAAACGCATCACCTATGTCTCACACGGGGTTCGAGCCTGAACCCATCTCAGACGAATGGTTAGCAGCCATCTTTAGACTACAACGCCATCGGGGTGGCTTCCACGGTGTTCTCGAATGTCTTGTCAACAACATTTGTGTGCAAGATCTAGCGGTTAACTGCAGTTTGTTTTCGTTGTAATGTTTCTATTTTTCATTTCAAGTTCCAACAATACATGTGTGAATTTCTTCTTAGTTGGTTTTCTCAAATTTCACACTCATTGCAGCTCTTTAGCCCACCTATGGCGCATACCTCTAATTTAACTTTCATTTTGAGTTTGTGTTCTCATGTGAATTGGGTTTCTCCACGTTCAATATTTTTTGACTTAACGCCACAAAGTTTCTCCCGACGAGCTTGTAAAGGTTGTCAGCTTGACAGTCCCCGCACGGGGATAACTGGTTTTCCAGTTATTTGGGGAGCGGCGCGCCCCACGGCCCGAGCTGACCTTGTGACTGGTCAACATCTGATGTCATGCCACAGCTTGTTTTTTCTTCTTTTGGTGCTGTTGGTGTTTGCAGGGACGGCTGTTCATCCAGCTGTTGGGGAGTCGCGTCCCCACGTTCCCGAGCTGGTCTTGTGTCTCGCTTTTTCGTTTTATTTATTTTCTCCACTGGCTAGTTGCCCGTGTTGTATTCTCTACCTAATCGCTACCACGTTATGTACTAACACCCCGGTCTTGTGGTTTTGTTACCCTCCACCACTAACTGATTTATATTAACCGCTCAGTTCGTAGGTTGCTGAGATTCCGTTTAGGTTCCCTTCCAGGATTTGTCTTCTTTGGATTTCTTTTTTCCTTTTAGCTGGTTTGGGTACTAGACCTACCTGCATGTTTGCCGCGTGCGGAGACCCGTGAGGCGGAAATGGGATGTCTGGCGGCTGAGGTCGCAGGAGACCGGATAAGTGCCTCCTGTGTACCAACACTCCTCTTCGACCCCGGCTTCGCTGTAAACGGGAGGCTAGAGACTAACCCACCTCTAGTCAGAAGTCATGTACCAAGTTGTGTACAGGGCTTTAGCGGCTTTTTTGTCGTATGGCACGGCAGGGTGAGCCCGGGGGCTGTGGGATCATGCCAAAGGCGTTGGCATGACGGTACCAGGAGGCCGAAGTGTCCGCCGAGTGCGTGTGATCACAGCCAACGGACTATATCTGCAACGTATAAGCTCCAGAACTGTGTCCAGCGTCATTTTCTCGGCTTGCGGACCTCCAGTTCTCCCTTGTAGGACTCGGTGGTGGGTGGAGTAGTTTGCAGACGAATCTTCCTCCTTTTTTCCATGGGCAAAAAGAAAAACTCCAAATTTAAGTCACCTGCGGAAATGTTTGTTGACAACGACTCTCCTTCGTCTTCTCAACCTACCAAGTCTCATACCCTTAAACGGCCTTTAGACCTTGACCAAGAATGTGGAACCTCTTCTTCGGCTGCTGTACCAGTCGCTCCGAAGCGTCGTCTCCCCTCGATTGCTGTGACTACGCATGCTACACACTTACTTGTAGAATCCATCGATCCGAATGAGAGACTGTCCACCAGATCTCCATTTTTCATTTCTAAAGCTTTGGACGCTGCGGTTGGCCCCTTGAAGTCTGTGAGGAAGCTTCGCTCTGGGGACCTGCTTGTCCAAACTTGCAGTATTTCTCAGAGTAACACTTTTCTGCACCTCACTAGTCTTCAAGGCATTCCTGTCAAAGTGACACCTCACCCGTTTCTTAACACCTTTCGGGGTGTTATTTCGGAGTTTGATCTCTTGCCATGCAGTGAGGACGAATTGGTGACTGAACTTGCGGATCAGGGTGTTCTTGCAGCACGTCGTATGATGTTCCGGCGTGATGGCTCTTTGATTAAATCTAAAAATGTAATCTTGACTTTTAACTCCCCGAAAGTTCCGACCGAAATCAAGGCTGGCTACTTGGTCTGTGGAGTTCGCCCGTACATTCCCAGTCCTCTGCGCTGTTTCAAGTGCCAGAGGTACGGGCATTCACAACGATTCTGTAAGAGTTCCGCTCGTTGCGCTAATTGTGGCTCCGGTGAACATGACGGGGAAGGTTGCACTTCTGCGGCCTGCTGTGTTAACTGTGGTGAGGCCCATGCTGCTTACTCCCGCAACTGTATGAAATGGAAGGACGAGATGGCGATCCAGCGTCTCAAGACCCTGGAAGGCCTCTCGTACCCTGCTGCCAAGGCCAAGTTGGGTATACCCACCACCCGACAGCGTACTTTTGCCGCGGTAGTTCAGTCTCTGCCACAACCCGTGCAGCCCTTTGTTCCGCGCCCTGTAGCTCTCGCCGCACTTGCCAGGCGATCTACAGTTGAACAAGCCACACAGGTGGATTTCACCGAGCTCCAGCTTATTCGACCAGCTGAGTCTGCGCCTTCTCTTTTGAAGACTCCCGCCTCTTCCGGTTCCCCGCAGACAGCTGCACGTGCAGAAGACCCGGCCCTCAATCCGCAAAGGTGTGCAGTGTCCATCCAACTGTCGCGGTCCGCGTGACCAACATTGAAACTGTCTCGGCCTCAGCGAGGTCCCCACCCTCACCCAACATTATAGAGGAACATGGGGGGGAGGAGAGTGACAGTTCGTCCCCAGCCTCAACCAGCATTGCAGAGGAACATGGGGGGAGGAGAGTGACAGTTCGTCCCCGCCCTCTGCCAGCGTTGCAGAGGAGTGGGGGGAGGAGAGTGACAGTTCGTCCCCGCCCTCTGCCAGCGTTGCAGAGGAGTGGGGGGAGGAGAGTGACATTTCGTGTCCCTCAATTAGTGAATTTTTTTATAAATCTGATTAACTACCTTGTCTTCCCAGCTTTCATCATTCTCTTTTTCAACTTTTAACAAGCCTGTCTGCTCTTTCTCATTTTCCGCGCTTTTACATTTCTGTGGCTGTTAGTTCTTTGTCTGGTGCTCTTTGGCCAAACCTGGCCCTTGCGCCATTAAAATCCACTAACCAACCAACCAACCAGCTTGACAGTGTGGGTCAAAGTTCAATCAACAATAAATAGATACGACGTTATATTCATTTAAAGATGCGAGGTATCACGTTGGTTATGCACTCGGTATCCTGGTAGAGAACTGGTTCCAAATTCGTGGCAACTCGAGTGAGACGCTATCATTGAAAGTATCGCTGACTTGCAATTAAAGATACGTGATACCTCGTATCTTTAAATTAATATAACGCCGTATCTATTTATTTTCAAGTCAAGTCCCCGCGTTCAAATCGTCAAAGCGTTCTATTATTCAGTTTGCAGTTTCTGTCTAACTTCCTTGAAAAAGCCATCTGGTTGATGTGCGAAAGCTTGGAAACGCTTACCTACGCCAATAAATCGGATCACTAGTACAGTGTTACTATTTTCTAAGAGTAATCATCTTAGGCATTATGAACATCTATAATTGCTAATAGCTGAAGTGAGTCTTAAACGGGCTAAAGAAGTGAAAATGGAATGGCAATACAAAACTAATGGTTGCTACTTTCAGATCTGGTGTTTTCCCAGAACGGTCATACCAGGGCCGAAATTCATGCTCAGAGGGTCGTAAAAAATAGAAGTACATAAAGTGTGAAGAAATTTACTGGAAATTGTAACTAAAAAAAAGCACTTCAGTATTTTCTTTTTAAAGAACTTAGTTGGCCGCATTCAGTATTTCGAGTAGATAACCAGGGGGTATCGAGTAACCTACTGCATGAGGAATGGACTCCTCAATAAAAGGAATTGTCCGAACCAACGGAGAGAGACGTGTAAAACAATGCCAGGTATTCTTGACCTCAGAGACCTGCATTTCTACTGAGTGCTGTGTTTTCGGCGTTCAAATAGCTTTTAGGTTTTTCTTGATATTTACCATCGTTCGGTATTTATCTAGTTTTTAAATTTCACGTTTTTAGTGGCATCGTCAAAAACCTAAAGTACGATTTTTGAACTATCATACTAATTTCCTGTAACTGTGGTGAGAGAAAGTAAAAACTGTGTATTCTTTGTGTGAGAGTAGGGAACTTTTGAACTCGAAAAGGCGTTCTTTCAAGTCTCTCTTCCCAGACAAGAAAAACTTGCTCCGGCCATGTTCACAGTGAGAATCGCACAGCATGACCTCCACATGTTCGAAAGGGAGGGCGGACACCTTCCTCAACAGAATTGTCGCAATTGAGCCGGAACAGAAGTCACCATCAGCGGAATGGAGGCATCCAAGTTCCCCACGCCCTTCAAAGTGTCGTCGGCAACAATCCAAAGTGAAGCAAATGATGATTTTTGCGTACGATATCCAGGGTGTTGTGGTCTCTGATCGAGTGCCGGTAGGGCAAAATGTCAACGCACAATAGTGTCGTGACTTTGAGGACAAAGTTGAGACCGAAAATTCGTCAAAATCGCCCCAACTTGTTGGAAGCGGTAGGGATCTTACTGCATGACAACGCATCGTGTCATGGTGCAGCGTCAGTACGGAGATTTTTGTCAAAATATGGCTGTGAAGCTTTATCCCACCCACCATACAGCCCTGATCTCAGTCCACCCGACTTTGATCTTTTCCCAAAGTTAAAAAATCGGCTCCGTGGCATCCGCTACGAATCGCTGGACGAACTGTCATTGGACGTGACCCGAATAATACGACAGCTGAACAAATATGGCGCACTACGGTGCATCCAGGACCTATCTCACCGCTGGCAAGCTGTCATCAGCAGCGAAGGGGAGTACATTGAACGGCAATAAGGTAAGTTTCCTCTGTTACTTCACACTTTTCTCAAAAATGGACAGTATGTATAACTTTTGTTAGGACCCCCGTATATTTGTTGATGCATGCATGAATGATGTCAAAATTGATTTTAACTGATTTACGTCTTGGAACATTCAGTGTATGCTGCATGCTGGTGATACAGTCCTGTTAGCGGAAAGCATAAGTAAGTTTCAGAGTATGTTGTCTCGGATGTACGAATTTCTAGTTTCAAATTGAGTACACATAAGGGGTAAACAGAAGTTAGGGTTTTTAAGTGGGGAACTATGGGCACTAAATGTAAAATAATTCAAAATGATACCAGGTGAATCAGTTTGTGCATTTAGGATGCTTATTTGACGGAAAATACAGATTAGATGGTGAAGTGTATAAGTCTCTTAATTCAGCTTTGAAAGTCACTGCTGCTTTAGGAGGATTTCGCAGGATTGTTTGGTTCTTGAAGTGGCTATACGCAAGTGTGACTGTTCCTATACGATGTGCGGTAGAGAAACCTGGATACAGCAGAAGACATATGAATCGTTTGTGTGCTAGAGAGATTTATTTAGGGGGGGGAGAGTTATGGCAAAACACGTTCTGATCATGTGAGGAACGAAGACGTGTTGCAGATGTGTAGTGTGAAGCAAAATTTTATTTTTAGTAGGGTGTAGACAAATATCAAAAAGATGGTTTGGTCACGTTGAAAGAAGGGGTAATGAGGTGCTAACTAAAAGAATTTATTCACCGCAAGTGGCAAGGAAAGCCGAGAAAATCAGGAAAGGACTAGATTCAGGAATGCCATGAGTATGAAGTACAAAAATGCTGTGCGAGACGTGTGATGGCTGTCAGTAAAGCTCGGATTGTATGCCAAGATCGCTGTAAATGAAGATGTTTGATGCATGAACAAACTAAAAAAATGTAATACCTTCAGGTACTTGAATTTTGCAGATCTTCCTTTGAGGAACTTAGTAGGTACTAGAGCAGAAAAACCGTAGTAATATATCTTCGTCTCTCTCTCTCTCTCTCTCTCTCTCTCTCTCTCTCTCTCTCTCTCAAATTATCGCACAGTAATTGATGAAGAGGCCAAGGAAGGTGTGAATGTTCGTCCTTATGTTCCTTTAAGCCATGATTGGACATTCCCGAGCTCTGTGAATTGAAGCGTTATCATCTTGACAGATGGTCTCCTGCAGGAAACAATACCTGAGCCATTGGATGGACTAGGTTTCATACGCCCTGCCAGTGATCCGTCCTTTCAAAGTGACTTGCTGAAAACCACGATATGACCGCCCAAAGCATGACAGAACCACCACCATGCTGCTTTGTTGTGGGAGCAGACAGTTTGGGTTGTACGCTTCTGACTGTGTTCTCCACACGTAAACACGTCCTGCAGTGAGGAATAGTGTGTTGTGGATTCATCCAGCCACATTACACGCTTCCATGCATCGATAATCCACAATGTATGCTCCTGGCACCACTGCAGCTGCCGTTGTGCATTCACCCAGGTCACCAGAGGGTTTACAACAGCAGCTCTGCCATGAATATCTTGTTTATGCAGTTCCCTGCGCACTATTTCAGTTGATACTGGGGCCTCGAGATAAAGATTGAGCTCAGCACTAATTTTCGGTGCCGTGGTCTTCTTATTACTAGTAACAATTCTCTTTAATGCTCTCCTGTCTCTATTAGTCAGGGCAGTTTCCCGGTCGCTCTTGTGTTTCGCAGACGAGGCTTTAATACGAACACGGCATACTGTCATGACGCTGGACACAGTAGCTCTCGATACCATCACGAACCTGGTGACTGCTGTCACCGTGGCACCAGCTAGCCGGCCACCAACAGTTAGCCCTCTTTCGAAGTCCGTTAGGTCACTCATTTTGTCGTCACCCTGAAAGAAATTTTGCAACATGACACTTTAAATGCACTTAAACAGAACCTTGAGGTTCTAAACAACGCTATTACATCCAAAAAGTGGTGGATATCTTCGCGTACTGCGATGTACGCAGCTGCATTAAAAGTCACATCGCTGAGTGTGGTGTTCATATTATTCTGTCAAACCCCTGTATAGGTATATATGGCTGTGAAAACCACTAATCGTTTTGTGGCGTTCTTTATATATATACAGGGTGATTCCTAAAGTCCTAAGTCACCTCAATAACTTCGGAACAAAGACAGCTACAGCTGTGGAAGTAAGGTATGGTATAGTGAAACAACCATGCGCTATCGGATGAGTGACTGCAGCGCCCCTAGTGGCAAAATGCGGAAGTTAGCACTCCTATCTCGGAAACCATGAGACTTGTAGAACATCAACGAATTAGTAGGAAACTACATATGGTAGAAACGGCTGGGGTAAGGAGAAGCCTGGAAACGCGAACTTGTGCGAAGCCGGTTCGTGTCGTTGTCGCGGTAACAGTCTATCAGAGAGAAATGTATGACGTATGCGACCGCACGCCTGTGAGTGTCGTATGCAAATTCTGGTGTGACATAACGACTCACCTGCCGTATCAGGCGCGGCGTGGCAATGTATAAAGGATCGTCAGTCAGGAGCTATGTCATTCGTAACGTGAGTATCGGGTGAAGAACGAGCATGGCAGGCTATTCGAATGAACAGTATTGCGAGATGGTACTGCTATATGGAGAATTCGGACGCAACGCGATGGAAGCGTCACGCCAGTATGGCTTACGATTTCTGACTCGTCCATCGCCGACAGCGTGGACCATCAGTCGCGCGGTTTGACGGCTACGAGAGACAGGCAGTATTGCAGCGCGTCCCCGTTCGGGCCGACCCACCGGAATGGGTAGGGATGTGCAACCAGCCAATGTTCTGGCACACGTTTTGGCCAACCCACACACCAGTACGAGGGAAGTCAGTATGGCATGTGGCTTATCACAATCCCGTGTGTGGAACATTTTGCATCAGCATGGTGCCCACCCGTACCGTACAGTACCGCTGCACGTACTGATGCCAGGGGATAACCAACGACGTCTAGATTGTTGCAATTTTGTAATGAACACCGTAGAAGAAAATGCGGCCTTCCTATCAAACATCCTTTTGTACTGACGAGGCGCAGCTCACACGCGCCGGGGTGCTGAACGAAGAAAACACTCATTCTTCGTCAGTTCAGAATCCATTTTTTACACGGGAAATGAGGCATCAGGTGCGCTGATCGATCAATGTCTGGTGTGGCATCTGGAAGGATCGACTTGTTGGGCCTGTGTTCTATTAAGGCGCATTAAATGGACGAAGATACCTGCAGCTGTTACAAAGCACATTACCTGAGTGGTTAGATGATCTGTCTCTGCAAGATGTACGCTCATTATGGATTCAGCATGACGGCGCTCCGGCACATCAACCAACAGCGGTACAGCACTTCCTGTCCGACACTTTCGGGCAACAGATCATCAGTTATGGTGGTCCCGTAGCGTGGCCTCCACGATTCCCGGATCTAACTCCCATGGATTTCTTCCTCTGGGGTTGCCTAAAGGATCACGTGTACAGGGTGGAACCGACGAGTCTCCACGATCTCCGATTGCGTATCGTCGCTGCGTGTGAGAGTGTGATACCTGTTATGCTGGCGAACGTACAACAGGAAGTTCTGTCTCGCATTCAAATGTGTATTGTGGCAGATGGTGGCCATATTGAACTCTATTTACGTTAAACGCAACGTTATGTAAGTACCGCTGTTGCATTAAATACGACCAATGTACTCCATTTGTACTCATGCCTGAGTATAATAAACCTTGTGTTTCCCTCACGTTTCCAGCCTGTTACTTACCCCAGCCGTTTCTACCATATGTCATTTCCTACTAATTCGTTGATGCTCTACAAGTTTCTAATTGATCTCTTTCCCGTATCTCTCATGGTTTCCGAGATAGGAGTGCTAACTTTCACATTTTGCCACTAGGGGCGCTGCAGTCACTCTCATCCGATAGCGCATGGTTGTTTTACTACACCATACTTTACTTCCATAGCTCTAGCTGTCTTTGTTCCTAAGTTATTGAGGTGACTTAGGACTTTAGGAATCACCCTGTATATGCGAGTATGATTTTTTTTTCATTATGACAAAACAAAAGTAAATATGTGACATCTGGGGGGGGGGGGGAATACTATGCGGAAGTAAAAAAAATGTTCTTCAATAATATTATTGCGGAGCAGATTTACTATACCAAATTTCCTTAACACATTTCACCTTGATATAGATGTACCAAAGTATCACTTTGTGTGTGTGTGTGTGTGTGTGTGTGTGTGTGTGTGTGTGTGTGTGTGTGTGTGTGTCCTGGCTTCTGACCTTTCGTTCGAGATGAGCCCTGGTTCAAGTCTGGAACGAGATATGGGTTTTGTTTTCTGATGGAGCTGGCTGTCACCCTTCCCTGGAACCAGTGTGCCTGAATTTAGGACAGGCGACTGCTTATAGCCCTTAGGTTGTTCACGATGGTTGTTAAACCCCTAGTAAAAAAAAATGCGTTTATGAACTGCTGAACTGTACTGATTGTCAAGGAACTGTTGCACTAGACGAATTTCAATGTCAATGCGATGAACTGCCTCCACATCGCTTTGTTCATCTCGTCCCATTCTGGCGTAAACCTGACAAAGCCAAGCGAACGATGGCCGCCCTCACATTTGCACGAGCTCTGCTAATGACTGGCATTTGAGTGGCTTGGTGGTGAATGACACCGATTTCGTAATTTACCATCGTCGTTATCCACCCAACATTATGCAACACACGAATATTACCTCACTCAGAGTCCGCTCGCAAAACAATAACAGGTACATTCGGAGTCTCAACAACACCACATTTTGAAACCCTTATCGTCAGCATGATCTCCGCATTCACAATCACTTTTGACATCAGACAAACCTAATTTGATTCTACCGCAAGAATGTTCCATCATCTTTGCAATTTAATAGCATAACAAGAGAAATTTCCGTGAACGTCTGAATAAAAGGAACGTCTTTTGTATGAAAGTAGATTGCATGTGATGAAACTTGCGATCAATAACTGGCTTCCAAGCCACTTCGAGTTAATCATTCACTTTTATCACCAATGCAGGAGAAAATCTACAGATTTTGCGATCAAGCTGGGAACATGTCAATACAGGTGTATTTTTAAAATGATAGCTTTTCTTTTTCTTTTTAACCTAAGAAAGTAAAGCTACTGAAGTCTGCCCTTTGTAATGTTCATTCTTTCGATACCGGTTTCGCGGCAGGGGCGTACATTCACCGGGCCCAGTTTATTTTTGAAATCAATAGCACACTTTCTTAAATGTTTATTCCTATGTATGTTCATTGATTTTTCATTACTGAATTTCTGCTCTCGAAATTATAGTTGTTCTCAACATAATTTTCCCCATTTAATCAACATTTGCGTTTTCGTGACAAGCGCACAATATCTATTTTTGTTCCTTATTCGTCATCTGCTTTGCCCGTACGTAAGCAGAAGCCACAATACATCTGTCTGGTGCAGGCCACAGTAGTGTCTGCTTAGCTTGCGACGGCTAGTTGTGACTTGGATAATTTGCAGGCGCATGCGCACTAACAGAGTACTACTGGTAAGCAGAAATTCTACGTACTGCTTTGGCTGCTCCCTCAGCCGTTTAAGATTGTTCTTTCCGTTTTCGATTTTTTTTTTCCAGCGGAAAGTGTAAGAATTTATAAATTACAGTTGCTTTTGTTATTGTATTCAAGAAAGATCGATGTGCTTTAAGAAAAAAAGGGTTTTTACAATTCATTGTAATATTTTCGATCTGCGTTCAGCCATTCGATAGTGTTGTTTTGCAGTTTGATTCGTTTTCGTTAAAGTAAACAAGAAATATGACACCGAATTTTCGGTTGTAATGAGCGCGTCTTTTGAATCCGTTTTGACGCGAAATAAATTTATCAGAGCTGTTCACAAAGTCAATGGAACCGGTTAGGAAAACGATCAACCGGTTTTTATAATCTATAAAACATCCACAAATAGAAACATCTACTTACTTCCACCAGCGACTAAGAAGCATGTTACAAAGATTGGCAAATGGCGCACAAAAAGTTTCTCATAACACAAGGAAGGTATCTGAGATGGAGATTTGCAAATCGATCAGTTAAAAGAAGAAATTTAGAAAAGGAAACATGATATAAGTGTACATATGCTAGTGCAGAAGACGTAAGGAAATTCAACTGTGAACTAGTGAGGAAAGCAATTGAAAACAACCAAAGCCTAAAGATAGCAAAGGGACATCTCAGTAAGGGAAGAAAACAGATTATGGCACTGAGAAAAGATGGTTCTGTAACAAGAAATAGGGGCGACATTTTGACAAGAATGAAAGATTTCTACTCCAAATTGTATGAAAGGGATGATACATGTACTCCAGACATAATGAAAGGTACCAGAGTTCTTCCAGTCCTCCCAGCAGAAGTTGCACATGCAATCAAGAACATGAAGCGCGGGAAAGCTCCAGGAGAAGATGGAACTACTGTAGACATCATACAAGAAGCAAGTGGAGAAATCGAAACAGTACTCACCCAAATTTTCACTCGATGCCTTAATGAAGGGAAGATTCCTGAGGATTGGAACAATGCTACAATGATCCTGCTACATAAAAAAGGTGACATTGAGGATCTCAGGAACTACAGACCTATCAGCCTCCTATCAGTGGTTTATAAAATCTTCACAAAAGTTCTTCCACACCGCTTGAAGGTAACACTGGACATGGCTCAACCGAGGAAACACGCTGGATTCAAGAGTGGCTACAGCACTATAGATCATATCCACGTACTGAGAGAACTAATTGAAAGAGCGAGGGAATATGAACTTCCATTGTGCATGGCTTTTATCGATTATGAAAAGGCCTTTGATTCAGTGAAACCATCAGCAGTTACAATGGTTTTGAAATCCTGCGGTATTGAAGATGCATACATTAATATTATTAATAACATCTATGAAAATGCAAGTGCAAAGATTCAGCTGTTTGAAAATACAACACACATAAAAATTGGAAAGGGAGTGAGACAAGGTGACACCATATCTCCGAAGCTCTTTAATGCCACATTGGAAAATGGCCTTCAATCACTGAACTGGGAAAACAAAGGGGTAAAGATTAATGGAGATTATCTAACCCACCTTCGTTTTGCTGATGACGTAGTCATTTTTGCAACTACCCCATCAGAGCTGCAGAGTATGATCCAGGAACTTGCTGACAAGACTAAAGAAGTGGGGTTAAATATGAACTTTCAGAAGACAAAATGGATTTTCAATGCTTTTACAAGAAATGAAGATTTATCGATTGATGGAGAAAAGCTGGAGTTAACTGATACCTACGTTTATCTTGGACAGCAGATATAAAGTGAGGGTCACATTGATGAAGAAATTAATCGGCGTACAAAACTTGCCTGGAGAGCTTTTGGAAGAAACAGCATAATTTTCAAGAGCAATATGCCATTATGTCTTAAAAGAAAAGTGTTTGATCAATGCATCCTTCCAGTGCTTACATATGGTGCAGAGACGTGGACCTTAACTAAAAGAGACATACAAAGGCTGCAGCAACTAAAAGAAGCATGGAGAGGTGCATGCTTGGTGTAACCAGGAGAGATAAGAAGAGGAACTCGTGGATCCGAAAAATGACAAAAGTGGAAGACATCATGATCAGAGTTAAATTCCTGAAATGGCAATGGGCTGGGCATACTGCCAGAAGAACAGACCATCGATGGACAGCCAAAATTTTGGATTGGATTCCAAGGAACGGGAAAAGACCCAGAAGAAGACCACATGGGAGATGGGTGGATGAAATTCGAAAGTATTTGGGAGTGACATGGAGGAGACTGGCACAAGACAGAACGTTGTGGAGGAAACTTGAGGAGACCTTCGTCCAGCAGTGGATTGATAATGGTTGACAATGATGATGATGATGCTAGTGCAAGAATTTCGCATAATGGAAAAATTGGGAAAATAGGCGAAAAATATTCTTAATGGAAAAAACTGTGCTAAGGAAAAAAACTTTTCAAATACTTCTCCCGGAAGCTGAGATAGCGAAAAAGGAAAAAAAAAGTTTCGATCTTTACGCACCTACCAGAAAATCTTTGCATTATTTAAGGAAGATAATGCTCAAGATCTCTCTCGTAGCGAATGGCATACAGTAAAAAAAAAAAAAAAAAAAAGAAATTTCACAATAGATGTTTTTAGATGCTGCGATACAGCTGCAAATTGAACTACACAAAACATTTCCTACCGACAGAAATGTGAACTACAAAATTACCCAAATACTAGGCTAAAGTGCTCTAAAAGGTAAATGGCATCCGTTTTTGAAAGAATTTTTTTTAATCGGACTTGTAGAAGCAGAAATATTAAGAACAAGCCCTACAGACGAAATTTTACATTATTTCTTGAAGAAAGCACGCACACAAAGTTTGCGTAGTTAGTAGTATCTGACCGAAAAAGTTTTTCAATCCAATTTTAGTGCCGAAGATATTGCTGTAAACGAAAACGTGAGCTTACGCCCTCTGGTGGCAGACTTGTGCGTTCAGAAAAAGTTGAAATTACACGAGAAACATTTTTCAGCGGAAACGCTTTCCAACAAATAATTTTTCAAACCGGACATTTAGCAGAGCTATGGACAAAAATTAGTTATGCATCTTCGCGCCCTGGCGGAAAAAACAAGCATTATTTTAAGAAGAAATTATCCTCGAAAGGTTTTTCGATGTGAGCGGTGTCGGCCCAAAGAATTTTTTCAGTCGAGTTTTCAGGAGCTCAAATTTTGCTGCAAATGCATTAGAAGCTGAAATAAACACTTACGCCCCCTGGTGGCTAAACCCTTTTTTACAAAATATTAGAAATTATATGCAAAATATTTTCCATCAAGAGCTGTATCCGCTGCAGAAAGAATTTTTCAAATCGGGTTTCTAAAAGCAGAGATCGGGGAAAACACAATTTACTTTTACGCCCCCTAGCAAAAAATCTATGCATAACTTGATAAAGTGACTGTACCTAGAATATGCTTAACTTGATAAAGTGACTGTACCTAGAATATGCCTAACTTGATAAAGTGACTGTACCTAGAATACGCTTCGACATAAATTGAATCGAAAGGTAAAAGCTTTTTTCAATCGGTTGTTTAGAAGCAAATATATGGAATAAAATATATTTTAAATTCGACTTCTGCATTTGCGCCCTCTAGCGGCGAAATTGTGCATTTGGAAAAACGAAATGAATGATCATCGTTCGCACATGCCAAGCTTCCTGATGCAAAAAGAATTTTTGAAAGCGGACTGATAGTTGCAAAGATATGTCCCCATACGGACGGACGGACAAACCAATAGCATAAGCACGATCTTTTTTACAAAAGACGTGCTAAAAAAGCGTCGTATCTTATGGATACATTTTTCAATTTTGATTATTGCGTCTGAAAAGTCTCGCGCATCATGTTTCACAAGGAATTTTTGAACGCGCATGAGCTCATTTTGATTTAATTTCTGAATTATTAAATCAAATTGTGTGCTCGAACATATTTTTACTAAACACATTTCGGGATAAAGATTTTAATGAACAATTTTACATGGATATAAAAATTTGTAATAAACTCGAACTTCTGGCGGTAACTTCAGGCTGAGTTATTAGGCTTAAATTCTTCATTCCACTCAGGCAGGGGTTTATACAAGAACTTCAAATTGTGTGGGTGCTGAAAAATTTCGGAGGGGCATGTTTGATGAAAGCAGATTTTTCGAAGGCTGAAAATTTTTATAGTGAAATGTTTAGTCTTTAAACCCCGGATTAAAAAATAAGGAGAACTTCAAAAGAATGGATAAGTATTGATTTTTTTTTTTTTTATAATTAAGAATGGTTAAAATTAGGAATCTTCCTTCCAAAAGTACACATGGTTTTGTTTTTGTGCTGTTTCGTGTTTTCTCTTATGTGCAAATGCTTCCCTAAACAAAGCAAAAGCAACTAAGTATTAATATGGGTTGCCGAAACAATAGACACTGATATTTTCACAAATTTTGTGCATGCTGAAATGATTCAAAAGTGTAGCTGATATATCATTATCATAGACTAAAACGAAGAGATACGTATATATACGTGTTTGAAAAAGCCTTTGATTCGGTGAAACCATCAGCAGTTACCACGGCTCTGAAATCCTGCGGTATTGAAGATGCATACATTAATATTATTAATAACATCTATGAAAATGCAAGTGCAAAGATTCGGCTGTTTGAAAATACAACACGCATAAAAATTGGAAAGGGAGTGAGACAAGGTGACACCATATCTCCGAAGCTCTTTAATGCCACATTGGAAAATGTCTTTCAATCACTGAACTGGGAAAACAAAGGGATAAAGATTAATGGAGATTATCTAACCCACCTTCGTTTTGCTGATGACGTAGTCATTTTTGCAACTACCCCATCAGAGCTGCAGAGTATGACCCAGGAACTTGCTGACAAGAGTAAATAAGTGGGATTAAAAATGAACTTTCAGAAGACAAAAGTGATGTACTTACAAAAAATGAAGATGATGCTTTTACAAAAAATGAAGATTTATCGATTGATGGGGAAAAGCTGGAGATAACAGATACATACATTTACCTTGGACAGCAGATATCAAGTGAGGATCACATTGATGAAGAAATTAATCGGCGTACAAAACTTGCCTGGAGAGCTTTTGGAAGAAACAGCATAATTTTCAAGAGCAATATGCCATTATGTCTTAAAAGAAAAGTGTTTGATCAATGCATCCTTCCAGTGCTTACGTATGGTGCAGAGACGTGGACCATAACTAAAAGAGACATACAAAGGCTGCAGACAACTCAAAGGAGCATGGAGAGGTGCATGCTTGGTATAACCAGGAGAGATAAGAAGAGGAACTCGTGGATCCGAAAAATGACGAGAGTGGAAGACATCATGATCAGAGTTAAATCCCTGAAATGGCAATGGGCTGGACATACTGCCAGAAGGACAGACCATAGATGGACAGCCGAAATTTTAGATTGGATTCCAAGGGACAGGAAAAGACCCAGAAAAAGACCACATGGGAGATGGGTGGATGAAATTCGTAAATATGCGGGAGTGACATGGAGGAGACTGGCACAAGACAGACCGTTGTGGAGGAAACTTGGGGAGACCTTCGTCCAGCAGTGGATTGATAATGGTTGACAATGATGATGATTATGACGTGTTTTATAACCGTACAACACGTACATTTCTTAACTGACTTTAAACGAAACAAGTAACATTGACTACTGTAAATAAAAAAAAAATTGCATTATGGACGAAGATTCTTAAAGATAAAGTTGAAGAATTCGTGTAAATGATAACTGCAATTGACAACTGTGCTATTATATGATAATAAAAAGAACTAATACTTAAAAATTACATGAACGAAAATTCGGGTGTCCCGATGTATGTACTGCTAACCAATCTGCGTGAATCGAAAGATTCTATTCGACATGCGTCTGCCAATATTTCGCGGAAATATTAACAAAAATTGGACGAATCCGTTGTTACCGTAGGCCCATTAGTTTCAGCAAAAGTTAACATTAATAACCTATTTTTAATATCTCATTAGTTAAAATCATTTCCCTTTAAGTAAAAGGTTTTTCGGGGTGGCAATGAGATTGCCCCTTTATTAGTTTTCAGCCAGCCATGAATGAACTTCTGAGATGACAAGTCCTGTTTTTTGATGACAGGCCTTTCATAAATTTAGTTGGAATGAACGGTTTTACGGCGTCCGCGTAGTATAGAACAAAAGCTAGTCTTTGGTTTCAGCGAGTGGATTCCTAAGGATGTGCAAATGATGGCTCATGCGTTAAGATGAAAGCGTGTATGAAAAAATATGGCGTGAAGTTGATTTAATGATTCTCCCTGCAACGGAAAAATTTCTGGCTCCCTGAGATTGTGGAAGATTTTCAATGTTAAGACGTAATATCAAGGGAGGAATTAAATTGAAACTAAGAAACTGGGCAGATGGTGTAACATAGAAAAATGCGTAATAGAATAAGAAGTAATAGATCAATGTGTAAACAATAAACAAGTTAATAAAATCATGCAATGCATTGATTATGATAGGCTTTCCAACATACTAGAAATCATTGCTCAAGTTATTACACAAGTTATGAGGAAAATGGCTGTGGAATAAATCTCACTCTTGTGCCCTGACCTTTGATCCCATTTCGATGATATTCAACAGAACTGGTTCAGTATACCTCCGAAATAACATGATAAAGTTTTGTCGCAATCGAAGCAATTTTACGTAAGTTATGATGCATAAGAGCTATGAAATAGATCCCGCTCCTGTGTCCTAACCTTTGACCCCATTTCGCCCATTTTTAACAGGACTCGTCCCCAGGCAGACCCCTACAACATACTAACATTTCATCCAAATCGAAACTTTTTTACGTAAGTTATGACGCATAATGGCGATGGAAGTGATTCCGCTCCTATGCCCTGACCTTTGACCCCCATTTTGCCAATTTTCAATAGGGTTTTTTCCCAGGTCGTCCCCTACCACATACTAAAATTTAATCGAAATCGAACCTTTTTTACGTTAGTTATGACGCATAAGAGCAGTGGAATGGATCCCGCTGCTACGACCTGACCTTTGACCCCATTTCGTTCACTTTCAATAGGGTTCTTTCTCAGGTGTTCCCCTACCACATACTAAAATGTCATCGAAATCGAACGATTTTTACGCGAGTTATCGGGCGGACGAACGTACGCACACAACGCGTGACGTAATGAGGCTGATAGGAATCGCGACTATCTGCTCGCATGAGTGTGACGTCATAAAACTTTAATAGGATCCACACACAACGCGTGACGTAATGAGACAGATGGCGTGACCGCGCGCTAACATCTAATGGCACGACGCCATGACACTTGACTAAAAACGTGGTAACTCGGGGTGGTTATTTAACCCACTAAACGAATTTTCCTAAAGTCGAGATCAAGCTAAATCGATTTCTAGTACCAGAAAACGGTAGGTTAACGACTTTAATAAAAATCCTTAGAGCCGTTTTCAAAATAAAATTTACAAGTAATTTGCTTCCTGTACTTCGAATGGAAAAATTTCTGTACACATTTTCTTCCCAATTAATGCGTTCCCAAGGACGAAAATTTGAACATCGATTAAAATATCTTCATTTTATAACTTGCAATACTTAATATTTTCTAAAACATAACCATAATTATGCAATCCAACATTTTGTCTACTGACATCATGAATATGCAGGTAGCGCCATCTTTTTTCTAGACAATTAATGCGTTCACAAGGATGATAATTTGAACATCGATTAAAATAGCTTCCTTTTATAACTTGGAATACCTAATATTTTCTAAAGCATAACCATAATTATGCAATCCAACATTTGTTTGTCTACTGACGTCATCAAAGTACAGGTCGCGCCATTCTTTTTCTGGTTTCAACACCACCAACGGAAAAGTTATTGATTTTTAATATAATTATGGTTATGTTTTAGAAAATATTAAGTATTCCAAGTTATAATAGGAAGTTATTTTAATCGATGTTCAAATTTTCATCCTTGGGAACACATTAATTGTGAAGGAAATGTGTACAAAAGTTTTTCCATTGGAAGTATAGGAAGCAAAATTACTTGACGTCCATCTTAATAATATGGAATAGAGGCGATGGAATGGATCGAAATCCTATGTCCTGACCTTTGACCCCATTTTTCCCATTTTCTATAGGGTTCGTCCCCAGGTGGTCCCCTACCACATACTAAAATTTCATCGAAATCGAACCATTTTTACGCCAATTTTATCGTGCGGACGGACGGACAAAGCTGGAGCATATACGTTTCTTCAACCTACGGTTGGAAAGCGTAAAAAAGGTAGTATAGAAAGCGGGACAAGCAAATCCGTGACCTTTCCCATATACTGCGTTGAATAAAGGGCATAACTACAGAAGAGCGAGTTCTCATTCATGCAGCTAGTAATTCATTCGTTTCTTCATCGGGGAAAAGAATATAACTAAAATCCCGGACCTGCAAGCGAATGCCTGCCGACCCCCACACGACAGTGCACTAACAGAAATCCTATGAAATAGTCCTTTAACACAGTCCCGGAAACAATTGCTGCTGTTCTGAAGGCCAAAGGTTGTCTTAAACATTATTAGGTGGATATTACTACTAAACTGGCCACTCAGTGTATGATATATTCGTGGAACAAGGCTTTTAAGTTTGTTCTGTCTCTTTGAGGGTTCTATTTTAAATAAAAGTTAAAACGCTCTGCAGATTTTGAATTAAGAACAGTGTACATAACTTTCTTTAATACAGTATCAACAGCGCTCTTACATTTCCATTATACCCTGTGAGGAAAAATTTTTGCCTTTGGAACTTTTGTAGTACAGGTATTCAGAATTAATATTTTTTATGGAAATATTCCTAGTAATGATTAGAGCTGCAGGTGGCCTAGTGGTTGGCTTGCCCGATCTTTTGTCCGATGGCCTTCCGGTTTGTGTACCGATATTGCGAATCACCCGCTGTGTTACGGAAGTAAATAGATGCGCTGGTGTCTGGAAACTGACTGAGCTCGCTATAAACATACTTCCCTTGAAGCATCATTGAGCAATTGTGTTGTATAAATAGTGCACTGTCTGGGACTAACAAGCAAATAATTTAATCCTTTAACCACCATACGCCCAAAACTTCCGTACGTGCCGACGACCGCCCGATTCACTTCTCTGGAGTAAGTAGAATTTCCCACCCCCACATATTCTTTGAATTTTTACGACCTGTGTGAGATTAGCTGAAATCACCCTCAGTCGCCATTGTTGTCACTAAATAAACCCAGCAAAAACACAAGTGCTGGAAAACTACTGGCCAACAGCTGGCAGTGATGGGTCACTGCTGGCTGAAATCTGCCGCTCACGGCACGGTAGCGGTCCGTTTGTGGCAGCGCCATAGGTTGGCAGCCATTGATGGCCCTGCAGCATCGCCGTGAGTTGCGGGCCTCCAAGCAAGTGCCCCTAGTGGCCCGTATGTGGCAACCAAAGCAACTCCAACACGAGGTGAAAACAAAGGGACTGCGCAGAAGCAACACGTGCTTTGTCTCTCGTGGCACCAGTTCGTTGAAGACTACGCTAACGCCATCATGTTATATTAGTGGATGTTAAGAAAAAAAAGCCATATGTAGAGAGGCGAATTAATTTCCTGATGAAATGCCACGTCGACGAAGATTACCGTCGGAAGAAAAATATATAAATAATTATTAAGGGACTGTAAGAAATAGTTGATTACTCTCATGTATTTATAGAAACTCATTTCATAGCAAAATTCCTGCACTAACACACAAAGAGTCGAGAATACAGACAGCCGTGAAATACACACACTCCATTCCCATGATTAACAAGAAATAATTTCTGTGTAATCTTTCTTTTTAAAATACACTAAGCCGTTTCAAACAAAAGTCCCGGAAAAACATTAAAAAATCGTTATGTTGGGGAAAAAATAACAATTATACGCGTACAAAATTTATCAATTATTTGAGAAAAAAAAAAAAAAAGCAACGCTATGTGGACATAATGTACTCATTCATGGGTTGAATACACAAGATTGGAGAATTTCGATGCTAAAAATAACTACAAGTAAAATAAAATATCTTTCCTCTTTAGAACGAATGTAGCTTCGGACCGCGGGAAGGAAAGGTACAACGTGAAAAATATAACAAAATGTGACATGAACGGGTAAATATATTAATTAAACAATCTCCGTTCAAGACCACAAGGACAATACCAAATTTTGGAAAACGCCGTTAATTTGGTACACTCGTTGAAAATAAGTGAGCTGGCCCCGGTGACTCAGTGGTCTAAGCGATGGTTTCTGATCATTCGCCCAAAAGGGGTCCGGGTTCAAATCCAGGTGAGACATGGATGTTGTTTGTCTTACGGCACTAGCTCTCTCCCTTCCCTGGAACCAGTGACCCTAAATTAGGAACGGGCGACTGTTTATAGCCCATTGAGCTGCTCACGGTGGTCGTTAAACCTAAAAAACAAACAAACGTGAAGTTCCCTTAAGGTAAATAAAAACAATTGTTACGTTGAAAAAATCATTTATGAATTACACTGAAGAGCAATTGAATTAGAGACAGCTGGCCTTATGCAAATGTGGCGCTGTGGGCGGCTCTGTAAACGGAAACGACATGACGTATGCAGCGATCCGACAATATAAGGAGTGATGCGACGGGAATCAGTAAGAGTCGGACGCAGTATGGGTAAAACGAAGGATCTAAGCGCATTTGATCGTGGGCAAATTGTCGGGGCCCGACGAATGGGTTACTCCATCTCTGAAGTCGTACAGGCACTGGGATTTTCACGAGCCACTGTGTCACGGGTGCACCGTGAGTACATCGAATCCGGTAAAACCATCCCTGCAAAGGCCAACTGCCGTGGACAACAGCGTGTGGATGAGCGGGGTCATCGTCGGCTAGCTCGCATTGTAACAGCGGATAGACGGGCCACAGTGCAAGAAATCACTCTACAATTTAATTCTGGTGCACAAAAACGTGCACTGTAAAAAAAATTTAGATTTTACGGTTTTAAACCGTTTTCCAGGGTGCCAACACAAAAGCGTAAAATCTACAGTTTTATGCCGTGTTGGAGCAAAGCTATAGCTTTGCTGCAACGCCGCATTTAATGAAGAAAACAGCACAGAATTTGGCTGGAGCGAGTCACAGTCCAAATAATCACGAAAACACAAAAACTTGGCTGGAACGAATGTGTTGATTGTGTTGGAGCAACGCTGTAGCTTTGCTCCAACACGGCATAAAACTGTAGATTTTACGGTTTTGTGTTGGCACCCTGGAAAACGGTTTAAAACCGTAAATTCTATAGTAATTTTTTTTACAGTGTGTAAGCAGCCACACCATCCAGAACCATCTCCTCGCTATGGGGTACAGAAGTCATCGTCCCACGAAGGTACCGCTGCTAACCGCACATCACATGGTGCAAAGATTAGCATGGGCGCGGGAACATCGCCACTGGACCCTAGACATGTGGGAAAATGTTGCCTGGACTGATGAGTCGAGATTCACGTTGGTACATGCGGATGGCAGGATACGAGTACGGCGCAAACCACATGAAGCGATGGATCCTTCTTGCCAGCAGGGTACTCAAGCTGGCAGGAAGGATCCATCGAGCTGGTGGGGGTGGCATTCTCGTCTGGGGACTGTTTACGTGGACTGAAATGGGACCCCTGGTACGTGTGACATCGTCCTCACAGGTCAACGTTATCGGGATATCCTGGACGACCATTTGCTCCCGTTTGTGCGTCTTCAACATCCCACTGGGGACCTCATCCTGCAACAAGACAATACACCGTGCCATCGCTCCCGAATTGTATCCGAATGGTTGGATGAACACTCCACCGACGTGACCTCGCTTCCTTGGCCAGCTAGGTCACCTGACTTCAATCCCATCGAACACATCTGGGATGCTATCGAGAGAGATGTTCGAGGCTCTCTCCATGCCGAGACGAAGCGCCGCCATCATCAGGGCGAAAGGTGGTGCTGCACGTTACTAGACAGGTATCTCTAATTCAATTGCTCTTCAGTGTATATGAAACGGACGTTTATGAAAAATACCTCGCAGTATTGTAATTTTTTTAAAAAAGAGAACCCTTAGTTTCACATCGCGCAGGAAAGAGGCTCAGCTTCAAGCATAGTTGTCCGTGGTAAACCAGTGCAGTGGATAGAGCGCCCGTTTTGCATGCAGTCTGACGCTGGTTCGTTTCCAGTCAGATCCCAACCGGCGTTTTTGAGGACCTGTTGGGAAAATTTCCCCATCGCCGTGCCGTCACGCAGAAGTTTCGTAGGGGCAAAGAAGTAGTAGTTGTGCCTTTGCGGTTATCCTTTTTTTTTTTATGGCTACAACTGGAAACCTGGCGGACGAGATTCGGCAAGCCATCAATTACGTTACGTGATTGCCACTGCCGGGAAACTAGCGGACCACATTAGGCTAGCCATAAGTTATGGCACGTGCTTGTAGGGCCGCTTGTGGCGGCCATTGCCTGTGATAGATAACTGATGGGCCTGTTCTGGAATATGACAACTGATGGAGCGCCAAGTGTTGGCCAGCTGCTGGCCTGAACTACTGGCCCATGTGGTGGACGCCGGGACATTTTATTGGTTGGGCAGCGGCAACATAGTGCTGGCCCAGTAACACTGTTTTTGCTGGGAAGAAGTGAACCAGGAGATTGTTTTTCCTGTGCGAAGTCGTTCACTTTTATAGCATCGCATTTCTTTTCCGTGGAAGAAATGTAGTGAATGCATATCAAGCGTTCAGATCGGGAAGTTGGTGTGGTGACCTGTACTAATCATTCTTTTTTAAACCTATAAAATGGGAGACAGAAATTCGAAAAGTAGCAAGAGACTGTTTCAGGCGTTATGGTATTCTTAACGACAAAAGATTTTATGATCCTGGTCGTTAAGCGTTTGAAATGCATAGGTCAAACAACTTTTACGTACAGTAGCTCACTTAACGGGTTCATTTATTATAGACAGTTCAAAATGGAAATTTAAGGCATATTTCTAGAGTGATCAAACATCACTTTATTTTCAGAAGAATCATTTCAAAAGGATCAAATTTTTGTCCTGATCTGCCAGATAGCATTCACGTACTGCATTAAAAAATGGCTTGATCTGCTGTCCCGGTGGCCAGCAGAGCTGAGACAGGCTGAGCCCCGGCCCGAATCGGGCTCGATGTAGAATATTTAATGCGGTTCGGGCGGGCTCAGAGAGAGAGAGAGTGTGTGTGTGTGTGTGTGAGAGAGTTTTTTAACATATAAATGTGATTTTATCTGATTTAGCAAATGAGACACTTTATAATTGGTAAAGGGAATTCTTCGGCAACTGGTTCTGTTTGGGGAGCGGGCATTCGAGATAGCTATTTATTCCGGGCTTGCGTAGAAAATGCCATAGGCCGCGCATTAGTGTGTTTCTCCAAAGAAGAAAAAGCTTTTTCAAGAACTATAGATATTGGATGGTTGATAGGGGGTAAATTATCGTCGACAAGCTATCTCCAAGCAGTAACTCGCTACTAATTCTATTTAGCAACGTACATATTGTAGCGCATTATGTCGCGATTATGTTAGTATTACGTGATCAACATACAATTGCAGCACCGCCCGAAACACTTCAGGTGGAAACGAACGGTCAAAGAAAATCGTACAGTTACATTATAAAAATAGATAGAGGGTCCCACCCTCACTCCCCATTTGAGAAATACATTGGTTAATTGCAGGAGGAGGAGAGAGTGCAAGTGTGGAAAAGGAGATATTTTTAATTAATGGTTGAACAGGTTAGCCAGTTTTGGGGCTCGCTCGGGCTCTATCCTTGCAGTATAAAATTACGGTTCGGGTGGGCTCAGGCTGATATACCACGGGCTCGGACTCCGAAAATTGAGCCCGAAATCATCTCAGGTGGCCAGAGCCGCTGGCTTCAGACTAACCGTCCGAGTTGAGATCGGGTTCGACTCTAGATGGCATGGATGGTGTGCTTGTCCAACAGCGCTGGTCCTTCCTTTTTATTGGAACCAGTTTCCCCAAAGTAGGGACGGACGGCACGTTATAAGCTTATATGCTCACGGTTGTGGTTAAACCCCCAAGCAAAGCAATTAAATCCATTAAACAGTAAACTAATTAATCAGCTGAAATTATGACTCCTGAATCTGGTTGAATAAATAATTTTAAAAATCCATACTTATAACTCACTGCAAAAAATTTAAGCGCTGCTGAACTTCCTTAAAATAAATAACACATTATACAAAAATCTTGCTTTTTTACTTCAACCTCTTAGTACGCAATAACAAAAATGCGTTAACTTGAACGAAAATGATCAAATAGGATGCGATTTAAAATTAAATTCTCGTTGTAAACCTTGTACCACTTTCCAAATAGTAGGAGCTAAGCATTCCAGATTCGTTATTGAAAATTTACGAGAAGAAAAAGCCTGTGAAATCTGAACAAATCTTAATTGCTTACAGGCGAATGTTTTAAAAACGAGGATATCTTCTAATTTGCATTGCTTTAAAATTTTGCAGCGTGGAATTAGTTTCAACCAGCGCAGAAACCCCGTGAAGTGTTGCCACCCGGAACTTGTTTTATGAACTGGTGTTGATAGCACTGGTTCAGTGCCGTTACAGTTTCTAAACTGTAACATAACGAAAATAGCGAAGAATTTCTGATGCAGATCTCCGTAAGCATTCTACGGATGTGAAACTTCAGCGCACTTGGCAATGTTTCTGGACTGCTTACAATTGTTTTTTTAAAATTGACTGTTGGTCCAAGCGATGTGTTATTACCTAACTGACTACAGCCTGTTTATTTTCCCCCGACCCCAATGAGCTTGTAAGACTAGGAGTTGCCTCCTGGTTTTGATTTAATGGTACTGGCTCAACGAATGGAAAGAACCACAGAGTTGTAGAATAAATACATCCTTTCGCGAGACATAAACTGACTTACCCTGCGTGTGAAATTATCTTCATAGCTCGATTTGTATATCGTTTAAGACGCGTTAGATGAAATGGAAGCTGTGTGTGGCTTAAGGAAACATGGTTTCAACGAAAAAAATAATTGTGTAAGTATGCGTATTGGTTAAATATACTGAACTCATTATATTAATTGCATTTAATTAAAACAGTGAAAACAAAATCAACGAAGCAGAAAAGTATTGTAGCCGAATGTGTATAGTATTTTACTGAAATCAGCTTAATTCCTTTCAAAAGCGAAAACTTTTTGATTCCTTTGTTTGTGACGATTCTGGAACGCGGTTTCCATGTGCCCCCAAATGTACGCGATGGTTTGTTTGGAAGTGTCAAATTCGGTGGGCATACCACTTTATAAAGAAGGCTTCATCCTTAAAACTCTTACAGGCAGCGGATGGTGTAGTGGTTAACGTTTCCAGCAAGATAACGCCCGTACACACACCGCTCGGATCTCCAGACAGTGCTTGCAATATGTTCAAACACTGGCATGCCCAGCAAGATCGCCCGATTTATCCCCAATCGAAAACCTGTGGGACCAAATTGGACGTCGTCTGCAATCGAATCGGCCTGCGCACGATCTCGATGAGTTATGGGAGCAAGTCAACCGTGTTTGGTGTTCCATTCCTCAGGACCATATCCGTCGACTGTGTATGACTCATTACTACGCCGTATTGCCGTTCGCGGGGGTGCAACCATTTACTGAGGCGTACCCATTGTTGCTGCATTATCTCATCTGATAAACACTGCACGCGGCTGAAAATAAAATCAAGGTAAACCCTTGTGTTTTTCTATTTTCATGCTCAATTTCACCCCTCTATCCTCACTCCTTCTGGGTGGAGCAATTTCTATTTGAGCAAGTGTCCATTACATTCGTAATGTTGTACATTGGCACAACAATTACTCCAAGAGTGATCGGTAAACCCTGAATAAAAAGTAAAGAAACCAACTGTTTTTCCGACATTAATTTTAAGTACAAAGTCAGAATGAACAGGTCGCTTATTACATATAAAAACAATATCATCAATTCTTAGGTGATTATTGGAGAATTCTTTTTCCCTTTTTTTGATGCCTCACTTGGTGAATTTTGTTTCATTTAGTTCATGTATTCTTGCAGCTGAATTGGCATGCAATTTTATGTCAATATAGGTTGCATCTATTTCTTATAATTTTTAAGGCTTCTATAATGGGTTCATTTCTTAAGAGGTAAGAAAGTCTTTTCGAAGTCAACAAATGCCGAACTTGAGGATATAAGTCTACTCCCTGGATTCCTCGATAAGTTGTTTGAGTAGAGATGGGTTAAAGTGCTGAAATGTTTAGGAAAGCCTTCTTGTTTGATAGGTTGATGGTCAAAAATCTTAGTTATTCTATTGGTTAAAACTTTCGTGAAGAGCTTATACATTACTGGTAAGTGGTGTTTGCAATGGGCTTTTGGTATCATGCGTCTCTCTTTTCTTGTGTATAAGAATGAGTTTTGTCATGATACTGGAATAGATCATCCCCGCCCAATGTCAGAATCTACAAATGAATTTCATAATCTTCGGGAGCCATTCCATCGCCTAAAAAGCATTCTCCATGATCAAGCGGTGTTTGCCGCTTATTCAATACGAAAGAAGAACGCTACATATTCTTTTTTATAACCAGGTAAAATAGCAGTGTATTTATTTCGATTCTAAATTGCTATGCCGACGCAGAGGCGTACCTTGGCATTTCTGCGCTTGGGGAAACCACAAAAATTGCGCCCCCAGCTGCAATTTCCTTTTATATAAATGTTACTAATTTAATAGTCTCTCTCTCTCTCTCTCTCTCTCTCTCTCTCTCTCTCTCTCTCTCTCACAAAAAATCAATATTGACGTCATATCAAACAATGGCTGTTTGTACAACTTTTGCTGATTCCTTCGGAGTTCAGACTTTCGGTACCATATCAAACGAACCGAATGTAACTTACAGTCGAGGCTCGCAGCACGGTAATTATCGAATAGCCCCCAGCGAATCTTCAACAATGTGTACGACATCCTTACCTTGCAACGTACCCAACTAAAGAAAAACTGCAGCGTCCATTGTTGTCGACGAAGGCGGCAGTTCTTCTTTAGTCGAATGGACTATACAGCCGCACCTTCATTTCTAAATGTAAACCCACTAACATCGACTGGATATTTCGAAGATGAAATGCGAATTTCAAGCTGCTGAGGCTGCCGAAACTTATGAGCAAATTCTGTAAATGGAAAAAATGACCAAGGGTGGTGCTAAAAGAGTGTACCAGAAACTGGTGCAAAGTTCTCAGTTCCAGTTTTAATGAGATTGCAAGCAGTGATTTTTGTGCCCTTCCTAGTTACGCCTCTGTGGCGACATTTGCACTGCTTTTGCTGCTAACTGCTCGTTTTGGTTTTATAGAACTTGATGCAAACGTTGATAAATTAGAAGTGGTTTGTGTGTGTGTATGAAGTATTTTTTATATAAAGCATAGAAAATCTAAAATTTTGTAAATTATTCAAGAAATTTATGTAAGATAGTACAACTATACTACGTATTTATCCGAATTTATTGGCGTAGATAAAATCAAGGTTTCCAAGCTTTCGCACATCAACCAAGATGACTTTTACAATGAAGGTAGACAGCAAACTGGATAATAGAACGTTTCAACAATTTAAACGCGGTGACTTGACAATAAACGAAAAGATGCGAACGTAATTATTCAATTAAAACACGAGGCATCATGTTCTTTTTGCACGCGGAATCCTTGGAGGAAAACAAAAGGCATTCGTTATTTGAAGTTTTCCTCCAAGGATTCCGCGTGCAAAAAGAATATGATGCCTCGTGTTTTAATTGAATAATTACGTTCGCATCTCTTCGTTTATTGTCAAGTCAAGTCACCGCGTTCAAATTGTTGAAACGTTCCATTATCCAGTTTGCTGTCTACCTTCCTTGAAAAAGCCATCTGGTTTATGTGCGAAAGCTTGGAAACCTTGATTTTATCTACGCCAATAAATTCTGATAACTAGTATAGTTGTACTATCTTATGTATAATTTGTATACAGTTCCTTACGTTATTATTCAAGAAATTTAGCTGAGAAATATGTACCACCATTAGTTCCTTCCTTGAATATAATTAACTCCACCAAAAACTGAAACAGTGTTTAAGTATAAGATTTTCCCGACGACCGAACTGTGCTCCTTACCATTCGTCCTAAATGGGCTCGGGTCGAATCCTGGATGGTGTGTTTGGCTGATGGCTCTGTCCTTTACTTGGAACCAGTGGCCGTTAAATCCCAAAACAAATAAAAAGAGCTTGGGTTGTTCCAGATAGCTATTGGCTGCGCATAAATGAAGATATCACAATAAAAGGCAAAGTGCAATATCGTTTATGTTCTTCTACACTGCAACTCGAAGTACCCCAACTAATCTTGCATTACAAACTTCGTAGCCTCAGATAATTATAACGAATTATAAACACCTAACGGTGCTCCAGTAAATGTGAGACATGACTGGTGGGGCGTTCGATTCCGTAAGCAGAAAATGATCAACAGAGTTTTTCTTTAAAGGATATTTTTCAGTTAGAAAGGTTTTTAGTATGAGCACATTAGTGTGGGAGAGTTAAGAGGAAGTTATTTCACTTGAACTTTTAAATAGCCTCTTCAAGGGATTAAGGCAATGCTCATCACAAAAGTTATCCCGGTACTGTGTGAATAGTTACACACACTGGCCAAAAAGTACGAACCTTCATTTAGTTTCGAGTAGTGCAACTTTTGTTGCGAGTTACAGCAAGTATGCGACGCGACATGGATTCTGTGAGATGCTCATGTTCGTTTAGGTCCAAAAGTAGTCGTCCTTTCAGAAAAATAAAGCGAAATTCTGTCATTGATGACGGAAGAAGTCTACACCGAACAGCTCTTTCCAGCATATCTTACACATTCGTAATAGATTGAAATCGGGTGCATATGGATGCCAGGGAAGAAGATGGAAGTCATCCTCGAGCTCACAAAGCCTGCATGTGTTGCCGCATTTTCAAGGGTTACGGGGTCATCACATGCATGAAAACTGTGCAACATTGCAGGGTGCACTTGGTCCGCTACAACCAACAAGCAGATATTCCTTAGATGTCTGCCTTCCACTGGAGTCAGTGAACCCAATTCGTACCAAGAGAACATCTCCTATGGCATGGTGCCACTTCCAGGTGCTTGGATTGTATTCACAAGGCGTGTCAAATCCATAGGTACAGGAGAATCACTCTCTATACATTGTTTTACACTGATGGTATGTGGCGTTTTGGTGCAAATGTCTTCCCATCTTCCTTTGCTCTGTTATATGGAAATATTTAAACTTTATTTAAATTGTAACTTTTGTTATTTAGTGGGCGAACGACATCCTCAGTTAAAAAGGCGCTTGCACAGATTCATTTCAGGGAAAGCCTTCTTTCACGGACCGGGACCTCCCACGAACAAAAGGATACCCCCCCCCCCGTCGGACTCTCTCTCTCTCTCTCTCTCTCTCTCTCTCTCTCTCTCTCTCTCTCTCTCTCTCTCTCTCTCTCTCTCTCAGAGCCCGCCAGGGACAATCCGAGTAAGCAATTAATAGTACAACTTCTTACGTCAAAGGAGGACAGATCGTAAAGGGGATTTGAACGTAGCAGTCATAAACAAAAAGTCCAGTTGGAAAACTTCGGTGGGAAGGAGATGAGATTTCACGCTGACATGTAGCTACGTAAAGATAGGAACAGATTTGGCGGGGAAAACGTAGAGAAAGCTGTCCATACCATCCATCTCCCGCTGGAAGTATATACCATTTATTTTGACTAACCATTGTTCCCCTTTTCTTCCCCAATCTGAAGAATAAAGATGAGTGCAGTCAAGATCATTTGTCATTACATCCAATTTGTTTAACTACTTATTTATTTGCTTCCCTGCTCCAATGACAGGAACCTGCAAACAACTACTCTTCTGATAAGTTGGCGTCCACCGCAATACATAAAATTAAACCAAGCCAACAGCTCTACCGTCCATTCACGGCGTTATCAGCACCACCGTACGGTATTTCTCTGTTTTTTTTGCTGAGACAAGTGGCTTCCAAATGAGCAGACTATATTTCCAAGACCGTATCTCTTTAACTCCCTACACACATGGCTCGTGTCTGTATGGTCTTCTCCTGGCTTTGGTTGAATTCAGCAGCCAGTTGCTTGCACTCTTGAGACCTGTTCTTTCGTACATTCCTTCTGACAGCACGATGGTCACGCTCTTTAAGTCTAATTTTCTGGCCATTAATTACTTTTGAACATGAAAGATCCGCTTGTCTTCCAATCTTAAACACCTTTGAAATGATAGCTTTTGAGAAACCAATTTTTGATGCTTTCCCAGCAGTAGTGAAGTAAATCCCAAGTAAAAAGTTTCGATGTAACGAAAATGGGTAACGGTGCGTGTTTATCAAAACCACTGTTGAGAACTGATCGTGCTACATGCTGTTCCATAAAGTGGCGCAAAAATAATTAATTTCATAGTTTAGTAAATATATTGAGTAACAATCTCCGACCATTCTTTCATCACGTTTTACATAAACGTAACCATCTCTTTCCCGTCTGCTTAAATTACTAGAATCTAATGCTAAATGTGATGAGCAGCCCCGATGGCGCAGTGGTCTAAGCGCTGCTCCAGGAATTCGAACCTGCGCCGGGTTCGAATCCCTGTATGGCATGAATGTTGTGTTTGTCTACTGCACCGGCTCTCTTCTTTCCCTAGAACCAATGGCCCTAAGTTAGGGACGGGAGACTGCTTATAGTCCATAGAGTTGCTCTCGATAGTCGTTAAACACTCTAACAACAACAAAATGTGATAAAAGCCGTTACAAAAATACATTTCGATGCTATGCATCTTTCCGGCCAGTATATTATAGTAAAGTATATGTCGTAGCGAAATTTGGCTTCCACTCAACTGCCCCCCCTGCTGTTGACTTAAAATTATGCATAACACGGTCTGCAACCTTGTAGGTATTCTAGACCAAAAGTTACCAATCCTCCTCACTAAACACACTTGCGATTCAGCGTCTTTTTCTACCTTGAGGCCAGATTTTAGCTTGTGCATGCGCAATTCGTAGCTATAATACATCACATTTCATCGGTGTCAGGGTCGATTCTCACGTTCATCTAAATAGCATACAATAATACAAAATATATTTTTTTGAAAAACAGTCTAAATACTCACTGTTGCCGCCGCCATAGTTAGTATATATTTACTCTTATGATTTACATATCTTTCATTGGTTTTACAATAACATTCATTAATCCACCAACCTAAGTACCGCTTAATGTCATTAATTAATAAACCTCATTGTTATGATTAAATTCCGCTTAGTATGTACTGGCCTGGGGCTCCGTGTGGTCGTGAGTGACGCGAATAAATATAATGTGTTGTACGTAAATGTATACTCTCGAATAACTCGTTTTATTGCACAAATGCCCCCCCCCCTTTCTCCTCAATGTTCATTAAGCTTTAAGATTATATTTGCCAACTCCCGTATCCAGTTGCGAGGTTGAACAGTCCTTTTCAAAACGTTCTCTTTTAAAATCATAGGTTCGATCTCATCTTTGTGAAAAGAAGTTTTAAATGCATTAACTTCAGTGTCTGTTGAAAGCGATGTCCTGCGTCAAACTGGCATTGGAAAAACCTTTAAGTGACTTAGTAAACACAAAATTACGAAAGGAAAAATGTACTTAAAAGTTCTGACATCGCCACATTTTATGCCAGTTAAAGGTAAATATGAGTATATTATAAAGTGAAAGCTTTGTTCGCACCATAATAACGAAAACATTTTTTCTGAACTGAGAAAATGTATTTAAAAACTCTTGTATATAATTTACTGTAATCTTTTTAATTTAGTCGTTAAAAATATATTTAGTAAAAAAGATTTACTTGTAGTACGGCTGTGCAAAACAAATAGAAATATGATTAATAATTTACTAGCCTCTGTGAGCAGAATGTACGCTAACATTAATAAAAATACGATTTTATCGCAGTAATAATAGTGATATAAAGATTTTTCTGATAACATTACCACCCCTCCCTCAACAAAGATAACCTTATTATGTTTCATTAAAATAACTGATAGCAAAATAACTTACAGAAAAAGTTTTCTGAAAGGGTTTGCACGCGCAATTCTGTGCCAGCCTAGCGCCACAGCATGACACAGTCGAAGACGGAATACAGTCTTCGACTGTAAATATCCAGTTGATGTTTTATTTGTAACAGGTTCGATGCAATATGAGGAACCTGCTTAGTGCTTACACTGCGCATTTTAAATTATCCGCAGATTTTTTATAGGTAGCGTAAGTGCATTCTCTTTTTTACTGATTTTGTTCTAAAAATCTGCTTTGGAAAAAAAAAATTCCCGTGTTGGATACGATTCAAAGGATGTGTTGTTCACTACACCCGAGAATTCGGTGTCATCTTTCTTGTTTTTATTTAGAGCTACAGCATTTGGGAGATTCCATCCGGTCAATTTCAAAACAGTAGAAATATATCAGGATAAGAACGCCCAAATAATAACAGTCGAAAGATAAACTTCGTTCAGTTTCTTTAACCCTCCATTGTGTCACACCAGCTGGGACGAAACCACTACCACCACCACCACCCCTGGAGTTCCTAACTAATTGGGCTGACCCGACTGACCTCAGTATTCTGATTTTCGAGGGACCGTCTCTTTGTCAGCTCAACCACATGGCCACTTTTCAGATGCGCCAACGACAGCAGCAGGCTGAGCAGCAGCCACTAGAGAAGCCCGGTCTGGTCATGAGTCACTGCTTGCATTCGCTCAGCGCAGTGCATGCCGGGAGCGGCTGAGTGCCACAGCTGAGTGTCCCAGTCACAGCCTCTGAGTGAGCGTTGTTTAGGGCTTGGCGATCAACAGCCAGTCGAACGCATGCTCTGGCCGCCGAATCGTCAACAAAGAATCATGCCCGAGTTATTAAGCACTGTTCTAATTCAATGAGCATCATTCATGGATTATTTCAATCGTACGGACTCTCGCATCTGTTGATTCGGATGCTGTTTAACATGGACGTGGGTCGACGGGATTTGTGACAAAGAACTCTGATTTCCATTTAACTGAGTAAGTACTATGGACTTGATGTTACTTTTTATGAAACAAGTAGCTTCTTAAAAATGAGTTTTACTAAGGTTGTTCGGAAACAGAGTTATCTCTGTCGTAACTCATCATAAACGTCCACTAGAAATGTATTAAATGAAAAAAATTCAAAACCACAGGTTTTGTGTGTGTGGAAAACTCTTTTGTAGGTAACGTTTCTTACGAGCCGAATACTAAGTTCCATACTTGTTTGACTTCTTGAGACAAAACGATATAAAGAGAAATAATTGAATTTGTGGTTCCTTGGTAAAGGCCGTAAGAGACAAAATTTCTACCACTCACAAGAAGAGGAAAAGATTTCAAGGAAGTAGCATAGCATAAGTTATGAAATTTGAAGACCGCTGATGTTATCAAAGGTAATTTTTGAAACAAAATGGCTATTTGAGAGGTCGTAAATTTTAAATTAATTGTGGTGGAAAACTCGTGTCGTATTAATGTTTAAGTTGTATCGCTAAAAAATTGAAAATGTAATTTGCGACGCTTTTAATGAATTATCATTTAAAATCAGGTTTTTAGGAGAAAGCTGTACTTAATAAAGTTTGCGTTTTGCGTAAGAAGCTAAACTGGAGCAACCTCAAGTACCAAATTAATAAGAAATTGAAGGTGAAAGATACAAGATCATACATGAATTACAGAGCTCGCGTGGTTGAGTGAATGGCAAAAGCGAAAATTTCTACTACTGAGAAAATTATTATAAAGTTAACGCCCTGCATTTTAAAATTTTATAAATTTGACTTCATTCGAGCTTTCCGTAGCACATTTTACTCGTGCAGACGTTGTTTAAACAGAGTCGGTTCTTCTCATAAAAGTAGTTCTTACGTGTATGCATATCATGGTGTTCATTATCTTTTCAAATTGTTAGGCTTTCTTTTTTCATTTTGTTATTGGCTTCAATTTTTTTTTTTTAAATTTTCGAAACATGCCTAGTTTACCCTCTCTTACTATTTCAGGTGGAAAGAGCTCCGTGTTAGCGCCGAGTTAGCTCCGCCTAACACAAGTTTTAATTGTTTTTAAATAATTTCTTTTCAGAAAGTGGGGTTTCAAATTTTTCCTCTAATTTTTGTAAAGGCCATTTTAATTCATTATTTGTACGTTATTTTCACAGCCGTGTACGTACAGTACGAAGAAATCCCTAAGTCACTCGCGTACAATAGGTAATTATTTCAGGTTTTGGAGGAAGTTGATTGATAACGAAACGGAAAGACAGCACTCGTGGATTATTTTTTTAGGAGAGAAAATAAGGCTTTTTAGTGTTATTACATGCGTGAAAACTGATTTTATACCCTTCAGCAACAGCTATCTAAACCAATATCTATATAAAAAAATCGTTTGCAGACTGATTTAAAAGCTGCATTTTAGCGGTGTGCAATTCTGACATGTTTTCGTTATTTATAAATGAAATGTTTATGTATGTGGCAACGAAAGTAGTGCAGCTAGCATTAGTACAGTTAGTGTAGCTTTTATGTATTTGATATTCCTGCAAATACAGTTCAGAGAATATATTATTTATTCCTTGAAAAGTTTTTCTTTGAATGGAAAAGTCAGATTTAAAACTATTTTGTCGGAAAAAATTTCTGTTGTGTCAAGATTTCATGAAATAAATTTTAAAAGGAGCTCCTTGGAAACGCGGGTTGCCCGTGCAACATAAAAAAAAAAAATAGTAAATTAACAGGAAGTCGTGCACACTTCCCGTGTTTTTCATTTTCTCAAGTTAAGTTTGTTTTAACAAGTTTGATTCTTGTTTTGAAGAACTTAGGAGGGCCTGATTAAGGGGTTTCTAATAGCCTAGGGGCCCACCATTACCAAGGGCCCAGGAGGCACGCCGCTACACCGCATATAACACGCAGCTTACATATTTATATATAGAGAGAAGTAAAATAGTTTGTTTTGTCTCTTATGATTTCTACTAGATCGTAAATGGAGACCAGAAGACTAACAGATTTCAAGGCAGTGACTCACTATAAGTAAAAGTTTCATGTGCTGTATTCAGCGAGGGAGAGTTTCAGCTTTTTCAATACCATCCACCCACACACCTCCCTGCTTGCACTTGGAACTGGACGAAATCCACTGTGACTTCATATTGCATAACAAAAAAAAAAAGAAAAAAAAATACACCAAGAAAAGTATACAATGTTAAATTATCAAAAATTACTAGAAAAAATCTAGGAAGCTTTTTAACTCGTGTTTTTGTGAGAACAGTGGAAAATGCAGTGACTTTTTATGAATACTTTGCTGTTAATTTATTAGTTTGAAGAATGCATTACATATTAATTATTACAAGCATAGCTACAGTTTCGTGTTTTAACGGACTTCGTAATGAATCTCCGTCATAAGTTCTTTGTGGGGGGCCACCCAGATACCTTAGCCTTGTAGCCCACTCAGATGTTAAGCCTTGGGGCCCACTAAGGCCTAAATCTAGCCCGGGATGCTAGGTTTTCAGTTTCGACGTTTGTGGCGTGCCAATTTGTTCGTTCGTGTTAATACAAAATGATAATATAAAAAAAAAAACTGAAATACATATTACGTATGTTTTTGCAGAACATTGTTAGTGTTAAACTAATTCAGTTAACTAAGTAATTGCTAACAGGTCTCACTTATGCTAAAATAGGCCACAAACATACAAATGTGTGTCTGTGTGTGTGTATGAGAGAGAGAGAGAGAGAGAGAATGAATGAATGAATGAATGAATGAGAGAGAGAGAGAGAATGAATGAATGAATGAGAGAGAGAGAGAGAGAGAGAGAAAACTTAAACAAAAATTCAGTTTGCTTGTTTACTGATCTTCTAATGCCACTGGGGCCCCTGAAGACGTTACGCAAAGTTGACTAGGTCTGCACATTTTTATTAGAAGAGAATGAATGATCCGTAAATGCCTTTGAGCACAGAACCGAAGCATGCTCTAAGGTGTGGAAGCCAGAGTCAGAAAGCAAATACAGCAGGCGTCCTTGTCTCACCATGACTTGGTAACTGCAACGACCGAAGAAGCCATTAACTTCTTAACGGCCGGCCACCGGCCGAACTCGAGTTACTCCGTGTTTCATGGTGGATGTCATAAAACAGATGGGAATTAACACTTTAGATTATCAGAATCAACTTCACCAATGCTTAATTTACAAGAACTCGGTGTTAATTCTCGGCCAGTCGTTTTTATTTGCAATTCCACGTGAAATTCGGAAATGCAGTTCAGACTGGGAAAATATGTTGTACTCTCTAAGATTTATAAAAGATCAGTGCGCAGACTTTAAAAAAATAATAATAATAAGGCGGGGGAGGGGGGGATCAGTAATATGCGAGATCCGTAGGCAGTATTTAGTCAACAGGGAAGGATATTTTAATTGAAATGCTAATACGGTGCATAATTTTAGCATGAGGGCGAAAAGCGCCTAGAAGGAATCCTATGATTCTGGTTGTTACACTCTTATGGGGGAGGGGGGGGATATGTTACTTAGGCGTATATTAAAAAAAATCTTATAATTCGTGCCTGTTGAATCCGCAAGATGTATTGAAAGGCTGAAAGATTACAAAACGGAATAACCACCCCCTTAGGTTGTTCGATTGATTGACATTGAACCCGACTTGATCAGACACGTCTCCACTCGCTCCGGAGGGCTATCAGCGTGTCACACGACAATCAGGTTTGAGGAATGTTGTTTAAGCATTTTTGTAGTTTCATTGGGGGACAATTTCCGTCATCAGCTATTAAATTTTCAGAGATTAGAAACATGATTAGAATAGTTTTTAAAACACTATACATGGATGAATCTATCGAAATAGCTTAGTGAGCAGTTTCCATCTTTTTAAGATTTACTAGCTGTGCAGATTGAATTTTAGAGAAGTTTCCTTTCCCGTCAATTAAAAAAAAATGCAAATTAAATATATCAACGAACCTCTTCTAGTATGACTACACGATTAATAGTTGTTGTTTTTTTAATTCCTAAATTAAGATTCATTATTCAATGAGCTGTTCCTTTCATTTCATGGCCGATTCGTGGTTGTTGCGAGTATGCTTTCTCCAGCAATAAAGAAAAAAGTTTCTTAGCAAAAGGTAACAAAATACAGACCGCAATTAATACGTAATATTAAAATTGATGTTCTGTTAGATTTTAATTAAGGGACACACACACACACACACACACACACACACACACACACACACACATTAACACGTTTTTAGCACGTCTTTTGTAAAAAAAGATCGTGCTTATGTTACCGGGTTGTCCGTCCGTCCGTCTGTACCCACGGTATCTCTGCAACTATTGGTCCGATTTGAAAAATTCTTTTTGCATTCGGAAGCTTGAAATATGCGAATGATGATTCTTCATTTCTTTTTTTTTTCGATGTACAATTTCGCCGCAAGAGGGCGTAAACGCAGATGTCGAATTCAAAAATACGTTTTATTCCACATATTTGCTTCTAAACATCTGATTGAAAAAATTCTTTTATCTTTCGATTCCATCATTGTCGAAGAGTATTTTAGATAGTTTCTTTTTCAAATTACGCATAGATTTTCCGCTAGGGGCGTAAAAGAAAATTACATTTTTTCCGATAACTCTTCTTCTAAAACTCCGATTTGAAATTTGTTTTCTTCAGCGGATACATCTGATTTAATATCTTTTGCATATAATTTCGAATTTTTGGTAAAGAATACTTTGGCCACCAGGGGGCGCAAGTGTTAATTTCTGCTTCTGATGTATTTGCCATAAAATCTGGGCTTCTAAAATATCGATTGAGAAAATTCTTTCCTGGATTGATGCCACTCACATCGATAAACCTTTTCGGAATATTTTCTTCCTAAAATATTCCACAGTTTCTCCGCCAGGGGGCGTAGATGTATATCTGATTTTTGTCAATATCTCTACTTCTAGGAGTCAGATTTGAAAAATTCCTTCTTTGTTGGATAGTGTTTTCCGTGTGACATGTTTTTCATATAATTTCAAAATTTTCAAGTAATTCATAGACTTTCCGCTAAAAGGTAAATTGCGTTTCTCCCTATATCTCTGCTTCTAAATCTCCGATTTGAAAAATTCTTTCTCTACCGGATACAGCTCCTGATAGGAAATCGTTGCACATAATTTCTAATTTTTGTAAAAAAATGGTTTGGCCGCCGGGGGCGTAAATCTTAATTTCCGCTTCTGATGTATTTGCAGCAAAATGAGCTTCTAAATTCTCGATTGAAAAAAACGTCGTTTGTAGACCGATACTACACATGTCGATAAACCTTTTAGAAACATTTTCTTCTTAAAATAGTGCATAGTTTCTGCGCCAGGGGGAGTAGATGTATATCTTATTGTTGTTAATATATCTACTTCTAGGAGTCCGATTTAAAAAAATTCCTTCTTTGTTGGATAGTGTTTCTAGTGTGACATGTTTTTCCTATAAATTCAAGATTTTCAAGTAATTCGTAGACTTTCCGCTAGGGGCGTAAAGGTAAATTGCGTTTCCCCCTATATCTCTGCTTCTAAATCTCCGATTTGAAAAAAAATTTCTGCGCCGGATACAGAATTCAAGTGTTTAAAAAGAAAATCTAAAATAACGTTCCATGCCATTATCTTCCACAACCTGACGGATGCTCAAAGTAATCAACAAAATATCTGGCGAAAATGCACCCAGGGCATATACAGCTCCTGGTAGGAAATCGTTTTCACATAATTTTTGTAAAAAATGATTTGGGCCACCAGGTGGCGTAAGTCTTAATTTCCGCTCCTGATGTATTTGCAGCAAAATATGAGCTTCTAAAATCTCGATTGAAAAAAGTAGTTTGTTGACCGATACTATTCATGTCGACAAACCTTTTAGGAACATTTTCTTCTTGAAATAATGCATAGTTTTTACGCCAGGGGCGTAGATGTATATCTTATTGTTGTCAATATATCTACTTCTAGGAGTCCGATTTGAAAAATTCCTTCTTTGTTGGATAGTGTTTCTGATGCGAAATGTTTTTCCTATAAATTCAAAATTTTCAAGTAAATCATAGACTTTCCGCTAGGGGGCATAAAGGTAATTTGCGTTTTCTGCGTTATTTCTGCTTCTAAAACTCCGATTTGAAAAATTCTTCCTGTATCGCATACAAGACCTGATGGAAAATATTTTTCACATAATTTCTAATGTTTGGTAAAGATTGGTTTGGCCACCAGGGCCTGGGGTCATAAGTGTATTTTTTTATTTTTTTGTTCTTGGACCGATACCGCTCATATGGATAAACCTTTTGAGAATATTTTCTTCCAAAAATAATGCATGGTTTTCCCACCAGGGGACTTTAAGTCACATCTTATTTTTGTCGATATCTCTGTTTCTAAGAGTTCGTAAGCTCACGATTCCGTTTACAGCAATATCTGAGGGATTAAAGACCCGATTGAAAAACTTCTTTCTTCCGTCATATACTAGTCTTCCATACCGGTTCCATTGACTTTGAATAGCTTTGATAAATTTAATTTGCGTCAGAACGGATTCAAAAGACGTGCTTATTACACCCGAAAATTCGGTGTCGCCTTTCTTGTTATTTTTTTTTCACTAAAACGTTCAAACCTCTTATAATTACGCCAGTAGCAAAGAAAAAAAAAAAAAACGAAAACTTTGTGACTTACTTCAGAGGCAGAGCCCATTTAAGAGGGGGCTATAGGAGGCTCGGGCAAGAGGCCTTAGAATTGCATTTAATACGCAGGATGCTTGAAGAATTGACAGAGTTGTACAGTTTTTTTTTTGTTTTGTTTTTTTTTACAGATAGCACAGCAAAACTATAAGAAACTGCTTTGTGAAAAAAATTTCAATGTCTTTCTGCCTTTTTAGGGAGAGTCCGTAAAAAGTATAGTCGCTCCCAGTCCATCCTCAAATGTTTCGAAAGCATTACAGATGTCTTTTTGGACACACCTGTAATTTGGAAGAAGTGTTCATACGTAAAAAAATCGTTTGAATCATGATATTCGGATCATATTATTTTGCCCACTATTTCGATATAACTTCAACAAGCTGAACCCTGCGGGGAATTAAAGCAGAACCGAACTGGTGTCCATTTTTCAACCATGCATTTTTACATTTTCTTGCTAACACTGATTCTTCCATGACTCGCAGGATACACATTTCAATACGACGGGGATATTTTTACGGCTTCCTCGTCATATATTGGGAATGTTTTCTCCTGGGTATTTTTTTTCATCCACCCATAGTGAAATCCTAGATGTGGCATTTATACTGGGGCCCCCAAATACTGTCCAGGCCCCGGGCCCCCAAATACTGTCCAGGCCCCGGGCCCACCGTCTCCTTAAATGTACTCTGTACAGAGGTAAAGCACGTGTCGAGATGACAAATTTTTAGCGATACATTCCGTCCGTGTAGCTTAGTTGGGAGAGCAACTTACTCCGGAGTGAGAAGGCCATGATTCGATCCTCGCACGGACAAATTTGTGTTTTCACAGCTTGACGTAATTTTTGAGCCAAATTATGTAAAAGTTCACAACTTACAGTAGGTTCTTCTGACCAGAAATGACTTGCGTTACTGTATTTCGTGAGAGAAATATTTTTTCATTTAGCGTATAGTGAAAACTGAACAAGTAAGGTTCACATATGAGAGCAGTTTTTATTGGTCATACCCAATTGCTTCATTTGAATTTCTCTAGATTTGCCAATAAGGTATCTAAAAAAAAAAAAAATGTAACACGGCTGTTCACTAGGTTTAATTTCAGTGCCCTGTCGTGCGAGTTCGTCAGGCCTTTGCTTGTAAGGAAATTAAACAATTCCAGGCTTTAAGCTTTAAATGGAAACTCGCTTTTTTGCAGTGGGGCTCTTTATTCAATGCTGTATGTAGGGAAGATCACGTATAAGCTTTGTTATGATTTCCTTATTATCTCACCCGGCTGCCGAATTTCTGTTTCAAACAAATTCCATCCACCTATCTCTCCCGTGGTAGTCTTCTGGATCTTTTCTTGACATTTAGTATCCAGTCCAGTATTTTAATTGTCCAGCAGCGGTCAATTTTCTTGTAATATATCCAGCCATATGCTACTTGAAGGTCTGCATCTGGATCACGTCATCAGTTCTTGTAATTTTTTTGACTCACGAATTCCTTTTCCAGTCTCTCCTGGTTACACCTAGCATGCAATTTCCTATCCGTCTTTGAGTTGTTTGCAGCCTCTTAATATCTTTCTTAGTTGAAGTCCATGTCTCTGCTCCACACGTAAAACTGTTTAAGGATGTGCATGATTAAACACTTTTCATTTAAGACGTAATGGAAAGTTGATCTTGAAAATGGTACTGTTCCTTCCAAATTCATTCCAGCCAAGTTTTATACGCCTATTAATTTCTTCGATATGGATAGTTGTCCAAGGTAAATAGGCATCAGTAACTTCTAAATTAGCTCCTCCAACTTCTAAATCTTCTTATCATAGTACATCAAAAATCTTAATTTAAATGAGTCATATAAGATTTTTAAATTAGTTATAATTTCCCTTCAAGGAGAGTTCAGAGTCACAATTTTGAGATCTTTGGAGTTAAATTGTGAAGAGTTCATTTCAGTTAAAGAGAAAAAAAGTCTGACAGATACGTCATGTTGAACAAATTTTTGCGCGTTTTTATTTACCACGTAATTCTCAACTTTCCAATAAAGGGCTCTTAGCCATGCACTTAATTTTTATTGCGTTTTTAAGAACTGTTTTAAATGTGGCGTACTAGAGTAAATGAAATGAAATGCAATGCTTTGAAATGACCTTATTTAGAAGCTTTTACTCAGCCAGCTCCAAAATTATTTTCTTATACTTGATCGCTCATGCTCAGAAGCGTAGCCGAGGAAGGGGCGTCCTCGGGTCTGGATCCCCCTTGAGGGGGATTGAGTACGAATTTAAAGCGATATATGTGAGGCTTTCATCAGTGAACCAAATCTATGGACTCCCCGTTTAAGAAATTTCTGGCTACGTCACTGATCATGGTATTTTCTGCTACCATAATCGATCATGGGTATATGTATTGGTATTTCCCGCAAAGACGTACCTGAAAGTCGTGAAGGTTTTAGAATCCTTGGGGAGAAAAAATTAGCAGGTGGGCAGAGGTGAAGGTGCAACTGAGATAAAGAGATTAACAGCTAGGCAGAGGTCTGTTTAAGCTGCAACTGAGATAACAGCTTACAACTCAGTTCTTTTTGTTTCTAACAGCTCCTTGGAAACTTTTGTACTCCATCCTCCTCGCACACCTGTAGAGAACTGAGATTTTTGTTTGTTTTTTTAGACATGATATTAATAATAATAAAAAAGCACAAGTAAGGTAGTTTCGCTACGTGTTAATACGCCATTTTATGCATGGCTGTGTGCATTATTCGTGGGCGTCAAAAAATTCTATAGCTCTACTAGGCACGTGTCTGCTGTGCTTGTGCATGAGGACACTCTTGTCAGTGAGAGAAAACTGGAACAGCGTGTTTCGATTATAGAGATGTTAGTGTATTACTTCAAGCGAGATCTTGTTCCATGTGAGACATAAGTGTTTTGTTTGTTCATCGATTTTGATCATCAAGTTTACTGGAGCGAATAAACTTTAGAATGGGTACTTCCAGGGCTTTTTTCCTTCTGGCGGTGGACGTACTGAATTGCGTTCCAGCACCTTTTTGTTAATACAAAATTTTGGGTTTTGATTTTTAGAATAATTTTTAATCAAAAATACCATAATTATTGTAACATGTAACATTTAATTACCGTAATATATGAGAAAGAGGGGTGACAGGAATTAATTTTCTGAGTTTCATTTTTATCCAAGTTGTACCCTGAAAAAGTTGCTTTCCTATACATACACTGAGTGGCCACTTTATTATGACCACCTGACAGTTTTAAGCAAATGAGCTATGGCTGCACGCTGTTGCCGCCAGAGGGCGAGGCTAGTATAAAAAGGAAAAGCTTAGTACTTGCGACAGTAAGAGCCGCGGATGGCTTAGTGGTAGCAGTTCAGACTATCGATGCAAGGTCCTCAGGTTCGAACCTGGGCCGATCTTTCAGAGATGGTGTGATTTGCTAACAATCACTGAATATCCGCCGTGCATCGGACGAGCACGTTACGTGACGGCCCCCAGGCTCCACTGGTTAAATGGGTATCCTTTCCTATGCCTCCCCCCTGAAATTCTCTCACCCCTCTATGTGCAGCATCGTACTTGTATGGTGGCGCCATCTACTGTACTCTAATCTCACTACAAACTGTTCTGTCAAAGTCGCTAGACTTGCTCTCATTCCTTCAGTTTCTGTGTCCTGCTCAAAAGGCGATCTCGCTGTAGGTGGCTGGGACCTATAAACTCTACTCACTGTGGACGGAAGTCCTACAAGAAAATGACAAACTTGCGACAGTAGTACAAGTGATTTTTGGGTGACGAGATGTGTAAAAAAGGCGATTTGACGGACTTTCAACGTGGGATGATTTTAGGAGCTCGGAGCCATGGAGCGAGTATCACCGAAACCACCGCATTCGTGAAATGTTCCAGAGCAGCTGTTGTTAAAGTGTTCCAGAGCAGCTGTTGTTAAAGTGTTAAAAGACTGGACTGTCAGCCAAAAAACTGGGTCTCTACGTGTAACGTGTGGTCGTCATCGACTAGTGACTGCTCGGGCGGAACGGAGAGTGTCCAGACTGCTAACAGACAACAGAAGGGCAACAGTGCAGCAAATTACAGACCATCTTAATCAAGGATCCCCTCAAATGATCTCTGCATGCACTGTTCGCCGTACACTGCATCGGATGGGATATGGCAGCCGAAGGCCTGTTCGAACAACTTTGCTGTCTGCAGTTAACAAAAGAAAACGTCTCCAGTTCACACAGGAGCACAAGGATTGGACAGTCGATAATTGGAAACAAATTATGTTGTCCGATGAATCACATTTTCAGTTGCACCATGCCGACGGCCGAGTGAGAATTTGGCGGAAACAGCACGAAAGCATGGACCCCAAATGCATTGCTACAACCCTTCGAGCTGGTGGAGGCAACGTTATGGTTTGGGGAATGTTTTCCTGGCATGCTTTGGGCCCTTTAATTCGTGTTGATAAACGTCTGACTGGCACATCATATCTAAACATCGTTGCGGACCAAGTGCATCCTGTCATGTGGATGGTTTATCCCAATGGCGATGGCTACTTTCGACATAATGCGTCCTGCCATAGTGCTCGTATTGTACAGGATTGGTTTCAGGAACATGCCGGGGAGTTTACTTTGCTTAGGTGGCTCTCACAATCTCCAGTTCTCAACCCCATTAAGAATTTGTGGTATGAAGTTGAACGAGCCATCAGACAGCTGGATCCACAACCCTGCAATCTCACACTCCTGGAAAGTGCTATTCATCAAGCATGGTCCCAGATTCCACAAACCACCTGTCAACATCTCGTGGAGTCCATGCCACGAAGAATCGACGCAGTATTAAAGGCAAAAGGTGGCCCAACGAAGTACTGAGGGGGTGGTCATAATAAAGTGGCCACTCAGTGTACTTTACATGCATAGGAATGTATTACATGCATAGGAATGTATGGAGGGAAATACACTTATCGTGAACAAGAAATCACGAAGTTATCTCACAAGAGTCAACTTAATGAGAGACATAATTCTTGGTTTTAGTAAATATGTGCAACTTCAAGAAAAAACCTGAGCAACTTTTACAGCTGAAGTGAACTTTGCAAACCATTGCTGTATCTTTTGTTAAAAATTTTCTTAGAAGAATTTGTTAATCACCCCAGTTGTCTTCTTTTTCATCATTTTTCTTCATAAAAATTGTTGGACCACCATAACCGAGTTTGATGCTACAAAATACGTCTTATATTAGCTCCTTCAAGGATATCCTTCAGCAGTGAATACAAAAAGCAAGGAGCGGACGAGAACTGTAGAAATATGTCAAGAGTTGAACAAAATTTGGACTGTATTTGCAGTTCCCTTCTTTTTGTTCGTCAATGTAATGTAATCGTAAGCGCAAATTTAACTTATTTGTTTGGGTAAGCTTGACAGATTTTAATTTCAACATTTACTATTTATTATAAAACTGTTGCGGAATGCTGGTTTTTAAATATAGTAATTTATTACACACACGGCTTAAAGAACAATGTTCAAGAAATTGGTATGCTTTATATTAAGTCAACCCTTCCCTTTTTCCCTTTTTTCAACAACTTAAGTTTAAGCGTTCTGGCACCTTTTTCCCTTTTTTCAACAACTTAAGTTTAAGCGTTCTGGCACCTTTTTCTCTCGGGTAGGGGGGGGGGGGTTGTTCTTCTATACTCATAGGAGTTGCTGAATAAACGAAAAAATGAGTTATAAAATAACCAATCGTAGGCGCTAAATGTTAAAGAAAAGTGGTGTCATTTGTATATCGGCGGAGGATTTACGCCTAAACTAAATACATACGAACAGTGAACACAAAACGCTATCGGTAAGCAAATAAGCTGTCGAAAGCTTGCAAGAAACGCTGATGCCCACCACGTGTGGCACACAAGTTTGCAATGGGTTAAAATATTTAAGGATGTGGGTACTTAAATATGTGGGATCAGTTTCCTGCTTTCAAAGATGGTCTCGCTGGACATATCTGCAACTGAATGAATTTCGTTATTCACGCATGCTTGAAAAGGAAGTCGTTAAAGAACGGCTGTTATGTTCGTTGCGTGTCTGAAAGTAGATTTCGGTTAATATGCCGAGGGAACCTATCATCGATGATGTGGGTTTTGCAGAGAATTTAGAATGGGGAAAATTTTTTCCTCTGCTTGCCATTGACTAGCATAGTAAGCAAAAACCAATAGGGGAAAGCGCACGCGAGAAACTTCGCCCTGTTAAGCTATGATTTAATATATTTATCACCTCTACCCTGGTGCCGATAATCACAAACTAGAAATGGACGTCCATCCTTAGACTTCGATTATTGGGGTCGTTAAACTGAAAAATAATATGCAGTGATGTTTGAAGAATCCTTTCTTTACTGTTTTTTTTTCTTTCGTGTGAGGAACTATGTAAGCTATTTTTGTTTTCAGTGTAGTATTTACAATCGTGCGTTGTGTCTTGCAAAGCATTGTTGCTTTATTTACAGAGGTGTGTATGTATATATTTGCGCATTGCTGCGAAAAGGGAAGTAGGCCCTGGTCCCGGGGTTTTCAGATGTTGGTATCCAACCAATTGTCCGAGATGTGGTCCGGGTTCGAGTCCTAGGTGAGGCATGATTGGTGTGCTTATCTGATGGCGCTGGTTCTGTCACTTTCCTGGAACAAGTATCCCTAAATTAGGGACGGGCGGCTACTTTTTAGCCGTTCGAGTTGTTCATGGTGGACGTTAATCCCCAAAACAAAAACACAAAAATTAAGCGTCGCCCCGATGACGTAGTGGTCTAAGTGCTGGTCATTCGTCCGAGATGGGTCCGGGTTCGAATCCCGGTGACACATCGATGTTGCTTGTCTTACGGCACTCGCTCTGTCCCTTCCCTGGAACCAGTGGCCTTAAATTATGGACGGAGACTGCTTATAGCCCATTGAGTTGCTCGCGGTGGTTGTTAAACTTCCAAACTAAAAAAAAAAAAAAAAAAAAAAAAAATACATTTAGGCTCAGTTCTGATTGAGCAGTTAGTTTGGAACGTAGTACTACGACTTGCAGATCGGAGAGTTGAAATGAGCTAGTCGAGTATGGTTTCAAAGCGTTTATTTAATTTGTTATAGGCAACACAGGTCTATGATATGAAAATTAGCTTACATCATTTTTACAAATAATGCTGGATACATTGCGAACACAAAGCAATCGATACACGAATTACCCAACGCGGTGCTCTGTCTTCTTGGACTTCTTACATTCCTCACCACTTGCTGTTGCCTCTCGTTTTGATTTTCTCCACTTTTGCTTGCGTTCATTCTGCGAATTCCGCGGCATTGTCGAAAATGGTAACCCGTTCACACGAAAACAATTTTTTTTTTAATTTTAGTTTAAACCACTGCTATATGTTTTTTTATATATTTGAATAGATCTAGTCGAGAGCTTTAAAGCGGTACCACGCACAGACGCGTCGCTCTCACGGTTGCCGAGATAGACCGAGTCAAACGCGACGGCACACCCAGAAATATTGCATCATCACCTCCGCGCACAGGGAGCGAGGGGAGGGGAGCGTCGCGGCTACGATGTATTGAGCAGTGCGCGAATTGGCATCCATGCTGTTTACGAATTTGATAACATGATTAGTGTGCGGCACGTATTTTTAACGCTATAATTATTTCAGTTGGGACCTATTTTTGGCTCAGGCGGTCGGCCGTGAGTCTCCCCATACTATCCGCGGAGTTGGACGTAGTCCTACGTCAGAAAATGAAGCCCAGCAAAATTTCAGTGGTCAACAGACTGACAAATTAGCAAAATAATAATCCAATCTTCAGCCTAATACAGCTTTCGAAAATCGTTTTTACATGAGTAGAACAGATAGGTATGAAAGATTGGATCCTGTCAATCTTGCCACTAGCCAAAGCAGAACTAATTATGTATTCTGCAAAAACCCATCTTTCAGCTGATCATGAGAAGGGATAGACAAAATTCCAAAATTTTCAGGAGCCAGCACAGTTTTTCAAGACAGAAAACTACGATCGATCTAAATAAAAAAAAACTCACATACAGAATTGCGACCAACAGTCAAAATTAATGTATTGTTTCTTAGACATCGTTCAATAATTTAGTCCCTAACTAGAACTATAGAACATACTGTATTATATATATCCTTGTGTTAGTTGCATCTCAAAATAAGTTTCCGTTTCAAAAAGTTTAGCTTTGACTTCTGGTATATAACATTCAATAAAAGCACCAATGAATAACTTACTTATAAGCAACCCACGCCCGAATTCAATACCACAGCTACGGGCATCACTGATTATTACTCTGCATGCGTGAAAGTATCTGTCTTGGGTTGCACCACGGAATTTCAACCTGAATCGGTATTACGGATGTTTCTGCAGAATGCATAAACTTTTGGCGATAGTGCCGAAGCATAGATATTGGCATCTTCATTATTCAGATTTTACGATAAGTAGTGTACTTTTTGCTTTATTAAAAAGATGGAAAATTCATAATAGAAATTCATATTTTGAAATATGTTAATAGAAACTCATATTTTGAAATATGTTAATAGAAACTCAAATTTTGAAACATCTAGTTTTCGTAATGAATTTGAAAACTCAAGCACCAGGTGAAAATTTTCCTGGTCCATGGCGACGTGGGTGCCTTGGATTTGTCTACCCCTACTCAATGAGCGAGATGAGAAATCTAAACAGGAAGTTATTTAGCACAGGGAGAATATTCAAAAGTGCGCGCAGCCAGAGGAGGAACCCCAAATTAGGGATGGGCGTCGGTTTATATACAGATCTTAGAGTTGCTCATGGTGGTCGCTATAAACCCCGAATAATAATAAAATAAAATAAAAAAACACTGGCTCTCTGTTAATAAATCAAAGTAAGAAAAAAAAATCAACACAGCTGAACATTGCCTCCTCGTAATGAATCCTTTCTAACAATATACCTCTTTCTATAGCATAGGTGATGAGGAAAATATATTTCAGTAGAGTTCTCTGAACAGTCAGATCCAAAGGGCCCCACCTTTTTCTAAAGGGGGTGTATTGGGCCCGTTAGGAACTTCAGTTACAAACTGCTGACCTTTTGAAAGGTCTATATATTTATTTTGAACGTATTTCCCGTTGTAGCATAAATTCTACTGAGGGATGTTCTTTTTTCTGAGAATGTCCTTGCTGTTTACATTTAATATTTGTGGCATATTTTGCGAAAATAAGTTAATAATTTCGTAACTTATATTTTTCCTTAGGATTTTAAAGTATAGGAGTGTCTGGAATCAACTCAATATACATAAAATTGCACAGAGAAACTATAACTTACTATGTAAAAATGAAAACTTGAGCATTCCCCACTTCGATGGAGGTAATAAACCGGCGAAAAAGTTTGCTCCAGTGCATCACTGGTTTCGACTTTTTATTCGATTGAGTTGTTTAAGATATAGGAATTAAGTGTTTGCAATAGAATTAATATTTTATTAAAAAATGTTACTTGCCAATGAATTGAGGACCAAAATTATAGGGAATATGAGGTGAATTATAAACATCACAGTGACCATCTGCTACTGCGTCGTGGACCACAATGAGAGGTAACATATAGCTTAAATGCGTTTCGAAATGAGCTAACATATAGCTTAAATGCGTTTTGAAATGAGCTAAAATATAGCTTAAATGCGTTTCGAAATGAGCTAACATATAGCTTAAATGCGTTTCGAAATGAATTAATATAAATTAGAAATCCTGTTTCCCACAATGCATAAACAACTCGTTTTCGGAAGTATGTAAATACACAATTGTGTGATCTTACTCACAACATAATACGGTCATTTTGTTCCACAATTTTCGGTCGTTTTACCAGAAACAGGAACTTATCCAGGAATTTCAAATGACGGAGGGAAAAGGGGGTCTGAAAAAGCTTAAAGGGTGTGGAAAAAATGGAGGAGGGGGGGAGACAGCAAATTTTCAGAACACTAAAAATTTTTATGCAGTGAAATATTTTTTATAGACCTGGGATTAAAAATGGGGAAAACTTCTCCAAAAATGCAGAACTGTTGGTTAAGAAAACAGTGATTCTTGTTTCATTATTACTACACATAGTTGTTTCATTTTTGTGCTGTTTTTATTCTCCTGTCATACGTAAATGCTTCATTAAACAAGGCAAAAGCTACTGTGTATTAACATGGGTTGCTGAAACAGTAGATATTGATATTTTCACAAATCTTGTGCGTGCTGAAATAATTCAGAAGTAGTATTATCTGCGAAATCTGGAACAGACTAAAGTGAAGAGATACGTACATATGTTTTGTGATCATAATGACCGAATTGAAACATATGCTTTAAAAAGGAAAAGCTAAAAAGGAAACGACTGCTATCAGCTCCTTGATAAGTACTTCTTTACAGCTATTAAACAAAAATATCACAGTGTGGTAAAAGTTAGTTCAAGCAAGGTAGAGATGAGAAATTCATGTAACTGCTATGAACAACTATTATGCTGATAAAGGACTAATACTTAAAAATAAAAAAAAGTGTGTGTGTGCGCGCGTCTGTCTGTAGTCAACCATTATCAATCCACTGCTGGATGAAGATCTCCCCAAGTTTCTTCCACAACGGTCTGTCTTGAGTCAGTCTCCTCCACGTCACTCCTGCATGCTTTCTAATTTCAATCACCCATTTCCCATGTGGTCTTCTGTCGGTTCCCTCGGAATTCAGTCTAAAATTTCGGTTGTTCATCGATGGTCCATTCGCTTGGCAATATGTCCAGCCCTTTGCCATTTCAGGAATTTTACTCTGATCATGATGTCTTCCACTATTGTCATTTTCCTTATCCACCAGTTCCTCTTATCTAGAGGGCGCAATACTCGCTGCTTCTAGCCTGATTACAATTGGAGTCTAAGCTTTTGCATGAGTTCCTGATACATATATTTGGGACCATACTTCGTCATTTGTCCATTTACAGAATTTGCTTTTATGTTTCTCTAGTTTTGGTAAACTTGACAGTTTAAAATTCGCATTTCTTCCTCAAAATGTTCAAGGGATGTTAGTTGCTTACATTCAGAATTGAAGACACGACTGTACGTACATTGCAAGATAAAGACGTCGTTCACATTATTGAAGATTCCCTGGGGCTATTCTATCATTACTGTGACTGCGAGTTACGACTACCAGCTTCATTTAGCCAGTTTGATTTGGTACCGAAGGCTCGAACTTCAAAGCAGTTGGGAAAAGCTGTACAAATTTTCAGTTTGTTTTGGGGGAGGGGGTGTATAACGACCACTGAAAGCAACGTTGCCTGTAAGCTGCACGCGCGCGCCGCGGCGCAGCGACTTAATTTCGTCCGCGCAGCTGAAATATTTTTGCTCAGTAAGCATTTTAGATTAAAATTCAAAAATCCCTAATCAATTTTCATAAGTCGAAAATCAATTACCTGCAAAAATAATAAACCAAGAGTCAAAATAACACTTTTCTGAAATGCCGTTCGCCTCCTCCTAAGTTCGTTTCATTGTCCTCTTCATTCTCAAAGGCTTCTTGCAAAGTAGCCTTAAGTTTGAGCTCCTCACTTTTTATAAAATAAAAATTTTAATTAATGAAATGTTTTTAATATTTGTTTTTATTTGAAATCAATTACGGAAAAAAACGATGATTAAAAAAAAAAAAAAAATTGGGGGATTAGAAAAAATAGTTCTCAACTTCTGCATTAGTAAGGGAAGCTGAGAGAATAAAATTCTTTGCCCAAGTGGGTTTTGATGCCTGCCGAGCTCATTGGGTTAAGTGCGCGTTGCCCATGGCCACTTACAAGAAATATTATTGAATGTAAGCAACTCAGTGGGCTACAAGCTGTTCCCCGTCCCTAATTTAGGGCAGTGGCCAGTGACGTAGACAAACATGCTTGCCTCACCTCGGATGCATGGTTTGAAGCTAGCTAGCGCTTCGTAGAACACGGCCACCGGGGCGACAGTTTGATTGTGACTCCCTCATAAAGATGCCGTTGGGGTATGTCGTTAATTTTGTTTTGTTGGTGTTCGTCCGAGTAAGCTCAAGTTTTTGTTTTTTTTTTCCAATTAAAGGTTTAACGACCACCGTGAGCAATTCGATGGGCTATAAGCAGTCGCCCGGTCCTAATTTAGGGCCACTGTTTCCAGGGAAGGGAGAGAGCCAGTGCCGTAAGACAAACACAACATCCATGCTTCACCGGGATTCGAACCTGGATCCCTTTCGGACGAATGATCAGAAGCCAGCGCTTAGACCACTGCGCCACCGGAGCGGCAAGTTCGAGTCCAGATGAGGCATGGGTGGTATGTTGTCTTACGAAACTGGCTCTCTCCCTTCCCTGAAACCAGGGGCGTTAAATTATTGAATTCGTGAAACGAAAAGAACAAAATGAATAGATAGGGGAGCAATATTTTGTGGTTTGCCCCGGGCGCAGAAATGTCTAGTTACGCCTCTGCCCCCTCCCCTTCCCCAAATAAATTACACACACGGGCTTCTGCTGCAAGGATAGCGCCATTTCTAAGAATATTAATCAGCTTCTTCACTTTACCGTTCGTCTGCTGTTACACGCAGTGCCATCTGTTAACACTAATAGGAAAGTCCCATTCTTGCTTTATTACTAGCAAACAAATAAAAAATGAAAAAAAAAATGGGTACAACGGTTTTTATTCGCAAATTTTTCCTTTTGTGACATACTTTTATATACGCCCTGTATATCGCGTCAGTTCCAAATCAGCTTTATTAGTTCTCCCAATTTTCCATAGTACATGATTTTCCAAAACCCAAAGAAAGGTGTGAAATTTATAAAATTCCTTCCTATCTTTCTTGCTTCATTGCAGTCCTCGCTCTATCAAGGATTTCTTTGGTCTTGCTGTTTCCCCCTCAGCGGTTCATTCCTGAAGCGTTTAGTCATTGTCCCTTCCCGCACATTTATCGCCTTAACATGTCAATACCATTTCAATGATAGTTTCTCGTTAATTTAAATAAATTTTTGTTGCCCTTCGTTATTCTCTGACGTGCTAATTTCTTACCTGGATTTTCTTCAGTTAAGTAATTGGAGCTTCGTGGTTGTTCATATCCGTGCTCCAATTCAAATTCACTGCACAATAGATTCAAAAACGACCCCCCCCCCCCCCCCAAGTGAGGATTTTATTCCAAAGAACTGAAGACATCATCCCGGTGACTTTCTTCCTCACCACGATTCACGATTCTTCTATTTTCACATCCGATGATCCATGTGTTCGAATGACTTGTCCCAATTATTTAAATTTGCCTATTGTATTTATTCTTAATTCTGAAACTGCTCTTTTTATCTCCCAAGAATTTTTTTTTGTGCTAATATTAACAGATAAACCGCAGTTAATGTATTCTTCAATTTCCGAACTACGTAGTTCGCACCTTGGGCAACTGTTTCTCACTCATACCGAGGTCTTTAGCAGATGATGTAAAATGGTATAATCTCAATTTTTTTCTGAATGAGTGAGCCAGTAGATTTGTATTTTACATTTTTATTTACCACACTCAAGATCCCCTACAACGATTTTAAAGTTGATAGCTGCGTTTGTTGAAGTATACTTTGTCGTCTGTATCTCTGGGCAGATTAGTAGCAACTTTACCGCAAAGCTTTTTATATTTATAAAACATTTTCATGATTTTGATGCAGTAAATTTGCTGAATCTTTTAATGACATTTATTACAGTAAATCAATCATTGAACTTTACGCATTTATCCGACAATGAAATAAACAGAGCCCAAGCCAGTCGTCCACATGCAATTGTTTTAAAGGCTTAACTTAATCCGATGAGCAAAGCTTTCTTTACTGGTTTTACTGATGATTTTGCAGAATAAGACTCTTCCTTAACAGAGAAACGTCTCTTGTTGCGATTCCCATTCCTTTATGGATTGTAATCCATTATTGATACTAATTCTGCCTTTTATGCACTGTAAAAGAATTTCTGAAATTCACCAGCAATTTTCCGTGGTTTCTTCTGTGAATTAACGAAGCATATTCCTGATACTTTTTTCGTGAAATGACTGAAAACGAGAAAAGAACTTATTGGATTTTTCGTAGGCCAGGAAAATTCTGAAATTTCAGAAACCTTTCCACAAGTCCTTTAATATATTAATGGAAAAATTCTGTTCTCACTTTTTCCGTATCCACATGACTGATAATCTCTGGTAATAGCAGCTATTCGCGGGAACACTTGAGATTTGATTACAGAATAAATTTCAATCGTTTGTCGGAGACCCGATTTTGAAGTTCTGTAGGGAGATCAGATATTGTGAATAGCATATCGCATGAAATTTTTGTTATTGTAGCACCTGATAAACCATCCTCTTTTGGTGCACCAGCTCTTGTATATTATACTGTATTACCGTAAAAAACGGGGTACGTACGTTATCGTGCAGGTGGTTGTGTGATGTCGATGTATCAGTCTGTGGAACCTTAAAAAAAACACACACACAAAAGCTACACTATTTACCAACAAGTAATTGGACACCTGTGATAGCACAGGAAAACGAAGTTTATTCAACTTCAATAGTTGATGGAGCCCCCACGAGCGGCGATTACAGCTGCGACCCTCCGGGGCATACTCTCAACCAGGCGTTGTACGATGGCTAGCGGTATTTTCTTCCACTCGGCTTGGAAAAGACAGGTCAGTTCCTTCACCGATTTCGGACGGTGGGGGCACCCCTTAAGTCGTCGCTCCAACTCGTCCCAGAGGTGCTCGATAGGGTTAAGGTCCTGGCTCTGCGCAGGCCAGTCCATTCGATTATCGCCATTGTCACCATACCAAGCCATGGTGGACCTCGCAACATGACAGGTGGCATTATCATCCTGAAAGTAACATGGGTCCACCCCGTAACACTGCCACAACGTAGGAAGCGCATGGTCATTCAAAATGGTGCAGTAGGTCTCGGCGTTGAGTCTACCAGGAATTGTGACCAAGGGTCCCGTGCCATACCAGGAGAAACACCCCCATAGCATAATTCCACCGCCGCCGAACTTCACAGTTGGCACAATACATTCCGGCAGGAGGAGTTCTCCAGGCAGACGCCAAACCCAGACCCTGCCATCCGAACGGTAGAGGGTGAACCTTGATTCGTCGCTTCAAAGAACCTGTTTCCACTGTTCAACGGTCCACTGTCGACGTTCTTTGCACCACGTTAGCCAAGCAGCGCTATTGGACTTGGTGATCAAAGGCTTGTGGGCGGCAGCACGTCCATGATAACCGAGCAGATGGGCTTCCTTGCGGATGGTATTCATCGAAAGAACACTCCCGGATACCTATTGAAACTCCTCGCGGATGTGGCCCATCGATTTGGTGTGGTTCTTCCGAATTTCTCTGGCCAGCACCCGTCGGTCTCTAACTCCCAGTTTTGTAGGTCTTCCGGGTCGGGGCACATTCCGACAGTCACCTCTCATATTCCACTTGCCAATCACGTAGGCCACTGTCGATTTTGGGTACTTCAACTCGCTGGATATGTCACGTATGGATCGGCCATTTCTGTGATACCCGACGATTACACCTTTCTCGAAATCTGAGAGTTCCGAACTGCGTGGCATCTTGCATGCGACTGGTTGCGTTGTTGTTTCCCACACGATATTTAACGGCGGCCGTGACGTGTATCAGGACCGCATATATCGTCGATTGCAGGGGTGTCCAATTACCTGTTGGTAGATAGTGTATAAACCTATTATAGCTATCGCTGAAGTGCCAAAAGTCATGGGATAGCAGTATGCAAATTTCTAACTGGCGCTGCCGTCGTATAAAGGCTTCGACGCACGCCCCGATTTTTATCAGTTGCAAGGATAATCTTGTGAGTCAGGTTGAACAACCGTTAGTCGGATTGAATATCGGAGTTTGAACAAGGCATGGTAGTGGAAGCCAGACGGATGGGACATTCTATTTCCGAAGTTGTGCCAACATTCCTCGATCCACGGTGTCACGTGTGTGCCGAGAATACCACATGGAAGGCATTACCGCCCACCGCGCACCGCGCAGTGGTCGACCATGGGTACAGAATGACCGTGACCAGCGGCGTCTGACCAGGATTGTCCATGTTAACAGACAAGCAACACTGGCTCAAATAACATCCACACTCAATGCAGGAAGTACCAGAGACATATCCTGCCATCCGAACGGTAGAGGGTCAGTGTAGCGTAATTTAGGTCAGTGTCAGTGTAGCGTAATTTAGCGTTTGGGGTATGGGAACAGAAGACCCAGCAGAGTGCCTTTTGTTAACACCACGACATCGGGCACAGCGCCTCACCTGGGCTCGTCAACTCAGGAATTGGACCCTGGAAGACTGGCAACCTGTGGCGTGGTCCGATGAGTCACGTTACCAGTTGTTACGAGCTGATGGTAGGGTTCGCGTGTGGCGCAGACCTCATGAGGTCATGGCCCTTCATGGGGTCTGTGCCTGGTGTCTGTACGTGGCACGGTTTGGGTCCTGTGGTCCTCGTAAACACGTCAATAACCGGTAATAGCTTTGTTGCTCTGCTGTGGGACCATTTGCAGGACTTCATATACCCCAAACCCCAACAATGATGGGATTTTCCAGGTGGGCAATGCACCATGTCACCGGGCCCAAGTTGTTCAAAATTGGTTCGAAGAGCATTCTGGACAGTTCCGACAGATGGTGTGGCCACCACGTTTGCTCGACATGAACCCAATGGAACACTTATGGAACGTGGTGGAAAGGTCCATTCGCACCCAAGATCCTGCACCTAAAAATACCAGGGAATTGTGGGCGGCTGTTCAGACGGCATGGCTCAACATGTCTCCTGAAGTCGTCCGGCCACTTGTGAAATCGATGCCACGTCGAGTTTCTGCACTTCGCCGAGCTAGAGGAGGTCCTACACGATACTAGGTACGTATCCCAGGACTTTCCACACTTCAGTGTATAAAGCAATACATTGCACCTTTTCTTAAAAATAATTGAGTTTAATTGTCAGTTTAAAAAATATGAAGTTCCATTCTCTTGCTTCGAAAAATGACGATGAAAAATAGGTTATTTGTAAGAAGTCCTCCGATAGAAAAAAAAATATTATTACAAACCTATTCAGCAAAATAATAAGCTCCAACGCAAAATATAAAATATCTAATTCACCCGCATTAATAACAAAAATGCATTTCATCGCGCGATTAAAGTTCTACCTGACACGTGACTGTTCGTTACGGTCTTTCTGGTTCAGTGGTAGCACGTGTGGTATCCGTGGAAGACTGTCCCGGCTGGAAACTCATCATGGGCAAAAGGAAAGGACTTACTTAGTTAATCAGGAGAGAAGAATCTCTGGTGGAAAAGTCAAAATCGAAGATTTTGTGAAATTTCTGTGCTTCAGGGACCAGAAAGTTTTTCTCATAAGCCGTATATACGTCGATGGTGTTAGTTAGGCAGCGAAGTATTTACAAAGGTGTAAACGTGTTTTTACTGTTTCTGTTGCCTCTTATTCTCGCGGAAATAACAACCCAAAAAATAAAGTTTAGTTAACCGACTTTTTACATTCCAAGGGGATTTAATGTTCTGATTAATATTGTTTTATGAATAGAACTCTCTGGAATCTCCTGTTCTGCAATAGTTCTTGTCCCTTTGCGTGTTTATCAGTCATTCCATAGGTTCTGCGGTGGGCAATTTGTTGATCAATGCCACAGGTATCTCCTTCTTGATCTTGCTTTTTTTTTCTCTTCTTTTCCTTTTTTTTTTTTTTTACGGTAGTATATCATGCGCTCTCTTATTTAATACTATGTGTACAATTTTAGTCTTCCACAGCTTTTGCTTCTTAGAATTAAATACTACTGAGACTAGAGTGAGACTATAGTAATAAATGCTTCAGGGACCAGAAAGTTTTTCTCATAAGCCGTATATACGTCGATGGTGGTAGTTAGGCAGCTAAGTATTTACAAAGGTGTAAACGTGTTTTTACTGTTTCTGTTGCCTCTTATGCTCGCGGAAATAACAACCCAAAAAATAAAGTTAAGTTAACCGACTTTTTACATTCCAAGGGGATTTTTGTGTTTGAATGAATTTGAAGCATTGTGATGTGTGTGCAGCTTAGAGTACCTTGATTGGAAAGCAGAGACGGTGAGAGTCAAGTACGCAGTCATGGAAGTAAAACTTAACTTATGATAGGGAGGGGCAGTTTGCTTAATGTACCTGATCAGCGGCATCGGTTCTCGAATAGAGGAACTTGCGTCCTACAGCCGAGCGCGCTGTTCTCAAGTCCAGGCCAAGCATGTTAATAAACGACGAAAATTTGAAAAAAAAAATGCTTTTAAAGGTAAATAAGCCAAATCTAAATTGAACATGCTTCATTAAACCCGGCATGACGTTCACCTCAATTTAACCTTTCTTTCGAGTTTCTCTTATGCAAATTTCGTTACTTCTTGGTTAAACATTTCTAACTGAAAGGTACATTACTTCCTCCGAACGCCTTGGGGCTTATAAAGTCTTACAAATGTCTTCCGTCCTCGCAAAAGAAATCCAGAAAATAACGAAGAACTGATAATTTTGGCACTGTTGCTTTTTGATAACAGTACGTGACTTCCGTATCAGTTATCTGTACCGATATACACTGAAGTGCCAAAAAAACAAACAAAAAAACCAACTGGGAGACCTCTCTTATAATACCACGGTGGTCATCCTGGCGATCGGATGACGGCAGCAACGCGACGGGGCATGGGCACCACGAGTTGTAGTACCGTGGGGACAGTGCACACCACGCTTCCTGAAGAGCGTCCCACAATTCTGTAATATTCGCCGGTGGAGGATTCCTGGCATTAACGACACGTTAAATAGCATCCCAAATGTGTTCGTTAGCGATTAAATCCGGCAAGCGAGGGGCCCTAGTCAGGATGCCAAACTTCGTGAAATGTTCCTCCAGCCGTAATCGGGCGATTGTGGACGTGTGCGGTGGCGCATTGTCGTGTTAAAAGAGGTCGCAACCGCCAGAGTGGTTGCATGACATGAACGGGTGCAAATGATTCCCAAGAATGGTTACGTAGTCTCCACCTGTCAGAGCGGTCTGCAGACGTATGAGGGGTTCTGATGGGTACCAGCTGAAAACACCACACCATAACTGAACAGAGCTACCGCCGGCCTGCACTGTCCCTTGTAGGCATGCGAGTAAATCTAAATTTCGTGGTAATTTCCGAGATGGAGTGACCATCTCCCGGGGGCGCCGACTATCATACTGCGTTCGAAAACACTTAAATCTTGATAAGCTGTTATCTGAAGTGCGAATATAAATATATATATATATACACTATATTGACAAAAGTCGCCGGACACCTTGAAGAAAAACACAACATAGCATTTATTGACATACATTGGTACAGTGTCGATCCACCTTTGGCCTACACGTGTCTTCAGGAGCTCCGTGTTTGAGTGCTTCACGTATGTGTTTTGCGTGTCCCATCATTGTTCTTCTGTGTGTGCGCGCCGAAGTTAAAGGTCTGTGCTTTCGTTTAAGATCCCTCACGAGTGGGCGAGTGCTCATTTTTATTCATTTTCACTGTTTTAATTTACACATCGAGCTGGTCGTTTTTCTTCGTTAACCCTTGCCATTGGTTATGGCATCTGCCGATGAGGGCGCTGTTCCCGCCCGCATCGCTGCAGCTCCTCGCGTCGCCTCTTCAACGAGAGACGCAGCCGATCAATCATCTTCGCTTGCTAGTGAAGAGCCTCTTAATTTTCCTCCTGTCATTTGCACGTCTTCTGCTGAGGTCTCCGACTCTGCAATTGAGAACGTGAATGTGACGTCCCTGGCCTTTGCTGACGATGATGAATTCATGGACGTCTCTGATGGAGTCGCTAATCTGCCCTCTACAGTTTCTACTGCCTCTGCTTCCAGTACATTGTCTCATGCTGCGTCAATGCCTTCCAGAGGAGGCGCTTCTGCACGCACGTATTCTGCGGCTGCCTCTGATATTCCACCTGCTTCCTCCTCGTCTCGTCCCTATAGATTCTTACGTTACTGTCAACGGTGACACCATCTTATTAGACATTCCCGAGAACTCTCCTGCTGGCCAACGTCATCATTCGACCCTCGAGTTGGGGGTTTGTTTTGATGCGCTGCCCAACACTCCTTTGAAGCAGTACAGCTCTGCTCTCAAGAAGATGCTTCCTTCTGGTGCTATCACACACCTCACCCGAAAGCCACGAACTGTGTTTGTTTATTTTTCGAAGAAAGAATATGCCGAGCTTGTCTCGTCTCGTCTCGTCTCGTCTCGTCTCGGAGCCTATCAATTGGCGATCGTCACCTCTTAGCCGAATCCATCGCCCAGCGTCCTGTTCTGGTCTCTCTAGATCCGGTTTCCCCGGAGATCTCTGGTGATACGCTGTGGGATGCACTTAGTCGATGCGGCAGAGTAGTCGGCCCAATGAAGACTCTCTCTCCTTCCCCCTCTGACCCCGATGATAAACATATCTGTGGCTTCCGTAGAACTGCTCGCATCATCTTCCAGTCGGAGGAGCGTCTCATAAAGTTTCCACGGTTCCGCGATGTTCGTTGCAGTAACGAGTGCCGCCGGATTGAGCTCCTCACCTCTGCTCATTGCTCACGCTGCAAGGCTTACGGCCATCAGCGGGCTCATTGCTCCCATGCAGAGCCACTGACCCCTGGAGCTCCAAGGCAGCATTCTACATCTTCTTCCGTTTCTGCTGCCATGCCTCCTCCTGCGTCTGCACCTCATGGACCCAGTTCTGCCGAAAGTCTGATTAAAGCCTTCGATCAACACGCGTCTTCCGAAGTTGCTTCCTCCACTCTGTCGGATTTTCCTCCGCTTGACTCCTCCTTGCATTCCCGTGTTCTCTCCCCATCAGAGGACATTACGGCTGATCTTCAAGCTTCATTCACCGTCGGCACTTTTGCTCCCGGTGCCGTGGATGAGGTGGACCTTTCCTCTGATTCCACATCTCGTGTGTCATCGATCCACGGCAAACGTCGCTCTACTACCAGTACCGAGGCCCGGAGGAAAAAGAAGTCTCCTTCTCCGACTGGCCGCCCACATCGTTCCACCCGTCTAGCAGGCTCCAAGTCTCCCCTGTCACGTTCTAGCTCTTCCTCTTCAAAGTCCAAGGGTCCTCTACCGCCGTTTAAAGATTTCTCGACTCTGCTTACCATTGCCTCTTTTCCTTCAGAACCTGTCTCCTTTGAAGATCTTTAAGAGTTTCTCACTCATAAAACAAATCGGGAGGCTTCTCTCATCTTTTTACAGAAGTTGGAAGCAGTTCTTTCCGAGGTCTTCGACCAAGCAACTTCCATCCTCAAATTCCTCCGGCATAATGCCAAGCAACCCGACTACGTCTTGTGGTGTCGGGGTATCATCAATCGCCTCGACACATTCCAGAAAGCTGCCATAGCTGCCCTTCATCCGACGTCGGACTTACCCATTCAAGGTCGCCACTCTGAATTGTAGGGGTTTGCCAACCCCCTCGCTAACGCTCTCGTTCTGGAAGATCTCTCGCGTCTTGGAGCCGACTTACTCCTTTTGCAAGAGTCGAACTACCATTCCTCGACACTTTTTCATAGATGGCGCACTTGGGGACTTTACTTTTCACCATGCTTTCCGTTACTCTGTGCACGGTGGTACAGCAGGAGTGTCAGTCTGCCATCTCAGCATGCCGTGAAAGCTCCTTCTATGCTATGTGGTCACCAGTGACCCCGTGGTTCGCTGTTACATTAAGGCCGTTACATCTCACGGTGAGTTAAGACTCTGCATTAACTTTTTGATGTTCTTTCGCACTGCGGTTCCCCGCCTGTGATCATTTTGTTCTTCCTCAAGCATTGCTCTGTTTGCATCACGGTGTAAATTTGTCATTACTCATTCAATGTACATATCATCGCTTTTATCAGTTTATTTCACCTATGTTCTTTCTTTTTTTCTTTGAGACTATTCCATGTTGCTCTTCTCCTCTGTTTTGTTACATTAAAGCGATTCTGAAACCACCTTTGGCCTTAATGCATGCACTGACCCTTCCAGACATGCTTTCGACAAGGTTTTGGAACACAGCGATAATAATGCGCTTCCGTTCAGTACATAATGCTGCCGCTAACTGTTGCTTAGTAGTAGGCCTTGGTTCTAAACTTCTTATGCGGCGCTTTAATTCATCCCATATGGGATTAAGATCAGGGCTCTGTGATGGCCAGTCCACACACGATACGGAATTATCGTCAAACCACGCCGGAACAGTCCTTGCTTTATGGCTCGGTGCATTATCCTTCTGGTACCAACAAGGCCCGGCTCCATAGTATTGCCACATAATTAGTAGGGCATAATTAATTGCCCAGAATATCAAGGTAGACGTGCTGGTTAACAGGTTTGTTTACGATAGCCAATGGGACGGGACCATACGACGAAAAACACCCCCACACGAGTACACTGCCAGCTCCAAACTTGATCGTAGGAACAGTACACTCTGGTCAATAGTGTTCCCCGGCTGCCGCCATATCCACACACGGCCGTCAGACTGGTGGATCGTGTATCTGGATTCCTCAGTCCATAGGACCCGTTTCCATTGATCTACGGTCCGCAATAAATGTTCTTTACACCATACTAAACGACGAGCAGCATTCCGAGTGGAGACGAAAGGCTTATGAGCAGCCGCGCCACCACGGTAACCTATGGAATGAAGTTTTCTGCGAATGGTACTTGTACATAACGAGGTTTCAGCATTTTTACTCACCTGTACACTGAGGTCTCGTGCAGTACTCCGTCGATTAGCTGTAACTACTCTCCTGAGCTTCGACGGCCTCTCTCACTGATTTTCTTTGGTCTGCCGATACGTTTTGCTGCTTCAGGCACGCCATGTGTCTTCCAGTTATTCAGTACATCCCAAACAGTTGATTTGGGTATGTTTAAACGGCTCTCGGTTTCTCTTATGGACAAGCCACTAATATAACACCCAACAATCTTTCCTTTCTCAAAGTCGGTTCTCTTCCGCCGCGACAGTTTCACTCAACCTCACAGTGCGATATGATCGCGGTCAGCTGCAGGCTTGTTTTTATACCGTTTGCAGCTGTACTGCGCATCTTAACAAATCAGAGGATCCGTTCATTTGCTTTTGAAAGGGTGTCCGGTGACTTTTGTCAATATAGTGTATATATATGGAACATACAATACCCAGATACTTGCAATATGCGCTGGACCCAAAACACATTACTCGAACCCATTACACGGCCAACATACGGAACGGAACCCAAAATTACAAACAAGAAACAAAAATTGTTTTAATTATTATTATTTGCCTACTGGGACCCCTGGTACGTCTACAAACGTCTGTGACCGGCCAACGCTATGTGCGCATCCTTTCTGACGAGGTACACCCGTTCATGTCCTGCATTCATGCTGATGGGTTGGGCCTGTTCGAACACAGCAATGCACCTCCACACAAGTGTCGGGACGCCACAATATGGTTAGAGGAGCATTCATCTGAGTTTGGGGTGTTGTCATTCCTACCCAAGTCCCCAGATCTGAACGTGATAGAACACATTTGGGATGTCATGCAACGCGCTATCGAACATAGGAATCCGAGACCTGGGAATACACCACCCGAATTGTGGAACGCTCTGCAGGAAGTATGGTTTGCATTGTCTACAGCATATTTCCAGAAGCTAGTGGACTCCGTGCCCCGTCGTATTTCTGCAGTCCTGCGCTTCCGTGGGGGACCTACCTAGTATTAGACTGGTGTACTAGTATATCTAGCACTTTATATATATATACTATAAAGAAGATACCTAAGCAAAAACATACATATATAATTTTGACTCACACCTAGTACAACATAGAAAAGGTTATGTATCTACCTGTGTGAGTAAAAGGAGAAAAGATAAAAAAATAAAATAAAACAACTGAATGTAGAAGGTGTCGAGAATACTGAGCCTTGGCTTTATCAAGGACCGGCAAAAACTCTGCATTTTCTCACTTCCACAAAGACCTAGTTGGAAATGGGTTTCTGCAAGGCCATAGATGCAAGTAACATTCCCACCTAAAATAGTTTAACAAATATATATATGTCATGTCCTCCGTAGAGTTGCATGACCTAGCACTAGTTAACAATTTCGCTTGCATCCATTAACCTTCCTGGCCCGACCCTTGCTCTTCATCTGTTACTATTAAACAGAGAGAAGAAGATTAAAGAGAACTCAAGCTGTGAGAGTGACATAATAATTAGAAATGATTTTCAGCCATAACGAAATTCCAAGTTCGTTTGAGAGAGAATTTAAACCTGAAAATCGATGCAAAAGAAATCCAAATTTTTAAATTGCAATTAAAAAAGGAAATATTAATTTTTAACGAACAGATTTTTGAAAGAAAACTTGAGTCTAAAACCCCCTACTCTACAACTTATGACAGCACGAAAACGAGAATAAGTTAAAGATAATAATTAACTAAAGAAAACTATGTGAAAGTTATATACCTTAAACAGTTAGTTGCAATATGTACAAAGTATTTCAGCAGTGCTTTAAGTGCATAATTAATTAGTTATTAAGAACTTAACTACTTTGAAAAAACAGCGCATAGACAGCGCATAGAAAAGGAACAAGCTTAGCCATCTTCTGTTCCTAGGTACCCCAAAAGACGCTCAAAGTTACAGAGAAAAGAAAGAGTTAAAACCCGCAAAAATGTTAACAGACAAACCAATGCCTAAAAGCTGAAAAGCTAAAAAACGACAGAGAAAAAGTACATGAAGTACAAACATTGAACTTATAAAACCTAGAACCCAAAAACAGGGAAGAGAGCTTACCTCTTGTGTGACAAAAACATTTCTCCCCACAAGAGAAGAACATGGCTGACCTCTTCTGCCACTCCCTAGACGCTGGGGGGCAGTGAGGGTGGGGCTGATGGCCTCCTCATGCAGCAAGAAACCAACGCGCGGAGATTTTAACCAGAGAAAAAAAATATATAAACTTAAGACTGTGGAACTGTATGATCAGAAAGAGCAGAATTAACTCTCCAGAATACATGATAAATATTATAAAATACACGAGCAGTGTATTTAATAATCTTTGCATGTATTAAATCACCTTAGTGAGCTTCTATAGATTAATCAGAATCTTATTAATTTTAAAGTTGGTTTTACTATTTTTAGTATAGCTATCCTAGTGATGAATAACTAGTTTTCTTTTTTATTTGTTTTTATTTTCTTTTATAAACAGATTTTTAAGCTTTTTTGTGATTTTGTTTATATTATTTAATTTTTTGTTTTAATAGGACCGTCATATCCATAGCACTAAGGTTCCTTTAGGTAGTTAATAGGCATCCTCTAGCCAACTTCCTTACGGCTTTGATTGGTCAGAATCATATTATTAACTGTGTAGAAAATTAAAGCAGATCTGCCAACCTTACTCTATTATTCAGAATAATTTTTCTTAAAGTTCTTTTGATGAAAGAAGAAGGAATTTCGTTCTCTAGAAAACTTTCTAATAGTATATTAATGTGGTAATTGAAGTCCAAATTGTTGCTGCAAATTCTTGAAATTCTTAGGACCTGAGAAATTAGTACATTCTCAATTACTTTGGTTGAAATGTTGTTATTCCAGTGTAGATATTTAATTACTTTGAAAGGAAAATTAACTCTTTTATCAAAGAGGCTAATAGATGGGTAACCTCTGTTGAGCTTAATGCTTAAGTCTAGGAACTCAAGTTCCTGATTACTGTGGTTGGTTTTACATAAATTAAGAGAGCTAGGATAGATATTATCAAAATCACTCTCTATAACTTCTGAATTATTGATACACAGCAGATCATCAATATATCTAAAAGTGTAAAGGTAGTTATCTGAGCAGGTGGGGTGATTTTTAATGAATTTATATTCCTTAAAGAACAGGAATAGATTAGCGATATTCGTGGACGTTGATGTTCCCATGGGAATACCGTTCACTTGCTTATAGAGAGTATTATTATATAAGATATGGTTATTTTTTATGCAGCAATTGAGATAAGAGTTCCAAGTTCCTACATCAACAAATTGGTTAAGTTTAAATTCTGCATACAGCTCTTTAAAGGTAGTGATTATATCTGATAGAGGCAGATTAGTATATACAGGGTGCGCACGCGTGCTTGAAAACCTGGAAAGTCCTGGAAAATCATGATTACGTTTTCAAGGCCTGGAATATCCTGGAAAAACGGTATTTTTTTAATGCTGTCTTGAAAAGCCTTGAAATTTGAAATTAGTGCTTAAAAAAAATGCCCTTTTAGGAAATCGTGTTACTGACTGTTACCCCTTAATTTTTTTAAGTTCCTCTCCTCTGTTCTCAAAGAAACCGCCGGCTACAGTGGTGTTTCGGATGTGCCCAAATCCTAATTTGGCTGGGGGGGGGGGGAGCATACTTCCAGTGCAATAAAATTGGATGATTACTAGCAGGTCTGTTAGGGAAGGGGAGCTTGATGCATTCTCTAGCCCTGAGCTTGATGTCCGTCCGACAACTACTGAGAACAACAGAAGGGGAAGAAGAGACATTTAGCATTTGCAAGGGGGTCGCGTGTTAACCAAGTCAGCTGGCATCCACCAGTGAAGAGTATGCCTGAACAACACATTCATCTGCTCCTTGTTTATTGCATTAAGACGCTTGCTTCCGGCCCACCCCTCAAGAGACTTCGGCTACTTATGATAAAAAATAAGAAAACTATCTTTGCGAATTTTTCACAAAAGTGGCTGAAATTTTTACACTTACTATAATTGGATTACAGAAGCTCACTCCCAAAATTCCATTTGAATCGGTTTAAAACTTAAAAAGTTAGCATTGGAAATTTTTATTATGTGTGCCTCTTTAGACAGTGAGCCTTGAGCAGAAAGGGTGTTACCATAGCAACGGTTGATTGACAGCTGGGAGCGCTGATCCGAAGCCCTTGGTTGGGAAGAAAGCAAACACCTGTTTATCACTTCCACGGCTCAAAAGGACTAAGAGATATTTTCAGAAATCCATTTTCCGGAATTTTGAAAATAACAGTAAAATTTTTACAGTGGTTAAAATACATCACAATAAAGTTCTAGTGCAAATTTCGCCGAATTCCGTTTGAAACTTTAGCAGATGCAAAAAAAAATCTTCCGTTGCAAAATCGGATTCAAAAAAAGAAACGGCAATTATAAATTACGGGAAAAGCAAGCAAATTATTTTTTTTTAGATGCCATGGTTTATTTAAACAGAGTGATCCTTAAATTTTGAAATTTTGTTTCTGTGATGATATGGACTCTATTTTAATTACAAACATACATTTTTATTCAGATGTCTGAGTTACTGTTTTAATAAAAAAATCTATAATTAAAAAGTTTTCAATGGATTTAGGCGAAATTCAGCAGATAAACGTATTTTAGTAAATTGCAACGTTATGACGTAAATTTGGTCATTTTGTCGAAAATTGGGCAGCATTTTTTTTTTACGTTTTCTCCTATAGTTAGGGTGAAGGAGGAAGACACTTCAGTGAGCTGCAGGTGGTGATTTATGGCGATGTGCCAAATGAAAAGAAGCCGTTCCATCAGGACATTCCAGAGGTTGAGTGTGCGTGGACGCGTGCTCCTGCTGTTTGAACTTAATCGGAATGTTTTCGGGAGGGTGAGAAATATCCGTTTCAGCTTTACAGCTTTCAGGCTCCTTTTTTTTTCTTGGTAATAAATAAAAACCATAGTTGCTGCATTCACCATTGATCCATATTCGCATTTCTTGAATATAAACAGCAGACAATCGGAAACATGGTGTTGGGTGGGTCTTGATGTTCTTCATTTGTATCTGCTGAATTTTGTTCTGTGGGAATACGGAATGAGTTATACTGTGAATACATACAAAACTACATATTTTTGAGCTGAAAAAATATGTCTACTTGTACACAGTAGCTAGCGTGTGAACTCAGACGAAGACAATCGGACATATGGACGTCTGATTCCATAAAAAAATCAACCCATTTTATTATACACGACAGGTAAAAAAGAAAAAACATTACATGTTTTTAAACATTATAAAGGAAAGCGGATTTTTGAAACACCATGACTTGATGATATTAATTTCTGAAAGTTTTTTTTTCGATTTTAATTTCTGAAATCTTTTTTTTTTTTCTTTTTTTTTTTTTTCGATTACAATACACTGTAACATGATACCTGTGTGTTGTATCCCTTACTTGTATGGCAGATTTTCAGTTGGCCGATATCCGCGATCGTAAGTGGTAGTTACATTGCTATTGTTGATGATGACAAGATAAATACTGGAGTAATGTAGAATGTTGCATAACGTAAAAAAGAAATCGCCCCCTTCGAACTTTTATGCGGTTATCATAGCTGATCAACCATTTCATTCCATGAACATCAGCACATTTCAATCATTTGACCATTGGGGGTCTGACGGAATTCAGCACTGCTTAAGCGCCTAGCGCAACGAGAACATGCTAATTATGGACAGTTCTATTCCCTTCCCCCTATCATCCCTAATCCATTTGCATCTTTCATCATTTTTATTACTTAAAACTGAAATTGCTTTTAAAAACTAATTTGAGCATGATACTGTAAAGCGTAGTAATCATCCTGGAATTTTTTGTATATGGCCTGGAAAAGGCCTGGAAAGTCCTTGAATTTTTTCCCCCAAAAAGAGTACGAACCCTGTATATAGGTTTTCAAAATCATAACTATTAATATCTAGGGGACAAACTTTGAGTATAGTAGAAATTACTTCTGCATTATTATTAATAATCCAAAAATCTCTGTACATCAAGTTAGAACAGCTTCTAATGTGTTTCAAAACCTTCTTTAAGACATCTTCAAAAGCAAGATCTATTTTCTTTTTATGACTCCTTACTCCACTAGCTATGAACCTGAACTTCACAGGATCCTTATGAAACTTAACCGTTGCAAAAAGAAATGGAAATTCAGGCTCATATCTTCTAGTTTGTGGAATTTTAAGTTTCTTGAAGAATGCCTTAAACCGATTTTCTAACTGCTTGGTAGAATAACTTACGGGCTCGTATGTTACTCTATTATTGAGTTCCATAGTTAACAATTCAAAATAGAACTTCTTACAGATAATTGCAAAATTATTGCTAGCTTTATCCGTAGTGGTAAAAATAAATTGGTCTTGTAGTTTGGAGAGTGACCTTTTAGCTTCTCCAGAGAAAAAGAGATTTCTGTCGAAACAAAAGTCCAAAGATGCCAACTCACCGGTGAAGCTATTGATTATATTATATTTCCATTCTGCGAAGGCCTCAATAGGCTGATTGTACGTTAAACTGGTTTTTACGACGTACCTATTAACATCTTGAGTGAAGCTCTCAAGAATCCTTTCTTTGGAAATTGTGAAGGAAGGTCTGAATTTAGAGTAATTGAGAATGTACTAATTTCTCAGGTCCTAAGAATTTCAAGAATTTGCAGCAACAATTTGGACTTCAATTACCACATTAATATACTATTAGAAAGTTTTCTAGAGAACGAAATTCCTTCTTCTTTCATCAAAAGAACTTTAAGAAAAATTATTCTGAATAATAGAGTAAGGTTGGCAGATCTGCTTTAATTTTCTACACAGTTAATAATATGATTCTGACCAATCAAAGCCGTAAGGAAGTTGGCTAGAGGATGCCTATTAACTACCTAAAGGAACCTTAGTGCTATGGATATGACGGTCCTATTAAAACAAAAAATTAAATAATATAAACAAAATCACAAAAAAAAGCTTAAAAATCTGTTTATAAAAGAAAATAAAAACAAATGAAAAAGAAAACTAGTTATTCATCACTAGGATAGCTATACTAAAAATAGTAAAACCAACTTTAAAATTAATAAGATTCTGATTAATCTATAGAAGCTCACTAAGGTGATTTAATACATGCAAAGATTATTAAATACACTGCTCGTGTATTTTATAATATTTATCATGTATTCTGGAGAGTTAATTCTGCTCTTTCTGATCATACAGTTCCACAGTCTTAAGTTTATATATTTTTTTCTCTGGTTAAAATCTCCGCGCGTTGGTTTCTTGCTGCATGAGGAGGCCATCAGCCCCACCCTCACTGCCCCCCAGCGTCTAGGGAGTGGCAGAAGAGGTCAGCCATGTTCTTCTCTTGTGGGGAGAAATGTTTTTGTCACACAAGAGGTAAGCTCTCTTCCCTGTTTTTGGGTTCTAGGTTTTATAAGTTCAATGTTTGTACTTCATGTACTTTTTCTCTGTCGTTTTTTAGCTTTTCAGCTTTTAGGCATTGGTTTGTCTGTTAACATTTTTGCGGGTTTTAACTCTTTCTTTTCTCTGTAACTTTGAGCGTCTTTTGGGGTACCTAGGAACAGAAGATGGCTAAGCTTGTTCCTTTTCTATGCGCTGTCTATGCGCTGTTTTTTCAAAGTAGTTAAGTTCTTAATAACTAATTAATTATGCACTTAAAGCACTGCTGAAATACTTTGTACATATTGCAACTAACTGTTTAAGGTATATAACTTTCACATAGTTTTCTTTAGTTAATTATTATCTTTAACTTATTCTCGTTTTTGTGCTGTCATAAGTTGTAGAGTAGGGGGTTTTAGACTCAAGTTTTCTTTCAAAAATCTGTTCGTTAAAAATTAATATTTCCTTTTTTAATTGCAATTTAAAAATTTGGATTTCTTTTGCATCGATTTTCAGGTTTAAATTCTCTCTCAAACGAACTTGGAATTTCGTTATGGCTGAAAATCATTTCTAATTATTATGTCACTCTCACAGCTTGAGTTCTCTTTAATCTTCTTCTCTCTGTTTAATAGTAACAGATGAAGAGCATGGGTCGGGCCAGGAAGGTTAATGGATGCAAGCGAAATTGTTAACTAGTGCTAGGTCATGCAACTCTACGGAGGACATGACATATATATATTTGTTAAACTATTTTAGGTGGGAATGTTACTTGCATCTATGGCCTTGCAGAAACCCATTTCCAACTAGGTCTTTGTGGAAGTGAGAAAATGCAGAGTTTTTGCCGGTCCTTGATAAAGCCAAGGCTCAGTATTCTCGACACCTTCTACATTCAGTTGTTTTATTTTATTTTTTTATCTTTTCTCCTTTTACTCACACAGGTAGATACATAACCTTTTCTATGTTGTACTAGGTGTGAGTCAAAATTATATATGTATGTTTTTGCTTAGGTATCTTCTTTATAGAATGTGAATTCTGAATTTTCAAAACTGCTGCGTTGCGCGTTTTGATTTTCAGGTTATTTTGCAACCTTCGTTTTAAATTCTAAAGTTTTTCCTTAGTCTTCAGTTTTGCTCTTAAGTATATATATATATATATGCGCGTTTTGATTTTCGTTGCACGTTTTGATTTTCAGGTTATTTTGCAACCTTCGTTTTAAATTCTAATGTTTTTCCTTAGTCTTCAGTTTTGCTCTTAAGTATATATATATATATATATATACTTAAGAGCAAAACTGAAGACTAAGGAAAAATTTTAGAATTTAAAACGAAGGGTGCAAAATAACCTGAAAATCAAAACGCGCAACGCAGCAGTTTTGAAAATTCAGAATTCACATTCTATAAAGATACCTAAGCAAAAAAATACATATATAATTTTGACTCACACCTAGTACAACATAGAAAAGGTTATGTATCTACCTGTGTGAGTAAAAGGAGAAAAGAAAAAAATAAAATAAAACAACCAAGTAAAAAAAAAAAAAAAAAATAATAATAATAATAATAAAAAATAATAAAACATTTCAACTAGAATTTGCGCATGAGCTGCTAAATAATAAATTGAAATTAGTTACTTAAGAGCAAAACTGAAGACTAAGGAAAAAATTTTAGAATTTAAAACGAAGGGTGCAAAATAACCTGAAAATCAAAACGCGCAACGCAGCAGTTTTGAAAATTCAGAATTCACATTCTATAAAGATACCTAAGCAAAAAAATACATATATAATTTTGACTCACACCTAGTACAACATAGAAAAGGTTATGTATCTACCTGTGTGAGTAAAAGGAGAAAAGAAAAAAATAAAATAAAACAACCAAGTAAAAAAATGGTAATAAAAAAAAATAATAATAATAAAAAATAATAAAACATTTCAACTAGAATTTGCGCATGAGCTGCTAAATAATAAATTGAAATTAGTTACTTAAGAGCAAAACTGAAGACTAAGGAAAAAATTTTAGAATTTAAAACGAAGGGTGCAAAATAACCTGAAAATCAAAACGCGCAACGCAGCAGTTTTGAAAATTCAGAATTCACATTCTATAAAGATACCTAAGCAAAAAAATACATATATAATTTTGACTCACACCTAGTACAACATAGAAAAGGTTATGTATCTACCTGTGTGAGTAAAAGGAGAAAAGAAAAAAAATAAAATAAAACAACCAAGTAAAAAAATAGTAATAAAAAAAAAAAAAAAAAAAAAAAAATAATAATAATGCTTAGGTATCTTTATAGAATGTGAATTCTGAATTTTCAAAACTGCTGCGTTGCGCGTTTTGATTTTCAGGTTATTTTGCACCCTTCGTTTTAAATTCTAAAATTTTTTCCTTAGTCTTCAGTTTTGCTCTTAAGTAACTAATTTCAATTTATTATTTAGCAGCTCATGCGCAAATTCTAGTTGAAATGTTTTATTATTTTTTATTATTATTATTTTTTTTTTATTACTATTTTTTTACTTGGTTGTTTTATTTTTCTTTTCTCCTTTTACTCACACAGGTAGATACATAACCTTTTCTATGTTGTACTAGGTGTGAGTCAAAATTATATATGTATTTTTTTGCTTAGGTATCTTTATAGAATATATATATATATATATATATATATATATATATATATATATATATTCAACACTAAACTCGAATGTGGCAAGCTCATAAGACAAACAAAATGTATTGACATAACCAACCTTAAAAACACCATAATACCTTCAAGTTGGAACTGAAGAACAGATTCTCTGCTTTAGAAGGCCTAACATCGGAAGAAGTGGATATTTCTGAAGTTAACAGAAAAGTTACCAAAGCTCTTATGGAAACAGCAACAAAATTAGCTGGGTCTAAGAACAAGTTGCTGCATGTGAACAAATTATCAGGAAAAACCAAAATGTTGATGCAAAAAAGAAGAGATGAGGACAACTAAAGAAGTGACTTCTAAAGTGGAATATATAGAGCTATGCAAGACAGTATGAAAAAGTATCACTGAAGACGTAAGGAAATTCAACTGTGAACTAGTGAAAAAAGCAATTGAAATCCAAAGCCTAAAGATAGCAAAGGGACATCTCAGTAAGGGAAGAAAACAGATTATGGCACTGAGAAAAGAAGGTGGTTCTGTAAGAAGAAATAGAGGCGAAATTTTGAAAAGAGTGAAAGATTTCTACTCCAAATTGTATGAAAGGGGTGATACATGAACTCCAGACATCATGAAAGGTACCAGTACCAGAGTTCTTCCAGTCCTCCCAGAAGAAGTTGCACATGCAGTCAAGAACATGAAGCGGGGAAAAGCTCCAGGAGAAGATGGAATTACTGTAGACATCATACAAGAAGCAAGTGGAGAAATCGAAACAGTACTCGCCCAAATTTTCACTCGATGCCTTAATGAAGGGAAGAATCCTGAGGATTGGAACAACGCTACAATGATCCTGCTACATAAAAAAGGTGACATTGAGGATCTCAGGAACTACAGACCTATCAGCCTCCTATCAGTGGTTTCTAAAATCTTCTCTAAAGTTATTTCACACCGTTTGAAGGTAACACCGGACATGGCTCAACCGAGAGAACAAGCTGGATTCAGGAGTGGTTACAGCACAATAGATCATCTCCACGTACTGAGAGAACTAATTGAAAGAGCGAGGGAATATGAACTTCCATTGTGCATGGCTTTTATTGATTATGAAAAAGCCTCTGATTCGGTGAAACCATCAGCAGTTACAATGGCTCTGAAATCCTGCGGTATTGAAGATACATACATTAATATTATTAATAACATCTATGAAAATGCAAGTGCAAAGATTCGGCTGTTTGAAAATACAACACACATAAAAATTGGAAAGGGAGTGAGACAAGGTGACACCACATCTCCGAAACTCTTTAATGCCACATTGGAAAATGTCTTTCAGTCATTGAACTGGGAAAACAAAGAGGTAAAGATTAATGGAGATTATCTAACCCACCTTTGTTTTGCTGATGACGTAGTCATTTTTGCAACTACCCCATCAGAGATGCAGAGTATGATCCAGGAACTTGCTGACAAGAGTAAAGAAGTGGGGTTAAATATGAACTTTCAGAAGACAAAAGGGATTTTCAATGCTTTTACAAGAAATGAAGATTTATCGATTGATGGAGAAAAGCTGGAGTTAACTGATACCTACGTTTATCTTGGACAGCAGATATAAAGTGAGGGTCACATTGATGAAGAAATTAATCGGCGTACAAAACTTGCCTGGAGAGCTTTTGGAAGAAACAGCACAATTTTCAAGAGCAATATGCCATTATGTCTTAAAAGAAAAGTGTTTGATCAATGCATCTTTCCAGTGCTTACGTATTATGCAGAGACACGGACCTTAACTAAAAGAGACATACAAAGGCTGCAGCAACTAAAAGAAGCATGGAGAGGTGCATGCTTGGTGTAACCAGGAGAGATAAGAAGAAGAACTCGTGGATCCGAAAAATGACAGGAGTGGAAGACATCATGATCAGAGTTAAATCCCTGAAATGGCAATGGGCTGGACATATTGCCAGAAGGATAGACCATCGATGGACAGCCGAAATTTTAGATTGGATTCCAAGGGACAGGAAAAGACCCAGGAGAATACCACATGGGAGATGGGTGGATGAAATTCGAAAGTACGCGGGAGTGACATGGAGGAGACTGGCACAAGACAGACCGTTGTGAAGGAAACGTGGGGAGACCTTCGTCCAGCAGTGGATTGATAATGGTTGACAATGATGATTGATATATATATATATATATATATATATATATATATATATTCTATAAAGAAGATACCTAAGCAAAAAAATACATATATAATTTTGACTCACACCTAGTACAACATAGAAAAGGTTATGTATCTACCTGTGTGAGCAAAAGGAAAAAGATAAAAAAATAAAATAAAACAACTGAATGTAGAAGGTGTCGAGAATACTGAGCCTTGGCTTTATCAAGGACCAGCAAAAACTCTGCATTTTCTCACTTCCACAAAGACCTAGTTGGAAATGGGTTTCTGCAAGGCCATAGATGCAAGTAACATTCCCACCTAAAATAGTTTAAAAAATATATATATAAGTCATGTCCTCCTTAGAGTTGCATGACCTAGCACTAGTTAACAATTTCGCTTGCATCCATTAACCTTCCTGGCCCGACCCATACTCTTCATCTGTTACGATTAAACAGAGAGAAGAAGATTAAAGAGAACTCAAGCTGTGAGAGTGACATAATAATTAGAAATGATTTTCAGCCATAACGAAATTCCAAGTTCGTTTGAGAGAGAATTTAAACCTGAAAAACAATGCAAAAGAAATCCAAATTTTACATTGCAATTAAAAAAGGAAATGTTAATTTATAACGAACAGATTTTTGAAAGAAAACTTGAGTCTAAAACCCCCTACTCTACAACTTATGACAGCACGAAAACGAGAATAAGCTAAAGATAATAATTAACTAAAGAAAACTTTGTGAAAGTTATATACCTTAAACAGTTAGTTGCAATATGTACAAAGTATTTCAGCAGTGCTTTAAGTGCATAATTAATTAGTTATTAAGAACTTAACTACTTTGAAAAAACAGCGCATAGACAGCGCATAGAAAAGGAACAAGCTTAGCCATCTTCTGTTCCTAGGTACCCCAAAAGACGCTCAAAGTTACAAAAGAAAAGAAAGAGTTAAAACCCGCAAAAATGTTAACAGACAAACCAATGCCTAAAAGCTGAAAAGCTAAAAAACGACAGAGAAAAGGTACATGAAGTACAAACATTGAACTTATAAAACCTAGAACCCAAAAACAAGGAAGAGAGCTTACCTCTTGTGTAACAAAAACTTTTCTCCTCACAAGAGAAGAACATGGCTGACCTCTTCCGCCACTCCCTAGACGCTGGGGGGCAGTGAGGGTGGGGCTGATGGCCTCCTCATACAGCAAGAAACCAACGTGCGGAGATTTTAACCAGAGAAAAAAATATATAAACTTAAGATTGTGGATCTGTATGATCAGAAAGAGCAGAATTAACTCTCCAGAATACATGAGAAATATTATAAAATACACGAGCAGTTTATTTAATAATCTTTGCATGTATTAAATCACCTTAGTGAGCTTCTATAGATTAATCAGAATCTTATTAATTTTAATGTTGGTTTTACTATTTTTAGTATAGCTATCCTAGTGATGAATAACTAGTTTTCTTTTTTATTTGTTTTTATTTTCTTTTATAAACAGATTTTTAAGCTTTTTTTGTCAAAGCCGTAAGGAAGTTGGCTAGAGGATGCCTATTAACTACCTAAAGGAACCTTAGTGCTATGGATATGACGGTCCTATTAAAACAAAAAATTAAATAATATAAACAAAATCACAAAAAGCTTAAAAATCTGTTTATAAAAGAAAATAAAAACAAATAAAAAAGAAAACTAGTTATTCATCACTAGGATAGCTATACTAAAAATAGTAAAACCAACATTAAAATTAATAAGATTCTGATTAATCTATAGAAGCTCACTAAGGTGATTTAATACATGCAAAGATTATTAAATAAACTGCTCGTGTATTTTATAATATTTCTCATGTATTCTGGAGAGTTAATTCTGCTCTTTCTGATCATACAGATCCACAGTCTTAAGTTTATATATTTTTTTCTCTGGTTAAAATCTCCGCACGTTGGTTTCTTGCTGTATGAGGAGGCCATCAGCCCCACCCTCACTGCCCCCCAGCGTCTAGGGAGTGGCGGAAGAGGTCAGCCATGTTCTTCTCTTGTGAGGAGAAAAGTTTTTGTTACACAAGAGGTAAGCTCTCTTCCTTGTTTTTGGGTTCTAGGTTTTATAAGTTCAATGTTTGTACTTCATGTACCTTTTCTCTGTCGTTTTTTAGCTTTTCAGCTTTTAGGCATTGTTTTGTCTGTTAACATTTTTGCGGGTTTTAACTCTTTCTTTTCTTTGTAACTTTGAGCGTCTTTTGGGGTACCTAGGAACAGAAGATGGCTAAGCTTGTTCCTTTTCTATGCGCTGTCTATGCGCTGTTTTTTCAAAGTAGTTAAGTTCTTAATAACTAATTAATTATGCACTTAAAGCACTGCTGAAATACTTTGTACATATTGCAACTAACTGTTTAAGGTATATAACTTTCACAAAGTTTTCTTTAGTTAATTATTATCTTTAGCTTATTCTCGTTTTCGTGCTGTCATAAGTTGTAGAGTAGGGGTTTTAGACTCAAGTTTTCTTTCAAAAATCTGTTCGTTATAAATTAACATTTCCTTTTTTAATTGCAATGTAAAATTTGGATTTCTTTTGCATTGTTTTTCAGGTTTAAATTCTCTCTCAAACGAACTTGGAATTTCGTTATGGCTGAAAATCATTTCTAATTATTATGTCACTCTCACAGCTTGAGTTCTCTTTAATCTTCTTCTCTCTGTTTAATCGTAACAGATGAAGAGTATGGGTCGGGCCAGGAAGGTTAATGGATGCAAGCGAAATTGTTAACTAGTGCTAGGTCATGCAACTCTAAGGAGGACATGACTTATATATATATTTTTTAAACTATTTTAGGTGGGAATGTTACTTGCATCTATGGCCTTGCAGAAACCCATTTCCAACTAGGTCTTTGTGGAAGTGAGAAAATGCAGAGTTTTTGCTGGTCCTTGATAAAGCCAAGGCTCAGTATTCTCGACACCTTCTACATTCAGTTGTTTTATTTTATTTTTTTATCTTTTTTCCTTTTGCTCACACAGGTAGATACATAACCTTTTCTATGTTGTACTAGGTGTGAGTCAAAATTATATATGTATTTTTTTGCTTAGGTATCTTCTTTATAGAATGTGAATTCTGAATTTTCAAAACTGCTGCGTTGCGCGTTTTGATTTTCAGGTTATTTTGCACCCTTCGTTTTAAATTCTAAAATTTTTTCCTTAGTCTTCAGTTTTGCTCTTAAGTATATATATATATATATATATATATATATATATATACTTAAGAGCAAAACTGAAGACTAAGGAAAAACTTTAGAATTTAAAACGAAGGTTGCAAAATAACCTGAAGATCAAAACGCGCAACGCAGCAGTTTTGAAAATTCAGAATTCACATTCTATAAAGAAGATACCTAAGCAAAAAAATACATATAAAATTTTGACTCACACCTAGTACAACATAGAAAAGGTTATGTATCTACCTGTGTGAGTAAAAGGAGAAAAGATAAAAATAAAATAAAACTACTGAATGTAGAAGGTGTCGAGAATACTGAGCCTTGGCTTTATCAAGGACCAGCAAAAACTCTGCATTTTCTCACTTCCACAAAGACCTAGTTGGAAATGAGTTTCTGCAAGGCCATAGATGCAAGTAACATTCCCACCTAAAATAGTTTAAAATATATATATATATGTCATGTCCTCCGTAGAGTTGCATGACCTAGCACTAGTTAACAATTTCGCTTGCATCCATTAACCTTCCTGGCCCGACCCATGCTCTTCATCTGTTACTATTAAACAGAGAGAAGAAGATTAAAGAGAACTCAAGCTGTGAGAGTGACATAATAATTAGAAATGATTTTCAGCCATAACGAAATGCCAAGTTCGTTTGAGAGAGAATTTAAACCTGAAAATCAATGCAAAAGAAATCCAAATTTTTTACATTGCAATTAAAAAAGGAAATATTAATTTTTAACGAACAGATTTTTGAAAGAAAACTTGAGTCTAAAACCCCTACTCTACAACTTATGACAGCACGAAAACGAGAATAAGTTAAAGATAATAATTAACTAAAGAAAACTTTGTGAAAGTTATATACCTTAAACAGTTAGTTGCAATATGTACAAAGTATTTCGGCAGTGCTTTAAGTGCATAATTAATTAGTTATTAAGAACTTAACTACTTTGAAAAAACAGCGCATAGAAAAGGAACAAGCTTAGCCATCTTCTGTTCCTAGGTACCCCAAAAGACGCTCAAAGTTACAAAGAAAAGAAAGAGTTAAAACCCGCAAAAATGTTAACAGACAAACCAATGCCTAAAAGCTGAAAAGCTAAAAAACGACAGAGAAAAAGTACATGAAGTACAAACATTGAACTTATAAAACCTAGAACCCAAAAACAAGGAAGAGAGCTTACCTCTTGTGTGACAAAAACTTTTCTCCTCACAAGAGAAGAACATGGCTGACCTCTTCCGCCACTCCCTAGTTGCTGGGGGCAGTGAGGGTGGGGCTGATGGCCTCCTCATACAGCAAGAAACCAACGCGCGGATATTTTAACCAGAGAAAAAAATATATATAAACTTAAGACTGTGGATCTGTATGATCAGAAAGAGCAGAATTAACTCTCCAGAATACATGAGAAATATTATAAAATACACGAGCAGTGTATTTAATAATCTTTGCATGTATTAAATCACCTTAGTGAGCTTCTATAGATTAATCAGAATCTTATTAATTTTAATGTTGGTTTTACTATTTTTAGTATAGCTATCCTAGTGATGAATAACTAGTTTTCTTTTTTATTTGTTTTTATTTTCTTTTTATAAACAGATTTTTAAGCTTTTTTTGTGATTTTGTTTATATTATTTAATTTTTTGTTTTAATAGGACCGTCATATCCATAGCACTAAGGTTCCTTTAGGTAGTTAATAGGCATCCTCTAGCCAACTTCCTTACGGCTTTGATTGGTCAGAATCATATTATTAACTGTGTAGAAAATTAAAGCAGATCTGCCAACCTTACTCTATTATTCAGAATAATTTTTCTTAAAGTTCTTTTGATGAAAGAAGAAGGAATTTCGTTCTCTAGAAAACTTTCTAATAGTATATTAATGTGGTAATTGAAGTCCAAATTGTTGCTGCAAATTCTTGAAATTCTTAGGACCTGAGAAATTAGTACATTCTCAATTACTTTGGTTGAAATGTTATTATTCCAGTGTAGATATTTAATTACTTTGAAAGGAAAATTAACTCTTTTATCAAAGAGGCTAATAGATGGGTTACCTCTGTTGAGCTTAATGCTTAAGTCTAGGAACTCAAGTTCCTGATTACTGTGGTTGGTTTTACATAAGTTAAGAGAGCTAGGATAGATATTATCAAAATCACTCTCTATAACTTCTGAATTATTGATACACAGCAGATCATCAATATATCTAAAAGTGTAAAGGTAGTTATCTGAGCAGGTGGGGTGATTTTTAATGAATTTATATTCCTTAAAGAACAGGAATAGATTAGCGATATTCGTGGACGTTGATGTTCCCATGGGAATACCGTTCACTTGCTTATAGAGAGTATTATTATATAAGATATCAGATGAAGAGCATGGGTCGGGCCAGGAAGGTTAATGGATGCAAGCGAAATTGTTAACTAGTGCTAGGTCATGCAACTCTACGGAGGACATGACATATATATATATTTTAAACTATTTTAGGTGGGAATGTTACTTGCATCTATGGCCTTGCAGAAACCCATTTCCAACTAGGTCTTTGTGGAAGTGAGAAAATGCAGAGTTTTTGCTGGTCCTTGATAAAGCGAAGGCTCAGTATTCTCGACACCTTCTACATTCAGTAGTTTTATTTTATTTTTTTATCTTTTCTCCTTTTACTCACACAGGTAGATACATAACCTTTTCTATGTTGTACTAGGTGTGAGTCAAAATTTTATATGTATTTTTTTGCTTAGGTATCTTCTTTATAGAATATATATATATATATATATATATATATATATATATATATATATATATATATATATATATATATATATATATATATCATCATGGGATGTAAGGTCAGGTGATGCGTAACATCACAGCCTCTCTTTGACAAATGTCAACCCCGCCTTCTCGTGGTGCATCCTGTTCCCACTAAAGGGGCTCTGACGACCGCCAATAGCGGTATAACTATACCATCGGGATTAGAGGAAATGCTATCATCCCACACTCACCAATCTGCTTGGGCAGCGTGGTGAGTTATGGCCAAACCCCTCCAAAATGACTCCACAATTTTAAAAAAAATAATACAATATATATATATATATATATATATGTTTTTTGCAAATTTATTCTTAAATTCTTATGTAATATCTTTGATTTACATTTATTTAAATGATATATATTTTTTGTCACCCTAATCACTGTTTCATTATCCCGACATTTCCTGTTAGCTGAATTATTCTCCAAACATTGTTTTCATTAACGAATAAGGGCGTTTTGCGTTCCCAGTTTTTTTCGTGAGAGTTCCTATTCGCCCTGTTTTTCTGTTCAAGTTCTTCTGCACAGCAACTTTAAATTAAGAACGGCTGTCTCCTAATTTTCATAAGGAATCTCTTAAATACTGAAAAATCGAGCGGTTTGCTAAGTTGTGATTGGACTGATATGACCTGGCGACTGGAATAAGAAGGGCAAACTCAAATTTTATGTAAGTTCGATACTTTAAATGTAAAATTTACCATGATTTGATAGCGTAAACTGTCTAAGTCAGAGTTCATTAATTCCGAAGTAATCATTTAAATAATCCTATCTGAGATGCTATTTCGGCCGCAATAAGTGATAAATCGCTAGCGCCCCCCCCCCTTCCCAAATCGAATTTTGTACTGAAAAGCATTAAAAAAAAAAAAAAAATACATTTTTACTCGGTTTTGAACAAGGCGTAATTTAGTTCGTGTGAGTTGTGTGGGCTAATCTTCAATTTCAGCTCCCCCACCCAACCCTCCCTTTTTTCTTCTTCTAAGTTTCGACTTTGGTCACAAAAAGAATCCACGAGACACATTGTTTCCATTTTTGAGGACGTCTGAGCCACAATACCCAGTTACTAGAAAGCAAAAATTATTTAGAAGTTTAGAATACTTCACTCTTCCTTCTAATTGGAAATGAATCGTTTGGTTCAGAACTACGTATCAGAATGCTTGTGGGAGGGGCAGCACTTCATTGCTTTTTTGTAGAATAGAAAAACAAAACAACGCGGACTACTTGAATGTATGCGGTAAATAAAACCTGGTTTATATTTCAGTTATTCGCATTTGGTAAGTGTTTCAAATTGCATATTTAGAACAACCGTGATTGATATACAAAATAGCAGTTGCTTTCTACTGAGAGAAACCTGATTTACTAATGAGAATATTTAGTTCTAGGAAGTGCTGCTAGTAAGAAGCAAAAATAAATTCTAACCCCTTAGCATTAACATCAAAACTATCAAGTTTGATTACGATCAAACATAGAAAGTGTGTAAGTGATATGTGTTTAAAAGAAATGACTTTCAGTTGATTGTACTCTGCACTTGCGTGTTTAGTACGTCACTTAGAAGTCATTTTTAATTTATAATCTCGTTGACGTCTTAAAATAATGCTGAGCCCTCTCGTCCACAGCAGCGTAAATGCGGGGAAGAAAAACGCAGCAAAACGTGCTGGGAAGCGTAGTTTTTTCGCCTCTGTAAATTATCCCCCTTTCATCAGCTGAATGGCTCATTTCTCAAAGCTCCCACTCGAAAACGTAATTTGTTCTCTTTCGGCTACGAAGCAGTTTCTAACTTCACTGATGTTACCTTCCAATTTACTCAATTTCAAGAGGCAACATCTGTGGGGTTATATCGGCGAGATTCTAATCAGACGAACAGATTAGGGAATGTCCGATGCACAGATATAAACGGGCTTTAATGCAAAGGGTTCTTTTTAATTTCTCCAAGGCAGTGTGCATGTTGACATCAGTGTCTTTGGTTAAGGTAAAAAAAAAAACTTTGCCTTATAATACAGTCTGTTCAAACTAACGTGAACAAGAAGGCAAATTTTAGTCCAAATACTAAATTTTTATACCACAAAATAGTCACAATATGAAATGTTTTCAGTATTTAATATGGCCACCCTTACTTAGCATTAATAACTTTCTCTTTGGAGCGTTAAATGGAATTACGTCATTCAAAGAAATTTGTTAAAATATTTAATATGCAGAAATTATTTTGGAGAGAGGTGTTATGGTTGTATTATTCTGACGGTTACTGTCGTTACTTTCCCTTCCCTGGAGTTAGTGATCCAAAATAAGAGCTCGGCAGTTCCGTTCCTTCTAGCCGAAAGGGGTATTGAACAAAGGAAACCAAATTCTTTATTTTACAGCTGTAAAAGAACAGGTCTGTATTTTCAAAAAAACTGCTTTCTTGAAACCTTTCTAATGTAGGTGAAGTTTACTGAAAATGTTATCACACTCTTCATTTGGCATCTCTATCATGAAATTTTAATTTTTAGAACTGACTTCCCAACCTGGCAAAATTCTGAAAAATATACATTGCAGCGCGTGTTGAAATGTACACATAAAGTGATTACAGCATGACTATGTGAGTGTGGATACAGAGTTCCGGCAACTGAAATAAGGAAAGCGATTATGAAAAACTTTCCATGAAATCAAAGTTATGAAAATATGAAGGAATTTCGATAGAGGTAGTGAAAATAGGTCTTAAAGTATTGGGAAGAAATTCTTCAGTACCCGTTAAAGCAAGAACTTTAAAGTACGCTTATCCCGTCTTTATTTCTCAAATTGTGAAATTGTCAGTTTTTGCATTGGGGGGGGGGTCAACTGTAAGATCCGAGTCGCCCGTCTCTAATTTTGGGCCACTGGTTCCAGGGAAGGAACAGAACCATCGCCATAAGACAAACATATCCCTTCTGGACTCGAACTGGGGCCTATCTCGAACGAAGCAAGCGCCTCAGACCACTTTCTTAGTTCAGATCAGGTAGCATAGGGAAATATTTTTGTTTCTGAATTAAGTTACTGTTATTTCGACTGAATAAATTGTAATTATCAGTGTTACTATTATTAGATATTGATAGTGATATTAATAAGTGTTTTACATAATTGAGTTTAAGCTGGCAAGAATTATATTTCACGAGGATTTGTGTGTGACATTTCACGAGGATTTGATCAGGGTAAAGTTTTTATATTAATTTTAGCCAAAAATGAAAGTTTTAATTAATTTACTAAAGCATATGTCAATCATGAATTGTGCGTGAATATTTCGGGTCTTCGTGTGCATGTCATGTTCCAGAACTCCGTTCTGGAAGGAAAGAGTATGCGCCCACATAGTTGCACAATGTATTAATCTTGCGAGAGCAACCTGTAATTATTGAGTATCCTTTTTTGCACACCTTTCAGAGACCTTCACCAATGGAGGGCATTGTTAATGTATAGTTTTATGAGTTTTGATAACGTAGGTTTCGCTTCAGAGTCGCAGCTTGTTCTCGTGGGCGACGCCTAGAATTAACGCGAGTGGACGATTTGCCCACGCATCCTTGTGACACTGTTTCTCATCCAAAGTGCTGAGTTCCATCATTCCTACGAGTGTCCCTCTACACGCCTCGTGACTGACTTTTACAACCTCCTGATAACTCTCGAGATCTGTTATGTCGCAGATTCGGAATTGGAGCAGGCTTGGGAGGACAAATCTGGCACGCAATTTTATTTATTGGGCGTGATTTTCCTCAGGCAAATCGTAGCTGAAGTTTCAAGGTAGTCAGGAGAAAAAAAAAATGGTTTTATGCCACTAGGCATTTTGTTTTTTTTGAAATTTTCAAGTGTTGAGGCTTTTCGGCTACATAATCGTGCAAAACTGGTTAGCCACACTTATTGTTACACCCGAGTTTTGCAGATGTTTGGGAAATCCGTAGGCGAATTTACTATGCATTAAACTGAGCTTTAATGTCTGTATACTTTCGATTGTTTTAATGGTACTAGTTTGAAACTCATACTAAAATATTTTCCAGGCATCGTTGGAAATGCCAATACTTCAAGGATTATTGGGCTGGAGTTCAGGAAACTATTATTTTCCTAATTACCTGATCACCCATATGCGTTGTTCATGTTACCAGTGTGGCACGTACCAATTGGTTATTAAAGCAGAGCCTCCTCTCAGATTTCGTCACTTAATGCTTCATTATATGAGAAGGTGAAGTTGTCCCAGATTCAGGGCCCATCTCTGTCACGATATTTTAGTTTTATTCTCAGTGAAAAGGAATGCCATTTACTCAGCCTAGGACCTATATCTTCATAAGCATTTGATCGCGTACTGAAATCAGTTGCTCTGTCCTAGGTCGGGAAAGTCTAGAGGCGAAGAACTTAAGCCCCTTCCACTTTATTTTTGGCTTCTTCTTCCATAATTTTTCTTCAGCTGCCTTCGTTATGTGCGCCGTCGTGTTTCCGTTCAAAGGGGAATTTTTTTCTCAGTTTATGTCATATACATGCACCCTTCGCAGAAAAAAATAAAAAATTACGAAGCACCCCGAGAAAGTTAGTTGTTCGATCGTGATGAAACTCCGCATGCAAGTACCTCAAGGTCGAATACGCAAATGATTAAAAAAATAACGACCGGTGACTAAATAGTGGCCCACCACAGCACATAGGAGCCGCTCGTCGAGGTCGTATCAAGAGCAAAGTTCGCACAGAGGGACAATTGTGACAGCGGATTACGGTTGCATTAACCTCCACGGACTGTGAGGACGCTTCGACGTCGGATCCGTGCACACTACGAGCAGTTTAGCAAGTTAGAGAAGTCTCATTGGGCTGACAGAGGCCGGTTGGTTAAGTCGCCGTATCGCCCGGCATTTGGGTCGGAGCGACGCGGCGATCGGACGATGTTGGAGCCAATGGGTCGAGGAGGGCACAGTCCAGCGGCACTCGAGCAGTGGATGGCTGAGGGCAACGACAGAACACGAAGATCAAGAGATTGTGAGAGCCGCACGAACAGAACCGAATTCATCGCTCTCAACCATCCCTGGCCAAGTTGCGTCGTCTACAGGCAAACGAGTCTGCATTCGGACCGTTGCCAGACGACTTGTGGTACGGGGATTACATTCGAGGAGGCCACTCGTCGCCTACCACTGACCAGCGAGCCTCTCCGGAACCGATTGCATTGGTATCGGGCCCGACCAACGTGTGAAAATGTCCAGTGGCATCGTGTTGTCTTCAGTGATTAGTCACGGGCTTGCATTTGGCGCCGATGATCAGCGCATACACGTGTCTGGAGACGAGCCAACCAGCTCATGGATCCTGCGTTTACCGTGGGACAGCACACCGGGCGTGTCTGTCTGGGGAGCCATTTTCTACGATAGCCGAACACCCTTGTTAGTCCGCCGTACCGCTCTCACTGATCAACTGTACGTCGATGACATTTTACTACGTGTGTTTCCATTCCTATCTTAGCATCACCGAGCAATTTTTCAACAGGATAATGTCCGGACACTCACGGCACGGCTCTCCTAGGTCTGCCTCCGTAATTTCAACACCCTTCTTTAGCGCCCGATCTCTCACACATCTAACCTGTTTGGGGCATGATGGTACGCCACCTACGCCCATCCCGGAATGTCGGCAAACTGCCCCGCAATTTGGACACCATCTCGCATGCTATACCTCAGGACAGTATCCGTGAACTATATGCGTCTATGTCACGCCGGTGTGAAAACACAATTTTGTCCGCGACTGACATTGAATCCGTGTCCGCTCACTCCGGAGTAAGTCGCTCTCCCACCTGAGCTACGCCAACAAAATGTCTCGCTGCAGATTTGTCGTCTTGACACATGTTTTCACCTCTGTAGTACGTCATATCATCTCGCTCTCATTATTATTATTTCTTTGAGGCGAGGTAGGAATTTTTCCTTAATTTCAAACAATGTGTGGAACAAATATCACACATTTTTCGAAGAACCCAACGGTCAGTGGATCCATTTTCCACAATCGGGCGCCAACGTGAAAACACAAGTTTGTCCGCGACGGGAATCGAAACCGTGTACCCTCACTCAGGAGTAAGTCGCTCTTCCAACTGAGCTACGCGGACAGAATGTCTCGCTGCAGATTTGTCGTCTTGACACATGTTTTCACCTCTGTAGTACATCACACCGGATAGCCGCTTGTATCCGAGCCAGAGGTGGCGATATAACGTACTGACTTGTTCCACTCATGTAGCTGTTTTATCCGAATAAATAACCCAACTGCTCTGGAATTGCAATCATTTCCTTTCGTATACATGTACATTGCACACACCAATTTTCATCTCTATTGGATGATCCTTCTGGGTGATTGGTGTTTTTTTTTCAAAGAGTGTATTTGTAAGATCATGTAAAAATGGCTGACTGCATGAAAATGATCTTTGTAGTCTGTGAAGCTATACAAAAACAAATCTAACAAGACATGGGTGGTTTGTTTTTCCTTTTCGGCTTTTGTGGTTCTCCTTTACTGTAGCGAGCAGCTATAAATTATGGGCTGGTGGCTCGGCCTGACATTTTTGTGCTCATGCAGGTCGTCAAAATATTAAGAGTAAAAAACAAAAAAACACTTATTTATTTTGCTTTTCTTATTTGCTGTGTGCATGAAGCTTTATTTTTATAGGATTCCCTTGGTCCTTTTTAAATCTTTAAAAGTCCTTAAAAAGTGTTGATTTTTTCGTGTGCTTAGACCTTATTTTTCCCCAAAAAATACCAAAAAGGACTTATTTTTCCTAACTGGCTGTGCAAAATTCTAAAGTTTCGATGTAGTGCCTAGAACTTTTGCTGCTAGCAACCTGGGTTGATCACCGTGGGTATGATGTCAGCTGAAAGCCCGAGAGCACAGGTCTATATGAGATAAGTACTTTGCTGAAAAAAAGTTGAACATAGGTTAAATTAAACACATTCAGAAGATTCCAGCCAACAAACCCCATCATCTCTTGGTACTGACATTTCACTTTTGCATTTTCCCTTTCTGTATAGGCAAGTAAGTTATTTAGATTATACAACGAGAAAGTTTTGTGCAAAATTGAAATCTTGAAAATGTAATTTAGACTGGTTTTGTAATTTAAACCATGACATGATTATATGTGCAAAATTAAAATCTTGAAAATGTAATTTAGACTGGTTTTGTAATTTAAACCATGACATGATTATATGTGCAAAATTAAAATCTTGAACTCGTAACTTTAACTACAGTTTAACAATTTACATACATTTTATTGCATATGTGATTATTAGCTCAGATAGGAAAACTGACTTTACCTGCAGAACTGTCTTTTAAATTGCATAAATTCTAATTTATTATATTCAAACTTTAATTATATGGGAAAATTTTGCCAACTTAATCAGCGTACGACAATTCTCATAGTAATGCCGCGTGTAAAAGTATACTTATGCGTACGTCATTGCTGCGTATACAACTGGTAAGATCCTTAATTTTTTTTTTTTTTTTGAGCTGACTATGTTTCCTTAAAAAGTTTTTTTTTTTTGCGAGAAAAATAGTAGGAACCCTGTTCAGTAATGCAAGTGTGTGTGTGTTTGTTTGTGTGTGGTGTTAACTTTTGATGACCTTCTGCCTTTTGGTATTTTTACGACGTAGTACCTTTGATATCTTTTAATTTACTTTTTTTTTTAATGTTTTACTATTCTAAGATCAGAATCCTGAGATTTTGCATTTTTTGGCTGAATTACCAGATGAGTCGTATTGAGATTTACCCAAGGCAGAAATTATCTGCTTGGTTTAATCCCCACATGTTGCTTTTTCGTAGAAAATTCAAACATCGGTTGATTGAGACGTAAAATTTGGTTTTCAAATCGTTTCATGGTGCAATTACTTCAATATTTTTTGTACAAACAAAGCACTGGTGGATTTTCAGTCGTCCGTGGTAGAGTTGCCTAAGACTTTAGATTCTGGCTTACCGGTTTGTATCCCGCTGCCGACAAGTATACTGTGTGGTTCGGAAGTTATTAAGTCGTTGGTTCCAAGATAAAATGTTCCTCGTTATAAACAACTTGGTGTTCTTTTCCCTTGGGGCTTCGACCTGGACCATTTAGTTTTTTCTGTAGCGTAAGTAGTGGCCTAGTCGAAGATTGATCGTTGCTCCACCAGCTGGGTTCTTGTAGTTTTGAGCCTGGATTCAAATCCCGGTAAGTCATGTCTTTGTGTATGTACTTATAAAACTGACTATTTGCCTCTTTTAGAACCAGTTTCCCTAAATCAGGGACGAAAGACTAATCCTTAGCCGTAGCTTCCTGTGGTGAGCATCTGAGCTCCAAAGAAAACTAAAAAGAAAAAAACAATGTCATGGCTCCGAAAGTCTTTTCTCTGCTCTACCCCACCCCCTTCCCCGGGTTATAACACAGTACTAGTACCCTTTCAAAAATCGCCAAAAACTATTTTCTAGAAGCCTTTAATTAAAAAAAAAAAAAAAACTCTGTCAAATGGAGGTGAGAGTGAGTGTAAGAATTGGTCATGTAGGTTTAATTCAAAAGACAGGTTGAAAGAGGTAGTGATCCGATGATTTCACGAATGTCAGGATGGTAACGCATTTTTGCAAAATAAAAAAAATAAAAAGTCACTGAAATATGGAAATTGTTACTGCTCGTACTTCCTCAGTGTAGGACTTTAACAAACGAAAGTTCCAACAAGATAACAATAGGCACCGATGTGAAGTGAACTCAAACTTTCTTTTCAATTGGATCAGATAAAGTGCGTCAATCATGGCTGCTTGCTTTGTACGTGATAATATTGCACAACTGAAGAGCAAAGCAAACTAAGAGTTGATCTTGAGAATAGCAAACAAATGCATACATTTGAGTCTCTTATAAATGAATTTCCTTTTTTGATTACTTAAGTTTATTCCTCTGTATGCACCATTTTTTTTTATTAAAAGTATACAGTTGAAAAATTTGGAAAACAATGTTTTAATTATTTTAAGGTTGATTAGTGAAATGCTGCAACTTTTAATGTGTTGCCAGAATAGGTGTTTTTCCTCTCCAGTAATGAGTAGTAAATGTACTTTGTGATACAATGATAGATCAGTAAAGACGTCCCCCCCCCAATTTTCTGGGGAAGAGGGAACCATATTCTCAATCCCGCCGTTCTGTTTATCATTATGTTTTTGCGTTACTTAGAAATTTGAAAATGAAAAGATCACGCCTCTAAATAAATAGTTTTGACATATTTCGTAATGAAGTGTTTCCAAATTGGCCTCGTCTATCTGACGGCAGGAGTCTAAAAATAACTCATTATATTCAATCGCGCAGTTTTTGTGGAAGATATTGTTCTGTTTCGAATTTGTTCTGTTTCGCACTGATAAGGGAAGGGAAGGGAAGTGGAAGACAGCGTGAAACTCGTGGCTCTCTCGAAGGAACCGTGTCACTTTCAGTCAGGTGAACCTGAAAAACCGGCCGGCCTTCCTGTCTGGAACTTTTTCTTCCAGATGATGTGTTCAGGATTACCCTTGATGCTAACAATCTAATCAAACCCCTGCTGTCCGGCGGCGTATGTTGCCGTACTAAGTTCTCAGGACACGCACTCCAGAAAAGTATTTCGCTCCCGGTTGCAATTGAAGTCACCTGAACTGATGTTTCAGAGATAATACCGCATACATGCGGTTTTCCTGAACAACACGCCAAAATAAAAAAGTGCAGTGTTATGGTGCACAGTGAGGGGTGTATTCCAGGTCCGTAGTTGTGATGAATTTTAGGGAGGCTTGAAATTTTTTAGTTACTTCGTTACATTATTTTTAATCTGATATAGCATGGTTTATTAAATTAGTAAGCGCAGAAATGCTTTTTAAATGTTACGTATATATAATGCACTAACATTTTTTTGTTTAGTGGTTCCTGTGTATATTTTCAAAGAGCTTCCAGGCAAGATGTTTTTTTTTACTATTTTGATAAAAAAAAAAAAAAAAAAAAGGTTAGCAGAGGAATAGGCTGGTTGTTTATTTGATACGACAAACAGTTAATTATTAATTAGAAATTATTTTTTCGGAGTTACTGTTCTGTACGTGCTTTTGAAAACTTCCCGGGTGCTATTAACGGCACGAAATGAGGAGATATCCTAGTGTGTTTTTTTTTCTCGAAAAAAAAACAACTGTTAAACCGATCAACACGAAATTTGTTATTTCCAAGCTTTCGTTAAAAAAATGTTCATAGTCGATTTAGTTGAAATTGGCCAAAAGTATCCTTCACATAATACGAATTCATTTACGAAATTTTGTGTATTGCTGTGTTTTCAACAAGCTTCTGCAAAAACACGTCAGTGTTTTAAAACTAAAAATTTCCATGCTGATAGTTCCACGAACATGATCAATCAGTTAACCTATGTACGAGCTTTTCCTCACGGTCAGGTCGATGTTAAAAAGCTTTAAGTGTGATATTCAACTTTCTTTCGTTCAGTTTATTTTTTCAAATATGGCATACACTACTTATGTTCTTTTTGGTATTAGCCTCCCCTGGCGGCCCCAAAGCTACTGCCCTGGTGTGTCCACCTGCTGCAAACTATGCACTAGTGCTGAGACGGGCGGCGATTTTTTTTGGGTGGTATTACACTTATTGACAATGTAATTTGCGCACCTAGAAGAAAACATGCTTCAACCGCGAAACTTTGCAATTAGCTAGAGTGCGTGGTGGTATGCAAATGATCCACGTTTGATGCGAGTGCGCATGACCGCACACCATGGTGGCGCTGCCAGCACAAACCGGCAACCTTATAAGCCGGCGTGTAGTCAATGCCCCATGAAAGCGAAAAGCACCGGCCGACGCAAGCGAGAGTACAAAGTGAAAAGAATGCGGGGTAGACGCCAAAGACGTCGATTTACGCAATTTACGAACTTTGAGAGAGGCCTGATCATCGGACTGAAAACTGCAGGGTGGTCGGCACACCGTATAGCCCGCCACGTGGATCGTTCTTACCATACCGTCCGTCTGTGTTGGGAGCAGTGGACACGTGACGGCACTGCCACATGGCGGAGCGGCTCGGGACAGACCAGGAGGACCACCGGTAGAGGGGATCGACGGATCGTGCGCCAGGCACGAACGGATCCCTCGGGGAGTCGGTCCACTATACTGGCAGATGTCGTGGCTCCTGTGTGCCCACGAACCATTTCCCGATGCCTCGTGGAAGCGAATCTGCGATCCCAGCGCCCCTTACGTGTGCTGCCATTAACACCGGAATATCGCCGGCTCCGTGTGCAATGGTGCCAGGCCAGAGCGACGTGGAACGCCACAGACTGGCTACGTGTGGTGTTTAGCGATGAGTACCGCTTCGTTTTGAAGACAGATGATCATCGTGTCCGGGTGTGGTGGTCCCCGGGTCAACGGCACAATCCCGACTTCGCGATCGAGCGCCACACCTCCCCCACTGCAGGCATTATGGTCTGGGGAGCCATTGCCTACGATAGCCGATCAGCTCCAGTAGTGATACGTGGATCATTGACGGGCCAGCGGTATGTGGATGAGATCCTACGGCCCCATGTCTTCCATTCCTGGCCGGGATTCCAGGTGCGCCATACCAGCAGGATAATGACCGCCCGCCCGCCCGCCCACAGCTCGGGTTGCCCAGGACTTCCTACGTCATGTCCAGACACTTCCATGCCCTGCCCACTCCCCGGACATGTCCCCTATCGAGCATGTGTGGGGACCAGTTGAAACGCCGGCGGCCGCCTTGCCGCACTATCCGGGATTTGGAGCACATCGTCCAACACGTGTGGGCCAGTCTGCCTCAGGACAACATCGGGCGTCTGTTCGCCTTCATGCCGGACCGTATTGCAGCACGAGGCGGTGCGACGCGCTATTGAAGATGACCGGTCTGCGTGCCACAGATCCCTCTGTAACTGTCCTGAAGCTCTGTTTTTGCCACCATGTGTATCATTCATCTCTATCATTACGTCCATAAAATTTCAGTTCAATCCGATGCTTCCTTCTTGGTGCGCAGATTTCATTGTCCGTGAGTGTATATGATTTAGCATGCGAGATTTTTGTTATACTTCCTAGGTTTCAAAGAGAATTCTTCGACAACTTAGTCTCTGTAGATATAATAATATTTTCTGTAAGTCTGGACATTTACAGTTACTGACTTGAAAAATTAAAATAAATTAGAAGCAGGGGAGGGTTCACTGGATTGCAAGGGGATTTAATGGGAAATGGGAAAAATAGTTGTAAGAGTACGTCAAAATCATGTAACTAGTAAACAGCATTGACCACGTGCTTTTTTATCGCATCCGCATCATCATGTCCAGCGGGAACAGGAGATACGTAATGGAGGGGAATGGGGGGGGGGGGGGTTATAGGAATATATATCACCATTGTCAACTATCATCAATCCACTGCTGGACGAAGGTCTCCCCAAGTTTCCTCCACAACGGTCTGTCTTGTGTGCCAGTCTCCTCCATGTCACTCCCGCATACTTTCGAATTTCATCCACCCATCTCCCATGTGGTCTTCTTTTGGGTCTTTTCCCGTCCCTTGGAATCCAATCCAAAATTTCGGCTGTCCATCGATGGTCTGTCCTTCTGGCAGTATGCCCAGCCCATTGCCATTTCAGGAATTTAACTCTGATCATGATGTCTTCCAGTCTTGTCATTTTTCTGATCCACGAGTTACTCTTCTTATCTCTCCTGGTTACACCAAGCATGCACCTGTCCATGTTTCTTTGAGATGTCTGCAGTCTTTGTATGTCTCTTTTAGTTAAGGTACACGTCTCTGCACCATATGTAAGCACTGGAAGGATGCATTGATCAAACACTTTTCTTTTAAGACATAATGGCATATTGCTCTTGAAAATTATGCTATTTCTTCCAAAAGCTCTCCAGGCAAGTTTTGTACGCCGATTAATTTCTTCATCAATGTGACCCTCACTTGATATCTGCTGTCCAAGATAAATGTAGGTATCAGTTAACTCCAGCTTTTCTCCATCAATCGATAAATCTTCATTTCTTGTAAAAGCATTGAAAATCCCTTTTGTCTTCTGAAAGTTCATATTTAATCCCACTTCTTTACTCTTGTCAGCAAGTTCCTGGGTCATACTCTGCAGCTCTGATGGGGTAGTTGCAAAAATGACTACGTCATCAGCAAAACGAAGGTGGGTTAGATAATCTCCATTAATCTTTATCCCTTTGTTTTCCCAGTTCAGTGATTGAAAGACATTTTCCAATGTGGCATTAAAGAGCTTCGGAGATATGGTGTCATCTGGTCTCACTCTCTTTCCAATTTTTATGCGTGTTGTATTTTCAAATAGCCGAATCTTTGCACTTGCATTTTCATATACATAAAGAGCTGAGACTAAAACATAAGATATTACCTAAGAAGTTAAAACGAAATTTGCATAAAAACCTGAAGATAAAGACGCGCAACGCAGCAGTCACGAAAATTCAGAATTCACATATTATTAAGAAGAGACATAAGCAAAAACAATTTTCTAACCGAGATTCCAAAAACAACATTGTAAAACTCATATTCTGACTGGTATGAGTAAAAAAAGGATAAAATAAAAGCAAACTAAATGTAGTAAGTGTCGAGAATGCCGAGCCTTGGCTTTATCAAGGACCAGCAAAACTCTGCATTTTCTCACTTCCACAAAGACCTTGTTGGAAATGGGTTTCTGCAAAGCCATAGATGCAAGTAATAAGCCCACCTAATACTGTTATTTAGAATTTCATGTCCTCCTCAGAGTTGCATTATGAAACACAAGATAAATATATTTTTGCATGCACCTATAGCTTTATATTTATATATATACACTGACGGAAAAAAATCCCAACACCACGAAAAAATAGTTGTAGAGGAATGAAATGGCGGCAGTACATTTGTATAGGTAACATATTTAATCGATTAAGGTTTCAAGATCACAGCTTAATGTAAGCGCGAGAAGAGCCATTTTAAATGTGAAATGCTGGTACATTAATAACCGGTGTAACTGCCAGAATGTTGAATGCAAGCATGCAAACGTTCATGCATTGTGTCGTACAGGTGCTGGATGTCAGTTTGTGGGATGGAGTTCCATACCTGTTGCACTTGGTCAGTCAATACAGGGACGGTTAATGCTGGTTGGGAGTGACGCCGGAGTTGTCGTCCAATGATGTCCCATACGTGCTCGATTGGAGAAAGATCTGGTGATCTAGCAGGCCACGGCAACATGTCCTCTGTAGAGCATGTTGGGTTACAACAGCGGTATGCGGGCGAGCGTTATCCTGTTGGAAAACACCCCCTGGAATGCTGTTCATGAATGGCAGCACAACAGGTTGAATCACCAGACCGACGTACAACTGTGCCGTTAGGGTGCGTGGGATAACCACGAGAGTGCTCCTGCTGTCATAGGAAATTACTCCCCAGACCATAACTCCAGGTGTATGTCCAGTGTGTCTCGGCCGCAGACAGGTTAGTTGCAGGCGCTCACCTGGCCTCCTTCTAACCAACACACGGCCATCACTGGCACCCAGGCAGAACCGGCTTTCATCAGAAAACACAACAGATCTCCACTCCGTCCTCCAATGAGCTCTAGCTTGACACCTCTGACGTCGCAAACGGCAGTGGTTTGGAGTAAGTGGAATGCACGCTACAGGGCGTCTGGCTCGGAGCTGTCCTTCAAGTAACCGATTTGTAACAGTTCGTTGTGTCACTGTAGTGGCAACTGCAGCTCGAATTGCTACCGCAGACGCAGTACGATGCGCCACGGCCATACGCCGTACACGGCGGTCTTCCCTCTCAGTAGTGCCACGTGGCCGGCCGGAACCCGGTCTTCTTGAGGCAGTACCTTCCCTTGACCACCGCTGCCAACAATCATGCACAGTGGCTACATTCCTGCCAAGTCGTTCTGCAATATTGCGGAAAGAAAATCCACCTTCTCGTAGCCCTATTACACGACCTCGTTCAAACTCCGTGAGCTGTTGATAATGGCTTCTTCGTCTTCTTAAAGGCATTCTTGACTAACATCAACACACTACGTCGAATCTCAACGATAACTAACGCTCACGAACGTTACAGCTCGTATTTACAGCAAACCTGCTTTGCATGTTCTGAGGCGCTACTAGCGCCACACGTATGCACCGAGCGCGAAATTTGCATAGACGTCATCTTACAGATGTACTCTCACCGCCTACCAACTGTCGTTTATCTAACACAACCCCTTCATGGTGTTGGGATTTTTTTTTCCGTCAGTGTATATATATATATATATACTGAAGAGCAAAACTGAAGACTAAGGAAAAACTTGAGAATTTAAAACGAAAGTTGCAAAATAACCTGAAGATCAAAACGCGCAACGCAGCAGTCCTGAAAACTCAGAATTCACATTCTATTAAGAAGATACCTAAGCAAAAAAATACATATATAATTTTGACTCACAGCAAGTACAACATAGAAAAGGTTATGTATCTACCGGTGTGAGTAAAAGGAGAAAAGATAAAAAAATAAAATAAAACTACTGAATGTAGAAGGTGTCGAGAATACTGAGCCTTGGCTTTATCAAGGACCAGCAAAAACTCTGCATTTTCTCACTTCCACAAAGACCTAATTGGAAATGGGTTTCTGCAAGGCCATAGATGCAAGTAACATTCCCACCTAAAATTGTTTTAAAAAATATATATATGTCATGTCCTCCGCAGAGTTGTATGACCTAGCACTAGTTAACAATTTCGCTTGCATCCATTAACCTTCCTGGCCCGACCCATGCTCTTCATCTGTTACTATTAAACAGAGAGAAGAAGATTAAAGAGAACTCAAGCTGTGAGAGTGACATAATAATTAGAAATAATTTTCAGCTATAACGAAATGCCAAGTTCGTTTGAGAGAGAATTTAAACCTGAAAAACAATGCAAAAGAAATCCAAATTTTTACATTGCAATTAAAAAAGGAAATATTAATTTTTAAAAAACAGATTTTTGAAAGAAAACTTGAGTCTAAAACCCCCTACTCTACAACTTATGACAGCACGAAAACGAGAATAAGTTAAAGACAATAATTAACTAAAGAAAACTTTGTGAAAGTTATATGACTTAAACAGTTAGTTGCAATATGTACAAAGTATTTCAGCAGTGCTTTAAGTGCATAATTAGTTATTAAGAACTTAACTACTTTGAAAATACAGCGCAAAGAAAAGGAACAAGCTTAGCCATCTGCTGTTCCTAGGTACCCCAAAAGACGCGCAAAGTTACCAAGAAAAGAAAGAGTTAAAACCCGCAAAAATGTTAACAGACAAGCCAGTGCCTAAAAGCTGAAAAGCAAAAAATCAACAGAGAAAAAGTACATGAAGTACAAACATTGAACTTATAAAACCTAAAACCCAAATACAAGGAAGAGAGCTTACCTCTTGTGCGACTAAACTTTCTCCTCACAAGAGTAAAACATGGCTGACCTCTTCCCTAACACTTCTGCCACTCCCTAGTCGCTGGGGGGCAGTGTGGGTGGGGCTGATGGCCTCCTCATACAGAAAGAAACCAACTCGCGGAGATTTTAACCAGAGAAAAAAATATATAAACTTAAGACTGTGGATCTGTATGATCAGAAAGAGCAGAATTAACTCTCCAGAATACATGAGAAATATTATAAAATACACGAGTAGTGTATTTAATAATCTTTGCATGTATTAAATCACCTTAGTGAGCTTCTATAGATTAATCAGAATCTTATTAATTTTAATGTTGGTTTTACTATTTTTAGTATAGCTATCCTAGTGATGAATAACTAGTTTTCTTTTTTATTTATTTGTTTTTATTTTCTTTTATAAACAGATTTTTAAGCTTTTTTTGTGATTTTGTTTATATTATTTAATTTTTTGTTTTAATAGGACCTTCATATCCATAGCACTAAGGTTCCTTTTAGTAGTTAATAGGCATCCTCTAGCCAACTTCCTTACGGCTTTGATTGGTCAGAATCATATTATTAACTGTGTAGAAAATTAAAGCAGATCTGCCAACCTTACTCTATTATTCAGAATAATTTTTCTTAAAGTTCTTTTGATGAAAGAAGAAGGAATTTCGTTCTCTAGAAAACTATCTAATAGTATATTAATGTGGTAATTGAAGTCCAAATTGTTGCTGCAAATTCTTGAAATTCTTAGGACCTGAGAAATTAGTACATTCTCAATTACTTTGGTTCATATGTTATTATTCCAGTGTAGATATTTAATTACTTTGAAAGGAAAATTAACTCTTTTATCAAAGATTCTAATAGATGGGTTACCTCTGTTGAGCTTAATGCTTAAGTCTAGGAACTCAAGTTCCTGATTACTGTGGTTGGTTTTACATAAGTTAAGAGAGCTAGGATAGATATTATCAAAATCACTCTCTATAACTTCTGAATTATTGATACACAGCAGATCATCAATATATCTAAAAGTGTAAAGGTAGTTATCTGAGCAGGTGGGGTGATTTTTAATGAATTTATATTCCTTAAAGAACAGGAATAGATTAGCGATATTCGTGGACGTTGATGTTCCCATGGGAATACCGTTCACTTGCTTATAGAGAGTATTATTATATAGGATATGGTTATTTTTTATGCAGCAATTGAGATAAGAGTTCCAAGTTCCTACATTAACAAATTGGTTAAGTTTAAATTCTGCATACAGCTCTTTAAAGGTAGTGATTATATCTGATAGAGGCAGATTAGTATATAGGTTTTCAAAATCATAACTATTAATATCTAGGGGACAAACTTTGAGTATAGTAGAAATTACTTCTGCATTATTATTAATTATCCAAAAATCTCTGTACATCAAGTTAGTACAGTTTCTAATGTGTTTCAAAACCTTCTTTAAGACATCTTCAAAAGCAAGATCTATTTTCTTTTTATGACTCCTTACTCCACTAGCTATGAACCTGAACTTCACAGGATCCTTATGAAACTTAACCGTTGCAAAAAGAAATGGAAATTCAGGCTCATATCTTCTAGTTTGTGGAATTTTAAGTTTCTTGAAGAATGCCTTAAACCGATTTTCTAACTGCTTGGTAGAATAACTTACGGGCTCGTATGTTACTCTGTTATTGAGTTCCATAGTTAACAATTCAAAATAGAACTTCTTACAGATAATTGCAAAATTATTGCTAGCTTTATCCGTAGTGGTAAAAATAAAAAGGTCTTGTAGTTTGGAGAGTGACCTTTTAGCTTCTCCAGAGAAAAAGAGATTTCTGTCGAAACAAAAGTCCAGACCTGCCAACTCACCGGTGAAGCTATTGATTATATTATATTTCCATTCTGCGAAGGCCTCAATAGGCTGATAGTACGTAAAACTGGTTTTTACGATGTACCTATTAACATCTTGAGTGAAGCTCTCAAGAATCCTTTCTTTGGAAATTGTGAAGGAAGGTCTGAATTTAGAGCCATACTCTAATAAATTCCTAAGCTTTTCATTTTCAACAAAACTCAAGTTTCCGGTGATAATATGGTTGTAATTCTTATCATAGTGAACTGTTTCTTTATGTTCATCACAAGAACATGTAGTAATTACAGGAATGTAGCTCGAAGAGTTAAGTTTGTAGTTTTTAACTATTGACCCTAAGGTCTTAACATATTTAAAACTTACAATAGACTGGTGCCTGTGGATGGGAAAAAAATTGCATTATTGTAGAACAGCTTCCTTACATTGAGATTATCGTAGGCTTTATTTAGAAACCTGATGGTTACAAAATTACTGGAAAATTCTTTAAGAGAAATTTTATCTTTAAGAATATGTTTAAGAATGTCCAGAACCAAAGCAAAAACATGCTTATCAACATGGTCAGCAGTTTCATTCCAGAATTTGAAAAAACTTTTAAGGACAGAGTGCTTGAAGGACTTGAGAATTTTGTAAGTATTTTTAACAAAATTAGTGCCAGTTTTAAAGCTTTCCAGAGTTATTAGCAAGTTAGCAAAATCAACTTTGCTTGATGTGCGAAATAACCTCTGTCCTCTATTACCTCTAGTGCATCTCTTATTATTAACAAGAAAGAAGAGTTCACGAATTGAAAATTTATGCTGATTATGCTTATTGTCAGATAGAGTGGAATTAAGACCATAGGGATAAAGAGACTGATGCTGCAAAATTTCAAGGGATTCAGTTTCTAGCCGAGCATAGAGGTCAGGGATAATATGTAGTACCTCTATTTTCACTTTGTCAAAACCATGAGTATGGAAATGCTCTAATTCAAAGGTAGAGTACTGGTTGGCGTTTGTGGAGGGGTTCACTCCTGAATTAGAGAACTTGTTAACTAGAGACCTGTGACCATTAATCCTAAGATGAAGAGGATTTTTACTTTGGCCTATATAGCTAAGGTTGCAGACAGTACAGGTGAGCTTATAGATGGTATTGTAGGCTTTGCAAGTATTTACCTAGCCGTGCTGGTAGAGGAATCCAATAACGAGGGTCGCGCCATCATCAGCAACTGTGGCGACAAGTACGATGTAATCTGGTAATTCATAGAGGAATCTTGGCGGGGACTGGAGAGGGCTATTTATTCTGGGCTTGAGGAGCAAATGTCATAGGCCACTGATTGGTAGATTTTCTCGGAGATAAAAAAGCTCAAAATACTGTAGATGATACTAAATAGTAGATACCACGCCGTCAAAATTTCACTCCCTTTCCCCACGCAACTGCTCCCTGCTATTTTTTTAGGTATATTTTATGGTGCGGCCTGATTTTACTGACTGCCGAAAGTGTTTCAGGAGAAACGAATGGTCAAGAAAAAAAAATCTTGCTACTTTGCTATAGAAACAGTTGTTTGTTCCTCACTCTCCGGTTAAAAAAGACGTTGTGGGCGGAGTTGGAAGTCTGTAAGAGATTTTTTTAAAATTAATACCTAAACAGGTCAGTCAATTTTCGGGCGCGGGCTCTAGTTTGCGATATAAACTTTATGCTCGGTCTCTTAAAATTGAGTTCGAACTCAGCACTGCTATGCACGTAGGCGACAAATCTCATGGGCAGATTTTTTAGCAATTTCAAAAATATGGGGAGCCATGCAGAGATTAGATTAATATTTTTGTTTTTCTTGTAAGAGGCACTTGCTCAACATTTCTACTAGCAAATTTTGTTTCTTGGTAACAAGTGGTTCTGCTGCTATATACACAACTTAATATTAAAATTGTAACGCCAAGAAAGTATCGCGCTATTCAAGTGAAATTTATATGACATCCTCATGCTACAGGAGATAACTGAATATATTTGTAGACCTATACAAGATTTTTCGCTTCAAAACTCAGTATCGCGTGAAGCCACCTTCAGCAACAATAACTGCCTCTACACCGGAGTGCATTGAATGGAGGAGGTTTTTGATGTCGTCCTGGGAAACAGCCTGCTTCTATGCAAGACCAGAGTTCATTTGTGGTGACTGACAGAGGCGCTTGACAGGCCAGTCGCTTAGCTACCATGTCCCAGACATGTTCGATCGGGAACATATCCGGCGAACGTGCAGGCTAGGGAAGAGGTCTTGGACATTCCGGGCCACATGTGGCCGAGCATTGTCATGCTGGAGTAGAGCGCCAGGACAACTCTAAAGGAAAGGTATCACCTCTGCCTCTAAAACATCTCTGATGTATCATTGGTTGTTTAGGGTTCCCTCAATTCGTTTCTGACGAGATCGCGAATTGAACCCAATGGCGCCCCAAACTATGACTATTTGCGTTGGGCCGGTATGACGCTGCGAGGTGCCGTTCACCACGATGTCTTCGAGCACGTATGCGACCATCATGGTGCATCAAGTTGAATCGTGACGTCAGAAAACATAACCTGTTGCCAATAAGCGCGCCAATGTCTGTTCCAGAGACCCCATTGCAGCCTGAGGTATCTGTAGTTACGAGAGTCAAAGGAATGCGCAGCAATAAACTTCTACAACCAGTCATCTCTTAAGCAGACTACGTCGAACTGTGCTGGAGGACAAAGTCTGACCCGTGACAGTGCTCCACTGCTGAGTTAACACCGTGGATGTCTCTGTGCTATCAGTCACTGCCATGCTGTAGGTGTCTGTCATCCCGTGCAGTCGAGCGATTTTGCGGTCCATTTTCCGGATTTCTGTGCGTCCGAGCCTCATCTGTCCACTAACGCCACGTTCGCATCACTGTACTGGCGGTTCGTCTCGTACCAGTGGCAAAATCCAGCTTCTCTCATCCCAACAATCCTTCCGAGCTCAAAGTCAGTCAGGTGTTCATTACGCGACCTTCGGCGACAGGGCATAATGAGACACAAGAAAAACACCCTTTGTCGGCCTTTCACTGATTGCAACATCTGGGTTCAGCCAGCTCTTTATACCTGAGATCAGACAGTTCAGAGAGTACTGCTGCAAAATCGCATGGCCGCCCCGGTGGCGCAGTGGTCTAAGGCGTTGGCCTCTGATCATTCGTCCGTAAGGGGTCCGGGTTCGAATCCCGGTCAGGCATGGATGTTGTGTTTGTCTTACGGCACTGGCTCTCTCTCTCTCTCCCTTCCCTGGAACCAGTGACCCTAAATTAGGGACGGGCGACTGCTCATAGCCCATTTGAGTAGCTCACGGTGGTCGTTAAACCTCCAATAAAAAAAAAAATAAAAAAAATCGCATGCACATTTTCACTGACATTTTATTCGTTTGCATGTCCCAACCTGTTGTACATACGTTGTAAGTTTCAAGCTAATACCAGCATCCTTCATGGTGCAATTTTCACAAACAGTGTTTTAGTCAAATTTGTTCTAAATGTGAAGTTAAATATTTAATTTGAAAGAGTTACCAAATAAAATACTTTAAACATAAAACATTGCATGTAATAATTCGCAGCATTTAAGCTTTTGCAACTAATTAAAAACTTTTACAATTAACGTTTTATTGTTGAGGAAAATAAAAGGTAACGCGCTTCACTGGTAGAACTGGAGCTCTGGTGATTATAATCATCAGGGTTCTGAACTTGTATTTTTGCATATGATCCACGTTCAGAAAGTATCACCTGTAATGTTTTAAATAATTATAATCTTTCAGTTGTATATAAACTGATAGTCACGAAAACATAAAAACTGCCTTTGTGTAATAATTATAACAACAGTCACAAGGTACGAATGCCAAGAAAGAGTATTTTTATTTGTAGCTTTCACTAGACAACTGGAGTGGAACTTGCTTTCATACAGTTCAACACTTGTCATACCGAATAATACCCTTTTAGCTCACCGAAGGCTTGTATCGCATTAGTATAACAAAGAAGGCTTGTATCGCAATAGTATAACAAAGAAGGCTTGTAACGAAGTAACATTGAAGATAAAAACAGATGCGGTTCAACTCGAAGCAATATTTTATCACTCGCGTACCTTTTCACAACACGGTGTGGCTTTTTATTTAAATTGTGATCCTCTCTCAATTGTTGACAAAACCTACTTGGAAGTCCGATGTGCCGTTTTGAATAAATATGTAGAAAAGAAGAAGCAATTTGCATGAGAAAAACTAAATAGGAAGGTTATCGATGAAGGTTTCCGATGGCACACCAAACGCTCGAACGTGATACTTGAACCATTTCTACACAGTGTGACACGAAGCGTTGTCTTTCTGAAAGAATCCAGACATCGGGTTACGCTACGACCATGTAAGGCAACACTTTGTTTAAAATAATGTATAGATAGAATCTGTAATATTTTTCTATTTCTGTGCTCTTTGGCTGTAGTCTGCCGTTAATTGAGGGACAATGAGTTATCTGTAGGCCTATATATATATTACATATCGTCCGTTATCAATCCACTGCTGGATGAAGATCTCCCCAAGTTTCTTCCACAACTGTCTTCAGCCAGTTTCCTCCATGACTTGAGACTGGCTCTGGACAGATCCCTCAATTAATAGCAGACTACAGCAAAGTGCACAGAAATACGATTCCGACATGATTCCGAATTGCATCCATCAAACTCCCACATAGTCTTCTTCTGGGTCTTTTTTTGTCCTTGGGAATCCAGCCTAGAATTTCAGTTGACCAACGGTGGTCAGTTTTTCTAGAAATATGTCCAGCCCATTGCCATTTCAGGAATTCTACCTTGATCACGATATCATGAATTCTCGTCATTTTCCTGATCCATGAGTTCCTATTCCTATTTTTCCTGGTTATGCCAGGCATGCACCTCTTCATGCTTGTTTCAGTAGTTTGCGGCGTCTGGATGTCCTTTTTAATTAAAGTCCACGTTTCTACTCCGTACGCGTAATAACTGCAAGCATTGATTAAACCACCTTTCTTTTGAGGCATAATGTGAAATTGTTCTTGAAAATTGTACAATTTCTTCCAAATGCTCACCAATTTTTATATGCCTGTAAATTTGTTCTTCGATGTGACCCTTGCTTCATATTTCTTGTACAAGGTAGGCTTCGATTACCTCTAGAATTGCTCCATCAATCGCTAAGTATTTTTAATCTCTTCTATCTCTAAGTCTTTTTAAGTCTATCAATCTCCGTCATTTTTTCGTTCTGTGTTCGCTGTCGCACGCTGCTTTCCTCTGTTATCGTTTTTCCATCCGCATTGTCTTTTCTCTTACTGCAGAAAAGCCCCAGTAAGCCTCGAGAGAACCTTTCGCAATGAATTTGCTTCGATGGGTAAGGAAAGAGGGGTGTTTCGTTTGTTTCTTTGGCGGTTCGCCGCCGCAACAACCGCGGGAGCAGCACGCGCCGTTTCACCGGTCAGTGTGTCATTGGTTGTGGCTTTGCTCAGTCCTGACCTTTGTATATATTTTCACAAACCGCATACTTCAGTAAAATATTAGTATTTTTATTAAAATTAGATTATTAAATGTGTATTTGTTTTTATTCTTAAATTCTACCTAAAGTATGAAATTTTACTTAGCCAATGCATTGTGCTTGCATTTTCATATGTAAATATAGCAAAAAAAAATAGAACCATAAATTAGGCTTATCTGTATAGCATTTTGCTACACCTTTTGCTGACAAAATAGCCAGATAGCTACAAGAGAAAGAATTCCACCTTGAACACTGCCTAAGAATAGGTTGGTTAGCAACAGGGGGCGACTATTGTATTGCGTGTCATCTGCACCGAAACACATGAAAACAGTTTACCTTTGTCTAAGGATAATGCAACTTTGCTCCACGCTATGGAACAAGGTTGTACCATATCTGGCACCATATTTTTTGGTTTTGTTTGCACCACACAGTAGACACTAAGGTACCCCCCCAATGGTGCAGCTGGTGTAGCACCAGTTTTTGGTGCAACCTACTACACAAGTTTTAACAGTGTACACGAATGCAGTTTTCGTACGCGTATCCGTTTGTGTGTTCTTTAAAAAAAATGTAAGTCTGACCGAAGGCAAACATACCCCCCCCCCCCATTTTATTTTGAAATTGAATGCAAGATTCGAACGCTATGCCCCCCCCCCCACCACTTGCGGTAGTATTCGGTCACAAGTACAAATTTAAACATTCTATTGAAAATTAATCACGATGTAGCCTGCTGCGTGCCCTCTTTACTATATTATGTTGCTAGAAAAGTTTCATGTGAATAGAGGAACTGTCCACATATGATGTTCAGAAAACCCACATAAAAGCTAATATATGGTCTTTATTTCTGTTTTTCGGGAAGTGTATATATGTATCTTGAATGACGATAGTATTTTCAGCTGTTTGTGCAGTGGTTCATCATTAGAAATGGCCAAGTTTTTATTATTTAGCCAACTTAGCTATTAGATCTTCCAAATTTGCTCGTTTCCGCATGAGTTTTTTTGTGTTAAGTGTAACGTACTACTTCTGCTTGAGAAAGTGCTTTTCCACTCGTGGTTTATCTTTGCAGGCTTACGAATGTAGCACGTGAGAAATAATCTGTGAACTTCGAAGGAGGACGTTTTACGCTATTGGTAAATTCTGTTCAAGCGTCGACTTCATCCGCTACGTATCCTGCGGTGCATTCAGTTGCGACTCATGACACGAACGAACAGAGGAAGCCCCATTTTCATATAGTACTGTGCGTCTTTGCAACCTCCAACTTTCCCGCCGTCTTTTCATTGACTAATTACCTGTTTTATGAGGAAAACTGCTCTAATACGTGCAACATATAAAGGATGCTATTCCAAGTGTTCAGGAAAACAATAACGGAAAAGAAAAGGAAACCTTTTGTTTATTTTGCGAATGAAAATAATAATCAAAACGTGAAAAAGAATATTTAGCGCTGCAGCAACAGATCATATAAAGTGAATAAGACTAGCTTAGTTTCCTATGCATAACTTAGGTATTCCTAATTAAGAAGCAAAAACATGAGTTATTTCACTTTCCTGTTGTGACATATGCCTCTAAATAACTTTCCCTTTGGGTTTGATTTCCTATGAAAATTTCGTTACTTCTTGGTTTAAACGTTTTCTCACTGAACGACACATTACTTTCCTGAAGAGCTTTCACTATTTGGCAACGCTGACAGTGGGTCACAGCAAGATAAAATCACAACACTAAGTAAATTGGAGATTGGGGAGATGATTGTTGTAGAAATCTATGTATGTATAGTTGTAGATATTACGAGTAAGATTGTTAAATGTTGAGAATTTTTTATCTTGCTGTGACCCATTGTCAGCGTTGCCAAATAGTAAAAGTTCTTCGGGGAGGTAATGTGCTGTTCAGTGAGAAAACGTTGAACCAAGAAGTAGCTTAATTTGCATAAGAAAACAAAGTCAAAAGGAAGGTTATGAATTGGTATACGGCCGCCCCGGTGGCGCAGTGGTCTAAGCGATGGCCTCTGATCATTCGTCCGAACGGGGTCCAGGTTCGAATCCCGGTGAGTCATGGATGTTGTGTTTGTCTTACGGCACTGGCTCTCTCCCTTCCCTGGAGCCAGTGACCCTAAATTAGGGACGGGCGACTGCTTATAGCTCACGGTGCTCACGGTGGTCGTTAAACCTCCAATCAAAAAAAAAAAACAATTTAATATGCAAACCTCAAGCACTCCCGCGAATCGCTTCATTACGGAAAATTTTCCGTCAATTGGATGTGAAAAGCGTTTTTTTTACCCCCATTAATATGCGGAAGGAATTGTGGAAATGTTCCTGAAAATTCAGAATTTTCCTGGGCTACGAAAAATCCGTGAAATTTAGGTTTTTTTTCTCTTCTCATTTCACGGAAAAAGTTGTCGGAAATTTGCTTCGTTAGTTTACGAAAGGAATCGCAGAAAATGGCTCGTGAATTTTAGAAAAAAATTTCAGTGTAGTAAAATGTTTCGTGAATTTTAGAAAATAAAAAAATTCCCAGGGCCGTTGCTAGTGGTAAATTCTAGGGGTGGCTATTAGTAATGTAGAGAAGGCTAGAATAATTTTAGTTATATAGAGTTATATACCTTTAGTACTGAGTTGTATATGAACATCCAGAAGAGGTATCCTCGTGATTTTTTTTTTAAAAGGGCTTTAAAACTGCTCACCGGTCAAGATGAAATTTAATTTTTCCAAGCTTTGTTTAAAAAAACCGTTTATAATCAGTTTGGTTGGAATCGGACAGTGTATCCTTTATACACCGTGATGAGAAGTATACAGTTTCCAGATGCTGTAAAACAGTAACAGTTGAAGACACTGACCACAACTGCGAACCGTTAGGTAGATGTACTCATAAATTTTGTGTCCCGCTACTGAGGGAAGTGACGTAGGCGATAGCGCGCGTGTCACGTGACTAGTCAGTCAAAATGGCAGCGTCTGCAGTGGAGAAGGCGTTTTGTGTTCTTGAATTGAGCAAAACGGAATCTGTAACTGTTGTGCAACGGCATTTTCGATCACGATTCGGAAAAGAACCTCCAACCAGAAAATCTATCTACGATTGGCATAAAAAGTTTGAAACTACGGGCTGTTTGTGCAAACTTTAAAGTCCTGGACGACCGCGTGTTTCGGAAGAAATCGTCGATAGTGTTTGCACCGCCATTCAACGAAGCCCGGGAAAATCAACGCGGAGGGTGAGATTTCACATCCCACTGTCTGGATAATTTTGAGAAAGAAGCTGAAAATGATTCCATACAAAGTGCAGATGTTGCAAAATCTCACTGACCTTGACAAGACAAAGCGCTTTGAATTTTGTGCCGAAATGCAGCACCGCTTTGAAAATGAAGATTTTGCCGATCACTTAGTTTTCACCGATGAAGCTACATTTCACGTGAGTGGTCAGGTAAACAAGCACAATGTTCGCTTTTGGGGAACGGAGAATCCCAGATTTACAGTGCAACACGTGCGAGATTCCCCAAAGGTAAATGTGTTCTGTGCTGTGTCCAAAAAAAAAAAAAAAAAGTGTACGGCTCCTTCTTTTCCTTCTTTTTTCACGAGAAAACTGTCACAGGAGGCTGTTTTCTGGATATGTTATGTCTTTGGTTGATGCCACAGTTGCAGGACGACAGTGACAACTTTATTCTCCAATTGGATGGTGCACCACCGCACTAGTTAGGCGACGTGCAAGATTATCTCGATGAACATCTTCCTCACCGATGGATTGGACGAGCTGCGGACTACAACATGCCACTGACCCAATGGCCACCCAGAAGTCCTGACTTAACACCTTGTGACTTTTTCCAGTGGGGGTACGTAAAAGACAAGGTATTCGCCCCTCCCCTTCCTGTTGATCTAGCGGAGCTGATACAGCGTATCACAGCCACTATCACTGCACTTGATTCAAATATCTTACCGCGCGTTTGGGCGGAAATAGATTACCAGCTCGATGTGTGTCGTGTGACTAAGGGTGCACACATAGAACATCTGTGACTGTCTCTAAAAAATCTTGAAACATTCCCCTACAATTCTTGTTACATGTAACATAAAATATCTTACATTTTTCTTGTTTTATAGTGCGTTGAAACTGTATACTTCTTTATGAATCACCCTGTGTAATTCCCTACCGTTGTTTGTTTCCTCTCGGCTAGGCGATTGAAAAAGAAATACGGACGAAATGTATTTGAGAACTCCAAAGGAAAATTATTCAAGGCAGACCTAAGGCAACATGCTAATTGTTTTTTATCTCGATGAATAGTTAATAAACTATTTATCAAAAATTGCAATAACTGTAAACTACAGAATGTAAGTTATTCTACCGAGAAACGTGTTTTTGAGCTGGTACAGATGTCTGCAAATAGCGTTCACGTCCGATAACGGAATGTTTTGTTGGTTTTTTTCTGTTGTGTCTAAACTTTTGAGACATTTAGATTCTCATTGTTTCACGGAATAATATGTATAATTATTATACCAGTTTCATGTGTTGGTTTTCCATTGCTTAGTGTGATGTAGTTTCAAGTGTTTCACTTGCTTTACAATGTTTGTGTTCCTCTGCTTCTTATTTTTACGAAGCAAAAGAACACAAACTCCAAACTCCGTGCTTCAAGGAACACAAATTACAAACTCTTTTGCTTAGTATTTTTACATTTCATTGTCGATATTTATTTGTACCTAAACTTTTGCGACAGTCTTCACTGAATGCAAAGCATTTCAAAAATGGGTAATCGTAATGAGTATGGGGAAAACGGATGGGCATACGGTGTACGATTGCAACAGTTTATCATGGAAGTAAGAGCGACAAATTGATCTATGAATTGTATTGCTTTCTGTAAAAACACTTCAGTGTTTTAAAACTTCCAGTTTTTACATTGATGGCTCAACGGACATGATCTTCAGTCAGGTAATTTACGGGCTTTTCGTTTCGCTCAGATCGTTATATAGCGTTTTAAGTGTGATACTGAAACTTGTTCGTTAATTTTTATTCCAGATATGGCATGTACTAATTATTTTTACGTTCTTTGAGTCTTTTGTAGGGGAGGCTGAGCCGGTTCTAGGTGAATTAATCGAAGACGAATTCATCGAAAACGGATTCATCGAAAAGCAAATTCTTCGAAAATTAGGGCTTTCGTGTGAATTCATCGAAAGCGAAATCAACGAAGGATACAAGCGCAATGATGCTAACTTGACATGGTTTCTAAGCCTTATGAATATGAACACGAAGGAATTAAAACTGGTAAAAAGGCCTAGGCATTAATCTGTCATTCCTAGGCAAAAGTGCAATAATACTAACTAGACTTGTTGTCTAGACGTTGTAAATATGAACACGATGGAAGAAAAACTGTTAATAAGTCCTAGTCCTGTTTATTAATACTATAAAGCGCAGCATTATTAGCTTGATTTACTATGTAAAGTGCTCAGATTCATAAGGTTTAGACACAAAGAATAAATAGTATTATTGCCCTTTTACTGAGGCATTAAATTTTAATCCCTAGGCGTTTGCGCACGTCTGAAACCAAGAAAATGCTATTTTTTTACGGCCCCTAAAGTGGGTGTGTTCAGTTGTCCGTTTGGCCAAAACTGTTTCAATGAATTTGTTTCATTTTTTTCGAAAAAGTCTCTTTTTGGTAAATTGCTCGTTCGATAAATTTGTTTTCGACGAATTCGTTTTCGTTAAATTCGTTTCACTTTTTTCGATAAAGTCTTCTTTCGGTGAATTGCTCGTTCGATAAATTGGTTTTCGATGGATTCGCGTTCGACGAATTCGTCTTTTATGAATTCGTCTTCTATGAATTTGGTTTCGAGGAATTCGGCTGCTCCCGGCTGAGCCTCCCATGGCGGCCCCCAAGCTACGGCCCTGAGTGTCCCTAGGTTTGGGAAGGGAGTTTTTAAGACCGGACTATTGCCTTAAATTGGGGCTGATAGATTTTAAAATTGCTCATGGTGGTCGTTAAACCCCGAAACAATGACCCCCCTTCCTTCCCCCAAGAAAAAAAGGTGGTAGTTTTGATATTTTGTGTTAACGTGGTGTTGCTGGCAGTTACGGTTTTACCTAGTAGTTTCCTACCTAGAGGCGTAATTAGGGCGGGGCAGTCGGAGCGGCTGTCCCGGGTGCAGCTCCAAGAGGGCGCGAAAATCGTCACAATCTGATTAAAATTGAAATTGAAACTTTTGCACCAGTATCTGGTGCAGTTTTCTCGCACCATGCTTTGTCATTTGTCCATATACAGAATTTCCTTGTAATATCTTTCAAGAAAAGTTTGTAGTAATTACAGAGGAGTATTCGTCATAGAAGACTGCAGTGTGCTAAACAAGTTCAACACAGGTAGTGACCATAGATTGGTGAGATGTAAGATGCACCTCAACACTAAACTTGAACGTGGCAAGCTCATAGGACAAACAAAATCTATTGACATAACCAACCTTAAAAAACACCATAATACCTTCAAGTTAGAACTGAAGAACAGGTTCTCTGCTTTAGAAGGCCTAACATCGGAAGAAGTGGACATCTCTGAAGTTAACAGAAAAGTAACAAAAGCTCTTATGGAAACAGCAACAAAATTAGCTGGGTCTAAGAACAAGTTGCATGTGAACAAATTATCAGGAAAAACGAAAATGTTGATGCAAAAAAGAAGAGAGATGAGGACAACTAAAGAAGATGTGACTTCCAAAGTGGAATATATAGAGCTATGCAAGACAGTAAGAAAAAGTATCACTGAAGACGTAAGGAAATTCAACTGTGAACTAGTGAGGAAAGCAATTGAAAACAACCAAAGCCTAAAGATAGCAAAGGGACATCTCAGTAAGGGAAGAAAACAGATTATGGCACTGAGAAAAGAAGATGGTTCTGTAACAAGAAATAGAGGCGAAATTTTGACAAGAGTGAAAGATTTCTACTCCAAATTATATGAAAGGGATGATATATGCACTCCAGACATCATGAAAGATACCAGTACCAGAGTTCCTCCAGTCCTTCCAGCAGAAGTTGCACATGCAATCAAGAACATGAAGCGAGGAAAAGCTCCAAGAGAAGATGGAATTACTGTAGACATCATACAAGAAGCAAGTGGAGAAATCGAAACAGTACTCGCCCAAATTTTCACTCGATGCCTTAATGAAGGAAAGATTCCTGAGGATTGGAACACCGCTACAATGATCCTGCTACATAAGAAAGGTGACATTGAGGATCTCGGAAACTACAGACCTATCAGCCTCCTATCAGTAGTTTATAAAATCTTCACTAAAGTTCTTTCACACCGCTTGAAGGTAACACTGGACATGGCTCAACCGAGAGAACAAGCTGGATTCAGGAGTGGCTACAGCACAATAGATCATATCCACGTGCTGAGAGAACTAATTGAAAGAGCGAGGGAATATGAACTTCCATTGTGCATGGCTTTTATCGATTATGAAAAAGCCTTTGATTCGGTGAAACCATCAGCAGTTACAATGGCTCTGAAAACCTGCGGTATTGAAGATGCATACATTAATATTATTAATAACATCTATGAAAATGCAAGTGCAAAGATTAGGCTGTTTGAAAATACAACACACATAAAAATTGGAAAGGGAGTGAGACAAGGTGACACCATATCTCCGAAGCTCTTTAATGCCACATTGGAGGGTGTTTTTCAGTCACTGAGCTGGGAAAACAAGGGGATAAAGATTAATGGAGATTATCTAACCCACCTTCGTTTTGCTGATGACGTAGTCATTTTTGCAACTACCCCATCAGAGCTGCAGAGTATGATCCAGGAACTTGCTGACAAGAGTAAAGAAGTGGGATTAAAAATGAACTTTCAGAAGACAAAAGTGATGTTCAATGCTTTTACAAGAAATGAAGATTTATCGATTGATGGAGAAAAGCTGGAGATAACAGACACGTACGTTTATCTTGGACAGCAGATATCAAGTGAGGGTCACATTGATGAAGAAATTAATCGGCGTACAAAACTTGCCTGGAGAGCTTTTGGAAGAAACAGCATAATTTTCAAGAGCAATATGCCATTATGTCTTAAAAGAAAAGTGTTTGATCAATGCATCCTTCCAGTGCTTACGTATGGTGCAGAGACGTGGACCTTAACTAAAAGAGACATACAAAGGCTGCAGACAACTCAAAGAAGCATGGAGAGGTGCATGCTTGGTGTAACCAGGAGAGATAAGAAGAGGAACTCGTGGATCCGAAAAATGACAAGAGTGGAAGACATCATGATCAGAGTTAAATCCCTGAAATGGCAATGGGCTGGACATACTGCCAGAAGGACAGATCATCGATGGACAGCTGAAATTTTAGATTGGATTCCAAGGGACAGGAAAAGACCCAGAAGAAGACCACATGGGAGATGGGTGGATGAAATTCGAAAGTATGCAGGGGTGACATGGAGGAGACTGGCACAAGACAGACCGTTGTGGAGGAAACTTGGGGAGACCTTCGTCCAGCAGTGGATTGATAATGGTTGACAATGATGATGATGATGATGTGTAAAAAAACCATTTATAAAAACATTTGGAAGAATTCTTCGAAGAAGGATTGAACAACAAACAGTATGACGGAATTGAGGAGCAGAGTGGATTCACGGCTGGTAGATCATGTATAGATCATATATTTACAATGAGACAGATCTTGGAAAAACGAAGAGAGAAATTGAGAGGTATGGAATTAATATTCATTGACTTGGAAAAGGCTTGCGAGAGTGTTCCTCGAAAACTACTTTGGAAGGCTTCGAGGATGGCAAATATTGGTGAAGAAACAATCAGTGTTATTCAAGAGATATACGTATAGTGACAAATAAGTGTATTGAGACCTACAAGAGACCTTTACTACTCACAGAAACCTCTGACAACAACTGTCAGAGGTTTTTGTGAGTAGTAAAGGTCTCTTACAGGGATGCTGTATGTCCCTTACATTATTTAAGATCTGTATTGAGATTTGTTTCAGAGAATGGTCAGCGAAGTGCAGAAATTTGGAATTACGGATTCAGAATGATTTCGTGTACTATTTGCTGTTTGCGGATGATCAAGTCATCTAGGCAGAAAATAAGGATGACGTAGCTTATATGTTCCGTGAACTGATCTCTGAATATGACCGTTTGGAACTGAAAATTAACAAAAATAAAACTGAGCACTTTTCCTATTATCCTAGAGACTTCATTGAAATATCCGATAATATTACGTTGAAAGCATCAGTTGAAGAATTTTAATACCTCGGACCCATAATACATCAGGATGGTACATGTCATCATGACATTGATCGGAGAATTGCGGAGGGCAGGAAAGCTATTTCTGTTTTGAATCCTGTTCTTCGGAGCAGCAATGTATTTCAAAAAGTAAAAAGACACATTTTTTCTGCGATTGTGTAGAGCATCATTTTATTTGGTGCAGAGGCGTGGACATTGAATAAAAGACATCTTCTTCTTGGTTACTCAGTCCAAGGACTGGTTGTTCAGTAGTTGTACTGTCTATCCATTACTCTCTATTCTCTGCCGTACTCTTCGAGTCATAGTATGTCCTAGTATTAGTGTCTTGGAGTAATTGTGCCACAAAACCATTCCTTGGCCGTCCTCTTCCTCTCTTGTCTTGAATTTTACCTTCCAAAACTTTCAGAATCGGGCCTCCATGGCGCAATGTGTGTCCCACCATAACATTCTTCTTCTTTTTAACTTGTTGATCAGATTCCTGGGTTCTCCCACTCTCTCCAGGACCTCCTCATTAGTCTTTCTATCGAGCCAGCTTATTCTCTCTATTCTTCTATAGCTCCACATCTCAAATGTCTCCAGCCTTTTCTCACTTCCCTCTTGGTCAATGTCCATGTCTCAGAACCGTAGAGAGCTACTGACCGAACATATTCCTTTAAAATTCTCTTCCTCAGTTTTAGATCTATATTTTTGGATGTCAGTAGTCTTTGATTCTCTCTAAAAGCCGTTTTTGCAATCCCCAGTCTCATTCTAATTTCCTTTTCACATCTCGCATCTTCTGTAATAATTTGACCCAAATATTGGAATGATTTAACATGTTCGATGCATTGTCCTTCAAGTTTAAGGAAAGCCTGTTTTAGATCCTTCCCTATTACCATTATTTTTGTCTTACTTTTATTTATCTTCATTCCATAGATATCCGCATTTTTGTGTATTTTTGACATCATGCCCTTTAATGACTTGGCTGATCCTAGAAGCTTGGAGAGATGCATGCTTGGTGTAACCAGGAGAGGTGAGAAGAGAAACTCCTGGATAAAAAAAATGACAAGAGTGGAAGATATCATGATCAGAGTGAAATCCCTAAAAAGGCAGTCGGATGGACTGTTGCCAGAGGAACTGACCACCGATGGACAACCGAAATTCTAGACTGGATTCCAAGGGACAGAAAAAGACCCAGAAGACCACAAGGGAGATGGTGGATGAAATTCGAAAGCATGCGGGAGTGACATGGAAGAGACTGGGTCAAAACACACCGTTGTGGAAGAAACTTGGTGAGATCTTCATCCAGCAGTAGATTTATAATGGTTGATGATGATGATTAAATATACGAATATTTTCCTGAATTTGACGATAAAAATAAATTTATATGTTACACAACGATTTTTTCCCCTGAATTTTGACGATAAAAGAAACGTTTTATTTCGCTTAACGAGAATCAGGACAAACATCAATTAAAGAAAACATAATTTAGGAAAACGCGAATCAAGGCAAAGGAGAATTAGAGCTAACTTGTTACAGGAAACATTTTTAGGGGAAACTTTCATACGGACAAACGTGTTTAGGGTAATCTTGAATTAGGGAAAACGAGATTAGGGCAAATGGAATTAGGGGAAATGGGAATTCGGGTAAAAGGGATTTCGGGGAAACGCGATTAGCGCAAACGTGAATTAGGGGAAACGAGATTATGGGAAATGGGAATTCGGGTAAAAGCGATTTCGGGGAAACGCGTGATTAGGGCAAACGGGAATTAGGGAAACGCGTGATTAGGGCAAACGGGAATTAGGGGAAACGGATTAGGGGAAGTGAGGCTACGCGCTTGAGAGAACTAATCAAACCCGTGTAACCCACAGCAATATAACGACCTTTTAATAGGCAACTGTTGAGGAACACCTCTTGTCTTATATTAGCTCTGCTATGTGGAATGCAGCATGTATCAAAATCTCTACCGAATATTTAACCATCCTGTCCCCATTGGTTGTAATTGATTCTATGCCTCCTAGCCGCGCTGGTGTTAGAGTGGTCAGTGTCGCGAACTTCTGAGTAATAGAGTTGGGCCCGAGTTCGAGTCCCTGATGAGGTATGTGGTGTTTGTCATGTGGTTCTTGCTGTTTCCTTCCCTGGAACTAGTGATCCAAAATTAGGGAATGGCGACTGCCTATAATAGCGTGCTCATGGTGGTCGTTAAACCCCGAGAAAAAGGAACATAACCTTTATGTACACGTACTTTACATTAGCAGGAAATATGTGCATTTAGTTGACTTCAGAGCTCCAAACTGAAGTAAAACAAATGTTTCTATTGATTTTTCATGCAAATTAAACGTGACAAAAATAAAATCGAGGGGCATGGAGATCTTGCAGCGCAGTACGCTTGTGATCTCTCTCTCTCTCTTTTCGTTAATCATAGAGCGATGTCGGAGTCGGGCACGTTTCTTCCCACAACCGTGATTTCATTTTTGTTGTGAATAGAATTTTTTGTTTGATTTCAGAAATTGCGTTGAGAACAATTCAGACAGCAGACTAACTGGGGGGGCTGTTAGTCTGCTGTCTGAAGGATGACACAACCAATCTGGAATCCTGCCTTTTATTTCTTGCACTCTTGCAGATGCACGTGTTCACGATATAAGTAAGCGCGCTGCTGAATGAATATTTTGTAAGCGTGCGTAAAAAAAAAATGCTTTTCGGCTGCGGTGTCGGATGTCGAGAGACAGCTAAGGACTCTGTGCGCATGCGTAACAGTTAAACCCTCAAGTTTCCCCGTCAGTGGAACGTGACAACTCTTGTTCTTCGTTCATTTCCTGTCTCAAAAACTTCACGTTTTTGATGTTTTTCCCGTTGTTCCTTCTGTCAATGAATTCTTTGTTTGAGACAGTGATTCCCAGGAGCGTGTTTCGCGCGTCATTGGCTCTCGAAAGCAGAAGAGGAAGATTACGTATTTTAATTATGTTACATCGTACATGCCATGTTGTGCCACCCATGGCTCCGGAACCTAAAGCAGATTTTTTTGTTTTTTGAGCTTGGTATGCAGATGACATATGTTTAAGAGTTTAAAGTGCTATGGAAGCCTAGCTCCTGATTGCCGTTTTGAATTAGGCAAAAGTTAAAAAGACATAAAGGATTTAATAACCTTGTTTCTGTAATTTAAAATGCTTGTATTTAAGTAGTCAGCGTGATGCTACTTCTTAAAATATGTTGAAAAAACTGTTCTTAAACATGCCGAGATACGAAGAGAAAAATAATACGGTGTTGAAGAGCTTGAATCTTTCAAGATGTAAGTGAACTAAGAAATTTCTGCATAAAATAAATTTTGTGAACACCTCAAATTCCATCAACCTTCTCCCTTTTTAAAGGAAATTCAATGTTAAATTCTGGGGCTGGTGTGAAATAGATTTTTATCTAGGCAACAGTTCCATTGCATCAATAAGCGAAACTTCCTGTAGATATCTATTTGTGCCTGTAAGAAGCCACAACTTCGAAATACTGCTGCTGCTTTTGAGTATTTATTTTGCGACGAGCCATTTAGATGTTTCGCTGTGAATGGGCGAACACTGTTTTGTTCAAAATAGTCATTGTTGTGAGACACATAGTTCTTCGCAGCATCTATACTCGTGTCTGAAAAGTACGAAACAAAAAGTAGTTCTACGCTACGAAAAGTAGTTCTGGCATTTATATTGAAAAGCTGCAGAATTACTGCTCCGAGTGCATTTTTGTTTGCTCAGTTTATCGGACAAAATTTCTATTTAAGACAAACTTTCAAAATGGCTGAGTGTGTTTTAGAAGTAGATTTGATATGATATGTTAACCAAGAGCGCGTTGTTCTTTCAGCCTCTGACTGTCCACCTGGGGAATGTACGTAACTTGGATTGGGGAGACCGCAGATCAGATCATACGTAGAGGATTTTAGGAAGACAGTGTCGGACCCCAGGTCTTAAACAACCCTTAGAAATAGAAAGCTAGCCGAAGTGGTCAGCGTTCGTGACTGCCTTGGAGAAGACCTCGGATTCGATCCCAGCAGGTACGAGCGCTCGAACCGCTAAATATCGGCCGTGTGTCGGATGAGCACGTTAAGCCGTCGGATCCCGGGTACTGGTCCCCCGGTAATAAATAAGGGCGTCTTCCTCCCCTTTCTACTTCACTTCCGTGTGACTTTCCTGTCTGGTACTCTAGCCCAAATCTCCTTGCTTCCTACTTCTAAGGGTTGTTTAAGACCTGGGGTCAGCCACTCCCTTCCTAAAATCCTCTGCATATGGATCTGATCTGAATTGTAAACTCTTAAAAATAAGAAAAAAAAAGTCTACTCTCACGATTACTGTTTCGACGCTTTAGTTCCATGTCCGTCCACTGGCGCGCTGTTCTATGGTGATCTTCCGTGCCAAACTGTTGTCATGAGCCTCTATGCAAGATTTACCTCTGGGTCTCGTACTCTGTGGGGGAGACTGTGTGGAAGCGAAAGATCATATCCTGACGTTCAACACAGAGACAAATTTGCAATCGGAGAAATGCGAGGGGTTTGTACTTTGCCAGCCGTAAGGAAAGAAAGGGCGAGTTTCGGTTAGACCATAAAGCCGTAAATGAGGTGGGGAAGTCAGCGTGGGAGTGACTACACGGATTGATACCGTTCTTGTGTTACCCGGAGACGCTGTAAAATCAGATTCCCCTATTTTCAGCTGTTGGTACACTCTTTGGTTGACTCGGAGTATTGATGGTGTTACTGTTACGGATCCTCTTCCTTCCCCATTTTCTGCCCTGCATCAACTATCTTTCCGACTTCTTTAGCACGTCTTTTGAAAAAAAAAAAAAAGTACGTGCTTATAGTATCAATATATCAGTCCGTCCGTCTCTGTGGACACCATATCCCTGCAACTACTCGTACACTGGCGTGCAAAAATTAAGGACGAGACTGTTTTTCGAATGTAACGTCGTGCAGAAGTGCTCCACATCGACTCAAATCATACCATAAGATCCCCAAGACGTAAGAATATGGGACAAGTAAGCAAAACCGTCCAAACAAGGAATCCAAAGGATACACAGGCACTTTATTGAAAAGGTAGCTTCGAGCACAACTGGACAGAAAACAGAAACGTCAATGTGACAGGCGTCTGCCAAGAAAAATCCAGTCTTTAGTAGGGGATATGATCACCCCTGATTGCGTTGCAGGATTCACAACGTCTGTCCATGCTGAGGACGTGGTTGTCAAGAGGCTGTTGAGGCATCGCGGCCCATTCCTCTCGTAGTGCCAATCGCAGCTGCGGAATCGCCTCCCGAGAAGGTCCCACACGTGTTCAACTGGATTTAGGTCCGGGGACCTTGCGGGCCAATCCATGCGTTGAATATCTTCACTCTCCAATAGCTCTGTGACAGCCACTGTACGATGAGGTGTAGCGTTGTCGTCCATGAAGAAGAACTCAGGACCCACAGCACCTCTAAACAGACGCACGTGAAGCAGGAGAACCTCGGTACAATAGCGGACGCCAGTGACTGAACCTCCCTGGAAGATGTGGAGGTCAGTACGGCTACCAAGCATGATACCGCCCCAAACGAGATCTCCGCCACCTCCAAACCGGTCCTTTTCGGTGATGTTGCAGGTGTGGTTGCGTGTTCCCTGCTCTCTCCAGATGTGTATACGTCCAGAATCGCTCGTCAGACTAAATCGGCTCTCATCCGTAAAGAGAACTCGACTCCATTACTGATGTGTCCAGTTCTTGTATTGCTGTCACCACAGAAACCGCAGTCTCCGATTGGCAGGCGTTAATGGCACACACCATACTGGTCGTCGTGCAAATAGACCACCTTTGTGCAGCCTCCTGGCAACGGTAAAACGCGATAACGGACGTCCAGTTGTCTGTTGCATGTGCCTTGCGATTTCTCCCGCTGTCTGCCGTCTGTCTCTTTTCGCCTGTAGGACAATATACCGGTCGTCCGCCGTAGTGGTTGCGTTGCTCGTGGACGACCACTGCTAAACTCTCGGACAGCTGTTCTTGTCGTTTGAAATGCTCTCCAAGCTCGTGAAACGATGCTGTGAGCGATCCCGAACTCCTCAGCCACACTAGTCACACTTCGACCTTCTTCCAACTTCCCAATGACGCGACCTCGGGTAAAGTCATCCAGATGTCGTCTACTGGATTGCCTGTTGGCCTTATCATACGGTGGCAGCAACTCGACATCGTTCAAACCGATGTACACCGTGCAATAACTTTCACCGAATTGCTGAGCGTACACCGCCCGTGTGCTTTATACCCTTCCGACCCCCTCCCATACGTCATGCTGCATATATGCGCATGCCCTACGGTACCGGACCCTAGTCTCTCCTGAGTGGTCTTTCGGTCCGTTTTGCCTGCTCGTTCCGCTGTTATGCTAATTTCTCCTCTTCGTCCTTAATTTTTGCACACCAGTGTATTAGTCCCATTTGAAAAAAAAATCGAAAGCCTGAACTGTGATAACGGCGATACAGTTTGTTCTTTTCCAATTCATAACCTTGCCGGTAGGAGGTCGTAAATGTACATGCTATTGAATTCGAAACATATTTTACTCTATAATTGCTTCAAAAATATTATTCGAATTTTTTTATTTTCCTATGCTTTTCACAAAAGATCGCACGTTTTTGAATAGTCGCACTCTTTTTTTCGCAGCCTCCTGGATCTTCTGTCTCATTGCAGCACCAATATCAATGTAAAAATCTCCTGAAATTCTCGAGCCGCTTTCCGTGAAAACTTGATGAATTAACGAAGCATATTCCTGATTCAGGGATGTAAGGTCAGGTGATGCGTAACATCACAGCCTCTCCTTGACAAATGTCAACCCCGCCTTCTCGTGGTGCATCCTGTTCCCACTAAAGGGGCTCTGACGACCGCCAATAGCGGTATAACTATACCATCGGGATCAGAGGAAATGCTATCCCACACTCACCAACCCGCTTGGCCAGCGTGGTGAGTTATGGCCAAACACCTCCAAAATGACTCTACAACTTAAATCTTGGCCCTCAGTCTCCGGCAGCTGGAATGTACCTGGCCAAGGCAGCGGCCAGTGCGACATGAAGGCAGAGGGTGCTAAGAATCCCCGGAGGACCGGACTAGGCTGCCATTTGATGCTGACCTTGGCTACCTATAACGGACGCTCCCTATCTTCTGATTCAAGGCTTCTTGAATTGGAAGAGGAACTACAAAGGATCAAGTGGGACATCGTCGGGCTAAGTGAGGTAAGGAGAAAAGGAGAAGATCTCATTGAACTGAAAAGTGGACATCTCTTCTATTATGGTGGGACAGATACTGGCAGAACTAGTGGTGTTGGATTTATAATAAACAAGAAACTGAAGGATAAAGTGGTAGAAGTTGAAAGTTCCTCTGACAGAGCTGCACGACTCGTTATCCAACTATCGAGAAGATACCAGGCTCAGATTATTCAAACTTATGCACCCACCACAAGTCATCCTGAAGAAGAAATTGAAGAATTTTATGAGGAAATTCGTCATCTAAATAATAAAGGTAAGCAGCACTTGAAGATAATTATGGGAGATTTCAATGCAAAAATAGGGCAACGGCAACAGAATGAAACTTCAGTAGGTAAATTCGGTCACGGCAACAGAAACCAGCGTGGAAATACTCTCGTTGAGTTTGCAGAGGCAGAAGGATTTTTCATCTTGAACTCCTTTTTCAAGAAAAAGCCACACAGGAAATGGACATGGAGACATCCAATTGGGACGACAAGTGAAATTGATTTTATTATGTGTAACAAAAAATTCGTCATCGAAGACTGCAGTGTGCTGAACAAGTTCAACACAGGTAGTGACCATAGATTGGTGAGATGTAAGATGCACCTCAACACTAAACTGGAACGTGGCAAGCTCATAAGACAAACAAAATGTATTGACATAACCAACCTTAAAAAACACCATAATACTTTCAAGTTGGAACTGAAGAACAGATTCTCTGCTTTAGAAGGCCTAACATCGGAAGAAGTGGATATTTCGGAAGTTAACAGAAAAGTAACCAAAGCTCTAATGGAAACAGCAACAAAATTAGCTGGGTCTAAGAACAAGTTGCATGTGAACAAATTATCAGGAAAAACCAAAATGTTGATGCAAAAAAGAAGAGAGATGAGGACAACTAAAGTAGATGTGACTTCCAAAGTGGAATATATAGAGCTATGCAAGACAACACGAAAAAGTATCACTGAAGACGTAAGGAAATTCAACTGTGAGCTAGTGAGGAAAGCAATTGAAAACAACCAAAGCCTTAAGATAGCAAAGGGACATCTCAGTAAGGGAAGAAAACAGATTATGGCTCTGAGAAAAGAAGATGGTTCTATAACAAGAAATAGAGGCGAAATTTTGACAAGAGTGAATGATTTCTACTCCAAATTATATGAAAGGGATGATACATGTACTCCAGACATCATGAAAGGTACCAGAGTTCTTCCAGTCCTCCCAGCAGAAGTTGCTCATGCAATCAAGAACATGAAGCGAGGGAAAGCTCCAGGAAAAGATGGAATTACTATAGACATCATACAAGAAGCAAGTGGAGAAATTGAAACAGTACTCGCCCAAATTTTCACTCGATGCCTTAATGAAGGGAAGATTCCTGAGGATTGGAACAATGCTACAATGATCCTGCTACATAAAAAAGGTGACATTGAGGATCTCAGGAACTACAGACCTATCAGCCTCCTATCAGTGGTTTATAAAATCTTCACTAAAGTTCTTTCACACCGCTTGAAGGTAACACTGGACATGGCTCAACCGAGAGAACAAGCTGGATTCAGGAGTGGCTACAGCACAATAGATCATATCCACGTACTGAGAGAACTGATTGAAAGAGCGAGGGAATATGAACTTCCATTGTGCATGGCTTTTATCGATTATGAAAAAGCCTTTGATTCGGTGAAACCATCAGCAGTTACCACGGCTCTGAAATCCTGCGGTATTGAAGATGCATACATTAATATTATTAATAACATCTATGAAAATGCAAGTGCAAAGATTCGGCTGTTTGAAAATACAACACACATAAAAATTGGAAAGGGAGTGAGACAAGGTGACACCATATCTCCGAAGCTCTTTAATGCCACATTGGAAAATGTCTTTCAATCACTGAACTGGGAAAACAAAGGGATAAAGATTAATGGAGATTATCTAACCCACCTTCGTTTTGCTGATGACGTAGTCATTTTTGCAACTACCCCATCAGAGCTGCAGAGTATGATCCAGGAACTTGCTGACAAGAGTAAAGAAGTGGGATTAAAAATGAACTTTTAGAAGACAAAAGTGATGTTCAATGCTTTTACAAGAAATGAAGATTTATCGATTGATGGAGAAAAACTGGAGATAACAGATACGTATGTTTATCTTGGACAGCAGATATCAAGTCAGGGTCACATTGATGAAGAAATTAATCGGCGTACAAAACTTGCCTGGAGAGCTTTTGGAAGAAACAGCATAATTTTCAAGAGCAATATGCCATTATGTCTTAAAAGAAAAGTGTTTGATCAATGCATCCTTCCAGTGCTTACGTATGGTGCAGAGACGTGGACCTTAACTAAAAGAGACATACAAAAGCTGCAGACAACTCAAAGAAGCATGGAGAGGTGCATGCTTGGTATAACCAGGAGAGATAAGAAGAGGAACTCGTGGATCCGAAAAATGACGAGAGTGGAAGACATCATGATCAGAGTTAAATCCCTGAAATGGCAATGGGCTGGACATACTGCCAGAAGGACAGACCATAGATGGACAGCCGAAATTTTAGATTGGATTCCAAGGGACAGGAAAAGACCCAGAAAAAGACCACATGGGAGATGGGTGGATGAAATTCGTAAATATGCGGGAGTGACATGGAGGAGACTGGCACAAGACAGACCGTTGTGGAGGAAACTTGGGGAGACCTTCGTCCAGCAGTGGATTGATAATGGTTGACAATGATGATGATGATGATGATTCCTGATTCAGCCTTTTCCGTGAAACGACGGGGAAAACCCTCAATTTTAAGGATTTGTCATTCGTGAATTGGCAGAAATACTTCCGTTCATCTTCTTCCGGTTAATAACGGAAGATAGTCGTTTTTAAGAGATGTTACCGGAAAATCATGAGTTTTCAGGGAACTTTTCCGGGATTCTGTTTGTATATTAGCTGGAAAAGTCTCTTCTCATATTTTCCGTATCCATATGACAAAAAAATATCGAGTAATACAAGCGGTTCTAGGGAATACTTGAGTTTGATTAACTAAGATCGGATATTGTGGATAGCATAAAGGATGCATGATACTAAGATTATTGTGGCCCCCCCCGAAGTTGGTACACCTGATATTGCTTGTGCTACCGGAAGACACTGGCTAGGGACGGCCGTTTAGGTGATACTCCAAGCTGGTCTGCCTAATGTATTCTGCGTACACGTACTGTTTCAATCAAGTGTTAATGTAATCCACTTATGTGTTGAGGGCAGGTGTACCTAATAAACTGGCATCTCAGTGTGTGTGTGTGTAGTGTTGTCCTTGCACTCAGCTTTGAGTTATGTTGTCAACTGACAAATCCTTCTCTGTTTCTCCGGTATAAAATCTTTTGAAAGTAATAAGGCGGCTTACAGTGGTAAGTGACACGTCTGGTTCGCGTTTCTCCTAGAATTTCTTGTTCCTCCAAAGTACACAGTATGGCAAAGAATTTTTAAGACTGGGTCTGTAAAATGAAATAGAAACAAGAAATTATAATTTGTTTTGGTTTGTTATTCAAAATAAGTCCCTCTGGCTTTAATACACTTGTTACAGCGATTTAATAATGATTTGAATGCCTGTTCCAGTTCACTTTGCGGAATTGCCTCCAAAGCACGCGTCGAAGCTGTTTGTATGGTCGAAATATCATCAAAATAACACCCTTTTAACGTCATTTTAAGTTTTGAGAATAAAGAAAAGTCGCAGGGTGTTAAATCAGGCGAATATGGTGGATGATTCAACACACAGACGTTATTTTTCGCCAAAAATCTACGAACAAGAAGTGAGGTGTGACTGGGTGCATTATCGTGCAACAAACACCAATTGTTTTCATCCCGATATTCTGGACGAATGCGACGAATTCTGCCCATCAAACGCCTCAAAACATTTAAATAAAACTCATCAGTAATTGTTTGTCCACTTGGAACAAATTCTTTGTGGAGTAATAAGGTGGCTTACAGTGATAAGGTGGCTTACTTACTATCGAGGAATGTAATGAGCATTGTTTTGATTTTCGATGGAACTTTTCTTGTTTTTTTGGCTTGTGGTGAGTTTTTTTACTTTCATTCCGCACTTTGTCGCTTTGTTTTAGGATCATATTGAAAACACCATGTTTCATCATCAGTAACAATCGATTTTAAGAAGTTTGGATCATTTTTAGCGGCTGAAATGATGTCTCTGCAATGTGCACTTCTCCTTGATTTTTGTTCATTGGTTAACGTGTGTGGAACAAATTGAGCACAGACTTTTGTTTTGCCCAAATCTTCATGCAGGATGGTTCGAATCATTTCTTTGTTGATGTTTAAAGACTCTTCTATCATTCTTAGTGACGCACATAGATTGTTTTCCACGAAATCACGCACTTTTTCAATAATTTCAGGTGTCCTAGATGAACTTGGTCTTCCGGTATGCTTATCATCTTCTAGCGTCTCTCTTCCGTCCAAAAAAGGTTGGGCCACAGGAAAACATTTGATCTACTTAAACAAAACTCACCGTAAACTTGTTTCATCATTTGGTACATTTCCGAGGCACTTTTACCAAGTTTTGCGTTAAATTTATTAACAGCCCTTTGTTCCTTCTTAATAATTCAACATGACAAAAATTTTACTTATCTAATGAACGGCCGTTTCGTTTGGGTTACTTTAACAACTGCGCAGTACTTTTGGCAGAAAGCAAGCAGATGGTCACGGTTTATAACGCATTCGCGATTACAATGGTGGCGCCACCGTAGGCTGAAATCAAGCGCCAGTCTTAAAAATTCTTTGACGCACTGTGTAGGTGTCTTCAGAAAGCAAATTGAATGTGTCAAATTGAAGGAAAGAATAGTTTTCAGCAGTGTTGTCGATGTAGTCGGCTGCGAGTTGTCTATATCTAGCTGCTAATGGAATAGATCAAGTGGCGCGTTAAAACAGTGTCTTGAAAGCGTTTAAGGGCATCTTGAAAAAATGAACAAAATGCAGTTGGTAAAGTTTCTTTGCACCTCTGCGATAATGCAACTTTATCCCGAGTAGTACATTCCAGGACTTTGCTATGTGTTAGTATATTTTCATAAAAGAAAAGAGATTTTTTAGGTCTGCCAAATTGGTTTTAGCAGTTTCCAAAAGCAAATCAGCTGCACTGAAGTATGCATCATCACATTTGTTTTCAAGCAGCAAAATAGAGTGAAACTGTCCGTGTTTTTTCTGGTAGCTGCGTATGTTTGTTTCTCGAAAGTTGTTACATATTATTGTGACATATGTAGAAAATATAGCTTTAGAAAAACACTGGAGAATATGTTTGTCCAAAACCATGCGGGGATGTTGCTGATATTTTTGTTTTTAGTGGATTCGTGCTCCTCTGAAGGGCAACTAAATGAAAATGCCAGATTCTTACGGCAAAACTGTCTTGAAGATACTGCTATTAATCTTGTAGAGGTAACGGAGCACTTCTATGCTTTTTAATGGTGCATCTGAAGGATATTTAAACAATTGAAGACCTGAATCAAATCGTGATGAAACAAAATTCAGCTGCGTTCCTTATTTTAGCAAAAATAATTTAATCTTATGATACTTACGCGTAGTAAATTATTTGGAGGAAAATCATTTTAGTGTCTAAAGCACAAAGAATTCGCTTGAATAACAATGTCACAAAATTTTATGTCATGTGGTAGCTGGAACTAGTTTCGATACCTCGGAAAAGATATAAAAGATATAAACTGCTTTATAGCGTTACCCTCGTTAATTCATGAACTACGGTAGAACCACCGATATCGCAGATTTCACAAGCGATTTTTTTTACGACAAAAAAATTAAAGGCTTATTTCACGCGCATACTAGTATCGCGCGGAACCTTGACGACGAATCTATTGTTTTTGCAAGCCGAAAATGTAATGTGCTTTTTCAACAGTGTCTTATTACCAAGAGCAGACTGGACCGCCATATTCTGCGCCAAATAAACCTTACGCTAACTCAAAGAAACCGTATGAAAAAAATGTTCAGTTGAGTCAAACACTGTTTTTCACGGAATTCCCTCCTTTAACTAACAGATTTAAGCTTTATCCCTTTCTATACTCTCAATATAACAGCATGATGTCAACAAAAGCACTAAATTTTCCCTTTGTAATCGCATTTATGCAGTATTTCAATTTCTTTTGCAGTCAGATTTTTTTTTTTGTAGTATTAATTTCCATTTTATCAAATTTAAGCCAAGTATCTTTGCTAGTTTTGAGGTTGCCTTATGTATACATGGACATTATTTTTTTGTTTTTTACGTCATCTGTATGTGATTTACTAATTTTTGGGCTTTAGTTACACAAATTCCTAAACTGCAGTTTTGAAAAGTCTGTTTTAGCAACAGCAAAAACGCTTTTTCCATTTGAAAGTAATTAAACAAACTTCACTTCCTGTACACGTTAATTTCACTCACGTAAAACATTGGCACTGAAATTCTTGCAGTTCGTGAAATTTTCAATTTTTATCAAGTTGATTTTTCGTGATTAATTAGTTTTTGTATTGAAACATTAAATTTTAGCCCATTTGGAGTTCCTTTCTCACTAAAAGCGAAGGCATTTTTACAATTTTGAATTCAGCTATCGCAATGAAATTTGTAAGAAGAGCCCATCTGTCTCTGAGGAAACGTACTATGTCTATTACTGCTGTAACGGAAGTAATGTTCTTTTTTTCTTTGAATTAAATTTTACTAGGGATAGTCTATCTAATGTTGCAGTCCAGAAGTAATTCCTAGACTAGAGTTGAGTAATTCCCTCCTTTAAAAGTTGAGTAATTCTTAGACTAGAGTAATTCTAAATTGCAGTAGTTCTTAGATTAGAGTTGAAGAACGTGTAATCAGGAAATTGTGATGTTGAGGTACCGTTAGTTTCCGTTGCGGTACCTTCAGGGTTGGGAAGTTACGCGAAATTATCTTCTACGTGACGTGTAAAATATGTGTAAAAAAAATGCGTAATTTATGTCATAAATGTAAATAATGTAGTAAATTAAAAACTTGTTTTAAATACAATAAAAGGCCGC